>CM077084.1:154978703-156269888 GCA_039513925.1 Platanthera zijinensis | reverse complement strand
CAATGTAACCCAAGCATTTAAGAATCATTAGGGAACCCTTTTGGATGAAGTTATATGGTGAAGGACTATGAAGTGATCGAAAAGGTAGAAAGATCTAAGAAGAAGATCGAAGAATTGTTGGAACTCTGTAACATATAGAAGGGTTTTGAAACAGTTCAGCATGCCAGTGTTGTTTATCTCCTCATACCTCATTGTGAGTCTCGACCAGTGTCCTAAATCTTGTGAAGATAAGGACCGTATGAAGTTGATTCTGTATGCTTCGGAAATTGGGTCAACATGTATGTAATGATATGTACCTGACTCAATGTCTCTTATGCTTTGAGTATGACTAGCAGGTATCAGTCTGATCCCAGTAATAGTTACTAGATAGCCGTCAAGAATATACTAAAAGTAACTTAAAAAGGACTAAGGATACATTCTTGGTATTTGGCAGAGTGGAAGAGCTCGATGTAAAGGGTTACACGGATGCTAGCTTCCAAACTGATAGGGACGACTCAAATTCTCAGTCAGGGTTTGTATTTTGCTTAAATGGAGGAACTTTTGGCTGGAAGAGTTCCAAGCAGGAGGTAGTTGTTAATTCTTCATCTGAGGTCTAGTATATTGCAGCTACAAATGCGGTGAAGGAGGCTGTATGGATTAGGAAATTCATCGGCGAGTTAAATATCGTTCCTAGGATTATTGGCCCCGTAGTTCTCTACAGTGACAACAACGATGCAATTGCACTTTCTTCGAAACCTATATCTCATCAGTGCTCCAAGTATATACTTCGGCAGTTCCATCTTATTCGTGAGATTGTCGATCGAGGAGATGTGAACATTTGTAGAGTGCCGACTGAAGAAAATATTACGGATCCAATGACAAAGCCTCTCGTACAGAGAAAGCATGATGGTCATGTTAGATCAATGGGTATTAGTTACCTGAATGATCAACTCTAGTAGGAGTCTTGTGGGTTGTATGTTTGTCAGTTGTAATAATTCAATTGATGAATATAGTACTATACATTTCATTTTATATTTATGACAAGTTCTTTTATTGTGTAAATTTATTTCTATTATGATAGATTATTTTAACGTAATAAATGCCCTTAGAATGATTATTTCTATAGGATTCAAGTGGTGACTTGAATGTGAGAGCCTATATTATTAGAAGCTTCATTCTTAAATGCACCCTGGTCAGCGTGTCATCTTAGAAGCTAGGGCGATGATGATACATTAAGATTAGCATGTGCGTTGACTGATGACTGGTTCTCATAGGTCATGATATTGTGATATCAAGTCATCACAAGGGTACTTGTTGGTGAAAAAGTTGTACTGGACAAACCCACCATGAGAATACTTTGTGGATTGATATATGAATGTGTCACAAGTATGGCTCAAGTAGCAATGGTGTTTGTGGTCCTTTGACCTGAAGTAATAACATTCATCAAGTGAGGAAGAGCGTGCTTTGATGCTATCAAAAGTCCAGTCTTGAGAAAGTTGGGTGACAAAGGTGGTTATTGGGTACATTACGAATCATTTGGGAGTTTGCGTGTGGACAGAAATGTGATTTTCCCTCCTATATGATAGGAATTACATCCATGGGCCTTGATGGAATCAGACTGAGAAATGCATGACCATGCTTGGTTGAGTCAATATGTGATATTGGACTCACCAATTTCTGGAAGTCCATTCTAGATCAGGAAACTTGGATTGAATAATTATGAGGGTGACACTGTCTATACCTCTAGTTCTATCCGGATGTAAAGGGCGAAGGGACAAGACAACACTAATACATTGGTAACAATGGCTCTTGAGTTTTAAACTCTTATTGCTTGGGGAGCAATGATGTATTGTTAGATGTCGCTCATTGTTTGTGAAGCTTTTGTTTGCTACCTTTGAGATCAAGTGGGAGACTGTTAATGTTACCATTGTGATATGGAAGTGATCAATCATGTAGTATAACTTCCAACATAATATGAGCCTACAGAGTCACACATAAGTGCGTTTGGATAATTTGGAGGAATGGATTATGTTGATCTTACTCATATGTGATGAGTGAAGGACTAATGCACTATTATGTATTGAGTGTGTTGAGACCACACTGCCAGACATTGAGTGTTTGGAGACCATACTGCTAGGCGTTGAGTATGTCGAGACCACATTGCAAGGCATTGAGTGCGTCAAGACCACACTGCCAGGTGTTGAGTGTGTTGAGTCAACTCAGCCAGGAGTTGAGTGCGTCGAGACCACTCGACGCTTCCTCGAGTCAAGTGTTGATTCGTCGAGTGTTGGCATGGAGTACGTTGTGACCACTCGACGCTTAGTCGAGTCAAGTGTTGATTCGTCGAGTGCATTAAGACCACTCAACGCTTAATCGAGTTAAGTGTTGATTCATCGAGATAAATTGTGTGTTACGGGTCTGCCGATAGCGACGACTTTCTGATGTTTATTCCTTTGGGTATAAATAGAAAATGTCTTAGGGTTTTACTCGTGAGTCGAGTGCGACAGTAACCCGAGAGGAAAAAGGCCGACAAAAATCATTTCCAAAATTCCTGATCCCGTCGCCGTTGCTAAGCCTGTTTCCAGCGCCCGTCGCCTCTGTCGCCGCCTCTTCTGGAGCAGATCTAGTAGCCTATGAAGATGCAAAGCTCTTTCCTCCAACCTAAATCTTTTGTGACAAGAGTTTAAGGGTTCTCCCGTTCGTGTGGATCACCTGTAGAGGCGTGGACACAATTCTGTGTTCGGAACTCCAACCGTTAGTGTTCGCCGGATTTCTTGGAGCATCTCGGTTAAGTAGTGACTCAATTTCGTAAAGGTTAATTTTATTTACAACAACTTTACTTCTTTATCAATGTTCATCGCAAGATCTATTTCTTTTTAGGTTTTTTTGTTTCCTTATTCCGCTGTGCACAAGTGTTGTGACGTATAAAAAAACCCAACAGTACGGGGACGACAACATTGTCCGGGGGCGGCGACATTGTTCGGGGGAGGGGGGAGAAATTCGAATGGGCTCCGCTCGTGCTCAATGCATCGCTACGGGCTACACCCGCATCAAGGCACATCCAGGCAGGCTGCGCACACATCCAAACAAAGTGGTGACATTAGGTCGAGCGGTGATGTTTGGTTGATCAACAATGTAAGGCGAAGCAGTGACATTAGGCGTAGCGACAACATTAGGTTCCAACAACTATCATGCCCTTACTCGCCGACACTTAGCGGGAAGCGCCCGCATTCGAGTGGGCTGCGCCCGCCTATGAGTGGGCTGCGCCTGCACCCTGAACCATAAACTCAAGTCAAGGCAACATTGAACGTGGGCGGAGACAGTGGTCATTGGCGACAATAGTGGCCGTGGGGGGCGATATTGGTCATGGGCGGTGACATTCGTCGTGGTTGTTGACTCAAAAAGAAAGGACGAAATTGGTTCATATAATAAATAATTAAGAATCATATTGTCATTATGCCTTAATATATCTAAATAGCAAGAGCAACCATAAACCATAAATAAAAATATAAAGATTTAAGATACAGTGGTATAGAAAGAACTTTAAATGGCAAACTCTTATAAACAACAATAATGAGGGCTTCGCAAAAAATAGATGCTCACCATGCATTGACTGTTTACCGTATTACATTTATCAGCAGCTGCATCTCATCGTAAGAGAAAAATCATTGCATCAATGTACCTAAATATAAAACTACTCATAAATATATTCCTTTGTGTTATACAAAATCTGCCACAAAATATGAGATTGTTGGAGACAAATATAAACCCAATTTAATTTTGTGGTAGGAAGTTTAACCAAAACATAAGAATCAAGTTTAAAATAATAAATTCAAGCATAGAAGAAGAATCAAATGGCGTGAAAATAGGCTTACCTGAATCTTTTGGAAGTGTAATCTTTCTTCTTTTGTCTATTTATTCAATGCGAGAAATCGCTTTGATGTTTTAGAGCACTCTGTTAGGACTGGTCATTAAAATATCGGTGAACATGAAATTTATGGATATTATATTCTATATTTCGTAAGAATTCCAAGAGAAGCAAAAATATTAAGACGCGAGAAATTCTAGCAACGGAAGTTCTACTTTCTAACGAAAAATGAATGAAATTTTTTAGATAAAAAATATAGATATATTCATGTGGACATGCATACATACTTACATATATGTTTTAAGTGCTAAAACTCTTGATAAACAAAACTCTCGTGTAGAACATAAATGAACTCTTGATGAGTTTGAGTTACAGATAAATCTCCCAAATTAACCTATCAAAACCATTTAACTGCAGAGACCACTTACCCTTATAAACTCAAAAATTTACCTATACGGGCTATCGAGCTATTATGATTTCTACTCTTTATATTTGTTTTCCTTTTATATAAGACAGCCAAGATCGGTTACCTACACATTTAAGTGCATAATCCTTAAATCAAGCACTTGTCATGTAAGTCAATGTAGACCAATTTGTTAACTTATAAATACCTTCCATTGGCAGAATAACAAATAGTTTGTATGCATCATTTTACATCTGTTCAACAAAATCATTGGAGCAAAGGATTGAGACGATTATAAACCCACAATCAGAATACACATTAAATTATAAAACATTTTGTTCTTAAGTTATCTCTAGTGGAATGAAATTTTAGGATCTAGCAAATAAGAAAACAATGCACAAAAGGTGGTATTATTGGAAGTTGACGCTAAAATGTGTTGAATTGAAATAATAGAACCAAATGAGTAAACATAGAAATAGTTTTCAAGCATCTTAAGAACTTGTGCAATCTTGCCTAACAACATAATTTCATCCTCATCATCAGTCTGGATAGTGTAAGGAGTCACACTAAGTGCTATTTCATCTATTTCCTTACAGTTGCTTTATTACTCAAAAACTCAGAACATATATATGATAATTCTATCTGTTCTCCTTGATGATTTTATTTACATCACCACAAACTCAATTTCGCTCATATATGTACTCCTTCACTGTGTATTGAGGCATTGTTTGGGATTTTTTTTGCATTGCACAACAAAATTAAGCTAAACAGGTCACAATTGATGAGTAATAGATGGTAAATTAACATCATTTTCAATTTTGAGAATACATAGTCGCAGAGAAGCAAGATGCAGAGTTAGGTTTAAAGAATATTGTTGAAACCAAATCTTGGTCTCAACGAGAGTTCAGACCCAAGGGGCTAGCTTGCGCATACTTCTCTCGAACTTGAACTCTTGACCGGTCTTTCGGGACAAGAAACTGACCCTGTGATGTAGCGTGGAGGTCCCACCACACACTCGGAAGATCACAAGAGTGCTTCCCCTCATAAACTAGAAGCTGAGTTGGGCACCTTGGAAGGGTCTCGCAGCCAAACTAAATAACTCAAGGAGGAAGAAGCCAAAAAGAACTGGATCTCCTCCAAAGGTGCCCACAGGGTCCATTTATAGAATTCCAAACCTAGTCTGCAAACAGCGCAACTCCACTATTCTGATATGCTATACACACCACAAATTGTTCTGCTAACAGCGTAACTCTGCTATTCTGAGAGGCTACTGGCAGGCCCACATGGGCAATATAGTTAAAGACACTACTGGGCGAGTGGTCCATGAAAATACCACTCGCCTAGGGTGGCGAGTGCTCGATGGAGCTGACACTCGCCGCTAGCCTGGGGCCTAGAGTGAGGGCAGGTCTGACTACCCCACTCGCCCACCCCCTGCCATGAGCGCGGGGTCAGTGCGAGCCTAAATGCTCTACTTGCCCCTTACACTCCTTACCACTCAGCCTGGGCGAGTCGGGGAGGTTCCACTACACTCACCCGCCCGACTCGTTTGAGACATAGACTGTGCACCATTCGACTGGGTCTTCTCCTTGCGGGCCCACTTGTTAGGCACGGGGTTATACACAATCCCTACTCTTTACGAGATTGTCCCATGCTCAGAAACATCATCCAACACCGGGTGTTCGATGAGTGGGACTGGGGACAAATGGAATCTTATGGCGGACTCTACAAAATGTTATAAAAACCTGCCTGCCTAGAATGAAATTGTTGCCCCCTCCTACCTTCCTGATCTCAGCTACACCATGCCTCTTTCTAAGGAGTTCAAGAGAGGCTCAACCGTGCTAGGGAACTCAATTTCTCCTGCACTACAGAACTGATGCCCTGGCTTACCAACCAATGCCCGAGTAAGATATTGAAGCGCAAGCCCGTGAAGCTAGCCAGATCTGACCAAACGGTCTGCGAGCCCATCCTCGACAATCCGCCCTCCACGCCAGGTCGTGGAATCACTTCCTCCTCTTCAATGCAGGTATTTGAAGATTCTACCCGGGCCCATTGACCTCAATTAGACTACCTGGTAATAACCGCTCCAGATCCACTTGCAGACCGGCCAATCTAAGGGAAAGGGATTCGAAGACGCTCTCAACGACCAGGGTGCTTGCCAATATGATAACGCGAGTCTCCCCTTGGTCCTGTGTAATGCCCCAAGTTTCCCGAAGAAGGAAATGATTATTATGAGATACCACTCGACGGTAGGGTTATCTTTGGAGGTAGCATGACCAATTTATTTGGCAGAGCTCTCAGGTAGGTACCGCATGGCGGTAGCGTCAGGCGTCGAGAGCAGCGTGTTGACGCAATGAATTGTCTACCACACAACAGTAGGTTGTTATCGGGCGGTGGTAGCAAGGCGGATTTATTTGGCAAAGCTCTCGGTGAGCTACCACCCAGCGGTATGGCTTGCACCGGCGGTAGCTGTGCTCTTGTCGTTTCTGTGCCGTTTATGAGACAAATAAGTTATCACCCAAAGATAACAAGTTATCGTCGAGCGGTAGCAGAGTAGTTATGAGGTGGTTGCGTGTCAGCATGTGATTGGAGGTTTTAAATGATGGCTTGCTGGACAAGCTAACACTTGAGAGCCTGCACGGCGGTAATGCTCGTAAACCTAAATCTAGAGAAAATCATGGTCGTTCACTGGTTTTTGATTATGATCCGATGGTGGGGTGTCATCCCAGATGGTATAAGGTTAGGGCATGACATTTATTCTTCTTTTGAACCCAATGCATTCTCTTTCTAAGGGCTAGAGAAAAGGGAGAGTGAAGGAAGATTAAGAAGAAGGAGATCCCTCCATTGTTGGAGCTTTGGAGCTCTGATTTGCAGGTCGAGTTCAGATACATGGGGGCAAGACCGTTGTGGTCATTTTCATCCGGTAGATCTTCGTCGATGGTGCCAAAACAAACATGAAGTGTAACGATCCTTGTTTTTAGACATGTGAAGTACTTTGTTTTGGCATGTGAGGGTAGACGCTCCACGAGCACGTGGACACGGTTCTCCTGACGGGTAGATCGGTTGTATCCCCATTATCTTTGCATTTAGAATCTTGAATCGAAGTACGGAATAGGCATGTTATGTGAAGCCCATCTGGATAGGTTGGTCTGGATTGGTGATGATTATTTTTGTTGAGTATTGTATCCACAATAACCTAGATTTGTATGAAGTCACCCTTGAACTAAGATGAATTAAGTTTGTATTTGATGCCCTTTTCAAGTTGAGTGCTTACAAGTTATATTTGCCTAGTGTAAACCAATGTCAGTTTACAATGGGTCACCAAACACATGACCATACAATGTAATCTCTCATTGTGTGATACATGGTGTTGACTCATGTGTAACCTCTCTATTGGGACACGCTTCATTTTCAAGTACTAAAGTTATGGGCGAAAAGCTGGTTGCTGGTATCTTAGAACAAAATCATTTTTCATTTAACAATTTTTTCTAAGTATTTTACTCGAGTCAGCTTAGTCAAATACTTGAGTAGCAAAATTTTTTTTTTCTCGAGAAAGTTGAGTGTAGTTCTCAAGAAAGCCATGCAGTACTCGAGTATGTCTTAACTTTCTCGAGTAACCTTAAATTTAAGCTCAGAATTTTTCTAAGTCTTTTTCTCGAGAACGAAAAAGACATTTCTCGAGAAGGCCAAGGTGAGTTCTCGAGAACTAGATGTTCTTTCTCGAGAAACAGAAAACTTTTCTCGAGGTGCTTTCTTGTTCTCGAGTAACGGGAAATCTTTTCTCGAGTAAAATCTATCAATTCTCGAGAAACAAGAACTCATCTTCTATATTTTCCTTAAGTGTTTCTTCTCGAGAATTTTATATCTTTTCTCGAGAAACAGAACTCGTACTCGAGTAATATTTATTTTTCTCGAGAAAAAGAGTTCTGAATTTTAATTTCGTTAAGTGTCTGACGGGTCTTGATTTCAAATGTCATTAACTCTTGATTGGTCCACGTGGATTGTAATTAATTAAATTGGACCGTTATGTAAGACCTATAAAAGGTCATGTTAGAATCGACAAACCCTAAGAATAATTTTACAGATTTATGAATCATTTTCAAGTTGCTAAATCGGGAAGCGCCACCGCCGACAAGACGTGTTCTTCATCATCAAACTTCTCGATCCCGAAATTCAGACAAGAAGGATTCAACCGATCAAGCTTTTCAACATCTGCAAATCTTCTCCTTGATCGTAGTGATCCTATGCTCTCAGATCGAAGTGTTCTCAGACTTCTTCCTCGTCTTTTCTGACAGAGCTTTACAATTTTTAAAGAAGGAAGAGGCCGAGAATCAATCTGATCTATGAAGACAAGTTTGTGTATTTAATTGTAATTCCATTTTGTTTGTGTAGGAGTTATTCTCCGAGATTGTAGGAGTTATTCTCCGAGTTTGTAGGAGTTGATCTCCGAGTTGTTATAGGAGTGGTTTTACTCCGAGTTGTAGGAACATTGTTCCGAGTTGTAGGATTGTTTTCCAATCCGAGATAATAGTGAAGTAGCCGGGTCCAGTGTGGTGCTAGATCGGTGAGGTGGAGAGTCGACGTACCCAAGATTGGGGAACCACTATAATCTTTGGTGTCGTCTGTGGATTGCTTGTTAATTTTTTGCGCATCTCTTGTACAATTTTTATTTCGCAAAAAGACGTAGAACTCACCTATTCACCCCCCCTCTAGGTGATTTAGGTAGACAACTAGACTTTTTCAATTGGTATTAGAGAGAGGTTGTTCATCAAAAGGTTAACACCTTGAACAGATCTACTCCTTGTTATCTTAAGAGTGTACAAGCATGGACAAAGTCAAGGATTTTGCTAAGCTCCCTTTATGCACTAAGGCAAACTTCCCCATATGGAAAGAAAGGGTGAAGTTTTCATGGAAGCAGTGGATCCAAGGATTTTCATGATAGTGGAAGAAGGCCCCTACATTCCTATGATGGCCTCCACTATTGATTCTTCAAAGCAAATACCAAATAAGCTGATGGATCTAGATAAAGATGAAATTGCACTTCTCTCTCTAGATAAGAAGGCTAAAAATATCATCGAGGGTGCAGTCGATGATTCGATGCTACAAAATCTCATTCACTGCCAATCTGCCAAAGAGATGTGGCACTCACTGATCGTGTTGACTGAGGGCAATGAAGAAGTAAGGGATGTTAGAAGATCCCTTTTAAACCAGAAGTATGAGGCCTTCAGGCAAGGCCCCAAAGACACTATAGGAGACACCTTTGAAAACTTTTCAAGATCGTCAACGGCCTGAGGAACTATGACCAAGTTTTCACTAACGGAGAATTAAACGATAAGAGCCTAAGATCCTTAACAAAAGAATGGGACAACAAAATATGTGTCATAAGGGAGTTTGGAAAGCTAGCTGAGACAGATCCTCAGAACCTCTTCGGGAAGCTAATGTTATATGAGATTCAAATAAATACAAGAAAAGATGAAGAAGAGGGAAACAGATCCTCATCGAAGGAGAAGTCTGTCGCACTAAAGACAGATGACTCAAGGAAGGTAAAAGATGCATCTACTACTCTTGCACAGGAAGAAAGTGAAGAAGAAGACTCAGAGCCGAGCATCTCGGGCTCAGAACTATCAGATGGAGAATTCTCCCTACTCTCTAGACAGTTCAAAAATTTCCTGAGTAAGAAGAATAAATGGAAAGGAAAAGACTTTTCCTCCATAAGATCACATCACGATGGTGATCGTCATAAGAAAGACTCAAGTAGCCACGACAGGTATAACTCCAAACCAAACAAACATATTTCATCTGACATTGTTTGTTACTGTTGTAATAAGCCAGGGCACGTAATTGCTGATTGCCCGCACAAGAATAAAGAGGGTGGAAGAAGAGAAGAAAAGAAGTCTTCTTATAGTAAAAAGAAATCTGAAAGAAGCCTAGTAGCGAAGAAGGCCAAGACTCTCAGTGACACTGACTCATCTGAGTCAAGTGAGGAAGAGGAAGCCTACTTTGGGCTGATGGCATAGACAGACGAGGAGAAGAACCCCAGTATATTGGGAAGGTAAATTCTCACACCCCTCTCTCAGAATCTGATGCTTTAGACCATGATCATGAGGATTGCTCTTCTGATGATGAGTCTGAACTCATGACTTAATACAAGGAATTAATTAAGGCTTATGACAAATGTCAAAAAGTCGCGAGAACTCAAGCCAAGGAGATCAAATCTCTTAAGGCTGAGGAGAGCACTCTGAGGGAGGAAGTCGCAAGGATGGACTGACTCAGAAAGAAATTCCATGCCGTGATCGAAGAATACAATAAAGCTCTCGAGCACCTAAACCTGAAAGAGAAAATCATCGAGAAGTTGGAAGAAAAACTTGCCGCTTTAAAGAAACTTGTTGAAAGTTTCTCCACGCCCAAGACAGTCCTTCCACTTGTTGTTGAATTCTCTGCTCAGGCTAAAAGAGATGACTTAGGCCATGAGGATGCTCCTAATAAATCTTATAGGAGAAATAAAGCTAAAATAAAAAATAAGGCTGCTAAGGAAGCTCTAGCCAAGGAGAAAAGGAAAGCTCCTCTAGATCAAACTTTGTTTAAGAAGGTCATCTTTCCAATAAATGAGTTTTATTTTGATTCATCCTTCGGTCATTTTGCCAGGCCTACTTATGTAGAGCCTAAGTCACGATACCAAGGATGGACCCATCCCCAAAACTTTGGTGAAAGTGTGCTCAAGATACCTTATGAGGAAATACAAATGAAATATTATGGTCCATACGTTCATGGCCATAATATTAAGAAGGAACCTAAGGCCAAACCAGTAGTACCCAAGGAAAAGGAGGTGAACAAGGCTTGTGAGTGCCATCATCATGAGGCTTCTACCTCCAAATCAGCCGCCCCTATAAGACCACACGTTCAAAAGGTCAAACAGGAGACTTGGACAAGGTACAATAGGTTTGACTGTTGGTGTTGTGGCAAAGTTGGTCACTTTGTTGTAGATAGCTAGTTTAATCCTAGAAGCTTTAAAACTCCTCTAGTTAATCATATGAGGCAGACGACTCATAATGCTAACACTCCTAGTGGGAGCATGCTGACAAATAACCAAGGACCCAAATGCATTTGGGTTCCTAAGGTAAACTAATTCTATTTTTGCAGGTATGTCCAAAGGCCAACAAATCACCTATCTGGTATTTGAACAGTGGATGCTCTCGGCACATGACCGGGACAAGAAGCCTTCTTCAGAAGTACTCTCCAGTTGTGAACGGGCCAAAGGTTATCTTTGGAGGTTTTGACAGGCGAATCACAAGAGGCTATGGTATGATTACTAACGATAGTGTATCCTTCTCAGATGTGGCTTATGTTTATGGACTACAACATAATCTTATAAGCATAAACCAGCTCTGTGATAAAGGATACACAGTAGAATTTCATACAGACAAGTGCTTGATAAAATCGATCAATAACTTAGAAATGATTCTATTAGGCACTCATAGTAGAAATATATTTTGTTTGAATTTTATTTGCTTAGACTCTTCTACACAAGTGTGCTTTTTAGCAAAAGATAGTGTGTCTCTTGGTGATCAATGGCACAACAGATTAGCACATATAAATTACAAAACTAATAATAAATTATTTTCTCTTAATTTAGTACGTGATGAACCCAATGTTAAGCGCGTTAAAGATAGATCGTGTCACGCATGCGTAAAAGATAAGCAAACAAGGGCTACCTTTAAGAGAATTATTGGTAAAGATTCTAATAGGTATTTACACCTATTTCATATGGACTTGTTCGGTCCCCTGCAAATTAGAAGTTTGGGAGGTAAGGATTATACACTGATTATTATAGATGACTACTCTCTTTTTGCATGGATGTTCTTTCTGAAACACAAGTCAGATACTTTTGATGTTTTCACTAATTTTGTTAGGCAGATCCAGAATGAATATAACTGTTCAGTTGTCAAAATCAGAAGTGACAATGGAACAGAGTTCAAATCTGGGGCCATGACAGAATTCTATGAAAGCCTAGGTATCTTTCTTGATTTTTCCTCCCCTCGTACTCCTCAATAGAATGGAGTCGCTGAGAGAAGAAATAGAACACTCATAGAGGCCTGCAGAACCATGTTGAGTGATGCCTCACTACCAGAATACTTCTGGGCTGAAGCCGTCAACACTGCTTGTCACGTGCAAAACATAGTACTCATAAATAAGAGCCATGATAAAACACCTTACGAACTACTAAAGGGCAGGAAACCAATATTTCATACTTTAAAATCTTCGGTAGTAAATGTTTCGTACTTAACAATGGGAAGTATCACACAACTAAATTCAGTGAAAAAAGTTTTGAAGGTATTTTCGTAGGATATAGTAACCATAGTAAGGCATATAGGATTTTTAACAAGAAATCCCTGGCCGTAGAAGAATCTATTAATAATGTATTTGATGAGACGAGCTTGCTACAAAGCCGCTCTTCTAGTGTGTTTGTTGAAGATGTAGGTTCAAGACTAAAGGAATTAAGCTTGGATGAGCCAGTTAAAGAAAAAGGTCAAGAATTCATCAAGATCAACACTCCAACCCCAATTGGAGAGGTTGATCACCATGATGAAGATGTCATTCAAGCTGATGAAGTCACTCCAGTGATAGAAGAAGCTCCAAATGCAAGTACTTTAGAGCTCAAACACTTGAAGGAACACCCAATTGATCAAATCATAGGAGACCCTTGTGATGGTGTCAGAACTCGTAGAGGTACAACTAATGAGAATTTATATTTGAGTTTTCTCTCGCAGGTTGAACCAAAGAAGTTTGAGGAAGAAAACAAGGATGCATCTTGGGTAATGGCAATGGAAGAAGAAATAAATCAGTTCAAATGTTGCCAAGTCTGGAAGCTTGTTCCATGACCCAAAGGAAAGAATGTGATTGGAACAAAGTGGGTCTATTGAAACAAGATGGACGAAGATGGAACCATAATCAAGAACAAAGTCAGACTCGTCGCCAAATGGTACATACAAGAAGAAGGGATCGACTTTGATCAGACATATGCTCTAGTGGCAAGACTGGAGGCAACTAGGTTGTTCCTCGCATATGCTGCACTCAAAGGCTTCACTATCTACCAAATGGACGTGAAGTCAGCCTTCCTTAATGGTGACATAAAGGAAGAAGTGTATGTGGAATAACCTCCAGTTAGTAAAGATGATAGAAAGAGAACTTCTGGGACTTGCCAATTCCTTGAAAGAAGACTCATCTCATGGAGCAGCAAGAAGCAAAATTGTGTCACAATCTCAACGGCCGAGTCAGAATA
The DNA here is from genome assembly GCA_039513925.1 of Platanthera zijinensis. Lineage (NCBI taxonomy): Eukaryota > Viridiplantae > Streptophyta > Magnoliopsida > Asparagales > Orchidaceae > Platanthera > Platanthera zijinensis. Next base: position 156,256,361 of record CM077084.1, on the reverse strand, counting down.
CATTTCTGACGGCAGTTATTGTGCACAATTACTCTGGATGAAGAATCAACTTGAAGACTATAACTTGAAGGTCAAGGACATCCCACTATTCTGTGAATCCTCCAGTACAATTGCAAAAGCCAACAACCTAGTCTCTCACAGCCGGACAAAGAACATAGAGCTGATGTACCATTTCATCAGGGAGTATGTGGAGCATGGAGACATCAATCTCCAGTATATTCTAACTAACATGCAGGTTGCAGACATATTCACGAAGCCACTGGATGAAGCCAAGTTGTCGTTCTTCAAAACAGAACTTAGCATGCTCAACAAGGAATGCTGAAGAATAGGGCCTCAGAGCAAAGTTAAAGAATCGGATTAAATTTCAAAATCAAGAAAATTCTAAGTCAGGACTTCACTTCTCGAGAACAGCTTCATTACTCGAGTACTTAGTTTATTCTCGAGAACATCAGGTTTGCTTCTCGGAAATGATATCTCTATTCAAGAACATGTGAGCTTCTTCTCGAGAAATGTCTTTCACTCGAGAAATCAGATGCAGAATTGTCTCTAAGTTCAAATTTTGATATTGGCACCCGGGCACTTCAACCGCCATACTTCAGGTATTTTATTATTATCTCTTTCCTTAATCATCAAGATTTAGGGTTTATATAAATAGAATAAGTCCAGAAAAATCCAAATCCTATATTTTGAAATCTCCTTCTCGAGAAAACCCTTCATCTTCTTCATCTCCGCTACTCCTCCTGCAATCAACCTTGTACCTCTTCTCGTCGGCTAGCAGACTTTCAATTCTTCATTCAATGGCTCCCTCATCAAAGATAGGCATCGGAAGTGAACTCATTTCAATTGGAATCGCTAATATTTTTGACGACTTAATAAATGTTCTTATATTGCTCAACACTGCTGGACTGACCTTTATTCTTCAACACCCATGCAACGTTCTTATTTCTGATGTGGAAGAGTTCTTCCAGAATGCTAAGGTCAAGCGCAATGGCAAAGTTCTGAAAACCAAGGTACGTGACATCAAAGTCAAGATGACATCAACCTCTGTTTCTTAACTTCTGCGGCTGCCAGTGATTGACGAGGCAGATGATCTGGTAGGGCCATACTATGATAGGGCTTTCCACTTCCGTGGCCTTCCCGACTCAACCCTCACAATTCGCCAACAGCACATGAATGTAGAGAGCAAGCAACTTGCTGATATTCTGGGAAAGGTTCTTCTCTGCCTCACCAGTTCAATAAGCTATATCACCCCTGATTTCTTTGACATGATGACTACAGTAATCTGTAGAAAGAAATTTCAATGGGGGATGATGATTTTTGACAAGATCAAAGAGAGTATAAAAAGCCCCAACTATGGAAGAATTTCGTCTCTCTATCTAAATCAGTTGAGGCCAGATATCTTTACCTTGGATAAGGGCATGACAATTCATCACATGAAGAAGGTTTTAATTACATTCATCCAGAGATGGGAAATACAACTTCAAAAGCCGGGTCAAGCCCCTCTAGCTTCAAGGATAGTTGTAGATGAAGTCAGGACCCCATCTCCCCTCTCTCATAAAATAGCTGACACATCTAGTCCAGTTATTTAGGGGGATTCTGCTCCATCTGTATAACTGATAATGCAGTCTGCTCAAGTTCTAGTTCAAGCCTCAGTCCAAACTGATACTCAATCCCAAGTCACAACTCCACCAGCTGATGAACATATAGTCATAGAAGAAGCTACAACTCCATCTGCTGTTGCAAAGGGCACTTTTGTCCAAGAAGATGGCTCAGGTCTTATTGCTGCTGACCTGTCTGATCAAGAACCTCTTACTGATGCCCAGGTAGATGATCAAGTAATATCTACAGAAGCTGACATTGAAAGGATGATATAGGAACTCGCCTCTAAAGAACCTCTCTCCTCTCAGCCTGAAGGAAATCCATCTCAACCAGAAAGTCCATCTCAACTAGAACCATCTAAACTAGAAAATCCATCTGAACCAAAATCTTCTCAGCCCCAGTCTCCTATTGAGGGTGTGCAAGATTAAGAGACAGTTTAAAATTCTAATGCTGAAGAATTATCTCCTAAAGTAGCTGAACCACCTCTCCCAAGCCTACACTTATACATTCCCACTTTCATAGGTGATGATGCTGAAGATGAAATTACAACTACTAGAAGAAATCATACCTCCACATCTACTGTGCTCATTAAAGAAGTAGCTCCCCGGACAGTTCAAATTTTACCTCCTCCACCTCCTCAGACTGAAGTCATTACTGAAGACAATATCTTAAGTAAAATAGAAGCTATGTTGGCTTAGCAAAGAGAGTATTTTGATACCTCCATTCAAGCTGTCACAAATAAGGTCTCAGCTTTAGAAAAGGAAATAAGCCGAAGATTTGCAGAAATCCAGAGCAATACTGATGAATTCAAAAGGCTGGTACAAATTGGAGGCAAGGCTATAGACCACACTATAATAAGTATTGGTATAATTATGGACCAGGCAGAAACAGTAGCCAATAATCAATTCCTTCTACTGAAAAAAATAGAAGAACAAAATTTCAAAACATGCGAGGAAGGTTGGAAATTCAAAGAAGATGTCATAGGAGGACTTAGTCAAAGAATATCTATCAAAAGCATCTGAAGACATGAAGACCCAATGGGAAGCAAAGCTAAATGAGATAAGTACTGATGTTCAAACTCAGATTATTGATGTTAAACTTCATACCTATAGGACCGCAGTTTGGATGCAAGACCAGATTTTCCCTGAATTTCAAGTTGATCCAAATGCTGCTCCTCCTCAGCTCAATCCAACAGTCCAAAATCCCTCATTCTCACCTAGACCTGAACTTTTTGAAACTTCCTATTATGAAGCCCCTCCTGCTCAGTATTCTCTGGTGTGGAATTCAGATAAATAAGAATCTTCTTAGAACCTTCAATCTGATATTCCTCCTAAAGTGTAGATACCCAAGAGATGAAAGTATAGTGAAGTGCTTCTGCAAGCAGGTCCACTCCTATACCAGAACATGGAGGAATGGAACCTGCTGAAGTCTGGAGACCTACATCTAAATCAATTATTCTGGAAACTTTAAGACTAGTGGTGGAATTCAGAGAGAACAAGGATACCTATTACTCTCACTCTGAATGGGAAAAGTATGAAAATCTATGACTCTAAGAAGGCTTCATGATAAAAAGTATAGTCGTGAAGACCCTACTGCTCCTCCCAGACCATCCAAGTACTTTCCAAAGCCATTCATGTACTTCCAGAGACAAGAAGAGATATATCAGAGGCAACGTAAACAACAGAGCAAGAAGTAATTGAAGATGATCAAAAGTTTTCTATATGACATTTTGTGGAATATGACTTTTCCTGGACAATGTCTATATATATAAATCTTTAAATTTTGATGATATAAATCTTCTATTTCATAACATTTCTTCCTATTATTCTGTTTATTAGTTATTTTATTTGTTTATCTTGATGTAATTCACCTTAGTGTAGAGGGTTCTGACTTCTACAAATAGGGGGAGATTGTTGGGTATTGTATCCACAATAACCTAGATTTGTATAAAGTAACCCTTGAACTAAGATGAATTAAGTTTGTATTTGATTCCCTTTTCAAGTTGAGTGCTTGCAGGTTATAATTGACAAGTGTAGACAAATGTCAATTTACAATGAGTCACCAAACACAGGACCATACGATGTAATCCCTCATTGTGTGATCCATGGTGTTGACTCATGTGTAACCTCTCTATTGGGACACACTTCATTTTCAAGTACTAAAGTTATGGGAGAAAGGCTGGTTGCTGGTTTCTTAGAAGAAAATAATTTTTCATTTAACAAATTTTTTTTAAATATTTTACTCGAGTCAGCTTAGTCAGATACTCGAGTCTCAGAAATTTTTATTTTCTCGAGAAAGCCGAGTGTAGTTCTCGAGAAAGCCATGCAGTACTTGAGTAGGTCTTAACTTTCTCGAGTAACCTTAAATTTAAGCCCAGAATTTTTATAAGTCTTCTTCTCGAGAAAGCAAAAGACATTTCTCGAGAAGGCAAAGGTGAGTTCTCAAGAACCAGATGTTCTTACTCGAGAAATAGAAAACTTTTCTCGAAGCACTTTCTTGTTCTCGAGTAACAGAAAATCTTTTCTCGAGTAAAATCTATCCATTCTCGAGAAACCAGAACTCATCTTCTATATTTTCCTTAAGTGTTTCTTCACGAGAATTTTATATCTTTTCTCGAGAAATAGAACTCGTACTTGAGTAATCTTTATTTCTCTCGAGAAACAGAGTTCTGAATCTGAATTTCGTTAAATGTTTGACGGGTATTGATTTCAAATGTGATTAACTCTTGATTGGTCCACGTGGATTGTAATTAATGAAATCAGACCGTTATGTAAGACCTATAAAAGGTCATGTTAGAATTGACAAACCCTAAGAATAATTTTACAGATTTTTGAATCGTTTTCAAGTTGCTAAATCGGGAAGCACCGCCACCGACAAGACGTGTTCTTCATCGTCAAACTTCTCGATCCCGAAATTGAGACAAGAAGGATTCAACCGATCAAGCTTTTCAACATCTGCAAATCTTTTCCTTGATCGTGGTGATCTTATGCTCTCAGATCGAAGTGTTCTCAGACTTCTTCCTCGTCTTTTCTGACAGAGCTTTATAATTTTTCAAGAAGGAAGAGGTCGAGAATCAATCAGATATGTGAAGACAAGTTTGTGTATTTTATTGTAATTCCATTTTATTTGTGTAGGAGTCAATCTCCGAGATTGTAGGAGTTATTCTCTGAGTTTGTAGGAGTTGATCTCCGAGTTATTTAGGAGTGGTTTTACTCCGAGTTGTAGGAACGTTGTTTCGAGTTATAGGATTGTTTTCCTCTCCGAGATAATAGTGAAGTAGCCGGGTCCAACGTGGTGCTTGATCGATGAGGTGGAGAGTGGGAGTACCGAAGATTGGGGAACCACTATAATCTTTGGTGTCATTTGTGGATTGCTTTTTAATTTTCTGCTCATCTCTCGTACAATTTTTATTCCGCAACAAGTTACAGAACTCACCTATTCACCCCATCTAGGTGATTTAGGTAGACAACTAGACTTTTCAGTATGTATGCCGGAGAAGACTCCGTGGTAAACATGCGGTTTTTGGAGTCGTGGGGTTTGCAGGTTGCTGCAGACAGAGTACTGGAAAAGGACTCCAGAAAAACACCGATTTAGAGGAGAAAAAAAGATAGTATATCCCCTACCGCATGGCGGTAGCTCTACCGCCGGCAGTAGCTCCTAGTGAGCTTTGAGGCCTGTATTATGGAGACTTGGGGGCCAATGTGAAAGTGAGGCCTATCTTTTGGAGACCTGGGGGCCATTGTGATGAGCTGAGAGTCTGAGGGGCCCAGCTTAGGTGGCGTGAGTGTCAACCTTAGAACATAACGTGGTTATGTATCGTGAAAAGGCAAGGGAAGGCTGACCCACATCGTGGCTTGCAAGCCTGACGGTTTGAGCAACGGGTTGTGGCTGACCTGTACCCACCTTATAGCGATCGGCTTTGAGTGGTTCAGTGGCTTGAATATCAGCATGACTTTGCTATAGCATAGGGGGAGTCTTAGGCTTCAGGATGGAAAGAATGTAATGCTCAAGTAGGTGGGGCTTGAATCTCAGCACACCGATAATGTGCCCTGAGTGTACGAGACGTGTGGTCGGCAATGCCAATGTCTGTGGTGATTAATGCTTAAGTTGCATGTTTTGATTATCATTATATACCGATTCTAAATGCCTACAAGGAAGGAGCACTGTCACCCTGAGTGAGGGGAGGGGTGGTTATAATTTAGTCAGCTAATGTTGTCTGTTGCTTTGTTTAGCACCTTCAGGGTGGAATGCGTTTGTGCGGGTGCAGCTGGAGAGCCAAGCAGGAAATAATGGGCTAAAGCCCATGGTTGTTATGCCGGCCCTCGATGGCCAAAGCGAAGTTGCTTTTACTGTTTCATGTGTGACCTGCATGTGTGCCGAAGTTTATAAAACACTATTATTTAAGGAAACAGTTGTAAGGACTTAAGGCCATAACTATTTGTGTATTTATCTTATCATTCTTATTTGGCTTAGTGGATATTCATATGGTTGGGTTCTAAATTTAATAACCTCATCTTCCGCTAGAATGCACTCTGAGTTAGGATGCGCTTATGGATAATGGTCTCAATACGTAACTCCACTGACTGTTCGTGGAATATGGCATGGGGCCCCGACCGGACCTTCTGTTATATTCTATAAGAAGGATGGGGGTGTTATAATTTGGTATAAGATTTTGGCGTCGGTCATTCTTATTTGAATTCGTGGGAAAATTCTTTTAAGGGGTGGTGAGCACATGTATGCGCGTAACCATTATAACACAAAAGAACCCATTAATGTTCACTTAGGAATGAAAATACACATGTTTGAGGAACCTGCGTGTTCCTATAATTGCTTTTTGGCAATATGTTTGGTCGCCTAATTGGGTGTTTCACAATTTTAGGTGACTATGAGTAGTGCAGAGTTGTCCCAACGTCAGCACTCCGCGGAGAGTAGTGTGCCTAATGACATGCTTGCGACCCCCCTTCTACTGAAACTATACGATTGGTAGACTAAGCGGTGTTCTCCATTATAAATGCCCAACCAGGGAGGCGAGTGCAGGCTCCTGCCCCTAAAGTAGGCCAGGTACTGCTTGGCATAGCCGAACTTATAGTGGTAGATCAGGTAGTGGCAGAGCCCATAGTGAAAATAAGAGCAACTGAAAAATAGCTCAAGCATGTGATGAGATTTAACCCTCCAGTGTTTATGGGGACTGGGACCCCAACGCAAGGTGAGGAATGGCTCTCTCGGGTTAAGAGAGTCATGTTGGCAATGGAGAAGGAGGAGTAAAAGAAGGTTACTATAGCCACATTCCTTTTGGACGACGAAGCAAGATTATGGTGGGATGAGTTAGAGCTACATCACTTTGTAAGGAGACAACTTACCAATATCTCAATGGATGAGTTCTCGAGGTTGTTTATAGCGTGATATATCCCATCAGCACAGAAAATAGCTATGGAAAACCAATTTCAAAGGTTCACTCAGGGTGACAGTATTGTGGACGACTACTTACACGAGTTCATGAGGTTGGGGCGTCATGCGAGCTCTACCATTACTAACGAGGAGCGCAAGACCAACCGGTTCTATAAAGGACTACGCGACGATCTGAGGTTATTACTCTCGGGTCCAATAATGTAGGGTTTTCTGACCTTGGTCAATATAGCTCGTTGATGAGTATAAAAATATACAATTTTATTTCTTATTAAATATACATATTTATAAATAAAAACCTTAGTTTTTATTATATAAAACTAACTATTTTTATTATATTATATTTTTCTGTTTTAAAATTAAATTCTAAGTTTTTTCTGAAATTTTGTATTTTTTTCTTAGGTCACGCCCCTTGGTCACGCCCGTGACCTAGGGCGTGACAGCTCTTTTTAATTCCGTTTTCTGCTATTTTACTGGACAGCTCAAACTCAGGAAATTGATGGTCACGCCTGCTGAACACGCCCGTGCCAAAGGCGACACGCCCGTGACCTAACCAAGTTCTATCCAGAAGTCCAGCAAGCTGCCGCGCTGTCGCCACGCCCCGTGCCGCCTGTTGAATTACATGCATGACACGCCCGTGACCCGTTTCGACACGCCCGTGACCAGTTCAAGTTTATCCAAATCTCCAGCTGGCTTGCCACCTGTCCCGACAGCCTGTATGTCACGCCCGTGACCTTGTCACGCCCTACCCGACACGCCCGTGTCAGGGGGCGTGTCACCTGAAAATTTTTTCTATAAATAGGCCGGCAGGGATTTGTAAATTCAATTGAACTCCAGCAGATTCCTTATGAACTGTTAGGACTCCCCAGCTCTCTGACAAGGAACTGGTAGTAGCTTTCAAGTATTCTAAAGTTCTGTAAGTTGTAATTTTTTCAGCTTTATTTTCAGCTTTTTAGAAAGTTGTAATATTTTCGGACTTTATAAAATAGGCTCTTTCAATTTCAATTCTGAGTACTTTACTGCTTTCTTTTATTTTATTTTCTTTATACTATCCCGAATGAAAGGCGAAGCTCTGCTTATGTCCTGGATTAAGATAGTGTAAAACTGCTTTCAAATCTATTTTCAAAACCCTATTCTTTCATACTATTCCGAATGAAAGGCGAGGCGAAAGCCTAAGTCCTGAATTCAGATAGTGCGGAAGCGCTGCAAAATTTTACTACCCTATCTCAACAACAAAGGTGAAGCGAAAGCTTAAATCCTGGATTGAGATAGATAGGTAGATATTATTTTCTGTACTTTATACCGCCCCCATCCTGAGAAGAGGCTAAGAACCCTTAGCACTTGGTCAAGATGAGCTCTGGGCTGGATACTATTTTCAACTATTTCAACTCTACTTTCTAGTTATTCTAACTAGGGTTTTCTTAATTGATCATATACCAGGTGACGAGACACTACGTTTACGTTAACCCGTTTAAACGCAAGCCTTCCCGGTCGTACTTTCGAGTCAGTGATGCTACCACAGGAACCCTCTCGTTAAGTTAGATAATTAAGAAATAAAGTTGTTCTTTAATAGGCGAATTAATATCCGCTCAAAGTAATTCTGAAATCAAGGACTAAACTCTAAGTCCCTCTCTTAATAAAATCACGTATATATATTTTTCTATCTTTAGTTTTTAAACATAAACCCAACTCCGTTCTTTCGATAAAATAATAGTCAGTTCTAAAAAGTAGAATAATTAACACCGATCCCAGGAAAAATACGACCTTGATATTTTCTACAAAATACTATACTCCTATGCGATAGGTACTCTTGCCTTAATCCACAGGATATAAGTAAGTAAACAAAGAGATAGACTTATATACGTAAAAGATTATATAAAACCAAATCTATCTTCTTTAAAACAAACTTTACTTATCAAGCTTTTTGGCGCCGTTGCCGGGGATTAGTTTATTTGTGTTAATATTTGAAAATAAAAGAACGCTATTAATTTTATCTTTTCTTTTTCTTGTTATTTAAAAACTTTAGTTTTTATAAAAATAAAACAAAAATAAAATTCCCTGAATTTAAAACTTTGTTTTTATAAAACCTAAATTTTTATTAACAAGTTTATTAACCACTAACAAATTCTAACAGAAAAACCTAACCAACTAATTTAACGTAGTTTATATAAAACTTAAAAAAAAATAAAAAGTAGTTTATAATAAAAAACCTGCTTTTATTATAAAACTTCTTTTATAAAAAACTTGTTTTATATAAAATAAAAATAACCTGTTTTTAGTTATTTTCCGTTTTACGTCTTTTTGTGTGTTTGTATTTGTATTTGTTTTTACTTAGTTTTTTTTTACTACTTATTTTTTTTATATATACAAAAAGTCTTTTTTAGTGTATGACCCGTGGAACTCCATCTGATTTAACTCTTGGACTTGATCCTGAAATCGAACGCACCTTTCGCAGGCGCCTCCGATCTCTGAATCAAGAGCTCGTATTAAATCTGGAAGAGTCCGTAGGCACCGCACACGTTCAAGAAATGGCAGCAGAGCAACAACAAATGCCAGAGGTGGTCCCCCAAAGGACCATGTCTTATTATGCACGACCTAATTTAGATGACACCGGGTCTAGTATCGTTCGTCCACCAATTGCTAATAATAACTTCGAGATTAAATCGAGTATAATCCAAATGATTCAAAATTCTGTTCAATTCGACGGATTGCCCGATGAAGATCCAAATACGCACTTGTCAAATTTCTTAGAAATATGCGACACATTTAAGATAAATGGCGTCACTGATGATGCCATCCGTCTTCGCTTATTTCCTTTTTCGCTACGAACGAAAGCCAAACAGTGGCTAGGTTCTCTCCCCAGAGGATCTATTACCACTTGGGCTGAAATGACCGAAAAATTCCTTACAAAGTATTTTCCACCTGCAAAAACCGCACGTCTGCGTGCGGATATTTCTTCCTTTGTGCAAGGCGAGTCTGAGTCTCTTTATGAGACTTGGGAACGTTTTAAGGAATATCTACGTCGGTGTCCACATCATGCACTGCCAACTTGGCTCCAGGTACAAATATTTTATAATGGTTTGAATATTCAAACCAGACAAGCCATTGATGCTGCCGCTGGGGGCACGCTCAATAACAAAACCCCCGAGGCCGCTCAAACCCTCTTTGAGGAAATGGCCATGAACGCGTACCAGTGGAACGTGCCAAGGTCACACCCTAAACAAGCTGGGATTTATGAGCTCGACACTTCTTCTACTTTAGCACTCCAAGTAGAAAATTTAACTAAACAATTGGCTGGAATATCTGCTTCCTCCGCCACTACTTGGAATCCAAATAATAATATAATTGAAGAAATCGATTATATGGGGAACTCTTATAGACCTTCCTATAATCCTAATATGAACTTAAATAATAATTCTTATAATCCAGGATATAGGAACCATCCTAATTTTTCGTGGAGCAACCCCAATAATGCTCAACGCCCACCGACTGCAAATCCAATTGGATTTGCACCGCAACCCCCACAACCACAAACACCACCACCACCACCAAACCAATTTAGGCCAACCCCGATAGAAGACATATTCACGAAATATGTCAGTATTAATGAGTCCAATATCCGGAACCTGACCGGATCAATTAAAAATTTAGAAACACAAATTGGACAAATATCAAAAATGCTATCGGAACGCCAACCTGGTAATTTGCCAGGAAATACGGAACCAAATCCGCGGGATACTGGCCATTCCAGTAACCCAAGTTGACAAGCCGTTCAACTACGAAGTGGCAGGGAGCTACCACCACCCGTTAGGGTAGAAAAAGAAGCTAAGGTTAGCCTTCCTACACCACTTCCCGTTACGACTCTGCCTCCTCAACCCCCGCGAATTTCTTCCACACATGTTGTTTTACCTTATCCATCTAAATTAAAAGATGAGCGAGAAGATGAACAATATAAAAATTTTCTAAAAATGCTAAAACAAATTCAAATCAATATACCTTTCTGCGAGGCAATTGTACAAATGCCTAAATACGCAAAATATTTAAAAGCGTTATTTTCAAATAAAAAGAAACTCGAAGATATTTCGAGGGTTTTTCTTAACGCCGAATGTTCAGCCGTTTTATTACATAAATTACCCCCAAAATTAAACGATCCGGGACGATTTTCTATCCCGTGTCTTTTCGGTAATCTATTAATAAAAGATGCGTTAGCAGATTTAGGTGCTAGCATAAATTTAATGCCCTACTCGCTCTTTCTAAAACTAGGATTAGGTAACCCCAGCCCAACTAAAATGAGCATCCAATTAGCAGATCGTTCTATTAAATATCCAGTAGGGATAGTAGAGGATGTTCTGGTCAAAATAGACAAGTTTATCTTCCCGGTAGACTTTGTTATTCTTGACATAGAGGAAGACGCCGATGTTCCCATAATTCTCGGTCGTCCTTTTCTCGCAACCTCTCGCGCGTTAATAGACGTAAGTAACGGTAGACTTCTCTTACGAGTAGGAGATGACGAAGTTACTATCGATATAGATCCCTCTATGAAAAACTCTTTAATAAATGACGATTCCTGCTATCTTGCGGAAGCCTCTTTTGAGGAAAATGGTTTTCCCTATTCTGATTTATTTTCAATAACTGTAGAAGAATCGGACTTGGCAGACTTACCCATTTCAAATGAAATGCCTACCGATGACCCTTTAGAACCTTTTATATCTTTAACTTCTACAACTTTAAAAACTCCAACTTCATATGAAAAACCACCAACCCTCGAGCTGAAAACACTTCCTGCACATTTAAAATACGTTTTCCTTGAAGCCGAATCTAAACTCCCTGTTATCATTTCTGCCGAATTAAATGATAAGAAAACGTCTGAATTAATAGAAGTGTTAAAACAACATCGCCGTGCATTAGCATGGCAAATTTCTGATATCCAAGGACTCAACCCATATTTTTGTACACATAAAATATTTTTGGAAGATAACCCTCGTAAATCTATCCAGCCCCAACGACGTTTAAATCCTAATATGAAGGATGTCGTAAAAGCTGAAGTAATGAAATTATTAGACGCGGGAATTATCTATCCAATCTCAGATAGCACATGGGTTAGTCCCGTACAAGTCGTCCCTAAGAAGGGCGGTATAACGGTAGTGCCAAACGCTAATAATGAACTAATTCCAACACGTACTGTTACGGGTTGGAGGATGTGCATCGATTATCGAAAATTAAATGATGCCACCCGTAAAGATCACTTTCCACTACCGTTTATAGATCAAATATTAGAGCGACTCTCGGGTCACTCATATTATTGTTTTCTTGATGGTTATTCAGGGTATTTACAAATTCCTATAGCCCCTGAAGATCAAGAGAAAACTACGTTCACTTGCCCCTTTGGTACTTTCGCCTATAGGCGAATGCCATTTGGACTTTGTAATGCGCCAGCTACATTTCAAAGATGTATGCTAGCTATTTTTGGCAAGTTAGTAGAGGACGTTATGGAAGTATTTATGGATGATTTCTCCGTATTTGGAGACTCATTCCATACGTGTTTAGATAACCTCGCTCGTGTTCTTCAACGCTGTGAAGACACGAATTTAGTGTTGAACTGGGAGAAATGCCATTTTATGGTCCGCGAAGGTTTAGTTCTCGGTCATAAAATTTCTTCCCAGGGAATCGAGGTCGATAAGGCCAAAATAGAAATAATTGAAAAACTTCCTCCTCCAACAAATGTAAAATCTATACGAAGTTTCTTAGGCCATGCAGGTTTCTATAGACGGTTCATTCAAAATTTCTCTAAAATAACAAAACCGTTAACTCATTTATTAGAAAAAGAAGCCCCATTTATATTCGATAGTGAATGCTTAGTAGCATTCAATATTATTAAAGACAAACTTATCAACTCTCCTATTTTAGTAGCCCCAGACTGGTCCTTTCCTTTTGAGATCATGTGTGATGCGAGTGATTATGCAGTAGGAGCTGTCTTAGGACAACGAGTAGACAAATATTTTCATCCTATCTATTATGCAAGTAAAACTCTCACATCTACACAAACCAATTACACGACCACGGAAAAGGAGCTACTGGCGATTGTATTTGCATTTGATAAATTTAGATCTTATATTACACTATCAAAAGTTATAGTTTTTACGGATCATTCTGCTTTAAAATATTTACTAACTAAGGCAGATGCAAAACCCCGTTTATTACGTTGGATTCTCTTATTACAAGAATTTGATTTAGAGATCCGAGATAAGAAAGGCGCAGAGAATTTGGCAGCCGATCATCTTTCGCGACTAGAGAATGCTGCAACAGATACACTCGTGGAAGCCGACATCGAAGATAAATTCCCTGAAGAAAGTCTCCTCGCACTCGAAAAGGTAACCAACTCTTCTACTCCTTGGTTCGCAGACTTGGCTAACTATTTAGTAGCCCGAGTCCTTCCAAAAGCTTTTTCATTTCAAGAAAAGAAGAAATTTTTTTCTGACTTGAAAAACTACTTTTGGGAAGACCCGTATTTATTCCGAGTCTGTGCCGACCAAGTAATTCGAAGATGTATTTCGAACGAGGAAGGACTAAAAATACTACGGCACTGCCACGAAGGACCAACCGGCGGACATTATCAATCCAACCGGACTGCACGTAAAGCCCTTGAAGCAGGTTTCTTTTGGCCTACTTTATTCAAGGACGCTCAAAAATTGGTAAGCGTTTGCAACCGCTGCCAACAGTCAGGTAACATTTCCCGTCGGGACGAAATGCCCCAAAACTTTTACTTAGAATGTGAAATTTTTGATCTGTGGGGCATAGATTTTGTAGGCCCTTTACCTCCTTCTTTTAAAAATCGTTATATTTTAGTAGCGGTCGATTACGTTTCACGTTGGGCTGAAGCGCAAGCTTTACCCACCGCTGACTCAAGAGTCGTCGTTAAATTTCTGAAAACCTTATTTTCACGTTTTGGCACACCTAGGGCAATAGTTAGCGACCGAGGTACTCATTTTTGTAACACCCAGATGGCTAAAGTGTTAGCCAAATATGGAGTTACTCATAAACTCGCTACCGCTTATCACCCCCAAACAAGCGGCCAAGTGGAGGTAGTCAATAGAGAACTAAAGCGCATATTAGAAAAAACTGTAGATACCAATCGAAAAGATTGGTCCCTCAAATTAGATGATGCACTTTGGGCCTACCGTACAGCATTCAAAACTGCGATCGGTTGTACACCTTATCGTTTAGTATATGGAAAAGCATGTCACCTACCTGTAGAATTAGAACATCGCGCATACTGGGCGCTCAAATTTCTTAACTTAGATATAAACTTAGCCGCCGAACAACGTAAATTTCAACTCAATGAACTTGAGGAATGGCGTGCAAACGCCTATGAAAATAATAAATTTTATAAAGAGCGATCTAAGTTTTATCATGATAGGAAAATTAAATTTCCAAAATCTTTTTCACCAGGTGATCTTGTCCTACTATATAACTCACGCCTTAAATTATTTCCAGGAAAATTAAAATCCCGATGGACCAGACCCTACACTGTTAAACAAACCTGGCCATATGGGACCGTTCTTATTTCTCACCCTGAACTAGGAACTTTCAAAGTAAACGGGCACCGTTTAAAACTATATTTTACTGGGGACCCTTTTCAAAAAGAACCTGAAACCCTAACACTACTCCATAACCTCGAAATATAAATTCCTTTGTATATTTCCATCTTTTATGCTTTTGTATATTCTGTACATATTTTTCACTTCATACATATGCCTAACATAAGTATGGGGTTCTTTTTAGCTGCAAGTTATTTTCACTTTTATGATATTTCTTATATGTTTTCAATAAAAGTATTGTTTATTTTAGTACTCACCAAAACAATTCCAAATTTTCAAAACCATACTATGTAAATATATTCCAAAAATCTGAGTTGATCAAAAATGCAAATTATTCAATTTTCAAATTTATTACTCCTTCTCATAACTAGATAGATATAAATATCCGGAATAAATTTGTAAAATCCTATCTTGTAAATTTCATTATAATCAGAGTTATTATTTTAGCAAGCCTGCTTTCAATATCAAAAGAAATACATATATATACAATAGAAGCAAACATATTATGTTCACCAAACAATTGTAGACTGTAATTATCCTTACTCCATTCTTAACGAAATATAAGAAATACAAACTATTATAGTTGCTCTCAAAAATTTTTATCCAACTCTTGAATATTTATTTATTTTTTACTTGGCATGTTTTCTTACGCAAGCAAGTATCTAGGAGTATGTGCTCCTAGTAAAAGAAAAGATCTTATGTCAATGGGAATAAGATTTCATTCCGTACACATAGGCATCCAATAAATATGAAAAGATTATATAGAAAGGAGTATGTGCTCCTCTAAATATACATTGGATTCAATTAAAAACTCAAGTATGCTTTGTAATTTTTTGCCACTTCGGAATTACATTCCTTAGTAGTTATAACAACGCATAACTTAGATAAAAAGATGATAGAATACAAAAATCTATCACTTCTACAAAAACCTATTGTATAGGTAAAATTCCACCCTTCCAAAGTTGATATTCTATTTTTGTTTAAAATTTTGAGAGAGCATAAATAATAGAATGCATATTTCCAATATATCTCGTATAAAGATATAGTAATCATAAAGCCAATCTCTCTTTGTTATATCTGATTTTAATATATGCTTACTATTTGTTTTCAAAAACTTTTATGGCTATAAATTCTAACTCTGGTATCAATGATATGTACGATAACATTTAAAATCTTTATTCACCGGATGTTTATACCTGTTTTATCTTGAAGAATTAAATTGATAGTAAATAGAAAATTTATTAACCTTGTAAAAATACTCAACTCTATTATTGCTCTGGAATAGCAAAAGCTAAGTATGGGGGTATTTGATGAGTATAAAAATATACAATTTTATTTCTTATTAAATATACATATTTATAAATAAAAACCTTAGTTTTTATTATATAAAACTAACTATTTTTATTATATTATATTTTTTTGTTTTAAAATTAAATTCTAAGTTTTTTCTGAAATTTTGTATTTTTTTCTTAGGTCACGCCCCTAGGTCACGCCCGTGACCTAGGGCGTGACAGCTCTTTTTAATTCCGTTTTCTGCTATTTTACTGGACAGCTCAAACTCAGGAAATTGATGGTCACGCCTGCTGAACACGCCCGTGCCAAAGGCGACACGCCCGTGACCTAACCAAGTTCTATCCAGAAGTCCAGCAAGCTGCCGCGCTGTCGCCACGCCCCGTGCCGCCTGTTGAATTACATGCATGACACGCCCGTGACCCGTTTCGACACGCCCGTGACCAGATCAAGTTTATCCAAATCTCCAGCTGGCTTGCCACCTGTCCCGACAGCCTGTATGTCACGCCCGTGACCTTGTCACGCCCTACCCGACACGCCCGTGTCAGGGGGCGTGTCACCTGAAAATTTTTTCTATAAATAGGCCGGCAGGGATTTGTAAATTCAATTGAACTCCAGCAGATTCCTTATGAACTGTTAGGACTCCCCAGCTCTCTGACAAGGAACTGGTAGTAGCTTTCAAGTATTCTAAAGTTCTGTAAGTTGTAATTTTTTCAGCTTTATTTTCAGCTTTTTAGAAAGTTGTAATATTTTCGGACTTTATAAAATAGGCTCTTTCAATTTCAATTCTGAGTACTTTACTGCTTTCTTTTATTTTATTTTCTTTATACTATCCCGAATGAAAGGCGAAGCTCTGCTTATGTCCTGGATTAAGATAGTGTAAAACTGCTTTCAAATCTATTTTCAAAACCCTATTCTTTCATACTATTCCGAATGAAAGGCGAGGCGAAAGCCTAAGTCCTGAATTCAGATAGTGCGGAAGCGCTGCAAAATTTTACTACCCTATCTCAACAACAAAGGTGAAGCGAAAGCTTAAATCCTGGATTGAGATAGATAGGTAGATATTATTTTCTGTACTTTATACCGCCCCCATCCTGAGAAGAGGCTAAGAACCCTTAGCACTTGGTCAAGATGAGCTCTGGGCTGGATACTATTTTCAACTATTTCAACTCTACTTTCTAGTTATTCTAACTAGGGTTTTCTTAATTGATCATATACCAGGTGACGAGACACTACGTTTACGTTAACCCGTTTAAACGCAAGCCTTCCCGGTCGTACTTTCGAGTCAGTGATGCTACCACAGGAACCCTCTCGTTAAGTTAGATAATTAAGAAATAAAGTTGTTCTTTAATAGGCGAATTAATATCCGCTCAAAGTAATTCTGAAATCAAGGACTAAACTCTAAGTCCCTCTCTTAATAAAATCACGTATATATATTTTTCTATCTTTAGTTTTTAAACATAAACCCAACTCCGTTCTTTCGATAAAATAATAGTCAGTTCTAAAAAGTAGAATAATTAACACCGATCCCAGGAAAAATACGACCTTGATATTTTCTACAAAATACTATACTCCTATGCGATAGGTACTCTTGCCTTAATCCACATGATATAAGTAAGTAAACAAAGAGATAGACTTATATACGTAAAAGATTATATAAAACCAAATCTATCTTCTTTAAAACAAACTTTACTTATCACTCGTTCCCTGGAGCAAGATATGAAGCACGTGCAGAATAAAAATAACTCAGCGCTAAAGAGGACAAAGTTTAAGGTACCGAATTCATCGAAGTCTGGGTACCGAAAGTGGAACAAGAAGCCCAGATCTACTGGAACGACTTCTTCATCTTCTCCCTCTAGGGTAACATCTGGGCAAAGAGGCCCAATCTATTATTATACTTATGGCAAGCCTGGTCATATAGCCCGTGAATGTTGAAATGGTCCTCTGAGGGCATAGAAAAAGGCGGGTGTGACCTATGTTGAGAAAGGGAAGGCGGTGGAATAAATCGTGTCACATCATGCTCCAGACCACCCCAAAGTTTATAACCTTGGCCAGCAGGAGGCCATCAAGAAAAGTGACGTCATAACAAGTATGAGTTAAGATACAATTTTTACTACTTTCTATACTTGATACCTTGTGCGTTGCTTGTGTATAATTTGTTTGTGTTAAACTTTGTTTAAATCTTGGACCATCCGACGAGAGAACTGTTTAATACAGGAGCTTCACATTCCTTTTTGTCTAAGGACTTTGTGTCGCTTATCAGAGTGACTTCTTCTATGGCAAAGGTTAGGCTAGATGTGTTGCTGCCTAATGGATGTTCAATGCGTGCAGACAAGGTTTGTCGCATTAAGGTACGGATGGGAAGTCAAGAGTTTGACTTGGAAGCGTCGCTACTACCAAAAGTAGAGTTCGATGTGATCTTTGATGTGGATTGGCTCTCAGAGCAACATGCGTACATTGATTGCAGTCTTTAGATGGTCAAACTAGGGATGAATATGGATTGTGAAACTACCTTCTCTGGTATAAAGGGACCGAGCAAGATGCTTATGTCTGCTCTTCAAGTAGTCAATGATGTTCATGAGGGTGCGGAGTTATTCTTTGCCCTGTTAGAGGATAAGAAACCCAAGCCTGGTTTGATCAGTGTTTCAGTGGTATCAGAGTTTGCCGACGTTTTCCTCGAAGATCTCCCTAGAGATCCACCCCAGAGAGAGATCGATTTTACCATTGAGCTAGTGTTAGGTGCCAAGCATATGCCATGCTCTCCATACCATCTAGCGCCAAGACAGATGGCAGAGTTGAAAGTGCAGCTTCAAGAGCTACTGGAACAAGGTTTTGCACGTCCAAGTTCGTCACCTTGGAGCGTGCCAGCCCTCTTTGTGAAAAAGAAGGACAGAAGTATATGGTTGTTCATTGATTATCGGGGGTTGAACAAGCTAATAGAGAAGAATTGTTACACCCCAAATCCCAATTTGGAGTTCAGGCTGGGTGACACAGCCTGGGACACGGGTGTGTCCCAGGGCGTGTCCAACTCTGTGTACTCGAGTGGGTATCGAGTAGGACTCGAGTGGGCCTCGAGTGTGTCTCGAGTGAGGCACATGGCTTGGGATACGGGCGTATCTCAAGGCGTGTCCTTCACTGTGTAGGCGACACGGCCGGGGACACAGGCGTATCCTACTCAGGTAGGTAGCCTGGCTGTGCCGACTAAATTACAAGGTCGGGAGCACGGGCGTGTACTGGTCAACACGGGCGTGTCAAAGTTTACACGAACGTGTTGGGATCCTGTGTCCTTTTCGGGATGGGTGGTCCTATATCGATTGAGGGACACTCCCCTCAACACGGGCGTGTACTGGTTGACATGGACGTGTCAGGAGTTAATACGGGCGTGTCTCAGCTTGTGTCCTTATCTGGTTTGAGTCATTTGTGTGCCGTTTAAGGGACACGACCTGTAACACAGGCATATCACAAGCCGTGTCAGCCCTGAAAAGATGCTTTTCCAAGCGAATTGTGGCCGTTCATTTCCTTCTAATTGGATCCTGTGGTCCAAGTGCCTTCCTGCTGTTATAAGGTCGTAGAGAGAGAGATAAACTCTCATTTTATGTTGGCCATTCTCTTTCTAAATAAATGAGAGAGAGGAGAGTAAGGAAGGAAGAAGTAGAGGTGATCCGACCGCCGGTGGAGCTTCAGCGATCCAAATCGAGAGCCGAGTTTAGCGTTGTGGAGGCAAGGCTGCTGCGGTGCTGTCTAACTGGCTAGTTTTCTCCATGGCTCCAAAGAGATCGTCAAGGGTAACGATCTCCTTCTTGGACAAGTGAAGTCCTACATTATGTATGCGCATGGGATCCTCCACCAAGAGGTGGAAATCGTAAGCAATTCCAGCGGGTTGATAGGTTATATCCCCGGTTGAGTCTGCATCTATATCCGAAAATGAGTAGTATGGAATAGGCATGCTCTGTGAAGCCCATCTGGATGGTTAGTCTGGATTGGTGATGTTTGTATTGCGAACCGGAGAAGACTCTGTGTATGAAATGAGTAGGATGCAGAGGTTGTGAGGATGCTTGTGAGCTCCTTGTGTTCTATGCTCTACATGAGCTGAATGCGTTGTGGCCGTGAAAGCCAGATTATGTGATTGGTTGAGCGGTGTGCTCCCAAGAGATTGTGTCAATAGAGTTGTGAAATCCTGAGAGAGAGCTGTGAGCCTTGATGGTTGTGCGGACAGGAAAGGGAAAGCCGACTCGCGTCAAGATCTGCGCTATTTACGAGTTGGGCAACGGGAAAGGGCTGACCTGTACCTGCGTTATATCCATCCGAGAGAAGGCTGGAATAGTCGCGTCGGAGCGCATAACGAGAGAGCAATTAGAAGAACGGAATGGATCATCTATCTGGAATGCTCAAGTGTTGTCGTGAGGCTACCACCTCTGAATAGGATGGGTGAAAGAGTCTCCAGTCTGCGTACTGTAGTAGACTATTGCTCCATCGCCAACAAGTTAAGAACCTCTGATCGGTGGTGGGACCCAGGGGAATCCGGTACACCGTAAGCGTGCCATGAGTGCAAGGAGTGACTGGCATGAAGGCCGGCGTGGGTGATGTTGTTGTGCCTGAGTACACTTATTGTGTTATATATATATTGTGATTGCAATGCATGCAGGGAAGGAACCACTACCCCGGGTAAGGGGTAGGGTCGTTATAATTGGTCAACTAAATGCTGACCATTGCTTTGTTTATCACTCTTGGGGTGAACGTCCATATACAGGTGTTGCGGGCTGAACTAGATTGAGCGGGCTGAAGCCCTTGCTGCTGCTACTGCTTGTAGGCCCTTGAAGGCTGTGCGAAGAATTGGATTTCATGTGTGGCCGACCTGCGTGCCGATGTATGAAACCATATTTTATATAGAGAAACATGTAAGGCCTTAAGGCCGTGAGCGGTGTGTTCTTGTATACATTCCTAGTGTTATATATAAATGGGTTGTTTATATATGTAGTGGACATTCGTTGAATGAGTTCTCTTGAGCTGTAAACTTCAGCTAGAATGCTCTGAGTTAAGATGCGAGTAGAAAGTATTTTGGTATTCACACATGATTCCGCTATTTGTCTGTGAAATATGGCGTGGGGCCCCTACCGGACCCCCTGTTATATTCCATGTGACGGATGGAGGCATTACAAAGTGGTATTAGAGGTTAGGGTTGGTCGAGATAACCTAATCGAACGCAGGAATGTCCACTAGGAATGCAATACATATATTTGAGGAGCGTGAGCGTGTATATTCAGTATATTTGTCGTTTTGGAATGGACGTTAATGATGTCTTGTTCACGTATAGGTGACAAGGAGTGGAGCTGGGCAGTCGGAACCGCAGCGTTCGGATGAAAGTGCGGCACCAGCTGAGGTGCCCACACCTCCTCCTTCTGCAAAAACCATACGCTTAGTTGTGGAGGCTCTATTTGCCATGTTTCAAGCACAACCTATTGGGTAGGCAACTCCTGCAGTGGAGCAGTAAGGGTTGATGCGAGGAGAGAGCGTGTTGCGGCCCTGATTGACGAGCAAGCGGCTGATGAGCAACTAAAGCTGTTTATGGAGTTCCATCCACCTACGTTCGATGGTGCGGGTTCCCCAACGCACGTTGAGGATATGTTCGCAAGAGTGAAGAGGATCCTGATAGCGATCAGGACTGATGAGGTGCAGAAAGTTACTTTAGCCACTTTCTTGCTGGAAGGAGAGGCGAGGCTTTGGTGGGATGAGTGGAATTGTACCAATTGGCAGGCAGAGGCATAGGAGAGATATCGATGGAGGAATTCTCAAGATTATTTTGGGCAAAGTATTTGAAGTTGTCATGGTGAATTGCAATGGAGAATGAGTTTCAACGTCTGGTGTGTAACGCCCCGAAACTCAAAAGAGGAACGGGTGATGTTTTAAGCCAAGTCTGGGTTTTGGAGCAGGTGTCACGGGCGTGAAACGGGCGTATCACGGGTGTGACATGGGCGTGCCACGGGCGTGTTCGGCAACGGGTCATGTGGTCGACGTTTTGATGATCGACGATCGTCTAGTTGAGGCACACGGCCTGGGACACGGGCGTGTCCCAGGGCGTGTCATGCTAGGGAGTTTTCTGAGTCATGCACACAGGCCATGACACGGGCACAGACACGGGCATGTCACATGTAACACGGGCGTGTTGGGTGCCGTGTCGCAGGCCGTGTACTCCTCGGGAAACAAGTGTTGGCAGTTGCACACGGGGCGTGACACGGGTCGTGACACGCCGTGTCGCATGCGACACGGGTCGTGACACGGCCGTGTCGCATGCGACACGGGTCGTGACACGGCCGTGTCGCATGCGACACGGGCGTGTCGGAGGCCGTGTTGAATGTCATTTGCTGGTTATCGCGTCGGTCGAGACGGCGAATGGACGACACGGCCGTGGACACGGGCGTGTCGCAGGCCGTGTTCGGCCCAGATTTTGTAATTTTTAGGCCGAATCGTGGTCGTTCGTTTCCTTGGCTTTGGATCCGACGGCTAAGGGTTAGTGCTGGCAGTTTAAACCCGAAAATATGGTTACAAACCCTCACTTTCATTTGGGTGTTCTCTCTCTAAGATTTTAGAGAGATGGGAGATTAAGGAGGAAGGAGGAGACCAAGATCCAGTTGCCGGTGGAGCTTCGGAGCTCCGATTCGCGATCCGAGTCCAGATCCGCGAAGGCGACGTCATTGCGGTGCTTTCCAACCACGTAGATTTTTCATGGCGCCGCGGAAGAACGCAAGGGTAACGATTTCTCATCCTAGGGCATGTGAAGCCCTCTTTTCCTTTGCATAGGAAGCCCTCTCTCGCGAGTGAGCGAAGAGTTGGAGCGTTCCTTGGGGTAGATATGTAAAGTCCCCCTTGTGTAGAGTCCATATGAGTAAACGGACATAGGCATGGTGTGTGAAGCCTATCCGAACAAGTTGGTCTGGATCGGTGATGTGCATTGCATTTTAGCCGGAGAAGACTCTGTGCCCTTTTGTTGTTTTCTGGTTTCTATGGGGTAGATTGCAGCAGGGATCCTTGGGGAGTAACACTAAGGTGCACCCGGAAAACTGGGCGGAAACGCTTTTCCTTCATCTTGGTGGCCGGGGAGCCAACCATAAACATAACTGGGTTATGTGCTTGTGTGATCGAACTTTGGGATCCGGGAGAAGCTTGGCCCGTGCGTACGTCTTAATATGACTATGCGATGTGAGCAACGGGCAAGTGGATGCAGACCCGGGCTATGCGGTTTGGTGACAAACATCTGAAAAAGAGACTGGCCATTGGCATGGTCGAGTGAGTCTTAGGCTTAGACCGGAAAGACTATATTGCTCACGAGTTTTGACGTCCAAGGGATGGTGGTGAGACCTCGGTTACGACCGGGTTCACCGAGTTAGTGCCCTGAGAGCACGGGGTGTGTGGCCGTTTGAGCCCGTATCTGTGATGTTATGCTTGTTCTCTAATTTGATGCTTATACTAATAAAGTGCAGGGAAAGAGCATCGCCGCCCCGATTTTGGGGGCAGGATCGTTATAATTTGGTCAGCATAACTGACCGTTGCTTTTGTTTACCACAGTGTGGTGGATTGTTGCTTGCAGGTGTTGCGGAGCCGAGCGGTAAATAGCGGGCTAAAGCCCAAGTTGCTGCGCCGGCCTTCGAAGGCCTAAACTTTTGAGTGTTTTCTTATTTACTCATGTATGGCCGGCCTGCGTGCCGATGTTTGAAAGTCATGTTTTATTAAGCAAACATTGTAAGGCCTTAAGGCTAGTTGTTTTGTGTATTCAACATTCCTATGTTTTGGTTCAGTGGACATTCATGTTAGCTGGGTTCTTAATTGTGCAACTTATTAATTGCTTCCGCTAGGTGCTGTGTAGGATGTTGTGATTGGTTGAATGGTTTCAATGCGTAACCAACCAGTCTGTCCGTAGTATATGGCGTCGGGCCCCGGCCGGACCTACTGCTATATGCCATGTGACAGATAGGGGTGTTACAAATTGGTATCAGACTACTGGTTTCGGTCAAGCTTAAATGAATTCGTGGGCGAATTCACTTTAAGGGGTGGTGAGCACATGTGTGCATCATCATTATAACATGAAAAGAACCCATGAATGTCCACTTAGGAATGAAATACACATGTTTGAGGAACCTGCGTGTTCCTATAATTGCTGTTTGCAATATTGTTTGGTCGCTTATCGGTGTTTTGAACGATTATAGGTGACCAGAAGTGGTGTTGGACCGTCGGAACGGCCAAGTTTCGAGGCAAGCAACGCACCAAGTGATGCGCCTGCAACACCTCTGTCAGCCGAAACCATTAGGTTGGTGGCAGAAGCTGTCATGGCATTGATTAATAGGCAACCTGCAAGGCAGGTGCAGCAGCCTGCTCCTGCGGTGGAGCAAGTGCCACTCCAAGCGGCGGAGCCTAGAAGGGTTAAACAGGTGGCGGTGGAGCCGGAGATTCCTCGGAGAGCAACTGAGAGACAGCTTAAGCATGTGATGGGCTTCCATCCACCGGTGTTCTCGGGAACGGGAACTCCGACCTAGGCCGAAGATTGGCTCTCAAGAGTCAATAGGGTGATGACAATAACAGAAACAGAAGAGTGGCAGAAGGCCACGATACCAAAGTTCCTATTGGATGGGGATGCGAGATTTTGGTGGGAAGGCCTAGAGCTACACCAGTTGAGGGGAAGGCCGTTGGCCAAAGTATCTATGGAGGAGTTTTCGAGATTGTTCATGGCTCGATACCTCCCCTCAGCGCAGAGGATCGCATTGGAGAACGAGTTCCAAAAGCTAGTGCAAGGAGATAGCACTGTAGACGAGTACCTCCACGAGTTTACTCGATTGGGGAGATATGCTAGCGCTACCTTTGCCGACGAGGAGCACAAGGCTAACCGCTTCTTTGAAGGGTTAAGAGATGAGCTGAGGCTGCTACTGTCGGGGCCTATGGAGCAGGGTTTCATGACCTTGGTCAACTCGGCCCGATCCTTAGAAAAGGACATGAAGATCGTGCAAGCGAAAAAGGAATCCGGTGGCAAGAAACCGGAGTTCAAGGTGCCGACTTCAAAGTCTGGCTTTCAAAGATGGAATAAGAAGGCTAGGACGTCGGGTCCAGCCCCTTCTTCAGGTGCCTCGGGGACAACTACCAACCGAACCCCGGGCGCTTGCTTTATGTGTGGAAAGACGGTGCACTTTTCCCGCGATTGCAGGAGCGGATGCCCAAAGTCCGAGAGAAAACAAGGAGCTACCTACGAAGACAAGGGCAAGGCGGTGGAGTCAACCGTGTCCCATTATGCTTCTACTCAACCTAGAGTGTATAACTTGGGCCAGCAGGAGGCCATTAAACAAGCTGACGTGGTGACAGGTACGAGTTAATTTATAGCAAGTTAACTTTAAATACTGTTCTTTATTGCTTGTTAGCCTAATATGGTTTGCATAGGCTTCGTTTTGATTAGCGATAGTCCGGCACGGGCACTGTTCGATACGGGAGATTCACACTCCTTCTTGTCCGAAAATTTTATATCGCGCATCGGAGTCCCTTCTTCGATGGCGAAGGACAAGTTGGATGTGCTGCTACCGAATGGGTGCTCGATGCGTGCGGACAGAGTGTGCGTCGTAAAGGTTTACATAGGGAGCCAAGAGCTCGACTTGCTAGCGTCATTGCTGCCGCTAGTAGAGTTCGACGTTATCTTTGGGATGGATTGGCTTTCGGAGCAGAAGGCTTGGATTGATTGCAATAGTAAGGAGGTCAAGCTGGGTATTGGACGGTAGACAACATTCACGGGACTGAAGGGGTCGAGCAGGACGCTGATGTCTGCTCTTCAGGTGGTAAAGGTAGTTCGTGCTGGCGCAGAGCTGTTCTTCGCAATAGTGGGGGATGTAGAGCCAAAGTCCGCATTGGACAGTATCCCTGTGGTTTGTGAATACCCCGATGTGTTCCCGGATAGTCTTCCTGGAGCCCCACCGCAGCGAGAGATTGATTTCACTATCGAGCTTGTGCAAGGTGCCAAACCTGTGTCACGTACTCCTTATAGGCTGGCGCCGAAGGAGATGGCAGAGTTGAAAGTTCAGTTAGAGGAGCTGGTGGAGCAAGGTTATGTGCGTCCAAGCTTGTCACCTTGGAGCGCACCGGTCCTCTTCATTAAGAAGAAGGACGGGAGTATGCGGCTGTGTATCGACTATAGAGAGTTGAACAAGGTGACGGAGAAGAACAAGTACCCGATCCCGAGGATTGATGATCTCTTCAATCAGTTAGTCGGATCGTCGGTATATTCTAAGTTAGACTTGAATTCGGGGTACTATTAGTTGAGGATTAGGGAGTGTGATATCCCGAAGACGGCGTTCAGCACAAGGTATGGGCATTTCGAGTTCACAATCATGCCGTTTGGACTGACGAATGCGCCATCAGTGTTTATGGATTTGATGAACAGGACGTTCCGAGATTTCCTTAGCCGCTTTGTGATCGTCTTTATTGACGATATATTGGTGTACTCACAGTGCGAAGAAGATCACTTCAAGCACTTGCATCTGGTGTTGGAGACTCTAAGAAGGAATGAACTGTATGCGAAATTATCCAAATGCGAGTTCTGGCTACCCTCAGTAGCATTCCTTGGTCACATTGTCAGTGGGGAAGGTATAGCGGTGGATCCAGCGAAGATCATTGCGATACGGGAGTGTCTTGCGTTATCTTCTGTCGCGGAAGTCCGTAGTTTTCTCGGGCTAGCCGGATATTACAGGCGCTTCATAGAGAACTTCTCGCGGATAGCGCTACCTCTCACAAAGTTGACAAGGAAAGATCAGAGATTCTTGTGGACGCAGGAGTGCGTGCATGCTTTTGAGGAGCTGAAGAGACGGTTGACCACGACGCCAGTGCTTAGTTCGCCGAGTGGGACCGAGGGCTTCGAGGTTTATAGCGACGCTTCGGATAGTGGTTTGGCCTGCGTGCTGTTGTAGCATGGGAGCGTGATAGCTTATGGATCGCGTCAGCTAAAAGTGCATGAAAGGAACTATTCGGTCCACGACTTGGAGTTGGCGGTCGTGATATTTGAACTTAATTTGTGGAGGCACTACCTATACGGTGTAATGGTCGATATTTACAACGATCACAAGAGCCTGAAGTACTTGTTGGATCATAAGGATCTTAACATGAGGCAGAGGAGGTGGATGGAGTTCTTGGGGGACTACACCTTCAAGATTCATTATATACCAAGGAAGGGCAATGCGGTTGCTGATGCATTGAGTCGCAGAGCTCCCGCCCAAGTCAACTGGTTGTCGGTTCATGATGAGAGGCTAGTACGGGAGTTGGAGGCATTGGAGATCTGTTGCGTGGACAAGCAGACAAGCGCCAAGGCTTTGTTGAACTGGACGGAGGTTCAGTATGACCTGGCTTATCGTGTTTGGCAGGCAATGGAGTTGGATGACACCATGAAAGATCTTATGGAGGCGGCATTGGATGGGTCAAATTCCCAATTTTCTATTGAGGATGGGTTATTAAGGAAGGATCATCGGTTGTGCGTCCCAAGTGGTGGTAACCTACGGGCGGAGTTGATGTACGAGTCTCATCATACCAAGTACTCAATCCACCCAGGGAGCACAAAGATGTACCGTGACCTCAAGAAGCTGTTTTGGTGGCCGGGGCTCAAGAAAGACGTAGCGTTGTTTGTGGCTAAGTGCCAAACGTGCGCCTTAGTGAAGACGGAGTGCCAAAATCCGGGAGGATTCTTGAAGTCCTTGCCTATACCGGAGTAGAAGTTCGATGACATATCGATGGACTTTGTGTATAGTTTGCCAAGGTCGCAGAAGAGGAACGACGCCATCTGGGTGATCGTAGACCGGCTAACTAAAGTGTCGCACTTTATTCCGCATAGGAAGGATGACTTGGTGGAGAAGTTGGCGAAGCTATATGTGGACAATATAGTTAGACTGCACGGTGTGCCCCGTAGCATTATGAGTGATCGCAATGGGCATTTCACGTCCAATGATTGGAGGTTGGTGCAACAAATGTTGGGGACCAAGTTGAAGTTCAGCACAGCCTTCCATCCGCAGACGGATTGATAGACCGAGAGAGTCAATAGAACGATGGAGGACATGCTACGCATGTGTGTTCTAGACTTCGGGAAGCAGTGGGAGGACCACCTGTATTTGGTGGAGTTCGCGTACAACAACAGCTACCAGGCAAGTATCCAAATGGAGCCCTTTGAGGCCCTGTATGGTAGAAAGTGTCGCACACCGTTATCGTGGTTGGAAACGGGTGAGGCAAGGTTGTACAAGAAGCAGGAGGTGGAGAGTGCGACCTCGTTGGTGCGGATCATTCGGGAACACTAGTTGATCGCTCAGGAAAGGCAGGTGAAGTATTATAATGCCAAGCACTGGAACATGGAGTTCGCGGTAGGCGATTGGGTATACTTGAAAGTGAAGCCGTTCAAGGGTGTTTCGCGGGTGAGACGCTTGAAGAAGCTGAGCCCAAGATACCTTGGACCCTTTGAGGTTCTGGAGCGGGTCGGCGAAGTGGCATACCGATTGAGGCTATCGGAGGAGTTAAGTGGACTACACGATGTGTTCCACATTTCCGTGTTGCGGAAGGCGGTGCAGGAGCCTTCGTTAGCGATCACAGTTGATCAAGTGCCGGTGGACGAAGGGTTGACAACAAGGGTCAAGCCCATTTGTATCGAAGACTTCGAGGTGAAGAGACTCCGTAACAAGGAGATCCGGATGGTTAAGGTCCGGTGGGATAATTGCGGTCGGGAGGAGCTCTCTTGGGAATGGGAGCAAACTATGCTGGAGGAGTACCCGGAGTTATTCCGCTCAGGTACCGTTAAAAGCTTTCAGTTCCTATTGTTTTCCTTTAGTAAATTTCGTGGGCAAAATTCTTTTAAGGGGGAGAGAGTTGTAACGCCCTGAAACTCAAAAGAGGGACGGGTGACGTTTTAAGCCAAGTCTGGGTTTTGGAGCAGGTGTCACGGGCATGACACAGGCGTGACACTGGCGTGACACGGGTGTGACACGGGCGTGACACGGGCGTGACACGGGCGTGACACGGGCGTTTCATGGGAGTGACATGGGCGTGCCACAGGCGTGTTCGGCCACGGGTCATGTGGTCGACGTTTTGACGATCGGCGATCGTCGAGTTGAGGCACACGGCCTGGGACACGGGCGTGTCCTAGTGCGTGTCACGCTAGGGAGTTTTCTGAGTCATGCACACGGGCCATGACACGGGCACAGACACGGTCGTGTCACATGTGACACGGGCACAGATACGGGCGTATCACATGTGACACGGGCGTGTCGGGTGTTGTGTCGCAGGCCGTGTCCTCCTCCGGAAACAAGTGTTGGCAGTTGCACACGGGTCGTGACACGGCCGTGTCGCATGCGACACAGGCTTGTCGGAGGCCGTGTCGAATGTCGTGTGCTGGTTATCGCGTCGGTCGAGACGGCGAATGGGCGACACGGCCCTGGACAAGGGCGTTTCGCAGGCCGTGTTCGGCCCAGATTTTGTAATTTTTAGGCCGAATCGTGGCCGTTCGTTTCCTTGGCTTTGGATCCGATGGCTGAGGGTTAGTGTTGGCAGTTTAAACCCGAAAATAGGGTTACAAACCCTCACTTTCATTTGGGTGTTCTCTCTCTAAGATTTTAGAGAGAAGGGAGAGCAAGGAGGAAGGAGGAGACCAAGATCCAGCCGTCGGTGGAGCTTCGGAGCTCTGATTCACGATCCGAGTCCAGATCCGCGATGGAGACGTCATTGCGGTGCTTTCCAACCGCGTAGATTTTTCATGGCGCCGCGGAAGAATGCAAGGGAAACGATTTCTCATCCTAGGGCATGTGAAGCCCTCTTTTCCTTTGCATAAGAAGCCCTCTCTCGCGAGTGAGCGAAGAGTTGGAGCGTTCCTTGGGGTAGATATGTAAAGTCCCCCTTATGTAGAGTCCGTATGCGTAAATGGACATAAGCATGGTGTGTGAAGCCTATCTTGACAAGTTGGTCTGGATCGGTGATGTGCATTGCATTTTAGCCGGAGAAGACTCCGTGCCCTTTTGTTGTTTTCTGGTTTCTACGGGGTAGATTGCAGCAGGGATCCTTGGGGAGTAACCCTAAGGCGCACCCGGAAAACTGGGCGGAAACGCTTTTCCGTCATCTTGGTGGCCGGGGAGCCAACCATAAACATAACTGGGTTATGTGCTTGTGTGATCGAACTTTGGGATCCGGGAGAATCTTGGCCCGCGCGTACGTCTTAATATGACTATGCGATGTGAGCAACGGGCAAGTGGATGCGGACCCGGGCTATGCGGTTTGGTGACAGACATCTGAAAAAGAGACTGGCCATTGGCATGGTCGAGTGAGTCTTATGCTTAGACCGGAAAAACTATATTGCTCACGAGTTTTGTCGTCCAAGGGATGGTGGTGAGACCACGGTTACGACCGGGTTCACTGAGTTAGTGCCCTGAGAGCACGGGGTGTGTGGCCGTTTGAGCCCGCATCTGTGATGTTATGCTTGTTCTCTATTTTGATTCTTATACTAATAAAGTGCAGGGAAAGAGCATCGCCGCCCCGATTTGGGGGGGGGATCATTATAATTTGGTCAGCATAGCTGACCGTTGCTTTTGTTTACCACCGTGCGGTGGATTGTTGCCTGCAGGTGTTGCGGAGCCGAGCGGTAAATAGCGAGCTAAAGCCCAAGTTGCTGCACCGGCCCTCGAAGGCCTAAACTTTTGAGTGTTTTCTTATTTACTCATGTATGGCCGGCCTGCGTGCCGAGGTTTGAAAGTCATGTTTTATTAAGCAAACATTGTAAGGCCTTAAGGCTAGTTGTTTTGTGTATTAACCATTCCTATGTTTTGGTTCAGTGGACATTTATGTTAGCTGGGTTCTTAATTGTGCAACTAATTAATTGCTTCTGCTAGGTGCTGTGTAGGACGTTGTGATTGGTTGAATGATTTCAACGCGTAACCACCCGGTTTGTCCGTAGTTAATGGCGTCGGGCCCCGGCCGGACCTACTGTTATATGTCATGTGACGGATAGGGGTGTTACATGGTGCAAGATGAGAGTTTGGTTGTGAATTACCTGCATGAGGTTACCAGGCTGGGGCACTATGCGGGATCTACTTTTGCGGAAGAAGCGTGGAAGACAAATAGGTTATATGAGGGACTTCGAGATGAGCTAAGGTTGGCACTTCCAAGTTCGGTGAACTAAGGCTTCCAAGCATTGGTATATACAGCCTGTGTGCTGGAGAAAGATTTGAAACGGGTGCAGGATAAGAAGAACTTGGCGGTGGAAAATCCGAAGTTCAAAGTTCCGCAGTCGGAATAATCGGGGTTTAGGAAGCGGGATAAGAAGAGGTTAAGGCCTGCTGAACAAACTTCTTCGAATGTTGCTTCGGGAGCAATGTACGGACAAGGACGTGTTGAGCCACGTACCTGTTTCATTTGTGGGAAGCAGGGGCATATAGCTCATGATTGTTGGAGTGGCTCTTCAAGGGGTGAGAAAAAGACCGGTGTGTCCTATGAGGAAAAGGGCAAGGAAGTGGCAGAGTCATCTGCATCCCGGGCACAACCTCGAATGTATAACTTTGAGGTACAGGACCCGCAAAGCTCGAAACAATTCAAAAGACTGCTCAACAAGAGGAGGCAAATGAAAAATCAGTCCTCCTCCTCTGACTTCAGAAGATCACATCATGATGGTGATCGGTCCAGGAAAGGCTATCACCGAGATGACAGGTATAAGTCTAAACTGAACAAACATTCTTCTTCTGACATAGTTTGTATTGTTGCAATAAGCCAAGACACGTGATTGTGGGGTGTCCATATAAAAAGAAGGAAGGATCCAAAAAAGAAAAGAAGATATCCTTCAATGGTAAGAGGAAGGAAGAGAATAGCTTCGTTGCAAAGAAGTCAAAGACTCTTAGCGATAGTGACTCAAGTGAGTTAAGCTCAGAAAATGAAGAATCTTACTTCAGGCTCATGGCTCAATCAGATGAGGAAGTAGGTGACTACCAATTCAACGGGAAGGTAAACACTCATACAATGCTCTCTGAATCTGTAACTTCTTCTAATGTTCATGAAGACTATTCTTCAGAGGAAGATGATTCTGACTTGATGGCTCAGTATCAAGAACTTTTGAGAGCCTTTGACAAATGTTGCAAGGTAGTCAAAAATCAATCAAAAGAGATTGCTTCTATCAAGGCAGTGGAATCAAAACTAAAGGAGGAAATTGTTGAATTAACTCCTCTCAGAGATGGAGTTCACTCCTTGAAAGAGGAATTAAAGTGCTCTGCTAAACTATTAAGTCAGAAGGAGAAAAACTTAGATTAGCAAGAAGAAAAGCTCTCGGTAGAAAGGAAACTTGTTGAAAGTTACTCTATGCTAACGACCATTCTTCCTCTCATTGATGAATTCTCTACTCCTAAGAAGGGTAGTAGTTTTGGCCACGTTGCTGAGAAATGTAAGGCTACTAAGAGAGCCGATACGAAATGCAAAGGGAAGGCACCTCAAAGACAACCCTATTTCAAGAAGGTAATCTTTCCCACAAATAAATATGACTTTGAGACCTACTATAGTCACTTTGCTAGGCCAACTTTTGTAGAGACTAAAAAGCACTACCAAGGATGGACCTATCCCCGAGACTTTGGTGTTAGTGCTTTCAAGGCACTGTATGAAGAAATAACTCTTGAAGAGTATGGTCCCTATGTTCATGGGAAAAATTTCAAGAAAGCATTGAAAGCCAAAAATATTGCTTCCAAGTCTAAGGAGATAGTGAAGCCTTGTGTTTGCTACAATTACGAGGCTTCGACATCCAAGTCGGTTGCCTCCTAGACCTCCCGTTCAAAAGGTAAAGCAGGAGTACAAGAGAAGGTACAACATATTTGACTGTTAGAGTTGCGGCAAGATTGTTCACTTTGTTGTAGACTGTTGGTTTCATTTTGTGAAAATTTAAACTCCACGAGTTAACCGTGTGAGGCCGAACACTCATAATGTTAATGTTCCTAGTGGGGTTAAATTAACAAGGAACAAAGGACCCAAATCTGTTTGGGTTCCTAAGGGAAAAACATTTATGAATGCAGGTATGTCCAAAGGACAACAAAACTCCAATCTGGTATTTGGACAGTGGGTGCACTCAGCACATGACCGGGACAAGAAGCCTATTGCAAGAATATACCCCAATCAAAGACGATCCAAAAGTTATCTTTTAAGGGTTTGACTGGGGAATCACTAAAGGCTATGGTATGATTACCAATAGTATAGTTTCCTTTACATAGGTGGCATATGTTAAAGGATTACAACACTATCTAATTAGCATAAGTCAATTATGTGTTAAAGGCTATATCATTGAGTTATACAAGGACAAGTGTCTGATAAAATCATATGCAAATTTGGAGACAGTCTTAACAGACACTCAGAGTAGAAATATTTTCTGCTTAAATTTTTTATATTTAGACAATTCTACACTAGTGTGCTTTTTGGCAAAAGATAATGCGTCTCTCTATTACCAATGGCACAAGAGATTAGCACACATAAATTTCAAAACTATTAATATATTATTTTCTCAAAACTTAGTGCATTATGCTCCCAGCATTAAGTTCCTTAAAGAGAGTCCATGTCACGCATGCTAAATAGGTAAGCAGACAAGGGCTACCTTTAAGGACATTACTGAAAAAGATTCTTCTAGATGTTTATACTTACTTCATATGAACTTATTCGGTCTCATGCCAATTCACAGTTTAGGAGGTAAGTCTATATGTTGGCCACTGTTGATGATTATTCTCTTTTTACTTGGGTGTTCTTTCTAAAACACAAGTCAGACACCTTTGAGGCTTTCACTAATTCTAATTTTGTTAGGTAAATTCAGAACGAGTTAAACTACTTCATGGTCAAAATCAGAAGTGATCATGGGAAAGAATTTGAGTCTGGGTCCATGATAGAATTCTGTGGAAGTCAAGGTATCTTTCATGAGTTTTCCTCTCCATATACTCCACAACAAAATGGAGTTACCGAGAGAAGAAATAGAACCCTCATTGTCACATCTACAATTATGTTGAATGGCATTTCACTACCAAAGTACTTATGGGCCGAAGCAGTCAACACAGCTTGCCACGTGCAAAACAGAGCATTAATCATCCAAAGCCATCGTAAGATTCCCTATGAACTAATGAAAGGCAGAAAATCGACTATGTCCTACTTTAGGATCTTTGGCAGTAAATGCTTCGTTCTTAACAATGGGAAGTATTATCGTATGAAGTTTAGTGAAAAGTGTTTTGAAGGTATTTTGTAGGGTATAGTAGTCATAGTAAGGCATATAGGTTTTTTAACAAGAAAACCCTGGTGGTAGAAGAATCTATAAATGTTGTATTTGATGAGAAAAGTTTGCTTCATAGCAGCTCGTCTAGTGTTACTGGTGTAGATGCAGGTACCAGATTAAAGGAATTAAGCTGGGAAGAAGCGGTTCAGGAAGATGCTCAAAGCTCAGTCAAGGTCATCGATCCAAGTTTGGTGGATGAAGAACTACTAGATAAAGAACTACTTCACCCTACAGGAGATGCAATAGATGTGGCAAAAACTGCAGGCGGGAGAGGAAGAAATCTAGTGTTCAAACACCTAAGATATCACCCTATTGATCCGATTATTGGAGAGTCAGACGACGGTGTAAGAACTAGAATAGGTACTGCTAATGAAGTTCTACATCTTAGTTTTCTTTCTCAGGTTGAGCCAAAGAAATTTGAAGAAGCAAACAAGGATGCCTCTTGCATAATGGCTATGCAATAGGGGCTCAACTAATTTGAAAGGTGCAAGGTTTGGGAGTTGGTGCCCAGGCCCAAAGGATAGAACGTGATATGTACCAAATGGATATTCAAAAATACGCTGGATGAGAATGGAGTAATTATAAATATAAAGTCAGGCTTGTTGCTCAAGGGTACAGGTAAGAAGAAGGGATTGACTTCGATTAGACCATTTCTCCAGTGGCCAGACTTGAAGAGATCAAGTTGTTCCTTGCGTAAGCTGCTCACAAAGGCTTCAAAGTCTATCAAATGAATGTGAAGTCAGCATTCCTCGACGATAATATAAAAGAGGAAGTATACGTAGCACAACCCTCGGATTTTGTTGACTCAACTTTCCCTGATTATGTATATTTTCTTAAAAAGGCTCTATAAGGTTTAAAGGAAGCTCCCCGAGCTTGGTATGAGACGCTTTCTAGCTTTCTTCTTGAGAACAAGTTCGCAAGGAGAAAGATAAATAAAACATTATTTCTTAGGGAAGTAAAAGACAAAATTTTACTAATGCAAATCTCTATCGACGACATTATTTTTGACTCTACGGAGGACCACCTTTTCAAGAAGTTTTCTAAACTTATGTAAGGGAAGTTTGAAATGAGCAGTATATGAGAGCTGAAGTATTTCTTAGGACTATATGTGAAGCAATCTAATGATGGAATTTTCATCTCTCAGACAAAGTTCACCAAAGATTTACTTAAGAAATTCGGAATGGAGAATGCAACCTCGATGAGGACTCCAATGGGTTCAACTATGTATCTGGACAAGGATGAGAAAGGGAAACCTTTTGATGAAACTAAGAACAGAAGCATAATTGGGTCCTTGCTCTATCTTACTACCAGTAGACCCGACAAAATGTTTTCAACATGTGTGTGTGCTAGATTTCAGGGGAACTCTAAGGAATCTCATTATTCCACTACAAAAAGGATTTTGAGATACCTTAAGGGTACACCAGACCTTGGCTTATGGTACCCAAGAAGTAATGATGTTGAGCTAATTGATTTTTCAGATGTTGATTTTACAATAAGAGGGGATGACTTGAAAAACACTTTCGGGACTTGCCAATTCCAAAGAAGAAGGCTTATTTCATGGAGCATCAAGAAGCAAAATTGTGTGGTAACCTCCACTGCCGAGTTAGAGTACATCTCAACTGGTAGTTGTTGTGCACAGCTTCTCTAGATCAGAAATCAACTTGAAGATTACAACCTAAAATTCAAGGAGATGCTGATGTTTTACGACTCTTCCAGTGTGACTACGACTGCAAATAATCCAGTCTCTCACAATTGGACAAAGCACATTGAAATCAGACATCATCTCATCCAGGTGCATACCGAGAATAGGGACATAATTCTCAAATATGTCCCTACGGATAAGCAAGTCACAGATATATTCACGAATCCACTGGATGAGGCCATGTTCTCATTGTTCAAAATGGAACTGGGCATGCTTAACAAGGACTCTTGAAGATGGCTAGAGAGTCAAAATTCTCTTGATGAAGTACATCTCTAAGCAATCAAATTTTCCAAGGAAAATTTGTCAAGAAGTACACATGTGAACTCATCAATTTGTCGAAACAATACGAATTCCACGACGAAACACATCGATATTGGACGAATTCTACTCGGCTTCCGTTTGATTTCGACGAATCGTACGTAGGTCATTTCTTTTATTTTATCCGAAGAGTCGCCGGTTTAAGGTATGCGTTGAATTCTCATGTCTTGAAACTTTAAATATATATAAGGTTTTCGGGGCAAAACGTCTACACATTGTCAATAAAGAATTCCAAATACGGTCGATTATTCCCGCTTTCCATTTCAGTTTCCACAATTGTAGAGCGTCTTCTTCTTCGATTCCTTCAAACCTCTGGACTTTAGTGATTCTCAATTGCTCTGAGAGATACTA
Organism: Platanthera zijinensis; assembly: GCA_039513925.1. Classification (NCBI taxonomy): domain Eukaryota; kingdom Viridiplantae; phylum Streptophyta; class Magnoliopsida; order Asparagales; family Orchidaceae; genus Platanthera; species Platanthera zijinensis. Next base: position 156,219,829 of record CM077084.1, on the reverse strand, counting down.
GTGGCTTGTTCGTAGGGGGAGATTTGGTTCGTACTGGGTTCGCTACAGTCACGGATGAATTCTGTAATGTCATACTAATGCTGGAATCGATCGGTCTCACCTTCATCCTCGAACACCCTTGCAAGGTGTTGGACAAGGAGGTTCTGAAGTTTTTCCAACATGAAAAACTCTGTAGGGAAGATGCAGTAATCAAGAAAAAAGTCAGGCAACTCAAAGTCAATGTGAAATCTTCTCTACTCATAAGGTATTTACGACTCCCAGTGTGTGAGGAGGAAGATCAGTTAGAAGACAGTGATTTCTCAAGGGATCTGCTATTCTGTGAACTACCAAGGGGTACGAAAGTAGTCAAGCAAAAAGGGATGAACGATAAAGGAAAACTTTTTTCCGATATCATTGGAAAAGTTCTGTTATGTAAGACTGGATCCCATGATTACCTCTCTTCAGAAATGTTCAAGATTCTAGTCGCCATCACTTGTCAAAAGAGAATATACTGGGGTGCAATGTTACTTGGAAGGATTAAGGAAAGTTTTAGAGCACCCAAATTTAGAAGAATTATCAACCTTTACTTGGATAAATTAGACCGAGAGACATTTGACATGACCAAAGGTGTTCCAATTCACCACCTGAAGAAAATTGATTCCACTATCTTCTCTAGATAGGAAAGAAGAATCCCAAACCAAGGTGGTCTCCAAGAAGTGTCTGAGGTAGAAGAGGAGGAAGTTCTTGAGGAAAGAATTCCTACTCCTACGCACCCCTTGAAATTCCTGAAAGCTCGTGTGCAGGAATCGAGGGGGGGGGTTTGCTGAAACCCAAGTGGTCACTGATGTACAAGTTCCCTTAATTGTTCTTTCTTCTGTAGTTTCAGATGTTCCAGATGCATTTGTTCAGGTTATTGAGTTTCATGTTCCTCAAGAATCATATACTCCAGAGACTATGTTACAAGGTTCAGTTGTAGAGATAGATGATCTTCATACTGTGATTGCAGATATTGGTAGGGCTGCTACTGCTGAGGTTATATCTGATGAGGCTATTGATGAAAGAGTTATTGATGAATCATTGGATACTAAAGTTCCTGAAGATGTTGTTGATGATGATGATGTTGTTGCTGATAATGTAAATTATGCAGAACACATCATAGATGCTAATAATGTAAATGTTTCTACTGTCGTTGCTTCAACAGAGAACATGATGGTATGCTCCCAGAGATTCCTTCAGCTATAAATGAGGAAGACCCGATTCATTCCTTGGTATCGACTCACACAAAGGTTGATAGGTTTATCATAAACATCCAGAAAAGGATTGCAAAAATATAAGGTGAACCTTCAGTTAAAGAAGAAGATATTGTTGATATTTCTGATGAGGAAGGAGATGCAGTGGTGCATCCTCCTGTCCTAGAGGCTCCAGATATAGGACTGTTCTCAAAAGCTCATATCTCCCCAATAACAAAGTTATCTAGTGAATCTGAGGCCAGTGCATATGTAGCCCTGAGCTACAAGCCTTGCTTTATTCCTTACAATAATTCCATTTGCATCCAACTTGTTTCTATACACCCACTTGGTGCCTATGATCAGTTGGCCTTTAGGTCTTGGAACCAAAGTCCAAACTTTACATCTCTCAAACTGATTGAGTTCCTCTTGCATAGCAATGATCCAGTGGGGATCTAGCTCAGCATCTTTAAAGGTGAGGGGCTCAACCTGTGAGAGGAAACAAGCGTGCATCACATCCTGTCTTAATTAGTGTCTTGTTTGCACACCAGCTGATATGTCTCCAATCACTTGAGATGTGGGGTGATCTCTAAGTGTGACAATATCAGCAGGTGGGATGTGATCTTCAGCAACAGTTGGGATTAATTCCTCAGGAGGAATTTGATCTACTGTTGGTGGTACAACAACAGCTTCTGCAATGTCTTCATCACTGTCTGATTCAGTGATCTGAAGAGTTGATAGTTGAAGAATTTCTTGATTAGCATCAGGTACCTGCAATGAACTAGAGGAAGGAGAATTTTCCTTCTCCTTGTAAAACATCTGAGACTCATCAAAAGATACATGCACAGATTCTTCAATTTTATAGGTTGATTTGTTATAAACCCTATAAGCTTTGCTTACTTGGGAATATCCAAGCATAATTCCCATTGAAGCTTTTGCTTCAAATTTTCTAAGATATTCTTTATTGTTATTATGAATATACACTACACAACCAAATACTCTAAAATAATTAATTTTAGGTTTCTTTCCTTTAAGCAACTCATAAGGAGTTTTACACTTAAGCTTGTGTATCAAACTTCTATTCAAGACATAATTGCCTATACTAATGGCCTCTGCCCAATAGGAGAGAGGCATATTAGCATCTGCCAACAATATGCTAGCAGCTTCAATGAGTGTTCTGTTCTTCCTTTCAACTACCCCATTTTGTTGGGGAGTTCTAGGAGCTGAGAAGCTATGTTTGATACCTTCTCTCTCACAGAATTCTTGCATGAGAAGAGAGTCAAACTCAGTACCATGATCACTTCTGATCAAGGCCACATGAGTAGAGTACTCAGTATGCACACATAATAGAAAGTCTGTAAGGGCTTTGAAGTTATCAGCCTTAGTTCTCAAAAAGAAAACCCAACTGAACCTAGAGAAGTCATCTACAATTACTAAGGTGTAATACTTCCCTCCTAAACTCTGTACATTTATTGGGCCAAATAGGTCCAAATGTAATAAATACAGGATTCTAGGAGAATCACTTTTATTTACAGATTTAAAAGAATTCTTGGTTTGCTTGCCTAGCTGACAAGCCTTGCATAGGCTCTCCTTCTTGTAGGGGCAAGAAGGTAAACCTCTAACAAGGTTGTGTTTAGATAACCTAGATATATTTTTAAGGTTAACATGACTAAGCCTCTTATGCCACAAAGAATTATTATTAATTGTTACTTCATTAAATAGACAGATTTCAGAATGAGTTGAATTGAAATCTACTAAATAAATATTACCTATTCTAATGCCTACTAAAACAACATTATTATTTAAAGTAATATTGCAAGAAGAGTTAGAAAATGAAACCTGGTAGCCAGCATCACATAGCTGGCTGACTGAGATCAAATTGTGCTTCAGTCCAGTCACATATGCCACTCTCTTAAAAGTAACATCTCCAATTGTGATCCTGCCATAGCCTTCTGTCTGACCACAGCTTGAATCTCCAAAAATAACCTTTGGGCCGAGCTTAACTTTGAATTTTGACAGATGATTTTTATTTCCTGTCATATGCTTGGAGCATCCACTATCCAAATACCACTTATTTTGAGTGATTGGATAGGCCTTCACCTGCAAGACATTTATTTAGACAGTGTGGACCCAGGTAACCTTGGGTCCCTTGTTTTTCACATAAGAAAAGCTAGAAATAAATGAAAATGCAGGCTGAGGGTGATAACCTAATGGGTGAGATCTCCTAGGTGGGATTCTCCATGCAGATGATGGGTCAACAAACCTAGGGTTTCTATTTTCATTTAGGTTTCTACGGGTTTGATTATGATTTTGAAAATCATATTGAAAACGTCGATCGACGTTCGACGATGGGCGCTCAGATCGTCGAGCTTCGTTCGACCATTGAGCTTCCGATCGTCGAGCGGCGTTCGATGCGCTTTGCATTTCTTTAAAAAATTTCTTCCTCTTTTCTCTCTTAGCTTTATTTAAAGTTTTATTAACTTGGTTTACTTGCTCAGTGTTCTTCATTCCACTAGCTGAAATGAAGTTCACTAGAGTTGAAAGGTTATTTTTAAGAATAATTGGGGGTTCACTGGGAGAAGCTCCTAAGCCTAGTTTGTTATTGCCTGACCTAGTGTTAGTCATGCTGGTTATCTCTAACAGCTTAAGGCTTCTACCATTTAGAGATTCTTCTAACCTCTTAGATTTAGCTAACTCTATTTTAAGAAATTTAATTTCTTCACTACAAGTAGTGAGATCTTCCTTTAACCTAACATTTTCTGTAGCAATTAATTCTGAGTCAGCTAACATATTTCTAAGTTCTTTTATCTCCTTTTCTGAACTAATTAAGTCTAAGCATAAGGATTTAAAATCTAATTTAAATTCTTCAGAAGTGAAGTCATAAGAAGATAGTACCTCATCTTCTGTTGGCATTTCTTCTTCTGAATCTGAACTCTCTGCAGCTGAGTGATTGCTGCAGGCATCTATTTCCATCAGGCAAACCTCCTTTGCCTTCTTCTCTTCCTCATCCTCACTGGAGCTAGAGGAGGAAGATTCTTCATCAGAATCACTCCAGGTTTCAGCAATGAAACCTCTCTCCTTCTTCTTGTTCTTGTAGGAGGATGGATTGGAGTGCTTCCTGTACTGCTCCTTTTCTTTCCTCTTGTCTTTGTTCTTCTCCTCTGGACACTCTAGTAAGATGTGTCCAGGCTTCCTGCAACCATAACAGATAATTTCTTTAGCAGGTGAACGGTCATACCTTGGTTTGTCTTCATAGCGTGAAGACTTCTTTCTGAATTCCTTTCTCCCCATCTTGAGAAACCTCTTGGCAAATTATGCCATTAGCTCCTCATTGGATTGGCTGCCTTCAGAAGCATCAGCAGCCTTAAGAGCTAGAGATTGCTCTTTTATTATTGGAGTAGGGGTCTTTGCTTCAGCTTATGCTTCCCTTGTCTTCAGCACTTGCTCAAAAGACTTGAGCTTGCCGAGAAGGGCTTCAGTTGAAATCTCATATGCACTTCTGGCTTCCTTGATGGGCCAGATCCTTAGATCCCATGTGCTAGGGAAGCACATAAGAATCTTATCATTGACCTCTGTCAATGATATGTCCTTGTCAAGGGTCCTCAGCTCATTGATGATTGAGCTGAGCCTGGTGTACATGGCTTCAACTGATTCAGCATCAGTTTTCTTGAAGTTCTCATATTGTGAGATAAGGTTGGACCTTCTGTCCTTCCTTTCATCAGCTGAACCAGCTACAATCTGGTTCAGTGTATCCCACATAGCTTTTGCTGAAGAGCAGTCAGCTACCTTCTGGAATACCTCATCAAACATTGTCTGAGCCAGAATGTTCATCGCCTTGGCATCTGCTATCTTTGCCTTCTTGTACTCATCGTTGTAATCTGGAGGAGGCACTGCACTCATATCAGATGATGAGGCAGTAGCAGTAGCAGGTGCTCTTGGGGGTCCTGACAAAATAGAAGCAAAGATGCTTTCATCAATAGAATTCATATATAATTTTATCCTTGCCTTCCAGATGCCAAACTTAGCTAAGTTGCATGCTAGAGGTCGGGTGCTAGAATAATCCTTGGACTGGGCCATGATAGTGATAGTGAATATCTATAAACTTTGGTATCTATCAGGATCTTGTGACTTAGGTATTAGCCTATTCAGTCAGTCAACCTCCCTCTGATACCAATTGAAAGTGAAGGGATAGATACTACTCTAGAGGGGGGGTGAATAGAGTTGTCAAATTTTGCATTAGACAAAACTTAATACTCTACGCAACTCCCTTGGAGTGAAATGCGGAATGAAAAGATTATAGATATAGAAATAACCCTAAAGCCTAACACAGTGTTGTGCACAGACTCAAGCTAACTGTAATTATAGTTAAGGCTTGGAAAACCTAATCAGCAACTAGCAAACCTAGTTATATCTAATCACAGCCACAATGCAAGTAAATTAAACAAGGTAAACCAGACGACACAAGGAATTTAAGTGGTTCCCCAAACAACTTGGGTACGTCCACTCTTCTACCAACAAGGTAGGAATCCACTACAGGTTTTTGATCAGGTGCCCTGCCACCAACAGGATCTGCTTCAGGTAGATCCAGAAACCCTTTAGACTTTTGATCAGGTGTCTAAAAACCGAACACAGGTTTTTGATCAGGTGCCCTGCCACCAAGGGATACTTTTGAAGGGAGTAATAATCCTGTACAGGAGGGGGAAAGAAGGTTAAGATGTCTTCTCTATTTTACAATAGATTAGAGAAGCACAAAGACTTGCACTGAGCTAGAAAGCTCTAAAGAATCAAGGCTCCCCCTGGCTCAAAAATTTCCAGGTGAAGTCTTGCTTCAGTGCAGAAAACTCTTCAGAAAGATCTGAAGGAAAAACTACAAGAAGATAATAAATAATAAAATTAGAAATCTTCAAGCAGTTGTCTTCTTCTTCTTCTTCAAAAGAACTCTGAGTCTAAACTTCCTGGAATAGGAGAACTCAGGTTGAAGAAGAACAGAAGAGCTTAACACTTCTCAGATGAATGGAAATTGCTGAGAGCAGAAAACTTGGTCTTGATGAAGGCTTAAATGCTTAAATGAATAACTGGTTAGCTAGCTGAAATCCTTCTCCAAAGGATTCCTTTTATAGCAGCAACAAGCAACAGCTCTCTTCAATTTGAACTGTTTGTCTTCTTCTGAAACTTGAGACCTGGGCTGCAAATATCAAAAAGACAAACAATCTCTGCAGCAAAAACATTCTATAAAAGGAATAAACCTCTTTCGAAGAAGCTGCAGGAAGCAATCTGATAATAAAGTACTAAATAAAGTCACATCAGAAACAAACTCTTTATAGCAGAAGAAAGACTTTTCAGTCTAACGGCTATAAAGGACTGACAGCAGATAAAGTAAAATACAATGTCAGCTAATAAGACAAACAACTTTATCTGAAAAGATTTTACTCAGGCAGAAGGGATGGAGCAGATATTGCCTGGAAATATTATCATAAAACAACTGAAATAACATGCCAGATAATGTATTAATTAATTAAATATAATAAATAAATACAAAATAAAAAGGCAGACATAAAACGTCGAATGACCCTCGGAGATCGTCGACCGAAGAACGAAGATCGTCGAACTATCGGACAGATAGTCGAACGATCCAGATAGTCGAACTATCAAAGGAGATAGTCGAACTATCACAACAGATAGTCGAACTTATCAGAAGATAGTCGAGCTATCAGATAGTCGACCTATCAACAGATAGTCGAACTATCAAAGCGAAACAGATAGTCGAACTATTAACAGATAGTCGAACTATCAAAGACAAACAGATAGTCGAACTATCAACAGATAGTCGAACTATCAGATAGTTGAACTATCAAAGCAGATAGTCGAACTACCAAGCGAAAACAGATAGTCGACCTATCAGCAGATAGTCGAACTATCAGAAGAAAGTAGATAGTCGATCTATCAACAGATAGTCGAGCTATCAAACAACGCAGATAGTCGACCTATCAAACAGATAGTCAAGCTATCAGATAGTTGAACTATCCAAGCAGATAGTCGAACTATCAAAGCACACAGATAGTCGAACTATCAACCGATAGTCGAACTATCAACCGATAGTCGAACTATCCTCGCAAACAGAACGTCGAGCAACTGATAGACGATCATCGAATAGTTAGTCGACGATAGTCGAGCGGCGTTCGACTATAGTCGAACGAACAAACTACTTAACCAAATTCTTCATCTGGAAAAGCGAGGACTCTACAGCTAGACCACTAACCATTGACCATAGATATTTCTTGGGTCAAGGGACAAAAGGAGAAGACTAAACTCAAATCAAACTAGGGTACCAACAGCATATACTCCACCTCTTCCTAGTGTTCATGCTGTAGAGATTCCAAGCACAAGTTCAGACAGTTCATTACTGCATTCCATAGAAGCTATGCTGGCAAAACAACAAGCTCATTTTGATCTATCTCTAAAGAAGGTTCAGAAGAAAATTATGACGAAAATAAAAGAGACAGAACAAGATATGAATAACGGTCTTGTTGAAGTCAAGGTGCATTTTAATAAGCTAGAATCTAATCTGGACAGCTAGTTTGTTAAAGGTGGACAGGCAATAAATCTCACTATGGCTGGTCTGAAGAGCAATCTAACAGTACTTTAGAATGTTGATGAAAATGCGAAGATAGTTATCAATGCCTAAAATGTAGGGATACATTACTTCGACGAGCAAATGGTCTACTACAGTAATGCAGTCGCATCAGAAGTGCTCAAAGAAGTCAAAAAGGGGAAGACAAAATTGAAAACTAAGGTCGATGAACTTGAAGCTTCAATGAAAGACCAGCTCAAGGCAACAAACACCTACTATTATGATAACTTCAGTTGGCTTCATAAAGAACTATTTGGTGGTCAAGGCCCTGCTGAGGCAAGGATGCATGAACCTGTGATACTAGATCCTATACATGATCATGTTTAGCCTACTCAGGACTACACTCAATATTGGATAGAATCTCATGATTACTCTATTGCTGTTGCTGAACCAGAGATTCAAGCTATTGAGGATGTCTCCCAACCACCTTCTAAGAGAAGGAGATATGGTAAAGGCCCTTCTACTGTCAGGTCTGATCCAAGCAGAGAACTATGTGAAGTGTGGTGTCCAATCTCAAAAGGTATTATCTTGGACATCTTCACATTAGTCGATGTAGGACATGAAGACAGGTACACTCACTATAGCAGGGAGGAGTTGTAGAAACATGAAATTGCAAATGTCAAAAGAAGGATTTATTTCAGAAAATTCAGAAGGGATGATCTTGCAGCCCCTCCTCTGCCGCCAAAGTATTTCCCGAAGCCAAAAGCTTACTTTGATAGGCAGTTTCAGAAGAGCCAGGGCAAACAAGCTTGATGTTTTTATTTAGTGTTTGTGAATATTGTTGGCCCTAATAGAACTTATATATATATAATTTAATGTTTTGACTGAGATTGTTCTCAATTCTATTTCTTTTTATATGTCCTTTCCTTATCATTCTCTTTCATTGTTTTATTATATTGTGTACAATTCACCTTTGTTTGTAGGGTTTTGACTTCTTCAAATAAGGGGAGATTGTTGGGTATTGTATCCACAATGACCCTGATTTGAAGATGTGTCCCTTGAACTAAGATGAATTGAGATTGTATTTGATTCTTTTATTTAGTTATGTGTTTGCAGGACTATATTGCTAAGTACAACCCAATATCAGGTTACAGTGGGTCATGAAACACTAGACTATATATTGTAATTCTTCATTATGTAGGCCAATGTGTTGACTCACGTGTAATTTGCCTATTGGGTTGTACTTCCGATTCAAGTACATTAGGAGAAAGAAGGAAGGATAAGTTGCTGCATTCATGAGAATGGAATTTTTCTCTAAGTAAAATTCATCGAGTATAGTAGTTAATACTCATCAAATTCGTCGAGTATACTCATGAATACTCGTTGAATTTGTCGTGTATACTTACTAGCACTCGTTGAATTCTTCGTATCTACTTAGGGAATAATCTCTGAGTTCTTGGAAATCAGTTAAGTAAAAATCGTTAAGTATCTTCATCTATACTCATCGAATTCATCGAGTGTATTAGGTCTTCATTTAGCGTATATCCTGCGGGAATATAGAGTCGGACATGGAAATGAAGTAGGTCTTCATTTAGCGTATATCCTTCTGCTGATCCTTCCACAATTGCTTGGAACACCGGGGCTAAAGAAGCATCCTTCCCTTGCTCTACCCAATTCCAGTCTCTAATATCACAAACTATACTCATGGTTGCCAGATACTCAATATAGTACTTAGGACAAGCCTTAGACACCAACATAATTTCCATCTCTTCAAGTACCCCATCCAACTTCATAATCATTAATTGGGACTCAGGGATCGACATGGATACCTTCTTTCTTAGAGCATCTACTACTGAGTTCGCCATCCCAAGGTGATAATTCAATGTAAACTCATAATCATATAAAAACTCCAGCTACCGCCACTGCCTCAAGTTTAGATCCTTTTGGATGTGGACGTACTTCAAGTTCTTATGGTCTGAAAAGATCTTGCAGTGGATACCATACAGATAGTATCTCCAAATTTTCAAGGCGAAGACCACTTCTCCCAACTCCAAATCATGCACTGGATAATTCACTTCATGCTTCTTAAGCTGTCTAAAAGCATATGCAATCACATGTCTGTATTGCATCAGCACCGGCCCATGCCCTGATAGGTTGCATGAGTATAAATCTGGAATCCTTCCTTCCCAGATAGTAGGACAAGGATTGGCACAGAGGTGAGACAGTCCTTCAACTCTTGGAAAGCAGCCTCACACTTGGGTGCCCACACAAAAGGTACACCCTTCTTCGTAAGTGCAGTGAGGGGAAGTGCAATCTTCGAAAATCCTTCTATAAAATTGTGATAGTATTCAGCAAATCTAAGAAAACTTTGCACATCTGCTGCTGACCTCAAAGGTAACCACTCCTTTACAACACGCGCCTTAGTCGGGTCCACTGCTAGTCCATCACAACTTATAATATGGCTCAAGAAAGCAACTTCTCAGAGTCAAAACTCACACTTGATGAAATTAGCAAACAAACTGTACTCTTTTAGTTTCTTTAAAACTAAGGCCAAGTGCTCGATATGTTCCTCCTCCGTCTTCGAGTAAACCAAAATTTCATCAATAAATATGATCACAAAAGCATCCATATACAGTTCAAACACCCTATTCATCAGACTCATGAATGCAGAAGGGGCATTTGTGAGCCCAAACAGCATTACTGTGAACTTGTATAAGTCATATCTCGAGCTAAACATTGTTTTCTGAATATATTCTTCGTGTATCCACAACTGATAATACCCCGAACATAAATCAAGTTTGTAAAACCAATGCACTCCCACTAGATGAACGAATAACTCGTCGATATGTGGCAAAGGATAGGTGTTCTGCACCGTCAATCGGTTGATCTCTTGATAGTATATGCACAACCGTAATAATCCATCCTTCTTCTTAACGAACAATACCGAGGCTCCCCAGGGTGATGAATTGGGATGAACAAATCCTGATTCCACTAACTCTTGCAGTTGAACCCTTAACTCCGCCAGTTCCTTTGGATCCATCTTGTAAGGAGTTCGAGAGATGGGCTTGGCAATCGACACTAGCCTAATTTGGAAGTATACTTCCTTAGACGGGGGGTAATCCAGGTCGTTTTTTGGGAAACCTTAGGAAAATCCCGTACTACTGGTACGTCCTTCATGCCAGTCACCATCTCTTTCAGCTCAAAACATATCATGAACACCTCATCCCCTTGTTTATGGGTCTTAATGGCCTGAATTGAAGAAAACATTATTCGGGGTGCAAACCTAATACCTTGAAAAATTATCTCTGAATCTCCATGTCTCAAGGTGATCTTCTTTTCCGCACAATCAATCCCGGCGTGATACCAATCCAGCCATGTCATACCCAGAATAAGATCAAATTCTAGGATCCCCAACACCATTATAGGGGTTTCAAAAACCTTCCCTACGATATATACATCCAAGTCGCACTTGGCGGACTAGGTCATCTCGGAGCCTCCTGGGAGGCGTACTCTCCGAGTGACTCCGGTGAAATGTTGTACACCATTTATATCCTTTACAAAGTCCACTGAGATAAACGAGTGGGTGGCACTGGTATCGAATAAAGTGTGGGCAAGTCTCCACATGGGACACCTCAGGCACAGAATATGGTTCCACCCTCGCAGGCTCTAGCTCCATTCCAGCAGACGGAGATGGGACAAATACTGATGGCCATTCTACAGGCCTTCAGGGCTCAGCAGACCCCGACTCCACAGCCAAATCTTTGGGCCAACTTGATGAGTGCCTTCCGAGGCTTTCTCCTCCATCCTACCTAGGGACGGAGTCAGCAGTCCGTACAGAGGAGTGGTTGGACATCATCTACGAGATGCTTGCGCGGAATCAATGCATGACAGAGGAGGCGGTTGCTTTGGCAGTTTCCTTCCTAGAGTCATATGGGAAGAGGTGGTGGAAGTCACAGCCGGACACCACCTTTGCTGGAGTGGATTGCACAGACATCTCCTGGGAGGAGTTCAGAGCAGCTTTCCTGGGACATTTTGTACCTCAGTCAGCGAGGGACAAGTTGGAGGATAGGTTTCTCCAGTTAAGGCAGGGCAATAGGACCATGCTAGAGTACTACCAGGAGTTTACTCACCTAGCCCGCTATGAAGATTCGTATCAGTTGGATGACACGGGCTACGCAAAGATATTCTACAAGGGTCTTCATGATGATATGAGACAGGCCCTCCTCTTCATCTATGAGGGGAGCTTGGTCAGGACTTTGGAGATGGCCAATAAGAGAGAGGCAGATCAGCTTATAGTTCGGAGCCGGAAGAGACCGGCTAACGACGCAGTGATTGGTGGTAGGAGGGACCAGCCTAGAGGGCATGTCATCGGAGAAAGGAGGAATGGGGATCAACCCCGCCGGGAGGATAGGCAGGAATAGAGGGACCTGATGGTATTGGCTCCTCAGCCTTTACAGATACGGGAGATGCCAAGGATAGGGGAAAGGGCACAGGTATGTTTCCGGTGCAACCAGCCAGGGCACTTCAAGAGGAACTGTCCCATGATGGAAGCACCCCTACCAGCACTTTAGGATGCCCCACCTGCACGAAAGTTTGGTGGTCAAGGATGCGGCCGAGGACATAGATTTCAGGGCGGAGACCGCATGGAGGATAGAGGGCAAGTGTATGCCTTGGACCTGGCTCAGCCCTGGAACCCGAAGCAGGTGATAGCAGGTATGCCAGTGATTTTAAGTTCTTTTATTTCCTAAAAGCTAGACTCATGGATATAGAATTGTTAGAAATAGGAAAGAAAACCCTAACTAGATTTCTAAGACATTTAACCACCTCAGGCATAGTCTTCATCAGCGGCAAGCCCGCTCATACACTATTCAATACGGGTTCTTCGCACTCGTTTGTCTCAGAAGCTTCTGTGGAAGTACTAGAAGGCATGGAACGATTCACATGCTTGGCGATGAGGGTGCATCTACCCGACGGATCGGAGCTATTGACCTCTGCCCAATGCAACATGGAGGCAGAAATCGGCAGAAAGGCATTTGAAGAACCAACGACGATCCTAAGGATGCCAGACTTCGACCTGATCCATGGCATGAGATGGTTGCATTGGAACTATGCACAAATCAATTGCCTATCGAGGAGGATTACCTTGAGGCACGGGGATTCCTTCTTTGTCATCGAAGGTATTAGATCTACCTCCCACCACTTTCTATCGTCTGTAAAGGCCGTCAAGGCCCACATGCAGGGAGACGAGGTCTACCAAGTGCTGTTCGAGATGGACGAGGCCAAGGATGCCATTCTTGATATCCCGGTGGTACGAGATTTTGCTGACGTATTCCCGAAGAAGTTGTCAGGGTTTCCCCTGCATCGGGAGAAGGATTTCCAGATACACCTCGTGTCGGGGGCTAAGCCGGCATCTAGAGATCCTTATCGGATGGCCCTGAAGGAACTGGTAGAGTTTCGGAGCCAGTTATAGGAGCTGGTAGAAACAGGATTTGTCAGGCCGAGCTCCTCGCCTTGGGGATCTCCAGTTTTATTCGTGAAAAAGAAGGACAGCACGCTCCGCTTATGCATTGACTACCGGGCTTTGAACAGGCTGACGGTCCGAAACACATATCCTCTACCGAGGATTGATGAGCTATTGACCAGTTGGAGGGAGCTCATTGGTTCTCGAAGTTGGATCTGCGATCAGGATACTACCAGCTGCGTATTCAGGAGGAGGACATTCCGAAGACAGCCTTTAGCAGCAGTTATGGGCTATATGAGTTCACAGTGATGCCCTTTGGCCTCACGAATTCCCCATTTGCATTCATGAGCCTGATGAACCGGGTATTCGAGGCTTACATTGACATTTTTGTCATAGTTTTTATAGATAACATCCTCATCTACTCGAGGATGGAGGAGCTTGCTCCCCACCTGGCACTGACCTTGGAGAAGCTCAGGGAGAACAGGTTGTATGCGAAGTTCAGCAAATGCCAGTTCTGGCTGAAGGAGGTGGCCTTTCTGGGCCATATTATCAGAAGAGCAGGTTTGGCAGTGGATCTGACGAAGGTTCAGGCAGTTTGAGATTGGCCACCGCTGAAGATAGCCACAGATGTGAGGAGTTTTCTAGGACTTGCCGGCTATTACCTGAAGTTCGTGGAGGGATTCTCCCGGATTGCTCTCCCGCTCACATCTCTGACGAAGAAGGATACCCCTTTCATTTGGATGCCGTAGTGCAAGGATGTTTTCCAGGAGCTGAAGGGCCGGCTCACCTCGGCTCCTATTCTTGGCCTTCCATCCAGGAAGGAAGGGTTTTAGGTGTACACTGATGCGTCATACCAGGGGATGGGTGCCATTCTGATGCAGAACAAGCACGTGATAGCTTACGCCTCCCGTCAGCTGAAGAAACATGAACAAAACTATTCGGTGCACGACTTAGAGATGGGAGCGGTGATTTTCGCTCTGAAGATCTGGAGACACTACCTCTATGGGGGTTATTGTGATATCTTCTCAGATCACAAGAACCTGAAGTATGTGGACACTCAGAAGGAGCTAAAAATCCGGCAGAGGCGCTGGGTAGAGTTCCTATGAGACTATCATTATACTATGCATTACCATCCCGACAAGGCGAACGTGGTGGCAGACGCTCTGATACGGAGAGCCACTACGTCAGGAGCAGGCCCTTAGCTGATGGCCTTGGAGTTGGTGAAGATGTTGGAGGAGATGCAGATATTTTTAGTTTCCGAGGATGATCCAGAGCTATATTCGGTGTACCTGGCATCGATGATTGCCACCGATGACATTCAGGATCGCATCAGGGATGGGCAGAGGCTAGATGCAAGGGCAGAGCCGATATTTAGGGCCTTTGAGGAAGGTACGACAGGGGATTACTCCTTGAGAGAAGGACTGCAATGATTTAGAGGCAAGGTCTATATACCGGCAGGAGGCCTGATTCAGGAGGACATCATGACAGAGGCACACTACAGCAGATACTCAGTGCACCCAGGGATCACGAAGATGGCAGCAGACCTGAAGAGGACGATGTATTGGCCTGGCATGAAGAAGGATATTACATACTTCATGACCCATTGCGAGGCCTGTCAGCTCGTAAAGGCGGAGTGCAAGAGCCCGACTGGATTACTACAGCCACTTCCAGTGCAGGAATGGAAGTTTGAGGACATAGCCATGGATTTTATACATGGGCTAACCCGTTCTCATTCGGGGAATGATTCGATTTGGGTGATCGTCGATAAAATGATGAAAGTGGACAGATTTATTCTAGTTGCGAAGGCTGCTCAAGTCAGGGTTCTAGTGCGGAGGTTCATCGAACAGTTTGTTCGCTATCATGGAGTGCCCAAGACGATCGTATCTGCTTGGGATGGGCGTTTAATGTCCAAGGAGTTGGGGTCGGTTCAGACTTATCTAGGTTCTCGGTTAACGTTCAACACGGCTTTCCACCCCCAGACAGATGGGCAGACGGAACGCACCAACCGGATGCGGGAGGATCTTCTACGCCTATGCATTTTGGACCGTGGCGAGCCCTGGGAGAGACTGCTGCAGCTGATCGAGTTCTCGTACAATAATATTCATCAGTCTAGCATAGGCATGGCCCCTTGTGAGGCAATATATGGATGGAGGTGCAGGACCCATCTATCTTGGATTCAGGATGTGGATCCGAAGGCACTCGGCTCAAAGATTGTGGAGGACACTGATGCTCAGGTTAGATTGATTCGGGATAGGATGTAGGAAGCCCAGAGCAGGCAGGACAAATATTACGATGCGCGGCATCGTCAGGTGGAGTTCCAGGTGGGAGACCGGGTCTTCTTAAAGATACGGCCGATGCATGGAGTCTTGCGGGTTCGCGGGCGGAAGAAGCTCTTTCCGAGGTATATGGGGCCTTACAGGATCCTAGAGCGGATCGGCCCCTTGGCTTATAGACTGGAGCTACCGCCGGAGTTGGCGGGATTACACGACGTCTTCTACGTCTCTTCACTTAGGAGGGCTCTACTATGCCTTGAGCAGCTGATTCCCACTGCAGATGGCCCGGTGGCCTCATATCGTTCAGTCAACATGGAGCCGATAAGGATTAATGATACGGTAGTACGGGTCTTGCAACGCAAGAAGGTTCTTCTAGTCAAGGTTTTGTGGAGAAACCATGGCCAGGAGGAGCACACATGGGAGCCACAGGACTTGATGCAACAAAAGTATCCGGATCTCTTTGAGTCAGGTATACCCTCAACTCCCAGGGATGTTACATACTTTTACTTACGTAGAATCCCCGTAGGCTTAACTTTAATTTCGGGGATGAAATTTTTATTTTTATATATTAGGATTTGTAACATCACGCAAACATCTAGACCCCTAGGTTTTGTTTTGTCATGACTAGGTCATGACAAAACCATAAGAAGCTCAAGGGTCAGGTGAACAAGGGCCAAGGTGAAGATCACCTTGGTCTGCCTATAATACAATCTCACCACCAGGCCTAGGGTTTTGACTTTAAGGCTCCAACTTGACCCCAATACCATACCCCAACACTCTTTAACCCTTTGGGTGGTCCTTAGGGACACAAAGGGCCCATTGGGGGCAGTCAAAGTGGCCAAGTTGGCCTAAGACCACCCTAACCCTAAGTGGGTCAAGCTAGTCTACTAAGGGCCAGTTGATCCTTCCTTAGCCAAGTGGAAGACACCCATGCCCTCCTAACCCTAAAGTGAGGTCAATGGGTCACCAAGGACCCATTGGAGGCAACCCAAGTAGCAAATTTGACCCAAGTCAACTCTAGTCCTAAAGTGGTTAAAGTGCCCTTACTAAGGGTCAAATGACCTTCAAGGTGCCAAGTCAACCCTACAAAGCCCTACCTAGACCTTAGGGGAGGCCAATGGCTCGCCAAGGACACATTGAGGGTGACTCAAAAGGTCAAATTGACTAAGGTCAACCCTAGTTTAGGTTAGGTCAAACTAAGCTCAAATGGACCAACCCAAGCTCAAGCCCTTTTCCATTTGGGCTAACCACCTCCTAATTATATGATAGTATGAATTAGTGGGCTGCCAATAGGCTAAGGGGATTAGCAAATTCAACCTTTATGACTAGGAGAGAGAAAACTCCATTTTACCCTTTAATGAAGGAGAGAGAAAGTGGTGAAGGGAGGCAAAGAGACCCTCCCTCCACCTCCAAGGGGGAAGATTCAAATCCCCATTAAATTTGCGGAAGGTCAGGGGCTATTTTGGTGGCTATTCATAGTCAGAACAGTGCACTAAGCCATGGCCGAAATATGCTTTCAAGGACATTAATGGTATTGAAGCCATGACCACTCCCCTCCCCTATTTCACTCTTTTAAAAGCACCACAAGTCTCACGGGAGCCATTTACACACTTCACCTGAAGGAGATGAGGCATTCCACTGTACTGTTGTAGAAACCCGACCAGCGGCACAACCACCAGGGCAACCGGCGATCGACGCGACTCCAAGCCTCCAATAAGGTCCTCCTCTACTCCTTCCATGGGTAGATCATAGGAATCGTTTAGGACGGGAATCGGGCTCAATTGAGCCTGATCGGGTGAAACGTTTTCTCGATTTTTTTGTGAAAAACTCACCTTACGGGATTGCCGGAGACGGCCCCTCCGGCGGCTGTGCTGCCACCAATCGACAGCCTACACCTCAACGAAGGTGGTGGAGGTGGTGGTCGGCCAGGGAGGTGGCCGGGTGGCCGGCAGCGACGACTTGAAGTTGGCCCAGGAAGAGGGAATCAGGACCATCGGCTGGAGGTTGAAGACGATCTAGGCGCCGTTGGATCACGCGTCAAGATCTGTGCTAGATCTTTTCTATTTAAATTAATTAATGATTTTCTACTCCTATTATAAGTCATTTTAGATTAATTATTAAAAATACCTAGAGGCTTTTAGTTAAATAATGGTAAACACCAAAGTTGTACCCCTTGCAGTCAACTTTAATTTAAAATATGTTTCAACCCATTTGGGTAAGTGGTCTGACCACATCACCCATTATGGTGTGGGTCTACACATAGGCTTGATCAGATCTTGGTTTGAGTGTCCCCACCATTCCAGCCATCCAAATGACCTGAAATTTGGACAGGGACTCATTCTAACCTATACCTAGGTTGTGCCCAAAAATGGAAATTTTTGGAGATACTTTTTCTATAGTTTTTGAAATTATTTAATAATCCTATGGTAATTTAATTTGGGGAACAAATGACCTCCAAATGCTCACAAATTTTGGTGAGAGGTTCTTGGAGTCCATATAGGCCTCTGTACAAATTTTAATCCAATTTGTTGATGAATTGGTTTGGAAATAAGAAAACCCTAGCCTTGCCCTAAAAGGGGTATTTAGGTAAAAAAGTGCCCCTTGTGGGTTTGAGTGGCCAAACAACCTCAACAGAGGTTGAAATTTGGGCCTCTAATTTGACATGAGTGGCTAACCCTAAGGTTGAACCTTAGGGGCTTGTGAAGGACATAGGGGATTATGTTCTAGGATGGACTTGGGGATTAGTCCATGAGATCCTAGGGTGGTGAAATGCCCGAGGAAGGGATATGGTGGTATTTAGACACATGCACCCCACATAAACCACTTAATAAATATTTAGGACTTTAAACCCTAGAAATAATCTTATGAGTCAAATGACCTTGAATCTTGGTGATTTTTTGGTATAGATAATTTCATAATATTATTAACCTCTGGTATTTATCATAGGGTGTTTAGAGATCAGTAGATCATCCTTGTAGTAGTAGCTTCCATATTTCCCTTTTGATGTTAATGATGAAACTATGATGAATAGGTAGTAGAATGGTTTGAAATTCTGGAATAGATAATCAAATGATATTAGGTTGCATTAGTAGTTTATTTAGAGTGGTTGAAGCTTTATTTATAGTACTTATTTTGTAAAGTAAATTAGTGCACCTTACTTGGATAAATAAGAAATAAAAATTATAGCTTGCTTGAAAATTGTGATACTTAGTCAATGAACATATTAGGACATATAGAAGCATGGAAAAATTGTTAAATGTTATTTAATTGAGTTTACAAGGGTGTGTCTTCATAAAGTTCCTTATGATAGTTTTCCTTAGGATAATCTTTTACCTGGTTTACTGACTTGGACATTTCATGAAACTTAGGATGTAAGGTTTTATGATCATAATGTTGCTCTGTTAATTTTTGAGGAATTTTTGGACTAGTATTTTTGGTACTTCCTTCAATACCCCTATTTATATGAATTATTTTGGATTAAATATTTAGAGGTTAAAGGTCTTATGAAAGTTGATGATATTTAGTATTCACTGATATCTTGTTATCCTACAGTGTTCATAATTTTTGTATGGTCATAAGCTAAGTAAATCTAGTACTTCATGTTCAAATCACCTATGGATTAATTTTGGGAAAAATTAATTAAATATCAAATTTAATTAGAAAATTATAAATTTCTGGATTTAGGCTAATCATGTCATGATAGACCCTCAATAATTAGCTTAAGGCTTTTGGATGAAAATTTTGAGCACCTCCTGTCATGTACATCATATAGCTTAGGATGGTCCGCACATAGTAAAATTGCAAAATGAACTTAGAGAGTTGGGATATTAGGCTATTGGTTGAGGTCAGGTACTAAGTAGTTCATCATTGGGGATAATAATGGGTTGACTAGTGTAGGTGGTGCTCAGGATCGACGAAAAATCGTCTTTCCTGCGGAGAAGAAGGGTCAAATACACTAGGGTAGATCTAATGTAACATTAAAAGGGATCAGTGATTAGGTATTAACCAATAATAGTAAGTGCCTTGTGAAAGGGAGCTTTGGGATTCAGCTCATCGTAGTTCCTAGTGCCCTCGAGATCCCTTCACGGGGAATGCCTTGGGAAGTCAAGGGTTAACGTAAACCACAAGAATAAGTAATGATATGAGTAATTAATATAACTCGGATTACACTTACACTCACAATTCCTAGTATCGTGGGAGTTAGGTTGGGTCTCACGAGCGGTATGATAGGTGGTTTTAGTGGTGGGCAGGTCAGCCCGGCGAGCCGATGGCTCGATAGGATAATATATTACTATTGCATGTGCATTTGATAAAAGGTGGTGGGTCCCCGGTATCAGACTGTCGTTCACATCAACGTCGATATGCTTACTTGATGGGTGTGGTTTACACTTAGCCAAAGGAAGTCTTGTGGATATGGCAAGCATTAGTACGTGGTGAATCTGGGTTGTGTCCTTCTAGAGGCGTACGTAAGGGCTATGCCTGGTAGTGTGGATACCCGTCTAGGAGTGGGGGGCCCGACCCATTGTCTCCGTTTGCCACTACGGAGGTTCCTGGGAGTGAAGCTGCTGCCCAAAAAGGGGGAACTAAAGGTCTGTGTGCATAGAGTCGTGAGCGTGAGTTGCACTTGCATGAATCATGGCACAACATATCATTACACTCATACTTGCATTCAACCTACACCCCAATGTATAAATCGGTATGAGACTTTTTATACGATGGGAGCCTTGCAGAAGACCCCTTAACTTATAAGTTTGTATGGGCATTCTTATAAGTAAAGGTTACTTACTTCTTAGTATGTCTTTCCTTACATATGTTGCTTTACTCTACTAGTTTACCTTACTGGTTGCTATTATAGAACTTCTAGCTTGTACCTTTCTTCCTTAGTTGTATATAAATTATAAATAACTGCTAGAATAGTTCCACCGTCACCTGCTTGTTTATTCTCCACCTTCATAGCTTCCCTTTCCTCCTCCCCGCTCAGTGTCTAGGAGTCATGGGGGAGGGGGAGGGGATGATAGGACTTAGTCTTTTTGACTAACAGTTTTCGGACCACAATATTTCAGGGGATCCAAATGGGAGACATGGAGCAGCAATAGGAGATACAGCACCAGCGGAGTACGGTGCACATGGAGGTGGGCCAGTCTAGCATAGGAGCACCGACTACTGGCTCTGTGAGTGTTTAGTTTACTTAGCTTTCGCGAGAGACATGGAGGATGGCTATCCCTTGTTCTATTTCGGTACTTCTTTTATCATGTAGACTTGATATGATTTCTCATATTTTATATTATATATGATTGTGGACTTAGTTTTATCAGAACTGGTTTAAGCTTCTTTCTCTTTGGTGATCGTAAAAGGTCGGCAGGATCGGCGTTTTGTAGTGGCGACTTTCCCGAGTATCTGTGTCACCCCAAAATGGCGATTCTGGGCATAAGACCCCGGGGTTTTAAAAAGAAAAAAAATTAGGTCTTATAAATAGGAGGACCATCTCTATATGATCGCGTTTGCCTATAATAATAGCTCTCAAGCTAGCATTCGGATGGAGACCTTTGAAGTTTATACGGTAGGAAGTGTCATACTCCTTTAGCTTGGGCAGAAACCGGCGAATCGAAATTTTTTAAGCATAAAGAGGTCGAAGATGCAAATTAGACAATACATGCTATATGAGAGCGGCTATTGGAAGCCCAGGATAGGCAGGCAAAGTACTATAATGTCAAGCATCAAAACGTGGATTTTTCGGTGGGAGATTGAGTATTTTTAAAGATAAAGCCATTCAAAGGCGTGCCCAGGAATCGACACTTGAAAAAGTTGAGTCCAAGGTATCTTGGTCCGTTTGAAGTGGTTGAGCGTATTGGAGAAGATGCCTATCGATTAGCTCTTTCGGCGAAGCTAAGTTGTTTGCACGATGTGTTTCACATATCGGTGTTGCGGAAATCCTTAAGAGAGTCAACGCAACTAGTGGCTGATGATCAAGTACCGATCGATGGTGGGCTGACGACGAAGGTTAGACCCATTCGGATCGAGGATACGAAGGTCAGGCAACTGCGAAACAAGACAAATGAGATGTTCAAAGTCCGTTGGGACAATTATAGCCGTGAAGAATTGACATGAGAGCGTGAGCAAACCATGCTTGATGATTTTCCCAAGTTGTTTGTAAAATAGTGTCATAACATATTTTTGTTGTTTTTGTGTACCTACAGAAGAATAAAATTTCGGGACGAAATTTCTTTAAGGAGTGGAGGTTTGTTACACCCCAAAAATGAGAAAATAGAACTTAATGATGGCTATCGCCAGGTGACAGTGGGTATCACTAGCGATAGCACTCAATGCTTTCAACAAAGCATTGAGTAGACTCGACACACTCAACTATTTCAATAAAGCGTTGAGTGAGCTATCGGAGTGGCGATAGTGGGTATCGCTGGGCGATACTTCCACGTATTGCTAGACACGTCTTGGAAGGCCGGACGGCAGCCAAAGAGTGGTGGTTGACTTGGTTCAAAGAGGCTACCGATGATATCGCATAGGCGATAGAGGATATTGCCAAGCGATTGAGATAAGTTTGACTTGTCAGCTGAATTTGTGGCCTTTACTTTCTTTTGATGAGAGTATCCTGTGGATGGGGTAAATCTCGAAGTCACTTAAACAGAGGAGTGGAGAAAAGAGAAGTCATTTCTCTTCTCTCAATCTCTCTCCTCCTTTCCATCATCCCTTTGAAGAAAGAGCTAAGGAAGAGAAAGGCTGAAGCTATGCAAGCTTTGGGAAGGAAATTCTATGGTCGAAATTAAGTGCTGAGGCAAGATCCGTGAAGAGGAAAGTGAGGCGCTCCTTTCCATCCGGATAGAAGACTTATCCATGGCTCCAAAATGAACCACGAGGGTAACGATCTTCATTCTTGGACAAGTGAAGTCCTCCTTTTTACATAGGCATGGAATCCCCCACTAAGAGGTGGAAAAGTAAAGGGAATTCCATTGGGTTGATATGTGAAATCCCAGGGTAGTTTTACATATCGATCCGAAAATTGAAGTACGGAATATGCATGCTGTGTGAAGCCCATCCGGACAGGTTTGTCTGGATTGGTGAAGTTTTATTTTGCATGCCGGAGAAGACTCTGAGTATAAATGGGTTGTTTATGGGGTCTACTGGGCTATGTCTATGAAGTGGGAGTAGTATGAAGTACTGTAAATGCTTTCCAGGAAACTAGCCAGAAAATACCATAGTTTGCATAACTGTTGGATATCGCCAAGCAACAGCAAGTATTGTCGGCGATAGCTCGCAATGTGCTCTGATTGATGTGAATGACTTGTTTTTTGGCACTGTAGGATACTGCAAGATTTTCTAGACAGATGTTCTAGTTGTGGATGAGTCTTGGTACAAAAAGAGAAATTCTGTTGTTAACGCCAGACGATAGTGACTGTCGATGGAGATAGCTCCCAGATAACATTTTACTTGTGTAGCCTGTCTCGTGAAGACCGTGTGGGGCTAATATGTGAGTTGTGAGTCTAGGGCCAAACATTAGTGGCCGTGAGAGCCATTGTGCATAACATGAGTTAAGTGTTGTTTATGGGAAAGGGGAGGCAGACCCGAATCCTGTTGATCAACCTGAGAGTTCGGTTTTCAGTGATGGCAAGGCGAGTTAAGCATCAGGGAATGGTTGATTTGTACCCGCTCTGTGGATCGGTTCAATGACCTAAAGTACGTGGTACTTATCGGTGGCATGGGGGGTTAAGTTGTGGCTGTAACGTGGTTATAGTCCAGGCTAAAATGCTCAAAGTTGACCGTTAAGTCATGGACCTCTGAACGGTGGTGGGGCCCGGTAAATCTGGTACACCGAGAATGTGCCCTGAGTGTACGGAACGTTTGGCCATTGAGGAAAACGTTTGTGATATATTGAGTGGTGCTTAAGTTGTACCTTCTTGTGATATATTTGGATATATAAATGTTATGCCGGTAGGGAAGGAATACCGCTGCCCCGGGAATAGGGTAGGGTTGTTATAAATTGGTCAGCTGAAAGCTGACCATTTACTTATTTGTCATCCTCATGGTGGATTGTCCCTGTGCTGGTGCTGGAGAGCTGAGAGGAAAATAGCGGGTTGCTGCCCTTATTGCAATGTCGTCCCTCAAAGGCCAAGAGAAGAACTTTATTATTTTCATGTGTGGTCGGACTTTGTGCAGATGTTTGTAAACAACACTTTTGAAGCCCAATTGTAAGGCCTTAAGGATGTAACATTTTTGTGTATTTTATAAACATTCCTAATATATATAAATATAGAGATATATATATATATATAGTGGACATTCGTATGTATTGAGTTCAAATTTTAACCCCTGAAGCTTCCGCTAGAAGGCTCTGAGTTGGGGTTTGTTTAGTCTTTGATATTAACATGTAACACCGCCGACTGTCTGTGGGATATGGCGTGCGGCCCCGACCGGACCCTCTATTATATTTCATGTGAACGATGGAGATGTTACAGAAATGGTGGGACTCCACAACTGCAGTCTAGTATCAATCCGCAGTTGCGGTCTGACGGCTAGCAGCAGCGGTCTGACGGTCTTCAGTGACAGTTTGGAGGCTTACCTTTATTGCTGCTGGGTGATCAACTGCTTTGTACAGTGTTGCTGTTTGATAGTGTCCAACTTCATAAGCCGCACGGATTGTATTGAGTCCTACATATCTTATTGTATTCTCTCATCTCCCCCATTATCTATAAATAATCGAGCCACCCTATGTATTATTTAACTTTTTGGAGCAAAAAAAATTGCCTTTATATACCTCTTTTTTACAAGGTATCAGATCGAATCAGCCCTTTGCTCCAATTTGCTCGCGGTATGTTTTTTCTAACCACATCCAGTCTTCTTTCCGCGGTCTCTTCCCATAGTCTTCCTGCGGTCTTCTTCCCGCCCTGCCCTCCCTTGCTAGTCGCATTTCCTGTGACGTGTTCCTTTACATTCTTATATATTCTCTGGCTTCTCTCTTAACCGTGCGGTTTGAGTCTCTCTGCAGGCCTTTTTTCTTGGTCGCATTTTTTTCTGCGACTTCTTAGCCAGTCGGTTAGACATTCTCTTCATTCTGCGACCTATGCTCTTTCGTTTTGCGCCCTTATTGGTGACTTTTGCGGTTTCTTCCTTAACTTCTTGGTCACACGGTTTATTTGTTCGTGCAATCTCTTTGCCTCTTTTGCTGGCTTGTGTCTAACCATGCGGTTAGTTATTCCTCTATCCGGTTTCTTTCTCCATAAGGTCGTTTTCTCTTGTCTCTTCTATAGCTCATGCTCTTTTGGCCTCTTTTGATAGGTGGCTTATTGACTCTGGTGCCACTTGTCACATGACCGACAATTCTCATTTGTTCTCTTTCTTTACAAACCAGAAATGTGTATCTCTTGTAGTTATTGTAGATGTGATTTTTGCTCCTTTGCATGGTGTAGGCACTAGGAAAATCACTCCGTCTTTACAGTATGAGGACACTCTCTATGTTCCCACTTTTCTATGCAATTTTTTATGTGTTCATGCTCCTTTCATTGAGTTGCACTGCATGGTTACTTTTACTGCCACTACTTGTTCTTTTTGGGATTCTACCTCCAAGGCTACGATTGCTACTGGGACTGCGAGTGGTGGCCACTTCTTTCTTGAAAATGTCATTTCTCTTCCTGCTTCTTTTTCCCTTAAGCAATGAAATCATCATCTTGGCCACTCTCCTTCTTGCCTCATCCACCATCTTCTTCAAGCTCTTCCTCAAGAGGATTTCCCTTTGAATTGTGAAGCATGTCAGCTTGGTAAACATCATCAATCTTCTTTCCCAGCACGAATGGGACGTAGTTCTTCGCGTCGTTTTGAACTAGTTCACTCTTGAATCTGGGGTCTCGCTCCTACTGCCACTATTGGTAGAGGTAGCTTGTACTTTATTACTTTCATTGATGATTTCTCCAGGTGTACTTAGTTGTATCTCTTGAAAGATCATTCTGATCTTTACACTGTTTTTACCGCCTTTTATAATGAGATCTTGACACAGTTTAAAGTACCTATTCAAGTTCTTCATACTGATAATACCAATAAATATGTCAACAGTCAATTTTCTGATTTTTGAGCGAGCCATGGTTTGATTCATTAAAGTTCTTGCCCATATACCTCTCAACAAAATGGCATTGTTGAACGCAAGAATCGTCATCTCTTGGATGTTGTTCGTAGCCTTCTATTACAAATGAATGTTTCTCGTTCTTATTGGGGTCATGCTGTCCTTCTCTCCTACTATCTCATTAATCAAATTCCCTCATCTATTCTTCAGGGCAATACTCTATTTTCCATTTTGTGTCCCGAGGCTAAGCCGTTTCCTTTACCTCTTTGGGTTTTCGGATGTATGACGTTTGTTCGCATACCTTCTCCTAGTTGTGACAAACTTTCTCCCAATTAAGTTAAATGTATATTCCTTGGTTATTGTCCCAATCAGAAGGGGTATCGATGTCTTGATCATCCTCTTCTCGGCAAACAATACGTCTCTGCTGATGTCACCTTCTTTGAGGATACACCGTATTTTCACGTGCTTCTTCTCTCTTGCCCTCTGATACTTCCTCTTCAATTCATATTGTCTCGGCACCTATGCCAGACCCAGTTCTTTCTACCACTATTCTTGTTACACTGTCTTCTTCTCAAGAGACTGGTTCTTTTCCATTGGAGCCTTCTGTGTATGTTCCCGGGCCTCTTCCATCTTCTAACAGTGGGTCTTTTCCTACAGACCAGACTGATCTTTATCTTCCAATTGCTCTTTGGAAAGATGTTCGATCATGCACACAACTTCCTCTTTGGGATGTGGTCTCTTATGCACAGCTATCTCCTTCGTCTAAGGGCCTTGATCTTGCTCTATCGGTGAATGTTCTTCCCGTCTATTATAAAGATGCTCTTCTTATTCCTCATTGGAAGGCTGCTATGGATGAATAGATGAAAACTCTCACTGAACGGGGTACTTGGACTCTTATTCCAACCCCTCCATGAGTTAATGTGGTTGGCTGTCCCTTCGTCTTTGTCATAAATTTCTTCCTGATAGTACTATTGATTGTTACAAGGCTCAGCTTGTTGCCAAAGTGTTTACACAGACCTATGGTGTGGATTTCTTTGATACTTTCTCTCTTATTGCTAGGATTACTACAATCCGTGTTCTCTTTTCTGTGGCTATCAAAAGAGAATAGGAAATGTGTCAGTTGGATGTCAAGAATGTTTTTCTTTATGGTGATTTGTAGGAAACAATCTATATGGAGAAACCTCTGGGGTAGGTTGCTTAGGGGGAGTCTCAGGTCTGTAAACTGCGGAAGGCGATCTATAGTCTTAAGCAAAGTCCCAGTGCTTGGTTTGACAAGCTCAATGAAGTTATTTCTATTATTGGGTTTGCTCAGAGTGCTACAGATCATTCTTTGTTCATCCGCAAAACCTTGGGTGGTCTTGTTATTCTTATTGTTTATGTGGATGTCATTCTTCTTATAGGGGATCAAAGAAAAGGTGTGGATATGACAAAGAAGCATCTGCTTCAGCATTTTGTTACAAAGGATATGGGGTCTCCTAAATAGATTCTTGGAATTGAGATATCTCTAAAACCTGGTTCCATAGTCTTTCACATTGAAAGTATGCCTTGGATCTCTTAAAAGAGAAAGGTCTCCTTGGGGCTAAACCGCTCGATCTCCAACGGCTGTTGGAGATGAAAAGTGTTGGAGTGAGGACTCACCTCTTCTTAAAGATGTCACAAGATATAGATTGCTTGTGGGAAAACTCATTTATCTAACAGTCACAAGACCTGATATTTGTTATGCAGTGGGAAGAGTGAGCCAATTTTTGCAAACTCCTAAGGAGTGCCATTTACAGTCGGCTATAAAGATTCTAGAGTATGTGAATGGTGCTCTAGGGAAAGGACTTCTGTTTCAAAAAAGGGTACATTTGAAGGTTAAGGCATACTCTGATGCTAGCTATGCAGATGATAAGGAAGATAGGAAGTCTACTTCTGGGTTCTATACCTGTATTGGAGGAAATTTGGTCAGTAGGAAGAGCAAGAAACAAGCTGTAGTTTCAAGGTCAAATGCAGAAGCCGAGTATAGAAGTATGGCTCTAATTGCTTGTGAGTTGAAGTGGTTGCAAACTCTTATGCTTGATTTAGGAGAAATTTATGATCATCCTCTGCCAATGTTCTATGATAATATGGAAGCCATATAGATTTCAAGGAATCCAGTCTTTCAAGAGAGGACGAAGCATATCGAAGTGGATTGCCACTTTATCAGAGAGGAGATTTTGAAGAATAAAATCTACACACCGTTTGTTACCTCAGAGAGAGAACTAGCTGATTTCTTCACCAAACCATTTACTCCTTTTGGGGAGTTTTGTAGCAAGCTGGGCATGGTTGACATATATGCTCCAACTTGTGGGGGAGTGTTGAAGCTTGAAGAGACCGGGAGGTTTGATTCCTAGCCACAATGGTTAGTCAGTCTCCTTGTTCTGGAAGTTTGGCTTAGCAATCTGGGAGTTAACCGCAGCTACGGTCTGCAGGTTAGCTATGGCAGCAGTCATGAGGTTAGCCATGTCAGCGGTATGGAGAATTGCTGCAGCAGCGGTTTGGGTATTAACTGCAGCTGCGGTCTGGCAACCTACAATGACGGTCTGATGGCTTTCCGTAGCAATAGTGGCGGGAGTCTGCAACTGTGGTCTGGTGGCAATCTGTAGTTTCGGTCTGACGGCAAGCAGTGGCGGTCTGGCGGACTTTAGTGACGGTTTGGCGGCTTACCTCTATTGCCGCTTGGTGATCAACCGCTTTATACGGTATTGCGGTTTGACAGTGTCAAACCGCATAAGCCGTACAGATTGTATTTAGTCCCACATCTCTTATTGTATTCTATCATCTCTCTCATTCTCTATAGATAAGGGGGAATACATATGTATTGTTTATCTTTTTGGAGCAATAAATTTTTCCTTTATTTATCTCTTTTTACAAATTATAAAGGAAAAAAGAAAATATGGGGCTTGGTTTAGATGAGTGAACGAAAAAAAACACTAAAAAGACTATTGTGGGTTGCTTACACTAATTCACCAGGTGGATGGAAGAGTAGGATAACGGAGGGAATGGATCGATTAGGCAGAATAAGGGTCTTACGCACCTCTTCGAAATGCATGCCACTAGCAATTTCTAGTGCGACACTCACACAACGGTGGGGGTGAAGAGATGGAATAGGGGTGCTCCTCACACACATAAACTACAAGGCATTCACTTAGACATGAATGATTGCAATAATACTTAATTAGGGTTCATACAATCAAATAAAAGTATCCAAAAATCCAAAGAGAAATCAACTACACAAGAAAAGGGGAGGGGGATAATACAATCGAAGAACGAAGACTCATCAAAGTTTTACGGCCAAAATTGAGGGTTGTCATGCCTCTTTTGTGCTCGAACTCCGACTGCCATCCAAGGTCCAGAAGAATTTTCACCTTCTTTTAATATACCCGTCTTCTTCGTCAATATCCATCGATTACAAACTTTGCCGGAGAACTCTCCAAGAGCGGCGAAAAATCCACTGGAATGGAGCATGGAGACTTGCGGGTGATGTAGGAGGTTAAGAGTAGCAAAAGATTTCTGAGACAAGCTTGGCCAGAACTCCTCGAGATGATGGCCAGAGGTGGAGCGGGGGGAATAGTGGCAATCTGGAACCCTAGGGCGCGAAATAAGTCGTTCTCTCAAAATTGAGTGGAGTCCTACAACTTAAATAGTAAACAGTCACAAAAATGGTCACGCACGGTCGAACGCACGACCATACATGAATCGTGCATTAATAATAATACAGAACTCCACCAACCTGATATAGTAGGAGACCATGAATTTTTGATCAAGCACGGGAAAAACAATCCATGCGAGAAGAAATCACACGGTTAGTGACAGATCATAAAAAATCAGGCAAATTATGTGTTTTCCTTCACGCACGGTTGAGCCCAACCGTACGTGAAGAAAATGTACGGACAATAAAAACATAACATTTTAGATAAAAAGACGAGGTCATGTGATTTGTTCATGCACTGACAAAACTGCTCGTATGCGAGCAAACCGTATTGCCCGGGGCCGAGCACTAGAAAAGAAAAGTATAGGCATTGCATGTAACACCCCAAATTTGACAATAGAACTTTTAGTCGCTATCTCAAGGCAACAGTTGGTACCGCCGGCGGCGATAGCAATAACACTCGATACCATGAAGCGTTGAGTGAGCTAAGCACACTTGACTCCTTTCGATGAATTGTTGAATAAGAGACTATCGCGTGGCGATAGTGTGTATCGCTCGGCGATAGCCCCAGCTCTCAATGCTCTCAACTACTTAAAGCGTTGAGTGAACTCAACACACTCGACGCCATAAAGCGTTGAGTTAACTATCAGAACGACAACAGTGGATATCGCCAGGCGATACTGGCACGTATGTGTGGACACGTGTCAGATGGATGGGCGGCGGCCGAAGAGCGGTTGTTGACGGGGGTCAAAGCGGCTATCAACGATATCGCCCAGGCGATAGCAGATATCTCCAAGCGATAGCGTTAATGTTGACTATTCAACCAAAATCGTGGCCTTTGCTCCCTTTTGATGAAGTGATCCTGTGGCTGGGTTTAATCCCAAGGACACTTATGCAGAGGAGTAGAGGAATGAGAATTCATTCTCTTCTTCTCACTCTCTCTCCTTCTTTCATCCAAATTCTTGAGAGAAAGAGCTAAGGGTTAGAGCTAAGGGCTACAGCTGAGCTTGAAATGCTTGGTGAAGGAGATCCAGTCAACGGAATCAAAATCTGAGGCTAGATCCACGAAGATGAAAGAGAGGTGCTACTTTCCAACCATACAAAATGCTTCGCCACGGATCCGAAATGGATTACAAGGGTAACAGTTTTCTCCTTGGACAAGTGAAGTCATCAATCTTCATACGCGCATGGAACCCCTCACAAAAAGGTGAATAAAGGGTGGTTTCCAGTGGGTCGATCATTGTAATCCCTGATTAAAGTTGCATATATATCCGAAAAAATTTGCAGTACAAAATAAGCATGATGTGTGAAGCCCATCCGGATAGGTTGGTCTGGATTTGTGATATTTTATTTTGCTTGCCGGAGAAGACTCCGTGTATAAATGAGTAGTTTACGGGGTCTGTGAGTTATACCTATAAAATGGGAGTAGCAGGAAGTACTGGAGATGCTCTCCAGAAAAATAACAAAGAAATTTCACGGTTTTAAAAATTGATGGATATCGCCGGGCGACAGCGAGTATCGCCGGGTTATAACTTCCAGTGAGCTATATTTGTGAGGCCTATCTCAGGGAGACCTGAGGGTCATTATCTGAAAAGCTGACAGCCTGTAGTGTCTAGCTATGGTGGCCATGAGTTCCAGCTTATTTGGGTGTGAAGCCTGTCTCGCGAAGACTGTGGGGCTAACATGTTAGTTGAGCTGTGGAGGCCAACTATTATGACTGTAAGAGTCGTAACGAAGCTGTGAGCCTATCGTGCCCAGCTATAAAGGCTGTAGAGCCAAACGAGAAATGGGAGGTCCACCCGCGTCTTATCTATTTCCTAGATTGCTTTGGCTATCGGAAGTGGCATGGTGATCTAAGCAACGGAAAGTGACTGAATTTGTACATACATTATGTCTATCTTGATTAGATTTTCTAAAGTAACTGGCTGTCATCGATGACATAATGAGAGTCTTAGGATTAGGGCTGTAAAGACTAAAATGCTCAAGAATGAACTATTTTGTCTTGGACCTCTGAACGGGAGGTGGTATCCGGGAAGTCCGGTATACCGAGAATGTGCCCTGAGTGCACGGGACGTGTGTCCATTGAGCCTACGTCTATGGGGATGAGTGCTTAAATGCACATTATTGTTGCCACTATATATATATATATATATATATATATATATATATATATATATATTTGCTGCATTTGTAGGGAAGGAGAATCGTTGCCCCGAGTAAGGGGTGGGGTCGTTATAATCGGGTCGGCAATTACTGACCGTTACTTTGTTTGCCACATTTTGGTGGGTGGTGATTTGCAGGTGCTGGAGAGCCAAGGGGAAAGTAGCGGGTTGAAGCCCATGTGTTGCGGTCAGCTGGCCCTCGAAGGCCCAAAGACGAACTTTTACTGTTTCATATGTGCCCGGCCTACGTGCCGATGTTTGTAAACCACACTTGGGAAGTATAACTGTAAGGCCTTAAAGCCGTAACATTTTGTGAATTTGTAATCGACATTCCAGTTATATATATAAATTGTTTATATATAGTGGACATTCAATTGATTTGAGTTCGGGCAACCTTAAAGTTTCCGCTAGAATGCTCTAAGTTAGGGCACGAGTAGTCTTTTGATATTAACATATAACCCCGTTACCAATCTATGGAATATGGTGTGGGGCCCCAGCTGGACCCTCTATTATATTGTATGTGACGGATGGAGGTGTTACAATTTTGATATCAGCTTGTCTTGATCTTCATTCTACAAATTCATGGTCAAATTCTTTTGAGGGGTGGAGAGCACGTGTATGTTCTTACCTTTATAACAAAATGAACTCAAGAATGTCTACTTAGGAATGAAAATACACATGTGTGAGGAACTTGCGCGTTCCTATAATTGTGTTTGGCAATATTCTTATTTTCTTAATTTGTGTTTCACATTGTAGACGACAAGAAGTGGTGCGGTCCAGTAAGAACCCCAGCGCTCGGTGGAGAGTAGTGCACCAAATGATGTGCCAACACCTCGTTCTGTGGCATCTATATGGTTGGTTGCTGAAGCTGTGTTTGCATTAATTAAAGCACAACAATGATATCAGAGACAACCTTCTACTCCCGCGATAGTCTAGGAACCGGTTGGCGTAGTTGAGCATGTAGTGGTGAGATAAGTTGTCGTTGAGCCAGTGGGCGCAAGGCGAGCAACGAAGAAGCAATTGAAAAAAGTTATGAGTTTCAATACTCTAGTGTTTATGGGTACTGGAACCCCTACACAAGCCGAATATTGGCTCTCAAGAATAAAGAGAGTCCTGACGGCAACTGAAATGGAGTGGCAAAAAGTCACTGTGGCTACCTTCTTGTTAGATGGTGAGGCGAGACTATGATGGGATGAGCTGGAGCTGCACCAATTTATCGGTCGGTCGTTGATCAAAATATCAATGGAGGAGTTCTCAAGGTGTTTTCTAGAGAGATACATTCCATCGACACAACAAATTGCGATGGAGAACAAATTTTAAAGCCTAACTCAAGACAAGAGATCTGTGGACGAGTACTCTCACGAGTTTACGAGATTGGAAAGGTCTGCAGGTTTTACGTTTGAAAATTAGGAACAGAAGACAAATCGGTTCTATGAAGGGTAGAGAGATGACCTGCGGTTGCTTCTCTCAGGACCGATGATGCAGGGTTTTCTTACCTTATTAAATACATCTCGTTCCCTCGAACTGGATATGAAGCGCGTGCAGCGTATGATTGATCTGGCAGTAAAGAAGTCAGATTTCAAGGTGCTATATTTCTCAAAGTCTGAGCACCGAAAAAGATGGAAGTCAAAAGCTAGGTCTTCAAGACCTGCTGCTTCTTCGAGCAAGCCTGAAGTGATGACAGGAAAAAGTCCTCTCACATGTTATACATGTGGTAAGGTGTAAGACACAATTTTTTTCCTTTTATACCAACAGGATCTTATGCCCAAAACCACTGCTTTGTAGCGACACCAACACACTCAGGAAGGTCATCACTGCAAAACGTCGATCCTGCCAGCTATACTGATCGCAAAAGAGAAGAGTAAGTACAAAGAGTAAAGTAAACTCAAATACTGGTCCTCAAGAAATCACATGAACATAAAATAAATCTCCACGAATGGAGAGTCCACAGTAACGATAAATCAAAGTACTAATAAGAGGGCTCCTGCCCGATACATCATGATCCTCACTACAAGTCACTCGACGCAGAAGCAAATCTATAGTAACTACTAATGATCGGGACTCACTGTCCCTGTTGCCTGAACTCTTGTGCTAGACTGTCCCGTCTCCATGCGCACAGACCTCTGGGGCTGCATCTCCTGGTTTGGCTCCAAGATCCCCTAAAATGATTTGGTCAATGACCGTTAGTCTAAAAGACTAAGTCCTATCATCCCCCACCCCTCCCCCAATGGCTCCTAGGCGCCGAGAGGGGAGAAGGAAAGGGAAGGTATGTAAGGTGGAGAGTAACAAAAGTAAGCAGGTGATGACGGAACTAGTTTATCATGAGTATGAAACCACAATAAGTGTAAGTAATCAGATAATAAGTAGGCAATATAAGTATACACATGAAGAAGGCGAGCAAGTAAAAGTACAAGAAGATAAACTAAGTAACCATGACCTATAAGAATGCCCATACAAACCTATAGACTAAGGTGTCATTTTGCAAGGCCTATTGTATAAAATGTCCCATACCAATTTATACAATAGGTGGCAAGGGTTATATGCAATGATTATGTTATGTCATTCAAATATGCTATGATGTGAACATGCAAGTGCAACACACACACCCAACTCTGTGCACACAGACCTTTAGTTCCCCCTTTTTGCAGCCGAACCTCCCAAGATACCTTCGTAGTGGAAAACAGAAGCGGTGGGTTGGGCCTCGCCCACCTCTAAACTGGTATCAGCACTACCAGTCAGACCTATCGTACACATCAACGTTGGTGCACTAAGCGGAGCTCCTACGTAGTCTTGTCGGCTGGCGCACTAGACTTTATTTGGCGAAGTGCTAAGCCGCACGTGTCGAGTCAACGTATCGGTGTCGGTGCGACGAATCTCTGATACCGAAGACCCACCACCTTTATTTATGCACATGCAACATTAATATATTTCCCACCGAGCCAAATCTTCCCGGACTATCCCGTCCGTCACAAATATCTACTGAGCCATCGACTCGCCGAGCTAACCTGCCCATCACCAAACCATTGGGCCTACTGCTCGTAAGACCCAACCTAACTCCCATAATACTGGGGAGTGTGAGTGTAAGTGTAATCCTATAGTATTTCTAATTACTCTTGTATTCCATTTAGTATTACGGCTTACGTTAACATTGGACTGCCTAGGGTATTCCCTGTGAAGAGCTCTCACGGGGCACTAGGAACTATGATGGTAGCTGAAGCCCATCATTCTCTTTCGCAAGGCACTTAATATTATTGATATCTACCCAGGTCCCAAACAAATTTAATGTTATAGTAAATCAAACCCTAGTGCATTTTGACTCTCTATCTCTCCACATGAAAGACGATCTTTCGTTGATCCTGAGCACCTCTTAACACTAATCAACCCAACACTCTCCTCATCATGAATCCTAATAAAGCTCTCTCTTTCACCTTACAAAATTAGTATACCATTATTCCCAACTTCTTATGACCATCCCACATGTTATCACGATTCTACAGTTTTATTATATGTAGACCAACCTAAGCTATATGATGAGCATGAGGGGTGACCCCTTCAAATATTTTTCCAAATGCCCTAGAATTATTACTGGGTATCTATCATGACATAAGCAGACTATATCCAGAAACTTGTAATTTTCCTAATTTATTTAGCATTTATTAGATTTTCCCCAAAATTAGGCCATGGATGATTTTGAACATGAAGTAGTAGATTTCCTTAAGTTATGGTATTAAAAAAATTATGATCACTATATGATGCCAAAATAACAGAGAATTTCAAGTTTCAAAAAAATTCATAAAAGTATTTGCCCCTAAAAAATTAATTCAATATAAATATAATAAGTAGAATTAAAGAGAGAAGTATCTCAAAATATTATCCAAAAATTACACAAATATTACCAATGCTTTAAAATGATCATAAATCATCATTGACTAAGTTTCATAACATTCTAAGTTAGTTTAATCATTATTTTATCAAAATCTTCCATAGGGGCAACAAAAAGGTTATAACTACAAGTATCAGCTACTGTCTTTCAAACATCCTACAATAAATTTTAGAGACTCATAATGATATGAAAACTCTTCTACCAGATCATATGATCCTTCAATATTTCCATAAAAATTATAGGCCTAGACAATCCCTAAATGATTTAAGTTGTGTGCCTAAGTTTAAATTTCACCAAATTCCTTCCTAGGTCTATTCACCATCTAGGGTTACATGGACTAAACCCCAAGTCCATACATGGACATATCACACCATGTCCTTCACCAACCCCCAAAGTTCAACCTTAGGGTTTGAACTAGGGTCCTAGGGCAAATCCACCCTATCCACCCCAAACTCTGGGTGAAGGTGTTTATTGACATAATAAATCAATGACCCAAGTTTCAACCTCTGTTGAGGTGATTTGGTCACTCAATACCCACAGGAAACACTTGAATTAAACAACCTTTTTGGCATCGGCTAGGGTTTACCAAATTCCAAACCAAATAATCTCTAAAAGGAGTGAAATTCTATACAGAGTTCTATATTGACCCCAAGGACCACACACCAAAATTTGGGAGGATTTGGAGGTCACTAGACCCATTAATTAAACCTTTGATGAAGAATGAAATAATTTCCAAAACTTTAGAAAACGATTTTACAAAAATTCCCATTTTTGGATATGTTATAGAACTTGATATGAATGGATAATGCTCCAAATTACAAGTCATTTGGAGGTCAGGATTGATGAGGGCACCCCCAAACAATCTCTGATCAACCCTAAGTATAAACCTCACCAAAACGAGTGTTGTGGTCTGACCTGAACTCCAAATTTGTTCAAATCAATTTTAAAATAAGCTAGACCCATAGGGCTACAAGTTTCATATTGACCACGTTTCTGAAATGACCCCTAAGTATTTTTAATTTAAATTCAAATACAGGTGAAATTTTGTGACATAATATACATAACATAAATTTAATATATTAAATCTTGCATGGATCTTAAAGCAGGATCGGACGGGCCCTAGCTATCTTCTTCCTCCAGCCGACGGACATGATCTACTCGACCTGGAGCAAACTCCAAGCCTAATTGCTGGCCCTCCGGCCACCTCCTCGGTCAACCACTGCCACAACCACCTCCATTGAGGTGAGGGCTATCGGCCGGAGGTGGTTTGGCCACTGAAGACGGTGGATTCCGGCGAACCCGACACCTTCGTTCTTACGGAAAACCAGTGGAAAAATTTCATTGGATCGTGCTCAATTGATCCCGATTTTTATCTCTAAAGATTCCTAAGATCTAACCCATGAAGAAGGAGTAGAGGAGGACATAGTTTGCGGCTTGAATGTGTGTGCTTTGCCTCCTCACCATTTACGGCCACCAAACTTTAGCTCCTCTACAACTTCTACACTAACCTCAATGGAATTGAAAAGGAATCGGGGGAAATGCTTTCCCTTGCTCTGGTGAAGGTCCTTAAAGAAGGAATTTGGGAGAGGAGGCTTGTAACTCCCTAATATGATCGAACTCTATTAATGGCCATAAATTCCATTTTTCGGTTTCAACCAAATTAAGGGGGCTGAGCCACCCCAATGGCCGGCCACTGCCGGAACACTTCTCCTCTCCCTCAGAGGAGTAAAATCCCCAAAAAAGTGGGTGGTTATGGAGCCTTCATGGCCATGATGGCCATTAAGCTCACATTTTCTCTCTCTTCCAAGTCACAAATTCAAGAAAGGCCTAGTTCGACGAATTTGTTCTGTTCGATGAACTCCATTTGATGTATTTGCTCCATTCGTCAAACTCTGT
This sequence comes from Platanthera zijinensis, assembly GCA_039513925.1. Classification (NCBI taxonomy): domain Eukaryota; kingdom Viridiplantae; phylum Streptophyta; class Magnoliopsida; order Asparagales; family Orchidaceae; genus Platanthera; species Platanthera zijinensis. Next base: position 156,182,642 of record CM077084.1, on the reverse strand, counting down.
TCGACTAATATGCCCCGTTCGACGAACTCTGAACCTAGTTCAACAAACTTGCTCCGTTCGTCGAACTCCGTTCGACGAACTCTGAAACTAGTTCAGCTAACTTGCTCTGTTCGTCGAACTCCGTTCGATTAATATGCTCCTAATTCCAAAGAGGCTTAATTGGACGAACTTTGTTCGATGAATATGTTCCGTTCGACTAATTATTTGCTTAGTTCGACGAACATGCCCCGTTCGACGAATTATTTGCTAAGTTCGATGAATCCAACTAGTTCTATAATTTCTAAATATCTGATAACTGAGACTTACTATTTGCAGCCTAAGGTGGTTCACACCCTAATTCCCATGTTCCCCCAAACCCTTTAGTGGTTCCCAGGGTTTTGTCATGACCCAGTCATGACAAAACCATCCTAGGGTTCTAGAAGTCTGAGGGATGTTACAAATCCCAATACATAAAAATAAAAATTTCGTCCTCGAAATTCAGGTTAGGCCAACGGTGTTTCAAGTATGAGAAGTAAAATGTAACATCCCGAGAGGTTAAGGGGATACCTAACGTGAAAAGTTCCGGGTACCTTTGTTGCATCAAGTCCTGCGGCTCCCATGTATGCTCCTCTTATCCATGATTCCTCCACAAGACCTTGACTAGCGGAACCTTCTTGCTCCGCAAGACCCATATCCCAATATTGTCTATCTGGATTGGCTCCAGGTTCACCGATCGATCAGAGGCTATAGGCCCATCTGTATTCGTAATCTGCTGCTTCAGTCAAAGTAGAGCTCTCCTGAGGGAGGAGATGTGGAAGACGTCGTGCAAACCCGCTAGCTCTGGAGGCAGCTCAGTTCTGTAAGCCAAGGGACCGATCCATTCCAGGATCCTGTAAGTCCCCATGTATCTTAGACTGAGCTTCTTCCGAACATACACCCGCGAGAATCCATGCCTCGGTCGTATTTTCAGAAACACCCGGTCTCCTACCTAAAACTTTACCAGCCGATGGCGAGCATCGTAATACTTGTCTTGTCAACTCTAGGCCTCCAACATTCTATCTCGAATCAATCGCACATGAGTATCCGTATCCTCGATTAAATCCGAGCCAAGTGCCTTCAGATCCTCATCCTGGATCCAAGACAAAGGAGCCCTACATCTCCGCCCGTATAAAGCCTCATAAGGGGCCATAACGATGCTGGACTGGCGCCTATTGTACAAGAATTCAATCAACAGTAGCTGCCTCACCCATGGATCTCTGCGGTCCAGTATGCAAAGATGCAACAAATACTCTAGTGTCCGATTAGTGTGCTTTGTCTGCCCATCCATCTGAGGGTGGAAGGCGGTACTAAATGTCAACCGGGTACCCAAATCAGCCTGGACCGACCTCCACTCTTTAGACGTAAATCAATTATCATGATCATACACTATCGTCCTCGGCACTCCATAGTATCGGACGAACTGCTCCAAAAACCTCCGCACCAAGTCATCCATTGGAGCATCCTTCCTAATCGGTAGAAATCTGGCCACCTTCGTCAATCGATCGATTATAACCCATATCGAGTCGTTCCCCGCATGTGACCGAGGAAGACCATGTATGAAATCCATGGCGATATCGTCGAACTTCCACTCCGACACCGGAAGTGGCTGAAACAATCCGTCCAGACTCTTACACTCTGCCTTCACTAATTGACAAGCATCACAATGGGTCAAGAAGTATGTGATATCCCTCTTCATGCTCGGCCAGTACATCGCCCTTTTCAGGTCGGTCGTCATCTTGGTGATGCTCGGGTGCACTGAGTACCTGCTGTAGTAAGCCTCAGTCATAATGTCTTCCCGAATCCTACCCACAGCCGGTATGTACACCCGTCTTCTAAAGCATAGCAACCTATCCCTCTCAGTATACTCCCCGGTAATACCTGCCTCCAAGGTCCTGAATACTGGCTCTATCTTGTCATCCATTCTCTGCTCAGCCCTGATGCGATCTCGAATATCATTGGTAGTGCTCATCACGACCAGATACTCCTCATAATGCTCTGAGTCTTCCGAGGACACCAAGGTAATCTGTATATCCTCCATCATACGTATCAACTCCATATCCATCAACTGGTGTTCTTCTCCTGAAGTTGTAGTCTTCCGACTCAGTGCGTCCGCAACCGCATTCGCCTTCCCCGGGTGATAGTGTATCGTGTACTCATAATCAGATAGAAACTCCACCCATCATCTCTGGCGGATGTTCAACTACTTTTGTGTATCAACATATTTCAGATTCTTGTGATCAAAAAATATTTAGCAGCGCACACCATAAAGATAATGCCGCCAAATCTTAAGAGCAGACACCACTGCTCCCATCTCCAAGTCATGCACAGGGTAGTTCTACTCATGCTCCTTCAGTTGGCGGAGGCGTATGCTATCACATGCCCATGCTGCATCAATACAACACCCATCCCCTTAAATGATGCATTAGTGTATACCTGGAAGCCCTCCCTCCTAGACGGAAGAGCAAGGATAGGCGCCGATGTTAGCCAACCATTCAACCCTGGAAGGCCACCTCACACTGTAGCGTCCAAACGAATGGAGTGTCCTTCTTTGTCAAAGATGTGAGTGGAAGGTCTATCTGAGAGAATCCTTGCACAAACTTCCGGTAATACGCGGTCAATCTTAAAAAACTTTGGACATCCTTGGTCGTCTTCAACTGAGGCAAGTCTCGCACTTCCTGAATCTTTGTGGGATCCACTCTCAGTCCTGCCCCACTGATAATGTGGCCTAAAAAGTCCACCTCCGTTAGCCAAAACTGACACTTGCTAAACTTGGCATACAACTGATGCTCCTTGAGCTTCTCCAAAGTCAGGGCCAGATGTTGTGTATGCTCTTACTTCATCCTCGAATAAATGAGGTTGTCATCTATGAATATAATGTCAAACCTGTAGAGGTACGACTCGAACACCCGGTTCATCAAGCTCATGAAAGCTGATGGCGCATTCGTGAGCCCAAAGGGAATCACGATAAACTCATACAAGCCATATCTGCTGCTAAACGCCTTCTTCGGGATGTCTTCTTCCTGAATCCGTAACTGATAGTATCCCGACCTCATATCCAGCTTCGAGAACCAATGTGCTCCCTATAGCTGATCAAATAACTTATCGATCCTTGGCAGTGGATATGTGTTCCGGACTGTCAACCGGTTTAGTGCTCGATAATCGATGCACAACCTAAGGGTCCCTTCCTTCTTCTTCACAAACAAGACCGGAGCTGCCCAAGGCGAGGAACTTGTCCTAACGAATCCAGCCTCCACCAGCTCCTTCAGCTGACTCCTGAACTCCACCAGCTCATTTGGATCCATCTGATACAGAGCCCTAGACACCGGCTTAGCTCCCGGCACCAGCTGTATCTTAAAACCCTTCTCCTGATGCGGTGACAATCCTGGTAGCTTCTCTGGAAACACATCCGCAAAGTCCCGCACCACCGATATATTGGCAGCGATCATATTGACCTCAACCATCTTGAAGAACACCTGATAGACCTCATCTCCCTACAAGTGGGCCTTGATGGCCTGATTAGAAGATAACAACCTACGGGAGTTGGGAATAGTACCTTCGAAGGTCGCGAAGATGCCGTCATATCTCAGTACAACCTTCCTTGTCGGGAAATCTATCTGGGCATGGTTCCAAGTAAGTCATGTCATGCCCAGGACCAGGTCAAAGTCTGGCATCCTCGAGACCGTAGTCGGGGCCTCGAGTGTTAGACCATCAATAGTCACCTTTAGGAGGCACTTAGCAGTAGCTGAGACATCTGTCCCGTTGGGGAGACGCACCCTCCTAGTGTCTCACGAATAAAGTCTGACCCATTCCAGTCCCTTTACGAACTCCTCGTAGATGAAGTTTGGCGACCCCCCCCCCCCCATATCCACCAAGGTATGGGAAGGTTTGCCCTAAACCATAACTATTCCTGTTTATTTAAATATGTTTAGGTAACTGACCCTATGGTTTTCTTTCCTAGTATGCTACTATTGTTTGTTATTTCTAAAAATTCAAAGGTAAATTACAACATTAAAATTACTAGCATACCTGCAATGTGTAAGATCCAACTCCCCCTTACGGAGAGTTAACCCGGATCTTATGCCCAGAACCGCCGTCTTACGGTGACACTAATGCACGGGTTAGTCGATGCCGCAAGACGCCGATTCTGCCGGCTAGAACGATCATAACCTGTTCGGCCAACATGAGAAACAAAAGTAAAACCAATCAGAATATAAAAATATCCAATCCACAGTCAGAGTACAAAACATAAGTATATGAACGAAAAGTACAAGTCCATCATGAATATAAATAAGAAGAGTAATAAGGGCTTATGCCTGGTACATCATATCAAATCTCTCTCTCACAAATCAAATGTGGAAGCTAATCAACTAATCTCATCCCACCCGAGGTCATGCTCCAGTAGTAGTAGGTGGCATCGGTACCTGCTCCTCATGTCCTGCCTCCTCAACGTGCTGGTCGATCTCCTCGGGTTCCTAAAATGATATGGTCACCGACCATTAGACAAAAAGACTAAGTCATTTCCTCTGCACCTCCCCCCGCAACTCCTAGGCACCGAGCGGGAGGACGAAGAGGAGGACAACAAGGGGTAGCAAAGGAAAGCAGGTGACAAGAAGCTAGCTATCAAGTATGTATATAGTTCTACTCTAGCAGTTCTAAGCACATGGTATAAGTGAAGTAAAAGTATAGTACAAGTGAATAAAGAACTGAAATAAGAGCAGAAAAGTAAAGTTAAACTACCAGTATTCTATCATCACAAATCGTACCTTAAATTATAAAAATGCCCGTACAAATTTATAAGTTAAGATTTCTAGGAATTTTAACTTATCATATAAAAGAGCCCATACTAATTTATATGATAAGGATCTATGAAGCGTATGCCCTAATATGAATGAATGTTATGATGAAAATTATACAACAGACAGGTGTAACTCTCACACAACGACTCGTTGATCACAGACCTTTAGTTCCTGCTTTTCGGAGCTAGCAACACTCTCTGGTACCACCGTTGTGGCTACGGTGGTAGTAGAGCGGGCGTCTCCACTCGTAGGCAGGTATGCACACTACCAAACATAGACCTCCCATACGCATCTATACACATCCTAGGTGCACTCTAGATTCTTGCGTACTAATTGCTGACTACCTGTCAGTCTTGTTGGGTCGGGTGTGTGCTTTCGGGGATTGTCCTCCAGACCGTAGTATAGACAACCAACTGACCCCACAAACCCTCACACCTGCCTGGTTCACCATAGTGCCATCGGTGTGACGATTGGCCCAGTACCGCATGACCCGCCACTAATTTTATGCACATGCAAGTATTTCATCTCGATCCTTCAGCTCGCAGGACCAACCTGTCCTGAATCCCTCCAACCCTACACGGGTGAGCATATAATACAAATCCCTCAAACCCTACACGGACGAGAATATTATCATGAATCCCTCCAACCCAGTATGGGTGAGAATGATGATACGATTCCTAACCTATTAGGCTACTCTTGTCTACGGGTTATTATACTTAGTGACTTTAGATTAATCCTAAGACTTCCCAGGGTATACCCGGTGAAGGGCTCTCGGGGGCACTAGGAACTACGATGGGCTGAAGCCCAAAGCTCCCTTTCTCAAGGATACTTACTTTAGTGGATGTCTACCCATGATTCCCCTTTTCCTCTCATTATTACTCTTGGGCGATCCTAATGTTTTAAGATGTTATTGAAGGGGCGACGGTCTTTCGCCGGCCTCCACCTAGTTGCTATCCATGGCTTGCACTTTTACTCTCATCACTAAGACAACCCTACCAACTAAGGTTATACTCCACTTGTGATCTCTAGCTCAACCGTCGATCCATCCCCCGGTGGTCCTTATAGTATAACCTACTTTCACTATGCGCAGTCCATGCCCTAATACCACCCTGAAATGGAACTTCCAATTCCTTGGGCCATATGCCTCAATTTATTTATCCTAGGATGGTATGGACCTATATGATGACCATGACGACTTCCATAATTTTCCAAATTAATTACACTATTAAATTAATTCCTTCAATTAATTCTTCAGATCATTTAACACATGAAGTATAACAAATTATAATCCTACTGATGTAAGAAATTTTCCTGACCTATAATATGGTGAAATATTACTGTCTTCCAAGAATCATAATTTTTCTTTAAGTATTTCTATTTATTCCTTAATTAATACAAAAATTCACATAATTGTCATTTTCCAAATGAAGTATAAGGAATTCATTAACAAAAATTTTAGAAAAATTACAATGCACATGTATTGATAAGCTAAGGCTAAATACAGAGTTTCTTAAACTTCTAAGGTATAATGGCCTACCAATTCCATTTTTAAGTAATTTACAAAAATTCCATTATGGGGTTTTGAACATTACTGAGACACCCAAAAATATTAAGATAATTATACAAGGTTTTTTATACAGTAATACATCTCCATAATTTTTCCATAATTTTTCTAATGCATATTTCTATTAATTTCCAATTAAATGTAATAAGGGTAAAAAGGTAAATCCACATAACTCCAGTTAAAAAATTCATGAAACAGAGAAGTAAAATTTTTAAGAGTTAACTATATCTTTTTTGTGGTCATGACAAAATTTGGGGATTTATCACCAAGCTAAATCCGTTTTCCAATTTATTTATCAAAAAGGCTTAATATTAAAAAAATTCCAAATAATGGGATTTTTTTCTCCCAAAAATCACATTATTACTGTGAGGGGTGTAATTCTTCATACCAAACTCATATACAGAATTTCATTGGCATGCATGTGGTGAAAGTGGCTAAATCCCTATTTTGGAGATTTTGCTAAATGCACCCCATATACATATATACACTACACATGTAGGTGATATAACTCCACATGTAGTGGGCTAAAATGTTTGAAATTTCTACCATAGGTTTAAAATGTCCCCAAGGACATGCTGATATAATTTGGGGCCATTTAGAGCCATAACACTCCAAATATTTCATTTATTTAGTTTTGTGTATTTTGATAAACATTTTAGGAAACGATTTCCCAAAAATTCCAAATTTTTGGCAGAGGATATATATGCCCAAGTTAAGCTCATGACCAAAATTTTGGGTCATGGGGACCTCTGGTTTGGCTTGGGCATCAATTCTAATTTCTGCCCTATCCTAGGACCAGTCCTAGAAAAATATCCCAACAGGAAAATCTATTGGGTCAAATTACAAGTTTAGGGTGGAATTTTAAAGTTAACCCAAAGGGCTACAATTTTCTTGTTCATTTCATCCTATGTAAATGGCTCTAAGAGCCCTATTTTTGACATGCAAGTGGACTGTTACAGTGTGACAGAAAAATCAATTCATTTCATTAATTATTAAAAACTATAAGTATATAATGATATACTCAGCACGAATCCTGAAGCATAGACCGACAACATCGGTTCATCCCCTACCTCCAGCCAACGACCGGGATGAACCTGTCCTGGAGCTTTTGATCTCGCTTTTCCGGCCACCTGAGCCACCACAACCGCCGACGATTGTCGCCACCACCTCCACTGAGGTGGTGGCTAGCGTTTCCCGGCGGTGAAGCCGCCGGAGTTGGCTCCTCCGACTAACCTGTGCAAGAAGAAAAGCTCGGAAAATTCGCACTTTTCTCCCATGGAATCGGGCTCAATTGAGCCCGATATCTCCCCTAGTTGATTTAGAAAGCTTGTATGGGTAGAGGTGAGGTGAAACGAACCTCGAGAGCGGCTTGGCGGCGAGGGTGGCGGAGGGTGGTAATTTCCGACCTTGCTCCAGCGGTTGCTTTCCAAATCCTCGATTCTCCATTAATTCCTCTGCTCCAGCACACATTCTCCACTCCTCTCGACGTTCTGAAGCTGTTGGTGGGCTCAGATCTGGCTGATATGGGCTATAAGGGAAGATACGGCCGAGGTAAGCTCGGTTTGGAGAATAGGATGCTTCACCCCTTTGTTTCCATGTGGCCATTATAGCCAGCCCCATCTAATAAGCCATAGGAGGCCGACCAGCAAGCTTTGGGGCTGAGGGAAGGAGCCATGTGGCCACCATTCCCATCCTTCCCCTTTCTCTCTCCTACTTTGGGTGATTTCTCAAAAATACCCCCATGTATGTGTTCTCTCTCTACAAATAGAGGGGTAGGGGTGGACTTTGACCACTTGGGCTGGTCTTGGGTCAGGTTGGGTGAGCCTAACCCAAGGGAAATGGCTTGGTCTTCATTTTCCTCCTTTAGGTCAAATAGTTGACTTGTTGACTTTGGGAGTTGACTTGGTCAACATAGTGAGTGGGCTGACCTCACTTGATGGTCATGAGTCTAATGGCACCACCCAACATAGGTGAGTCAATGTGGTGCCCCACTTAGGCTAATTGGGCCTATAGGTATAGGTTTGACCAACTTAGGGCTAAGGTTGACTTTGGTCAACAAGGGTCAAAGGATTGACCTAGTGACATGCCCTAGGGTTCACTTAGATTACTTTAGGGGTTAGGTCAATGTGGTGGGGTTATGGTATGGATAGCGTACCTATTTAGGCAAGGTTGAACTAGTTTGACCTTGGCCCCTTAGTGGGCCCCACATGGCTACAACCCACTCCTTAGGGTCAAACCTAGATAAATTCCCTATCCTCCACACCATGCCAAACCCAATCTAAGTTAAGGGGTCTAGGAGTAACTTGGGATGTGTAAGACCCCCCTCCCGGAACACAAGACACGGCACGAGAGGGGTCTTATGCCCAGAACAGCCGCCTTGCGGTAACACTAGCACTCAGGCTAGCCTGTACCACAAGACGCCTATTCTGCCGGCTACCAACAATATCAACAGATAAATGCCAACCCAACCATAATAATATGAAAGTCAAATCCACACCAAGCATATGTCCATAATATCATAAACAAAGAAGCTACAACAAGCTTCTAATATCAGAGTACGTAAACAGAATTGCCCCGAAGGGCTACAACAAAATCTCTCTCTCACTCACATCGGTAACCGACGGTAGCGACGGTACCATCCCTTCAGGCCTTGTCACCCTGGCCTGGCTATCCGTCTGCATAGCCTGCTGCTCCACCTGCGGGGTTTCTTCCTAAAAAAGGAAGACGTAGCAACCGTTAGTCAAAAAGACTAAGTGGTTTCACATCCGCTCCCCCGGCGACTCCTCGGCACCGGGCGGAGAAAGAAACAGGTACAATATATAAATAACAGAAGTACAACAGGTGAAGTGAGTATACATATTATAAGCAGTCACATCAGTAGTGTATAATAATCAAGCTCTTATTTCAAATCTACGAACTACAGCAGCAAGAGAGTATATAACTTGAACAGTAAGTAACTCAACTTATATGGATGCCCATACAAGCATATAAGTTGAGGGTCGTTTAGCAGAAAGTAACCCATCGTATAGGAGTGCCCATACAAACTTATACGATGAGGGGCTTGTATATATAATGAATTGCAATGTTATGTATGCAATGCAATGACACACCCATGCTCAAGCACATGCAATCGCTATGTCGACACAGACTTATAGTTCCCCCTATTCGAGCAGGTAGCTAACCTCTCAGGCATCAACCGTCGTGGTCAAACGGTGACAGTGGAGCGGGCATCTCCACTACTAGGCTGGTCTCCACACTACCTAGCCTAGGCCTCCATACGCCTCAACGCTAAGAACACAACAGCGGAGCTCACATGCGTACTACGGCTCAGCGGGTTCTCTCGGGTAAATATGCACAAAGATCCTAGCCCCTGACTGGCCTATGATATGACACGGAAGGAGCCTCGGAAATGAGCACGAGGACCAAGCCCAACCATTCACTTGGCACGGAAGGAGCCTCGGGACGTGAACACCGAGGACCAAGCCCAACCGCCCAAGGTCTAACTGTCAACTCCCATCGGTGTGACAATTGGCGAGCCCGTAGACTTGCCACACTATCCTTAACCCAGGATTACGACACCGCGTGTCGACTCACACCACATGCAATTCCACAATTCCGTGGTATGGAAGGAGCCTCGGAGAAAGCACGAGGACCAAGCCCAACCATCCATCAAATACGGAAGGAGCCTCGGGACGTGAACACCGAGGACCAAGCCCAACCGTCTGATTTTATCCAACTTAACCTCATTCCCATTAGTGACGGTCAACACCGCACCTGTTAACTTTCACAATACTACCCGTGGGGAGACGACACTCTAAGCATTGGACTATCCATTCCCTTCCATCAATCCATTACACATCCTGGCCATAGTTTTTAACCAAACCCAAATCCTTCCAAATGAATTCAACATTTTATAGACAATGCGCATAATGGAGGTCTACCAAATATAACAAACCTTTCATTCACTTAGGCTTGACTCACATCTCGGCATAGGGATTCAAGTCCTCAAACATCAATCTTCACACTACTTCGGTGATTATCACAAAAGAATTCACCCAACCTCGAGATGAATTGCAGCATCTATTCCATCGAATCCAAGTTCATATTATTATCACCTAGAATTATATGTAATCTAGTCAGCCACTTTGACTGAGGATTCCCGTGGCTACAGGTGTCTCCCGAAAACGTGCCACCACTCGTTGGAAAGGTAATTTCAAGGGCTACAACTTTCGTGTTTAGTCAAAAGCCCTGATCTGGTCACATCATACCAGAAATGCAACTCGAAGTCTGTTGCGTACAGGATACAGAATTCCTGGGCATTAACTTCCAACCGCAGCAGATTCAAACGGACTTTCCCGTGCCTACAGGTATCGCATGGAAACGTGCAACCACTCGTTGGAAAGGTAATTTCAAGGTCTACAACTTTCGTGTTTAGTCGAAAGCCCAGATCCGCCCCCTTCTTGCTTAAGAATAGCCAAGAAGGTCGCTGCGTGCAGAATACAGATTCTGCACGCATCTTGAAGCGAAGTGAACGGCACCTGTTCATCTTCCTCCTCAAGCGATTTTCCCCAAATCGCATCCAGAAGTTCCTCCACCCTTATTCTCCCTCTTGTGGCCATTTCCTCTTCACGAGGCCACCCCTATCATCACTTTGAAGCGAGGGGAGGTTGAAGATGACTAAGCTTTAGAGCACAAGCTCTAGCATGGCCTTCCTAGAAAGCTTCATCTCACACATCAAGACTCGTTTGAGTCAATGTCTCGCCTAAGAATAACTATAGATCTAGCACCAAGGGAGAGGGGAGGAAACTCACATTATTTCCGGCGTTTCCTCCGTTGCCGGCCATGGATCGCGTTATTCTTCGTGGCGGCATCCTTGGCTTTGTTAGCAGTGTTCTTCCACGGAAACGACGGAGCTTTTCCTACAGAATCCGGCTCCGGCGACCCCCGATATCTCCTCTTCCGCTCCCGTCGGTTTGCACGGTGATGGCTCGGCAAGAACAGTCGGGTGCAATGACTAGGGTTTGGTTTACTCCCTTTTTATATTACATATTAGGCTAAATACCTTCCGCCACATGTCACTCTCTAATTGGACCGCCCAAATTAGGTTTCATTTGAAGTGACCGGTCCAAGGATCATTCAGCACGAATCCCGAAGCCCGGTTCAGTCCGACTGTACAAGCCGGCGAATCTGCCTGGGCGAAGAAAATGCCCAAGTAAAATTCGGCGGAAATCAGTCGTCATTCTCGCGGAATTCGTCGGGAATCAACAATGATTCCCGACGATTTTCCCTTAGCCTTTTTACTGGACATCCTGCGTTGATTGCGTTGAGTATTCTCAGCGATACTCGACGATCGGTGGGTATAACAGGGGATTCTCGACGATCGGCGAGAATCGCCGAGCATTCTCGCCGAATTTCCCTTAGTCTACTTGCAGCTCTGTGTCCGGCGGGTATCGACCACCGATACCCGTCGAATTGGCGAGAATCAGTCCTCCATTCTCGACGATCGACGAGCTTCAACCTCCTTCTCGACGACTTTTACTTACCCGAGTTCCCTCTTCTCGGCTACTGGTTGGGGTAACCTTGAACCCAACCCTACACTTATTCTATGCACCTGACACCTCGCGTCGGTGCACCTCGAGCCCGAGTTAAGTCTCTTGACTCAGAACACGTGCGAGGGGCCTAGCGCGAATTGGGACGTTACAAATCCTATAAATAAAATAAAAAGATTTCGTCCCCGAAATCAGGCTGAGGTCGTGGGGAGTAGAGCATACAGAAAACAAAATATGTTTTTAAATAAAGTTACCTGAAGCAAACAACTCCGGGTAGCGTCTTTGCATCAAATCCATTGGCTCCCATGTGAATTCCTCCTTCCCATGAGTAGACCATAGCACTTTTACCAAGGGGACACTTTTGCGGCGCAAGGTTCTTATCTCATTATCAATGATCCGCACCGGCTCCAGTCGCACAGATCTGTCAGACGCCACAGAACCATCAGTTGTGGGGATGTATTGTTCGGGCCGCAACAGCGCCTTCCGAAGCGACGATACATGGAACACATCGTGGAGATTCTCTAGCTCGGGCGGTAGCTCCAGCCGGTAGGCCAAAGGGCCAACCCTTTCCAATATGACATAGGGCCCAACATACCGTGGACTGAGCTTCTTCACTCCTCGCACTTGTGACACTCCATGCATCGGCCGAATTTTTAGAAACACCTTATCACCCACTTGAAATTCCACCATACGGTGCCTTGCGTTGTAATACTTCGTCTGCCGACTTTGAGCCTCCAACATGCGATCCCTTATTAGCCTAACCACCGCATCAGTGTCATCTATGTACTCAATTCCCAAAGTCTTCGGGTCTTCATCTTGTACCCAAGACAATGGGGTCCTACACCTCCTTCCATATAGGGCTTCATGGGGCGCCATGCCAATACTAGCTTGATGGCTATTGTTATAGGAGAATTCTACCAAGGGCAAGAGTCTTTCCCATTGCTCTCCCCTATCTATCACACACAACCTCAACAAATCTTCCAATGTTCGGATGGTCCGCTCAGACTGTCCGTCCGTCTGAGGATGAAATGCGGTACTGAAGGTAAGACGTGAGCCCAAATACGTCTGTACCGCCTTCCATTCCTTGGAGGTGAAACGACCATCACGATCTGAAACTACCGTCTTAGGTACGCCGTGATATCGTACAAATTGTTCCACAAACAGGCGTACCAAGACATCCACGTGAGCCTCCTTCTTCATAGGAATGAACCGGGCAACCTTCGTCAGGCGATCAACGATCACCCATACTGAATCATTCCCTGAGCGGGAGCGAGGTAGCCCATGTACGAAGTCCATGGATATATCCTCGAACTTCCATTCGGGGATTGGCAACGACTGCAATAGGCCACCAGGGCTCCTACATTCCGCCTTCACTCTTTGGCAGGCTTCACAATGTGTGACAAAGTACCGGACATCTTTCTTCATTCCTAGCCAACACATCGTCTTTCGTAAGCCGGCGTACATCTTTGAAATTCCTGGGTGCACGGAATATTGAGAGCAATGTGCTTCTCTCATAATATCCTCCCGGATTCTGCCACCCTTGGGAATGTAGAGTAGGCCGCGAAAGTAAACGAGGCCGTCCTTTAGTGTGTATTCGTCGGTAGTCCCGTCTTCAATTAACTTTATTGCCGGGGCCAAAGCCGCATCTAATCCTTGCTCTGTTCGGATCCGGTCCCGGATATCACAAACTATACTCATGCTGGACAGGTACTCCGTATATTCCGAGGAAGCCTTAAATATTAAGGTGATGTCCATCTCCTCGATCATCCGTGCCAACTCCATGCTCATCAATCGAGATTCTGGGCTCGAGCCGGGTACTTTCCTACTCAACGCATCGGCTACCGAGTTTGCTTTTCCGGGGTGGTAGTTCAAGGTGAACTCATAGTCGCATAGAAACTCTAACCACCGCCGTTGTCTTAAGTTCAATTCCTTCTGGGTATGGACATACTTCAAATTTTTATGATCCGAGAAGATTTCGCAGTGGACGCCGTATAGATAATGCCTCCATACCTTCAAGGCGAACACCACTGCTCCTAGCTCCAAATCATGCACCGGGTAATTGATTTCATGCTTCTTCAATTGTCTTGAAGCATAAGCAATTACGTGCCCGTGCTGCATCAACACCGCTCCCAACCCCTGATAAGACGCATCCGTATAAACTTGAAATCCTTCCTTCGCAGACGGAAGGACAAGGATGGGGGCGGAGGTAAGTCTATCCTTCAATTCCTGGAATGCCGCTTCACACTGGGGTGTCCACTCAAATAGCACTCCTTTCTTTGTCAAGGAAGTAAGCGGGAGGGCAATCTTGGAGAATCCTTTTACGAACTTGCGGTAGTACCCGGCAAGTCCAAGAAAACTCCTCACATCGGCCGCCGACTTCAAAGGTGACCACTCCTTTACAGCGCGCACCTTGGCTGGATCCACAGCTAGTCCTGCCCCACTGATTACATGGCCCAAGAAAGCAACCTCCTGAAGCCAGAATTCACACTTGCTCCACTTGCTAAATTGGCGAATAGGGCGTGCTCCTTTAGCTTCTCTAGAACTAAGGCCAAATGTCCGGCATGCTCTTCCTCCGTCTTCGAGTAGACTAGGATGTCTCAATGAACACAATGACGAAGACATCTAAATAAGCCTCAAACACTTTATTCATCAAGCTCATGAAAGCCGATGGGGTGTTTGTGAGTCCAAACGGCATCACTGTGAACTCATATAAGCCATACCTTGAGTTGAAAGCCGTTTTCTGTATATCATCCTCCTGTATTCTCAATTGGTAATACCCCGAGCGCAAGTCTAACTTGGAGAACCAATGCGCTCCCACCAGTTGGTCGAAAAACTCATCGATCCGAGGTAACGGGTAGGTGTTCCGTACTGTCAGTCGGTTAAGTTCCCGATAGTCTATACATAAACGCAGGGTTCCATCCTTCTTCTTGACGAATAGAACAGGGGATCCCCAAGGCGACGAGCTGGGGCGAACAAACCCTGATTCTACCAACTCCTGCAATTGCACTCTAAACTCCGCAAGTTCTTTTGGGGCCATCTGATAAGGGGTCCTTGAGACAGGCTTAGCTCCTGGTACAAGCTTAATTTGAAAATCCACTTCTCTATGCGGGGGTAACCCTGGCAGTTTCTCGGGAAATACCTCAGGGAAATCCCATGCTACCCGCACATCCTTCACATCTAACTTCATCTCCTTTAGTTCGAATCGTATCATGTAGACTTCATCCCCTCTCATATGAGCTTTCAAGGTCTGGATTGAGGATAAAAAGATTCGTGGTGCGAAATTTATACCTTGAAAGACTACATCAGTATCCCCATGTCTCAAATAGATACGCTTCTCTGCACAGTCGATTCTCGCATGGTGCCAATCTAGCCACGCCATACCCAGGATGAGGTCGAACTCTGGTATTCTCAAAATTGTGGTAGGGGTATCAAAGGTCTTTCCCCCAATGGCTATCTCTAACTCACACTTTGCGGTTGCCGTCATCTCAGATCCGTCTGGGAGGCGTACTCTTCGAGCAATACCAGTGAAATATTGCACTCTGTGTATATCTTTGATGAAGTCTTCAGACACGAATGAATGTGAGGCACCCGTATCAAATAACGTATGAGCCGGTTTCCCGCCGACCATCACGGTGCCTAAGTGTCATTAATAATACTCAAGCTAGGTGTCTAGTATATCTCAAGCAACTAGAGGATATTAATGAAAGCAAAACGACCAATTCGAATCGTACCTGCAATCATCTCTTGAGGGTTCCGCTCTTGAGTCATTTCCATGGCATACATCTGATCTCGAGCGGGTCCGGGGTTTCTTCCTCGTGGTCCTCGTCCTCGACCACGCACATATCCCCGCCCCCGAGGGGCTGCTGGAGGGAAAGCAAGAGGCGCATCACCAAACAGTTGTGGGCAGTAGCGTCGAATGTGGCCTGGTTGGTTGCATTCGAAGCACACCTGTTCCTGCCTTCCGCCGTGTTGCTGAAACCGTGGAGGTGGAGGTAATGCTGGCGGTTGTGGAACCGGGCGCTCCTCTCCAAAGTTCTAGGGAAAACGCCCGCCACCCCTCCGATATCCTCTTCCTCTTTTATTGTCAAACCTCCTTCTGTTGCTGCGGCCGGCTTCCATCACGCCCTCTGCTGGCCTCTTACTACTTCCCAAGTGGTCCGCTTCCAATCTCTTCGCCATATCAATAATCTCCGCCAGACTAGAGTCCGCTATAAACAAAAGGGCTTGCCTTAGGGGGTCTCGCATGCCTTTGTAGAATCTTTTGGCGTACCCTCTATAATCCAGCTCATAGGAGTCAGCAAATCTAGCCAGGTGCTGAAACTCCCGTTGGTACTCCGTCACCGACATGGACCCTTGCTTAAGTTGCAAAAATCTCTCTTCCAGGCCATCCCGAGTGGCCGAGGGGATGAAATGCTCTAAAAAGGCTTCGGAGAATTCGCTCCAACTAATGTCCGTGTACACTCTTCCACGAAAAGTGGAGCCCATGAGGGACTTCCACCACCTTTTGGCGTGCAGCTCTAAGAGTGTCACCACAAGCGTCACCGCCATGTTGTTTGGACATCTTATTCCGTCCAACAACTCTTGTATAGTGTCGAGCCACTCTTCCGTACGCACTGCCGACTCTGTCCCAACATAAGCGGGAGGGGAGAGAGCTCGGAAAACGCTTAACCAACTAGATCTCGGACCCTGTTGTTGTACAGGTGTCTGCTGAGATTGGGACCTAAAGGCGTCTAGAATAGCTGTGAGCGTCTGCCCCAGCTCTGATTGTTGGAATTGTGTAGGTACGGACGGGGCGGGGGTGCCCCTTACTGGCTCAACAAGTGTTGGGATCTACACATAAGGTACAAACTTAGGGTTAGGTTGGCTAATCTACGGTTAAAGATGGACAACTTAGTGTGAATTACATATGGGCACACCACTGCTTCCGCTAAGTCAGCTTGTCCCCAAACTGACCAATCAAACGTGGGTGGTACCATTGTTAAGTGACTTTCGCCTCGGTGGATCGTAGCAAGCTGATACCATTTGTAAGACCCCCCTCCCGGAACACAAGACACGGCACGAGAGGGGTCTTATGCCCAGAACAGCCGCCTTGCGGTAACACTAGCACTCAGGCTAGCCTGTACCACAAGACGCCTATTCTGCCGGCTACCAACAATATCAACAGATAAATGCCAACCCAACCATAATAATATGAAAGTCAAATCCACACCAAGCATATGTCCATAATATCATAAACAAAGAAGCTACAACAAGCTTCTAATATCAGAGTACGTAAACAGAATTGCCCCGAAGGGCTACAACAAAATCTCTCTCTCACTCACATCGGTAACCGACGGTAGCGACAGTACCGTCCCTTCAGGCCCTGTCACCCTGGCCTGGCTGTCCGTCTGTATAGCCTGCTGCACCACCTGTGGGGTTTCCTCCTAAAAAAGGAAGACGTAGCAACCGTTAGTCAAAAAGACTAAGTGGTTTCACATCCGCTCCCCCGGCGACTCCTCGGCACCGGGCGGAGAAAGGAACAGGTACAATATATAAATAACAGAAGTACAACAGGTGAAGTGAGTATACATATTATAAGCAGCCACATCAGTAGTGTATAATAATCAAGCTCTTATTTCAAATCTACGAACTACAGCAGCAAGAGAGTATATAACTTGAACAGTAAGTAACTCAACTTATATGGATGCCCATACAAGCATATAAGTTGAGGGTCGTTCAGCAGAAAGTAACCCATCGTATAGGAGTGCCCATACAAACTTATACGATGAGGGGCTTGTGTATATAATGAAGTGCAATGTTATGTATGCAATGCAATGACACACCCATGCTCAAGCACATGCAATCGCTATGTCGACACAGACTTATAGTTCCCCCTATTCGAGCAGGTAGCTAACCTCTCAGGCATCAACCGTCGTGGCCAAACGGTGACAGTGGAGCGGGCATCTCCACTACTAGGCTGGTCTCCACACTACCTGGCCTAGGCCTCCGTATGCCTCAACGCTAAGAACACAACAGCGGAGCTCACATGCGTACTACGGCTCAGCGGGTTCTCTCGGGTAAATATGCACCAAGATCCTAGCCCCTGACTGGCCTATGATATGACACGGAAGGAGCCTCGGAAATGAGCACGAGGACCAAGCCCAACCGTTCACTTGGCACGGAAGGAGCCTCGGGACGTGAACACCGAGGACCAAGCCCAACCGCCCAAGGTCTAACTGTCAACTCCCATCGGTGTGACGATTGGCGAGCCCGTAGACCTGCCACACTATCCTTAACCCGGGATTACGACACTGCGTGTCGACTCACACCACATGCAATTCCACAATTCCGTGGCATGGAAGGAGCCTCGGAGAAAGCACGAGGACCAAGCCCAACCATCCATCAAATACGAAAGGAGCTTCGGGACGTGAACACCGAGGACTAAGCCCAACCGTCCAATTTTATCCAACTTAACCTCATTCCCATTAGTGACGGTCAACACCGCACTTGTTAACTTTCACAATGCTACCCATGGGGAGACGACACTCTAAGCATTGGACTATCCATTCCCTTCCATCAATCCATTACACATTCTGGCCATAGTTTTTAACCAAACACAAATCCTTCCAAATGAATTCAACATTTTATAGACAATGCGCATAATGGAGGTCTACCAAATATAACAAACCTTTCATTCACTTAGGCTTGACTCACATCTCGGCATAGGGATTCAAGTCCTCAAACATCAATCTTTACACTACTTTGGTGATTATCACAAAAGAATTCACCCAACCTCGAGATGAATTGCAGCATCTATTCCATCGAATCCAAGTTCATATTATTATCACCTAGAATTGTATGTAATCTGGTCATCCACTTTGACTGAGGATTCCCGTGGCTACAGGTGTCGCCCGAAAACGTGCCACCACTCGTTGGAAAGGTAATTTCAAGGGCTACAACTTTCGTGTTTAGTCGAAAGCCCAGATCTGGTCACATCATACCAGAAATGCAACTCGAAGTCTGCTGCGTACAAGATACAGAATTCCTGGGCATTAACTTCCAACCGCAGCAGATTCAAACGGACTTTCCCGTGGCTACAAGTATTGCATGGAAACGTGCAACCACTCGTTGGAAAGGTAATTTCAAGGGCTACAACTTTCGTGTTTAGTCGAAAGCCCAGATCCGCCCCCTTCTTGCTTAAGAATAGCCAGGAAGGTCGCTGCACGCAGAATACAGATTCTGCACGCATCTTGAAGCGAAGTGAACGGCACCCGTTCATCTTCCTCCTCAAGCGATTTTCACCAAATCGCATCCAGAAGTTCCTCCACCCTTATTCTCCCTCTTGTGGCCATTTCCTCTTCACGAGGCCACCCCTATCATCACTTTGAAGCGAGGGGAGGTTGAAGATGACTAAGCTTTAGAGCACAAGCTCTAGCATGGCCATCCTAGAAAGCTTCATCTCACACATCAAGACTCGTTTGAGTCGATGTCTCACCTAAGAATAACTATAGATCTAGCACCAAGGGAGAGGGGAGGAAACTCACATTATTTCCGGCGTTTCCTCCATTGCCGGCCATGGATCGCGTTATTCTTCGTGGCGGCATCCTTGGCTTTGTTAGCAGTGTTCTTCCACGGAAACAGCGGAGCTTTTCCTCCAGAATCCGGCTCCGGCGACCCCCGATATCTCCTCTTCCGCTCCCGTCGGTTTGCACGGTGATGGCTCGGCAAGAACAGTCGGGTGCGATGACTAGGGTTTGGTTTACTCCCTTTTTATATTACATATTAGGCTAAATCCCTTCCGCCACGTGTCACTCTCTAATTAGACCGCCCAAATTAGGTTTCATTTGAAGTGACCGGTCCAAGGATCATTCAGCACGAATCCCGAAGCCCGGTTCAGTCCGCCTGTACAAGAAGGCAAATCTGCCTGGGCGAAGAAAACGCCCAAGTAAAATTCGGCGGAAATCAGTCGTCATTCTCGCCAAATTCATCGGGAATCAACAATGATTCCCGACGATTTTCCCTTAGCCTTTTTACTGGACATCCTGCGTTGATTGCGTTGAGTATTCTCAGCGATACTCGACGATCGGTGGGTATAACAGGGGATTCTCGACGATCGGCGAGAATCGCCGAGCATTCTCGCCGAATTTCCCTTAGTCTACTTGCAGTTCTGTGTACGGCGGGTATCGACCACCGATACCCGTCGAATCGGCGAGAATCAGTCCTCCATTCTCGACGATCGACGAGCATCAACCTCCTTCTCGACGACTTTTACTTAGCCGAGTTGCCTCTTCTCGGCTACTGGTTGGGGTAACCTTGAACCCAACCCTACACTTATTCTATGCACCTGACACCTCGCGTCGGTACACCTCGAGCCCGAGTTGAGTCTCTTGACTCAGAACACGTGCGAGGGCCTAGCGCGAATCGGGACGTTACAGGATGTTACACAATCACCCTTCCCGGGTCCCGAGGTGAAGCCAAGTTTAGAGCATGCACCTGCTCCCTCTCTTGCCTCCAATCTCCGCCCTGGAAACCACGTCCTCTTCCATGGCCTTGGCCTGCAAACTGCAGAGCGAGAGGGGAAGCCTGTGTTGCCGGTAGAAGTGACCCTCTCATGGGGCAGTTCCTTTGGATGTGCCCTACCCGATGACAATGTTAGCACTCGGGCGGGGGAAGTGCCACTCCCTCGGGCCTCCGTATCCCCCGCATCTAAAGAGGTTGAGGGGCAGATACCACCAACTCCCTCGACTCCCTCCTCACCTCTTAACGGGGTTGGTCCTCTGCCCTTCTCTCATCAACAAAGAGGCCCCTCCGCTAGTCATTCATGCCTCCCCGACCCTGATCCTCAGTTGGCCTCTTCCTTCCTTGAGTCATGTGCCAACCAGCCTCCATCCTCTTTGTCATCTCTAGAATCTGATGTTCAGGCCCGTCAGATACAAACAGAAGAGCCTGTCTCAGATCCTCTCGAAGGACCTTATAGAACCTCTTATCATACCCCGCATCATCTAGTTGATAGGAGTCCGTAAATCGGGCTAAGCGAGTGAACTCCCAGTGGTACTCCATACCCATCCTGTTGCACTGCCTCAGCTGCAGGAACCTGTCTTCCATCCCATCTCTTGCCGACTGTGGGATGAACTACTCTAACTGTGCGGCCCTAAACTCCTCCCAAGTGATGTCAACAACCTCCCAATCTGCAAACACCGTATCTAAAAGTGTCTTCCACCACCTCTTGGCATCAGAATCTAAGCAGGATACCACCAGAGGTACCCTCTCCTCCCAAGGGAACCATATCCCAGTCAGCATCTCTAACTAGATATTAAGCCACTCTTCCGTTCGTACGATCGAATCCGTCCTAATGTAAGATGGGGAGAGAGTCCTAAGAATATGCTCAACCAATTGGCCCCCTGGTTCGGCTGCAGAGCCGGAGCCTGCTGGGCCCTGAAAACCTCCAGGATGGCCGTTAGAATCTGCCACATCTCTAACTGTAGAAATAGAGTGGGAGCCGAGGGAGGTGGTGCAACATTCGAAGTTTGATGGGCTCCTCCCTGCAGTGCAGGATGTGTCGGGGGCTGCATAACAAAGGCCAAGTGTAAGAAATTTGACCTAAACCTAGTCTAAAGTGGACAATTACCTGTGATCCCCCATATGGGCACACTACAGCTTCCGCTGCTTAGTTTGTCCCCAAACTAAACTCGAGCGGGGGTGACCCAGGGTTAGTGGACTTCTTCTCTTCCGATTGAGGTTTCCCTCGGATACCAGTTTGTAAGACCCCATTTTTTTCCTTTTAAACCAATAGGGTCTTATACCTAGAACCGCCGCTTTGCGGTGACACCAACACACCCGGGAAGGTCGTCACTACAAAATGTCGATCTTGTTGGCCATACCGATCACATAAGAGAAGAGTAGGTACAAAGAGTAAAGTAAACTCAAATACT
This sequence comes from Platanthera zijinensis, assembly GCA_039513925.1. NCBI lineage: Eukaryota > Viridiplantae > Streptophyta > Magnoliopsida > Asparagales > Orchidaceae > Platanthera > Platanthera zijinensis. Next base: position 156,160,804 of record CM077084.1, on the reverse strand, counting down.
GGTCCACCAGAAATCACGTGAACATAAAATAAATCTCCACGAAGTGATAGTCCACAGTAACGATAAATCAAAGTATTAATAAGAGGGCTCCTGCCCGATAAATCATGATCCTCACTACAAGTCACTCAACGCGGAAGCAAATCTATAGTAACTACTAATGATTGGGACTCACTGTCCCTGTTGCCTAAACTCCCATGCTAGACTGTCCCGTCTCCAAGCGCACCGACCTCTGGGGTTGCATCTCCTGGTTTGGCTCCACGATCCACTAAAATGATTTGGTTAACGACCGTTAGTCTAAAATACGAAGTCCTATCATCCCCCACCACTCCCCCAAGGGCTCCTAGGCACCGAGCGTGGAGGAGGAAAGGGAAGGTATGTAAGGTGGAGAGTAACGAAAGTAAGCAGGTGACGGCGGAACTAATTTATCATGAGTATGAAACCACAACAAGTGTAAGTAATCAGATAATAAGTAGGCAATATAAGTATACACATGAACAGGGTGAGCAAGTAAAGTACAAGAAGATAAATTAAGTAAGAAACCATGACCTATAGGAATGCCCATACAAATATACAGACCAAGGGGTCATTTTGCAAGGCCTATTGTATAAAGTGTCTCATACCAATTTATACGGTGTCAAGGGTTATATGCAATGATTATGCTATGTCATGCAAGTACGCTATGATGTTAACATGCATGTGCAACACACACACTCGACTCTGTGCACAAAGACCTTTACTTCCCCCTTTTTGGAGCCTAACCTCCCAAGATACCTCCGTAGTGGAAATGGAAGCGGTGGGTTGGGCCTCGCCCACCTATAAACCGATATCAGCACTACCAGTCAGACCTATCGTACGCCTCAATGCTGGTGCACTAAGAGGAGCTCCTATGTACTCTTGTCGGCTAGCGCGCCAGACTTTATTTGGCGAAGTTCTAAACCACACTTTCTGAGTCAACGTATTAGTGTCGGTGCGACGACTCTCCTATACCGAAGACCCACCACCTTATATTTATGAGCATGCAACATTAATATATTTCCCACCGAGCCAAAGCTTCCCGGACTATCCCGTCCTTCATAAATATCTACCGAGCCATCGGCTCGCCTGGCTAACCTGCCCATCACCAAACCACCGAGCCTACCGCTCGTGAGACCCAACCTATCTCCCACAACATTGGGGAGTGAGAGTCTAAGTGTAATCCTAGAGTATTTCTAATTACTCTTGTATTCCATTTAGTCTTACGGCTTACGTTAACCTTGGACTGCCCAGGGTATTCCCTATGAAGGGCTCTCACGGGGCGCTAGGAACTATGATGGTAGCTGAAACACATCGTTCCCTTTCGCAAGACACTTACTATTATTGATATCTACCCAGGTCCCAAACCCATGTTACACTAAATCTAACCCAATTGCATTTTGACTCTCTCTCCACCGGAAAGGCGATCTTTCGTCGATCTCGACCACCTCTTAACACTAGTCAACCCAACACTCTCCTAATTATGACTCCTAATGAGCTCTCTTTTTCACCTTACCAAATCAGTATACCATTACTCCCAACTTCTTATGACCATCCCACATGTTATCACGATTCTGCAGTTTTACTACATGCGGACTAATCTAAGCTATATGATGAGCATGAGGGGTGACCCCTTCAAATATTCTTCCAAATGCCCTAGAATTATTACTGGGGGTCTATCATGACATATGTAGAGTAAATCCAGAAACTTGTAATTTTCCTAATTTATTTAGCATTTATTAAATTTTCTCCAAAATTAGGCCATGGATGGTTTTGAACATGAAGTGCTAGATTTTCTTAAGTTGTGCCTTCCAAAAATTATGATCACTATATGATGCCAAAATAACAGAGAATACCAAGTTTAAAAAATTTCATAAAATTATTAGCCCCTAAATAATTAATTCAAGATAAATACAATAAATAGAATTAAAGAGAGAAGTACCTCAAAATATTATTCAAAAATTACACAAAATTTCCAGGGATTTAAAATAATCATAAATAATCACTGACTAAGTTTCAAAACATTCTAAGTTAGTTTAACCATGATTTTATCAAAATCTTCTATAGGGACAACAAAAAGATTATAACTACAAGTATCAGCTACTGTCTTTCAAACACCTTACAATAAATTTCACAGACTCATAATGATATGAAAACTCTTCTACCAGAATTTCATATGGATCCAAGATCATATGACTCTTAAATATTTCCATAAAAGGTATAGGCCTAAACAATCCCTAATTAATGTAATTTGTGTGTCTAAGTCTAAATGTCACCAAATTCCTACCCATGGCTATTTATCATCCTAGGGTTACATGGACTAAACCTCAAGTCCATACATGAACATATCACATCATGTCCTTCACCAACCCCCAAAGTTCTACCTTAGGGTTTGAACTAGGGTCCTAGGGCAAATCCACTCTATCCACCCCAAACTCCAGGTGAAGGTGTTTATTGACATAATAAATCAGCGACCCAAGTTTTAACCTCTGTTGAGGTGATTTGGTCACTCAATACACACAGAGAACACTTGAATTAAATAACCCTATTTGGACTAGGCTAGGGTTTACCAAATTCCAAACCAAATAATCTCCAAATGGGGTGAAATTCTATACAGAGTGCTATATTGACCCCAAGGACCACATACTAAAATTTGGGATTGATGGGGGCACCCCAAACAATCTCTGATCAACCCTAAGTATAGATCTCACCAAAACGAGTGATGTTGTCTGACCTAAACTCCAAATTGGTTCAAATCAAATTTAAAATAAACTAGACCCATAGGGCTACAAGTTTCATATTGACCATGTTTTCTAAAAAAGCACCTAAGTATTTTTAATTTAAATTCCAAAACAAGTGAAATTATGTGACAGAATATACATAACTTAAGTTTAATATATTAGATTTGCACGGATCTTAAAGCAGGATCAGACGGGCCTTGGCTTTCTTCTTCCTCCAGCCGTCGGACATGATCTACTCGACCTAGAGCAAACTCTAAGCCTAATTGCCGGCCCTCTGGCCATCTCCTCGGCAAACCACCGCCACCCCCACCTCCGTTGAGGTGAGGGCTATCGACCATAGGTGGTTTGGCTGCCAAAGACGGCGGATTCTGACGAACCCGACACCTTCGTTCTCATGGAAAAGAAGTGGAAAAATTCCACCGGAACGTTCTCAATTGAGCCCGATTCTTATCTCTAAAGATTCCTAAGATCAAACCCATGAAGAAAGATTAGTGGAGGACCTGGTTTGCGGTTTGGATGCGTGTGCTTTGCCTCCTCACCATTTTCGGCCTCCAAACTTTGGCTCCTCTGCATCTTCTGCACCAACCTCAATGGAAATGAAAAGGAATCGTGGGAAATGCTTGTCCTTGCTCTGGTGAAGGTCCTTAAAGAAGGAATTTGGTATATGAGGCTTGTAACTCCCCAATATCATCGAACTGCATTAATGGCCATAAATTCCATTTTTTCAGTTTAAACTAAATTAAGGGGGCTGAGCCACCCCAATGGTCGGCCACCTCCGGAACACTTCTCCTCTCCCTCAGAGGAGTAAAAGCCCCATAAAAGTGGGGGGTTATGGATCCTCCATGTCCATGATGGACATTAAGCTCACATTCTCTCTCTCTTCCAAGTCACTAATTCCAGAGAGGCTTAGTTCGATGAATTTACTTTGTTCGACGAACTCCGTTCGACGTATTTGCTCCATTTGTCGAACTCCTTTTGACGAATATGCCTCGTTCGACGAACTCTTAACCAAGTTTAGCAAACTTGCTCCGTTCATCGAACACCGTTAAACGAACTCTGAACCTAGTTCAACAAACTGCTCCGTTCGTCGAAATCTGTTCGACGAACTCTGAAACTAGTTCAGCAAACTTGCTCCATTCGTCGAACTCCATTCGACGAATATACTCCTAATTCCGAAGAGGTTCAATTCGACGAACTCTGTTCGACGAATATGTTCCATTCGATGAATTATTTGCTGAGTTTGATGAACATTCCCCGTTCGACGAATTATTTGCTTAGTTCGACGAATCTGACCAGTTCTATAATTTCTAAATATCTCATAACTTAGACTTGCTATTTACAGCCCAAGGTGGTTCACACCCTAATTCCTATGTTCCCCCAAATCCTTTAGTGCTTCCCAGGGTTTGATCATGACCCAGTCATGACAAAACCATCCTAGGTGTCTAGAAGTCTGAGGGATGTTACATAAGGTTGGACATATGGCTCGAGATTGTTGGAGTGGCCTACCAAAAGGGGAGAAAAAGACGGGTGCGTCTTGTGCTGAAAAGGGAAAGGCAGTGGTGGAGTCAACTGCATCTCAAGCGTAACCCCAAGTCTAGAATCTTGGCCAATGGGAGGATATAAAACAAAGTGACATCATAATAGGTATGAGTTAAGATATAGTTTTCATTGCTTTCCATACTTAGTACCTTGTGCGTTGCTTGTGTATTATTGGTTTGAATTAGGCTTTGTCTTGATATCGGAATATCTGGCGAGAGCACTGTTCGATACAAGAGCTTCTCATTCCTTTCTATTTGAGGAATTCGTGGGGCGTATCGGAGCACCTTCGCTTATTCCGACAAATCGAGTGAATGTGTCCTAACGGGTGCTTGATGCGCGCGGATCGAGCCTTCTGTGTTGAGGTGCGAATAGGAAGTTAGGATTTTGGATTGAAAGCATCTGTGCCGCCGATATCGGAGTGATGTAATCTTTGGTATGGAACGGCTCTCGGAGCAGTATGCCTATATAGATTGCAACTCCAAGGAAGTCACACTGGGACAAATTATTGAACGAGAGACTAAATTTGCTGGTATGCGAGGATTGAGCAAGATATTGATGTCTGCTCTCTAGGTAGTCAAAGCAGTTCGGAAGGGCACGGACTTGTTCTTCACGCTATTGGAGGCTGTTGAGTTGAAGCCCAGTGTGAGTGATGTTCTGATTGTATCGCAATACGCGGATGTGTTTCCTAAGGATCTTCCGGGTTTACTGCCCCAGCGGGAGATTGACTTCTCTATTGAGTTGATTCCAGGTGCGAAACCTGTGACCCGCTCACTGTATCGTGTTGCGCCAAAGGAGATGGCGGAACTAAAGGTTTAATTGCAAGAGTTGCTGGCGCAAGGCTATATGTCACCTTGGAGCGCACCGGTCCTCTTTGTGAAAAAGAAGGATGGAAGCTTGCGGCTATACATTAACTATCGAGAACTGAACAAACTGACAAAAAGGAATAAGTATTTGATACCACGTATTGATGACTTGTTCAATCAGCTGGTTGGATCAACGGTTTACTCAAAGCTAAACCCGAAGTCTATCTTTTACCAGTTGAGAATTCGGGAATGTGACATTCCCAAGACATCGTTTGGAACAAGCTACGATCATTATGAGTTCATGGTAATGTCGTTTGGGCTATCTAATGCGCCACCGATGTTCATGGAACTAATGCACCGAACGTTTCGAAAGAACTTCGACCTGTTTAGAATCGTCTTTATTTACGACATTTTAGTGTACTCTCAATCTGAAGAATATCATGAGAACCATTTGTGGATGGTGTTCCACACCCTGAGAAAAAACAATCTCTATGCTAAGTTCTCAAAATGTTAGTTCTGGCTATCATAAGTGGCCTTTCTTGGCCACGTGGTTAGTGGAGAAGGTATTGCGGTGGATCCGATAAAGATAGTTGTGATACGAGAGTGGCCTATGTTTTCTACTGTAGCAAAAGTCACGAGTTTCCTTGGACTGGTGGGCTATTGCAGATGCTTCGTAGAAAACTTCTCGCGGATCGCCTTGCCTCTTACCACACTAAGGAGGAAGGAGCAGAAGTTTGTTTGGATGCCAGAGTGTGCACGAGCTTTTGAAGAGTTAAAGAGTCATTTGACCACGACGCCTTTTTTGGCATCGCCATGTGGTACAGATCGCTTTGAAGTATATAGTGATGCCTCAAGGAGCGGCTTACACTTGTACTTCTTAAGTTCGAAAAAGTGATAGCATATGGCTCACGCCAGTTGAAAGTGCATGAGCAGAACTATCCCGCCCATGACTTGGAGTTGGCGGCGGTGATCTTTGCACTTAAATTGTGGTGTCTCTACTTATATGGCGTGCAAGTTTACATCTTCACGGACAATAAGAGCCTTAAGTATCTCTTAGATCAGAAAGATCTAAACATGCAGCAACAGAGGTGGATGGAGTTCCTCGGGGACTAAACCTTCTAGATATTGTATGCTCCCGGGAATGGAAATTTAGTCACAGATGCCTTGAGTCGGCGGACTCCGGCAAGGGAAAATTGGTTGAAGATGCATGATGAGCGTCTGATCCAGGAGTTGGAGGCCGTCGAGATTTCTTGTGTTGACAAGTATACTACTACAAATACGTGCCTGAACTGGACGAAGGTATAATATGATCTTGCGGACATGGTTGGGCAAGCAATGGAACTCGATGAGAGTCTAAAGCGTTATGTAGTGGATGGGTCAAATTCCCAATTCTCCATAGAAGAAGGCCTTTTGAAAAAAGATGGTCGTTTGTGCGTCCCGAGTGTGGGTAAACTACGGGAGGAATTGATGTATGAGGCACACTTCACGAAGTACTAAATTCACCCAGGGAGCACGAAAATGTAAAAGGATATGAAGAAGGTGTTTTGGCAGTCAGGTTTGAAGAAAGGCATAGCCCATTACGTGGAAAAATGTCAAACTTGTGCCTTAGTGAAAGATGAATGCCAGAAACCTGGAGGTTTCCTGAAGTCGTTACCAATCCCAGTATGGAAGTTTGATGACATTTCTATGGATTTCGTGCACGGACTGTCGAGATCTTAGAGCGAAAACGATGTCGTGTGGGTGATCGTTGACCTATTAAAAAAAGTGTCGCACTTCATACCAAATAGAAAGGATGATTTGTAACACCTCTACTCGTCACGTGTAATATAATAGAGGGTCCAGTCGGGGCCCCACACCATATTCCACAAACAGGCGGAAGAAGTTACTAAATAATATCAAAGACCATAGAACCCTAACACAGAGCATTCTAGCGGAAGCTTCATGGTTGAAAACTTGAACTCAAGAATCACAAAGATTGTCCACTAATAAGAAAACAGGAATGTATACAAAATACACAAAGTAATTGGCCATATGGCCTTACAAGTTTCTCTTAACAAAAGTGTGGTTTACAAACATCGGCGTGCAGGCCGGCCACACATGAACAAGAGTAAACAAAACATAGCCTTCGAGGGCCAGCAACGCAACCAGGGATTCAGCCTGCTATTTCCCGTTTGGTCCTCCATTAGCTGCAAAAGGACAATCCACCAAGTGGTGGCAAATAGGGCAACGGTCAGCATTCAGCAGACCAATTATAACTACCCTGCCCCTGGCACGGGGCAGCATAATTCCTTCCCTACAAAGCATTTTATTCACATAGCATATATATATAACAATACACCAAGGATGTGCACAACCGCACAGGTCAATACATATCACAAATGCCGACACGATGACTCGACGTTCCGTGCACTCAGGGCATATTATTGGTGTACCGGAAAACCAGGTCACACCACCGTTCAAAGGTCCCAGACATGACGGTCCATTATAAGCACTCCTAGTATTTACGACACGTAGTCCAAAGACTCTCGCTATGTGATCCTAATAGGGCCTTAAGAACCCAAGGTTAGACAACCATAATGCGGGTACAGATCCACCTTTCCCGTGCTCAAATTCGTCAGACTCAAGCATGGACTTACGCGGGTACGGCTTCATCTTTCCTGTTTTCCACACAGGCATTCCACAATTGCAGCCCAACGGCTCAACTTCACACAGAATGGCACTCACGGGCACAAGAGTTGAACACCAAGTACTAACTCTCAAAGCTTTTTCCTAGATTTCCTCTAGTACTTCCTGTTGCACCATGCCATCCATACAAACAATCAATTTACTTGGAGTTTTCTCCGAATTGCAAACAAAGCATCACCAATCCATACCAACTCGTCTGGATGGGCTTCACACAGCATGCCTAACCGTACTACTCACTTCCGGTTCTAATGCAACATAATAAGGGATGAAACACAACATCCCAAGGGAATCACTTCGATTTCCACCTTTTGGTGGAGGATTCCATGCATATGCAGGAAAGAAGGACTTCACTTGTCCAAGAAGGAAATCGTTACCCTTGGAAGTCGTTTCGATTCCATGGAGAAAAACGAGACAGATGAAAGTCACCGCAACGGCCTCGCCTTTGCAGATCTGGACTCGGCACGCGATTTGGACCACCGTAGCACCACTGGCGATCGGATTTCTCTTCTTCTTCCTTTCCTTGCTCTCCTCTTTCTCTCTTCTTCTTAGAAAGAGAATAATAAGGATTGAATGAGAAATAACTCATCCATTCCCACACTTATCCCTTCAGGAAATACCCAGGGCCGTTAGATCTTAATCAAAGGAAACGAACGACTCAGATTTGCTCTGAAAATGACTTTCCTGGGCCGAACATGGCTTGTGAAACGCCCGTGTCACAGGCCGTGTACCTTATGCGACACACAACTACCTCAATCCAGACCAGGACACAGGCTCAGACACGCCCGTGTCAAGCTCCTGACACGCCCGTGTCAATCAGTACACGCCCGTGTTGAGGGGCGTGTCCCTCAATCGTCAAAAGACCAACAAATACCGAAAGGGACACGGGTCCCCAACACGCCCGTGTCAACTTTGACACACCCGTGTCGACCAGTACACGCCCGTGCTCCAGGTCGTGTACTTCAGTTGGCACCGCCTGACACAACCAGAGCAATACACAGGAATTTGACACACTCATGTCACCAATCGACACGCTCGTGTCAGCACTATTCATACACGTATTTCCAGCCATGTACCACACTCGACACAGCCAGGCTAACACAGAGTAGGACACGGCCCTGGACACGCCTGTGTCCCAGGCCGTATGACCTTATTAGGGTTTTGGGGAATTACAACTGTCCCCCCTCAAGAGAATTTCGTCCTGAAATTGCTAAAGCGCGTAGTTCACAACAAACAAAATATTTTACCAAATAGTCTCTTTGTTCAAATCATAAGGTTACAACAACCTCACATAAATAGCTCGGGAAATTCAGTACGCATGGTTTGTTCCTGCTCACATGACAACTCCTCACGACCACAATTATCCCACCGGACCTTGACCATCCCGATAATTTGTTTAGTAGTTGTTTAACTGTCGTATCCTTGATCCGAATAGGTCTAACCTTCGTAGTTAGCCCACTATCGACCGATACTTGATCTGTAATAACCACCTGTGATGGCTCTTTCAGTACTTTCCACAACACTGAAACATGAAACACATTATGTAAACCACTCAGCTCTAGCGAAAGTACTAACCGATAGGCAGCTTCACCAACACGCTCTACCACTTCAAACGGTCCCAGATACCTCGGCCTCAGCTTTTTCAGATGCCGTATCCTGGACAAACCTTTAAAGGGTTTAATCTTCAAGTATACCCAATCGCCCACCGCAAAATCCACATTTCGATGCTTGGCATTGTAATACTTAGCCTGCCTGTCTTGAGCCACCAACAGCCTTTCCCGTATCAACTGTGTAATTGAGTTAGCATCATTCATCTCCTTTCGCTTGTACAACTTTATTTCGTCGGTCTCCGCCCAAGCCAAAGGTGTACGACATTTCCTACCTAAGCCTCAAAGGGCGCCATCTGAATACTAGCTTGGTAGTTATTGTTGTAGGAGAACTCAATCATAAAGAGATGATCTTCCCAACTCTTCCTGAAATCCAGCGCACACATTCGGAGCATATCCTCCAACGTCCTGTTGGTCCTTTCGGTCTGACCATCCGTCTGAGGATGAAAGGCCGTGCTGAAATGTAATTTGGTACCCAACTATTGGTGGACTAATCTCCAATCTCCCGAAGTGAAACGACCATCTCGATCACTAACGATGCTACGGGGCACACCATGCAATCGTACAATAGTATCCACATACATCTTTGCCAACTTTTCAACTAAATCGTCCTTCTGGTTGAAGTGCGACACCTTAGTTAACCGGTCCACAATCACCCAAACCTCATCATTTCCACGTTATGATCTCGGCAACCCATGCACGAAATCCATGGAAATATCATCAAATTTCTACACAGGGATAGACAATGACTTCAGAAAACCTCCCGATTTTTGGCATTCAGCCTTTACTAAGGCACATGTTTGACATTTAGCAACATAGTGCGCTATGTCTTTTTTCATCCCAGGCCACCAGAATTTTTTTTCCAGATCCTTATACATCTTCGTGCTCCCAGGGTGAATCGAATACTTTGTGAAGTGGGCTTCATACATCAATTCTTCACGAAGTTTACCCCTATTTGGGACACACAAATGACCTTCCTTCCGAAAAAGGCCATCATTAAATGAAAACTGAGAATCCGCACTTTCCACTGCATAGCGTTGTAGACTTTCATCAAGTTCTATTGCTTGCCGAACTTTATCCGCCAGGTCACACTATACTTTCGTCCAGTTTAAGCATGCATTTGCAGTGGAATTCTTTTAAACACAAGAAATATCTAATGCTTCCAGTTCTCGAATTAGGCTTTCGTCATGCCTTAGCAACCAATTTGCTCTTGCCGGAGTACTACGACTCAAGGCATCCGCGACTACATTCCCTTTACCGGGAGTATAATGAATCTGGAAGGTGTAGTCACCAAGAAACTCCATCCACCTTCTCTATCGCATATTGAGATCCTTCTGGTACAATAGATATTTCAGGCACTTATGGTCCGTGATTATATCCACTTTCACGCCATATAGGTAATGACGCCACAGTTTAAGTGTGAATATCACCGTCGCCAACTCCAAATCATGGACGGGGTAATTCCGTTCGTGCACCTTCAATTGGCGTGAGCCATATGCTATCACTTTTCCGAACTGTAGAAGAGCGCAGCCTAAGCCGCTCCCTGATGCATCACTATAAACCTCAAAGTCGTCCTGACCACATGGCGATGTCAAGATTGGCGTCGTGGTCAAACGACTCTTTAGCTCTTTGAAAGCTCGTGCGCACTCGGGCATCCAAACTAACTTCTGATCCTTCCTCGTCAGTGTGGTGAGAGGCAAGGCTATCCTCGAGAAGTTCTCTACGAAGCGCCTGTAGTAGCCCGCAAGCCCAAGGAAACTCCTGACTTCTGATACTGTAGTGAGAACAGGCCACTCCCGTATAGCAACTATCTTGGAAGGATCCACCGCAATGCCCTCTCCAATAACCACATGGCCAAGGAAAGCCACTGACGACAGCCAAAACTCACACTTAGAGAACTTGGCATAGAGATTGTTCTTCCTCTGGGTGTGCAACACCATCCGCAAATAATGTGCATGATCTTCTTCTGATTGAGAGTATATGAGGATATTGTCAATAAAGACGATCACAAAGAGGTCCAAGTATTCTCTAAACATCTGATGCATTAAGTCCATAAAAATCGATGGTGCATTAGACAGCCGAAACTGCATTACTGTGAACTCATAGTGACCATAACGTGTTCCAAACGCTGTCTTGGGAATGTCACCCACCCAAATCATCAATTGGTAATATCCAGATTTCAAATCCAATTTAGAATAGACGGTTGATCCCGCGAGCAGATTGAATAAGTCATCTATCCGTGGAATCGGATACTTGTTTTTCTCTGTCAGCTTATTCAATTCACGATAGTCAATACACAATCGTAAACTACCGTCCTTTTTCACAAACAGAATAGGTGTGCTCCATGGTGACATACTTGGGCATATATAACCCTGTTCCAGCAACTCTTGTAGCTGAACTTTCAGTTCTGCCATTTCCTTTGGCGCTATGTGATATAGCGAGCGGGCCACAGGTTTCACACCTGGCACCAACTCAATAGAGAAGTCGATCTCCGGCTGGGGTTGTAACCTAGGAAGATCCTTAGGAAACACATCGGCAAACTCCGACATAATCAGAACATCATTCACACTGGCATTTGGATCAACAGCCTGAATAAGCATGAAGAATAACTCCGCGCCCTCCCGAATAGCTATTTTATCCCTAGTTTGATTTGGGCTAGGTTCACTTACTATGATAATTGACCCAACATGTATAGCCAGGATCACATCTGTGTCTTAAAGTTTAGGCAAAGTCCTTAGAAACAATTACACATTGACCAGCCAATAGAAGACAAAAGAAGATTCAAGACTTAGAAGGAAATTAAGTTCAGGAAAGTGAGTTCGATGTTCGTCGAGCTCAGCTCGACGAAAGTCGTGCTCCGCTCGATGAACTCAGAGAATCCTCTGAGTTGAGCTCGACGATATTCGATCTCAGGTTGACGAAATCTGGAAGTTCATCTTCAACAGTCCAGAATACTTTCTCTGAACTCAGGTCAAAAAAGTTATATTATCAGCTCGATGAACTTGGAGCATAGATTTGGAAAGTTTTTCTCTGAAGATAGTTCACTGAACTCAGGTCGACGAACTCGGTTCTCAGGCCGATGAACATGGTTTCTCTGGTCAACAAACTTTGGACTCGGGTCGACGAAATCTGCTCCCTGCTCAATGAATTTTGTGCAGTCCAAAACTATGAATTTTCCCTCATCTTGTCCTTATTCTCATGCAGTAATTCCTGAATAATCAATGCTTATTTTTTCTGAATATAATCGTTAGAAACATCATTGAGTATGGTCTTCATCAGGAATATTACTTGACGTCTTTAATGGGACAATTGGGGAAATCCATTAATGCTAATATTCACTCTAAGCCGTTTTCCGTTTTCTAGGCCACCAGCAATTAATGAAATGGAATTAGAAATTCAAAAAGCAGAATTTGAATGAAGACATAAAAGAAAAATACAGCATACATAGAGAGATACAGATAGTGAATATAGAGCACACAGATAAGAGAATAACATCAACAATACTCTGAATCTTCTCTGTACTGAAAATAAAAACTGTTTTCTCCTTGACATTGCTGATGAAGAAGAAGAACAATTATTCCAAATCAAGAGTCTTCTTCAACCTTCACTCTAGGATTCTTAAACAACAACAAACTTCTATTAGTCAAAAGTTCCTGGATCTCTCTCTGAAGTCAAGGCTGAAGACTGAAGACCTACATCATGTGCAAGACTCTAAGTGTTACTGAATGGAGTTCTTGAAAACAATATATCCACCAGTCTCCTCTGTTGAAAAGAGAAAGAGAAGACATCATCAATCTCTCTCCCTCACTATAAAAAGGGTTCATTATCTCCCTTCAAATGTTTATTTTGGTTGTGAGTCTCCTGATCAAAAGACTTGAGATTTGTTTTTGAGCACCTGATCAAAAGCTCAAAGGTGGTAGTCACCTGATCAAAATCTGTTAGTGGATTCCTACCAGGGTGGTAGAAGAGTGGATGTACCCAGGTTGGGGAACCACTATAAAAGTTCTTGTGTTATTTGGTTGTCGTTTTCTCTTTGTTCTTACTGTGGTTGTGATAGCTTAGATCTGTGTTCTATGTTAGATTAGTTTTAATTAGGTTGTTTTCTTGCTTACTGATAATCTTGGAATTAACTAGTCTTTCTTCTCTAATTATTTTTTAAACAGCAAAAGTTTTTAACTACTTTATTCACACCCCCCCCCCCCCTCTAGAGTAAATCAGGTCTAACTCTCTCTTTCAACAACATTGATGACTTGGAGAGCAGACATCAAGGTCCCGCCTACTCCTCACATACCAGCAAACTTAGTCTCAAGCTCGGTATTCTGGCCTAGTGTGATCTCCTTTGAATTACAATCAGTAAAGGCACGCTGCTCCGAAAGCCAGTCCATACCAAAGATCACATCAAATTTCGATATAGGTAGCACAGATGCGCTCAAGCTGAAATCCCGACTTCCTATTTGAACTGCCACATCACAAGCCCTATCTGCAAGCATCACACAACAATTCGGTAATAACACCTTAACACTATCTGTCGTCAAATGACTCCAATTCGAGCTACGAAGTCCTTAGAAAGAAACGAATGTAAAGCACCCGTATAGAATAGTGCTCTCGCTGGGTTGTTCTGAATCAGGACAAATCCTAAGATAAATACATCATACACAAGCTACACACAAGGTATGCAATATAAAAAGCAATAAATATCTTAAATCGTACCTGTGATGACGTCACTTTGCTTTATGGCCTCTTGCTGGCCAAGGTTATAGACTCAGGGCTGCGCCTGGGATGCAGAGGACTCCTCCACTGCTTTCCCTTCACAGCATAATACGCTCCTGTCTTATTTTCCACCTTTGGTGGACCAACTCGACAATCACGGGGTATATGTCCCACTTTGCCACATGTAAAGCAGGTACGAGACTCTTATTTTTACATTGCTCTCGACGCAACTGAAGAAGGGGACTGTAAAGAAGATTTGGCTCTCTTGCTCCTCTTCTTTTGGTAGATTGATTTTCCAGGACGGGGCACTTTGAACTCAGACTTCGTCATAGACAAGTCCCTCTTTCCTTGCACCCATTTCATATCACTCTCCAGCACACAAGCAGTATCAACCAATGCCTGAAATCCTTGGTTCACCAAACTTATGAGCAGGAATCTCAACTCATCCTGCAACCCTTCGTAGAACCTATTGGTTTTCCATTGTTCATCAGCAAAGATAGACCCCGCATAATGGCCCAACCTTGTAAACTCGTGCAAGTAAGTATCCACACAGGGATAGACAAACAGTGTATTTTCATTCCTAAGTGGACATTTTTGAGTTCATTTTATGTGTTATAACGGCAGCACTTACACGTGCTCGCCACCCCTCAAAAGAATTTGACCACGAATTCGGAAGAGATAGACCAACATGCTGATACCAAATTATAACACCTATACCCGTCGCGTGTAATATAATAGAGGGTCTGGCCGGGGCCCCACACCATATTCCACAAACAGGAGGAGAAGTTACTAAATAATATCAAAGACCATCGAACCCTAACAAAGAGCATTCTAGCGAAAGCTTCATGGTTGAAAACTTGAACTAAAGAATCACAAAGATTGTCCACTAATAAGAAAACAGGAATGTATACAAAATACACAAAGTACTTGGCCTTATGGCCTTATAAGTTTCTCTTAACAAAATTGTGGTTTACAAACATCGACGCTTAGGTCGGCCACATATGAGCAAGAGTAAAAAAAACATAGCCTTCAAGGGACATCAACACAAGCAGGGCTTCAACCCGCTATTTCCCGCTTGGTCCTCCATTACCTGCAAAAGGACAATCCACCAAGCGGTGACAAACAGGGCAACGGTCAGCATTCAACTGACCAATTATAACGACCCTGCCCTTGGCACGGGGCAACGGAATTGCTTCCCTGTAAATAACCCATTGGTAGGAGCCTCCGACTTGTGGGTTATGCAGATCAACTAGTGATGAGTTTTGAAAGAACTCCATTATTAAGCGTACTCGGGCTGGAGTAGTACTGGGATGGGTGACCTCCTGGGAAGTCCCCGTGGTGCGCGCTTGAATATCGAGTTTTCCTCATCAAAGGGAGGATGTGGCCACCAACAACCCGCCAGTGGCTGGAGAGGGGTTAGGGTGCTTGGGCTACAGCCCGGTAGCGACGCCTAGAGCGGAGCCGTGGCATTGTCACGTTGGATCGGTTAGGGTCGTTATAATAAAACAACCCTAGCCGATCAAATGTGACAATGTCACGGCTCCTCTCTAGGCATCGCTACTGGGCTATAGCCCAAGCACCCCAACCCCTCTCCAGCCACTGGCGGGTTGTTGGTGGCCACAGCCTCCCTTTGATGAGGAAAACTCGATAGTCAAGCGCGCACCACGGGGACTTCCCAGGAGGTCACCCATCCCAGTACTACTCTCTCCCAAGCATGCTTAACAATGGAGTTCCTTCACTTCTCATCACTAGTTGAGCTGAGAAGTGACGGAACTCCATAGTAAAGCGTGCTTGGGCTAGAGTAGTACTGGGATGGGTGACCTCCTGGGAAGTCCCTGTGTTGCGCGCTTGACTATCAAGTTTGCCTCATCAAAGGGAGGTTGTGGCCACCAACAACCCTTTAGTGGCTGGAGAGGGGTTAGGGTGCTTGGGCTGCAGCCCGGTAGCGCCGCCTAGAGCAGAGCCGTGAAATTGTCACATTGGATCGGCTAGGGGTGTTACATGATTCTGTTAAAAAATTGGCCAAGTTGTACGTGGATAATATTGTACGATTGCACGGCATGCCCTGTAGCATCGTTAGTGACCAATATGGGTATTTTACTTTAGGTGATTGGAAACTAATCCACCAGCTATTGGGTACCAAGTTAAAAGTTTGTAAGGCCTTCCATCCACAAACGGATGGTCAGACCGAGAGGACCAACAAAATAATGAAAGATATGCTCTATATGTGCGCCCTAGATTTCGAGAAGAGGTGGGAAGATCACCTCTATATGATTGAGTTCGCCTACAACAATAGCTATCAAGCTAGTATAAAAATGGCGCCCTTTGAAACTTTATATGGTAGGAAGTGTCGTACACCGTTAGCTTGGGCGGGAACAGGCAAGTCAAAACTATATAAGCATAAGGAGGTTGAAGATGCAAATTCGACCATACGCACTATAAGAGAGCGACTACTGATAGCCCAATATAGGCAGGCAAAATACTAAAATTCCAAACACCGAAATGTGGAGTTTGCGGTGGGCGATTGGGTATATTTAAAGATCAAGCTATTCAAAGGCATGTCAAGGATTCGGCGCTTGAAAAAGCTAAGTCCGAGGTATCTTGGTCAGTTTGAAGTGGTTGAGCGGATTGGAAAAACTGCCTATCGATTAGCTCTTTTGGCGGAGCTAGGTGCCTTGCACGATGTGTTTCACATATCGGTGTTGCAGAAAGCTGTAAAAGAATCTGCTCAAGTGATTGTTGCTGATCAAGTACCCATCGATAGTTGGCTAACGACGAAAGTTCGGCCCATTCGAATCAAGGATACGGAGATCAAGCAACTGCAAAACAAGACAATCTGGATGGTCAAGGTCTGGTGGGACAATTGTGGCCGTGAAGAGCTGACATGCGAGCGTGAGCAAACCATGCACGAGGAATATCCCGAATTGTTTGTAAAATAATGTTGTTGTTTTTTGAAAGTAAAATATGTTGTAATATATAAATTGTTGTTTTTCTTTTATAACTGAATAAAATTTCGGGGCAAAATTTCTATAAGGAGGGGAGCTTTGTAACACCCCAAATTTCACAGCAGAACTTTTTGGTTGCTATCGCGAGACGATAGTGGGTATCGCCGGCGGAGATAGCAATAGCACTTGACGCCATGAAGCGTTGAGTGAGCAAAACACACTCGACGCCTTTCAACAAATCGTTGAATAAGAGACTATCGCGTAGCGATAGTGGGGATCGCGCGGCGAAAGCCCAATCTCTCAATGCTCTCGACGCCTTAAAGCATTGAGTGAACTCAACGCACTCGACGTCGTAAAGCATTGAGTGCTCTATCAAAACGGCGACAGTTGATATCGCCAGGCGATACTGCCATATATGTGTGGACACGTGTCAGATAGACGGGCTGCAGCCGAAGAGCGGTGGTTAATGGGGGTCAAAGCGGCTATCAATGATATCGCCCAGACGATAGAGGATATCGCCAGGCGATAGCGTTAATGTTTACTATTCAATTGAAATCGTGGACTTTGCTCCCTTTTGATGGAGTGAACCTGTGGCTGGGATTAATCCCAAGGCCACTTATGTAGAGGAGTAGAGGAATGAGAATTCATTCTCTTCTTCTCACTCTCTCCCTCCTTCTTTCATCCAAGTTCTTGAGAGAAAGAGCTAAGGGTTTGAGCTAAGGGCTAGAGCTTAGCTTGAAATGCTTGGTGAAGGAGATCTAGTGAACAGAATCAAAATCCGAGGCTAGATCCGTGAAGTGGAAAGAGAGGTGCTCCTTTCCAACCAGACAAAAAGCTTCTCCATGGCTATGAAACGGATTACAAGGGTAACTATTTTCTCCTTGGATAAGTGAAGTCCTATATTTGCATACGCGCATGGAACCCCTCACCAAAAGGTGAAGAAAGGGTGGTTTATAGTGCGTCGATTGTTGTGATCCCCGATTAAATTTGCATATAGATCCGGAAAATTTTACAGTACGTAATAGACATCCTGTGTGAAGCCCATCCAGATAGGTTGGTCTGGATTAGTGATGTTTTATTTTGCGTGCCAGAGAAGACTCCGCATATAAACAAGTAGTTTACGGGGTCTGTGAGTTATACCTGTGAAATGGGAGTAGCAGGAAGTACTGGATATGCTCTCTAAGAAAATAACCAAGAAATTCCACGATTTGCAAAACTATTGGATATCGCCAGGCGACAACGAGTATCGCCGGGCAATAGCTCCCAGTGAGCTTGGTTTGTGAGGCCTGTCACAAGCAGACCTGGGGGTCATTATCTGAAAAGCTGAGAGCTTGTAGTGCCCATCTATAGTGGCTATGAGTGCCAGCCTATTTTGGTGATAAGCCTGTCTTGCGAAGACCGTGGGGCTAGCATGTGAGTTGAGTCGTGGAGGCCAACTATTAAGTCTGTGAGAGCCGTAACAAAGTTGTGAGCCTGTAGTACCCAGATCTAAAGGCCGTAGAGCAGAACGGGAATGGGGAGGTCCACCCGCATCTTAACTATTTCCTTGATTACTTTGTCTGTCGGAAGTGGCATGGCGATCTGAGTAACGGGAAGTGACTGAACTGTACCGGGGTTATGTCTATCTTCATTAGATTTCCTAAAGTAACTGGCTGTCATCGATGCCATAATGAGAGTCTTAGGCTTAGGGCCGAAAAGACTAAAATGCTCAAGAATGAATTGTTATGTCTTGGACCTCTGAACGGGAGGTGGTATCCGGGAAGTCCGGTATACCGAGAATGTGACCTGAGTGCACGAGGCGTGTGGACGTTGAGCCTACGTCTATGGTGATGAGTGCATAAATGCACATTATTATTGCCACTATATATGTTTGTTGTTGTTGCAGGGAAGGAGAATCACTGCCCCAAGTAAGGGGTGGGGTTGTTATAATCGGGTCAGCAATTGATTACCGTTACTTTGTTTGCCACATATTGGTGGTTAGTGATTTGCAGGTGTTGGAGAGCCAAGTGGAAAGTCGAGGGCTGAATCCCATGTGCTGCGTTTGGCTGGCCCTTGAAGGCCCAAAGGCGAACTTTTACTGTTTTTATTTGTGGCTGGCCTGTGTGCCGATGTTTGTAAACCACACTTGGGAATTATAACTGTAAGGCCTTAAGGCCGTAACATTTTGTGTATTTGTAATCGACATTCCAGTTATATATATAAATGGATTATATATAATGGACATTCAATTGATTTGAGTCCGGGCAACCTTAAATCTTCCGCTAGAATGCTCTGAGTTAGGGCGCGAGTAGTCTTTTGATATTAACATGTAACCCCGCAACCTGTTTGTGGAATATGGTGTGGGGTCCCGGCCGGACCCTCTATTATATTGCATGTGACTGATGGAGGTGTTACATTACACCATCATGCAAATCGTGCGTGAAGAAAAACGCATGACCGTGTGATTCCTACAGAAAAGAACAGGGTAGTAATGTGGATCTGCCCATCTACATAGCAACACACGACCTAGAGCACATATCTAGCACACAAAAAACAGTAGAAACAACAACATAAAAATACGCTAGGGAGAACCATTTGCTTACGCCCAACAAAAGCACGCAATTTCATACCACAACGAGCCTAAAGGTGCATTGTTTGTACAATTACAGAAAAAAAAAGAAAAATGAGCAATATTGACCTAAAAGTGTAGTGCATGTGAGTAAAAACTAGCCCAGATGAGTAAAAAAACACTACAAATATCGGGCTCATCAAGGCCTCTTCTAACACGCATCAGGCAAGGAGTCATGAGAGGGTTTTCCTATATATCCCTCCCTCTTGCAACAAGTAATATTTCGACTTGTGCCTGAACCGCCTCTTGTCTAGGTCCCCCTTCGGGAACTTGCCTGAGGTTAGGAAGGTGATGAAAGGTTCCATCCATTATGCCTGCTAATCCACCTCCATCAACTCTCTCTCTTTAATAGATAGCTAGAAAAGCTCTATCACTGTGCCTCCTACCTTAGGGACAAGCATGGTCAGCTGGTCTGTTGGGGTACTCTCCTCCCTTGGCTCATACTGAATCGAGATGGTGTGGAACTGCCCTATGAGTTCCTTGACCTTCACTAGGTAGTGCCCGAGGGTGGTTCTCTTAACTTGAACTCCCCCTTGATCTGATAAGCCACAACCATTAAGTTTGTCAAAACCTTTACATCTTGCACCACCAACTCCCTGGCTAGGCAAGTACAGCGATCACAGCCTTGTACTCAGCCTGGTTGTTGGTGAGTGGGAAGTGGATGTCTATCGCTTGCTCGATCCTTGTCCCCTGGGGCTTACTAAGATCACACCTCCCCCAAAAGAATGCTTTCCTAATGATCCGTCTACCAACATCTCATATGCTACCTGGTAGGGAGAATCAGGCTCTTCGACCTCGACCACATAATTTGCTAAGGAATCTTCCTCTGCTTGCACCTTCGTTGATAACCTGGGGACAAACGAGATGTCAAACTCACTCATCTCTATTGACCATTTTGCCAACCTCCCTAAGCACTCCACTCCTTCTATGATGTTGCAAAGGGAGGTGATCTGTCACTACACGGATTCAATATGCCTGGAAGTTAGGCCAGAGCTTCCTGGCTGAGACAACCAGGACAAAAGCTAGTTTTTGATTGGATACCTGAGCTTTGCCTTCCTTAGGACCCTACTGGCATAATCGGCTTGGAGCTGCCTTCTTACTTTTTCCCACACCAAGAAAAAGATCACTACCTCTGTCCTAACTCCTCGGTACATACATAGGTCCTCCCCCTCTCTTGGACCCTGAAGCAGCGGAGCCTAGGTGAGATGTCTTTATAAAGCTTGGAAAACTTCTTCTCACTCGGAGGTCCATTCAAACTTGTTATTCTCGCACAATACCTTAAAGAGGGGTGAGAATTTCTCCCCTTCCCAGGAGAGGAACTTGCTCAGTCCATCTAGCTTTCTCGCAAGGCATTGGGTCTCCTTTGCGTTCCTTGGGGACTCCAAGTCTAGGATCACCTTTACTTTGTTAAGGTGGGGCTCCACCCCTGCCGAGGTGAGGAGATGGCCTAAAAACTTTCTTCTGCTAGCTCCAAACACACACTTCAAGGAGTTGAGCTTCATCTTATACATTCTCTAGGTGCTAAAGATTTCTACCAAGTATCGGAGGTGAGACTCAACATCCCTGCTTTTGATCATAAGGTCATCCACATAAATCTCCAAGTTCCTGTATTTTTGCTCCGGGAAGACCCGGTCCATCGTTCTCTGATGCATCGCTCCTACATTCTTTTGCCCAAAGGGCATCATCTTATAGAAGTAGCACCTCCGATGATGAAGGAAACATCCTTAATGATGGGTGAGAGCATGTGGATTTGATGGTAACTTGAAAAAGCATCTTAAAACTCATTAGAGAAAAACCAATGACCGACACTACAAGCATGTCAATTCGAGACAAGTGATAACAATCCTTAGGGCATGCTTTATTCTGTAAAGAAAATTCCACACACATCCTCCGCCTCCCATCACCTTTTCACCATTTCCACATTGGAGACTCATCCTGGATACTGAATCTTCGATACAATCAAGGCCTTGGGAAGCATTCCCACCTCCTCCTAGATGGGATCGTCCAGCTTGTCAGCGACAGACCATCTCTTATGTCGGATGGGGAGGGCACTTGGATCAAGGTTGAGGCGATGGCATGCCACGTCTGCATCTATCCCTATCATGTCTACCGTACTATAGGTGAAGACATCCACGTTCTGCTAAATATATGCCAGAATCTTCTCCTAGTCCTCTAGTCTGAGCTCTCCGCCTATCTTCACCTTTTCCATGCATCCTCCCCTCGCGAGCGAGTGTTGGGTCAATTGATCTTAAGGTCCCAGATTTGAAGAAGGCCCACAAGTTAATAGCATACACAAGTTTGTATTTGATATGTGTTCTAGTTCACTGTATGTAGGTTGTCCACAGTTCATTGATTAGATAGGTTGATAAGGTCGGGAGTTTGGTTAGACTCATGACATGATGTTATAGAGAGGCAGAAATTTTCCTAAATCCAGAAGCATTGAGTGAGTACAAATCACTCAATGCCAGAGGCCTAAAAGCATTGACAAAGGTTCAGTCACTGAAAGCCTTAGTGGAGCTGGACTCAAATCTGGCTAAGTTGCGAAGAGATGAGTGAAGGCCATTCACTCAACACCTACTCAATGGAATTTGTCAAAGTATAAAAGTTTTGAATGAAGAAGGCTAACTCAACTCCCAATCAAAGAAAATCTATACAAGTCCATAAGTATTGAGTGTAGAATGTTCACTCAACGCCTTCAGTCAGAATAACTGCCAAGTCCAGAAGCGTTGAGTGAAGAAGGTTCACTCAATGCCTTCAACTAGAAGGATTCTATTAAGTGCAAAAGCATTGAGTGATGAAGATTCACTCAACGCCTTATAAGTTAATCTGTCAAATACACTATCGTTGAATGATGAAGACTCACTCAATGTCTCAGAAGTTAGATAGTTATTCAGCTAACAATTTTTGCATTGAGTGAATACTTACGACTCAACGCTTCAGCAGTTAACACTTAAAAGTTCAGATGCATTGAGTCTCAGGACAATACACAACACTTCTACGCATTGAGTCTCAATACAACACTCAACGCTTCTATGCGTTGAGTAATAAGACTTCACTCAACGGCTATGTAGACGGTATGGTGAAAGTTGCTAAGTCCACAAGCACTAAGTCATGCTGACGTCATCCAAAATTAAAATGAAGCGGGTTTTGCCCACTAAAGGACAAATGACACTGCATGCTTTCTACAGTGCAATTAATGGTAATGCTACTTTATAGCTGGCTATACCACTTACCTATACAGATCAAACAGTCATTGCTTTTAGGGATAAAAAAGTCAAAAGAGATAATATTTAAACAAATAATAGAGAAATAGAGAAAACAATATTCAAACGAGCCTAAACAAACCTATTCACCCCCTAGGTTTTTAACTACCCTTAAACAAAGACTTTCAAGTGGTATCAGAGTGAGGATGTTCAAAAAAAACTTAATAGTCTTAACAAGATCTCCAAGTGTAGTAGAAGCTCATCTTCATGGCTTCAAGTTAGACCCACAAGGAGTTGGGTTCTAATAAACTTCCTATTTGTAGGAAGGATACTTTTTGGATCTGGAAGGAGAGGGTAAGGATGTTCATAGAAGCCTCAGACCCTAGGATATATATAACTATTCAAGAGGGACCTTTCATTCCCATAAAGGTCTCTACTATATATGTCATTGTTCAGATTCCCAAGAAATATTTTGAGATGACCAAGGATGAAGTAATTCTAGCCACTATAGACAAGAGGGCCCAGAATATTATTGTAAGTACCATAGATGATTCAATATACCAGAACTTGGTCCACTATAGAACTGCAAAGGAGATGTGGGATTCTCTAATTTTGTATATGGAAGGGACATATGAGGTGAGGGATGACATGAAATCTCTCCTTAACCAGTAGTATGAGTCCTTCAAGCATGTCAAGAAGGATTCCATAGCTGAATGATATGAAAAGATTTTCAAGATTGTGAACAGTCTGAGCACCTATAACAGACAATTCACAAATTATGAGTTGAATGACAAGTTCTTGAGATCCCTCATTAAGGAATGAGATATGAAGATTTGTGCCATCAGGGAGGTTTGCAACCTGGCCAACACTATGCCCCAAAACCTATTTGGGAAACTATTGTCTCATGAGCTACAACTGAACTCCAGTAGAGCAGAAGAAGACGCTGTTAGAACCCTCAGCAGAGAGAAGACTGTGGCCTTCAAAGCTAAAGCAATAAGGAGGTGCAGGGAAAAGTCTCCTTCTCCACCAAGGAGAGCTGCTAAGTCAGAGTACTCGAATCCCAGCACTTCAGACAATGAACTATTAGATGGAGAACTTACCTTGTTCTCCAAACAGTTCAAGAAGATGTTGAGCAAGAGAAGACAGTGGAAGAACAGGGGTTCTTCTAGCTCTAGCTCTAGAAAGCCATATACTAACATGGAGAAGTCTAGAAAAGACTCCTCTAGGGAAAGGTATGATTCTAAGAACAACAAACACTTTAAGACTAATGTTGTTTTCTATTGTTGTAATAGATCTGGACATTATTATTGATGACTGTCCAGTCAAGAGGATGGAGAATAAGAAATCAGATGACAAGAAGCATCACAAGGACAAGAAGGCTAAAAAGAGCTTCTTGGACAAGAAGAAAACCTGCTTGTTAGATAGTGATTCTGATTCTTCAGAATCAGAAGAAGAAGAAGAGGCATATATTGGTCTCTTTTCTATTGAAGAGAAGGTTGATCTTCCTATGGCCATAATTGGCATCAGGGCACCACTGTCGTCTGTTGACAGTGATTTTGAAGATGATGAAGAATTTAGCCTCATGGCCTTAACTGAAGATAATCAGGACAATTCTGCTCCTAATGAAGTAATCTCACTTCCCAATTCTCCTTCTGTGTGTGAGACTGGCTCAGATTCAGAGACATCTAATTCATCCAGTAAGGGGGATGGATCAGAATCTAATGAGGATGTCAATCAATTGATTAACAAATATGGTTCTATCTTGGATGCTCTGAAGAAGAGCAAGAAGCTTGTCAAGAAAGAAGATGATGAGAAAACTTCTCTATAGTAAGCTAACTCATTGTAGTCTGAGTCAGCCTCCATGCTAGCCCAGATGTGGAAGGAATTTAGTCAGCTAAAGACAATCTCAATAATCCAAATAAGCACCATGTAACGACCCCATCCGTTACATGACGTATAATAGAAGGTCCGGCCGGGGCCCCACACTATATGGCACAAACAGACGGTGAGGTCACAGGATAATACCAAACCATACACGAATCCTAACTTAGAGCATTCTAGCGGAAGCTTTAAGTTGTAATTTGAACTCTAACCAGGAATGTCCAATATATAAACCACTGTTATATATAACCACGGAATGTACAACAAAGGTTTGGCCTTAAGGCCTTACAGTTCCTCTTTCCATACAACATGGATTACAAACCTCAGCGCGCAGGCCGGTCATACATGAGGAAAACAAAACAAACAAAACCATTTGTTCAGCCTTCAAGGGCTAGCCACAGCAACAGCAGTAGGGCTTCAGCCCTTCACTTACCACTTGGCTCTCCAGCACCTGCATAGGGACAATCCACCCAAATGGTGGCAAACAATGCAACGGTCAGCATTCAGCTGACCCAATTATAACAATCCTACCCCTTTCTCGGGGCATTAGCATTCTTTCCCTGCATAGCATGGCATCATCATATAGCAACTATGTGCGCGCAGGCACATTCAAGCCATCACAACCATCGGCCACACGGCCCGACAGTCCGTGCACTCAGGGCACATTCTTGGTGTACCGGAATACCAGGGTCAACACCACCGTCTACATGGTATTATTTGAGCATTCTAGTCTTTCCAGCGCGCGGGCCTAAGACTCTCATTAGGCGCTCCAACAAAACCCATAACCAGGCTTCCAAGTCGGACGGACCTAACGCAGGTACGGATCAGCCACCCCCCGTTGCTTAAGTCACCGTGCCACCTCGAATACGGAAGTATCCATGGCTATTTATAGGCGCGGGTCGGTTTCACCTTTCCTGTTCGGCAATCTGCCTTTTCATCGAGTTGCAGCCCAAGGGCTCAACCTCTCATAAAGTGGCAACGCACGGCCACAAGAGTTGCATCCAACCCTCTTCATTTCCTGGACATCATCCAGTACTTCCTGCTGCCCCAAGCAACAGGTAGGCACAAGGCAACACAAGCCATAAACACGGAGCCTTCTCCGATATGCAAACAAGCATCACCAATCCAGACCATGTCCAGATGGGCTTCACACAGCATGCCTAGATCCGTACTCCAATTCCGGACTCTAACAAGGGGGACTTCACATATCTACCCCAAGGGACACCACAACCCACCGCACACTCGCGGGGAAGGGCTTTCCCTATGCAATGCAGAAAAGAAGGACTTCACATGTCCAAGAAGGGAGATCGTTACCCTTGTCGATCTCTTGGGAGCCATCGAAAACTAGCCGGTGAGAAAGAACCGCAGCAGCCTTGCCTTCACAACGCCGGCTTCGGATCACGAATCGGACCACGGGAACTCCGTCGGTGGCTTGATCTCCTCCTCCTTCTTCTTCCTCCTCTCTCTTTCTCTCTTCCTTAACCAAATGAAGAATGAAGTCTTCATCAGCCTCTACGGATTTAATTCAGCCAGGAATCACCTGAGCCCTTGGATCCAAAGAGAGAAATCTGAATGGCCACGATTTGCCCAAAAACTCATTTTTTTGGCTGACACGGCCTGTGACACGCCCGTGTCACAGGCCGTGTAACCTTAAGCGGCACACGCGGTATTCGTACCGACTGAGATTTACCAGAACACGAGAATCGACACGCCCGTGTCGAACCTGACACGCCCGTGTCATTCCTGAGACACGCCCGTGTCACCCCTGCCTCATCGAGCTGCAAGCAGTACATGGGTAGGCACACGGCATCGGACACGCCCGTGTCCAACCTGACACGCCCGTGTTCAAGGCTTAGTTCAAGGCCGTGTAATCTTCTGACTCGGACCTCATTTTATTTGAGTGACACGCCCTGGGACACGCCCGTGTCCCAGGCCGTGTACCCCCGACACGCCCTGGGACACGCTCGTGTCCCAGGCCGTGTAAACTGACCTGCACCTCAAAACCATTTTGAGTCTTTTTGGGGTCTTTTTGGGGTGTTACAATCCTCCCCCCCCCCCCCCTTAACAAAATTTCGTCCCGAAATTTGCATGGTAAGGAAACAAGAACCAACAATACTATAACTTGAGAATTCTGTTATAACAAGAGGTACACGGTCTACAGCTTATCTAAACAACTCTGGAAATTCAGCTCGCATGGTCTGCTCTCGCTCCCATGTTAGCTCTTCACGGCCACAATTGTCCCATCGGACCTTGACCATCCCGATCACTTTGTTCCGCAACTGTTTCTCGGCTCGATCCTCGATCCGAATGGGTCTAACCCTCGTCGTTAGCCCATAGTCGACCGGTACCCGATCATTCTCCACTACTTGAGCTGGATCCTTCACCGCCTTACGAAGGACTGAGATGTGAAATACATCATGTAATCCACCCAAGTCTGCTGAAAGTGCTAGTCGATAAGCAGCTTCCCCAACTCGCTCCACCACCTCATATGGACCAAGATACCTCGGACTTAGCTTTTTCAAGCGCCGAATCCTGGACACGCCTTTGAAGGGTTTGATCTTCAAATATACCCAATCACCCACCGCGAACTCCACGTTCTGATGTTTGGCATTGTAGTACTTTGCTTGACGATCTTGAGCTATCACTAGCCTCTCCCGAATAGAGCGTATGAGCGAGGTAGCTTCTTCGACTTCCTTTTTCCCACTCAGCTTAGATTCGCCTGCTTCTGCCCAAGCTAACGGTGTACGGCATTTACGACCATATAAAGCCTCAAACGGTGCCATACCGATGCTCGCTTGGTAGCTATTATTATAGGCAAATTCGACAAGAAATATATAATTTTCCCATCTCTTACCAAAGTCTAGGGCACACATGCGGAGCATATCCTCCATCGTCCTGTTGGTTCGTTCAGTCTGGCCATCCGTTTGGGGATGAAAGGCCGTACTAAATGCTAACTTTGTACCCAACATTTGATGAACGAGCTGCCAATCATTCGATGTGAACCGCCCATCACGGTCACTAACGATGCTCCGAGGAACACCGTGCAGGAGAACAACCTGCTCCACAAAAAGCTTGGCCAAGGTTTCCACCGAATCGTCTCTTCTGTTTGGAAGGAAGTGTGCCACTTTTGTCAACCGGTCCACAATCACCCAGATTGAATCATGAAAGCGTTGAGATCTCGGCAACCCGTGCACGAAATCCATCGAAATGTCATCGAACTTCCACTCCGGAATAGGTAACGACTTCAGGAAACCGCCAGGCTTCTGGCATTCCGCTTTCACCAACGCACAGGTCTTGCATTCCGCCACATACCGTGCTACATCTTTCTTTAATCCGGGCCACCAGAACAGCTTTTTCAGATCTCTGTACATCTTTGTGCTCCCTGGGTGAACTGAGTACTTTGCAAAGTGAGCTTCGTACATCAACTCTTCCCTCAATTTACCCACACTTGGGATGCACACTCAACCATTTCTTCGTAACAAACCGTTATCCCAAGAGAATTGGTCATCCGGCCCATCTTTTGCATAGCGCTGGAGACTTTCATCCAGCTCCGTTGCTCGCCGAACTCTGTCCGTAAGGTCATATTGAACCTCCGTCCAGTTCAAGCATGCATCGGTCGACGAACCCTTGTCAACACAAGATATCTCCAATGCTTCCAATTCCTAGATTAAACGCTGATCATGCCTCTGCAACCAGCTTGCCCGTACCGGAGTCTTTCGACTCAAAGCATCAGCGACCACATTTCCCTTCCCGCGAGTATAATGAATCTCAAAGGTGTAGTCCCCAAGGAACTCCATCCATCTTCGTTGTCGCATATTCAGATCCTTCTGATCCAACAAATACTTTAGGCTTTTGTGATCTGTATAGATATCCACTTTAACGCCATAAAGATAGTGCCGCCACAACTTGAGCGCAAAGATTACCGCCGCCAACTCCAAATCATGGACGGGGTAATTCCGCTCATGCACTTTCAACTGGCGCGAGCCATAAGCAATCACTTTCCCAAACTGCAGAAGAACGCAGCCTAAGCCACTCCCAGAAGCATCACTATAGATCTCATATCCATCTGTACCACATGGCGATGTCAGCACAGGCGCCGTGGTCAAACGACTCTTCAAGTCTTCAAAAGCACGCGCACACTCCGGCGTCCAAATGAACTTTTGATCCTTTCTCGTCAGTGTGCTTAGAGGTAACGCAATCCGTGAGAAGTTTTCCACAAACCGTCTATAGTAGCCCGCAAGTCCAAGGAAACTCCTGACCTCGGCCACTGAAGACATCACTGGCCAATCCCGAATGGCACTTATCTTCAACGGATCCACCGCGATACCCTCTCCGCTTACCACATGGCCTAAAAAGGCTACTAAAGAGAGCCAGAACTCACACTTTGAGAACTTGGCATAAAGCTTATTCCTCTGCAGGGTATGCAAGACCAACCGCAAATGGTTTGCATGATCCTCTTCCGACTGAGAGTATACTAAGATGTCATCGATAAACACATCACGAACAAATCCAAGTACTCTCGGAACGTTCGATGCATTAGGTCCATAAATACCGAAGGCGCATTACATAGGCCAAATGGCATTACCGTGAATTCATAATGACCGTAGCGTGTTCCAAACGCTGTCTTGGGAATGTCACCTTCCCTAATCCTCAGCTGATAATATCCCGATTTCAAATCCAATTTGGAATAGACCGTTGATCCTGCCAGCTGATCAAAGAGGTCATCAATCCGCGGAATCGGATATTTGTTTTTCTCCGTCAGCTTATTCAACTCGCGGTAGTCAATACATAACCGTAAACTACCGTCTTTCTTTTTCACAAATAGAACAGGCGCGCTCCAAGGTGACATACTTGGGCGTATATATCCCTGCTCCAACAACTCTTGCAATTGGACTTTCAACTCAGCCATCTCTTTTGGTGCGATGCGATATGGTGAGCGGGCCACAGGTTTCGCACCTGGCACCAACTCAATAGAGAAGTCAATCTCCCGCTGGGGTGGTAACCCAGGAAGATCTTTAGGAAACACATCGGCAAATTCTGACACAACCAGAACTTCACCGACACTGGCCTTTGGCTCAACAGCCTGAATTAGCGTGAAGAATAACTCCGCGCCCTTCCGAACAGCATTGATGACTTGGAGCGCAGACAACAAAGTCCCGCCAACTCCTCGCATACCAGCGAACTTCATCACAAGTCCGGTATTCTGGCCCAGTGTAATCTCCTTGGAGTTGCAATCAATAAAGGCACGCTGCTCCGAGAGCCAGTCCATACCAAAGATCACATCAAACTCCGATAACGGTAGCACCGCTGCACTCAAACCGAAATCCCGACTTCCTATTTGAACATCCACATTGCAAGCCCTATTCGCAAGCATCACACAGCCATTCGGCAATAGCACCCTTGTACTATCCACCGTCACATGACTCAGTACCCCAATTCGAGATACGAAATCCTCAGACAGAAAAGAATGCGAAGCACCCGTATCAAACAGGGCTCTCGCCAAATTATTCCGAATCAGGACAAAGCCTGCAGCACACACACATCATGCACAAGCTATACATAACCAAAAGCAATATCCCTTAAGCAAGTAAGCTAATTACTCGTACCTGTGACGACGTCACTTTGCTTAATCGCCTCCTGCTGGCCAAGCTGATAGATTCGGGGCTGTGCCTGAGACGCAGAGGAATCAACCACCGTTTTGCCCTTCTCAACATAAGACGCACCCATCTTCTTGTCCCCTTTGGGCTGAACAACCCGACAGTCACGGGCTATATGCCCCACTCGGCCACAGTTATAGCATGTACGAGAATCCGGCCTTGATGTCGCTCCCGACACAACGGTCGTAGTCACTTGCCCAGACGGCTTGGACCTCTTGCCCCCTTTCTTCTGGTAGAACGATTTGCTCGGGCGAGGTGCTTGAACCTCTGGCTTCGACACAACCAAGCCCTTGTTCCCCTGCACCCGCCGCATGTCCTTCTCCAACGCACAAGCAGTATCAACTAACGCCTGAAACCCTTGGTTCACTGAACTCGAAAGCAGGAACCTCAACTCATCCCGCAATCCTTCATAGAACCTGTTCGTTTTCCTTTGATCATCCGCAAAGATTGTTCCCGCATACCGCCCCAACCTGGTAAACTCATGCAAGTAGATATCCACGCTATCTTCTCCTTGCTTTAACCGTTGGAACTCATTTTCCATGGCAATCCGCTGCGCCGCTGGGACATGCTTCGCCAGAAATATTCGAGAGAACTCCTCAATCGATACTTGCGTTAATTGCCTGCCCGCCAAATGGTGTACCTCAACCTATTCCCACCACAACCGCGCCTCTCCTTCAAGCATGAAGGTGGCCAAGGTGACCTTCAGAGTTTCCTCCGCCCTGATCGCTGTCATTATCCGCTTGACACGCGATAACCAATCCTCTGCCTGCATTGGGGATCCCAGTGCCGTAAACGTAGGAGGATTGAAGCTCATGAATTGCTTCAATTGTCGGTCAGCTGCACGTGGATCTACAGCCTCAACCGGCTCGGGTCTTACAACAACACGAACTGGCTCGACTGCCGGCTGCGCTTGCCCGATCGGCTGAATCATGGCAAATAGCGCCTCAGCAACTAAGCAAACAGTTTCCGCAGATGGAGGAGGTGTTGGCACCTCAGCTGGTGCCGCACTCTCATCAGAGCGCTGGGGCTCAGACTGCCCAGCACCACTACGTGTCACCTATAGGTGGACAAGACACACATTAGCGATCGTATGCAAGCAAAACAACACAAAAAGGAATGCGCAGATCCCTCAAACAAGATTATGTACATTCCTTAGTGGACATTCCAGAGTTCATTAGCGTTACAGCAGGGCGCACAAACACACGCTCGCCACCCCACAAAAGAATTCGACCACGAATTCGAAGGAGGAAGACGGAACGAAGCGGATACCAAAATGTAACGACCCCATCCGTTACATGACGTATAATAGAAGGTCCGGCCGGGGACCCACACTATATGCCACAAACAGACGGTGAGGTCATAGGATAATACCAAACCATACACGAATCCTAACTCAGAGCATTCTAGCGGAAGCTTTAAGTTATAATTTGAACTCTAACCAGGAATGTCCAATATATAAACCACTGTTATATATAACCACGGAATGTACAACAAAGATTTGGCCTTAAGGCCTTACAGTTCCTCTTTCCATACAACATGGATTACAAACCTCGGCGCGCAGGCCGGCCATACATGAGGAAAACAAAACAAACAAAACCATTTGTTCAGCCTTCAAGGGCTAGCCACAGCAGCAGCAGCAACAGCAGTAGGGCTTCAGCCCTTCACTTACCACATGGCTCTCCAGTACCTGCATAGGGACAATCCACTCAAATGGTGGCAAACAATGCAACGGTCAGCATTCAGCTGACCCAATTATAACAATCCTACCCCTTTCTCGGGGCATTAGCATTCTTTCCCTGCATAGCATGGCATCATCATATAGCAACTATGTGCGCGCAGGCACATTCAAGCCATCACAACCATCGGCCACACGGCCCGACAGTCCGTGCACTCAGGGCACATTCTTGGTGTACCGGAATACCAGGGTCAACACCACCGTCTACACGGTATTATTTGAGCATTCTAGTCTTCCCGGCGTGCGGTCCTAAGACTCTCATTAGGCGCTCCAACAAAACCCATAACCAGGCTTCCAAGTCGGACGGACCTAACGCAGGTACGGATCAGCCACCCCCCGTTGCTCAAGTCGCCGTGCCACCTCGAATACGGAAGTATCCATGGCTATTTATAGGCGCGGGTCGGTTTCACCTTTCCTGTTCGGCAATCTGCCTTTTCATCGAGTTGCAGCCCAACGGCTCAACCGCTCATAAAGTGGCAACGCACGGCCACAAGAGTTGCATCCAACCCTCTTCATTTCCTGGACATCATCCAGTACTTCCTGCTGCCCCAAGCAACAGGTAGGCACAAGGCAACACAAGCCATAAACACGGAGCCTTCTCCAATATGCAAACAAGCATCACCAATCCAGACCATGTCCAGATGGGCTTCACACAGCATGTCTAGATCCGTACTCCAATTCCGGACTCTAACAAGGGGGACTTCACATATCTACCCCAAGGGACACCACAACCCACCGCACACTCGCGGGGAAGGGCTTTCCCTATGCAATGCAGAAAAGAAGGACTTCACATGTCCAAGAAGGGAGATCGTTACCCTTGTCGATCTCTTGGGAGCCATCGAAAACTAGCCGGTGAGAAAGAACCGCAGCAGCCTTGCCTTCACAACGCCGGCTTCGGATCACGAATCGGACCACGGGAACTCCGCCGGTGGCTTGATCTCCTCCTCCTTCTTCTTCCTCCTCTCTCTTTCTCTCTTCCTTAACCAAATGAAGAATGAAGTCTTCATCAGCCTCTACGGATTTAATTCAGCCAGGAATCACCTGAGCCCTTGGATCCAAAGAGAGAAATCTGAATGGCCACGATTTGCCCAAAAACTCATTTTTTTGGCTGACACGGCCTGTGACACGCCCGTGTCACAGGCCGTGTACCCTTAAGCGGCACACGCGGTATTCGTACCGACTGAGATTTACCAGAACACGGGAATCGACACGCCCGTGTCGAACCTGACACGCCCGTGTCATTTCTGAGACACGCCTGTGTCACCCCTGCCTCATCGAGCTGCAAGCAGTACACGGGTAGGCACATGGCATCGGACACGCCCGTGTCCAACCTGACACGCCCGTGTTCAAGGCTTGGTTCAAGGCCGTGTAATCTTCTGACTCGGACCTCATTTTATTTGAGTGACATGCCCTGGGACACGCCTGTGTCCCAGGCCGTGTACCCCCGACACGCCCTGGGACACGCCCGTGTCCCAGGCCGTGTAAACTGACCTGCACCTCAAAACCATTTTGAGTCTTTTTGGGGTCTTTTTGGGGTGTTACACACCATTAGCCAGAAGAATAAGATCATTAAGGATCTTGAAGAGAAGCTCCTCAAAGAGAGGATTCTGGTGGTCGAGTTTTCTAAGCCTAAGATTGTGTTGCCACTGATTGACTCTTTCTCCTCTCAAAATGAAAAGAGGGGATTGGGGTTCAAGTGAAATACTAGAGCTGCCCATTCTAAAGGGAAAGGCAAGGTTCCAGTTGTGCCTCAGACCACCTTTCAGAAAGTTATTCTCCCTTCTAACAGGTATGACCATGACAGTATGTATGGTCTCTAGAAAGAATTAAAAATTCTTTCTGTAGCTTTAATGCTACTTCTAATGGAAAAATAAAGGGCATGGGATTGAGTGTACTGAGCCTTCCCATGTGGAAATCTAAATGGCCCACCATGGACCATTTGTCTTTGGTGCTCCTACACCCACTCTCAAGAGTAAGGAAGTGGCCTCCACCCAAAGTATTTCTTCTAAGAATAAGACTGTGATAAAGACTATAAGTAAGCCTCACTTGGCCATTTGTAATTCCATCAACACCTTGTCAACTACAAAGAAGGCATCTGTTGGTATAAATCAGAATAAACCAAGTGTACCTACTGACAGAATACTTTCAGTCAAATTCTTGCTGAAAGAAATAGGAAGAAGGTTGCTGCTCTCCCCTCTGAACAAATAAAGATTGATGGCTTACATACATAAAAGGCTGTTTAGAAGAGGAGATACAATATCCAAGAGTGTTGGTGTTATGGTAAGATGAGTCACTTTGCCATAGACTATTGGTACAATGCAAGTATGCAAAGGGCAAGGATGAGTCTTCCTGTCTTGGCTGCGGTAAGTAGGTATAGCCATTTTTAAACTAACATGAACCAAGGACCCAAACCCTTTTGTGTTCCTAAGGTAAATTAACCATGTGATAGCAGGTAAGTCTAAGTACCCATTAGATGTCAATATGATACTTGGATAGTGGTTGTTCTATACATATGACTTGAACAAGGATCCATCTAAAGGATTATACTCAAGAGAGGAGTGGATCTAAAGTCATCTTCGGAGGTTAAGACAGAGGAGTTTCCAAAGGATATGGTATGATTACCAAAGATATAGTATCCATTACAAAAGTAGATTATATGGAAGGATTACAACAAAATCTGATTAGCATAAGAAAACTCTGTGATATTGGCTTTGTCATTGTCTTCCATAAGGATAAGTGTCTGATCAAAAGGTCAAGTGACCACGAGGTCATTTCGACAGGCACTAGGAGTGAGAATATTTACTGTTTAAATTTCCTATGTTTAGATTCAGACTCTCCAGTTTGCCTTATTGCAAATGAGAAAGATTCTTATTGTGTGCAATGGCACCAAAGGCTTGCTCACTTGAATTATAAGACAATCAAAAAGATCTTCTATGAAGAGCTAGTCAGAAATGGACCCAATCTGAAATGCACCAAAGATGACATTTGCTCTACATGCCAAAAGGGTAAACAGACAAAGGCCTCCTTTAAGATCATTGGGGACAAGGATTCTGAGATGCGTATTTACCTCCTGCATATGGACTTATTTGGTCGTATACAAGTTCATAGTCTAGGTAGGGAAGTCTACACTCTTGTGATAGTTGATGACTTTTCCAGATTTATAAGGGTATTCTTTTTTAAGAAAAATTCTGAAACCCTTGATAGCTTTGTGATCTTTGTTAGGAAAATTCAGAATAAAAAGGACTGTTATGTGGTGAAAATAAGAAGTGACCATGACACAAAATTTCAATTTGAAGGCATGACAAAGTTCTGTGAAGAGCATGGTATATTTTAGGAGTTTTCTTCTCCAAAAACACCCCAGTAAAATGGGTTAGCTGAGAGGAAAAACAGGGCTCTCGTAGAGGATGGAAGGACATTACTCAGTGACACTTCTCTGAGGCAGTGAACACTGCTTATCATGTCCTAAATAGAGCCACTATCAATAAGTACCACAGGAAGACTCCCTATGAGATTATGAAAGGCAAAAAACCAAATCTTGCCTGTTTCAAAATCTTTGGAAGCAAATGCTTTATGCTTATCAATGGGAATTCCTACTTGACAAAGTTTGCTATAAAGTCCTATTACGGAATTTTTTTTGGGTACAACAACCACAACAAAGCCTATATAGTCTATAACTTGAAGAATCAAGTTGTAGTAGAGTTTATCAATGTAGTACTTGATAAGTCTTCTATGATTCATAGTGAGCTGCCAAGCTCCTATAGATCTGCGGGTGAATAATTTAAGTTGGACAAGCTGAGCATCTATGATACACCTCCTATTGAAAAAGAAGAGGATGAGGGTGTGGTCATTGCAAAAGAAGGTCAAGGTGGATTGGACATATATGAAGATCATTAGGCTCAAGAAAATTGAAGTTCAAAGTGATTAGACAGAATGCTAGCTGCTGTCAGACACTTGAAAGATCACCCCAAAGATCTAATTATTGGAGATGCAAGTAAAGGTGTTATAACAAGAAGCAGAAGCCTCAATATAGCAAAGTATTCAAACTTTCTGTCACAAGTAGAACCAAAGAAGTTTTAAGATACAAACATAGATCCATTTTGGATTGTGTCTATGCAAGAAGAACTGAACCAGTTCAAGAGATACAATATCGAGAAGCTGGTTCCTAGACCTCATGTACATAACACTATTGGAACTAAATGGATTTATAGAAACAAGCTTGATGAAAATGGTGTTATAATCAAAAATAAAGCTAGACTGGTTGCCAAAGGATATAGGTAAGAGGAAGGTATTAATTTTGATCAAATCTTTCACCAGTCGCTAGACTAGAAGCTATAAGACTTTTCCTTACATATGCTGCATATAAAGGATTTAAGGTCTACCAAATGGATGTTATGTCATCTTTCCTGAATGGTGACCTGAAAAAGGAGGTTTATGTTATGCAACGCTAAGGTTTTGTTAACTCTAACTTTCCTGACTATGTATTTAAATTAAGAAAAGTTTTATATGGGTTGAAACAGGCCCCTAGGGCATGGTAAGAAACTATATCTAGCTTTCTCATTGAGAACAAATTCTCAAGGGGGAATATAGACAAAATATTATTCCTAAGGAAAGTGAAGGGCAAGATAATCGTACTCCAAATTAATGTAGAGGACATAATTTTTGGCTCTACTGATGATGGCCTTTGCAAGAAATTTCCAAACTTATGCAATGGCAGTTTGAGATGAGTAGTATGGGTGAACTCAAGTATTTCTTAGGCCTCTAGGTTAGACAGATAGAGGATGGATTATTCATCTCTCAGACTAAGTTCACCAAGGAGTTTATAAAAAACATTTGAATAGAGAGTGCCTCCATCATGAAAACTCCAATAGGGTCAAGTATCTCAATAGACAAGGATAATACTGGAAAACCTGTTGATGAAACCTTGTATAGAGGCATAATTTTCTCCCTTCTCTACTTGACTGCTAGTAGGCCAGACATTATAGATGCTACATGTGTTTGTGCTAAGTACCAGACATGCCTTAACGAGTCTCATTATTCTGCTGCCAAAAGAATTCTGAGATATCTCTATGGCACACCTGATCTTGGTCTGTGGTACCCTATGAATAATGATTTTGAACAAATAGGGTATTTAGATGCAGATTTTTCTGTTTGTAGAGAAGATAGTAAAAGCACATCAGGAACCTATCATCTCTAGGGATATGACTGGTATCATGGAGCAGCAAGAAACAGACCAGTGTATCCATATCTACTACATAATCAGAATACATTTTAGTTGGAAGTTGTTATGGACAGCTACTATGGATTCAACATCAACTCCATCATTATAATCTTCAGCTATGTAAAACTCTTATGTATTGTGATTCATTTAGTGATATCTCAATTGCTAAGAATCCTATGTCTCATTGCAGGACCAAGCACATTGAGATTAGATATAATTTCATTAGAGAGCATGTTGATAAGGAAGATATCAGTCTTGAGTTTGTCCCTATAGACAAACAAGTGGCTGATATCTTCACTAAGCCTCTATATGAAGCCAAGTTAAATACCTTCAAATTTGAGTTGGGTATGTTATACTTGGAGTAGCATCATCATGTTTACATGTATATGTGCATTTGGAGGATTAACCTTTTGTATGTAATTAATAAGGAAATGGACTAACTGTTCAGGAATAAAGAGCATTGAGACACAACTCAGGCATCAAGAGCGTTGAGTGCACTCAACGCATTCAATCCGGCGGATCAGATTATGAAAAATTCTCTGGATTAATCTCAGCCTTTGATCAAATCGTGTAAAACATGACAGGTACGCGCCTCTAAATATTCTCGAATATGGGTAACTATAAATAGAAATTTGTGTGTAGGATAAAATACATAGTTCCTTACCCTATTCGACTCATTGCATCCCTTCCAGAGTATTCTCTTGCAAAGTTATTCAACTCTCCAGCAACTCAAGGATTTAATGGAACCCAAAGGTGTATATTTCCTGTTCGAGGGATCTAAACTCATTAGGAATGGATTCAAGGATGTGTCTGAAGAACTACAACTAGTTCTTCATCTGCTTAATACCACCAACCTACAATTTATTCTATCAAAACCAAGTTCCATCTAGAAAAGAGAAGTGTTAGAATTGTACACTAATGCCAAAGTGGACTCATCTTCCAAAAAGATTATGTAAGGCTTTGAAACAAAATTAATATTTACATAAAGATTATAAAATACAAGTGGACTCATCTTCCAAAGTGGACTCATCTATCAGTGGAAACAAAATTAATATTTACATAAGAACATTGAGTAAGGCTTTGAAACATACTAAGTTTGGGCCATCAGATGAAGAGGATGAACTTTTTGTTGAGGATGTTAAGTCAACAATTAAATGGTGTGGCCTGTCAAAGAACACCATAGGTTCTATAATGAGAAAAGAGATGAACCTGAAAGGGAAATTCTTGGTAGATATCATAGGCAAAGCCTTAATCTGCAAGACTGGTTCTCATGACATGATTTCAAAAAAGATGTTTGAGATGATTACCAGAGTAATTCTATCAAAGAATACTGACTGGGGCAAGATTCTCTTTGAGAGGATAGCGGAATGTATTCCAGAACCCAACCTGGGTAGAATTCTCTCATTATTCTTGCTGAGCTCAGCTCTAAGGATCCTCAATATGAGGCTATCAGCTAAAATACATCATATGAGGAAAATGGACTCAAGGATGTTTGATAAGTGGGATAGAGTGTTGCTCCCACACCAACTGCCAACTGATAAAAAGAAAAAGAAAGTAGTTACAATCACTTAAGAAAGCTTTAGAAGCAACTCTTATGAAAGTAGAGGTAAAGATCCTCATAACCCACAGTTATCTGAATCAACTTTTGAGATCAGGAGAGATGTAAGTGCCCATGTGTCTATGTCATCAGAACATGCTGCCAAAATTCTACCAACCAGTGTTTCTCAATCTGAAGACACTCCAAGAGAAACTACCGAGAAATTGGTTGGTGCTATTACAGATAAAATTTATGCAGAGATTGAGGGGGAGAACCTCAAAGTGGATGCTCTTACTGAGGGGGAGCAAGACCAATCTCCTGTTGGTTTACAAGATCAGATTGACTTTTTCCTGGATAACCTATAAGAAAGAATATGTCAAATTCCAGTTGAATCTCTGCTGCTGCCCTCTAATGCTCAAGTTGAGGGGGAGAAAGTTCCATATATAGTGCAATAAGATGTCCCCAAAATAGTTGCTGATGTTCATCAAGTTTATATGGACATTGCTGAGGTTGAGGGGGAGGCTCGCATTGAGCTCGCTGCTCAAGAAACTTAAAATGTGATTGAGTTATCTTGGGCTGATGATCCTGCTGCTAATATTCCTGCTCACTCCATTGAGTTTTAAGTGACTGATTCTGAAGCTAGGAGAGATATAAGGAGGGATGATGAAGATGTCTAGTTCCAAGGGACATCTCAACAAACTGATGTAATTTCCTCCTCCTTGATGGCTCAATTAAAAGGACTATTAGATGACCAGAGGAAGCAAGTAGAATACTATGCAGATGATTCTATAAAAGAACTGAGACAATATCTATCCGCTGAGATCAAGTTTTAAGATTTGAGGTGAATCTTCTCAGGGCAAATAAAGTAGAATTATTAAAGAGGGCTGCTCCAACTGTGGACTATACTGCCAACAAACTAGATGTCCTAGAGCAGAAGAAAAATGACACTATACATAATTAATGCATTACTACTGAAAACATGAAGATAGTGCATGAAGTGCAGGACATCATGGAAACCAACAAGATTATTCTAGAGAGGAGAATGGATGCATGCACCCAGTACTTAGATGAACACATATTACAGGTTAAGAATCAAGTTACCAAAGGTGTTAATTATTTGGCTGAAAAGATTTCCTCTACCAAGTACTCCCTGAGTACAATCATTTCTGAAGAAGTCATAAAGGGGGAGAAATCAATAATTTAGGCCAGTACAAAAAATGCAATTTGGACTTCAAATGTTTTTCAGAGGATCACTATGCCTAGATCCTTTTGTATATGATGATGTTCCTGCTTCTAAATTCAAACAGATGGTGTTAGAGTTGAAACTATTTATAGTACTATTCTAACCTTCACCCCCACCACTCAATAACTATTTAAGAGAAAAAGTAAGGCTACTGCTGAGGATGATGCTGAGATCTGGCAGAGCAAGAAGAGAAATAGAGAAGAGATGGAGTTCGGGCCTGATTTTGAACTATAGAGTCCTCAATCCAGGCCTTTTTTCTTGCCTGGGATCAAATTAGAGAAAACAAAACTGATAGAAGTAAATTGTACAACACCATGGAATTGGCAAAACTTGAAAGAGATGAATAGATCATGAGAAAGTTCAGAAAGGATAAGAAGGTTGGTACCTTACAGTCAGATGCTCTAGAGCCTAGCAAATATTTCCCGAAGCCAAACAACTACTTTGAGAGGAAAAGGTAAAAGAAGATAGAAGCTGAGGAGAAGGCTATAAAAGGTCTAGCAGGGGCATAGTCATTAAGGAACCTAATGCCTAACAATGACAGTTATAATCGGTTCGTTATGGCCTTAGGGATATGAAACATTATTGTTGGCATACACTTTTATTTATAATTATCAAATTTTGATGAGTTTTGCAAGAATGCCTTTAATAATGTATAATGTCAGACACCGCACTGTCAAAAAAAGGAGTCCGGTTAGACAAATCCGATGGGAAGCTCCGCCTTGGGGGTGGTGAAAGTGAATACGGATGGGTCAAGGGTATGGCGGGTGTGATAACTATCTTAAACTAAGTAAAGTAGTGCATGTGAGTGGTTTTGCGGGTTTCAAGCTCACTTGGGTACTTGTACTAACACTGCGGCGGAGCTATATGCAGTTCGTCTGGGTCTTGGTCTAGCATGGCAAGAGGGGTTTCGGAATGTGGTTTGTGAGGTGGATGCACATTGTGTTAATCAAATTTTGGTTGTGTGTTGTTTCTCGCTCTTCTATTTTATGAAATTATGTTTTCTGTGAGTTAGTTTATATCATTGACTAGGGTTCTGACCTCTTTAAAAGGGGGGAGATTGTTGGGTCCATTGATCACAATGTCCTAGATTTGAAGAAGGCCCACAAGTTAATAGTATATAGATGTCTGTATTTGATATGTATTCTAGTTCAATGTATGCAAGTTCTCTACTGTTCATTGATTAGAAAAGTTGATAGGGTCAAGGGTTTGGATTGACTCAAGAAAGGATATTATAGAGAGGCAAAAATTTGTCTAAGTCTATAAGCGTTGAGTGAGTACACATTACTCAATGCCAGAGGCCTAAAAGCATTGACAAAAGTTTAGTCACTCAAAGACTCAGTAGAGCTTGACTCAAATCTTACTAAGTCCAGAAGTGTTGAGTGAAGGTCATTAACTCAATGCCTACTCAAAGGAATATGTCCAAGTATAGAAGCATTGAGTGAAGAAGGCTCACTCAACGCCCTATCAAAGAAAATCTATACATGTCCAGAAGCATTGAGTGTAGAAGGTTCACTCAAAGCCTTCAATAAGAATAACTGTCATGTCTAGAAGCGTTGAGTGAAGAAGTTTCACTCAATGCCTTTAACTAGAAGGTTTCTATTAAGTGCAAAAGCATTGAGTGATGAAGGTTCACTCAACACCTTATCAGTTAAGCTATCAAAGGCAATAGAGTTGAATGATGAAGGCACACTCAACGCCTCAGAAGTCAGACAGTTATTTAGCTAAGTGTTTTTGCATTGAGTGGAGACTTACCACTCAATGCTTCAGCAGTTAACACTTAAAGTTAAGAAGAGTTGAGTCTCAAGACAACACTCAATGGTTCATGCGTTGAGTCTCAAGACAACACTCAACGCTTCTATGCGTTGAGTCACAAGACTTAACCCAACGCCCATGCAGACAGTATGGTAAAAGTTGCTAAGTCCACTAGCGCTGTGTCATGCTGATGTCATACAAAATTCAAATGAAGCGGGTTTTGCGCG
Source organism: Platanthera zijinensis (assembly GCA_039513925.1). Taxonomy (NCBI): domain Eukaryota; kingdom Viridiplantae; phylum Streptophyta; class Magnoliopsida; order Asparagales; family Orchidaceae; genus Platanthera; species Platanthera zijinensis. The sequence continues at coordinate 156,118,704 of CM077084.1, read as the reverse complement.
CTCTGGGACCAATGGCGTCACATGCTTTCTAGAGTGCAATTAATGGTAAAGCTACTTTATAGCTGCCCATACCACTTACCCATATATATCAAAGATCCATTGCAGTTAGGGATATAAAAAGTCAAAAGAGATAATCTTTAAACACAAAATAGAGAAATAGAGAAAAAAGATTCAAAAGAGCAAAAACAAACCTATTCACCCTGTCTAGGTGTTTAGCCACCCTTGAACAAATACTTTCAGCAAGTACCTCCTTATCCACCACTACCTTTGCAACCTTTAGCCGAGCATGGTGCTCCATGGCCATGTCATCCTCTATGGCCTTGTCCATCTCCTCGGCCTCTTCTTGCCAAGAGATGGGGTTGACGGCTATCACATAGAACTACCTTACTACCTTGGTGTATCCTTGCACCCTGAATTGGACTCCTCCCACATTGAACTTCAGGCACTGGTGGAATGATGAGGGGAATCATCGAAATGTGCTAATGAGTGGCCGTTCGAAGATGGCATTATAGCTGCTCGGAACGTCGACGATGACAAATCAATAGTTTCAGGACTGTCCCAACTCCCTCTTCTACCTCCTTCCTCTCCCCTAAGAACCCAAACAATTCCCTATTTGAGGCTAGCACTCTTCTCACATCCACCTTGATCTCATCAAATGCCTTCTTTAAGATGACGTTGACCGAGATCACATTATCAATGAGGATTTGGGAGACGTTAAAGATCTCAATGGCTATTTGGATCACTAGCACATCGCAGAACGGATCTTCATGGTCCACCATATCCTTTCGGGAGAAGGTGATCCTCTCGCGATCCTCTGGTGGTGGGGCGTGAAATGTCGAAGAAATGCTCTGACGATATATGGTATTGAAGCTTGCCCTGTGGGTGGCCTCGATCTCCACTACTCTATAGATCACCCTGATCCCTCCTCGGGCACCCCGCATCTGCCTAATCCATGTACCAGTCCTATTCCTCGACTCCTCTAGTCACATCTTCAATCCACACGGGCAGTTACTGCTCTCTAGGGACTCTCGCCCTCCTGAATTCCATAAAATCCTGGAAGGTGGCCGTTGTGTGACCTTTCTCCTTATGGTAGTCATAGAAAGGCAATGCTACTGCCTCCCTTCACCCCTCCATGGGATGATTCCTCCTTCTGCCTCCTTCTCCTCTTCTTCCTCTACCTCTTCCTCGGACGATCATCATAGCTTGTTGTATAGGGGGTAGGAGTGGCCTAGGGCCTTATCTCCACCCCTGGGGGTAACCTCCCCTTCCCTCCATAAAAGTTCCTCCATCCCTGTGTCAACCCTCTTCCATAACCTTGAGTGGGCCCTCTTTATTACCTCCAACTTGGCTCGAGACCCCCAAGGGGTCCCTGGAACCTTGCTCCCATGGCTCCTCTCTTCTCTTTCCCTCCTACTACCTAAAGCCTCCCCACTCACTTAACTCTACGTCACTTACTTTTTTGCAAATACTGGGTTTGCCGACTCTCCTCTGATCTCCTTTGTTCCATCATCTCCTCGAAGGACGAGGGTTTTTTTTTAGTCAGACTCATTTTGAAGAAACCATGGCGCAGCCCTACGGTGAATGCAAACTAAAAGGCATATCTAGGAACCTCTTGGATGAGAAAGATCTCCTCCTGGAACCTATCCACGTAGTTGGCCAGCGAATCCCCCTCCGCCTGCTTCATCAGGAAGAGAGGCTCAACACTCTTCTTCCTCTTCTTAAACGTTGAGAAGTACAGTTGGAAACTTCGACGCATATCTTCAAACCCATAGATCGATAATGCAGGGATCTGGTGGAACCAGTCCCTTGATTTTTATTTCAGAGTGATAGCAAAGAGACTACACTATAATGCATCTGACATCTGCCTGATGGAGATTGCATGCTCGAACCACTGCAATTGCTGGACAGGTTCATCCTTGCCGGTGTAATATGACATCTTCGGCTCCCTGAACCCTTCTAGAACCGGGCCTGAAACTATCAACTCACATAAGCGGTTGCCCCAACTCACTAGTCTCACCTGCTACACTTTCGCAACCTACTCATCTGGTGGACCACCACTCATCTACTCCATTAATGCTAGGAACTCGCTGAGTGGGCCACCACTCACGGGACTTGCTTGCTCCACTTGAGTGAGGCAATAACCTGTTTGGACTACACTTGTCAAGATGGGGAACAAATCTCACTCGGCGTGTTCCCGCTTGAACCCCTCACTCGCAACCTCTTTCCATAGCCTTCTTCTTGGGGAAATCTCGCCTAGCGACTGAGAGACTGGATTCGAGCACTCTCTCAAGGGGATTCCCTACAACATCTCCATGATTTTCTTGGTGAACTCTAAGAAATCATCTTTCTACACGAAATTATGTGCATTGAATTGCTCATTGGGGTTGCCTCCTTACTCATTCTCCTCAACCATGGAACTTGCTCAAGATTTTCTATACAAGATACGGTCGACACTCACTGCTCAAAAAAATGTTGAAACCAGAGATTGGTCCCAACGAGAGTTCGGACTCAAGGGGGTAACTTACACCTACTTCTCCCGAACTAGAACACCTGACTAGACACAAAAACTAGAGAATAGACCCTTGGCTACAGCGCGGAGGTCCCACCACATACCCAAGAGATCTTAGAGCAGTTCCCCTCCCAAGCCAAAAGATGAGTTGGGCACCTTGGAGGGCACTCGAAGCCAACCAAAAATAGCCCGAGGAGAAAGAAGCCAAAAGAACTCGATCCCCTCCAAAGGTGCCCACATGCTCTATTTATAGTTTTTCAAGTCTAGTCTGCAAATAGCGAAATCTTGCCTTATGAATTTACTAAACATACCCCAAATTGGTTTGTCAATAGCCAAACTCCACTATTTGGAGGGGCTATTGGCAGGCCAAAACATATTATCTCATGGATAATCTTTCTAAGACTGGTTGATCATGATGTCATACCCTCCTGGAGTGGAGAGTGCCTAGATGAGGATGACAACTACCACCTCACTCCTAGCTGAGTCTGAGTGCCTGATGAAGCCGACACTCACCTGCCTCTTACTCTCTACTTGGGGCGAGTGTTAACTGGCTTCCCCACTCGCTTGGCTATTTGCACACTTGCTGTTTTGGGCGAGTGCGAGCCTACTTTTCCCACTTACCACTCTCCTGGTCCTGATGGTCATTTGCACCCTGGACTTCTCTAGTGAACCCAACCGGCAAATACGGGGTTGTACATGTTTTATAAAAGAAAACGATGTGCACAAATTGTGTTTTGATAAAGTATACAAGTGAATTAATCAAAACACATGACATATAGAATGAATAACAAAACATTAAAACACACAAAGAATATTACTTCAACAATATTTCAATGCACATACAAAAAAAGTACAACTTACCAAGGTGTTCTACACACAATGCTTATTAAGACTTATCAATGTGCAAAGTAGTACTTGGGGATCACATTTATTCATTTGCTTTTTATTTTAATTTAGTGATCCGGTGTACTAAGAGAAGTGGTGCATAGTTTATTTTCACATGATACTTTACAATATTCTCCATGATGATCAACATCATAATACTCATTAAGACTTATCAAAAGGGTGAGTACTGCTTGGTAGAGTTTTCCTTGTCAATTTCTATTTGATTTTGTTTTAGTGATTATGGACTCCAAATTCACTTGTTTTGCAAACAATAACATTTTATTATTTAAACCATATTTCTCAAACGAATAGGTACATGAAAGACAAAGAATTGCAATATACAATTTAATGTTGTGTAGGTAATCTATGTGTGCATTTTAATCTATTATTTTATTAAACTACACACTCCTGCAAGTATAAGATTAAAGTCACATGTGGAATATCAAAATAAGTGAGTGAATAAATTATTATCAAACATAAAATATTACTCATACTTAGAGACATGCTAAACATTCTCACACATGTTTTCTACATTTAATTTCATTGCACGTTACAAGATAGTTTTCAAGGCATAAAAAAACAAAATAGTGTTTTATGAAACAAAAATATTAAATTAAATAATGTAATTAATCTTTAATTGATATAACTACTCATCCTTGATAATGACAATGAATTACAATCAGTTTTTATAATTTTTTATTTTTAAGAAAAAAACGACACTCAATAACAACACTCAAGCCTTTATCCCACTATAGTGGGGTCAGCTATATGGAATCTTTGTCGCCATTGTGCCCAATCTTTTGTCACAATCTAACAAATGCCTAAGTACATCATGTCTTTCCTTATAGCTTCATTCCAAGTCTTTATTTGTCTACCCCTCCCTCGTTTAACAAGCCATGTGACTAGACTCTCACAATGCCTAATAGGTGCCTCTAATGATCTCTTTTGTACGTGTCCAAACCATCTTAGACGAGCTTCTCGAACCTTCTATGCAATTTTTGTTACTCATATCTTATGCCTGATAATTTCATTCCTAATTTTATCCAATCTTGTGTGTCCACACATCCACCTAAGCATTCTCATCTCCGCAACTCCCATTTTTGCTCGTGTACACAACTCGCTGCCCAACACTCAGGACAATAGAGCATCGCGGGTCAAATTGCAGAACGATAAAACATTCCCTTAAGTTTTAGGGGTACTTTATGATCACATACGATCCCAGACACACCTCTCCACTTCAACTAACCTACTTGGATTCTATGTGCCACATCTTTATCAATACCTCTATCTTTTAGAACCATTGATCCAAGATATTTAAAACACTCACTACAGGATATATATTGAATACCCAACTTATTAGCGAAGTCATCTGTCCTTCTTATACTGCTAAATTAAAGCCCTATATACTACATCTTTTCCCTGCTCAACCTAAAACCCTTCTTTTCTAAAGTATCTCGCCAAGATTCAAGTTTTGTGTTTACACCCTCGCATGTCTCATCAACCAAAATGATATCATCCACAAATAATAAACACCAAGGTATTGCTTGTTTGAAATGTTTGGTGAGTTCATCTAATATAAGGGTAAAGATATAAGTGTTGGATCTAGTGGCCAACCTTAGAGGGGGGGTTAATAAGGTTATAAGATTTAATTAAAAATTCAATTAATTTTATCCAGGAAAACTATTTTGGGATGCTACTGCGGGGTGTTAGCATGCTAGCGCGCTGGGGTAGGTCACAGACCTTGTTTTCTTGGATAAATTTCTTCTTAGAGATGCACACACCCTTTTAAGATCTACCAACAAACAACCATGATGTCACATGCAGAAGGAAGAACAAATAATAATTATATTCAATAAGAAATGAAAGTGGTTTATAATTACAAGCAACTAGATCTCTATGATGCCGGAGATCGGAGGCGGTGAAATTCTAATTTCTTTTTTAGGTTTCTATACCGACCCACTACCCGAACCGGTTGTCTCTCTCACTTTCCCTCTAGGAAAATTCTTCGAGCCAACTCTTCACCTTCACACAAGGCAGTGTCTTAGAGGCCGACTAGATTCCCCGATCTAGACATCCCTTCCAATGGAATATTTCTCACGGAACCCCTCCCGGATTCCGACGACCTTCACAGGTTGATTTTCCTCACACTAGATCCCTCAATCTAGATGTCCCATACAGGGATGATTTCTCACGAAACCCTTTCTGGATTTCGACGACCCTCTGGTTGATTTCTCACACCAACTACTAGACAATAAAAAGATTTTAAAGTAAAATAAAAGAATAAGAGAAAACTCCTCTGTAACTAGAACCGTTGATGTTGATGATGATTTGCTTGCAAAGGTACAATCTTTGTGGCTTGAGAGTCTTCCTCTTCGATGTTCTTCAGATCTGTGAAGGTGTGTGCTTGATGAGAGTTTTTCATAGCGAGGATCCTTCACATAAATATTAGGATGAAGGCTTATTGATCATCATGTTCGTAGCCTTCAATCCTTGCGCATGAATTCTTTTCAATCTCCTTTGAATAAATCTCCTCCTTAATGAGTTGGGATGACCCCTTCCTTCCCATTATATGGCTAGGGCGAACCCCCTTTCAAATTTCATGAAAACCTGTCACCAGAAACTTAATTTCGGGTTGTTTTAAATATACAAGGCTGTGTAGGAAGCTACCACATGGCGGTAGATCACAGTGAACAAAATCCTTCCTTTTTTTTCTATTCAATTTAATGGATTTTCTCTTCATCCTTTGAAATAAGTTATTCCTCATGAAAATAAAATATATCCTTTCCTTCTCATTGATATTTGATGCACCTACTTACTTCTCAATCAAATCATGATATATTTGGTATTTCCTGATACCGCGAGAGCTCTTTTCTTTTCCGCTCCTTAATCAGTTAAAGATTAGAAGGATTTTATAGTCATTTTAAATTAAGCTACTGCCAGCAATAGAGATAACACCCAGCAGTAAGTTTATGCACAAGAAGGTGACAGCTGTCTAGCAGATTTGGAAAAATATCCCAAAAAATATTTTTCCTCTTTTTAATACAACCGCGGTGCGGTGCCAAGATATCGTCTGGCGAAAGTTCTATATTCCTGGCAAATCGTCTCGATGCTCGTTGAGAGTGCTAGCACGCTGCGGTAAAGGCTATAACCACGTGGTAGGTTCTCGAGAGTTCATTTAGTTTAATTCAAGGCTAGCACTCGACGGTAGCGCTAGTGCGCGACGGTTGGTGCCAGAACTTGATTCTTTCATTCTTCACACCTATAAACCTATACAATATAAAAACACAATAAATGTGATCAAATACACACTAAGATTTGTTATTCTCAAACCAAGATACGGGGGAACACATGTTCTAACAAGCTCCCCTTTTTGATAATAACAAATCTACTATGAAGAAACATTGCATAATAGTGTTTTTATTTATAGTAAATGATAAGCATTCAAAGTAACGTCCCATAAACAACTAGACCCCTAGGAAGTTTTTTTCATGACTAGGTCATGACAAAGCTCTAAGAAGACCAAGAGGACCATGGGTGCCTAGGTAAATAGGTGAAAATACCTTGGTCTGCAAATAGTAATTCCTGGACACTTAAGCTAGGGTTTGGCTTGTGGGTCCCACATGACTACTTGATCCCACCATACCACTCTCAATCTCATAGGTACCCTTTAGAGCCCATACAACTCACTTGGGGTCAACCTAAGGGGTTAAGTTAACCAGGGTCAACCCTAACCCTAGTTGGGTCAAATTGCCCTACTTTGACCTAAGTTGATTACCCTAAGGCACAAATAGGCTTGGGAGGTGACAAGGGACTCAAGGCACTCAGTTGACCAGTCTACCAACTCCATTGACCAAGTCAACACCCCCAAGTCAACCCTAGTCAAACTAAGCTCAAAAAGGGGAGGAAAAGCTAAGCCTAACTTCAATCAAATTTGGCTAGGCCAAATTGTGATGGACCACTAGTTATAACAAGTAGAAATTGCCTAGAATGCCACTAAAATTTTGGATGGGATGACTAAGAGATAGAAAGTGGAAATTCTGACTAAGGGAGGAGAGAGAGAGGAGCAATCATCGCTTTGGAAGGCCATGGGGCATTCAACTCCCTCTTAATGGCCTCATTCATCCCCCTTGGCAAATTAGGAGGGGATGGAGGGGTTTTCCCGACCACCTAGGGGTGGAATTTCAAGAGTTTGGAGGTGGCCGAAATATCCAATTCAAGGCCATTAATGGCCATTCATGGTTTGCCTCTCCCACTCCCCAAAACAACCCCTTCATCAGCTTTAAAAGCTTCCAAGCAATCAAAACAAACGGTTACATCATTGGTTTAGGTGTAGCACAGAGAATTCGACCAGGAAAAAGCTTGAGATTGTCGGTCATGGCACATTGCCATAACACACGCCGCCAAGCCCGCCTGAAGGTCTAATCCTCTTTCTTCTCCTTAATGCTAGATTAGTAGGTCTTTAAGTAGAGAAATCAGGTTCAATCGAGCCTGATCAGCGAGAGAAAAATGAGAGAATTCCATGAAAATTCTACCTCTTAGGTTTGCCAGAAACGGCCTCTCCACAGTTGTTCCGTCGCCAGGCAATAGTCACCACCTCAACGGAGGTGGTAGTGGCGGTGGTTGGCCAGCGAGGTGGCCTGGTGGGCGGGAATTGTAGCTAGAAAAGTTCTAGGTTGTTTTGATCTCAATCATTTGCTCATCGGGGATGATGAACCGTGACCGTCGGATCGAGCTTGATCTGATAAAGGATAGGCCGATTTTAATTTATATATATAATATATCATTTTGTCACATTTTATCAGTCACTTTGATTTAATTATTAAAAATACTTAGATGCATTTTCCGTGAATGTGTCCAACATAAAAAAACGTAACCCTTGGAGTCTAGTGTAATTCAAAATTTAAGTCAACCCATTTGAACAACTGGATTTCCCTCCGCACACCTTTAGGTGAAAGGTGTCCAAAGGCCAACTAGAAATTAAAATGAGTGCCTCTAGTGGCCCACTCAGTCAAATTACCTAAAATTTGAACTATGGGCTGATCTGACAATGAATCACAACATATCCAAAAATTAGAATTTTTGGAGATGATTTTTCTATAGTTTTTGTAATAATTTAGTAATTCATATATGTGACTTAAATAGGGCCTATGGACCTCAAATTTCCCCAAACTCTGGTGGATAAACAGAGGGGATATTATAAGTCCAAGAAAAATATATCAACCCAATTGGAGTTGATTTGGTTGGGTAACTTGGTGAACAAAGTTGTCCACCTAGGGGTAATATGTCTTGTTTTTCAAAAGTGCACTCGTAAAAGGCGTCGAGTGCGTAGACTAGACTCGACGAAGCGTTGAGTTCATTGACTGGTGGGTAGGCGTCGAGTGATACTCGAAGCATAGAAGAATTTAACTTAGAATAATCCTGGATTAGGGAAGCATCGAGTGCGTTAACTGGACTCGACGAGGCGTCGAGTGATCTCAACGCCATTCGATGAGGTGTCGAGTGATACTCGACGAATACAACACTTTGACTTAGAAAATTCTAGACTAAACGAGGTGTTGGGTGATCTCCACACCATTACAAGGCGTCGAGTGATACTCGACGAATACGACGCTTTGAATTGGAAAATTTTGGACTCAATGAGGCGTTGAGCTATCTCGATGTCATTCGACGAAGCGTTGAGTGATACTAGACGAATACGATGCTTTGACTTAGAAAATACTGGACTCAACGAGGTGTTAAGTGATCATGAAGAATTTCGACGATTAGTTGAGTGTGTATAGGTATGTACGACTAATTTGACTTGGGAGATTTATGGCTCAGTTTGTGTTTTCCGATTCATGAATACGTACGGGATGAACTGGGTTTCGGGATGTGTGCTGGACGGCTCCTTTGGACCGGTCTTTTCAACAAGACTTATTTAATGTGATGATGGACGGTCTAATGAGGAAGCGGCATGTGGCGAAGTAACATAACCCCAATACCTTATTATAAAAAGAAATTATAAGAAACACCTAGGATAATTTAATTAGAATTTTTTTATGAGTATTTCTCCCCCTCAATAACTTGTTAATTAAAATATGCACATTCCTATCAAATGTAGATACATGTCATAACAGTATTGAATTGTTATGAAACTTGGGTAAAGGGCCTCTAGTGATGTTATAGATGTCTGCAATTTTTATCATAATTTTTAGATGAAGAATTTTTGTACATTCTTTGTAATTCTAGAAATTGATGAATAGAAAAATAATCTATTTTAGGACAAACTGAGTACTGGAAAATTATGAAAGTTATTTAGTAAACTTTTTAGACCACAATAGTGCCTTGTTAATTTTATTATAATTTTTGGAAGTAATTAAATAGAGGTTCCTTCACAAGGTGCCCGTGACCAAGCCTTCACGCCCGTGATCGCCACGTGTTCTTTCCAAAAGCTTCCAGATCGTCGATCGGCGCTCAAAGATCGTCGACCACTGTTTGTCACACCCGTGACTGACACCTGTCACGCCTGTGATGGACACGTGGCCCTTCCCGAACCTTCTAGAACGACGCCAGCTCGCCGAAGTCACCAAGTCAAACACGGTAGCTGTGACACGCCCCCTGTCACGCCCGTGACCAGGGCGTGTCATACCCGAAATTTTGCCTATAAATAAAAATTTTCTGTAATGCCCAAGGGTTCACTTTTTTGAGCCAACTTTAGTGTGTTTTGTTGGGCTGCCCTTGGTGCACTTCCATCTTCATGTAAGGAGACTTTTCTCCCCCCCCCCCTCCCCTCTTATGTTTATTTTAGCTTTTTCCATAGCTTTGTAATAGTTTGTAATAGCTTAAATTATGGAAATAAAAATGTTGTTTTTTTGTCTCTCTACATGGAATGAAAATGCATTTGGGTGACTCACTTTCTTTCTCCTTTTTATCCTCTTGTTTTACCTCTATCTCTTTATGAAAATCATAAATTAGTGTAACTTGTTTTAATCTTTCATGCTTTTAATATGTTGTAATGTTAGGTTTCATTATAGGTTTTTACCAAAAAATTGAGCCGTTATAATGGCAAAATTTTGTTTAAGTCTTCCTTTCAAAATCAAAGTTGTATTGAAAATTTTTTAAAGGCTTATATTTTCATTCCTATGAAATTGTAAATGAGGTTTTAAAGTGTTTTGTTTTTTTTACTTAGCTTTGTTTTAGGATTGTAAAACTTGTTTTGTTCCTTTAATTTTTATTTTAACTTTTTCATCACTTTTATGAAATCCTATGGATGAAAATGTAAACGTTTTATTTTTTTCAACAACTTTGATTTCAACTTTGTTTTCAAAAACTTTTGCTTCTTTAATTTTTATTTGATCTTTTTATTTGTTTTTGGCAAGTTTTAATGGTAGAAAAGTTGTAGTTTTAAATTTTAGGTAACTTTCATTTTGTGTTATTTCTATGTGTGTGTGAGTGTATGACGATAGTTTTATTGCTTTCATTCTCCCGCCCACTCATTTGAGCCGGGACTCGTAATTTTATTACATTATTCATTTATGTAGAGTGTGTGAGTATAGGTGATAACTTTTCATGCTTTGTTTATCGCTTTCTCAATTATGTAGAGTGTGTGCGTGTGTGCATTTATTTCCGCCTACTCGTTAAGAGTTAAATGACGCTCTGCTGAAATTTTCCGCCCACTCATTTGAGTGGGACTTATAATTTTCATTTTTTTGTAACTTAGTTTCTTTTTGTTCACGCATCTATTTCCGCCTACTCGTTAAGAGTTAAACGGCGCTCTGTTTTAATTTTTCGCCCACTCATTTGAGTGGGACTTTTAATTTTCATTTTTTGTAACTTAGTTTCTTTTTATTTATGCATTTATTTCTGCCTACTCGTTAAGAGTTAAATGGTGCATTGTTTTAATTTACCGCCTACTCAGTTTTGAGTAGGACTTGTACTTGCATTTATTTCCCGCCTACTCATTCGAGTAGGACTTGTTTTATTTAATTTCTTTATGGTTTTGAAGTGTGCGTGAGTGCCTGCATCAATTAGCTTTTCTTTTTTCAATTTAATCTAAACGCCTTATTTTTCTATATTTTCTCTTATAACTGTTTAGTACTTAATTTCAAACTCACGTTTCACTAAAAACTATAAAGTCGTCCCCATACCGATGAGTGGCTAATCTCTTTTAGCCTTCATCATCGAAGAGCATTGGGACATATAAAATCATTTGAAATAATTAAAGAACTTTATTTTTATTTTAATTTAAGGACTTAAGGTTTGCCCCGGGTTAACGACGCATAGGACTACATAATCGATTTGTGGGTTCTATTTCCGTTATCCATACGCAATGCCGAGAGGCCGCATGTATGGACCGATCCCCCTTGGGTAAATAGAATTGCGTACATACCCTCGAAAGAGGACGAGCGTAGTTCTATAGAATTGTGTTCCCCACCCAATAGCGGGGTTCTTAGTGTAAAGCGGGCATTAAGAGGAATCCTTCGTCGGTCTAACGATCGGTCGAATAGTCTTAATGTTTAGGTGAGCAATATTCCTAGAGATAAGTGTGCTCATATTTATGGAACCTCCACGGCCAAGTGCCTTTTACTAATTTAAAAACTAAGTTCGATAATTGTTAAGAATTATTTTAGTCTTAATCCGATTCGATGCCGAGCGTTAACCCGTCATCGAATTAATCTAAGTAAAATTCTGCACTCTTTTCTTTCCGTTTTAATTTAACTAAAAATCCCACTTTACTGATAGTAAGATAATAGTCTTCCTGGAAGAGTAAATATAATCAACGCGCCCCCGAGAACAATACGACCTCGGTATTCTCCCGAATACCGAGAACTACGTTATAGGTGCACTTGCCTCCTCTCGTTAGAAAACTCGATCTTCTAACTCGGCCCGCGAAATCAGACCATTTCGAACCACCCACAGTCGGTCTCTGTTCTACGGCCCATCATGTTTTTGGCGCCGTTGCTGGGGAGCACGGTTGTTATATCGAATCCGGGACTCTATTAATTTTACTTTATTTTCAAATAAAAAAATTTATAACAAAAAAAAAATCTTTCCCCCTTCGTTGTTTTTTTAGGGTGTATGACCCGTGGACAACCTTCGAGTTCTGAAAATCTTGAATTCGACCCTGAGATCGACCGCTCTCTTGTGCGTATCCGATCTCTACGTCGAATTCCATTATTAGACCCCGCAGAATCCACTGGAGAACCCTCTTTCTCTTCTATGGCCGACCCAAATAATGCCCAAGTGGTCGAGCGTACGATGTCTTACTACGCTCGACCCAACTTGGATGATACGGGGTCGAGTATTGTTCGGCCTGCTGTGGCGAACAATAATTTTAAATAAAGTTAAGTGTTATACAAATGATCCAAAATGCCGTGCAGTTCGACGGACAGCCGGGTGAGTACCCAAATAACCACTTGTCTAATTTTTTAGAAATCTGCGATACTTTCAAGATAAATGGCGTCACTGATGAAGTCATTCGTTTGCGCCTCTTTCCCTTCTCCCTTAAGTCCATGGCCAAGGAGTGGTTTGTCTCCCTCCCGCGGGGATCCATCACGACCTGGGCGGAGTTGGCAGAGAAATTCCTTACTAAATATTTTCCGCCCGCAAAAACTGCTTGATTGCGGGCGGACATATCCTCTTTTGTGCAAAATGACTCCAAGTCTCTTTATGAGACTTGGGAGTGTTTTAAGGAATTTCTCTGTCGGTGCCCGCACCACGTGTTGCTGACGTGGTTGCAGGTACAGATTTTTTATAATGGACTGAACAGTCAGACGCGTCAAATGATTGACGCGGCTACCGGGGGCACTCTGAATAATAAGACCCCTGAGGCCTCCCAGGCTCTTTTCGAAGAAATGGATTTGAATGCCTACCAAGGGAATGTTTCGCGGGCGCGCCATAAGCAGGCGGGCCTTTATGAAGTGGATGTCACTGCTCAGCTAGCCCTTCAAGTCGAAAGGTTAACTAAGCAGGTGGCAGAGATGTCTGTTGCCTCCTCCACTCCGCCTTGTTTTCTCCCCCCTAATGCCTGTGTGGTCGACGAGTTCGTGGACTATATGGGGAATCTGGTGCGTCCCTCCTTTCAAAACAACCCTTATAGTAGCCACTATAATCTGGGTTGGAGGAACCACCCGAATTTCTCATGGAGTAACCCGAATAACGCGCAGTGCCCTCCTCCCCCTCCTTTTGCGCTCTCTTTTTCATCCCCTCCTCCGAAGCCTCTTCCGGTGGAGGAAAATTTTAATCGATACGTTGCGTCCAACGAGTCCAATATTCGGAACATCACAGGATCGCTTAAAAATTTAGAAATACAAGTTGGATAGCTGGCGCGACTTATGTCGGAACGCGCTCTGGGGGCACTGCCGGGGAATACGGAGCCCAATCCAAGGGAAAATGCCAACGTTATAACCCTCCGAAGCGATAAGGAGGTGGTCGATCCAAAACGGATCGATCCTCGGGGTTTCTAATGGGCTTTCCCGAGCGCGGATCAGGGATGTTTTCTGCCCCCCCCCCCCCCCCCGCTTTCTCCTTTTTTGTACATATAGCTGCTATTTTGTTCCTCATGCTTAGCATACAATATTGGGGACAATGTTGGAACTAAGTATGGGGGTGTTTTCATATTTTTCGTACTTTCTTTTTCTGCACCTTTATTTTCCGCATTTCATTTCAAAAAAAAAACTTGATAAAAAAAACAAAACAAAAAAATATATATTAAAAATAAACAAAAAATAATAATTTTTGAAGTTTCATTTTTGAAACGTTGACTTTTTTTTTAACTCAGTCCGCGAGATCCGGCTCATCGAGCCATCAACATAACGAGTCATCTCGCGGCAACCTAGTTTATATTTTTGTAAATATTTTTGTAAATATTTTTGTAAATATTTTTGTAAATAATTTTTCTAAGTATTTTTTGTAAATATTCTTTCTCTTTCCCCTCTCCCTTCTTCTCTCTCATCATTGTAAATAACTTCTCTTGTTCTCCCAAATTTTTGTAAATAGAATGAAAATTTTCTTAAAAATACAATAAAATCACAAAACTCAAAAATTCAAACAAAATTGTTTTCGCATTTTTCTTTCTTGAGTATGTATATATTAAAGAAATAAATACAAAAAAAAGATAATAAATTAAAAAATTCAAAAATATATATATAATTTATGAAACAAATAAATCAAATATATCATTCTTAAGTTTCTTGTTATCCAAAAAATTTGTTATGAGTTTATTTATATGCTAATTTGATCAATTCTTTGTTCTACTATTCGTTTGTTAATTATAGATTGAAAAATCTAAATAGCCGGGGTTAAGTTTTAAATAATTTATTATACTTTGTTAAAAATAGGGGACTCGTTTTAGGCACTACTTCTAATTTTTCATAGATAGGAGCACGTGTACTATGTTAGAAAATAACGACTATAGAATTCAATTATGCTTACTTTTAGCTTTCTGAAAAATTTGAACGTACAATTTATAAAGGTTGCTCTCAAAAATTTTTTAATTAAAAATCTAGTTCTCTTTTCTCCCCTTACTTATCATAACCTACTTGGTATGATAAAAAATTTTCTCCCAAAAAGATCATATGTCAATGGGAATAAGATTTCGTTCTGTAAACATAGGCACCCAATAAATTAAAAGATTATATGTTACAGAGTAAGAGGATAAAATTCATTACTCCTACACATATACATTGGGTTAATTCTTTTTATGAAGAAAAAAAAATTCATGTTAAGGAAAATAAGATTTCGATTTCCTATAACATCAAAATCAAAAAAATGGAGGTTCGAGAAAAAATTACCTCGCCTCAAAATCCAACCATCTTCATAAACCAACATCAACCCCCCTTAGCCAATTTCATGACTAGAATTAATTCAAAAAAATCTTTTTGAGAACATAATTCGTAAATTGCATTATGTCCGGTAAAACTCCTATAAGCTAAAGTTCATATAATTCCAAACTATTTTTGTTAATCTAACCAATATAATTATTGCTTTCTATTTGATTACATCAAGAAGTCTTTTGACCAAAACTTTTGCCATGTTTAAATCATCTACATAATTTTAGGACTTAACTCTTATACCCCGTATATTTACCTAGATCTATCTGATAATTAATTCAAGTGGTAGCAGAACTTAGAGTTTTTTATTATTCCTTATAAGTTCACCTCAAACTTTTGCTCTGGAATAGCAAAAGCTTAAGTATGGGGGTATTTGATAAGTTGTAATTATACCTACTTTTACTGTATTGTTATTATGATATTTTACTTTATCTTTGCCCTTTTTTGCTTGTTTTGTTCAATAAATTATTCATATTTTGTAAATTTTATTTCTAACTTAGTTATTTTTGTTTTCCAGAAAAATTCACTAAAATGTCAAAATTTGACCTGACACGCCCGTGTCATTGTGTGACACGCCCGTGTCAGGCACTCAACGCCTTCGGCCAGTCGACACTCAACGATTTTACTGTTCAAACACTCAACGCCATCATGTCACGCCCGTGTCCAAGCCCGTCACGCCCGTGTCGATGTCGACACTCAACGCTTTTTCACACTCAACGCTGTCGAGATCAGAACTGCCAGCTGTCCAAGTCACGCACCCCCCCCCCCCGGACACGCCCGTGACCAAGCCTGTCATGCCCGTGACCACCACGTGTTCTTTCCAGAAGCTTCCAGATCGTCGATCGGTGCTCGAAGATTGTCGACCACTACTTGTCACGCCCGTGACTGACACCTATCACGCCCGTGACGGACACGTGGCCCTTCCCGAACCTTCCAGAACGGCGCCAGCTCGCCGAAGTCACTAAGTCAAACACGGCAGCTGTGACACGCCCCCTATCATGCCAGTGACCAGGGCGTGTCACGCCCGTAACCAGGGCGTGTCACGCCCGAAATTTTGCCTATAAATAAAAATTTTCTGTAATGCCCAAGGATTCACTTTTTTGAGCCAACTTTAGTGTGTTTTGTTGGGCTGCCCTTGGTGCACTTCCATCTTCATGTAAGGAGACTTTTCTCCCCCCCTCCCTTCTTATGTTTGTTTTAGCTTTTTCCATAGCTTTGTAATAGTTTGTAATAGCTTTATGAAAATAAAAATGTTGTTTTTTTTGTCTCTCTACATGGAATGAAAATGCATTTGGGCGGCTCACTTTCTTTCTCCTTTTTATCCTCTTGTTTTACCTAGTCTATCTCTTTATGAAAATCATAAATTAGTGTAACTTGTTTTAATCTTTCATGTTTTTAATATGTTGTAATGTTATGTTTCATTATAGGTTTTTACCAAAAAATTGAGCCGTTATAATGGCAAAATTTTGTTTAAGTCTTCCTTTCAAAATCAAAGTTGTATTGAAATTTTTTTAAAGGCTTATATTTTCATTCCTATGAAATTGTAAAAGTGGTTTTAAAGTGTTTTGTTTTTTTTTTTACTTAGTTTTGTTTTAGGATTGTAAAACCTTTTTTGTTCCTTTAATTTTTATTTTAACTTTTTCATCACTTTTATGAAATCCTAAGGATGAAAATGTAAACGTTTTATTTTTTTCAACAACTTTGATTTCAACTTTGTTTTCAAAAACTTTTGCTTCTTTAATTTTTATTTCATCTTTTTATTTGTTTTTGGACAGTTTTATTGGTAGAAAAGTTGTAAATTTTTAGGTAACTTTCATTTTGTGTTATTTCTATGTGTGTGTGAGTGTATGACGATAGTTTTATTGCTTTCATTCTCCCGCTCACTCATTTGAGCCGGGACTCGCAATTTTATTGTTTTATTCATTTATGTAGAGTGTGTGAGTATAGGTGATAACTTTTCATGCTTTGTTTATCGCTTTCTCAATTATGTAGAGTGTGTGCATGTGTGCATTTATTTCCGCCTACTCGTTAAGAGTTAAATGACGTTCTGCTTAAATTTTCCGCCCACTCATTTGAGTGGGACTTATAATTTTCATTTTTGTAACTTAGTTTCTTTTTATTTATGCATTTATTTCCGCCTACTCGTTAAGAGTTAACTGGCGCATTGCTTTAATTTACTGCCTACTCAATTTTGAGTAGGACTTGTACTTGCATTTATTTCCCGCCTACTCATTCGAGTAGGATTTGTTTTATTTAATTTCCTTATGGTTTTGAAGTGTGCGTGAGTGCCTGCATCAATTAGCTTTTCTTTTTTCAATTTTATCAAAACGCCTTGTTTTTCTATGTTTTCTCTTATAACTGTTTAGTACTTAATTTCAAACTCACGTTTCACTAAAAACCATAAAGTCGTCCCCATACCGATGAGTGTCTAATCTCTTTTAGCCTTCGACATCGAAGAGTATTGGGACATATAAAATGATTTGAAATAATTAAAGAACTTTATTTTTATTTTAATTTAAGGACTTAAGCTTTGCCCCGGGTTAACGACGCATAGGACAACATAATCGATTTGTAGGCTCTATTTCCGTTATCCATACGCAACGCCGAGAGGCCACACGTATGGACCGATCCCCCTTGGGTAAATAAAATTGTGTACATACCCTCGAAAGAGGACGAGCGTAGTTCTTCCGAATTGGGTTCCCCACCCAATAGCGGGGTTCTTAGCGTAAAGCGGGTATTAAGAGGAATCCTTCGTCGGTCTAACGATCGGTCGAATAGTCTTAATGTTCAGGTGAGCAATATTCCTAGAGATAAGTGCGCTCATATTTATGGAACCTGCACGGCCAAGTGCCTTTTATTAATTTAAAAACTAAGTTCGATAATTGTTAAGAATTATTTTAGTCTTAATCCGATTCGATGCCGAGCGTTAACCCGTCATCGAATTAATCTAAGTAAAATTCTGCTCTCTTTTCTTTCCATTTTAATTTAACTAAAAATCCCATCTTACTGATAGTAAGATAATAGTCTTCCTGGAAGAGTAAATATAATCAACGCGCCCCTGAGAATAATACGACCTCGGTATTCTCCCAAATACCGAGTACTACGTGATAGGTGCACTTGCCTCCTCTCGTTAGAAAACTCGATCTTTTAACTCGGCCCGCGGAATCAAACCATTTCGAACCACCCACAGTCGGTCTCTATTCTGCGACCCATCATAGACCCCTAGAAATAATCCTAAGGTTGTTGACAATGTAGTTTGAGTATTCACTTTCATACACTTAAGCTTGTTCATTTGGTCTACAAATAACAAAATGAAGTATTCAGGGTAAAACTGTAGGCCTCACATGGGTGGAAATATAGTGGGTGCACCTAGTCTGGGTGGAGTTTTGATGAGGTCACCCTTAGATACCAATATGAGGTAGTCTGGGTACCAAGGAGATGGAGTTGAGCTCGAGGTAGATAAAGTATCATCTTCTCCCTGAGAATAGTAATCCACTTAGGGTTAGCTAAAAAGCAATGTGGGAAAGGCTTTGGTAATAAATAGATACTCATAAAAGTAAGTTCCTTGAGAAAGGGATCTTTGGGCTTCAGTCCATCATAGTTCCTAGTGCCCTCGAGTGCCCTTCACTAGGCATGCCCTGGGCAGTCCGAGGTTAACCCTAAACTGTAAGAATAAGCAGACTAAAATAGTAACCAATAGTAAACCACTATCATATACACTCACCCCATCAATTTAGGAGGATAGATGGTTTAGATTCACGAGCGATGGACTTAGTGTTTGATAGAATTGATGGCTTAGATTGGTGAGTCGATGGCTTGGGAGCTCTTTATAGCATGTGTGCATGTGCATTAAGTGGTGTAAAAGAAAAGGGAGAGTAAGCTCTGATTAACTCTAGAGGGGGTGAATATAGTTTAAATAAAAATCCCTTTGTAACTTTTTACAAATATAAAGTTAAGTGATAAAATAGGTGATATAGTAATAGCTAAGAGATGTTAACAGGAGCAAAGTAAAGCTACACTAAGCTACCATAACACAAGATAAAAAAAACAACAAACACACAAACAACACAAGAATATTATAGTGGTTCCTCAACTTGGTACATCCACTCTTCTACCACCATGGTAGCAATCCACTATACGTTTTGATCATGTGCCTGCCACCACAATATCTATTTGTAGGGAGATATTGCAACCATTTGAGCTTTTAATCAGGTGCCCAAAAACCAAACTCATGTCTTTTGGAAGGTAACTTGTGAACCAGGCTAACTTTTGAAGGGAGTTAAACCCTTTACAGTGGGGTGGGAAAGAAAGTGATGTTAGTCTTCTCTTTTCACAAAAATAAATTGAGAAGACTTTGTGTGAATTCCAGATCTTGTCAAAGCTCCCTCTGAGATGTAGAGTTGTTCAGGATTAAGAAGCTTTGTTCAGGAGTGTGTAGGTCTTCAGCTTGTGTAATGCAGATCCAGGAACTTTAGACAGATGGATCTTTATTGTCTCAGCAAATTCCTGGAAAGAGAAGATGAAGAAGACTCTTGATCATGTTGTGTTGTTCTTCTTCTATCTTCTTGAGAGCAAAGTGAGAGATGAAGATTGAGAGCTGCTGTGAATTTCCTGCTCTTGCTAAGAATATCTCTCTGTGATTTTTCTGCTCTGAAAGAATGAATTCCTATTCTCAGTCTCTGTCACTTTTGAAAAATATTCTCTATGTGTTCTGTTCGACAACCAATCTTCCTTAGAAATTTGAACAACTGTAGTTAATGCCTTACTAGAAAACTAGGAAGGAAAACGACTAGCATATCTGTCAATATTTGTTTCCTCAACTGTCCAGAGAAATATGTCAAATAAATCCTCTAATGAATACCATAATCAATGATGTCAGGAACGACTATATTCTTATGGAATATAAGCATTGATTACTCAGGGAATTTATGACTTAAAATAATAATAAAGAGGGAAAAGATAAGGAAAGAATAAAGAACAGACAGCTTATAGAATTCGTCGACCAGAGAACAGATTTCATCGACCTGCACTCAGCGAACGTCGACCTAAGAAATCTTGTTCATCGATCTGAGATCTGCGAAGCAAAAAACTTAATATAAACAATTGATTATGCGCTCCAAGAACGTCAACCTGAGAATCTGTTTTACACTCAAAGATCGTCGACCAAAAAACTTGAACAAACAGAATTAGTTGAGCTGATAATCTGTCTGGGTGAAAAGTTCGACCACAGAATATATCCTTCTGATGAATATCGTCGACCTGAGCTTGACGAATGTCGAACTAATTTCCAGACAACTGAAAATCTTCTAAGTCTTGAATCTGAAGTCCACATCAAGCAGGTCCATGAAGTTTGACACTTGGGGACTGGCCTAAAACCTAGAAAGAAAAATAGTGACAGTAACTATACATAATGGGTCAATATAACCTAAGAAGTGAACCTAGCCCAAATCAAAACAGGGGTTCCAACAATCTTCCCCTTTTTGGGTGAGGTTACTTCAAAAATAAAAAAGAAACAGAAGCATAACAGAAAATCTAGAGCTGATAGAATGAAAAAGCTATCAGCAAAAGATTAAAGCTATGGTATAGATATTGTTAAAAAAAATGAAAACAGACAGTAGAGAAAAATATTAAGAGTATTTGGGAGGGGCATAAGATTTTACAAAAATGATTTTTCCTGTTAGGATTAATTGCCTCTCTGACAATCATCTTCATGTCTGCATCACCAAGAGTCATTTGAGCAACTGCCCTTGGAACAATAGCTTCAGGATGGAGATGCATGTATTCATCTGCATTGAAAAGCTTCCCCACCTGATATTTCTCAAGCTCTTTTTTCCTGTAGGAAGACATAGTAAAGAATTGGGAAGTATCCTTACCTTCCTCTCTTGCTTTCCTGATCTGAGATAGAGCAACCAGCTCATTAAACCTAGCCATCTTTGTATTAGGATCCATTTTAGGATCATTGGCTACAATAGGAGGGTTTTCAAGACTATTGTCTCTTTTAGGAGATGAAGAGGTTCCGGGAGGGATTGGATGCTTGGCAGGAGGAGGAGCATGGATTCTGGAAGAGTGATGATGTTGGGGATATCTGCTTCCAGAAGATTGATGGGGTCTGCCTTGCCTCTGATAGGTTTTAGTAACTGATGAGGATCTCTTGCTAACATTTCTAGTTGCACCAGCAGCTGGAGGAGGAGGAGGAGGACCTCTCCCATCCCTTTTTGGAGAAGGGGGAGGAGAGTATCTCCTGGATTCCTTCCTGGCTTTCTGTTCATTTTTAGATAGACTTATCAAGTGAGGCATCCCTGGGTAAGGTTTGATGTTGTTCAGAATGTAAAATGGGGTGTCTTTATTTGGATTGGGTTTTGGAGCAGGCTGAGGAGCTTTCTTCTTAAGCTTTCTCTTCTTGGTACTTGGATCATCACCTTCATCATCATCATTTTAATCATCTGATTCTTGAAAATCATATAGGTCATCTATCTCTTTCAAGTGTTCTGCTATGGTTTTAGAAGGAGGAACCTGAGGAGCAGGAACTTTAACTAGAACTAGGACAAGAACTTCTACTAGAGAAGTTTCAACTGGATCTGACACAAGCAAAGGAGCATCTTTTGTGTCATCAGATAGAAAAGAGTCCAAGTCAGGCATTGGAGAGTCATCCATTACAAAAGTAGGTGGACATATCCTTTGACTCAGCCACTGATACCCTTTCAAATTCAACTGTATCAGGCTCAAAAACAAATGCTAAACTGGCCTTAATTAAAGCTATGACCTCAGAGCTTGCTGGAGGAGAATAGTATAGAATGGCCTTAGCAGAGCCTGCTTCTGCTACTGGAAGATGACTAAAGAATAAATAATCAAAGGAATGTAATAAATCTACTGTGGGATTGATGATACAATCACCAATAGTCAAGATCTCAGGTAAAATAGAATTAACTTCTGCTATTGTAGAATCAACTTCTGTTGCTGCTGGCATGTCATTGTCTGGAACTACTGCTACAACATCTAGAACTACTGCTGCTACTACAAAAACTGCTGCTACTTCTGTTATTGCTTCTTCATCAAGCATCTCCCCTTGCATCGTTTCAGTAGATACTGGAACCATGCTCCTGGTTGAAGGAGGAGGGGGATAGAGGAAGCAGAGAGGAGGGCAGCAATGGAGTTGATGAATGCCGCAAGAGGTGCAATTGCCTCTGCTTTGAGTTGCTTTAGAAGAGGGGTTAGGTGAGTTATAAGGATGGAGATGGAGTTATTGTCCAAAGGAGATGGTGTAGGGGTTGATGATGGAATGTCTGCTGGAGGAGGAAAGAAATCTGTCATGATTTCATTCTGGATGAAGAGAGATGATGGAGGAATGACAGCTGAGGTAGGGATGTGAGGTGGTGTTCCAGGTGGTGATGATGAGGGGGAAAAAGATGGGGTTTCTGGGGATGAAATATATTGATGGGATTTGTGAGGGGATTGTTGAGGAGATGAACCTGGTGTTATAAGTTCAAAGGTTGGGGATGAGAGGATATTGGAGGATGAGATGTTGTCCAAATGAGGAGGAAGAGGGGAAGGAGGTGGTGAAGGAACAGATGAAGGGGTTTCTTCAACTAGTGAGGGAGAGATTATTACCACCCTTATGCTTTCAGAAGCATTTGAAGAGGAGGGAGCCTTTGAGGGCTTTGAGATAGTCCTCTCCCATCTATCAAACAGGGTAGGTTTCAGCCTCTTAGAGGCATTGATGAATACAGTCGGTGAGACTAGTAGTTCATTTGCCTTGTCCTGCAAGACGAGACCTAATATCCTGGCAAAACTTACTTCCTTCTTGGAGTTCTTCCTTCTTATCAGATCAAACAGAACTTGTCCCCAGTTAACCTTCCTTTTGTTAACCAGTACACACATCACAAGGAACTGTTGCCTTGTAATGTAGTCATGAGAAGTGTGTTTCCCAAACAACACTTTGCCCACGACATCGGCCAAAAACTTGTACGCCGCGGACAAGTTTTTCATTAACAGCTTATTAGGGTTTCCATCGGAGTGACCCATAACAGTCAACATGTTCTCATACTCAGTAGAATCTAATTCTATATCATCTACACCATTTACAAAACCGAAAACTTCAGACAGAACAGCAGGAGATAGAGTAACCTGTGTTCCAGAGATAGTGCCAATCATTTCTGTTTCTAAAGCAGTAGATGAATATACAAATTCTCGAATTTCTGCCGCCGGGAACCTTATTCTGGTGGTCATGAGTTGCTTCAGATTTTGTTCCTCAAAAAGCTAGAGAATGTCGGTGAAGATTTTGTCTGACTGACTGAAGGAATCGAACTCAATATCAAACCAGTATCATACTTCATCGCAGCGAGAGAAGAGCCATAGGTCGCCATGGCTCAGAGAAAACTTCTGCAAGAACAATAGCGATCAAGTGCAAAAGGAAATTCTGAAAGCGCGGGATAGAGCTCGAAGAAGAAGGCCTAATAAAGGTTTTCAGAATATTAATCGACAAGCTCAGCCCGGCGGAAAAGAAAATTCTTCGATCTCAGGTCGACAAAAAATTTCATGAAGACATAAATTCGTCGATCTCAGAATGAAGATATGGAGATATTTCGCCATCCTCAGAAATATTCCCTGAAATAGGATCGTCGATCTTAGGTCGACAAAACTGACTTCACACAGAGATTTTGTCGACCTCCGATCGACGAACTGCCAACGAAAAGTTTGCAAATCGTCGATCTCAGGTCGACAAATTGTTTCTAGATCGTTTACACTAAGGACAGATTTAAAATTAAGCCTTTCCATCTATCATTCCTAACTAATTCAGAAAGAACAAATGTTTAGATTCATCCAAGGGCTTGGTGAATATATCTGCCCTTTGCAAATCAGTGGAGATAAATTAAAGATTAATTTTCTATTTGTCCACACAGTCTCTTATGAAATGATGTCTTATATCATATGCTTTGTCCTAATATGATGCACTGGATTATGTGCAATAGAGATTGCACTGATACTATCACAAAATATGGTTGAATTATGTAGATTGAACCCATAATCCAGGAGTTAGTTTTGTATCCACAAGATCTATGGGCAGCATTTGTCAGCTACCATGTATTCATCCTCAGCAGTTGAGGTGGACACAGATATTTGTTTCTTGCAAAACCAAGACACAAGCCTATCACCAAGGAACTGACATGTTCCTGACGTGCTTTTCCTGTCCACTTTACATCCAGCATAGTCAGCATCAGAAAATCCAGTAAGCTCAAATGCTGACTCTATTGGATACTAGAGTCCTAGATTAGGACAACCCTTTATATATATCTTAAAATTATTTTAAATGAAAATAAGATGAGATTCATTAGGGCTCACTTGGAACCTAGCACAAAGACAAGTAGCAAACATGATGTCTGGTCTACTTGTTGTGAGATAAAGTATGGATCCAACAATAGCCCTAAACTTGGTCTGATCAACTGGTTTTCCATATTCATCAGAGTCAATCACAGCATTGGCAGCCATGGGAGTTTTCATTGAGGAGACATCAGCCATCCCAAATTTCTTAATAAGCTCATTTGCATATTTAGATTGGGATATGAATATGCCATCAGGGGATTTCTTCACTTGTAGGCCAAGGAAGTATGATAGCTCTCCCATGCTACTCATCTCAAACTTTGAATGCATTAGATTAGAGAATCTCTTGCATAGTTTGGGATCAGTAGAGCCAAATATGATATCATCTACATATATTTGTACTACTAAAATTTTATCATGAATCATCTTAGTAAAAAGGGTCCTATCTACCATGCCTATAGAGAACTTGTGTTCTAAAAGGAAGCTAGCTAAGGTTTCATACCAAGATCTTGGAGCTTGCTTTAGACCATAGAGAGCTTTATGCAATTTAAAAACATATGAGGGATGAGTAGAAGTAATAAAACCTGGAGGTTGTTCAACATAAACCTCTTTCTTTAGTTCTCCATTCAAGAAAGCACTCTTGACATCCATCGGGTAGACTTTAAACTTCTTAAAAGTAGCATAAGCAAGAAAAATCTTATTGCTTCTAGCCTTGCAACAGGAGCAAAAGTTTGATCATAGTCAATGCCTTCCTCTTGCATATAGCCTTGAGCAACAAGCCTAGCCTTGTTTCTCACAATTACACCTTAGGCATCAAGTTTGTTTCTGAATACCCACTTGGTTCCAATTACTGGATAGCCTTTGGGCCTTGGAACCAAGTCCCAAACTCTGCATCTCTCAAATTGATTGAGCTCCTCTTGCATTGCAATAATCCAGTTGGGATCTTGCTTTGCATCATTTATGGATTGAGGATCAACTTGAGGGAGGAAACAGACATGCATCACATCTTGGTTTAGTTGATTCAATGTCTGTACACCTACTAACATATCCCCAATTACTTGAGATCTTGGGTGATCCCTTAGTGTGACAAGGTCAATGGGTGGAGTTTGTTCAGCAACAATATTTGGAATTAATTCCTCTTGTGGAATAATGTCTGCTGTTGGAGGAGGTTCAATCACTTCAAAAATTTCTTCTTCACTAACTTCATCACCTTATGGAGGAGGATGTGATATGACCTTTTGTGTAAGGTTTAACTCACCTAATTTCTTACACAAGTGAGGTACCTGCAATAAGTCTGTGGTAGAAGAATCCTTCTCCTTATAATACATGTTAGCTTCATCAAATAAAATATGTACAGATTCTTCTATTTTTAAAGATGATTTATTGAATACCCTATAAGCCTTGCTATCTTGGGAATATCCAAGAAAAATTCCCTCTATAGTTTTAGCTTCAAATTTTCTAATGTGTTTTTTATTATTGTTATGTATGAAACATCTACACCCAAAGATTCTAAAGTAATCAATTTTTGGTTTCTTCCCTTTGAGTAATTCATAGGGAGTCTTACCCTTAAGTTTATGTATCAAACTCCTATTCAGCACATAGTTTGTTGTGCTCACAGCCTCTGCCCAAAAGGATAGGGGCATGTGTGCATCTGCAAGCAATGTTCCTGTAGATTGAATGAGGGTTCTGTGTTTCCTTTCTGCTACCCCATTTTGTTGAGGAGTTCTAGGAGCAGAGAAATAATGTCGGATACCTTCCTCCTTACAGAATATTTGCATGGGAAGAGATTCAAACTCAGTACAATGATCAATTCTGATCAATGCAACTGGAGTAGAATACTCAATCCTTATGCTCTTAAGAAAATCTGTAAGGACTTCAAAGTTATCTGACTTGTTTCTCAAGAAGAACACCCAAGAGAATCTAGAGAAGTCATCTATAATAACTAGAGTGTAAGACTTACCTCCTAAGCTTTGTACAGCAATGGGTCCAAAAAGATCCATATGTAGCCAGTACAGAATCTTTGGTGAGTCACTCTTATTAATTGACTTAAAGCTATTTTTACTTTGGTTGCCTTCTTGATAAGCCTTGCATAGGCTTTCCTTCTTGTAGAGGCCAGAAGGAATTCCTCTGACAAGGTTGTCCCTAGATAGCTTAGAGATGTTTCTAAGGTTAATATGACCTAGTCTCTTATGCCATAGAATATTGTTATTACTAACTGTAACACCCCTATCCGTCGCATAGCATATAGCAGTAGGTCCGGCCGGGGCCCGACGCCATATACTACGGACAGACCGGTTGGTTACGCGTTGAAACCATTCAACCAATCATGTCGTCCTACACAACACCTAGCGGAAGCAATTTTTATACAGTTGCAAAGAGAACAAGAACCTTGCTACAAAGCATGAATGTCCACTACAAACTCAGGAATGTAATCATACACAAAAGAGAACTGGCCTTAAGGTCTTACATTGTTCACTTAACAAAAATAGTGTTTTCATACTTCGGCTCACAGGCCGGCCATACATGAAAAACGGGAATGAAACATAAGCAATTAGGCCTTCGAGGGCCGGTACAGCAACAAGGGCTTTAGCCCGCTATTTCCCGCTCGTCTCCGCAGCACCTACAAGCCACAAACCACCGCCCGGTGGCAAACAATAGCAACGGTCAGCAATGCTGACCAAATTATAACGATCCCGCCCCCACAATCGGGGCAGCGATGCTCTTTCCCTGCACTTTATTAGTATAGGCATTTATATAAAGTATTAGCACTTCACCACAGGCGTAGGCTCGCACGGCCACACACCCCGTGCACTCAGGGCACATTCTCGGCGAACCGGCCAACGTCACGTCAATTCAAGCCATAGACGTTCCCAATCCGCCACCGCCTCTTGGACGGTCATCCATATGAGCATTTTGTCTTATTGGCCTTGGTAACGACAATTTAAGCCATAGACCGCCGAAGACCCTCATCCATGCCAACGGTCCTACCGAACGACATAGACCGGGTACGGTTCTGCCTGACCCGTGCTCATACCGCAACGACAATTTAAGCCATATGCGCAGGCCAAGACTCACTGAGTCCCGTTTCCACCACAATAATAACATAACCCGGTTATGTTCACGTTGGCCCCCGGCCACCGTGTTGGCAAAACCCGCTTTTGCCCAGTTTTCCGGGTGCACCTTGGAGTTAATCTCCAAGGCTCCCTGATGCAATCTACCACGTAGAAAACCCGAAAACACCCAAACATCCGGATCCTTGCCCGGTTCAAATGCAATGCAACATCACCGATCCGGCTCTACATGTCCGGATAGGCTTCACACACAATGCCTACGTCCGTTTTCGCATACGGACTCTACACAAGGGGGACTTCACATATCTACCCCAAGGAACGCTCCAACTCTTCGCTCACTCGCGAGAGAGGGCTTCCTATGCAAAGGAAAAGAGGGCTTCACATGCCCAAGGATGAGAAATCGTTACCCTTGCATTCTTCCGCGGCGCCATCGAAAACTATACGGTTGGAAAGCACCGCAACGGCGTCGCCTCCGCGGATCTGGACTCGGATCGTGATTCGGAGCTCCGAAGCTCTTCCGGCGGCCGGATCTTGGACTCCTCCTTCCTCCTTGCTCTCCCTTCTCTCTAACCTTTAGAGAGAGATTGGCCAATGGAAAATGGGTTTCTAAACCCTATTTCCCGACTATAACCACCCAGGAGCAGCCCCCCACCGTCGGATCCAAAGCCAAGGAAACGAACGGTCGAGATTAGACCTGAAATCCCAAAATCTGGGCCGAACACGGGTTGGCACACGGCCGTGTGCCTGGCCGTGTAGCTCATTCGCCGTCTCGACCAAGATTGAAAACCAGCAACACGTCATGTGACACGGCCTCCGACACGCCCGTGTCGCCTGCGACACGCCCGTGTCGGGACCCGTGTCACGCCCCCCGTATGCAATAAATCAACACTTCGCAGTCAGAGAGGTACACGGCTTGGTGACACGGCATCGGACACGCCCGTGTCAAACTAGACACCCCTGTGTTCGTGACCGTGTCATTACCCGTGTACCCAACCGCACAGCACAGGTGTGACACGGCCTGGGACACGCCCGTGTCCTAGGCCGTGTTCCACCACATGACCATCGTCGACCTGCGCTGGTCGACGACACGGCCAGCTCGACGGCCCGGGCTCGACACGCCCGACACGGCCTTCGACACACCCGTGTCGGGGGCCGTGTCACCTGCACCAAATTCCTGTCTTGGCCAAATTCGATCCCCGTCGCTCCTACAACATTTTGGTGTGTTACAATTCTACCCCCTTAAAGAATTTCGTCCACGAAATTGATAAAGGAAAAACAGGACTTAACATAAAACAGTACCTGAGCGGAACAATTTCGGGTACTCCTCGAGCATAGTCTGCTCCCGTTCCCAAGAGAACTCCTCACGCCCGCAATTATCCCACCAGACCTTAACCATCCGGATCTCCTTGTTACGGAGTCTCTTGACCTCAACATCTTCGATACGAATGGGCTTGACCCTAGTCGTCAACCCTTCGTCCACCGGCACTTGGTCAACTGCGATCACCTGCGAAGGCTCTTGCACCGCCTCTTGCAACACAGAAATGTGGAACACATCATGTAACCCACTTAACTCCACCGATAGCTTCAAACGGTATGCAGCTTCGCCGACTCGCTCCAGAACCTCAAAAGGTCCAAGGTATCTTGGGCTCAGCTTCTTCAAGCGTCTCACCCGCGAAACCCCCTTGAACGGATTCACTTTCAGGTATACCCAATTGCCTACCGCGAACTCCACGTTCTGGTGCTTGGCATTGTAATACTTCGCCTGCCAGTCCTGAGCGATCAACAAGCGCTCCCGAATGATCCGCACTAACGAGGTAGCACTCTCCACCTCCTGCTTCTTGTACAACCTTGCCTCACCCGTTTCAAGCCACGATAACGACGTGCGACACTTCCTACCATACAGGGCCTCGAAGGGCGCCATTTGTATACTCGCTTGGTAGCTGTTGTTGTACGCGAACTCCACCAAATACAGGTGGTCTTCCCAATGCTTACCGAAATCCAGAACACACATGCGTAGCATGTCCTCCATCGTTCTATTGACCCTCTCGGTCTGCCCATCCGTCTGCGGATGGAAAGCTGTGCTGAACTTTAACTTGGTTCCCAGCATCTGCTGCACCAACCTCCAATCATTTGACGTGAACCGCCCATCGCGATCACTCACAATGCTACGGGGCACACCATGCAGCCTAACAATATTGTCAACATACAACTTTGCCAATTTCTCCATTGGATCATCCTTCCTATGCGGAATGAAGTGAGACACCTTGGTTAGCCGATCTACGATAACCCATATAGCGTCGTTCCCCTTCTGCGACCTTGGCAACCCGTGCACAAAGTCCATAGATATATCGTCGAATTTCCACTCCGGTATAGGCAAGGACTTCAGAAATCCTCCTGGCTTTTGGCATTCCGCCTTCACCAAGGCGCACGTTTGGCATTTAGCCACGTACAATGCCACATCTTTCTTGAGCCCCAGCCACCAAAACAACTTTTTGAGATCACGATACATCTTCGTGCTCCCTGGGTGGATTGAGTACTTGGTATGATGAGCCTCATACATCAACTCCGCCCGGAGGTTACCCCCACTCGGGACGCACAACCGATGATCCTTCCTTAGTAAACCATCTTCCACCGAGAACTGGGAATTTGACCCATCCAGAGCGGCCTCCATAAGCTCCTTCATGGAGTCATCAAACTCCAATGCCTGCCGAACCCGGTCAGCCAGGTCATACTGCACCTCTGTGCAGTTTAACATTGCTTTGGCGCTCGTCTGCTTGTCAACGCAACAGATCTCAAGCTCCTCCAACTCCCGTACTAGCCGCTCATCATGCACCGACAACCAGTTGGCTTGGGCGGGAGCCCTGCGGCTCAGAGCATTCGCAACTGCGTTGCCCTTCCCGGGTACATAATGTATTTTGAAGGTGTAGTCCCCTAGGAACTCCATCCACCTCCTCTGCCTCATATTAAGGTCATTTTGATCCAACAAATACTTTAGGCTCTTGTGATCGGTGTATATATCGACCCTTACGCCGTAAAGGTAGTGTCTCCACAACTTGAGTGCAAATATCACGGCCGCCAACTCCAAGTCGTGCACCGGATAATTTCTTTCATGCACCTTCAACTGACGCGATCCATACGCTATCACGCTCCCATGCTGCAACAACACGCAGCCCAAGCCACTACCCGAAGCGTCGCTATACACCTCGAAGCCCTCGGTCCCACTCGGCAAACTAAGCACTGGCGTCGTGGTCAACCGTCTCTTCAGCTCCTCAAAAGCTTGCACGCACTCTTGCGTCCACAAGAATTTCTGATCCTTCCTTGTCAACTTCGTGAGAGGTAATGCTATCCGCGAGAAGTTCTCTACGAAGCGCCTGTAATATTCGGCAAGCCCGAGAAAACTACGGACTTCCGCAACAGAAGACAACGCAGGCCATTCCCGTATCGCAACAATCTTCCCCGGATCCACCGCTATACCTTCCCCACTCACTATATGACCAAGGAACGCTACCGAGGGTAGCCAGAACTCGCACTTGGAGAACTTTGCGTAAAGCTCATTCCTCCTCAAGGTCTCCAACACCAGATGCAAATGCTTGAAGTGGTCTTCTTCGCACTGCGAGTACACCAAAATATCGTCAATAAAGACGATCACAAAACGATCCAGGAAATCTCGGAACGTCCTGTTCATCAAGTCCATAAATACTGATGGCGCATTCGTCAGTCCAAACGGCATGACCGTGAACTCGAAATGCCCATACCTCGTACTGAACGCCGTCTTCGGGATATCACACTCCCTGATCCTTAGCTGATAGTACCCCGACTTCAAGTCCAACTTGGAGTATACTGACGATCCGACTAACTGATCAAAGAGATCATCAATCCTCGGGATCGGGTACTTATTCTTTTTCTGTTAGCTTGTTCAACTCTCTGTAGTCGATACACAGCCGCATACTACCATCCTTCTTCTTAACGAAGAGGACCGGTGCGCTCCAAGGCGACGAGCTTGGACGCACATACCCTTGCTCCATCAGCTCCTCTAGCTGAACTTTCAACTCTGCCATCTCCTTAGGCGCCAACCTATACGGAGCACGTGACACCGGTTTGGCACCCGGCACGAGCTCGATGGTGAAATCGATCTCTCGCTGCGGTGGGGCTCCGGGAAGACTATCCGGGAACACATCGGGGTATTCGCAAACCACGGGAATGCTATCCAACGTGGACTTTGGCTCTACAGCCCCCACTATTGCGAAGAATAGCTCTGCACCAGCACGAACCGCCTTCACCACCTGAAGAGCAGACATCAGTGTCTTGCTCGACCCCTTTAGCCCCTCGAATGTAGTCTCCCGCCCTACACCCAGCTTGACCTCCTTCCGGTCACAGTCAATCCAAGCTTTCTGCTCTGACAGCCAATCCATTCCAAAGATCACGTCGAACTCTACTAGCGGCAGCAATGACGCTAGCACGTCGAACTCTTGGCTCCCAATGTGAACCTTTACGGCGCACACCCTGTCCGCACGCATCGAGCACCCATTCGGTAGCAGCACATCCAACTTGTCCTTCGCCATCGAAGAAGGGACTCCGATGCGCGATATAAAGCTTTCGTACAAGAAGGAGTGTGAAGCTCCCGTATCGAACAGTGCCCGTGCCGGACTATCGCTAATCACAACAAAGCCTATACAAACAATATTAGGCTAACAAGCAATAGATAACGGTATTAAAGCTAACTTGCTATAAATTAACTCATACCTATCACCACATCCTCTTGCTTGATGGCCTCCTGCTGGCCCAAGTTATAGACTCTAGGCTGAGTCGGAGCATAGTGGGACGCGGTCGACTCCACCGCTTTGCCCTTTTCCTCGTAGGTAGCTCCTTGTTTCTTTTCGGACTTTGAGCGTCCACTCCAGCAATCACGGGCAAAGTGCCCCATCTTTCCACACGTGAAACAAGCGCCCGGGGTTCGATTGGTAATTGCCCCCGAGGCACCCGTAAAAGAAGCTGGACCTGACGTCCTAGCCTTTTTGAAGAATTTTCGGTAGCCCGACTTCGACGTAGTCGGCGCTTTGAACTCCGCTTTCTTACTACCGGATTCCTTCTTCGCTTGGACATTCTTCATGTCCTTATCCAAGGACCGGGCCGAACTGACCAGGGTCATGAAACCCTGCGCCTTGGGCCCCAATAGTAGCAACCTTAAATCATCTCTTAGCCCTTCATAGAAGCGGCTCGTCTTGCGCTCCTCGTCTGCGAAGGTAGCGCCGGCATATCTCCAAAACCGAGTAAACTCGTGGAGGTACTCATCAACGGTGCAATCCCCTTGCACCAACTTCTAAAATTCGCTTTCTAGCGCAATTCTCTGCGCCGAGGGGAGGTATCGAGCCATGAATAGTCTCGCAAACTCCTCCATCGAAACTTCGGCCAACGGCCTTCCCCGCAACTGATGTAGCTCTAGGCCTTCCCACCATAGTCTTGCGTCCCCATCCAAAAGGAAAGTCGCTATAGTGGTCTTCTGCCACTCTTCCATTTCCGTCGCAGTCATCACCCTGTTGACCCTTGAGAGCCAATCCTCCGCTTGGGTCGGGGTTTCTGCCCCCGTGAATACCGGTGGATGAAAACCCATCAAGTGCTTCAGTTGTCTTTCAGTTGCTCTCCTAGGCAACTCTGGCTCCAAAACTACTTGCTCAACCCTCCTTTGCTCTGCCGTCTGAAGCTGTACTTGCTCCACAGTAGGGGCAGGCTGCTGCACCTGCCTTGCAGGCTGCGCATTGATCATAGCAAAGACAGCTTCTGCCACCAATCTAATGGTCTCGGCAGACGGAGGTGTTGCAGGCGCATCGCTTGGCGCACTGCTCGCCTCAGAACCTGGCCGTTCAGACGGCCCAGCACCACTTCTGGTCACCTATAATCGTGCAAAACACCAATAAGCGACCCAAAAATTACTGCAAACAACAATTATAGGAACACGCAGGTTCCTCAAACATGTGTATTTTCATTCCTAAGTGGACATTCATGGGTTCTTTTCTTGTTATAACGATGACGCACACATGTGCTCACCACCCCTTAAAGTGAATTCGTCCACGAATTCATTTAAGTTTGACCGAAACCAGAAGTCTGATACCAATTTGTAACACCCCTATCCATCGCATAGCATATAGCAGTAGGTCCGGCCGGGGCCCGACGCCATATACTACGGACAGACCGGTTGGTTACGCGTTGAAACCATTCAACCAATCATGTCGTCCTACACAACACCTAGCGGAAGCAATTTTTATACAGTTGCAAAGAGAACAAGAACCCTGCTACAAAGCATGAATGTCCACTACAAACTCAAGAATGTAATCATACACAAAAGAGAACTAGCCATAAGGCCTTACATTGTTCACTTAACAAAAATAGTGTTTTCATACTTCGGCTCGCAGGTCGGCCATACATGAAAAACGGGAATGAAACATAAGCAATTAGGCCTTCGAGGTCCGGCACAGCAACAAGGGCTTTAGCCCGCTATTTCCCGCTCGTCTCCGCAGCACCTGCAAGCCACAAACCACCGCCCGGTGGCAAACAATAGCAACGGTCAGCAATGCTGACCAAATTATAACGATCCCGCCCCCACAATCGGGGCGGCGATGCTCTTTCCCTGCACTTTATTAGTATAGGCATTTATATAAAGTATTAGCACTTCACCACAGGCGTAGGCTCGCACGGCCACACACCCCGTGCACTCAGGGCACATTCTCGGCAAACCGGCCAACGTCACGTCAATTCAAGCCATAGACGTTCCCAATCCGCCACCGCCTCTTGGGCGGTCATCCATATGAGCATTTTGTCTTATTGGCCTTGGTCACGGCAATTTAAGCCATAGACCGCCGAAGACCCTCATCCATGCCAACGGTCCTACCGAACGACATAGACCGGGTACGGTTCCGCCTGACCCGTGCTCATACCGCAACGACAATTTAAGCCATATGCGCAGGCCAAGACTCACCGAGTCCCGTTTCCACCACAATAATCATATAACCCGGTTATGTTCACGTTGGCCCCCGGCCACCGTGTTGGCAAAACCCGCTTTTGCCCAGTTTTCCGGGTGCACCTTGGAGTTAATCTCCAAGGCTCCCTGATGCAATCTACCACGTAGAAAACCCGAAAACACCCAAACATCCGGATCCTTGCCCGGTTCAAATGCAATGCAACATCACCGATCCGGCTCTACATGTCCGGATAGGCTTCACACACAATGCCTACGTCCGTTTTCGCATACGGACTCTACACAAGGGGGACTTCACATATCTACCCCAAGGAACGCTCCAACTCTTCGCTCACTCGCGAGAGAGGGCTTCTTATGCAAAGGAAAAGAGGGTTTCACATGCCCAAGGATGAGAAATCGTTACCCTTGCATTCTTCCGCGGCGCCATCAAAAACTATACGGTTGGAAAGCACCGCAACGGCGTCGCCTCCGCGGATCTGGACTCGGATCGCGATTCGGAGCTCCGAAGCTCTTCCGGCGGCCGGATCTTGGACTCCTCCTTCCTCCTTGCTCTCCCTTCTCTCTAACCTTTAGAGAGAGATTGGCCAATGGAAAATGGGTTTCTAAACCCTATTTCCCGACTATAACCACCCAGGAGCAGCCCCCCACCGTCGGATCCAAAGCCAAGGAAACGAACGGTCGAGATTAGACCTGAAATCCCAAAATTTGGGCTGAACACGGGTTGGCACACGGCCGTGTGCCTGGCCGTGTAGCTCATTCGCCGTCTCGACCAAGATTGAAAACCAGCAACAAGGCATATGACACGGCCTCCGACACGCCCGTGTCGCCTGCGACACGCCCGTGTCGGGACCCGTGTCACGCCCCCCGTGTGCAATAAATCAACACTTCGCAGTCAGAGAGGTACACGTCTTGGTGACACGGCATCGGACACGCCCGTGTCAAACTAGACACGCCCGTGTTCGTGCCCATGTCATTACCCGTGTACCCAACCGCACAGCACAGGTGTGACACGGCCTGGGACACGCCCGTGTCCTAGGCCGTGTTCCACTACACGACCATCGTCGACCTGCGCTGGTCGACGACACGGCCAGCTCGACGGCCCGGGCTCGACACGCCCGACACGGCCTTCGACACGCCCGTGTCGGGGGCCGTGTCACCTGCACCAAAATCCTGTCTTGGCCAAATTCGATCCCCGTCGCTCCTACAACATTTTGGGGTGTTACACTAACTTTATTGAATAAGCATAGTTCTGAACTAGCAGAGTTAAAGTTTACTATGTATATATTTCATTGTCTACAACCTGTTAAAATAGTTTGGTTATTTTAAGAAATAATATATTTGGAATTAGTAAAGCAAACCTGATAACCTACATCACATAACTGACTTATGGATATTAGGTTATGTTTGAGACCATTTACATATGCCACTTTTCTGAATGTGATAGCTCCACTGTTGAAGTGTCCATAGCCTTAAATTTTTACAAAGCTGGAATCTACAAAGATCACTCTTGGACCCAGCTTTGCCTTGTAATTGATTAGGCTGTCCTTGCATCCAGTCATGTGCTTTGATTACCCACTATCCAGATACCTCTTATTCTGAGTGATAGGAAAGTTCTTCACCTGCAAGGAAATAAGTTAGATGTTCTTGACCCAAGTCACCTTGGGTCCTTGTATCTTTTCATAAGAAAAGCTGGAAATGTAAGAACATTCAGGACGGCTTTTATAACCTAAGAGGCGAAATCTTATGGGAGGAATTATCCATTGGGTGAATGGATTTATATTTTCCCTAGGTTGGTTAAGGTTATTATTAGAGATTCTGTTAGAGTTGAAGTTTCTGTAAGATTGATCTGGGATCGACGAACTCTGGTAAGTTCGTCGACCTGAGGTCGACGAATTGGGATAAGATCTTCGATCTCTGCTCGAAGAATGAAGGTATTCATTCTCAGGGCACCAATATCATCAATCTCTGGTCGACGAACCAGACTGGTTTCGTCGATCGTGGATCAAAGAATAACTATTATTGTAGTTGGCGTTCGGAGTTTGTCATTCTAAGGTCGACGAACTGTACCCATTTCATCGATCTGAGTTCGACAAAATCTGTTAAACATTGTTGTAGTTATTTTTCTTCTTGTTCTTAGATTTTTGCTTGAGTTCCATTTGTTTTAAGACTTCATTTACTTTGTCTACTTGTTTAATATTCTTCTTACCCTTATCTGAAATGAAATTTATAGGTTTTGATAAGTTATTTTTCTGGATTATAGGTGGTTCACTAGATGATGCACCTAGTCCTAGTTTACTGTTATTTACCATAGCATTTAGAGTACTAGTTATATCCAACAGTTGTAAGCTTCTACCATTAAGTAATTCATATAATTTCTTGGCTTTGCTAAATTCAGTTTTAAGAAAGCAATTTGTTCATTTGGTGAGATAAGTTCATCTATTAGTTTAGTATTTTCACCAATGTACTTATCTTGTTCAGTTATTATTTCTCTAGGAAGTTTGATTTCCTTCTCAAAGCCTATTAGATCTAAGCACAGATTTTTAAATTCAATTTTAAATTCATCTGAATCAACATCATAGGATGCTATTACCTGGTCCTCTGTAGATAGAGTTTCTTCATCTTCTGAAGCTTCAGCCTCTGACTGACTGCTGGAATCATCTATTGCCATTAGGCAAACCTCCTTTGCCTTCTATTATTCTTCATCATCACTGGAGCTAGAGAATGATGACTCTTCCTCAGTATCACTCCAAGTTTCTGCAACAAACCCTTTCTCCTTCCTCTTGTGTTTGCTGGAGGAGGGATTGCTGTGATGTGTTTTTCTAGAATCCTTTTCTCTTCTCCTATCCTTCTTCTGAGTTTCTGGACATTTTGAGATGAAATGTCCAGGCTTCCTGCAACCAAAGCAAACAATTTCTTTTGATGGAGTCTTGTCATACCTTGTCTTGTAATCTTGCCTTGATGACTTTCTTCTGAAGTCCTTCTTTTCCATCTTGAAGAATCTTTTGGCAAAGAGGCTCATCAGTTCTTCATTGACTGGAGTCCCTTCAGATTCTTCAGCAGCCTTGAATGTAATGTTGTGCTCCTTCCTGATATGTGTTGGAGTCTTTTGTTTAGTTATTACTTCTTTGGTCTTCATTAATTGCGCATAGGATTTGAGCTTCATAAAAAGTGATTCAGTAGAGATTTTTGTTATGCTTCTGGCTTCTCTGATTTGCCAGATTCTTGAATCCCATAATCTAGGGAAGCATATGAGGATTTTATCATTGACTTCTGTCAAAGTGATGTCATTGTCAAAGGTCTTTAGCTCAAGGATGATTGAGCTAAGCCTGTTGTACATATCACTCACTGACTCAGCTTCATCCTTCTTGAAGTTCTCATATTATGAGATGAGATTGGATCTCCTATCCTTTCTTTCATCAGCAGATCCAACCACCATCTGATTTAGAGAATCCCAGATGGCTTTGGCTGAAGTGCACTCAGCAACCTTTTGAAATATATCATCAGACATAGTCTGAGCTAGGATGTTCATGGCTTTGGCATATGCAATCTTAGCTTTCCTCTGTGTATCTGTCCAATCTGGTGGTGGAACAGCACTAAGATTTGCTGAAGTAGATGGAGTGGAGGCCACTGGAGTTGGTGGTCCTGTCAAAATTGAATTGAATATGTCTTCATCAATAGAGTTCATATAGAGTTTTATTCTTGCCTTCCAGATGGCAAACTTGGTTAAGTTGCAAACTAGAGGTCTTGTGCTAGCATAATCTTTGTTTTGTGCCATGATATAAAATATGAAAGGAACAATATTTAATCAGAGATTATCTTAGGATCTTGGTTAGTCCAGGTGTTAGCGTGTTTAAATAAAAATGAATAACCTCCCTCTGATACCAATTGAAAGAAAAGGGAGAGTAAGCTCTGATTAACTCTAGAGGGGGAATATAGTTTAAATAAAAATTCCTTTGCAACTTTTACAAATACAAAGTTAAGTGATAAAATAGGTAATATAGTAATAGCTAAGAGATGTTAACAGGAACAGAGTAAAGCTACACTAAGCTATCACAACACAAGGCAAAATGAAAACAACAAACACATAGACAACACAAGAATATTATAGTGGTTCCCAAACTGGGTACATCCACTCTTCTACCACCCTGGTAGCAATCCACTACAGGTTTTGATCATGTGCCTGCCACCACAATATTTATTTGTAGGGAGATATTGCAACCCTTTGAGGTTTTGATCAGGTGCCCAAAAACCAAACTCATGTCTTTTGGAAGGTGACTTGTGAACCAGGCTAACTTTTGAAGGGAGTTAAAACCCTTTACAGTGGGGTGGGAAAGAAAGTGATGTTAGTCTTCTCTTTTCTCAAAAACAAATTGAGAAGACTTTGTGTGGATTCCAGATCTTGTCAAAGCTCCCCCTGAGATGTAGAGTTGTTCAGGATTGAGAATCTTTGTTCAGGAGTGTGTAGGTCTTCAGCTTGTGTAAAGCAGATCCAGGAACTTTAGATAGATGGATCTTTATTGTCTCAGCAAATTCCTAGAAAGAGAAGATGAATAAGACTCTTGATCAGGTTTTGTTGTTCTTCTTCTCTCTTCTTGAGAGCAAAGTGAAAGATGAAGATTGAGAGCTGCTGTGAATTTTCTGCTCTTGCTAAGAATATATCTCTACGATTTTTCTGCTCTGAAAGAATGAATTCCAATTCTCAGTCTCTGTCGCTTTTGAAAAATATTCTCTCTGTGTTCTGTTCGACAACCAATCTTCCTTAGAAATTTGAATAACTGCAGTTAATGCCTTACTGGAAAACTGGGAAGGAAAACGGCTAGCATATCTGTAATTATTTGTTTACTCAACTATCCCGAGAAATATGTCAAATAAATCCTCTAATGAATACCATAATCAATGCTGGCAGGAACGGCTATTTTCATATGGAATATAAGCATTGATTACACAGGGAATTTATGACTTAAAATAATAATAAAGAGGGAACAGATAAGGAAAGAACAAAGAACAGACAGCTTACAGAATTCGTCGACCAGAGAACAGATTTCGTCGACCTGCACTAAGTGAACATCGACCTGAGAAATCCTATTTGTTGACCTGAGCTATGCGAAGCAAACACTTAATATAAGCAACTGATTCTGCGCTCCAAGAACGTCGATCTGAGAATCTGTTCTACACTCAAAG
This sequence comes from Platanthera zijinensis, assembly GCA_039513925.1. Lineage (NCBI taxonomy): Eukaryota > Viridiplantae > Streptophyta > Magnoliopsida > Asparagales > Orchidaceae > Platanthera > Platanthera zijinensis. Next base: position 156,078,957 of record CM077084.1, on the reverse strand, counting down.
ATCATCGACCACAGAACTTGAACAAACAGAATAAGTAGAGCTGAGAATCTGTCTGGGAGAAAAAATCGACCACAGAATATATCCTTCTGATGAATATCGTCGACCTGAGCTCTAAGTTTGTCGAGCTGAGTTCGACGAACGTCGAACTAATTTCCAGACAACTGAAAATCTTCTAAGTCTTGAATCTGAAGTCCACATCAAGCAAGTCCATGAAGTTTGACACTTGGGGACTTGCTTAAAACCTAGAAAGAAAAATAGTGACCCTAACTATACATCATGGGTCAACTTAACCTAAGAAGTGAACCTAGCCAAAAAAAATAGGTGAGAGAACTAAGTTGTCAACCTAAATCACCTAGAGGGGGGTGAATAGGTGAAATGCGTGCCAAATGCGGAATAAAAAATTAACACAGCACAGAACAAGCAATCACACAGAGAACACAAGATTTATAGTGGTTCCCCAACCCTGGGTACATCCACTTTCACCTCACCAATCTAGTAAACCACTAGACTTGGCTACTCCACTATCTCGGATCAAAACGATCCTACACCTCGGAACCACGTTCCTACAAAACTCGATCCAAACAAATCTACACTCGGAAGAAAACCTTCCTACAAATCTCGATCCAAACCGGATCTACAGAACTCGGAGTCAAGACTCCTACAAGGATAAAAGGTTGTATAAATAAAAATACAAACAGAATTATTCAGATCTGGATCTTCAACTGTCTTCTTCTTTGAGAACTTTGGCTTGATCAGAAATGGTTGAAGACGACTCGAAGGAGATCCTAAGATCTGAAATACGGAATCACCACGATCAAGAGAAAGATCAGAGATCGATGAAGCGTGGAATGATCGAGTGATTCTTCTTGTCTGAATAGCTGTTTCGAGGAAGACCGGCGACGAAGAAGATGAACAGTATTTTGTCGGCGTGAACTTTGCGGCTTCCCGATATCGGCGATAGAAATAGATTCAGAATTCTTTTTCTTTCTTGTTGTTTGGGTTTGTTGATTTGACAAGAGTTATTTATAGGACTTCTGTAACGGTCAATACTTAAACAAGTACACGTGGACCAATCAAAATAGAGGATTTGAATTAGCCCGCAAAATCAGGACTTAGAAAAATTCTTTCTGAAGGTAGAATCAACCTACTCGAGTATATAGGTGAGCTACTCGGGTAAGGGCTGATTTATTCGAGCGAATAAGGAACTACTCGAGTATAGAGTTGATCTACTCGAGTAAGGGTTGAGCTACTCGAGTACCTTGGGGAAACTACCCGAGTTACAAACTAGACAAACTACTCGAGTAAGTGAAAGCGGCTACTCGAGTACAAAACCAAACTACTCGAGTATTAGTAAGGATCTACTCGAGTAAGGTAGGATCTACTCGAGAACAAGAATAACCTACTCGAGTACTAGTTCAGACCACTCGAGTATACTGAAAATGAAAACTACTCGAGTACTAAGCCACTTACTCGAGTATAAGAGCAAAGTTACTCAGGTATGTGGACTTAGAGAAATTTTAGTCTGAACAGCTAGACTTACTCGAGTATAACTAGAAACTACTCGAGTTTGATTAAGGCTCTACTCGAGTACCCAAACACTTACTCGAGTATATTGAAATAAAGTACTCGAGTATATTAAGGGAGGTACTCGAGTATTTGGACTTAGTCAAAATTTCTTAGATAAACTTCACCACTCCCTGGTCTAGTAGTCCAAGTGCATGTAGAAGAAGTGTGCCCCAATAGAGAGGCTATACATGAGTCAACACTTTGAATCACACAATGAGGGATTACATTGTATGGTCCTGTGTTTGGTGACCCACTATAGACTGACATTAGTTCACACTTGGCAGTAGGGTCCTGCATACACAACTTAAACACAACATCAAATACAACTGCAATTCACCTTAGTTTTAGGAGGACTTCTTCAAATTAAGCTCATTGTGGAAACAAGACCCAACAATCTCCCTCTATTTGAAGAAGTCAGAACACCATCTACTAAGTTGAATTGCTAGAGATATTAAAAGAAAATAACATGAAAGAGGATACTTGTCTTACATTTCTTTACTGTAGTTATCCAACAATCTCCCTATTTCTGTACTAGAATTGTTTTGCATTTCTCCTCCGTTCTGAAATCTTCATTTGGATTTGCAATTTTTTTTCTTTTTTTCATCTCTATATTCCATTTGCTCTCCCCCTTTCTGATTTCTTTAAATAGGGGACATGGCATGGGATACTCCCCCTAAATCAATGCATAAGGAATTCTTCTTCAATTTCTAAAAACCATCATGCTTTCCAACAGAGGTACTTTAATCTTCTAGTTCCAAGAATTTTTTTCTGGAACTTCTTCTTGTCCATTTGCCAGATAAGAATTTTGTTGGCCCATGGACATACCTGCATCCACAAGATTAGAATCCCTTAGGAACCCAAACAAGATTGGGTCCTAGGTCTTTTGTTAGTATTCTCCCCCTATGAGAGTTAACATTATGAGTGGCCTTTCTCATATTATCAACTTGAGGAGTTAAAACATATCTGGGATTAAACCAGCAATCTATGGCGAAATGACCAACCTTACCACAACACCAACAGTTAAACCTGTTGTTGGGTATTGTATCCACAATTACCTGGATTTGAGGAAGCCACCTGTCTAGCTAAGATGAATTCACAATGTATTTGATGAACTATTTTTTAGTTGTGCTTGCAATTATTCCACGCTAAGTACACACTAATGTCAGGGTGCAGTGGGTCAATATACACGGGTCTGTGCAACGTAATCCCTCGTTGAGCAGATCAGTGTGTTGGCCTACGTGTACTCTCTCTATTGGGGTGTACTTAATTTCAAGTACAGGGCTATGATAAAGCAAGAGCAGACAAGGAGCAAGGATGGGCCAAAGACCAGCTCAAGGAAAGAAAGAGGAGAAATCGCCCAAGTAAAAATCGACGAGAATCACTAATGATTCTCGCCGAGTCGTGGAGAATCACTAGCTGATTCTCGCCGGTTGGAGCCGGCAGTCTCGACACCGCCTGAAATTTCTCTAAGGCAGAATCGTCGAGAATCACTAAGTGATTCTCGCCGATTCGTCGAGAATGACTTTGCATTCTCGATTATTCGGGAATCAAGTGTGATTCCCGCCGATTCTCCCCGGCTTCTGTATCAGTACAGTCAGAATTCGGCTAAGTAGAAGTCGGCGAGAATCGTAAGTGATTCTCGCCGATTCGTCGAGAATCACCTACAATTCTCGCCGAATTTGACTTGGGCAATTTCCTGTTGTTCTCTGGACCGGTTCAAGTTATCTGAACTGTTTCGAACCGGGCTCAAGTCTTCTTATTGGTGGGACCCACAACGGTCATATACTTGACCTAATATATATATACCCCGTATGTATGAACAGGGATAGACAGAAAAATACGCGAATTCAAAAAGGACGAGCCGCCGTCGAGCCCGATCCCGATCTTGCTCCGCTGATCGTCTCCGACGTTAGCACCGTTGTCGCCGCTGTTGATCTCAAGTTGCTCCAGATCTCCGTCGACAGAAGCTTAGGCTAGCATAGCGTTTCACGCGTCTAACCAGAGATCCCTTGTCTCTTGATTCGTAGATCGGGAAAAACTTCCCCGTCCGAATCGATCGAGACGATCGATCCTAGTGTGACCGTTGGAAGACCTTGCTTCCTTTGCTACGAAGTTTGAATCACTAGCACAGCAGCTGCTCTCCGTCGCCGCCGCTTACTCCGTGAACCTAACCGCCGCACTAAGCCGCCGCCGGTTTCGGGAAGGTTCAATCCAAGTGAGATCTAGGGTTGTGGACTCTTCGTTGACTTCAAGAACACGTCGTCGAACGAAGAGGGACACCTTTGTCTCCAAAAGTTGTTTGTATTTCTTACAAGCTATTTTCAATTTCTTTGTAAAGGACCGATTGGTCTCTAGTTGTAAGGGTTGGGTGCAACCCGTGTTGTGGGAGTGGTGACTCCTACGTGTGGAAGGGTTCCTTCCGGTAGTGCAAGGATTGGATTTCAATCCTGTTGGTGAAGTGACCGAGTCGTCCCTGGTTGGGAGATAGGTCGAAGGGGGAAAGTGGACGTACCCAAATCGGGGAACCACTATAAATTGCCTGTGTCCTCTCTGTGCTTTGTTGTTTTATTTTCTTGTGCAGGTATAATTTCAATTCCGCTAACACGCTGCAAAGACACCTATTCCCCCCCCCCCCCATAGGTGAAGGTAGTTGACACTAGGTGGACTTTCACCTGTTGTACCTTCTCTTGTTCTCTTGCTTTACCTTATGGATGGGGGGTCTAGCAAGAGCAACAGACTTGGAGGAGGAAGCCTCATGATTACAACAAGTACATGGCTTCCTTGTCTCCTTGGCCTTTGTTACACCAGTTTTAGCTTTTGATGTTTTCTTCTCATTTGGCCCATGATTATAAGGATCACAAGTCAGTGAGGCAAAAGTTTGGCTTGGGATAGCCTTGCCTTTACCTTTGGCTGATTTATGTCCTATACTGCTATTTTTCCCAAAGGAGGTTTCTCCATTAGTGATTGGAAGCACAGTTGTAGGCATTGTGAGAGTTTCAACCAGCTTTCGTTCAATGACTAGCTTTGCTTCCAATTCATCTAGGAGAAAATCTTTATGATTTACTAATTCAGTAAAGTCTTTGATTTCCTCCTTCAAAGATCGAACTTCATCTTTGAGAGGGGTCATTTGGTCAATCTCCTCCCTCAGATTTGATTCCACCTCTTTGAGGGATGCAATATCTTTTGATTGCGATTTGACTACCTTCCGGCATTTGTCAAATGCAGTCAATAAGACTTGATACTGATTTACCAATTCAAAATCATCCTCCCCAAAAGAATAGCCATCATGACCATTTGAGTCAGAATCTGAGGCAGAAAGAGGTGTGTGAGAATTTACCTTCCCGGTATATGAGGAGTTACCGTTGTATTTGTCCTCTTGGTCAGAAACAGCCATAAGCCCGAAGTAGGCTTCTTCATCCGCACTTGACTCAGATGAGTCAGAGTCACTGAGGGTCTTTGGCTTTTTGGCAATGAAGCTTCTTTCTTTCTTCCTTTTCCATTGAGGGGAATTCTTTTCTATGCCTCTTCCTTCTTTCTTCTTCAGAGGGCACTCAATGCTTATATGCCCTGGCTTACTACAGGAATAACAAACAACGTTAGATGAAACATGTTTGTTCGGTTTAGATTTATACCTGTCATGTCTGCTGTGATGATCACCATCAGGACGTGATCTTCTGGACGAGGAATCATTTTCTCTCATTTGTTTATTATTGCTAAGAAACTTCTTGAATTGTCGGGAGAGAAGATGAAACTCTTCATCTGATGAATCTGAGCCTGAGGTGCTTGGCTCAGACTCTTCTTCTTCATAGTCTCCTTGAGTGGAAGCGGCTTTGGCCTTTCTTGAGCTGTCTGCCCTTAGTGCAACTGGCTTATCTTGGAATGAGGAGCTGTTGCCCTCTTCTTCAGCTTTTCTATTATTGATTTGAAGCTCATATGACATAAGCTTTCCGAAGAGGTTCTGAGGGTCAGTTTTTGCTAATCTTCCAAACTCTCTGATGGCACATATCTTATTGTCCCAATCCTTTGTCAAGGATCTTAGGAACTTGTCGTTTAGTTCACCATCTGTGAACACTCAGCCGTAGTTCCTCAATCCATTGACAATCTTGAAGAAATTTTCATATGTGTCAGCAATAGCTTCCTTTGGTCCTTGCTTGAAGGCTTCATACTTCTGATTTAGAAAGGATCTTCTATCATCCCTTACTTCTTCTGTACCTTCCATCAAGATAATTAGAGATCTCCACATTTCCTTGGCAGATTGGCAGTGAATGAGGTTTTGCAACATAGAATCATTGACTGCACTTGCGATGATGTTCTTGGCTTTCTTGTCTAAGGAGACAAGTGCAATCTCATTCTTATCAAGATCCATCAACTTCTTTGGCACCTCCTTTGTAGGATCACTAGTGGAGGCAATCATAGGGATATAAGGGCCTTCCTCCACTATCATGAATAAGCGGGGGTCAACAGCTTCCATGTAAAGTTTTATTCTCTCTTTCCACATGAGAAAGTTTGCCTTATTGCACACTGGGAGCTTAGAAAAATCCTTGGCTCTGTCCATACTTGATTAACTCAGAAAGACAACTAGGAGGGATCAGATCAAGGTGTTAACCTTTTAAAGATCAACCTCCCTCTGATTCCAATTGAGAGAACTAAGTTGTCAACCTAAATCACCTAAAGGGGGGTGAATAGGTGAAATGCGTGCCAAATGCGGAATAAAAAATTAACACAGCACAGAACAAGCAATCACACAGAGAACACAAGATTTATAGTGGTTCCCCAACCCTGGGTACATCCACTTTCACCTCACCAATCTAGTAAACCACTAGACTTGGCTACTCCACTATCTCGGATCAAAACGATCCTACACCTCGGAACCACGTTCCTACAAAACTCGATCCAAACAGATCTACACTCGGAAAAAAACCTTCCTACAAATCTCGATCCAAACCGGATCTACAGAACTTGGAGTCAAGACTCCTACAAGGATAAAAGGTTGTATAAATAAAAATACAAACAGAATTATTCAGATCTGGATCTTCAACTATCTTCTTCTTTGAGAACTTTGGCTTGATCAGAAATGGTTGAAGACGACTCGAAGGAGATCCTAAGATCTGAAATACGGAATCACCACGATCAAGAGAAAGATCAGAGATCGATGAAGCGCGGAATGATCGAGTGATTCTTCTTGTCTGAATAGCTGTTTAGAGGAAGACCGGCGACGAAGAAGATGAACAGTATTTTGTCGGCGTGAACTTTGTGGCTTCCCGATATCGGCGATAGAAATAGATTCAGAATTCTTTTTCTTTCTTGTTGTTTGGGTTTGTCGATTTGACAAGACTTATTTATAGGACTTCTGTAACGGTCAATACTTAAACAAGTACACGTGGACCAATCAAAATAGAGGATTTGAATTAGCCCGCAAAATCAGGACTTAAAAAAATTCTTTCTGAAGGCAGAATCAACCTACTCGAGTATATAGGTGAGCTACTCGGGTAAGGGCTGATTTATTCGAGCGAATAAGGAACTACTCGAGTATAGAGTTGATCTACTCGAGTAAGGGTTGAGCTACTCGAGTACCTTGGGGAAACTACCCGAGTTACAAACTAGACAAACAACTCGAGTAAGTGAAAGCGGCTACTCGAGTACAAAACCAAACTACTCGAGTATTAGAAAGGATCTACTCGAGTAAGGTAGGATCTATTCGAGTACAAGAATAACCTACTCGAGTACTAGTTCAGACCACTCGAGTATACTGAAAATGAAAACTACTCGAGTACTAAGCCACTTACTCGAGTATAAGAGCAAAGTTACTCAGGTATGTGGACTTAGAGAAATTTTAGTCTGAACAGCTAGACTTACTCGAGTATAACTAGAAACTACTCGAGTTTGATTAAGGCTCTACTCGAGTACCCAAACACTTACTCGAGTATATTGAAATAAAGTACTCGAGTATATTAAGGGAGGTACTCGAGTATTTGGACTTAGTCAAAATTCCTTAGATGAACTTCACCACTCCATGGTCCAGTAGTCCAAGTGCATGTAGAAAAAGTGTGCCCCAATAGAGAGGCTATACATGAGTCAACACTTTGAATCACACAATGAGGGATTACATTGTATGGTCCTGTGTTTGGTGACCCACTATAGACTGACATTAGTTCACACTTGGCAGTAGGGTCCTGCATACACAACTTAAACACAACATCAAATACAACTGCAATTCACCTTAGTTTTAGGAGGACTTCTTCAAATTAAGCTCATTGTGGAAACAAGACCCAACAATAGGGATTCCAACATGGTGGGTCCTCATTATTAGACGATCGTTCACACCGACATCGATATGTTGAATCGGCTAGTGTAAGTCTTCACTCAGCCTATAAAAGATTGGTGGTTTTGCTAGCATTAGTACAAGAGAATCCGTAGCATCCGATTGTGGGTGTACCGAGTTGTACGCAAGGTCTAGGTTGGGTAGTGTGAATACCGGCCTAGGAGTGGGGAGGCCCAACCCACCTCCTATATTTACTATTACAAGTGGTACCTGAGAGTTTAGCTAATTCCAAATGGGGCAACTAAAGGTGTGTGCGCATAGAGTCGGGTGGGTGTGTTGCACTTGTGTAAACATATAGTCTAACATGCATAACATTTCATGTCATACATAACTTGCATAAAACCTCTACCCCTAACGTATACATTATTATGGGATCTTATATACGTTTGGCCTTGCAAAACAACCCCTAAACTTATAAGTTTGTATGAGCATTATTATAAGCTAAGGTTATTTTCTCTTTGATGATAGTTGGTTGTTCTATATTTACTTTAATTTGCGGTTTCCATTATATTGCTACCTTTATTAACTATTCATTTATATACCTTTCATTCTTATGAAAGATATTTTATGCATATGATAGTTAGGACAGCTGTCACCTGCTTTTGTTTATTCTCCACTTTTGGTACTTCCTGTTCCTCCTCTCCCGCATGGTGCCTAGGTATCGCAGGGGAGTAGAGGGGGATCAAGACTTAGTTTAATCTAACAGCCTGATGAGCATAACACTAGGGACTCTAGCACCAGGGGAACCAGCACATCCAGAAGGAGGTGAACCAGCCTAGCCCAGGCATGACAGAAATACCAGCATTCGTGGGATCAGTGAGTGACTAGTAGATTTACTTCCTCTAGTGTTATGTAGTGAGGATCATATGTACTGGGTGTAAGACCCCTTTTTTTGCTACACAACAGAATCTTACAGCCAGAACCGCCATTTTGCGGTGACACTAACACTCGGGAGGGTCGTCACCACAAAATGTTGATTCTACCGGCATTGATGATCATCATGAAGTAAGGTTACAAATCACATATAATATATGAATTAAAAATCACAGCAAGTCCACATGATAATATAAGTATTGAAATAGATCAGTAAAGTAGGAATATAAATGGGCGTATGCCCGGTACAACAAATCCTCACTATAACCCTCTCGCGGAAGCTAAGTAAGGCTAACACTCACGGAGCCAAAGACTGGTGCTCCTGTACTAGACTGGCCCACCTCCATGTGCACCTTACTCCGCTGGTGCTATATCTCCTGTTGTTGCTCGCTCTCCCACCATCCGGATCCCAGAAGACTAATCCTGATTTCCCCCGGCCATTAATCAAAAGACTAATCCTGATTTCCCCCACCCCTCCCCCAGTGGCTCCTAGGCACTGTGCGGGAGGAATGATTGAAAAGCTATGGTAGTGGAGAGGAGGAAATAGGAAGGTGAAGGTGGAGCTATCTAGCAGGTATATTGTAACGTCCCAATTCGCGCTAGGCCCCTCGCACGTGTTCTGAGTCAAGAGACTCAACTCGGGCTCGGGGTGCACTGACGCGAGGTGTCAGGTGCATTGAATAAGTGTAGGGTTGGGTTCAAGGATACCCCAACCAGTAGCCGAGATGAGGGAAATCGGCCAAGTAAAAATCGACGGGAATGGAGGTTGATGCTCGTCGATCGTCGAGAATGGAGGCTAATACTCGTCGATTCGACGGGTATCGGTGGTCGATACCCGCCGGACTCAGAACTGTAGTAGGCTAAGGGAAAATCGTCGAGAATGCCTGACGATTCTCACCGATCGCCGAGAATACCCGGTGATACCCACCGATCGTCGAGTATCGATGACTGATACTCAACGCACACCACGCCAGGATGTCCGATAAAACGGCTAAGGGAGAATCGTCGAGTATCATTGTTGATACTCGACGAATTCGTCGAGAATGACCCGCTAATACTCGCCGATCGACGGGAATCACTAGCTGATTCCCGCCGAATTTGACTTGTGCGTTTTCGGCGCCCAGGCAGATTCACCGGCTTGCACAGGCGGGCTGAACCGGACTTTGGGATTCGTGCTGAATGATCCTTGGACCGGTCACTTCAAATGAAACCTAATTTGGGCGGTCCAATTAGAGAGTGACACGTGGCGGAAGGGACTTAACCTGATATGTAATATAAAAGGGAGTAAACCAAACCCTAGCCATCGCACCCGATCGTTCTTGTCGAGCCGTCACCGTGCAAAACCGATGGGAGCGAGAGAGAGAGAGGAATATCACAGATCGCCGGAGGAAAAGTTCGGATCGTTGAAGGAAGGCTTGCTGGAGCTAGTTTTGGAGGAGGAGAAACGCCTTTGCCGTGAAGAACGTCTGCACCGAGAGATGCCGCGGAGAAGGGTAACGCGATCCATGGTCGATAGCGGAGGAAACGCCGGAAATGAGGTGAGTTTCCTCCCCTCTCCCTTGGTGCTAGATCTGTAGCTATTCTTAGGCGAGACATCGACTCAAAAGAGTCTTGATGTGTGAGATGAAGCTTTCTAGGAAGGCCATGCTAGAACTTGTGTTCTAAAGCTTAGTCATCTTCAACCTCTCCTCGCTTCAAAGTGATGATAGGGGTGGTCTCGTGAAGAGGAAATGGCCTCAAGAGAGAGAATAAGGGTGGAGGAACTTCTGGTTGCGATTTGGGGAAAATCGCTTGAGGAGGAAGATGAACGGATGCCGTTCACTTCGCTTCAAGATGCGTGCAGAATCTGTGTTCTACACGCAGCGACCTTCTTGGCTACTTTTAAGCAAGCAAGGGTCGGATCTGGGCTTTCGACTAAACACGAAAGTCGTAGCCCTTGAAATTACCTTTCCAACGAGTGGTTACACGTTTCCAGGCAATACCTGTAGCCACGGGAAAGCCCGTTTGAATCCGCTGCGGTTGGGAGTTAATGCCCAGGAAATCTGTATCCTGTACGCAGCAGACTTCAAATTGGATTTCTGGTATGACGTGACCAGATCTGGGCTTTCGACTAAACACGAAAGTCGTAGCCCTTGAAATTACCTTTCCAACGAGTGGTTGCACGTTTTCAGGCGATACCTGTAGCCACGGGAATTCCCAGTCAAAGTTGCTGACCAGATTAAATATAATTCTAGGTGATTACAATATGAACTTGGATTCGATGGAATAGATGTTGCAATCCATCTCGAGGTTGGGTGAATTCTTTTGTGTTAATCACCGAGGTAATGTGAGGGTTGATGTTTGAGGACTTGAATTCCTATGCCGAGATGTGAATCAAGCCAAAGTGAATGAAAGGCTTTGTTATATTTGGTAGATCACCATTATGCGCATTATCTATAATATGTTGAATTCATGTGGAAGGATTTGTAAATGATTAAACTATGGCCCTGATGGATAATGAATTGATGGAAGGGAATGGATAGTCCAATGCTTAGAGTGTCGTCTCCCTACGGGTAGCATTGTGGAAGTTAACAAGTGCGGTGTTGACCGTCACTAAAGGGAATGAGGTTGAGTTGGATAAAATTGGACGGTTGGGCTTGGTCCTCGGTGTTCACGTCCCGAGGCTCCATCCGTATTTGTTAGATGGTTTGGCTTGGTCCTCGTGCTTTCTCCGAGGCTCCTTCCATGCCATGAATTGTGGAATTGCATGCGGTGTGAGTCGACACGCGGTGTCGTAATCCCGGGTTAAGGATAGTGTGGCAGGTCTATGGGCTCGCCAATCGTCACACCGATGGGAGTTGACAGTTAGACCTTGGGCGGTTGGGCTTGGTCCTCGGTGTTCACGTCCCGAGGCTCCTTCCGTGCCAAGTGAACGGTTGGGCTTGGTCCTCGTGCTCATTTCCGAGGCTCCTTCTGTGTCATACCATAGGCCAGTCGGGGCTAGGATCTTGGTGCATATTTACCCGAGAGAACCCGCTGAGCCGTAATACGCATGTGAGCTCCGCTGTTGTGTTCTTAGCGTTGAGGCGTACTGAGGCCTAGGCCAGGTAGTGTGGAGACCAGCCAAGTAGTGGAGATGCCCACTCTACTGTCACCGTTTGGCCACGACGGTTGATGCCTGAGAGGTTAGCTACCTGCTCGAATAGTGGGAACTATAAGTCTGTGTTGACATAGCGATTGCATGTGCTTGATCATGGGTGTGTCATTGCATTGCATACATAGCATTGCACTTCATTACATACACAAGACCCTCATCGTATAAGTTTGTATGGGCACTCCTATACGATGAGTTACTTTCTGCTGAACGACTCTCAACTTATATGCTTGTATGGGCACCCATATAAGTTGAGTTACTTACTGTTCTAGATGTATACTCTCTTGCTGCTGTAGATTGTAGATTTGTAAAATAAGACCTTGTTCATTTGTATACTGTTTCTATTGCTATTTATGATACGTACACATACTTCATCTGCTTGTACTACTGATATATATTTATTGTACTTGTTCCTTTCTCCGCCCGGTGCCGAGGAGTCGTCGGGGGAGCGGATGTGAAACCACTTAGTCTTTTTGACTAACGGTTGCTACGTCTTCCTTTTTAGGAGGAAACCCCGCAGGTGCAGCAGCAGGCTATGCAGATGGATAGCCAGGCCAGGGTGACAGGTCCTGAAGGGACGGTACCGTCGCTACCGTCGGTTACAGATGTGAGTGAGAGAGAGATTTTGTTGTAGCCCTTCGGGGCAATTTTGTTCTCGTACTCTGATATTAGAAGCTTGTTGTAGCTTCTTTATTTTTAATATTATGGACATATGCTTGATGTGGATTTGACTTTCATATTATTATGGTTGGGTTGGCAGTTATTTTCTTATATTGGTTGTAGCCGGCAGAGTAGGCGTCCTGTGGTACAGGCTAGCCCGAGTGCTAGTACTACCGCAAGGCGGCTGTTCTGGGCATAAGACCCCTCTCGTGCCGTGTTTTGTGTTCTGGGAGGGGGGTCTTACATATATGGTAATGTTTATAGTGTTATAAAATGAAATGCAGCTAGTAGTTCTATAATAATAGAGCAGTAATGCAAACAAGGTAAAGACAGTGCAGTAAGTGCATGCTACACATTAAGTATTAAAAGGATAAGTAAAGTAAGCAATGGAATAGGTAACCTTAAATTATAAGAATGCATATACAAACGTATAAGTTAAGGGGTCTTTTGCAAGGCTCCCATCGTATAAGCTATCACATACTAGTTTATACGATGGGGTGTCGGGTTATATACAGGCATGTGTGTAGTGATATATTATGTCATGATTCATGCAAGTGCAACACACACATGACTCTATGAAAATAGAACTTTAGTTCCCCCTGTTAGGAAGCTATCTTCACTCCTAGGAGCCTCCGTTGTGGCAAACGGAGACAGTGGGTCGGGCCACCCCCTCCCAGGTGGGTATTCACACTACTAGGCCTAGCCCTAACATATGCCTCTGAAGGACACTCAAGAGTCACCACGTACTATACTGACCAACCACAAGTCTTTTCCTTGTCTAAGTATAAACCACACTCTCTGAGTCATCGTATCGACGTCGGTGTGAACGACCGTCAAATACCAAAGAACCACAACTTTATGCACAAGCAACCATGAATTTCCGAGCCATCGGCTCCCCGGACTAACCCGTCTGTTACAACTACCTTCCGATCTTACAGCTCGCCGGGCTAACTTTCCCATTTCCACAACCACTGAGCCTACCGCTAGGATAACCCAATCAAGCTAACCTCCCAAGTCATCGAGGTGAGTGAAGGTTAAGTCCTAGTATTTCTAATTGCTCTTTAACATTTAAATCTTACAGTTTAGGGTTAACCTAGGACTGCCCAGAGTATTCCCTGTGAAGGGCTCTCGAGGGCACTAGGAACTACGACGAGCTGAAGCTCAAAGCTCGCTTTCGCAAGGTACTTTTATTTTTGGTAACTACCCATGTTCCCAAACTCTCCTGATTTTACACTTGATATAAACCTAAGTGTATTTAGACATCTTCTAAGGAAAGACAATCTATCGTCGATCCCGAGCTCAACTCTGCCCTTGCACAAGCGGGCTCACACAACCTACCTTCTTTTGGTGACCCTATTCATTTTCAACCAGACCAGGTAAACCAACTAGCTCATCATCCAATACAAAGGCCTTTATGTTACCTTACTTCTATAGTTTTATACATGTGTAGACCTATTGAGCTACATGGCGTGCATGCATGGTGACCCCTCCAATTATTCATCCAAATGATCTAAGATTATTACTGGGGGTCTATCATAATAATTTAAGGTTAAATCCAGAAAATAACATTTTTCCAAATTTATTTGGCATTTATTATATTTTCTGCAAACTCAGGCCATCTCTGCTTGTGAACAACAAGTACATTTTTCTGTGTAGGTATGGCCTTAGCAAAATTATGACAACTGTATATCATCAAAATAATAGTAAATACTGAAATTCACAATTTTTCAAAAAGGTTATAACCTCCAAATAATATATTGATTAAATAATCACCAAGACAAGGTAAAGAAGGAAGTATTACAAATAATCCTCCAAAAATTATGGGAAAATTACCTGATGACAAATATATACAGGAAGGACCACTTATCAAGAATTACTAATTTACAAGCTTATTTGTTCATATAATTAAATCATTTAAAGAAAATCAATATCAGGCACCTTGTGAAGCAAACCCATATAGACAGCCATCCAATAATTTTTGAATAGTGATAGAGCTCAAGGATGACTTAAAACGTCCTCTGACCAAATTGCATAAGTTTTAAATGACTAGATGTCTCTTATTTAATTCCTTAATAATTAGGGCAACTACAAAGTTTGTGAATGAAGTATCTCAGATACTGATATAAAATTCACACCAAAATTTTCAGAGCTTAATAGCAATATTATATGACCACTACCTAAATTTCACGATCATCCAAGGTCCTATGATGCAGTAATAAAATCAAGTGTAACAGTGCCCTAAATGGTCCTAAGTTGTTACAAGAGGGATGTAAGCTCTACAGTCCTAGAATTAATTCATAGGGGTAAATTACACCTTAGTCACCCTTCTATCAAGTTACAAGGCATTCCAAGGGCATGTAGTCCCATGTCCTTCATTTGGTTCAAACCCCATCCCTAGGGCTTAAACTAGGGTCCAAGGGTATCTCCACCCCAAACCACCCCTAGATCCCTTGTGGGGGTTATTGATGGCTTTGAGGCTCTAGAAAAGGTCTCATCCCTCTTTGGGTGAGAATTGGCCACTCAATCCATCAAATACACATTTGCCCTAATTTACACTTAAGGGATCAAATTTTGGTTGTCACAACCCGTATTTTCTTCAAATTAAAGAAGCATCAGAGTATGAGAAAACATGCATCGTGATGCCACGTCGAGCAGGGGATAACTGCTGACGCTCAGGCAAAACTATCTACTTTACTTTATAAAATTCATAAGTTATATGATTAGAAAATCAGTTATATTTTTAAAGGCTGTATCCCTCGGCACAGATGATCAACTAGTCCACAATTTAAAAACTATACTTATATGCTGCGGAAAATACTTTATTCAGGTTCGACATCCTAAAAGAGTGCATAAGTGTCCCCAGAGGACAACGTATACTATGCAGGACCCTACATTTAATTTATACTATATATATAAGAAAACGATCTTTTTACGTTATTTGGAAAATAGTGATGAGTTTTATAAAACATGCTGATCATGAGGTATACTTATAATTGTGTTTTTAGGTTTAAAGGTAACTAGCAACCTAGCATAAATCATCCCAAGAGCAAGTAAACTATCTCCAGAAAAAAAGGTAGCAGCAGAAAGTTAACATATCTAGTATCAAGGTAAAACTACCAGTGGGCGTCAACAAAATGACACGAACCCACTGGCAAATATGTATGTATGTAAGAAAGAAGCACAAAACTACCTCACAAGACCAAGAAACTAATCTCCACAGTACGAGAGACCACCAGCAACAGCACAGCACAACTAGCCGCTTAATCGGCTACTAACCAGAACCTGAGGCATTCAAAGAAGAAAAGAATACCTCATCAAGCTAAACAAGTAAGCTGTACGGAAATGTTAGGTTATAAGGTAAGCAAAAAGAGTAAGTAAACCGAAAACAAACACCACTGTCCAAGGCAAGACAAAAAGAAAAGCACTAAGTGCGAGGAAACAGCAACAACCCTGCCAAAAAATAAATCCTGCAGAGTTTACCAGGCTACCATAAGCCCAAACGTTGCAAATTTACAAAGGAAGAAACGTCTAACACCCTAAGCTGTGAGAGATTGTAGTAGCAAAAACAACGCGGATCCGGGTTGGAGGCAAACTCAGTCCCCCAACCACTATTTCCAAGAAACAAAGCTCAGGGGTCTACATGTGAAAGCACTAGGGACCTCCCACCCCCTTGCCCAGTCCGTACCTGGAGCAAGATAAAAGAAAAAGGGTGGCCTCGGCTAAATTATACAACACCTCCCCCATTAAGAGCTTCAAACCACCACTACTAACCACGACCCACGATTCGGCTTTTTGAAAAAAAAAATATAGCCGACAAGGAACCTCAAAATCAAGGAATTCACTCGGGAGAGAATATCAAGGTAAGGGAAAAGCGTTGAGATGACTCAATACGGTATGGCGTTGAGTGAGCCCCACTCACTCAACGCCTAAACAGACGGTGGCGTTGAGTGAGCTAACCTCACTCAACGCCAAAACAGCTATGGCGTTGAGTGAGGTTCACTCACTCAATGCCTTCTGCAACACTGGCTGTGGCGTTGAGTGAGCTAACCTCGCTCAACGCCAAAATAGCTATGGTGTTGAGTGAGGTCCACTCCCTCAACGCCTTCAGCAAAATAGGCTGTGACGTTGAGTGAGCTAACCTCACTCAATGCCAGAACAGCTACGGCGTTGAGTGAGGTCCACTCTCTCAACGCCTTCAGCAACACAGGTTGTGGCGTTGAGTGAGCTAACCTCACTCAACGCCAAAACAGCTACGGCGTTGAGTGAGGTCCACTCACTAAACGCCTTAGCACTTAGCCGCAAAAAAACCAACTGTGGCGTTGAGTGAGTCCACCTCTCTCAACGCCAAAACAGCTTTGGCGTTGAGTGAGGTCGACTCACTCAACGCCAAAGTACTTAGTCGCAAAAACAAACTGCGGCGTTGAGTGTGTCCACCACTCTCAACGATAAAATAGCTTTGGCGTTGAGTGAGGTCGAATCACTCAACGCTAAAGTACTTAGCCGCAAAAACAAACTTCGGCATTGAGTGTGTCCACCACTCTCAACGATAAAATAGTTTTGGCGTTGAGTGAGGTCGACTCACTCAACGCCAAAGTACTTAGCCGCAAAAACAAACTGCGGCGTTGAGTGTGTCCACCACTCTCAACGATAAAATAGCTTTGGCGTTGAGTGAGGTCGACTCACTCAACGCCAAAGTATATAGCCGCAAAAACAAACTGCGGTGTTTAGTGTGTCCACAACTCTCAACGATAAAACGGCTTTGGCGTTGAGTGAGGTCGACTCACTCAACGCCAAAACACTTAGCCGCAAAAAATTTCATCTCCATCAAAACTCCAGCAAGTCTAAGTACGGGAAAGGCTTCTAATACAGCCACTACACAGGCAAGCACACATACACCCCAACCCGAGCCTAAGCAATATAGGTTTGCATAAGAATTAAACTATAGCTTTTCTCCTCTACCCGGCTACAACTACTGCACAGGAAAGAAATTAACCCAACCCTCAAGCCCTCACATATCCCGAGAACTAGGCTTCTCTATCAACAGTTGGGTTTTGTACCCGATTTCAAGCAAGAATAGGGTTTCTAACCTAGGGCTAACAAGGTAACAAGGAGATAGATAAAAAGAATTACACGGCAAGGGCAAGAATACCACTTGCCTCAAATTTCCGGCGAAGCTTGGTCGGCCTCCTTTACTCTCACGCGACACCAACAACAGCAACACCTAAAGCAGAAATCTGGGGCTGTAATGGCGGAAATGGATAACCCAAGAAATTCGAGACTCATAGAAACACCACGAAAACTGAATTTCTTACCGTAGGAATGAAGGTCTAGGCGAGAGCAATCCAAATCCGCTTTCGGAATCGAATTCCGTCCAAAAACGCTCCTGGATTCGGCGTCCAAAGGGGAGCAGTTCCGGCGGTTTCTCTGTTTTCCGCGAACAGGTGTTGCAGACGGGGGAAGAAGGTGAACAGGAGCGGTTACCTCTTAAGTCTAAACTATCCTATATATATCACCCTTACTAATCTTAATTAGCTAATTAATTAATAATGAACAAAAGACAAGGCACAATCGCCAAGTACCCGCACCCTTTCAAAAAAATAATATTTAATATAATATTTATTAAATAGTTTTATTTTTCATAAAATACCAAAACGATGCGAAAACCGAACATCCTCGGAATTCGGCGAAATTCGCACCGTAGCTAAATATCCACGCTACGAACACAACCGCGAAGTCGAAATTAATTTTCGACGAACAAAACTCGAGTTATACCCACCCGAAGTCAAAACACAAGCATCCCCGAGAGGCCACACCGGGTCACCCAAAATGACCCGGCTTGCTAGGGAGATCTTGCCAATAGACTATAAAATGGGCCACTCAGTTCTAAGGAGTTAAGACCACACTCCACAGATGACACAAGCCAAGAAAACGCGTCGACGTAATGCCAAGCAAGAATTAAATAATCGCAGAAAAATCGGAGGCATTACAGTCACTCCCCCTAAAAGAAAGTTTCGTCCCGAAACTTTACGCACAACGCCTCAACTATAGAAGGAAAGGTAACAAGCCAAACATTACAAGAAGAAAACAAACCAATCTAATCAGGGAAACAGTTGAGGGTGAGCCTCCCTCATAGCCAACTCTAACTCCCAAGTCGCGCTTTCCAAATCCTGATTCTTCCATAGAACTTTGACCATCGGGATGGACTTCCTTCGTAGCACCCGATCTTGAGTATCCAAAATGCGGACCGGCACTTCAATAAAAAAGAGATTAGCCTCCAACTGGGGAACAACATCCAAGACTTGCCCACTACTACGCACACACTTCCGTAATTAGCTTACATGAAATACATTATGAACACCTGGGAAGTTTGCTGGCAAATCCAACCTATAAGTTGACACGTCAATCCGTTCAACAATCTTAAACGGGCCCACATACCTCGGGTCCAATTTCCGGTTCTTACCGAACCTCTTAACACCAACCATCGAGAAAACCTTAATAAACATAAGGTCCCCTACAAAAAACTCCAAGACATACCTACGCCGATTGGCGTTCTTCTCGTATCTCTCCTGAGCTATACGAAGCTTTTCTCGAATGAACTTCACCGCGACTTCCATCTCCTCGAACGCATCCGGACCCAACAAGGGTCTCTCACCTACCTCAGCCCAAAACAGGGGGGTTCTGCAGCGCCTCCCATACAAAGCTTCAAACGGATCCATTTGCAAACTTTCTTGATAACTGTTATTGTATGTAAACTCCATAAGTCGCAATCGCTCATCCCACGCTCCACCGTGGTCTAGAATGTAGCAACTGATCATATCCTCAACTATCTGGTTCACCCGCTCCGTCTGCCCATTGGTCTGTGGGTGGTAAGCAGTAGAATACCTCAGATCTGTACCAAAACCCTCCTGCAGACTCTACCAAAAACAAGAAGTAAATCGGGAGTCTCGATCAGAAATGATGCTAACAGGCACACTGTGCAATCTGATGACCACATTCAAGTACAACTCTGCTATCTTCTTCATCGGATAGTCAATCTTATACGGCACGAAGTGAACACACTTTGTCAGCCTATCCACTATGACTCAAACAGAATCAAATCCCCTTGGAGATTTCGGTAAGCCCACTTTCCCACTTCCAAGTCGGGATCTCTAGCGGAGTCAACTTGCCACCAGGCCTTCCGTGATCGGCCTTCACACGCTTGCATGTGTGGCACTCAGCAACAAATCGGGCTATATCACTCTTCATCCCATACAACGAGGCAATTTGCTTCAAATCACGATACATCTTTGTAGATCCCGGATGGTAGGCAACACTGGATCCATGGGCCTCTCTACATATCATACCCCTGATGTCTCCGACAGCGGGGATGCAAAATCTGCCGCGGTACTTCAAAGTACCTGCATCATCGATAGAGAAATCTGGCAACTCCCCTCTCTCAGTCCTGAGGTATAAGTGCAGAAGGTCCGGATCATCCTTTTGGTGCAACCTAATAAGGGAAATCCAAGACAGCTCTGCCACTGCCAAACTACTCTGCATGCCACATCATCCCACCGAGATATCCATAAGGAGGAACTCTTCCACTAAACGATTGGCGGAGAGATTAAAGATCTTCCCCGTCTTCCGTCTCAGGGCGTCGGCCACTACATTGTCCTTGCCTGGATGATACTGGATCTCTACGTCATAATCGGACACATACTCTAGCCACCGCCGTTGGCGCAGATTCAACTCCTTTTGCGTGAACACATACTTCAGGCTCTTGTGATCAGTGAAGATCTTGCACTGAGCCCCATAAAGTAGATGCCTCAATACCTTCAACACATAAATCACTGCTGCAAACTCAAGGCCATACGTAGGGTAATTTCTCTCATGAGTCTTTAATTGCCTTGACCCATACGCAATCACTTTTCCAACCTGCATCAACACGCAACCCATACCAACATATGAAGCATCCACATACACATCATACTCCACACCCTCAGTAGGTAGAGTCAGGACGGGAGCAGTGCACAATCTGTTCTTTAGCTCTAGGAAGACTTCTTCGCACTTCTCGCTCCAAACAAAGGCCACGTTCTTCTGAGACAACCTGGTCAAAGGTGTAGCCAGGGTAGAGAAACCCTCCACGAACCTCCTGTAGTAGCCGGCCAACCTTAGGAAGCTTCTGATCTCCTTGGGCGTGCCCAGCCTGCTCCAATCCATCACTGCTGCGATCTTTTCTGGGTCGACTGAGATCTCATCCTTGTTCACCACGTGGCCCAGAAACGAGACCTGAGGCAACCAAAATTCGCACTTGCTCAACTTGGCGAATAACTTGTGATTCCTCAACTCTGATAGAACCAAGCGCAGATACTGCTCATGCTCCTCTGCGCTGTGGGAATAGACCAACACGTCATCGATGAAAACCACAACGAACTTGTCTAGGAAATCCTTGAACACCCGGTTCATCATATCCATGAAAGCTGATGGTGCGTTGGTCAGACCAAACGACATCACCAAGAACTCAAAATGTTCATGCCTCGATCTAAACGCAGTCCGTGAAATATCTGCCTCACGGATCCTGAGCTGATGATAGCCAGAACGAAGATCGATCTTGGAGAACACCGTGCTACCACGCAATTGATCAAATAAGTCATCGATCCTCGGCAGAGGGTACCTGTTCTTAATAGTTACTTTGTTCAACTTCCTGTAGTCGATGCAAAGCCGCATCGACCCATCTTTCTTCTTTACAAACAAAACAGGAGCACCCCAAGGCGACGAACTCTTCCTGATAAACCCCTTTGCCAATAACTCATCCAACTGGACTCACAACTCCTCTAACTTACGAGGGGCCATCCGGTACGATTCCTTAGCAATAGGACGCGTACCCGGTTCCAAATCAATCACAAATTCGACATCCCGATCTGGAGGAAGACCAGGAAGGTCATCAGGAAAAACATCAGCGAAACCACGAACAACGGGAATCTCTTCTAAGCACGATACACTAACAGCGGTCCCCACCACCGAGACTAAACAAGCAAAACAATCAGAAAGAAACAACTTCTGAGCACATACCCCAGAAAAGACAGGAGAATCTTAGCACGGATCACCATACACGCTTCCCGGCTGAACATTGCCCTTGATGAAGTCTAAGCGCTTCCCTTTGCACTGAATGACCGCATCATACTTAGACAGCCATTCCATGCCCAGAATAACATCGAAGTCCTCCAGATCAATCATCTTCAAGTCTGTCTTTGCAAGAAAGTCCCCCAACAAAACAGGGCATTCTAGAATGCCCAAATCTGATAACACAAGTTCACCAGAAGGAAACTTGACGCGGAAGGTATAACGAAAACGATCTAGAGTTAACCAATGTTTCTCCACAAAGGCTCTAGCCACAAATGAGTGGGTAGCGCCGGAGTCGAACAGAATACGCGCCCAGCGGTTCTTTACCTTAAATTTCCCTATAGGAGTATATACAACTAAGAAACTACCAAAACAAAACTATAACCATTCTAACAAATAAAACCTTCAGGTTGGGAGAACAACTAACCTGAGATGACCTGAGTCGAAGCTTGAGCCTCCTTGGAAGAGATCACGTTCAGCTTTCCTTTACCCTTGTCCACACGCTGAGGCGGAGGTAGTGCCTGAAGAAAAACTGCATGAAGAGCAGGCTGGACCTGAGGACACCTAGACTTGATGTGACCCTTCTGCCCGCACTGATAGTAGACTTTATCCTTGGACCAGCACTGAGCAGCATCATGCACGGGTCTCTTGCAAACAGAACAGGAAACATCCCTCCTAGGAGCACCCTGAATAGCATAAACTTGCTCCTTCTTCTGAGCTGCTGCCTTTTGCTCTTTGCGGTCTCGATAGCCTCCACCTTCAGAGCAGCCTCCACTACCCCTGCATAAGTCTCTGATCCATAAGCACTGGTCAACTGCTGCACCTCGCTCCTCAAGCCACCAAGGAATCGCTTGACTCGATCAGCCTCAACACTTACCAATCTAGGATCAAACCGGCTCAACTTGCTAAACTCAACCTCATACTCACCGACCGTGAGTTGCCTTTGCTTCAGGTGGAGGAAGTCGTTCATAAGACGGTCACGCTCGACCGAAGGCAAGAACTTCCTCAGCAGCATTTTCTTGAACACTTCCCAAGAGCAACCAGCTAACAAGCTCTCCTTTTCTCTAAGCCACCAACTCTTAGCCAAAACCTTGAGCTGATAGGCGGCTATCATCACTCTCTGATCATCTACAATACCGGAGTACGAGAACATCTCCTCAATGGAGATCAGCCAACTGTCTATGACCATGAAATCTGCCTTCCCATCATAAGTAGGAGGGCTAAGTCTCTGAAACTGCGAGATGAAAGCCATCTCTGCTGGCACCGCCACTGGAGGTCTCAGGGGTGCAGGAGGAGGAGGAACAGCTAACCCCCCTGTAGGGCCTTGCACTCCCTGAGTCTGTCTTGCCACAACTGCCACTAGATACTGAATCTGGGCTCGCACCTCCACCATCTGCCTGCTTAAGGAATCGCTACTCTGTCGCAGGCTCTCGATCACCGCATCATTCTGTGCTCCCGATGACTCACCCTCAGATAGGGGGGTCGATCTAGTCGAAGGGCGTCTCGCCATCCTAAAATCATAACAACATTAGTCAGATCCTAGTACAACAGCTGCAACTAACTACAAGTACAGACAATACATACATAAATATGAACTTAAAGCTGCTAAACTTGCTCTGGGAGTTTATTTTTACAAGCATTGATGTTATGCCTTAACCAAGGATGGTTAACCACCACCATACTAACTCTTGTGCCTAGATCGGGAATACATTACTTTATATTATTTTTGACTCGAAAACTTATGTGTGTACATATGTCATCCTGCCAGTCTTTAGCTTGGCACGTTGTGCTTATGCAATGTTATTCTATGCATGTTTGTGTTATGCATTCTAAAAAGAAATGCCCTAATGCATGTTATGAGTGGCGTACACATGAAAATATTATGCATCCCATACTACATAACATCCTCATGCAACGAAAAAGAAAACAAGCTAGTCGCAGCCATGTGGTGAGGTTATGTATCCCATACTACATAACCCTCACATATTGCCCCTATGGTGGATCCATATACGAACACATATTATGCATCTCATTCTACATAATATGTCCCGTATACTTCATGTTATGCTATGAGTGTAGTGTTCGTGCTTTTGTCAAGACGTGCTGATGACATATCGGTGTGTGAATGACATGATGTTGAGCTACTAATGCAATCCAAAGGGAAGGTTGCCCGACTAACTTGTCAAGCAACCTTCCTCTGATACCAACTGTCACAACCCGCATTTTCTCCAAATTGAAGAAGCATCAGAGTATGAGAAAACACGCATCGTGATGCCACGTCGAGCAGCAGATAACTGCTGACGCTCAGGCAAAACTATCTACTTTACTTTATAAAATTCATAAGTTATATGATTAGAAAATCAGTTATATTTTTAAAGGTCGTATCCCTCGACACAGTGGATGAACTAGTCCATAATTTAAAAACTATACTTATATGCTGCGGAAAATACTTTATCCAGGTTCGACATCCTAAAAGAGTGCATAAGTGTCCCCAGAGGACAACTTATACTATGCAGGATCCTACATTTAATTTATACTATATATATAGAAAACGATCTTTTTACGTTATTTGGAAAATAGTGATGAGTTTTATAAAACATACTGATCATGAGGTATACTTATAATAGTGTTTTTAGGTTTTAAAAGTAACTAGCAACCTAGCATAAATCATCTCAAGAGCAAGTAGACTATCTCCAGAAAAAGGTAGCAGCAGAAAGTAAAAAATATCTAGTATCAAGGTAAAACTACCAGTGGGCGCCAACAAACTGAAACGAACCCACTGGCAAGTATGTATGTCCGTAAGAAAGAAGCACAAAACTACCTCACAAGACCAAGAAACTAATCTCCACAGTACGAGAGACCACCAGCAATAGCACAGCACAACTAGCCGCCTAATCGGCTACTAACCAGAACCTGAGGCATTCAAAGAAGAAAAGAATACCTCAGCAAGCTAAACAAGTAAGTTGTACGGAAATGTTAGGTTATAAGGTAAGCAAGAAGAGTAAGTAAACCGAAAACAAGCACCACTATCAAAGGCAAGACAAAAAGAAAAGCACTAAGTGCGAGGAAACAGCAACAACCCATCCCAAAAATAAATCCTGCAGAGTTTACCAGGCTACAATGAGCCCAAACGTTGCAAATTTACAAAGGAAGAAACGTCTAACACCCTAAGGTGTGAGAGATGGTAGTAGCAACAACAACGCGGATCCGAGTTAGAGGCAAACTCAGTCCACCAATCACCATTTCCAAGAAACAAAGCTCAGGGGTCTACATGTGAAAACACTAGGGACCTCCCACCCCCTCGTCCAGCCCGTACCTGGAGCAAGATAAAAGAAAAAGGGTGGCCTCGGCTAAATTACACAAAACCTCCCCCATTAAGAGCTTCAAACCACCACTACTAACCACGACCCACGATTCGGCTTTTTGAAAAAAATATAGCCGACAAAGAACCTCAAAATTAAGGAATTCACTCAGGAGAGAATATCAAGGTAAGGGAAAAGCGTTGAGATGACTCAACATGGCATGGCGTTGAGTGAGCCCCACTCACTCAACGCCTAAACAGACGGTGGCGTTGAGTGAGCTAACCTCACTCAACGCCAAAACAGCTATGGCGTTGAGTGAGGTTCACTCACTCAATGCCTTCTGCAACACTGGCTGTGGCGTTGAGTGAGCTAACCTCGCTCAACGCCAAAACAGCTATGGCATTGAGTGAGGTCCACTCCCTCAACGCCTTCAGCAAAACAGGCTGTGGAGTTGAGTGACCTAACCTCACTCAACGCCAAAACAGCTACGGCGTTGAGTGAGGTCCACTCCCTCAACGCCTTCAGCAACACAGGTTGTGGCGTTGAGTGAGCTAACCTCACTCAACGCCAATACAGCTACGGCGTTGAGTGAGGTCCACTCACTCAACGCCTTAGCACTTAGCCGCAAAAAACCAACTGTGGCGTTGAGTGAGTCCACCTCTCTCAACGCCAAAACAGCTTTGGCGTTGAGTGAGGTCGACTCACTCAACTCCAAAGTACTTAGCCGTAAAAACAAACTGCGGCGTTGAGTGTGTCCACAACTCTCAACGATAAAATAGCTTTGGCGTTGAGTGAGGTCGACTCACTCAATGCCAAAGTACTTAGCCGTAAAAACAAACTGCGGCGTTGAGTGTGTCTACCACTCTCAATGATAAAATAGCTTTAGCGTTTAGTGAGGTCGACTCACTCAACGCCAAAGTACTTAGCCGCAAAAAAATTGCGGCGTTGAGTGTGTCCACCACTCTCAATGATAAAATAGCTTTGGCGTTGAGTTAGGTCGACTCACTCAACGCCAAAGTACTTAGCCGCAAAAACAAACTGCGGCGTTGAGTGTGGCCACCACTCTCAACGATAAAACGGCTTTGGCGTTGAGTGAGGTCGACTCACTCAACGCAAAAACACTTAGCCGCAAAAAATTTCGTCTCAATCAAAACTCCAGCAAGTCTAAGTACGGGAAAGCTTCTACTACAACCACTACACAGGCAAGCACACATACACCCCAACCCGAGCCTAAGCAAGATAGGTTTGCATAAGAATTAAACTATAGCTTTTCTCCTCTACCCGGCTACAACTACTGCACAGGAAAGAAATTAACCCAACCCTCAAGCCCTCACACATCCCGAGAATTAGGCTTCTCTATCAACAGTTGGGTTTTGTACCCGATTTCAAGCAAGAATAGGGTTTCTAACCTAGGGCTAACAAGGTAACAAGGAGATAGATAAAAAGAATTACACGGCAAGGGCAAGAATACCACTTGCCTCAAATTTCCGGTGAAGCTTGGTCGGCCTTCTTTACTCTCACGCTGCACCACCAACAGCAACACCTAAAGAAGAAATTTGGGGCTTTAATGGCGGAAACGGACAACCCAAGAAATTCGAGACCCCTAGAAACACCACGAAAAATGAATTTCTTACCGTAGGAATGAAGGTCTAGGCGAGAGCAATCCAAATCCGCTTTCGGAATCAAATTCCATCCATAAACGCTCCCGGATTCGGCGTCCGAAGGGGAGCAGTTCCGGCGGTTTTTCTGTTTTCTGCGAACAGGTGCTCCGGACGGGGGAAGAAGGTGAATAGGAGCGGTTACTTCTTAAGTCTAAACTATCCTATATATAGCACCCTTACTAATCTTAATTAGCTAAATAATTAATAATGAACAAAAGACAAGGCACAACTGCCAAGTACCCGCACCCTTTCAAAAAAATAATATTTAATATAATATTTATTAAATAGTTTTATTTTTCATAAAATACCAAAACGACGCGAAAACCGAACATCCTCGGAATTCTGTGAAATTCGCACCGTAGCTAAATATCCACGCTACGAACACAATGACGAAGTCGAAATTAATTTTCGACGAACAGAACTCGAGTTATACCCACCCGAAGTCAAAACACAAGCATCCCCCGAGAGGCCACACCGGGTCACCCAAAACGACCCGTCTTGCTAGGGAGATCTTGCCAATAGACTACAAAATGGGCCACTCAGTTCTAAGGAGTTAAGACCACACTCCACAGATGACACAAGCTAAGAAAACGCGTTGACGTAACGCCAATTAAGAATTAAATAATCGCAGAAAAATCTGGGGCGTTATATTAGTTAAATCAATACCTAATCAAATCATCCCCAAATGGGTGGAGATGTTTACCAATGACCTATCATAACCCTAAGGGTCATCCACCAAAATTTTGGATGGTTTTGAGGTCATTTGACCCCCTTAATTAAATCATACATAATTTATTAAATTTTTACAAAAGGCATAGAAAAATGTTATCCAAAAATTTCCATTTTTGGATATGGTAGAGGTATAGATAAGAGTGACCCCCAGTCCAAATTTCAAGTCATTTGGATGGCAGGTTTGATGGGGGCACTCAATTTAATCTCTGGTTAACCCTAGGTTTAGACTGCACTATTTTGAGTGTCGTGGTCAAACCACTAACACAAATTGATTGAAATCAATTTTAAAATAAACTAGACTTCAATGACTACAACTTTGATGTTATTCATTTCTCTAGAAAAGGCCTCTAAGTATTATTAATAATTAATTCTAACTACTACATAATGTGTGACAGAATGTTTAAAATTAAATGAAATATATTAACTCGGCCAGCACGAATCCTAAAGAAAGGATTGACGGCATCTTGTCATCTTCAACCTTGAGCTAACAGCCAGGATTGGCCCATCCTGGGCCATCTTTGCCCGTGAATTCCCTACAACCCCCGCCTCTTCCCGGCCGACCGCCACCACCACCACCTTTGTTGAGGTGGTGACTGGCGATTCGCGGTGGTTGGCCGGCCGGAGGTGGCCGGAACAGTGAGTTGTGAGTGGAGGAAAAAGCTAGAAAAACAAGCTTTCGACCTCCTTGATCATGGGCCAATTGGACTCGAATCAAGCCATCGATAGATTGAGATCTATCCACTGAAAAAGGAGAGGAGGAAAGGACCTTCTGAGATGGCTGGTGTCGAGCTGATCGTTGTGTCGCCATTGCCAGCTTTGGAGCTTTCGGGTGCTCTGAAACTGCACTACAGAAGGGCTCGAATTCTTCAGGGGAGGAGTGGAAACAACTGTTAGGTATCCAAGGAAGCTTTTAAGATGATCAAATGGTGGAGAGGAGAGGTCTAGGCTTCAATGCCATTAATTGCCTTGAGTGGAGGTTTTCGGCCATGACTTGGGGGGGTGTTCAACCTATGCTTAACTAGGTCGGGAAATGGCTGGAAACTACTCCTCTCCCCAAGGGGAGTTGAATCCAGCCATTAATGGGAAACTTGAGGGGCTTCATCTTCCCCACCATTGATGGCATCACTCTCTCTCTCTCTTTCTCTCTCTTGTATTAAAAGGGGAAATGGAGCTTTCTCTCTCCTTGTCACTATTTCTAGAAAATAAGTGGCATTTTGGATAATTTTAAACCTCTTGAGGCTAGTGGACCACCTCAATTGGGGTTAGCCCAAATGGATTGGGCTAGGTTAAGTCAACTTGAGTTTATTTGACATAAACTAGGGTTGAGTTGACTTTGGTCAAATTGACCTTTTGAGTTACTCTGATTGGGTACTTAGTGAGCCATTTGCCTCTCCTAAGGTCTAGGAGGGGTTGGGTATTTATAGGCCACCTGACCCTTAGTTAGGGAACTTTGACCAATTAAGGCTAGAGTTGACTTTGGTCAACTTGACCTTTTTAGTTGACCAAAATGGGTTCTTGGTGACCCATTGACCTCCTTCAAGGGTTAGGAAAGTCTAAGTGGTGTCAATTTGGCTAAGGGAAGGTCAATTGACCCTATGTAAGTTAGTTTGACACATTTACGGTTAAAGTTGACTTTGGTCAACTTTACCACTTTGATTGATCCCAATGGGTCCTTGGTTACCCTATGGACCTCCTAACGGGTAAGGGGTGTTGTGGTGGCATCCTGGAGTAAAGTTGTAGCCTTAAGGCCAAACCCTAGGGGTGGTGATGAAGTTGTGTTATAAGCAGACCAAGGTGATTTCCACTTTCATGCATAAAGTTCACTTGGCCTTTTGAGCTTCATAGGGTTTTGTCATGACCTAGTCATGACAAAACCACTCTTAAGGGTCTAGTAGTTTGAGGGATGTTACAAATCTCAATACATAAAAATAAAAATTTCGTCCAAGAAATTAAGGTTAGGCCTACAGGGTTTCTACTGGAGTAAAGCATGTAACATCCATAGGAAATTGAAGGTATACCTGACTCGAAGAGATCCGGGTACCTCTGCTGCATTCGTGGCTCCCTGGTGTGCTCCTCTTGCCCATGATTCCTCCACAGGACCTTGACCAGCGGAACCTTCTTGCGTCGCAAGATCCGCACTGCTGTGTCGTCGATCTTGACCAGCTCTATGCTGACTAATCAATCAGAAGCCACTGAGACATCTGTAGTGGAAATCAAATGCTCAGGCCGTAGTAGAGCCCTCTGAAGTGAAGAGACATGGAAGACATCGTGCAATACCGCTAACTCTGACGGCAGCTCTAGTCTGTAAGCCAAGGGGCCGATCTGCAAGACATGGAAGGACTTCACTTGTCCAAGAAGGAACCCTTGGAAGTCGTTTCGATTCCATGGAGAAAAAAGAGATGGATGAAAGTCACTGCAACGGCCTCGCCTTTGCAGATCTGGACTCGGCACGCGATTTGGACCACCGTAGCACCACTGGAGACCAGATTTCTCTTCTTCCTTCCTTCCTTTTCTCTCCTCTCTCTCTTCTTCTTAGAAAGAGAATAATAAGGATATAATGAGAAATAACTCATCCATTCCCGCACTTATCCCTTCAGGAAATACCCAGGGCCATTAGATCTTCATCAAAGGAAACGAACGACTCAGATTTGCTCTGAAAATGACTTTCCTAGGCCGAACACGGCTTGTGACACGCCCGTGTCACAGGCCTTGTACCTTAAGCGGCACACAACTGCCTCAATCCAGACCAGGACACGGGCTTAGAAACGCCTGTGTAAAGCTCCTGACACGCCCGTGTCAATCAGTACACGCCCGTGTTGAGGGGCATGTCCCTTCAATCGACACAGGACCAACAAATATCGAAAGGGACACGGGTCCCCAACATGCCCGTGTCAACTTTGACACACCCGTATCGACCAATACACGCCCGTGCTCCAGGCCGTGTACTTCAGTCGGCACTGCCTGACACAACCAGAGCAAGACACGGGAATTTGACAAACCCGTGTCACCAATTGACACGCCCGTGTCAGCACTATTCATACACGTGTTTCCAGCCATGTACCACATTGGACATAGCCAGGCTAACACAGAGCAGGACACGGCCCTGGACACGCCCGTGTCCCAGGCCGTGTGACCTTATTAGGGTTTTTGGGAATTACAACTGTCCCCCCCCCCCCCTTAAAAGAATTTCGTCCCAAAATTGCTAAAGCACGTAGTTCGCAGCAAACAAAATATTTTACAAAATAGTCTCTTTGTTCAAATCATAAGGTTACAACAGCCTCACAAAAATAGCTCGGGAAATTCAGTACGCATGGTTTGTTACTGCTCACATGACAACTCCTCACGACCACAGTTGTCCCACCGGACCTTGACCATCCCGATAGTTTTGTTTAGTAACTGTTTAAATGTCGTATCCTTGATCCGAATAGGTCTAACCTTCGTAGTTAGCCCACTATCGACTGATACTTGATCTGCAACAACCACCTGTGATGGCTCTTTCACCACTTTCCACAACACTGAGACATGAAACACATCATGTAAACCACTCAGCTCTAGCGAAAGTACTAACCGATAGGCAGCTTCACCAACACGCTCTACCACTTCAAACGGTCCCAGATACCTCGGGCTAAGCTTTTTCAGATGTCGTATCCTAGACAAACCTTTAAAGGGTTTAATCTTCCAGTATACCCAATCGCCCACCGCAAAATCCATGTTTCGGTGCTTGGCATTGTAATACTTAGCCTGCCTGTCTTGAGCCACCAACAGCCTTTCTCGTATCAACCGTGTGATTGAGTTGGCATCATTCATCTCCTTTCGCTTGTACAACTTTGTTTTGTCAGTCTCCGCCCAAGACAAAGGTGTACGACATTTCCTACCGTATAAAGCCTCAAAGGGCGCCATCTAAATACTAGCTTGGTAGTTATTATTGTAGGAGAACTCAATCATAAAGAGATGATCTTCCCAACTCTTCCCGAAATCCAGCGCACATATTCGGAGCATATCCTCCAACATCCTGTTGGTCCTTTCGGTCTGACCATCCGTCTGAGGATGAAAGGCCGTGCTGAAATGTAATTTCGTACCCAACTGTTGGTGGACTAATCTCCAATCTCTCGAAGTGAAACGCCCATCTCGATCACTAACGATGCTACGGGGCACACCGTGCAATCATACAATAGTATCAACATACATCTTTACCAACTTTTCAACCGAATCGTCCTTCTGGTTCAGGATGAAGTGCGACACCTTAGTTAACCGGTCCACAATCACCCAAACCTCATCATTTCCACGCTATGATCTCGGCAACCCATGCACGAAATCCATGGAAATATCATCAAATTTCCACATCGGGATAGACAATGACTTCAAAAAACCTCCCGATTTTTGGCATTAAGCCTTTACTAAGGCACAGGTTTGACATTTAGCAACATAGTGTGATATGTCTTTCTTCATCCCAGGCCACCAGAAATTTTTTCAGATCCTTATACATCTTCGTGCTCCCATGGTGAATCAAATATTTTGTGAAGTAGGCTTCATACATCAATTCTTCACGAAGTTTACCCCTATCTGGGACACACAAACGACCGTCCTTCCAAAAAAGGCTGTCATTAAATGAAAACTGAGAATCCGCACTTTCCACTGCATAGTGTTGTAGACTTTCTTTAAGTTCTGTTGCTTGCCGAACTTAATCCTCCAGGTCACACTGTACCTCCGTCCAGTTTAAGCATGCATTTGCAGTGGAATTCTTTTCAACACAAGAAATATCTAATGCTTCTAGTTCTTGAATTAGACTTTCGTCATGCCTTAGCAACCAATTTGACCTTGTCGGAGTCCTACGACTCAAGGCATCCGCGACTACATTCCCTTTACCGTGAGTATAATGAATCTGGAAGGTATAGTCAACTGTGAAATACCATCTCGATCAATCATAAAGAGATGATCTTCCCAACTCTTCCCGAAATCCAGCGCACATATTCGGAGCATATCCTCCAACGTCCTGTTGGTCCTTTCGGTCTGACCATCCGTCTAAGGATGAAAGGTCGTGCTGAAATGTAATTTCGTACCCAACTATTGGTGGACTAATCTCCAATCTCTCGAAGTGAAACGCCCATCTCGATCACTAACGATGCTACGGGGCACACCGTGCAATCATGCAATAGTATCAACATACATCTTTACCAACTTTTCAACTGAATCGTCCTTCTGGTTCAGGATGAAGTGCGACACCTTAGTTAACCGGTCCACAATCACCCAAACCTCATCATTTCCACGCTATGATCTCGGCAACCCATGCACGAAATCCATGGAAATATCATCAAATTTCCACACAGGGATAGACAATGACTTCAAAAAACCTCCCGGTTTTTGGCATTAAGCCTTTACTAAGGCACAGGTTTGACATTTAGCAACATAGTGCGATATGTCTTTCTTCATCCCAGGCCACCAGAAATTTTTTTCAGATCCTTATATGTAACGCCCCCGATTTTTTTGCGTTTATTTTTATTCTCGTTTGGCGTTACGATGACGCGTTTTCGTGGCTTGTGCCATTTGTGGAGTGTGGTTTAGCTCCTTAGAACTGAGTGCCCTATTCTGTAGCCTGTTGGCAAGATCTCCCTAGCAAGCCGAGTCGTTTTGGGTGACCCGGTGTAGCCTCTCGGGGGGATGTTTGTGTTTGGCTTTATTTGGGTATAACTCGAGTTCTGTTCGTCGAAAATTAATTTCGACTTCGCCGTTGTGTTCGTAGCGTGGGTATTTAGCTACGGTGCGAATTTCGTCGAATTCCGAGGTAGTTCGGTTTTCGCGTCGTTTTGGTGCTTTATGTAATTTTGTAATAAAATATATTATTATATATTAATATATATGATAGAATAGAAAGGCACGCCTTCATCTTCTCCAAATCAAACCGCCGCCCCTGTACGAGAGAAACGGAGAAACCGCCAAGCCCTTGCCTTCCACCGCCGATTCCCGGAGCGTTTGTGGACGGAATTCGATTCCGAGAGTGGATTCGGATTGCTCTCGTCAAGACCTTCATTCCTACGGTAAGATTTCCAAGTTTCGTGGCCTTGCTTGTGGTTTTGAATTTCGGGTTTTGACTTGTTTTCCGCCGGCAATGTCCAGATTTTTGGCCTTGTGCTTCGTTGCCGGATTCGTGCGTGAAGAGGAGGAAAAGCCGACCAAGCTTCGCCGAAAATCGAGGCAAGTGGTGTTCTCGCCCTTGCCAAGTTGTTTTTTTTTCTTTCGATTCATGCATCCTACTCGTTTCTACCATTTCTGTCTCCGGTTTCCGTTTCGAACGATTTGGCATAGTTGTGTGGTGGTGGTGAACGAGTAGAATAGGTAGAAATTATGTTAGGTGTGCCGTAGGCCGTTTTCGGTGTGTCGTAGTTGTGGTTCGCAGTGTCGGGAGAGTGTGATGCGCGTTCCGGTGTCGTTCGGGAAATCCCAAACGGTACAGGTTACCCGCGCACGGTCATCAAACGTTAGGGCGCACGACCACTGGTCGTGTGCCACTGTTCGTGCGCGGCTACCTATTCTTTTCTCCAAAGTTCTGTCTCGGCAATCGCACGAGCGCTGGCAACAGTGCGCACGACCAGTGGTCGTGCGACACTGATCGTGTGCTAATGCTAAGTTTTCTGTCAGGTTTCAAGTTTCCCAGGTTCACTTCGCACGATCATCAGCCGATGAGTGCGCACGACCACTGGTCGTGCGACACTGATCGTGCGCTCTGAATATTTCTTTTTTCTTTGGCACCCGTATTTAGCTGGCGTCGATACGCGGGTTAGGTGGGCATGAGTGTTTTGTGGTGTTAAGGTAGTAAGGTAAGAGTTATTGTTGTGATAGTTCGCCTTGCGTGGCACGTTGAGTGGGTGAAGCTCACTCAATGCGGTGTCGAGAGGACCCAGCGCCACGTCGTGTTGAGTCATTTCAACACTTTCTTTTTCTCTTTCCTCGATTTATGTTCCCGAGTGAATTCCTTGTTTATATTTGTAATTTCCTTGTCGGCCATGTTTTTCTTTCCTAATGGCCGAATCGTGGGTCGTGGGTAGTAGTGGTGGTTTGTAGCTCTTTATGGGGGTGGAGTTGTGTAATTTAGCCAAGGCCACTCGTGTTTTTCTTGCTCCAGGTATGGGCTGGGCATATGGGTGGAAGGTCCCTTGTGCTTTCACGTGTAGACCCTCGAGCTTGTTGACTTGGACATGGTGGATGGGGGGACTGAGTTTGCCTCCAATCCGGTTCCTCGTTGTTTTTTTTTGCTACTACCACCTCCCACAGTTTAGGGTGTTAGAAGTTTCTTCCTTGGTAGTTTGCAGCACTTTGGGCTCTTGGTAGCCTAGTAGGCCCTGCAGGATGTTGTTCCTGGGCTGGGTTATTGATGTTTCCTCGCACGTAGTGCTTTTCTTGTTGTCCTGTTTTGGACAGTTGTGACTCTTTCTACTGCATGTTTTTCAGATACTTTTCCCCTTTTGGTTGACTCTTTCATGCAGTTTTTACTTTGTTTAGCTTGCTGAGGTATTCTGTTTTCTTTTGGAATACCCCAGGTTCTGAGTCGTAGCCAGTTGGGTGGCTAGTTTGCAGTGGTGGTGTTGGTGGTCTCTTGGACCTTGGAGTTCGTTTGCCGTGTTGGTGAGGTAGTTTTTCAGTACTTTCTTACAGACATACATGTGTGTCAGTGGGTTCGTGTCAGGTTGTTGGCGCCCACTGGTAGTTGTTACCTTTGTACTGGATATATTTACTTATGCTGCTATCATTTTCTGGAGATAGTCTACTTGCCCTGAGAAGGTTTTATGCTAGGTTGCTAGTTATTTTTAAACTATAATTATTATTATAAATAAAGCTCATGATCAGCATGTTTTATAAAACGTAATCACTATTTTCCAAATCACGTATAAAGACCGTTTTCTTATATATTATATAAATTAAATGTAGGGTCTTGCATAGCATGAGTGGTTCTCTTGGGACCCTTATGTGCTCCTTAGGATGTCAAACCTGATAAGATATTTTCTTTCCGCAGCGTTTAAATATAGTTTTCTTTTGTGGACTAGGTGATCCACTAAGCCGGGGGATACGGCCTCTAAAATATAACTGGTTTTCTAATCATTAATCACATGATTTTTCTTTCATTAAGTTGGTAGGTGGTTTTGCCTGAGCATCAGCAGTTATCCCCTGCTTGACGTGGCATCATGACGCGTGTTTTCTCTTACTCTGATAATTCTTAAATTCGGAGAAAATGCGGGTTGTGACATTATACATCTTCGTGCTCCCATGGTGAATCGAATACTTTGTGAAGTAGGCTTCATACATCAATTCTTCACGAAGTTTACCCCTATCTGGGACACACAAACGACCGTCCTTCCAAAAAAGGCTGTCATTAAATGAAAACTGAGAATCCGCACTTTCCACTGCATAGCGTTGTAGACTTTCTTTAAGTTATGTTGCTTGTCGAACTCAATCCTCCAGGTCACACTGTACCTCCGTCCAGTTTAAGCATGCATTTGCAGTGAAATTCTTTTCAACACAAGAAATATCTAATGCTTCTAGTTCTTGAATTAGGCTTTCGTCATGCCTTAGCAACCAATTTGACCTTGTCGGAGTCCTACGACTCAAGGCATCCGCGACTACATTCCCTTTACCGGGAGTATAATGAATCTGGAAGGTATAGTCACCCAGAAACTCCATCCACCTTCTCTGTCGCATATTGAGATCCTTCTGGTCCAACAGATATTTCAGGCTCTTATGGTCCGTGATTATATCCACTTTCACGTCATATAGGTATTGACGCCACAGTTTAAGTGTGAATATCACTGCCTCCAACTCCAAATCATGGACGGGGTAATTCCATTTGTGCACCTTCAACTGGCATGAGCCATACGCATCACCTTTCCGAACTGTAGAAGAGAGCAGCCTAAGCCGCTCCCTGATGCATCACTATAAACCTCAAAGCTGTCCTGACCACATGGCGATGTCAAGATTGGCGTCGTGGTCAAACGACGCTTTAGCTCTTCGAAAGCTCGTGCGCACTCGGGCATCCAAACTAACTTCTGATCCTTCCTCGTAAGTGTGGTGAGAGGGAAGGTTATCCTCGAGAAGTTCTCTACGAAGCGCCTGTAGTAGCGTGCAAGCCCAAGGAAACTCCTGACTTCTGCTACTGTAGTGAGAACAGGCCACTCCCGTATAGCAACTATCTTGGAAGAATCCACCGCAATGCCCTCTCCACTAACCATATGGCCAAGGAAAGCCACTGACGACAGCCAAAACTCACACTTAGAGAACTTGGCGTAGAGATTGTTCTTCCTCTGGGTGTGCAACACCATCCGCAAATGATTTGCATAATCTTCTTCGGATTGAGAGTATATGAGGATATTGTCAATAAAGACGATCACAAACAGGTCCAAATATTCTCTAAACATCTGATGCATTAAGTCCATAAAAATCGATGGCGCATTAGACAACCCAAACTGCATTACCGTGAACTCATAGTGACCATAACTTGTTCCAAACACTGTCTTGGGAATGTCACCCACCCGAATCATTAATTGGTAATATCCAGATTTAAAATCCAATTTAGAATAGACGGTTGATCCCACGAGCTGATCGAATAAGTCATCTATCCGTGAAATTGGATACTTGTTTTTCTCTGTCAGCTTATTCAATTCATGATAGTCAATACACAATCGTAAACTACTGTCCTTCTTTTTCACAAACAGAATAGGTGCGCTCCATGGTGACATACTTGGGCGTATATAACCCTGTTCCAGCAACTCTTGCAGCTGAACTTTCAGTTCTGCCATTTCCTTTGGCGCTACATGATATGGCGAGCGGGCCACAGGTTTCACACCTAGCACCAACTCAATAGATAAGTCGATCTCCCGCTAGGGTGGTAACCTAGGAAGATCCTTAGGAAACACATCGGCAAACTCCGACACAATCGGAACATCATTCACACTGGCCTTTGGCTCAACAGCCTGAATAAGCGTGAAGAATAACTCCGCGCCCTCCCGAACAGCTGTTGGATCCCTAGTTTTATTTGGGCTAGGTTCACTTACTAGGATAATTGACCCAACATGTATAGACAGGGTCACGTCTGTGTCCTAGAGTTTAGGCTAAGTCCTTAGAAAGACCTACACATGGACCAGCCAACAGAAGACAGAAGAAGATTCAAGACTTAGAAGGAAATTAAGTTTAGGAAAGTGAGTTCGATGTTCGTCGAGCTCAGCTCGACGAAAGTCATGCTCCGCTCGACGAACTCAGAGAATCCTCTGAGTTGAGCTCGACGATATTCGATCTAAGGTTGATGAATTCTGGAAGTTCATCTTCAACAGTCCAGAATACTTTCTCTGAAATCAGGTCGACGAAGTAATATTATCTGCTCGACGAACTTGGAGCACAGATTTGGAAAGTTTTTCTCTAAAGATAGTTCTCTGAACTCAGGTCGACGAACTCAGTTCTCAGGCTGACGAACATGGTTTCTCTGGTCAACAAACTTTGGACTCGGGTCGACGAAATCTGCTCCCTGCTCAACGAATTCTGTGCAATCCCAGATTTGGAATTTTCCCTCATCTTGTCCTTATTCTCTTGCAGTAATTCCTGAATAATCAATGCTTATTTTCTCTGAATATAATCGTTAGAAACATCATTGATTATGGTCTTCATTAGGAATATTACTTGTCGTATTTAATGGGACAATTGGGGAAATCCATTAATGCTAATATTCTCTCCAAGCCGTTTTCCGTTTTCTAGGCCACCAACAATTACTGGAATGAGATTCGAAATTCAAAAAGCAGAATTTGGATGAAGACATAAAAGAAAAATACAGCATACATAGAGAGATACAGATAGTTAATATAGAGCACACAGAGAAGAGAACAACATCAACAATACTCTGAATCTTCTCTATACTGAAAAGAAAAACTGTTTTCTCCTTGACATTGTTGAAGAAGAAGAAGAACAATTATTCCAAATCAAGAGTCTTCTTCAACCTTCACTCCAAGATTCTTCAACAACAACAAACTTCTATTAGTCAGAAGTTCTTGGATCTCTCTCTGAAGTCAAGGCTGAAGACTGAAGACCTACATCCTGTGCAAGACTCCAAGTGTTACTGAATGGAGTTCTTGACAATAACATATCCACCAGTCTCCTCTGTTGAAAAGATAAAGAGAAGACATCATCAATCTCTCTCCCCCACTGTAAAAAGGGTTCATTATCTCCCTTCAAATGTTTATTTTGGTTGCAAGTCTCCTGATCAAAAGACTTGAGATTGGTTTTTGAGCACCTGATCAAAAGCTCAAAGGTGGCAGTCACCTGATCAAAATCTATTAGTGGATTCCTACCAGGGTGGTAGAAGAGTGGAAGTACCCAGGTTGGGGAACCACTATAAAAGTTCTTGTGTTGTCTGGTTGCCCTTTTCTCTTTGTTCTTACCGTGGTTGTGATATCTTAGATATGTGTTCTGTGTTAGATTAATTTTAATTAGGTTGTTTTCCTACTTACTGATAATCTTGGAATTCACTAGTCTTTCTACTCTAATTATTTTTTAAGCAGCAAAAGTTTTTAACTACTTTATTCACCCCCCTATAGAGTAAATCGGGTCTAACTCTCTCTTTCAACAACATTGATGACTTGGAGAGCAGACATCAAGGTCCCGCCTACTCCTCGCATACCAACAAACTTAGTCTCAAGCTCAGTATTCTGGTCTAGTGTGATCTCCTTTGAATTGCAATCAGTAAAGGCACGCTGCTTCGAAAGCCAGTCCATACCAAAGATCACATCAAATTTCAATATCGGTTGCACAGATGCGCTCAAGCTGAAATCCCGACTTCCTATTTGAACTGCCACATCGCAAGCCCTATCTGCAAGCATCACACAGCAATTCGGTAATAACACCTTAACACTATCTGTCGTCACAAGACTCCAATTCGAGCTACGAAGTCCTTAGAAAGAAACGAATACAAAGCACCCGTATTGAATAGTGCTCTCGCTGGGTTGTTCTTAATCAGGACAAATCCTAAGATAAATACATCATACACAAGCTACACACAAGGTATGCAATATAAAAAGCAATCAATATCTTAAATCATACCTGTGACGATGTAACTTTGCTTTATGGCCTCTTGCTCGCTAAGGTTATAGACTCGGGGCTACGCCTGGGATGTAGAGGACTCCACCACTGCTTTTCCCTTCACAGCATAAGACGCTCTCGTCTTCTTTTCCACCTTTGGCAGACAAACCCAACAATCACGGGCTATATGTCCCACTTTGGCACATGTAAAGCAGGTACGAGACTCTTATTTTGACGTTGCTCCCGATGCAACTGAAGAAGGGGCCTGTCCAGAAGATTTGGCTCTCTTGATCCTCTTCTTTTGGTAGATTGATTTTCCAGGATGGGGCACTTTGAACTCAGACTTCGTCATAGCAAAGTCTCTCTTTCCTTGCACCTATTTCATATCACTCTCCAGCACACAAGCAGTATCAACCAATGCCTGAAATCCTTGGTTCACCAAACTCGAGAGCAGGAATCTCAGACTTCATCATAGCCAAGTCTCTCTTTCCTTGCCACTATATATGTTTGTTGTTGTTGCAGGGAAGGAGAATCACTTCCCCGAGTAAGGGGTGGGGTCATTATAATCGGGTCGGCAATTGCATGCCGTTACTTTGTTTGCCACATATTGGTGGTTAGTGATTTGCAGGTGCTGGAGAGCCAAGTGGAAAGTAGAGGGTTGAATCCCATGTGCTGCGGTTGGTTGGCCCTCGAAGGCCCAAAGGCAAACTTTTACTATTTTCATTTATGGTCGGCCTGTGTGCCGATGTTTGTAAACCACACTTGGGAAGTATAACTGTAAGACCTGAAGGCCGTAACATTTTGTGTATTTGTAATCGACATTCCAGTTATATATATAAATGGTTTATATATAATGGACATTCAATTGATTTGAGTTCGGACAACCTTAAATCTTCCGCTAGAATGCTCTGATTTAGGGCACGAGTAGTCTTTTGATATTAACATGTAACCTCGCTACCTATTTGTGAAATATGGTGTGGGGCCCGGGTCGGACCCTCTATTATATTGCATATGACGGATGGAGGTGTTATATTACACCATCATGCCTATCGTGCGTGAAGAAAAACGCATGACCGTGTGATTCCTACAGAGAAGAACAAGGTAACAATGTGGATCTGCCCATCTACATAGCAACACACGACCAAGAGCATATATGTAGCACACATAAAACAATAGAAACAACAACAACAAAATACGCTAGGGAGAACAATTTACTTACGCCCAACAAAAGAACGCAATTTCATACCACAACGAGCCTAAAGGTGCATTGTTTGTACAATTACAGAAAAATAGAAAAATGAGCAATATTGACCTAAAAGTGTAGTGCATGTGAGTAAAAACTAGCCCAGATGAGTAAAAAACACTACAAATATCAGACTCATCAGGGCCTCTTCTGACACGCATCAGACAAGGAGTCATGAGAGGGTTTTCCTATATATCCCTCCCTCATGCAACAAGTAATATGTCGACTTATGCCTGAACCGCATCTTGTCTAGGTCCCCCTTCGGGAACTTGCCTGAGGTTAGGAAGGTGATGAAAGGTTCCATCCATGATGCCTGCTGATCCACCTCCATCAACTTTCTCTCTTTAATAGATAGCTATAAAATCTATATCACCGTGCCTCCTACCTTAGGGCCAAGCATGGTCAGCTGGTCCGTTGGGGTACTCTCCTCCCTTGGCTCATACTGAATCGAGATGGTGTGGAACTGCCCTATGAGGTCCTTGACCTTCACTAGGTCGCTCCCGAGGGTTGGTTCTCTTAACTTGAACTCCCCCTTGATCTGACAAGCCACCACCATTAAGTTTGTCAAAACCTTTACATCTTGCACCACCAACTCCTTGGCAAGGCAAAGTACCATGATCACAGCCTTGTACTCAGCCTGGTTGTTGGTGAGTGGGAAGTGGATGTCTATAGCTTGCTCGATCCTTGTCCTCTTGGGGCTTACTAAGATCACACCTCCCCCAAAAGAATGCTTTTCTAATGATCCGTCTACCAATATCTCATATGCTACCTGGTAGGGAGAATCAGGCTCTTCGACCTCGACCACATAATTTGCTAAGAAATCTGCCTCTGCTTGCGCCTTCATTGATAACCTGGGGACAAACGAGATGTCAAACTCACTCATCTCTACTGACCATTTTGCCAACCTCCCTAAGCACTCCACTCCTTCTATGATGTTGCAAAGGGAGGTGATCTATCACTACACGGATTCAATATGCCTGGAAGTTAGGCCAGAGCTTCCTGGCTGAGACAACCAAGACAAATGCTAGTTTTCGATTGGATACTTGAGCTTTGCCTTCCTTAGGAACCTACTGGCATAATAGGCTGGGAGCTGCCTTCTTACTTATTCCCATACTAAGACAAAGATCACTACCTCTGTCCCAACTCCTAAGTACAGACCTAGGTCCTCCCCCTCTCTTGGACCCTAAAGCAACGGAGCCTAGGTGAGATGTCTTTATAAAGCTTGGAAAACTTCTTCTCACTCGGAGGTCCATTCAAACTTGCTATTCTCGCACAATACCTTAAAGAGGGATGAGCATTTCTCCCCTGCCCAGGAGAGGAACTTGCTCAGTCCAGCTAGCTTTCTCACAAGGCATTGGATCTCCTTTGCGTTCCTTGGGGACTCCAGCTCTAGGATCACCTTTACTTTGTCAGGGTTGGGCTCCACCCTTGCCGAGCTGAGGAGATGGCCTAAGATCTTTCTTCTGCTAGCTCCAAACACACACTTCAAGGGGTTGAGCTTCATCTTATACCTTCTCAAGGTGCTTAAGGTTTCTGCCAAGTCTCGGAGGTGAGACTCGACATCCCTGCTTTTTATCATAAGGTCATCCACATAGATCTCCAAGTTCCTGCATTTTTGCTCCAGGAAAACCCATTCCATCGTTCTCTGATGCATCGCTCCTACATTCTTTATCCCAAAGGGCATCATCTTATAGTAGTAGCACCTCTGATGATGAAGGAAACATCCTTGATGACGGGTGAGAGCATGTGGATTTGATGGTAACTTGAAAAAGCATCTAAAAACTCATTAGAGAAAAACCAATGACTGACACTATAAGCATGTCAATTCGAGACAAGTGATAACAATCCTTAGGGCATGCTTTATTCAGTATAGAAAAGTCCACACAAATCCTCCGCCTCCCATCACCTTTTTCACCATTTCCACATTGGAGACCCAGCCTGAATACTGAATCTTCGATACAATCCAGGCCTTGGGAATCATACCCACCTCCTCCTAGATGGGATCGTCAAGCTTGTCAGCGACAGACCATCTCTTGTGTCGGATGGGGATGGAACTCGGATCGAG
Source organism: Platanthera zijinensis (assembly GCA_039513925.1). Classification (NCBI taxonomy): domain Eukaryota; kingdom Viridiplantae; phylum Streptophyta; class Magnoliopsida; order Asparagales; family Orchidaceae; genus Platanthera; species Platanthera zijinensis. The sequence goes on along the minus strand of CM077084.1, from coordinate 156,036,250 downwards.
GTTGAGGCGATGACATGCCACGTCTGCATTGATCCCTATCATGTCTACCGTACTATAGGTGAAGACATCCACATTCTGTTAAATATAGGCCAGGATCTTCTCCTGGTCCTCTAGGCTGAGCTCTCCGCCTATCTTCACCTTTTCTATGCATCCTCCCCTCGCGAGCAAGTGTTGGGTCCATTGATCTTAAGGTCTCAGATTTGAAGAAGGCCCACAAGTTAATAGCATACACAAGTTTGTATTTGATATGTGTTCTAGTTCAATGTATGCAGGTTGTCCACAATTCATTGATTAGATAGGTTGATAGGGTAAGGAGTTTGGTTAGACTCACGACATGATGCTATAGAGAGGCAGAAATTTTCCTAAATCCAGAAGCATCGAGTGAGTACAAATCACTCAATGCCAGAGGCCTAAAAGCATTGACAAAGGTTCAGTCACTGAAAGCCTTAGTGGAGCTGGACTCAAATCTGGCTAAGTTCAGAAGAGATGAGTGAAGGCCATTCACTCAACACCTACTCAATGGAATTTGACCAAGTACAAAAGTGTTGAATGAAGAAGGCTCACTCAACGCCCAATCAAAGAAAATCTATACAAGTCCATAAGCATTGAGTGTAGAATGTTCACTCAACGCCTTCAGTCAGAATAACTGTCAAGTCCAGAAGCATTGAGTGAAGAAGGTTCACTCAATTCCTTCAACTAGAAAGATTCTATTAAGTGCAAAAGCATTGAGTGATGAAGATTCACTCAACGCCTTATAAGTTAATCTGTCAAAGACACTATCATTGAATGATGAAGACTCACTCAATGCCTCAGAAGTTAAATAGTTATTCAGCTAACAATTTTTGCTTTGAGTGAATACTTACGACTCAACGCTTCAGCAGTTAACACTTAAAAGTTCAGATGCATTGAGTCTCAAGACAATACCAACAATTCTATGCATTGAGTCTCAATGCAACACTCAATGCTTCTATGCGTTGAGTAACAAGACTTCACTCAATGGCTATGCAGACGGTATGGTGAAAGTTGTTAAGTCCACAAGCACTAAGTCATGCTGACGTCATCCAAAATTAAAATGAAGCGGTTTTGCCTACAAAAGGACAAATGACACTACATGCTTTCTACAGTGCAATTAATGGTAATGCTACTTTATAGATGGCTGTACCACTTACCCATACAGATAAAAGATTCATTGCATTTAGGGATAAAAAAGTCAAAAGAGATAATCTTTAAACACATAATAGAGAAATAGAGAAAACAATATTCAAACGAGCCAAAACAAACCTATTCACCCCCTAGGTGTTTAACTACCCTTAAACAAAGACTTTCAAGTGGTATCAGAGTGAGGATGTTCAAAAAGAACTTAATAGTCTTAACAAGATCTCCAAGGGTAGTAGAAGCTCGTCTTCATGGCTTCAAGTTAGAACCACAAGGAGTTGGGTTCTAAGAAACTTCCTATTTGTAGGAAGGATACTTTTTCGATCTGGAAGGAGAGGGTAAGGATTTTCATAGAACCCTCAGACCCTAGGATATATATAACTATTCAAGAGGGACCTTTCATTCCCATAAAGGTCTCTGCTATATATGTCATTGTTCAGATTCCCAAGAAATATTTTGAGATGACCAAGGATGAAGTAATTCTAGCCACTATAGACAAGAGGGCCCAGAATATTATTGTAAGTACCATAGATGATTCAATATACCAGAACTTGGTCCACTATAGAACTGCAAAGGAGATGTAGAATTCTCTAATTTTGTATATGGAAGGGACATATAAGGTGAGGGATGACATGAAATATCTCCTTAACCAGCAGTATGAGTCCTTCAAGCATGGCAAGAAGGATTCCATAGCTGAATGCTATGAAAAGATTTTCAAGATTGTGAACAGTCTGAGCACCTATAACGGACAGTTCACAAATTATGAGTTGAATGACAAGTTCTTGAGATCCCTCATTAAGGAATGGGATATGAAGATTTGTGACATCAGGGAGGTTGGCAACCTGACCAACACTGTGCCCCAAAACCTATTTGGGAAACTGTTGTCTCATGAGCTAAAACTGAACTCCAGTAGTGCAGAAGAAGACGCTACTAGAACCCTCAGCAGAGAGAAGACTATGGCCTTCAAAGCTAAAGCAATAAGGAGGTGCAGGGAAAAGTCTCCTTCTCCACCAAGGAGAGCTGCTAAGTCAGAGTACTCAAATCCCAGCACTTCAGACAATGAACTATTAGATGGAGAACTTACCTTGTTCTCCAAACAATTCAAGAAGATGTTGAGCAAGAGAAGACAGTGGAAGAATAAGGGTTCTTCTAGCTCTAGCTCTAGAAAGCCATATACCAACATGGAGAAGTCTAGAAAAGACTCATCTAGGGAAAGGTATGATTCTAAGAAGAACAAACACTTTAAGACTAATGTTGTTTTCTATTGTTGCAATAGATCTGGACATTATTATTGCTGACTGTCCAGTCAAGAGGATGGAGAATAATAAATCAGATGACAAGAAGCATCACAAGGACAAGAAGGCTGAAAAGAGCTTCTTGGCCAAGAAGAAAACCTGCTTGTTAGATAATGATTCTGATTCTTTAGAATCAGAAGAAGAAGAGGCATATATTGGTCTCATTTCTATTGAAGAGAAGGTTGATCTTCCTGCGGCCATAATTGGCATCAGGGCACCACTGTCGTCTATTGACAGTGATTTTGAAGATGATGAAGAATTTAGCCTCATGGCCTTAACTGAAGATAATCAGGACAATTCTGCTCCTAATGAAGTAATCTCACTTCCCAATTCTCCTTCTGTGTTTGAGACTGGCTCAGACTCTGAGACATCTAATTCATCCAGTAAGGGGGATGGATCAGAATCTAATGAGGATGTCAATCAATTGATTAACAAATATGATTCTATCTTGGATGCTCTGAAGAAGAGCAAGAAGCTTCTCAAGAAAGAAGATGATGAAAAAACTTCTCTATAGTAAGCTAACTCATTGCAGTCTGAGTCAGCCTCCATGCTAGCCCAGATGTGGAAGGAATTCAGTCAGCTAAAGACAATCTCAATAATCCAAATAGGCACCATTAGCAAGAAGAATAAGATCATTAAGGATCTTGAAGAGAAGCTCCTCAAAGAGAGGATTCTAGTGGTCGAGTTTTCTAAGCCTAAGATAGTGTTGCCACTGATTGACTCTTTCTCCTCTCAAAATGACAAAAGAGGGGATTGGGGTTCAAGTGAAATACTAGAGCTGTCCATTCTAAAGGGAAAGGCAAGGTTCCAGTTGTGCCTCAGACCACCTTTCAGAAGGTTATTCTCCCTTCTAATAGGTATGACCATGACAGTATGTATGGAATCTAGAAAGAATTAAAAATTCTTTCTGTATCTTTAATGCTACTTCTAATGGAAGAATAAAGGGCATGGGATTGAGTGTACTGAAGCCTCCCCATGAGGAAATCTAAATGGCCCACCATGGATCATTTGTCTTTTGTGCTCCTACACCCACTCTCAAGAGTAAGGAAGTGGCCTCCACCCAAAGTATTTCTTCTAAGAATAAGACTGTGATAAAGACTATAAGTAAGCCTCACTTGGCCATGTCAAATGCCATCAACACCTTGTCAACTGCAAAGAAGGCATCTGTTTGTGTAAATCAGAATAAACCAAGTGTACCTACTGACAGACTTACTTTCAGTCAAATTTTTGCTGAAAGAAACAGGAAGAAGAATGCTGCTCTCCCCTCTGAACAAATAAAGATTGATGGCTTACACACATAAAAGGCTGTTTAGAAGAGGAGATACAATATCCAAGGGTGTTGGTGTTGTGTCAAGATGGGTAACTTTGCCATAGACTATTGGTACAATGCAAGTATGCAAAGGGCAAGGATGAGTCTTCCTGTCTGGGCTGCGGCAAGTAGGTATAGCCATTTTTAAACTAATATGAACCAAGGACCCAAACCCTTTTGTGTCTTAAGGTAAATTAACCATGTGATTGCAGGTAAGTCTAAGTATCCATTAGATGTCAATATGATACTTGGACAGTGGTTGTTCTAGACATATGACTTGAACAAGGATCCATCTAAAGGATTATACTCCAGAGAGGAATGAATGTAAAGACATCTTCGGAGGTTAAGACAGAGGAGTTACCAAAGGATATGGTATGATTACCAATGGCATAGTATCCATTACAAAAGTAGATTATATGGAAGGATTACAACAAAATCTGATTAGCATAAGAAAACTCTGTGATATTGGCTTTGTCATTGTCTTCCATAAGGATAAGTGTTTGATCAAAAGGTCAAGTGACCGCGAGGTCATTTCGATAGGCACTAGGAGTGGGAATATTTACTGTTTAAATTTCCTAAGTTTAAATTCAGACTCTCCAGTTTGCCTTATTGCAAATGAGAAAGATTCTTATTGTGTGCAATGGCACCAAAGGCTTGCTCACTTGAATTATAAGAAAATTAGCAAGATCTTCTCTGAAGAGCTAGTCAGAAATGGACCCAATTTGAAATGCACCAAAGACGACATTTGCTCTACATGCCAAAAGGGTAAACAGACAAAGGCCTCCTTTAATATCATTGGGGACAAGGATTCTGAGATGCGTATTTACCTCCTGCATATGGACTTATTTGGTCCTATACTAGTTCATAGTCTAGGTTGGGAAGTCTACACTCTTGTGATAGTTGATGACTTTTCCAGATTTGCAAGGGTATTCTTTTTTAAGAAAAATTATGAAACCCTTAATAGCTTTGTGACCTTTATTAGGAAAATTCAGAATAAAAAGGACTGTTATGTGGTGAAAATCAAAAGTGACCATGACACAAAATTTCAATTTGAAGGCATGACAAAGTTCTGTGAAGAGCAAGGTATATTTTAGGAGTTTTTGTAACGCCCCGCCAAGCACCAAGCACAGGCCAGGCACGTTACCGGGCTGCAGCCCAAGCACCCCAACCCCTCTCCGGTCCACCGGCGGGTTGTTGGTGGCCACAGCCTCCCTTAGATGAGTCAAACTCGATAGTCAAGCGCGCACCACGTGGACTTCCCAGGAGGTCACCCATCCCAGTACTACTCCAGCCCGAGCACGCTTAACTATGGAGTTCTTTCAACTCAGCTCAATTGGTGATGAGAGTTGAAAGAACTCCATAATTAAGCGTGCTCGGGCTGGAGTAGTACTGGGATGGGTGACCTCCTGGAAAGTCCCTGTGGTGCGCGTTTGACTATCAAGTTTGACTCATCTAAGGGAGGCTGTGGCCACCAACAACCTGTTGGTGGACCGGAGAGGGGTTGGGGTGCTTGGGCTACAGCCCGGTAATGTGCCTAGCCTATGCTTGGTGATTGGCGGGGTGTTACAATAAAAAGTGCACTTTTTATTGTAACGACCCTAGCCGATCCAACGTGACGATGTCACGGCTCCGCTCTCCAGGCATCGCTACCGGGCTGAAGCCCAAGAACCCCAACCCCTCTCCCTCCACAGGCGGGTTGTTGGTGGTCACAGCCTCCCATTGATGAGGTAAACTCGATAGTCAAGCGCGCACCACGGGGACTTCCCAGGAGATCACCCATCCCAGTACTACTCTAGCCCGAACACGCTTAACTATGGAGTTCTTTCAACTCTCATCACCAAATCGTAACACCTCGAGCCGTCAAGAAGAATATAATAGAGGGTCCGGCCGGGGCCCCACACCATATTCCACAAACAGGCGGAGCCGCTACTAAATAATATCATACAACCCAACGAATCCTAACACAGAGCATTCTAGCGGAAGCTTCACGGTTGAAACCTTGAACTCAAGAAAAACAAGAACTGTCCACTAGCAATATAGGAATGTATACAACCCAAGTATTTGGCCTTAAGGCCTTACAAATTTCTCTTAACAAAGGTGTGGTTTACAGACATCGGCACGCAGGTCGGCCACACATGAACAAGAAGAAACAAAATAAAGCCTTCGAGGGCAGCAGCGCAGCTTGGGCTTCAGCCCGCTAAGTCCCGCTTGGACCAACACCTCCTGCACTTGCAAGAACCAATCCACCAAGCGGTGGCAAACAGGGCAACGGTCAGCATTCAGCTGACCAATTATAACGACCCTGCCCCTGGCACGGGGCAGCAGAATTCCATCCCTGCATAGCATTTTTCAACAGTATGTATAGCAAACCACGCAAGACGTGCACGACCGCACAGTCAATACATATCACAAATGTCGGCACGACGGCCCGACGCTCCGTGCACTCAGGGCACATTCGGGTGTACCGGAAACACTGGATCCCTCCAATGAGCATTTAGTCTTACACACAGGCCCAAGACTCTCATTATGCCGCTGACGAAAGCCCAATGCCTTGGAGCTCTCATGTCAAGCCTACATAACGCAGGTACGGATCAGCCACCCCTCGTTGCTCAAACCGCCTTGCCACTACCAAGTACATCGTACCTGAGGCCACAAATTAAGGCGCGGGTCAGTTTCATCTTTCCTGTTCGGCACGAAGCCCTGTTTATACATTTGCAGCCCAACGGCTCAACACCACACAAAGTGACAACTCACGGCCACAAGAGTTGAACCCAACTCTCACAATTTCCTGGACTTCCTCCAGTACTTCCTGCGGTACCAAGCCACGGGTATCCACCACGGATTTCATGCATACAAGCAATAATCACGAAGTCTTCTCTGATGTGCAAACAAGCATCACCAATCCAGACCAACATGTCCAGATGGGCTTCACACAGCATGCCTAGATCCGTACTCCGATTCCGGACTCTAACAAGGGGGACTTCACATATCTACCCCAAGGGACACTACAACCCACCGCCGCGGGGACAGGTTTTCCCTATGCAAATGAAGGAAAGTAGGACTTCACATGTGCAAGAAGGAAATCGTTACCCTTGGAATTCACCTCGGAGCCATGGAGAGAAAGCAATCGGATGAAAGTCTTTATAGCAGCCTTGCCTTCGCAAATCCGAACTCGGCACGCGATTTGGACCACCGTAGCACCACCGGTCGTCGGATTCCCCTTCTTCTTCCTTCTCTTGCTCTCCTCTCTCTCTTAACTTTAGAAAGAGAAAGATGAAACTCAAATGAGCTTTCTCCTCTTCAATCCTGGCCTTATCAACCCAGGGAAGAGCCCAGACCATTGGATCTTAGTCAAAGAAAATGAACGGCTCTGATCAGCTCTGAAATTGATTTTCCTGGGCCAAACACGGGTTGTGACACGCCCGTGTAACAGGCCGTGTTTCTGAAGCGGTGCACAACGGACTGAAAATAAACCAGAACACGGGCATTGACACGCTCGTGTCAAGCCTGACACGCCCGTGTCACCCAGTACACGGCCGTGTATCTGGCTGTGTCACCCCTGTAACACGATCTCCAAAATCACCCGAGCAGGACACGGCTAAGGCGCACACCCGTGTCCATGGCCGTGTGCCCAACATGCCCCTGTGACACGCCCGTGTCACAGGGCGTGTCCCTCTTCTCGACGATCAGTTGGTGATGAGAGTTGAAAGAACTCCATAGTTAAGCGTGCTCGGGCTGGAGTAGTACTGGGATGGGTGACCTCCTGGGAAGTCCTCGTGGTGCGCGCTTGACTATCGAGTTTGACTCATCAAAGGGAGGATGTGGCCACCAACAACCCGCTTGTGGAGGGAGAGGGGTTGGGGTGTTTGGGCTGCAGCCTGGTAGCATCGCCTAGAGCGGAGCCGTGACACTGTCACATTGGATCGGCTAGGGTCGTTACAATATCGCTCTCCAATGTTCTGGAACCCTCAACCAGCTCATTGAAACCAACGCTCTTCATAGATATGAGGGGTTGCCTCAGATTCTCCCTTAGTCTGTGGTAGAAGAGGTTGTCCCTCTCCTCATCGTCCTCCATGGTCATTCAAGCATAATGACCCAACCGAGTGAAATCCTGAACATACTCGTCCACTGTCTTGTCCCGCTGCACCAAGTGCAGAAATTGTCTCTGAAGGGCTAACCTCATCGACGCAGGAATGTACTTCTTCAAGAAAGCATTCCCGAACTCTTCAATGGATGGGGTGCGTCCAGAAAACTGCCGACGGATATGATCACCCACCACAACTTAGCATCTCCTTCCAACATGAAGGCCACAAACTTAGATTTCTTCTCCTCTGGCATCTCTGCCGCCCTAGAAGTTTTTGAATCCTTGCCCACCAATCCTCTGCATCGGTCAGCGTGCCGACTCCCTTAAACGTTGGAGGATGGAATCCTAAGAAATACTTCATTTGTCGGTCTCCGTTCCCGACAACCATCCTTTCAACCAAAGGCTCTGCTTGCCTGGCACCTCCAACCGGCATGGTTGTGGCCGCATTCGGGGTAGCAGGAGTTGCTACCTGTGCAACTGGGGTCACAACTTGCGCTTCCGCTGCAGCTTGGGCCGCTACTATTGCTTCTGCAAGCATGCGATAGAAATCGGTCGTGGTTACCCCCATGCCCAACGGACCTGGAGCAGTAGCACTGCTCGCTGAAGGCTCTTCTTGTGGCCTTGACGTCCTTGCCTCGCTGCTTGCACCCTTAGCAAAAGAAAGGTAAACACAAATCAGTCTCTAATCACAAGACTAAAACACAAAGACACTCATGGTCCCGCAATACACCTATGTGGATAACTTCTCTTACGCAATCCGATTATGACATTCGACCACGAATCCATTACTTGGACACTAACCTCCCTCTGATACCAAAATGTAACACCTCCCCTGTAATGACCGTATAATATGGGTCCGGCCGGGGCCCCACAACATACAGACGCCACAGCTTTAGCGTTAAAAGATGATATTTACTACCCAGCACAAAACTCAAAATAAACCAACAGTGGAAACAGAAAACAAGACCAGAAGTTATCCACATACATAAGAGTATCAACACGGCCTTAAGGCCTTATAACAATAGAGAGTCCAAAACTCAAATAATAACAACAAACGTCAACGTGCATAAGCACACCTAGACTACCTCGGCATGCAAGCCGGAAACATAGTGCATCAAACATACAGTTCCATAAAACAGAGCTATTACACAACTTGAAACACTTCATGAGGCTTAGGCCTTTTTGGTCGGCGAGCTAGCTCCTGCTTGCGTTCCTTGCCCTGTAAAAATTGGTGGTAATGTGGGTCAGCAAAGGCTGACCTCAACTATATAACCAACACATCTCCTCCCGGCCGTCCCTAGCAGAGCCTGGGGCACTCCATCAGCCTGTAGTTTAGCACTTCGTATGCAATATACATAAATATGTAAAGCAGTAAAACAAATTTGGATGTCTCATACAACAAACATGTTTCTACGTTGAGCACAAGAAAAAGGGGGCCTATAATGCAGCATGTATGCAAACTGGGTTTCACCCAAGGCACCCTATCGCGTATGCATCTAGCACATCATCATAACATAACAACTGGGTACTTCCAATTTCCCCATCGACGTCAAGCCGCAAACAAAAAGGGTACTGCAATTCCCCTAATGGCATACAAGCCGCCACACGGAAATATTGCCAAGACCCCACCCGCTCGTGGGTCTTAGACCCGGGCTTGCCTGCAAACTCTGACTTCTAACGTCAGGATTTCGTCTCACACACAAACCGATCCTAAAAACCCTTGCTGCCCCCCCCACCCACCTGTGGGATTCATTGCCCGGGCTTGTCCTATGCTTGGCATTCTCGTCAGTCTCATAGAAGGGGACTAGTCTCGCCGGGACACTCTCCCCACATGACTTATATGTCATGGGATAGCCATATGACCACGGAGACAAAGCCGCACCTTAGCACATCACAATCCATAATCTTTCCCACCCTAATTCATCATTCAAACTGCAACGTTTCCATGCACCAAGGAAACCATCTCCCGCCAACGTGGAGCTAACCTTGTCCTGTTCCGGCTACATGTACTCACTCAAAAATATGGGGAAACACATACATCACAAACGACATCTTGTCGTAACAGATTTATACAAAATACTTAAGGCTCGCTATGCAACATCACCGAGTCAGACTAACTACAGCTTCACCCACAATGCCAAATCCAGCAACAGAGCGGATCTCTAATGCAATATCATGCCGGGGATGACACAATCGACCCGATGATTTTTCTTGAACCATGGCGACCCAAACCCCTCTCATTTGAGAGATTTGGTTCCCAAAAGCTTGAAAATCAAGAAAGAAAGAGATGTTATGCACGCATCCTAGAAACTGAGAGGGGAAATGTTGTTACCTTACAACCCCTCTTCCTAGCCATGGAATCCTTGCTTTGAATGGATTGACACGAGCGCCTCCACGCCCTCTCCACGGATCGGGTCTTGGAACGATGATCGGAGCTCTGAAGCTCCGATAATGGTGGAAGGAATATCTCTCCTTCCTCCTCCCTTATCTCCCTCTCCAACCCTAACTCTCACTCTAAAAGATGAGAAATGAGGGGGAAGACACTCTTTGGCCTAATAAAGTCCTTTGGGTGGAAGATCCTGGGCCCTTGGATCGAATTTTAGGAAGCATCAGACGACCACAAAAGAAAATGACGGAACTGCACCCGCCCGCACGATCAGTGGCGCACGACCAGTGGTCGTGCGTACTGGATCCCATGATCGTGCGTTTAACAATGGCAGAACTCTAGACAAAATGGGATAAACGCGCGCGAGCAGCGGCGCACAACCAGTGGTTATGCGCACTAAGTCCAATGGTCGTGCGGTTGCCCTAAGCAGAACCTGGAAAAGTGGAGAATAGTGCACACGATAAGTGGCGCACGACCAGTGGTCGTGCGCACTGGATCCAATGATCGTGCGCTATATCCAATGTCGAGCTCATCGACCTACCACCAGTAGTATCTAAACCGTCGGACGTTAGCTTCCAGCGACTCCAGGTGTAACACCCCGAAATTTAGTGTTGTAACGGGCAGTGTCTGTACCAAGTTTGGATCTTGGTAGGGTGAATACGGACCGTGACACGGGCATGTCATACGGCCGTGTCATGCTCGAGTCGTCCAGTGAGGGACACGGCCTGGGACACGGGCGTGTCTCAGGGCGTGTTAGTGCACACAGCATGGGACACGGGCGTGTCACATGGCCGTGTACTTTTCTGGAATATTTTGGGTTTTGTGTCGACTGTCGAACACAGCCGTGTACTGGTTGACACGGGCATATCAAATCCGACACGGGCGTGTCCCAACCCGTGTCCTTTTCTGTGCTCGATATTCATGGCAGGATCGAGGCACACGGCCTGGGACACGGTCGTGTGCAAAGCCATGTTCGGCCCAGGATTAAAGATTTCAGGCTAATCTAAGCCGTTCGTTTTCTCTAAATAAGATCCAACGGCCCAGATGAGTTCCATCTTGTGTTTAGTCCGGGATTAGAGGTTTTATTCCTCATTCCATCCTTAACTCCCTCTTTCTAAGAAGTTAGAGAGAGAAGAGATCAAGGAAGAAGGAAGGGAGGAATCCAGCCGCCGGCGGAGCGTCGGAGCACCCATCAGAGAACCGAGACCGGATCCGTGGAGAGAATTCCTTTGCGAAGCTTTCTATCCGACTAGTTTTTCATGGCGCCAAAGCGGACTTCAAGGGTAACGATTTTCAACTTGAGCACTTGAAGCTTTTCTTCATTTGCATGGGAAAACCCGCTCCCGCGAGTGTACGGTGAATGTGCGGTGTTCCTTGGGGTAGATATGTGAAGTCCCCCTTGTTAGAGTCCGGAATCGAAGTACGGGCATAGGCATTGTGTGTGAAGCCTACCCAGACGTGTTTGTCTAGATCAGTGATGTTGCATTGCATGAATAGCCGGAGAAGACTCCGTGCGTTGTTTTCGGGTTTCTACGCGGTAGATTGCGGCAGGGATCCTTGGAGATTAACTCCAAGGCACACCCGAAAAACAGGGCGAAAACGTAATTCTGCTAACTTGGCGGTCGGGGAGTCAGCCTTGAACATAACTGGGTTATGTGTTGTTTGGTAATGATTTAGGATCCGGGTGAAGCTTGTCCCGCGCTTACGTCTTAAAGTGACTAGGCAGCGTGAGCAACGGGCGGGTAGATACGGACCTGGGCTATGCGGTTCAATGCTAGAGGCCCTAAAGTGGAACTGGCCATTGGCATAGTCGGGAGTCATGGACTACGGTCAGAAGGACTCAAAAATGCTCACATAGCTTGCCATCCTAAGGATGGTGGTGAAGCCACGGAATTGACCGGATTCACCGTGAATATGCCCTGAGTGCACGGGGTGTTTGGCCGAGCGAACCTACACCTGTGGCGAAATTCTTTATCTGCACCTTATTATTTAGTTGGGCTAACGTTATGCAGGGAAGGAGCATCGCCGCCCGAATAAGGGGGCGGGGTCATTATATTTTGGTCAGCTTTAGCTGACCGTTGCTCAATTTGCCACCATACGGTGGAATGATAGCTTGCAGGTGCTGCGGAACCAAGCGCCAAGTAGCGAGTTGAAGCCTAAGTTGTTGTGTAGGCCCTCGAAGGCCGAAGTGAACTGCTATTTTATTTTCTGTCATGTATGGCCGGCCTGCGAGCCGATGTTTGTAATACATTACCTTATTAAGAGAAACTTTGTAAGGTCATAAGGCCATGTACTCCTTTGTGTATTCGTTTTATTTCATTCCTATTTTGGTTAGTGGACATTCACGTCATGTTTGTGCAAATTTTGGGTTCTATTAACCGTTTAAAAGCTTCCGCTAGAATTCTCTATGTTAGGACGAATAATTGAGAATTTGGTATTATTCTGTAACCCCTCCGACTGTCCGTGGTATATGGCGTCGGGTTCTAGCTGGACCTTCTGTTATATACCATACGACGGATGGGGTCGTTACAATTTGGTATCAAACTAGGGTGTCGGTCGTCTGTAATCGAATTTGTGGGTGAATTCTTTTAAGGGGTGGTGAGCACATTTATGTGCATCATCGTTATAACATAAAAGAACCCATGAATGTCCACTTAGGAATGAAAAAATACACTTGTTTTGGGAACCTAAGTGTTCCAATGATTGCTTTTAGCAATTTGTGTGTCGCCTAATCAAGGGTTTATGCTATTATAGGTGTCTAGAAGCGGTGCGGGGCAATCGGAGCGTCCGCAATTAGCGGAAAGTAATGCACCAAGAGACGTGCCTACAACACCTCCTTCAGCAGAAACCATCAGATTGGTGGCAGAAGTAGTTTTTGCCATGATAAATGCCCAGCAAGTGTAGCACGCACCACCTGTTAATGAGCAAGAATTGATTAGAGTGGCAGTGCCGGAAGTAGTAGAGCGTGGGGCAGTTGATCCGGTAGCACCAAGAAGAGCCACGGAGAAATAGCTCAAGAACGTGATGAGCTTTAATCCTCCGGTATTCGATGGGTTGGGAATGCCAACTCAAGCTGAGGATTGGCTCTCTACGATGAAGAGGGTCATGACCGCCACAGAAACTGCGGAGTGGCAGAAGACCATAATAGCGACCTTCCTATTGGCTGGTGAGGCAAGGATGTGGTGGGACGAGTTGGAGGTTCATCTCTTAGTGGGAAGGCAACTTGCCAAAGTACCGATGGAGGAATTCTCAAGGTTATTCTTGGCTAGATACCTACTTTCTGCCCAGAAGCTTGAGATGGAGAATAAGTACCTTGGATTGACTTAGGGAGCGAGTAGCATGGATGAGTATCTCCACGAGTTTACTCGGTTAGGTCGTTATGCTGATGCTATGTTTACTGAAGAAGAGAGGAATACCAATCGATTTTATGAGGGTCTACGGAGCGACCTACAACTACTCCTTGCTTGGCCTAAGGCGCAGGGCTTCCTAGCCTTGGTAAATATGGCTCGGTCTTTGGAAAGGGTTGCAAGGAATGTGCAAGAGAAGAAGGACCCAGTGGAGAAGAAGTCAGAGTTTAAAGTGTCAAATTCAAAGTCAGGTTTCCGCAGGTGGAACAAGAAGCAGAAGACTTCGAGCTCAGCCCCTTTGCCTGGTACGACGGGGGCAAACCCTAGTCGAGCCCCAGCAGCCTGTTACAACTGTTGAAAGGTGGGACATTTTGCAAGAGAATGTTGAAGCGGACGTGCAAAGTCCAAGAGGAGACAAGGAGCAACTTATGAGGAAAAAGGGAAGGCGACGGAGTCAACCGCATCCCACCATGCTCCGGCCAAGCCTAGAGTTTATAACCTTGGCCTGCAAGAGGCCATCAAACAAGCTGATGTAATGACAGGTATGAGTTAAATTTATTACAGTTTAGCTTTTTGTTGTAACTGTTACCTTTGTATGTGTTAGCTTATTTTTTTTGGTGCTAGGCTTTGAATTGATTTTCGATCGTCCAGCGAAGGCCCTATTTGATACGGGAGCATCGCATTCCTTCTTGTCCGAAAGATTCATATCGCTCATCGGAGTCCCTTCTTCGATGGCAAAGGACAAGCTGGATGTGTTGTTGCCCAATGGGTGCTCAATGCGTGCGGATAGAATCTGCGTGGTAAAGTTGTGGATTGGGGATCAGGAGTTAGATTTGCAAGCGTCGGTGCTGCCGTTAATGGAGTTCGACGTAATCTTTGGAATGGATTGGCTTTCGGAGCAGCGAGCATGCATTGATTGTAACTGAAAAGAGGTTAAGTTGGGACTGAATACTGAGCGGGGGACTAGGTTGCGGGCTTGAAAGGGTCGAGCAATATTATGATGGAGGCTCTTCAGGTGATTAAGGTAGTTCGGTCTGGGGCTGAGCTGTTTGTCATTTCAGTACAGGCTTCAATGCCTAATCCTAGTCTAGACAGTATTGCAGTGGTGTCCGAGTATCCTGATGTATTTCCAGACGATCTCCCAGGAGCCCCTCCTCAACGGGAGATTGATTTTACAATTGAGCTGGTGCCAGGTGCCAAACCGGTGTCACGCTCTCCGTATCGGATAGCGCCTAAGGAGATGGCGGAGTTGAAGGTACAACTACAAGAGTTGTTAGAGCAAGGGTATGTGCGTCCATGTTCGTCGCCTTGGAGCGCACCGGTCTTTTTCGTTAAGAAGAAAGATGGGAGTTTGCAACTTTGTATTGATTATCGGGAGTTGAACAAACTTACGGTAAAGAATAAGTATCTGATCCCAAGGATTGACGATCTATTTGATCAGTTAGTTGGGTCAACAGTATATTTGAAGCTAGATCTGAAATCCGGATACTACCAGTTAAGGATAAAGGAATGTGACATCCCTAAGACAGCGTTCAGCACGCGGTTTGGACATTACGAGTTTACCGTCATGTCGTTTGGGCTGACCAATACACCATCTGTGTTTATGGACCTGATGAACAGGACGTTCAGAGAGTACCTTGACCAATTCGTGATAGTGTTTATCGACGACATCTTGGTGTACTCGCGGTGTGAGGATGATCACTTCAAGCATCTGCATATGGTATTGGAGACGTTGAGGAAGAATCTTTTGTATGCTAAGTTCTCCAAGTGTGAGTTCTGGTTATCCTCAATCACGTTCCTTGGTCATATTGTTAGTGGTGAAGGCATAACGGTGGATCCGGCGAAGATAGCGGCGATTCAGGAGTGGCCAGTGTTGACTACGGTGGCGGAAGTCTGGAGCTTTCTAGGGCTTGTCGGCTACTACAGGCGCTTCGTGGAGAATTTCTCACGGGTCGCGCTACCACTCACGACGTTGACAAGGAAGGATCAAAAGTTTGTGTGGATGCTGGACTGCGCGCAGGCTTTTGAAGAGTTGAAGAGGCGGTTGATCTTGGCACCTATCTTATGTTCACCGAATGGGTCCGAAGGATTTGAAATTTATAGTGATGCTTCGGGCAGTGGTTTGGGTTGTGTTCTGCTACAGCATGGGAGAGTAATAGCGTACGGATTGCGACAGTTGAAGGTCCATGAGAGAAATTATCCGGTCCATGATTTGGAATTAGCGGCCGTGATATTTGCTCTAAAGCTGTATAGGCACTATCTGTATGGTGTAAAGGTTGACATTTACACCAATCATAAGAGCCTGAAATACTTACTAAATCAGAAGGACCTGAACATGAGGCAGCGAAGGTGGATGGAGTTCTTGGGGGACTACACTTTCAAGATACAGTATGTGCCTGGGAAAGGAAATGCAGTGGCAGATGCTTTGAGTCGTAGGGCTCCGGCGCAGGCCAACTGGTTGGCGGTGCAAGATGAGAGATTAATCCATGATTTGGAGGCATTGGAGATCTCTTGCGTCGACAAGCAGTCTAGTGCTGAAGCAATATTGTGTTGGACGGATGTGAAGTACAACCTAGCTGATAGGATTCGGCGGGCTTTGGTTCAGGATAGCAGTATGAAGCAGGAATTGGATGAATCGTTGGATGGGTCAAATTCCCAGTTTATAGTTGTGGATGGACTGCTAAGTAAGGATGATCGCCTATGCATTCCTAATGTGGATAGTCTTCGGGAGGATTTGATGTACGAGGCTCATCATACCAAGTACTCAATCCACCCGGGGAGCACGAAGATGTATAGGGACATGAAGAAGTTGTTCTGGTGGCCAGGGCTGAAGAAGGATGTAGCACTGTATATGGCAAACTGCCAAACATGTGCCTTGGTATAGGCGGAGTTCCAGAAGCCCGGAGGTTTCTTAAAGTCCTTGCCTATCCCGGAATGGAAGTTCGACGACATATCCATGGATTTTGTGCACGGTTTGTCAAAGTCGCAGAAGGGTAATGACGTCATTTGGGTGATCGTAGATATATTGACAAAAGTGTCGCATTTCATTCCGAATAAAAAGGAAGATCCGGTGGAAAAGTTAGCCAAGATCTATGTGGATAATATTGTACGGTTGCATGGTGTGCCCCGCAGTATTGTTAGTGACCGAGATGGGCGCTTCACGTCCAATTAATGGAGGTTGGTGCATAAGTTGTTGGGAACTAAGCTGAGTTTCAGCACAGCCTTCCATCCGCAAACGGATGGTCAGACCGAGAGGGTCAACAGGACGATGGAGGACATGCTCCGCATGTGCGTCCTAGATTTCGGAAAATACTGGGAGGATCACCTGTACATGGTAGAGTTTGCATATAATAACAGTTTTCAAGCAAGTATTGGAATGGCGCCTTTCATGGCCCTATATGGGAGAAGGTGCCGCACACCGTTGTCTTGGTTGGAAGCAGGCGAGTCAAAGTTATTCAAACGTCAGGCGGTGGAAGAAGCCACTTCAATGTTACGTACGATTCAGGAACAGTTAAGGATCGCTCAGGACAGGCAGGCAAAATACTATAATGCCAAGCATAGGAATGTGGAGTTCAGTGTTGGCGATTGGGTGTATCTGAAAATGAAGCCGTTCAAGGGTGTCTCGCGGATTCGACGCTTGAAGAAGCTGAGTCCGAGATACCTTGGACCGTTTGAGATCCTTAAGCGTGTTGGCGAAGCAGCGTATCAATTGAAGTTGTCGGTGGAGGTAAGTGGACTACACGATGTATTCCACGTATCAGTGTTGCGGAAGGTGGTTCAAGAGCCTTCACAAGTCATTGTTGTCGATCAAGTGCCGATTTATAGTGGTTGACGACGAAGGTCAAGCCAGTTTGCATTGAAGAATTTGAAGTCAAACGGCTCCGCAACAAGGAAATTCGAATGGTTAAGGTCCGTTGGGATAACTGCGGACGTGAGGATCTTTCTTGGGAGCGAGAGCAGGCTATGTTGGAGGAATATCCCGATCTATTCAACGCAGGTAATATTTAAATTGTTTTGTGTACCCTTTTTCTTAATTTCGTGGACAAAATTCATTAAGGGGAGGAGATTTGTAATACCCCAAAATTTAGTGTTGTAACGGGCGGTGTCTGTACCAAGTTTAGATCTTGGTAGGGTGAACACAGCCTGTGACACGAGCGTGTCACACGGACGTGTCATGCTCGAGTCATCAAGTGAGGGACACGGCCTGGGACACGGGCGTGTCCCAGGGCGTGTCAGTGCATACGACATGGGACACGGGGGTTTCACATGGCCGTGTACTTCTCTGGAATATTTTGGGTTTTGTGTCGACTGTCGAACACAGCCGTGTACTGGTTGACATGGGCGTGTCAAATCCGACACGGGCATGTCCCAACCCGTGTCCTTTTCTGTGCTCGATATTCGTGGCAGGATCGAGGCACACGGCCTGGGACACGGCCGTGTGCAAAGCCGTGTTCGGCCCAGGATTAAAGATTTCAGGTTAATCTGTGCCGTTCGTTTTCTCTAAATAAGATCCAACGGCCCAGATGAGTTCCTTCTTGTGTTTAGTCCGGGATTAGAGGTTTTATTCCTCATTCCATCCTTAACTCCCTCTTTCTAAGAAGTTAGAGAGAGAAGAGATCAAGGAAGAAGGAAGGGAGGAATCCGGTCGCCGACGGAGCGTCGGAGCACCAATCTGAGAACAGAGAGCGGATCCGTGGAGAGAATTCCTTTGCGAAGCTTTCTATCTGACTAGTTTTTCCTGGCGCCAAAGCGGACTTCAAGGGTAACGATTTTCAACTTGAGCACTTGAAGCTTTTCTTCCTTTGCATGGGAAAACCCGCTCCCGTGAGTGTGCGGTGAATGCGCGGTGTTCGTTGGGGTAGATATGTGAAGTCCCCCTTATTAGAGTCCGGAATCGAAGTACGGGCATAGGCATTGTGTGTGAAGCCTACCCAGACGTGTTTGTCTGGATCGGTGATGTTGCATTGCATGAATAGCCGGAGAAGACTCCGTGCGTTGTTTTTGGGTTTCTACGCGGTAGATTGCGGCAAGGATCCTTGGAGATTAACTCCAAGGCGCACCCCGAAAACTGGGCGGAAACGTAATTCTGCTAACTTAGCGGTCGGGGAGTCAGCCTTGAACATAACATGGTTATGTGTTGTTTGGTAATGATTTAGGATCCGGGTGAAGCTTGGCCCGCGCGTACGTCTTAAAGTGACTAGGCGGCGTGAGCAACGGGCGGGTGGATACGGACCTGGGCTATGCGGTTTGGTGCTAGAGGCCCTAAAGTGGAATTGGTCGTTGGCATAGTCGGGAGTCTTGGACTACGGTCAGAAGTACTCAAAAATGCTCACATAGCTTGCCATCATAAGGATGGTGGTGAAGCCACGGAATTGACCGGATTCACTGATAATGTGCCCTAAGTGCACGGGGTGTTTGGCCGAGCGAGCCTACACCTGTAGCGAAATTCTTTATCTGCACCTTATTATTTAGCTGGGCTAACGTTATGCAGGGAAGGAGCACAGCCGCACGAATAAGGGGGCGGGTCATTATATTTTGGTCACCTTTAGCTGTCATTGCTCTGTTTGCCACCATGCGGTGGAATGATTGCTTGCAGGTGCTGCGGAACCAAGCGCCAAGTAGCGGGTTGAATCCTAAGCTGCTGTGGAGGCCCTCGAAGGCCGAAGTGAACTGCTATTTTTATTTTCTGTCATGTATGGCCGGCCTGCGAGCCGATGTTTGTAAGGCATTACTTTATTAAGAGAAACTTTGTAAGGCCATAAGGTCATGTACTCTTTTATGTATTCGTTTTATTTCATTCCTATTTTGGTTAGTGGACATTCATGTCATGCTTGTGCAAATTTTGGGTTCTATTAACCGTTTAAAAGCTTCCACTAGAATGCTCTGTGTTAGGACGAATAGTTGAGAATTTGGTATTATTCTGTAACCCCTCCGACTGTCCGTGGTATATGGCATCGGGTTCCAGCTGGACCTTCTGTTATATACCATACGATGGATGGGGGCGTTACACCAAGTCTGAAAACTGGGGGTGTTACAACTGACACGAAGAACTTTCTCTGGTGTCTGAGTAATTCATTTCTTTGACATTCACTGTAAGATTCAATTTGGATCTGAGGGTAGGATTCTTTAGGGAATCTGAGTGTAGGCCTGTGTTATAAAGGTCGAGGTAGGATTCTTGTTAGGATCTGAGTGGTAAGGCTTAGTGCCTGAATGTAAGCCTATGTTATAAAGGTCGAGGTAGTATTCTTGTTAGAATCTGAGTGGTAAGGCTTAGTGCCTGAGTGTAGGCCTGTGTTATAAAGGCCGAGGTAGGATCCAGTTGGGATCTGAGTGGTAGGGCTTAGTGCCCTGAGTTGTAGGTCTTGGGTAAGATTGAGTGATCCTACGGGATCGTGCTGTAAGCTCTGAAGGAGCCGAGGAATTTGAGAAGAGCCTTGTTTAACACACTATTAGAGAGGCGGAGAGGGACAGTGGACGTACCCAAGATTGGAGAACCACTATAAAATTTCTGAGTCGTCTGTGATTGTTCTTGAAAGCACAAATCAATTAATCACTAAACATCAAGAACTTAGATATAAATCAGAGTATTAAAAAAGAAGGCAAAAAACCTATTCACCCCCCCCCCCTAGGTATTTAGTTGACCTTAAAATCAAGACTTTCAAGGAGTAACATTAGCTCTGGGCATAGTAGGATTGTGCCAGCAATCTAAGGCAAAATGCCCCACTTTCCCACAGCGCAAGCACTTATGAATGTTGTATCTTTTTTTTTCAGTAGGTCCGACATCATGTTTAACTGATGACTGAACAGAAGGAAGAGGTGCAGCAGCCTTCTTCAAGTTCCTTTCAGCAAGGATCTGACTGAAGGTGAGCCATTCAGTAGTCTTTCTTGGCTGGCTCTGACTTCCATTTACAGCAGTCTTCTTTGCAGATGACATGTTGTTTATAACATCAGAGATAGCTAGATTTGGCCTACTAACAGACTTACCCTTGGTCTGAACCTTTGTTGGATGGGCTTGATTGAAGGCTACTACCTTGTTTTTGAGATTGGGGATGGGGTACCAAAAACAAATGGTCTAGGATGGGCCATCTGAATTTCCTCATGGGGAGCCTTAAAGGCACTCATTCCCCATACTGTACCTTCCACCATAGCTGTGAACATCTTTGTTCACACTAGTAGATCTACTATTCATCCAGTTACTATAGATGCTTTCTTGTTCATATCTGTTTGAAAGCAACGTCACCTTCTTAAAAGGGATGAGAGGCTTAGAAGCCAGAGGCTGGACTGGAGCTTTCCCTATTCCTTTGAAAGGGTCCACTCTAGTGTTTCCCTTAAACCCCAACCCCTTCTTACCCTTCTGAGAGGAGAATGATTCTATCAAGGGCAACAAAGTATTGAGCTTAGAGTAACTAGCCACAATTCTCTTCTTCCTCTGGAGATTCTCTTCAAGATCTCTAATGAGCCTATTCTTGAACTTGATGGTCCCAATCTGGATGAGAGTCATGACCTTAAGTTGGCTGACTTCCCTTATCTGCTGATCCAGCAGGGTTGTTATCTCAGCTTGCTGGAAAGAAGCTAGCTGAAGAGAGGTGATCTCCTCAGCTTGCTTTTTTAGCCAACTTCTTGCTTCTCTTGAAAGCATCCATAAGTGCATCATACTTGTCAATCAGTTGATTGACATCTTCCTCAGATTCTGACCCCTCATCATCACAGGATGATGATGCATCAGAATTTGGACTAGTCTCATATTCTGATTCAGAAGATTAGCTTGATAGAGAGAATACTTTTTCTGGTCTAGGCAGACCATGGTTGGATTCTTCATCAGTCTTGGCCATCAGCCCATAGCAGTTAATGTATTCTTCTTCATCCTCCTCTGAGTCACTATCTGAGTGTGATCCCTATCCTGACAGCTGGATAGTCATCAGCTTCTGCTTCAGCTACTTTTTCAATAGTAATAAGCCCTATATAGGCTTCTTCTTCTTCAGACTCAGAAGATGATGAGTCAGAATCACTCCAGCTCTTCTCCTTCTTTGCAATGAAGGACTTATCCTTCTTGCCCTTGTGCTGGTGGACCTTTTTCTCACCATCCTCTTTTCTATTCACTGGGCAGCCAGCAATAACATGCTCAGGTTTGTTGCAACAGTAACGAATAACTTTAGAGGAACTATGTTTACTAGGTTTTGAGTCATACCTGTCTCCTTTGGAGTGGCTCTTCCTGTAATGAGAGGTGGAGGAAGGTCTGCTCCTCCACTGCTTTCTCTTCATCAGTTTTTGAAACTTCCTTGGAGAAGGCAATAAATTCTTCATCAGAGCTACTGCAGTCTGATGAATTTGGCCATGTGCTATCTGAAATAGCAAGCCTTCTTGGAGGAGAGGGAATACTCTCCTTGCTCTTCCTGGTGTTGTCTACTCTGAAGGCCAAAGACATTTCCTTGGCCTGGGATTTGCTGATGGTCTCCTCCTCTTTTCTGGCAGCCAGCTGCATCTCATAAGAGAGCAGCTTTCCAAATATAGTGTGAGGGGGAGTATCAGCCAGCTTTGCCACCTCTCTGATGGCACAAATTTTGGTGTCTCAGTCTCTAGTTATAGAGCTAAGGAACTTTTCATTAAGCTCATAATGACTGAAGACCCTCTCATAGGTCTTCAGCATATTCACTATTCTGAAGAATCTTTCATAGCAGACAGCTATGTTCTTTCCCTTGGACTGCCTGAAAGCCTCATACTCCTGGTTGAGCATGGACTTCCTGTCATCTCTGACCTCTTCAGTTCCCTCCATGTAGACCACCAAAGTGTCCCGCATCACCTTGGAGTTCTGGCAGTGAACCAGATTCTGAATGGTAGAATCATCTATGACACTATCAATAATGTTTTGTGCCCTCTTGCCCAATGTAGCCAATATGACCTCATCCTTTGTCATTTCAGAATGTCTTTGGTGTCTGGACTGTTCCATCCAAAACTGAGACCTTCATGGGTATAATAGGTCCCTCTTTGACTGTCATAAAGATCCTTGGATTAGAGGCTTCTATAAACAGCCTGACCAACTATGTCCAGATTCCAAAACTCTCCTTCCTGTAAATAGGAAGTTTCATGGAACCCAGTTCCTTAGGGTTTTCTACTGAACCCATAAGTATAATCCTTGTAGCTACCCTTTGAGGTCTACTCAGACTATTAAGTCCTTCTTGAGCAACCTCCCTCTGATACCACTTGAAAGTCTTTAGTTTTTAAGGGCAGCTAAACACCTAGAGGGGGTGAATAGATTTTTGGTCTCTTTTTAGATTTCCTTCTTTTATGTGAGTTGTGAGTTAGTTGTTAGCAGCTTTAAAGACACACCACAAAGCACACACAAGGTTTACAGTGGTTCCCCAGATTATGGGTACGTCAACTGTCCCTCCCACCTCTCTAACAGCTTGTTAGACAAGGCACTTCTCCAAATCTCGGCTCCTAAGAGCTTACAACACAGATCTCGCAGGATCTCTCAGTCTCCTCCAAGACCTACAGCTCGGGCACAAAGTCCTACAACTCAGTGATCCAAAGATCACCTACCTCAGGCTAAGGGTCCTACAACTCAGGCTATGAGGATATCCCTACCTCAAAGAGAATGACTCTCCTACAGCTCAGGCACAAAGGCCCTACCTCAGACCCAAATGTCATACACTTAGAGAGAATGACTCTCCTACATCAGGCAAAACTGCCTTACCTCAGATCCAAAACTGGATCCTACCACAGCCTTTATAACTCAGACCTACACTCAGATCTGTTAAGATCATACAGAAAGGAATGTGTTTTGTTGTTGATGTTATGACTCCAGATAAGTTCTCTAAGTCAACTGCTTCCTGAGCCGAGTTATCTCAGCCCTAACTTCTTCTCAGCAATAAGAAAAATAATCCTCAATAAACGGCGGCTTGTGCTGCAAGTAACTAATAAACAAGTTTCTGATCTTGCTGATAAAAACAAAAGTGTTGACTGTTCTTGTATTCTTCAATTAGCTAAACTTGACTGTAGAGACCATATACTCTGCTTCTTCAATTTCTTGCTGTAGCTGATGAAGACTGCTATAACTAACTGTAAGAACTTTTAGTTTAGCGAGTTTGAAACTTCAGCTTCAAGCTGCGCAATAATGGCGAGAGAGAAGACGTAGAAGTTCCGCCTCTTTTCGAAAATGATAAACCCTAAAAGTTCTCTTTGTATCCTCTGAACTTATCCCTTTTATAATCTGCCATCCAACGACTATTTGACCCGTATGCCCCACTGAAGTTGTTGGCGGCAACTTTGCTTTTACAGGAAAAGTCACAAAGTAGGCTTGCGACGCCATTTATCGTGTACTGTAGCTTTCCCGAATAATTTGAAACTTTACTGACTCAGGCTGACGTCAGCATCTGTGGACTTAGCCATTTTCTCATTTTTATCCCAAGCGTTGAGTGTGTTGAGTGAACTGGCTTCACTCAACAAATCTGGACTTAGCCAATTCCTTCTGCACTATCAGGCGTTGAGTGAGTTGATTGAATAACCTTCACTCAACGCTTTTGTCCTTGGACAATCTTTCTGCTTATTTGGCATTGAGTGCGTTGAGTGAGCTTTCATAACTCAACGCCCCTGGACTTAGCCGCTTCTCTGAATGCCAACCATCTTGTTGAGGCGTTGAGTGAAGTGCATTCACTCAATGCTTCTGTACTTAGTCAATCTTCTTGATGAGCTTGCGTTGAGTGAGCTAACCTCATTCAACCCATCTGGACTTAGACAAATTTTCTATCTCTTCATAAGTTTTTATTGATCATTGATCAGTCAACGCCTTCTTCTTTGGGCGTTAAGTGAGCTGTCTTTACTCAACGCTTCTGGACTTGGTCAGAATTCTTGACAGATCTTCAACTGCTTTGCCTGCTTGATCTTGTCTCAATGCTTCTTGGTATATGACGTTGAGTGAACTGCCTTCACTAAATGCCTGTGGACTTAGCCGCATTTTCTTCCTTGTCAATGCTGAAGCTTTGACAGACTCAGCTATTCTCGAAGCCTTTTGATATATGGCGTTGAGTGAACTGGCTTCACTCAACGCCTGTAGACTTAAACGATTTTAAGTCTTTCTAGCATCCTTCCTTGGCATCTGGCATTGAGTGAACTGGCTTCACTCGACGTTTGTGGACTTAGACAGATATTCAGTCTTTCCACCTTTCTACCTTGTGACCACCTGTCACAATCACTTAGACAACATGTCTAAACTTGTTCCATGAAACATCCTGCACGTGATGAGCTTGAACAACATCAAATACAACTATGTTATTAGTGTTGATGATGATGCCTCTACAAATCAAATCTACGGAACCTTAAAGGCAATATTCCCAACACTCACACACTGGCGAAAAACTCACCCCCGAGAAAAAACTCGCCCCCGGTCCAAAAACTCGCGTCCGGACGAAAAAATCGCTCCCGGGCAAAAAAAATCATACCGAGGCAAAAAATTCGCGACTGGGCAAAATAACTGCGCCGAGGCGAAAAAAAGAAATCCGAGCGAAAAAATCACGCCCGCGAGAAAAGTGCGCGCCCGAGTGAAAGGTGTGCGACCGAAAAAAAAGTGTGCGCTCGGGAGAAAAATGCGTGCCCGGGCGAAAAATGCGCGAGTGGGTGAAATCTGCGCGCCCGGGTGGAAAATTTCGTGACCGTGGGAAAAATGCGCGTCCGGGCAAAAACTGCGCGCTGCCCGAGAGGAAATATGCTCGCCCGGGCGAAAAATGCTCGTGTGTGCGAAAATCTGCGTCAGGGCAAAAAATGCGCTCTCGCGCCAAAAATGTCCGCCTGCGCAAAAAATGTTTGCCCGCACGAAGATTCCGCGTTCAGACGAAAAATGTGCGCTCGGGCGAAAAATGCGCGTCCAGACAGAAAAATGCATGAGAGAGCAAAAAATTCTAATATGCAGTTGAATAGTGAAATTACTAATTTCAATTCCCGTGATAGAATTCCCGCATTCTGCCGAACAGCAGAATTGAAATTGACTTCAATTCCAATTCTTGCGGGAATTAGAGTTGATGTCAATTTCAATTCATGCATCTCAATTCTTGCGAAACGAACGGAGCCTAACCCGTTCGTTTGGACGAAATTAGAATTTAATATTTGTGAATATTGTAGAATTAAATATATGTGTGTAATTTCAATTCCAGCGTTCGTCTAATAAACAATATTAATGAATATTGTGAAATTGATCATTTTTTGTTCGTTTGTTAAATAAAATTCAATTGAAGAATTGAAAAATATTACGAAGAGACTAATATTTTTTTCACATATATTATAAAAAAATATGCATTCAGACTGAAAAATGTGTGCCTGGGAACAAAAGTGTGCCCGAAAAAAATGTTCGGGCGCAAACACGCTCGCCCTGGCAACGAAACGCGCGCCCTGGCGAAAAAGGAGCGCCCGGACGACAAAACGCGTGCCCGGGCGAAAAGCGCTCTCCCGGGCGAACAGCGCGCGCCCGGGCGAACAGCGCGCGCCCGGGCGAACAGCGCGCGCCCGGGCGAACAGCGCACGCCCGGGCGAACAGCGCGCGCCCGGGCGAACAGCGCGCGCCCGGCGAAAAACACGCTTTCGGGCGAAAAACATGCTTCCGGGCGAAAATCGCATGTCAGGGCGAAAAACACGCACCGGGACAAAAAACGCGCGCTCGGTCGAAAAACCTGGTTGGAATTGTCCAATTCTTATATAAATTGAAATGAATTATTTTTAGTTTAAAATGAATTTCACGGAATTCATTAAAATTTGAATTTCAACAACGAACCATGCAAAAAAAAATAATTTGGAGTTAGACCTTCAATTTCAAAGCCATGAGCTCAATCCCATTCAAACAAACGGACCTAAGCGGGTTTTGTAAAATTTATTGAGCTGCCATTAATCATATTAATATCATATTAGCATTGACCTTAACAATTTCATATATAATCAATTGTCTTCATTTTTATTCTATTATTTATTTATTTAAATAATTTTAATTTATTTCATATAAATTCAAGCAAATAAAAAAATTAAAAATTAAAGATCAAAGTTCCAAGTTCCAACTTCGAAGGGGAGCGAGCGACACATAAATGTCAAAGATATTCGTCGTCTCCAGAAATAATATCGCCGACAACTTCCGCCACCAATCTTTAATCCCCCTCTCGCGCACGAGTAACTGATCAGAGTTCTCATACTAAAACCACGGATGGGCGAAGCGGGGGCGGCGGATGCCCCTGCACCATCGTCTCCTACGACGGAGGCGGCGGCGAGCAGTTGTCGACCAAAACTGACTGTCGTCCCGCTGATCGCACTAATATTCTTCGACGTCTCCGGCGGACCTTTCGGCATGGAAGATTCCGTTGGTGCCGGCGGAGGTCCTCTCCTTTCCCTCATCGGCTTCCTCCTCTTCCCCCTCCTCTGGTCCCTACCCAAAGCTCTAATAACCGCCGAGCTGGCCACCCTCTTCCCCTCTAACGGCGTCTACATCGTCTGGATCTCCTCAGCTTTCGGCCCCTTTTGGGGATTCCAGCAAGGTATTTGGAAATTCGTTTCCGACGCCATGGACAATGCTCTTTACCCCGTCCTCTTCCTCGATTATCTCAAGCACTCCCTCCCCTTTTTCTCCAATTCGTCTGTCGGCAGACCCCTTGCTCTCGCCGCTATCACCGCCGCCCTCACGTTCCTTAACTATCGTGGCCTCCACATTGTTGGTTTCTCGGCGATAGCCCTCACCGTATTCTCCCTTCGTCGCCCTCTCCATCCTCGCTCTCCCCCGGATACGCGCCCGCCGATGGCTCGCCGCTGACATTCGTCGCACCGATTGGCGCGCCTACTTCAATAGCATGTTCTGGAACTTGAACTACTGGGACAAAGACAGCGCGCTCGCCGGCGAGGTCGAGGAGCCGAGTCGCGCGTTTTCGAGGGCGATCTTTGGGGCGTTGGGGCTTGTGGTGGCGTCGTACTTAGTGCCGCTGCTGGCCGGGCAGGGGCGATTGATGGATCCAAGAGTGGTGAGTGGAGCGATGGGTATTTTGCGCAGGTGGGTTTGGAGATTGGCGGCGAGTGGCTGCGGTACTGGATCCAGGCAGCTGCCGCCATGTCAAAAATGGGGTTGTTCAAGGCAGAGATGAGCAGCGATTCCTTCCAGCTGTTGGGGATGAGCGAGATGGGGATGATTCCGGAGATCTTCTCCACGAGGTCTTTCTCTCATGCTTCTCTGTTTTTCATTCATTTCTTTTATTTCGAATTGGAGTTGCACTTTGTTGGTCAATACTTTTTTATTAAATATTATGTACTCAACATAATTCTTTTTGAAGAAGATTTACATGGGAAGAAAAACTGTAGAGATTGAGAGAGAGAAGACAGGGGAGATGAAGAGGAAAAGAAAGGTGAAAGAATTTAGAAGATGGAGTGGGCTAAGAGAGGAAACCAGGGGAGAAGAAAACTATTCATTAATTCCATTCATAATCCCTCTATTAGATTCTCTTTACATAGACTTTTTGGCTCCATGCCGAATTTTTGCTCCCGTGAGTTTGGATAAAAAGTTTACTGTGTCATAGAATATATGTTTGGTATGACAACGATTATGAACTCCACCTAGAAAAGAAAACATGTTTTGAACATAAAAGTGGATGGAGTTCTTTAGATGTGGTTGGACGTTTACAAACGATGGTTCTTAACCACCGCGTTCACGAACGCCACCACTATGCCAACGGAGCCTTAGTGTTTTAATCCAATGGCTAATTAATTCATAGTTGGTTTAAGAGCAGCTCTATCAAGGAAAAATTAGTGAAGTTAGAAACGAATTGAGAGAAGAGAATCCAATGAGAGAGACTTGAGAGGGAAATGAAATTTTTTGCCACAAGCTTGGCGGGATGCGGCTATTTATTCTCATTTGTGTTTGGGTTTGGGTTTGCCTTTGGTCATTCAAATTGATTTACTCTTTATTCTATTGGAACTGAATCCCTTAGAAGTGAGTTTCTTGATCACTTGGTCTCGTCATGTGTGCCTTTTGTCGTATTTGTGGGATATGTATTATCATCTTGTTTATTTGTATTATGTTACGTCCACCTCCTGCCGATTTTTTCTTATGTTGTACTTTTCGATAAACGTCTTGCATCTATTGTACAACTCTACATCTGCTCCCATGCTTGTCTTTATCTATGAGTATTGGGTTACGTAGGTTTGAGAGCACAAGATCTGTGCTCTCACAAATTAATTCTGTGAGAGCACTTGCGCGGCCTCTTGATGGTATGTAACACACAACAAAAAACAAATCAAGAAATATAACAATGCATACACGAATTCTAGCATAAAAACTCAATTGGGTGAAACTATGAGACGATTGAAGTTAAACTCGGAAAACTGTCATTAATTGTGTAGAAACTCACTGAATAATACATGCTTTCCCTCTTCAATCCACAAAGGATCTCCATCACTTCACTACAGTATGAAATTTACACAAATTATAATTAATATAAAAATGCAAGTTACCGACAAGAGCAACGAATTGAGATCATCTCTGGTGAGCCTCCTCGATTCCATGCAATCCAATCAAGATCCAAATCGTGTAGTGAAACCATCATTGTCAATGTCGTTGAACGACATCTGAACCGTAACCCCAAAAAGCACGTGGAAGAGCATAAGGTCTTCTCTTTGCAAGAGCCTAGGATCCTCTCGTCCAAAACAGTTCACTGATTATACAGCCCATCTCCTTTTCCTCGCGGACAAAAAAAACGGCATGATCACCACCTGTCTTTCCTCTACTTGGACAGGGTCAGCCTGATCTCCTCTTCAGTTCTTTAGGGGCAACCTCTACTTCTTACCTCCAAGACAAGCACCGATAGAGCCGGGCTGAACAACACCAATTGGATCTCTTTCCTCAGCTTGAATGGTGAAAATCAGCTTCTGCTGTTGAAATTGTTGAAGTGAAAGTTGCAGCCTGAGCGGTCTGTTCGGGCGGACTGTGCAGACAGTCTTGGCGGTTTCGGTGGTCAGACCGAGCGGTCTGTGCGGACTGAACTGACGACTAGCTAGGTCGGCCAGTGTTCCGTGGCTTGTTACCCAGATTGTTTTCAGGCGGATAGGATAATTATTCGCTCAGTTGCCGGTTTGAGCAGCTGGCTCTGGAGTTCGCCGGTTTTGTGCAGACTTGTTTTGTATCCGTTGTGCTTTGCTTGCACCAGGGATGTATGGTGGTGTGGACTTGGTTTGTTTTGGACCAAGTCCAGGTCGGGCCTGGTCGGCTTAGTCCAGGAGGTCGCGCGGCCTGCACTGACTGTTTTCTCTGTCCGCCTAGCTCGGCAGAAGTGCCTTGTGCGACTTGGCTGCGAGCTTGTTTTCTGCGGTCTGGAGCTTAGTCCGCAAGTGAGCGGACTGAGGTGGTACTCGCTTAGTCCGCCTGTTTGGTGGCCTTGTCTGGCTAGGCTTGGCGGCTTGTCAAAGGATTGTTTCCGTCCTTGGATGTTCTACCTTGACGGACTCGCTCTTGGCCAAGTCGCAGCGGTCTGGTGTGTATCCGTAGCCTTTGCGGATACACTTGGTGTTTGGACTGGATAAGGCGGTTATCCTATCGTCTAGGGCGGTGATCACACTCCTCTCCGCACCTAAAAAAAGACTCCCCTATCACATCAGATGGTACTGAGTGAACATTAAGTTAACTCACGAAAAGTTGTTGCGGTTAGGGTTTTCTATCCGCACGGTTTGAAGATGTTTGACTGGTTTGTGCTGTGCAGGTTGTGCGGATAACGCTGAAGAGCTAGGAACTTGGTTCTGACTGCGGTCAGGGGCAGTGCGGACTCCGCGGGTAACAACCAGCGGTTTACAGTAGGTCGCGGCCTGCGACTAAGCGGTTTCTCTTCTGCAACTTCTTCCTAGTTCAAATAAGCTGTCCGCCACTGGGAGGCTTGTTCAGTTCGGTGGAAGCAGTCCGCTTGATCTGGCGGCTAGGTGACCTCGCGGTCAGGCGGCTTGCAGTTCAGCGGCTAGAGTTCTTTCTTCAGCACTGGAATAACGGGTAGTCCGCGCGGCTTGTTGCGGTCTTGCGACCAGGCGGCTTCAACACACTCCTTGGCGGTTAGCAGCAGAGCCGACGGTTACTCCTTGAGGCCGCGCGGTTTGTTTTCAACTTGTAATTTTCTTGCTTCATCGAATACATTGGCAATCATGTCTCGTCATGTAAGCCTCGTTGTGTAAATATTTTTTGATTAGTGCAAGACTCTTGCTCTTCTATTTGTTTTTTTTTGGCTTGCTTGGGCTCAGTATGGTTGAGTGTTCCTGCGCCTGGTATCCCGTTTTCCGCTTTCATAAATTTTTACATGGTATCAGAGGGATCAAAGACTGAGCAGTGATCAACCGGCAGTTGCTTGTCTGCTTCTGAGAGTCTAAGTAACCAAAGTGTCTGCAATGGAATGTGGTTATGCAAGAGGTCTTGGAATCGAATTCCTTACACCGACTAACTACAAAAAGTGGATGTTATGCATGCAGAGTTATCTGTTGGGCAAGGACCTTTGGGAAGTCGTCGGAGGAGACAAAAAGTAGGAAGTTACTGTTGCTGCGGGTGTTGGTGCTGATGCAGTGAAAGCTTGGAGGAAGACTAATGCTAAAGCTGAGTTTTGCTCTCAAGCGGGCTATTTCACCGGAGCTCTTTGACCACATCATTGAATGTGGGTCTGCTGCGGAAATTTGAACTTCCCTTGATGGGTTGTTCAACAAAAAGAATGTAGCTCGGCTACAGTTTCTGGAGAATGAGTTGGCAAAGGTCACTCAAGCTGATCTGCCAATTTCAACGTTCTTTCTGAAAATGAAGAACCTGTGCGCTGAGATTTCAGCGTTGGACCCTGATGAGAAAAATTTTTGAGGCGAAGCTGAAGATACACATAATTCGCGGCTTGCTGAAGGAGTATGTGACCTTCATCACTTCAGTTCAAGGTTGGGCTACTCAACCACCTTAGCTGGGGTCACTATCTCTGAAGGAGGTAGTGAGACGCTCTTCTCAGGGAAGAAGAGGAAATGGGAGGAAAAGAAGAAGTCTGATGTTAGTGAGGGACCTTCTACTTCATATCAGCAAGAGAGGAGCGTTGCTCCTAAGCGAGATTGGATGAAGAAGGAGTGGCTTAAGTGCTACAGATGCACAACCCGTCAGGACACTTCAAGAGAAACTGCAAGGTCAAGCTGCAGCCTGAGCATGTTGTAGACAAGGAGGAGGCTGAGTCCAGTGCTGTGGAAGCTGGATGGGGAAGTGCTTTCATGACGGGCACATGTGTCTATGCCTTGTCCATTGCCGACTACCAAGATGACTGGATCGTGGACTCAGGGTGTGGTTACCACCTTACTGGGGATGAGTCAAAGTTCTCCTCTCTACGGACATTCTCAGGTAACAAAACTATCATAACCGTTGATGACACTGTTCATGCAGTAGAGAAGGATGGTGTAGTTTCCTTGGGTAGTGATAATGGTCCACTCACATTGAGGAGTGTCTATCATGTACCAGGCATGAAGAAGAATCTTTTCTCTGTGACAAATGCGGTGTATGCGGGCTATC
Organism: Platanthera zijinensis; assembly: GCA_039513925.1. Classification (NCBI taxonomy): domain Eukaryota; kingdom Viridiplantae; phylum Streptophyta; class Magnoliopsida; order Asparagales; family Orchidaceae; genus Platanthera; species Platanthera zijinensis. Next base: position 156,004,157 of record CM077084.1, on the reverse strand, counting down.
ACGTTCTGTTGGTCCAACAGAAGTGAAGTTTCTCCGCAACATGTCAGCGGTTAAGGCTGACGTTGTTCACGTAGGGAGTAGTGTGAGAAACTTGTTTGTGTTATCAACAAGCTCCTATGTTGATCGGATGAGAGCCAACGATAGTGCTGCTATCTGGCATGAGCGGCTGGGGCATGTTGGGATGGATAAGCTGAAAGTCATGACAGTGAAGAGCCTAGTGAAAGGCTTGCCCAAGTTGTCATCCTTCGGCGACGGTCATGTTTGTGCGGGATGTCAATATGGAAAGGCTCATCGCCTTCCATTTGACAAGTCGTTGACCAGATGAAAAGCACCATTGGAGTGTATCTATGGTGATCTGATGGGGCCGACCGTCACAGCCAGCCTTGAAGGCAACAGGTATATGCTGGTCCTGTTTGATGACTACTCAAGGTACACTTGTGTGTATTTTATGAAGGAGAATTCAGATGCGTTCCGTTTGTTTGTGGAGTTCAAGGAGCTGGTGGAGGGCTGGCTTGGCCTGCGGATCAAGAAGCTGAGAACAGACAACGAAGGTGAGTTTGTTTCAACTGAGTTCTCAAGCTTCTACAAGAAGCACGAAATTCAAAGGGAGCTCACTTGTGCTCATACTCCACAACAAAATGGAGTAGCAGAATGTAAGATCCGTCATTTGACGGAAACCTGCAGGTGTTGGCTTCATGCTAAAGGCATTCCATGGTCCTTCTGGGCGAAGGAATGACATGCATCTTATGTCATCAATTAGATGCCTCTGAGTCCGGTCAACATGAAGTCTCCTTTTGAGATGATGTTCAAGGAGAAACCCAGCGTGGAACACCTTCGGGTGTTCGGATCGACTTGTTACGTTTACATCCCAGATGCTCTCAGGACTAAGCTGGATGCAAAGGCAATAAAGTTTGTCTTTGTGGGCTATGATGAGCGGAAGAAAGGGTGGAAATGTTTGGATCCTGCGACGAAGAAGTTCGTGGTTTCGAGAGACGTGGTCTTCGACGAGCTGACGTCATATGGTGGTGGCTCCTCTGTGGAGCTGTAGGAAAGCAGGGCAGATGGCAAGCAGGGGGAGACTGCTAAGGATCTTCTGGTGGAGCTGCATGTGTCACAAGGAGCTCCAAGTGTTTCTAGCTCCGGGGCGGAGGCTTCTGGTTCAGGAAGCAGGGGGGCGTTGCTCCAAGTTTGCCTGGGAACGGAGCTGATTCAGAAGAAATAGCTGAGGAGGTTAGCAAGGGTCAGACCCTTTGGAGATCGAAGAAAACCATCAAACCACCGGCTCGATATAGCGAAGGAAATGCGGTGTGCTTGGTCTCTTGTTCTTCGCAGGCCCTCTGGATGAGCGAGAGCCTTCTAGATTTGAAGACGCTACTGCGGTCAAGGAGTGAGAAGATGTCATGAATGAAGAGATGGCTGCCTCAGGAAGAATGAGACTTGGGACCTTGTGCCCAAGGACGATGACATTACTCTTGTGACATGCAAGTGTGTCTACAAGCTGAAGAAGAAGGTGGATGAGAGCATCGAGCGGTACAAGGCTCGCCTTGTAGCTCGAGATTTTTCTCAGCAGTATGGAGAAGACTACGAAGAGACGTTCAGTCCTGTGGCGAAGATGACTTCAGTTCGGGTGATGATGACTTTGGCGGCTTGCCAGGGCTGGAAGATGTGGCAGCTAGACGTAAAGAATGCCTTTCTTTACGGGGAGATCGATAAAGAAATCTTCATGGTTAAGCCATCTGGATACGTGTCTGAAGATCATCCAGGACACGTCTGGAAACTCCGGAAGACCCTTTATGATTTAAAGCAGGCTCCGAGGGCATGGTATGGGAAGATCGCAGAGTACCTCCAGTTCTGCGGATATTCTGCCTCGGATTCAGACTCGAGCCTGTTCATCAAGAAAAGGGGAGCTTCATGTCTTGGTGCTGCTGTATGTGGACGATATGATCGTCACAGGGAACTCTGAAGAGGAGGTGGCTAGGCTCAGGGTAGAGCTAGCCATTCTGTTTGAGATGAAGGACTTGGGTGAGCTCCACTACTTCCTTGGACTCGAGGTAGAGAGGAAAAAGAAAGACATACTTATTTACCAAAAGGGATATGCGGATCAGATCATTCAGCGATTCGGCATGCGGCAAGGGAAGAGTTGCTCTACTCCTCTTGAAGTTGGCATCAAGCTTTGACGAGATGAGGGGAGGATACTTCCTGATCCTCTAGTGTTCCGTGCTCTGGTGGGGAGCCTTATCTATTTGACGATTACGAGACCAGACATTGCATATGCTGTAGGCCAAGTAAGTCGATATATGGCGGAACCTAGGAAGCCTCATCTGATGGCGGCAAGGAGCATTCTGAAGTATGTGAAGTCCACTTCTGACATGGGTCTCCTTTATGAGAGAGACACGGGCTTCAACCTGGACGGCTATACAGATGCTGATTATGGGGGAGATTCAGATGACTAAAAGTCAACATCCGGTTACGTCTTCACATGTGGATCAACTGGATTTCTTGGTGCAGTAAGAAGCAGGATTCGGTGTTCGTCTCTACTACGGAAGAGGAGTACAAGGCTTCGGCCTTGACAGCTCGGGAAGCCATCTGGCTTAGAAGGCTAGTAGAGGACGTTCATGAAAAAGTGCGCGGTCCTACTCTGCTACGCGGTGACAATGAGAGTGCCCTGAAACTGATTAATAATCCAGTTTGTCACGCGCGGACCAAGCACATTGAGATTGAGCACTATTTCATTCGGGAGAAGGTGTTAGAGCCTTGGAGGGGTCTCTCGTGGTTGGATATGTACAGAGCGAGGACAACATCGCGGACATCTTCACGAAGACACTGTCGAAGGGGTAATTTACTCGGTTACGAGGATTGCTAGGGCTGGTCTCCACTTCTCACTTCAAGGGGGAGTGTTGAAATTGTTGAAGTGAAAGTGGCAGCCTGGGCGGTCTGTTCGGGCGGACTGTGCGGACAGTCTTGACAGTTTCGGTGGTCAGACCGGGCGGTCTGTGCGGACTGAACTGGCGACTAACTAGGTCGGCCAGTGTTTCACGGCTTGTTCCCCTGGTTGTTTTCAGGCGGATAGGTTAGTTATCCGCTCAGTTGCTAGTTTAAGCAGCTGGCTCTGGAGTTCGCCGGTTTTGTGCGGACTAGTTTTGTATACGCTGTGCTTTGCTTGCACCAGGGATGTCTGGTGGTGTGGACTTGGTTTGTTTTGGACCAGGTCTAGTTCGACTTAGTCTAGCAGGTCGTGCGGCCTGCACGGACTGTTTTCTCTGTCCGCCTAGCTCGACAGCAGTGTCTTGTGCGACTTGGCTGCGAGCTTGTTTTCTGCGGTCTGGAGCTTAGTCCGCAAGTGGGCGGACTGAGGTGACACTCGCTGAGTCCGCCTGTGTAACATCCCATTTCTAACTAGACCCCTAAGAGTGGTTTCGTCATGACAAAACCCTAGGAAGCCCATAAAGGCCAAGTGAACCTAGGAATGTGGGTGAGACCACTATGGTCTGCACATAGTAGATTTCTGAACATTTGCTTAAAATAATCATGAGGCTTCACCATGACTCCAAGGCCCCACCCATACCTCCATAACCCTAGTGAGGGGTCAATGGGTCACTAAGAACCCATGGAGGGCAGTCAAATGAGCTAAGTTGACCAAAGTCAACTCTAACCCTAATTGGGTCAAATTGACTTACAAAAGGGCCAATTGCAGTTCCTTAGCCAAGTGGACCCCACATATACCCTCATAGCCCTAGTGAGAGGCCAAAGGGTCACCAAGGACTCATTAGGACCAATCAAAAAGGCTAGGTTGACCAAAGTCAACTCTTGACCTAAAATGGTCAAAGTGCCCTAGTTAAGGGTCAAGTGACCTTCAAGGGCCAATCCAACCCCACCTAGGCCTTAGGGGAGGCCAATGGGTCACTAAGAACCTATTGATGTTGACCCAAAAGGTCAAAAAGGTCAAGTCAACCCGAAGCCCACTTGGAGTCAAACCTAGCCAAATGGGCTAACTTGTGCTCAAGCCCAACTCACTTGGGCTAACCTTGTCTTAGTGGATGAAATAAACATGTGGGCTGCCATTGGGTTAGGTAGGAGCCAAATTTCAGCATGTTGAGTAGGAGAGAGAAAAAGTCATATTGGAGGAGAGAGAAAGTGAAATAAAACATAAGAGGAGACTTTGGGCTCCTCCTCCCCCTTCCCCAACCTCCCCATTCAATTCAGCAAGGCAAGGGGAGTGCAGCAGCAATCTTTCACTGGTTAGAGCAAGCTCCACCCCCCCCCCCTACCTACCATAGCCACCATTGTTGACTTCTCACCAATCATGACAATGAAGCACAAAGCCACCTAACACCCCAACTGACCTTATAAACTCCTTCAGTAGGAGGAGGAGATCATTTTCGAATTGCTAACTGTAAGGAAGAAGGATGCCCACCGTGAAGTTTCAGAAATCCGGCCACCACCACCGCCATGGTTTCCCGCCGCTCCACCCGCATCCAAGCTCGTGTGCAGGTCCTCCCCTACTTCTTCTTTCATGTATAGTTCATAGAAATCGTTTAGGGGAGATATCGAACTCAAAGGAGTGAGATCGGGTGAGAGTTTTCATATTTTTCCAAAAAATTCATGGTGCGGGTACGCCGGAAACCGCCACCTCCGGCGGCCAAACCACCACCCGACGGTAGCCCTCGCCTCAACGGAGGTGGTGGTGGTGGTGGCTGGCCGGGGAAGTGGCCGGGTGGCCAGCGTTAGGCGTTGGGAAAGCTACAGGAAATGAGCAATTTTGGTTTTAGGGTTGCAGTTTTTCGGTTTTGGAGAAGGAGAGCAGCCTCCGTTGGATGTGCTTTAAGATTCGTGCAGGCCTATTTAAGTTAATGAATAGTGTAAATTCTGTATTTAAAACTGTTGTCTCCTTGTAGGTCAATTTTATGGCACCTCTAGGCCTTTTCATAAAACTTATCCAACATAAAAATTATAGGCCTTCTTAATACCTACAATTTGATACGTGATGGGAAAATTTTGGTGGAGATACTGACCTGTAGGGTCATTTTACTAAGGGTAAGTCCTAATAAAGGACAGATTTAAACATGTAACTTTTTGGGTCCCTTATGGACCTTCGCTTTGCAAATGTACAACATGAATGTTATAGGAATTTTTAATACCTACAGTTTGATACGTGATAGGAAAATTTTGGTGGAGTATACTGACCTGTAGGGTCATTTTACTAAGGGTAGGTCCTAATAAAGGACAGATTTAAACATGTAACTTTTTGGGTCCCTTATGGACCTTCTCTTTGCAAATGTACAACATGAATGTTATAGGAATTTTTAATACCTACAGTTTGATATGTGATGGGAAAATTTTGGTGGAGTATACTGACCTGTAGGGTCATTTTACTAAGGGTAGGTCCTAATAAAGGACAGATTTAAACATGTAACTTTTTGGGTCCCTTATGGACCTTCGCTTTGCAAATGTACAACATGAATGTTATAGGACTTTTTAATACCTACAGTTTGATACGTGATGGGAAAATTTTGGTGGAGTATACTGGCCTGTAGGGTCATTTTACTAAGGGTAGGTCCTAATAAAGGACAGATTTAAACATGTAACATTTTTTGTCCCTTATGACGGGCATGAGGCCAACACACCTTGAATGGCCATGAAACTTTGTAGACATGGTATTATGGTAGATAAAACCCTCTGGTGAAAATCTTAGGATATTTTGGAAGGTTTGGGACCCACAAAACCCTAACCTTAGTTTAGGGCACAAATATTGTAGGGTTGGAATGGGCTAGTTAAACTCCTCAAACTAAGATGAAATTTTGGTAGAATGGTCATAAAGATATTATCAGCCTCTGGTAATTTAATTAGGAATTTTGGGATAATATTTATAGTACTTCCTTTATAACACAAGGGGATGCCTCAATTTAATAAATTGATTATTATGGTCCCTCTGCCCCTTAAGAAGACATTAAAGTTTGGCAGAGGAAGTCTTGAAGCATTATAGACATATATAAATTTTATGAGAATTTTTAAATACATATTGGAGGTACTTACTTCACAAGCTTGTTAAATAAGAAAATTATTCAATAATTTATTTAAGTCTATTTACTGGTAAATAAATTATGAAATTTGTCTCAATTCATTTATATGTCATTAGAATCATACTTGAATTTTCTCTGAATTTTTGGAAGCAATATAGTCTTTTATATCTCTTTAAATGAATTTTTAAAGATTAAAATGAAATAAGAATTTGGGGATAAAACCTTACTGAAAAATTTAGATATTTTGGAGGATGAGTTAAATTATTATTTTCAATATCATATAAAATTAGTGCAATGATATCTTGTCTGAAATTGGTACCTCGTGTTCATTATTGGAAACTTTAGTCACTATAATAATTAAATAAATTATTAAATAAATAAGGAAAAATTTTGGGTCTCTGGATTTAAAGCTTAAAGTTTATAAGGAACTTACATTAATTATTATAGGAGTATTGGATGATCATTCGATGTACTTTCCATTTTACATGAAGTTTAACCTTGGTGATCTGCATTTAGTAATTTTGGAAAATTGTTCATGATTTTTGTTTGAGCCTTATCACTCCTTAATAACTTATGATATTTGACCCAGAGCATTTATATGCCCTTGCAATCAGGTTAGAGTTTTCCTTGAATTTTTAGAAATAATATTGCCCTATTTATCTATTTTAATAAATTATTGCAAGTTACCTTTAAAATAAAATCAGTGGCCTAAACCTTGCTGAAAATTTAAGAGACCTTGGATCTTAGGTTAAATGTTTATAATGAGTATAACATAAATCTGGGGGAATTGTATCTTGTCTAAATTTGGTACCTCCTGTTCAATCTCGGAGACCTTGGCCACTAGGAATATTTAATAAATTACTAGATAAATAGAAAAATTGTGAAATTCTGGATTTGGGCAATAAAGGTCATAATGGACCCCCATTAATTATTATAAGAGTATTGGATGATTATTTGATGTACTTCCCATTTTACACGGCATTAAACCTTGGTGGTCTGCATATAGTAAATCGGCAGAAATATTTTGGAATACAAGTTAGACACATAAGTCGAGATTAGTGGTTATAGGTTTGGATAATTTAGAATAAGTTCATCCCTCAGGGTTGGATGAGAAAAGGTTGGGTTTGGCTAAAAGTTAGATGGTGTTCGGGATCGACGAAAGATCGTCTTCCCCGTAGAGTGAAAGGTCAAAATCACCTTAAGTTTAGCCTAGCGTAATATGAAAAGGGAATGGGTAAGGGATATGGGATTAGTTATCAACCAACAAGAATAAGTGCCTTGCGAAAGGGAGCTTTGGGATTCAGCTCATCATAGCTCCTAGTGCCCTCGAGAGCCCTTCACAGGGAATACCTTGGGCAGTCCTGGGTCAAACCTAAGTCGTAGCCATAAAATAAACTGAAGAGTAAATAGTAAACTTAGGATTTCACACTCTCAAACCCCAATGTCCCGAGAGATAGTTTGGGTTACTCGGGCAATAAGCCCAGTGGTTATGGTGATAGGCACGAAGGCCCGGCGAGCTTTGGCTCGGTTGTTGATTATGACGGACGGGATAGTCCGGGGAGCTTCGGCTCGGTTGTTGATTATGACAGACGGGATAGTCCGGGGAGCTTCGGCTCGGTTGTTGATTATGACGGACGGGATAGTCCGGGGAGCTTCGGCTCGGTTGTTGATTATGACGGGCGGGATAGTCCGGGGAGATTTGGTTCGGTTGTTGTTTGGACTCATAATTATTGCATGTGCATAGAAGGTATAAGGTGGTGGGTCTTCGGTATTCGAGGGTCGATGAACCGACGCCAATACGCTGACTCGGCAAGTGTGGTTAGCACTTCGCCAACAAAAGTCCGGTGCGCCAGCCGACAAGAGTACGCAGGAGTCCGCTTTGTGCACCAAGCGTTGAGGCGTACGATAGGTCTGACCGGTAGTGCTTTACTGGTTTAGAGGTGGGCGAGGCCCAACCCACCGCTTCCGTCTGCCACTACGGAGGTATCCTGGGAGGTAACGGCTCCGAAAGGGGGAACTAAAGGTCTGTGTACATAGAGTCGAGTGGGTGAGTTGCACTTGCATGTTCACGACATAGCATAATTGTATTTCATAGCATAACCATTGCATATAACCTGACACCTAAGGTATAAGCGGTATGGGACGCTCTATATATTAGGCCCTGCAGAACGACCCCTTGGCCTATAAGTTCGTGCGAGCGTGCTTATAAGTCAAGGTTCTCTTTCAGTACTATATATTTAAGCCTGCTAGTAAAACCGACACCCTATCGTATAAATCAATATGGGACTTTTTATATGATAGGAGCCCTGCAAGAGATCCCTTAGCTTATGTGTATTCACATAAGTCAAGGTTACTTTCTTATTCAAATCTTATATCATTATTACCATCTTTTTGAACTATTAGTTTAGTTCTGCTGCCATCTGCTGTTTGATATTCTCCACCTTCATGTCCTTCCCTTTCCTTCTCCCCTCTCGGTGCTTAGGAGCCATGGGAGAAGGGGCGGGGGATGATAGGACTTCGTCTTTTAGACTAATGGTTTTCGAACCACATCATTTTAGGGGACCACGGAGCCCAGCATGGAGGAGCAGCCCCGGAGGTCGGCACGCTTGGAGATCGGACAGTCTAGTACCGGAGTCCAGACAGCAGGGACTGTGAGTCCCGATCACTAATAGTTATATTAGTTTACTTCCGCGATGAGCGATTTGTAGTGAGGAAATATTGTACCGGGCATAAGCCCGAGATTTCTATTATATGTTCTATCTGTGGACACTCCCTTCGTGGAGCTTATTTTCTATTATATGTGATATTTGTTGTGGACTGCATATTCTTATTCTTGCTACTAAATTATGATCGAACAAGACCGACAGAATCGGTACTTTGTAGTGACAACCTTCCCGGGTGCGAAGGTGTCACCGCAAAGCGGCGGTTCTGGGCATAAGACCCCGGGTTTCAAAAAAAATGGGGGTCTTACAAGTGGTATCAGAGGAAACATATCGATCAAAAGGTAGCAGTCCACAACCCCGGGCCACCCCCGTACGTGTTTAGTTTGGGGACAAACTAAGCAGCGGAAGCAGTGGTGGGCCCATATGGGGGATCACATGAAATTGTCCACTTTTAGATATGCGCGATTACTTATAATTGACTTCTGTTACGCAGCCCCCAGCGCAGCCAACACCACAAGGCGGAGTCCAGCAGACTCCGAATGTTGCACCACCTCCCCCGGTCCCCACTCCATTCCTACACTCGGAGATGGGGCAAACCCTGACAGCTATTCTGGATGCTTTCAGGGCCCAACAGGTTCCGGCCCCGCAGCCAAACCCGGGGGCCAATTGGCTGAGCATCTTCCGAGGACTCTCCCCTCCATCTTACTTAGGGACAGAATCAGCTGTTCGGACAGAGGAATGGCTAGACATTAGTATGAAATGTTGACCGGGATACGGTGCCCCTGGGAGGAGAGGGTTTTATTGGTGGTCTCTTGTTTAGAGTCCCATGCTAAGAGGTGGTGGAAGACGCTGCTGGACACGACGTTTGCCGATAGGGAGGTTGCGGAAGTTACTTGGGAAGAGTTCAGGGCCGCGCTGCTGGAGCATTTTGTTCCGCAGTCGGCCAGGGATGAGTTGGAGGAGCGGTTCTTACAGCTGAAGCAGGGCACCCGGATGGTGGTGGAGTACCATCGGGAGTTCGACCATTTGGCTCGATATGCAGATTCTTACTAGCTGGACGAAGCGGGGTACATCAAGAGGTTCTATAAGGGTCTGCGGGAGGACTTGAGGGAGGCTTTGTTGTTTGTATCTGACGGGCCTATCTCCCGGATTTTGGAGATGGCAAAGAGGATTGAGGCTGATTGGCACACCACTCGGGGCCGGAAGCGGCAAGCGGAGGATCAGGGCCGGAGAGCCAGAAATGATCAGCGGCAAGGTACTATACCAGGTGGGAGAAGGACAGAGGACCAGCCTCGTCAGGAAGTGAGGCAGGAGCCGAGGGAGCAGGTGATATTGTCCCCTCAGCCTCTTCAGATGAGGGAGGCACCAAGACCCGGGGGTATGGCATTTCCCCACCGGAGTGCTACAATTGCCATCAGATAGGACACATTCGGAGAAACTGCCCCGTAAGGGGAGCACCTCTACCAGCACCACAGGCTGCCCTGCATGCCCAACAATTTGGAGGACGAGGACGTGGTCGAGGACGTGGTTTCCCGGGTGCAGATCGCAGGCAGGAGAGGGAGCAAATTTATGCACTGGATCTGGCTCAACCCCGGAACCCAGAGCAAGTAATCACTGGTACGTCAGAAAATTTTAAGTTATTTTCTCATGAAATTTAAGTTTATATAGAAGTGATAATCTAGGAAAGAAAACCATAGCTAGATTCTAAGACATTTAACTTTCCCCACCCCCAGGAATAGTTTTCATCAGCGGCAAACCCGCTTATACGCTATTTGATACGGGTGCTTCACACTCGTTTGTATCGGAAGCCTTCGTAGAAGGGTTGGAAGGAGTGGAGCGATTCACGGGTTTGATGATGAGGATACGATTACCCGACGGATCAGAACTGTTCACCTCAGCCCACTACAACATGGAGGCGGAAATCGGCGAAAAGATATTTGAAGCTCCAGCGACAATCATAAAGATGCCAGTCTTCGATTTGATCCTAGGAATGACATGGTTGAACTGGAATCATGCTCAGATTGACTGCACGTCCAAGAGAGTTACCGTGAGACATGGGGATTCCTACCTCATCACCGAAGGTACTAGATCATTTCCCCTTCTCATGTTGTCATCTGTACAGGCCGTCAAGGCCCACTTACAGGGGGAAGAAGTATGTGAAGTGATATTTGAAATGACTGAGGCCAAGGTCTCCACCTCGGATATTCCGGTAGTGCGAGATTTTGCCGACATATTCCCAGAGAAACTTCCTGGGCTACCCCCGCACCGGGAGCAAGATTTCCTGATACAGCTGGTGCCGAGGGCTAAGCTGGCAGCTAGAGCCCCTTACCGGATGGCCCCGAAAGAGTTGACAGAGTTTCGAAGCCAACTCCAGGAACTGGTGGAGGCCGGACTTGTCCGACCGAGCTCTTCGCCATGGGGAGCCCCGGTCTTGTTCGTTAAAAAGAAGGACGGGACTCTGAGATTGTGCATCGACTACCGAGCACTAAACCGATTGACAGTCCGAAATACATATCCACTGCCAAGGATAGATGAGCTGTTTGACCAGCTAGAAGACGCGCATTTCTTTTCCAAATTGGATTTAAGGTCGGGTTACTACCAGCTACGGATCCAGGAGGCGGACATTCCAAAGACTTCCTTCAGTAGCAGATATGGGCTATATGAGTTTACTGTGATGCCCTTCGGGCTCACAAATGCTCCGTCGGCATTCATGAGCCTCATGAATCAGGTGTTCGAGGCATATTTGGACGTGTTCGTCATCGTGTTTATCGATGACATCCTCATTTACTCAAGGACAGAGGAGGAGCACACACGGCATCTGACGCTGACCCTGGAGAGACTACGGGAGCACAAGCTTTATGCGAAGATCAGCAAATGCCAGTTTTGGTTAAAGGAGGTGGCTTTCCTAGACCATACCATCAGTGGTGCTGGGTTGGCAGTGGATCCGGCCAAGATCCAAGCAGTTCGGGATTGGCCACAGTTGAAGACGGCCACAGATGTGCGGAGTTTCCTAGGACTCGCCGGCTACTACCGGAAGTTCGTAGAGGGATTCTCTCGTATCGCCCTTCCACTCACATCTCTGACAAGGAATGAGGTACCCTTTGTCTGGACCCCACAGTGTGAGGTGGCTTTTCAAGAGCTAAAGGGACGACTCACTTAGGCTCCTATACTTGCCCTCCCTTCAGGGAAAGAAGGATTCCAGGTCTACACCGACGCTTCCTACCAGGGCATGGGTGTAGTGCTTATGCAGAATGGCCATGTGATAGCTTACGCTTCTCGGCAGCTGAAGAAGCATGAGCAGAACTACCCAGTCCATGACCTAGAAATGGGAGCTGTCATTTTTGCACTGAAAGTCTGGCGTCACTATCTGTACGGTGTTCACTGCGACATATACTCTGACCATAAAAATTTGAGGTATGTGGACACGCAGAAAGAGTTGAACATCAGGCAGAGACGATGGGTGGAGTTTTTAACAGACTACCAGTACGAGATGCACTACCACCCTGGAAAGGCAAACGTGGTGGCCGATGCACTGAGCCGAAAGACCGCAAACCCCGAAGTAGGAACACAGTTGATGGCCTTGGAGTTGGTTCAGATGTTAGACAAGATGCAAATATCCCTCGTGTCTGAGGATCACCCTGATTTGTACCAGGAGTATTTATCGTCATTAGTTACCACGGATGACATTCAAGAACGGGTCAAGAATGGACAGAGGCAGGATACCCAGTTAGAGCCGGTATTCCGGGCCTTAGAAGCAGGCACTGCGGGAGATTACTCACTGAGGGATGACTTAGTGTGCTTCAGAGGACGGGTTTACATACCAGAGGGAGGCCAGGTCCGGGAGGACATCATGATGGAGGCTCATTGTAGTCGATATTCGGTACACCCGGGGATTACGAAGATGACTGCAGATCTGAAGAAGACTATGTTCTGGCCCGGCATGAAGAAGGATATCACCTACTTCGAGACCCATTGCGAGGCATGCCAGTTGGTGAAAGCGGAGTGCAGAAACTCCGCAGGATTATTGCAGCCACTCCCAGTACCAGAGTGGAAGTTCGATGATATTGCCATGGACTTTATATATGGACTTCCTCGATCAAGGACAGGGAATGATTCGATATGGGTGATCGTCTACCGGCTGACAAAGGTAGCCAGGTTTATTTCGATCAGGAAGGATGACTCGGTGGGTGTGTTAGTTTGAAAGTTTGTGGAGCAGTGCGTCCGTTATCATGGCGTTCCCAAGTCGATTGTGTCGGACCGGGATGGACGATTTACGTCCAGGGAGTGGAGATCAGTGCAGACTTACTTGGGCACGCGACTAACATTCAGTACGGCTTTTCATCCCCAGACGGATGGACAGACGGAACACACTAACCGGACTCTGGAGGATTTGCTATGACTCTGCATATTGGATCGCGGTGAACCTTGGGAGAAGTTGTTGCCACTGATCGAGTTCTCGTATAATAACAGCTACCAGTCCAGTATAAGGATGGCTCCTTATGAGGCGTTGTACGAACGGAGGTGCAGGACTCCGTTGTCATGGATACAGGACGAGGACCCTAAGGCATTGGATTCGGAGTTTGTCGAGGACACCGAGGCTCAAGTGAGATAGATACGGGACAGGATGCTAGAAGCACAGAGCCAACAGGCTAAGTATTACGACGCTCGGCACCGTCAGGTGGAATTCCAGGTGGGAGACCAGGTGTTCTTGAAGATCCGACCAATGCATGGAGTTACTCGGGTACGCGGACAGAGGAAGAAGCTCAGCCCAAGATATATGGGGCCTTATAGGATCCAGGAGCGGATCGGTCCCTTGGCATACAGGCTGGAGCTGCCACCGGAGCTGGCAAATCTGCACGACGTATTCCATATATCCTCTCTTAGGAGAGCTCTACTACGCCTAGAGCAGCAAGTTACAACCACAGATGGGCCGATAGCATCTGATCGGTCAGTTCACCTAGAACCGGTCCGGATTGACGACAAGGGAGTACGAGTCTTACGCCACAAGAAGGTTCCATTAGTCAAGGTCCTGTGGAGGAATCACGGAAGAGAGGAGCACACATGGGACTCCCAGGACTTGATGCGACAGAGATACCCGGAACTCTTCAGTCAGGTATACCTCACAACCACTCAGGATGTTCAATTTATTTTCCTATTTTAAACTAGTAGGACTGAAAATTTCAAGAATAGGGGCTAAACTTTTGTTTATTGGGGTCTAGACTTTGCCAATTGGGCGAATTGGTCTTAGATTTGACTATCACCTTTAAACCTCACATAGCAAACATGGTGTCGTGATGTAAATCTTTCAATTCTCATGGGATGTTACAAGTTTCTTTCTCCTCGATAGGAGTCCCCGTGAGCTTAACCTTGATTTCGGGGACGAAATCTTTGTTTTGTTTATTGGGATTTGTAACATCCCATTTCCAACTAGACCCCTAAGAGTGGTTTCGTCATGACAAAACCCTAGGAAGCCCATAAAGGCCAAGTGAACCTAGGAATGTGGGTGAGACCACTATGGTCTGCACATAGTAGATTTCTGAACATTTGCTTAAAATAATCATGAGGCTTCACCATGACTCCAAGACCCCACCCATACCTCCATAACCCTAGTGAGGGGTCAATGGGTCACTAAGAACCCATGGAGGGCAGTCAAAGGAGCTAAGTTGTACCAAAGTCAACTCTAACCCTAATTGGGTCAAATTGACCTACACAAGGGCCAATTGCAGTCCCTTAGCCAAGTGGACCCCACATATACCCTCATAGCCCTAGTGAGAGGCCAAAGGGTCACCAAGGACTCATTAGGACCAATCAAAAAGGCTAGGTTGACCAAAGTCAACTCTTGACCTAAAATGGTCAAAGTGCCCTAGTTAAGGGTCAAGTGACCTTCAAGGGCCAATCCAACCTCACCTAGGCCTTAGGGGAGGCCAATGGGTCACTAAGAACCTATTGATGTTGACCCAAAAGGTCAAAAAGGTCAAGTCAACCCGAAGCCCACTTGGAGTCAAACCTAGCCGAATGGGCTAACTTGTGCTCAAGCCCAACTCACTTGGGCTAACCTTGTCTTAGTGGATGAAATAAACATGTGGGCTGCCATTGGGTTAGGTAGGAGCCAAATTTCAGCATGTTGAGTAGGAGAGAGAAAAAGTCATATTGGAGGAGAGAGAAAGTGAAATAAAACATGAGAGACTTTGGGCTCCTCCTCCCCCTTCCCCAACCTCCCCATTCAATTCAGCAAGGCAAGGGGAGTGCAGCAGCAATCTTTGACTGGTTAGAGCAAGCTCCACCCCCTACCTACCATAGCCGCCATTGTTGACTTCTCACCAATCATGACAATGAAGCACAAAGCCACCTAACACCCCAACTGACCTTATAAACTCCTTCAGTAGGAGGAGGAGATCATTTTCGAACTGCTAACTGTAAGGAAGAAGGCTGCCCACCGTGAAGTTTCAGAAATCCGGCCACCACCACCGCCATGGTTTCCCGCCGCTCCACCCGCATCCAAGCTCGTGTGCAGGTCCTCCCCTACTTCTTCTTTCATGTATAGTTCATAGAAATCGTCTAGGGGAGATATCGAACTCAAAGGAGTGAGATCGGGTGAGAGTTTTCATATTTTTCCAAAAAATTCATGGTGCGGGTTCGCCGGAAACCGCCACCTCCGGCGGCCAAACCACCACCCGACGGTAGCCCTCGCCTCAACGGAGGTGGTGGTGATGGTGGCTGGCCGGGGAAGTGGCCGGGTGGCCGGCGTTAGGCGTTGGGAAAGCTACAGGAAATGATCAATTTTGGTTTTAGGGTTGCAGTTTTTCGGTTTTGGAGAAGGAGAGCAGCCTCCGTTGGATGTGCTTTAAGATTCGTGCAGGCCTATTTAAGTTAATGAATAGTGTAAATTCTGTATTTAAAACTGCTGCCTCCTTGTAGGTCAATTTTATGGCACCTCTAGGCCTTTTCATAAAACTTATCCAACATAAAAATTATAGGCCTTCTTAATACCTACAATTTGATACGTGATGGGAAAATTTTGGTGGAGTATACTGACTTGTAGGGTCATTTTACTAAGGGTAGGTCCTAATAAAGTACAGATTTAAACATGTAACTTTTTGGGTCCCTTATGGACCTTCGCTTTGCAAATGTACAACATGAATGTTATAGGAATTTTTAATACCTACAGTTTGATACGTGATGGGAAAATTTTGGGGGAGTATACTGACCTGTAGGGTCATTTTACTAGGGGTAGGTCCTAATAAAGGACAGATTTAAACATGTAACTTTTTGGGTCCCTTATGGACCTTCGCTTTGCAAATGTACAACATGAATGTTATAGGACATTTTAATACCTACAGTTTGATACGTGATGGGAAAATTTTGGTGGAGTATACTGGCCTGTAGGGTCATTTTACTAAAAGTAGGTCCTAATAAAGGACAGATTTAAACATGTAACGTTTTGGGTCACTTATGGACCTTCTCTTTGCAAATGTACAACATGAATGTTATAGGGCTTTTTAATACCTACAGTTTGATATGTGATGGGAAAATTTTGGTGGAGTATACTGACCTGTAGGGTCATTTTACTAAGGGTAGGTCCTAACAAAGGACAGATTTAAACATGTAACTTTTTGGGTCCCTTATGGACCTTCGCTTTGCAAATGTACAACATGAATGTTATAGGACTTTTTAATACCTACAGTTTGATACGTGATGGGAAAATTTTGGTGGAGTATACTGGCCTGTAGGGTCATTTTACTAAGGGTAGGTCCTAATAAAGGACAGATTTAAACATGTAACATTTTTTGTCCCTTATGAAGGGCATGAGGCCAACACACCTTGAATGGTCATGAAACTTTGTAGACATGGTATTATGGTAGATAAAACCCTCTGGTGATAATCTTAGGGTATTTTGGAAGGTTTGGGACCCACAAAACCCTAACCTTAGTTTAGGGCACAAATATTGTAGGGTTGGAATGGGCTAGTTAAACTCCTTAAACTAAGATGAAATTTTGGTAGAATGGTCATAAAGATATTATCAGCCTCTGGTAATTTAATTAGGAATTTTGGGATAATATTTATAGTACTTCCTTTATAACACAAGGGGATGCCTCAATTTAATAAATTGATTATTATGGTCCCTCTGCCCCTTGAGAAGACATTAAAGTTTGGCAGAGGAAGTCTTGAAGCATTATAGACATATATAAATTTTATGAGAATTTTTAAATACATATTGGAGGTACTTACTTCACAAGCTTGTTAAATAAGGAAATTATTCAATAATTTATTTAAGTCTATTTACTGATAAATAAATTATGAAATTTGTCTCAATTCATTTATATGCCATTAGAATCATACTTGAATTTTCTCTGAATTTTTGGAAGCAATATAGTCTTTTATATCTTTTTAAATGAATTTTTAAGGATTAAAATGAAATAAGAATTTGGGGATAAAACCTTACTAAAAAATTTAGATATTTTGGAGGATGAGTTAAATTCTTATTTTCAATATCATATAAAATTAGTGGAATGATATCTTGTCTGAAATTGGTACCTCATGTTCATTATTGGAAACTTTAGTCACTATAATAATTAAATAAATTATTAAATAAATAAGGAAAAATTTTGGGTCTCTGGATTTAAAGCTTAAAGTTTATAAGGAACTTACATTAATTATTATAGGAGTATTGGATGATCATTCGATGTACTTTCCATTTTACATGAAGTTTAACCTTGGTGGTCTGCATTTAGTAATTTTAGAAAATTGTTCATGATTTTTGTTTGAGGCTTATCACTCCTTAATCACTTATGATATTTGACCCAGAGCATTTATATTCCCTTGCAATCAGGTTAGAGTTTTCCTTGAATTTTTAGAAATAATATTGCCCTATTTATCTATTTTAATAAATTATTGCAAGTTACCTTTAAAATAAAATCAGTGGCCTAAACTTTGCTGAAAATTTAAGAGACCTTGGATCTTAGGTTAAATGTTTATAATGAGTATAACATAAATCTGGGGGAATTGTATCTTGTCTAAATTTGGTACCTCCTATTCAATCTCGGAGACCTTGTCCACTAGGAATATTTAATAAATTACTAGATAAATAGAAAAATTGTGAAATCCTGGATTTGGACAATAAAGGTCATAATGGACCCCCATTAATTATTATAATAGTATTGGATGATTATTTGATGTACTTCCCATTTTACACGGCATTAAACCTTGGTGGTTTGCATATAGTAAATCGGCAGAAATATTTTGGAATACAAGTTAGGCACATAAGTCGAGATTAGTGGTTATAGGTTTGGATAATTTAGAATAAGTTCATCCCTCAGGGTTGGATGAGAAAAGGTTGGGTTTGGCTAAAAGTTAGATGGTGTTCGGGATCGACGAAAGATTGTCTTCCCCGTAGAGTGAAAGGTCAAAATCACCTTAAGTTTAGCCTAGCGTAATATGAAAAGGGAATGGGTAAGGGATATGGGATTAGTTATCAACCAACAAGAATAAGTGTCTTGCGAAAGGGAACTTTGGGATTCAGCTCATCATAGCTCCTAGTGCCCTCGAGAGCCCTTCACAGGGAATACCTTGGGCAGTCCTGGGTCAAACCTAAGTCGTAGCCATAAAATAAACTGAAGAGTAAATAGTAAACTTAGGATTTCACACTCTCAAACTCCAATGTCCCGAGAGATAGTTTGGGTTACTCGGGCAATAAGCCCAATGGTTATGGTGATAGGCAGGGTGGCCCGGCGAGCTTTGGCTCGGTTGTTGATTATGACGGGCGGGATTGTCCGGGGAGCTTCGGCTCGGTTGTTGATTATGACGGACGGGATAGTCCGAGGAGCTTCAGCTCGGTTGTTGATTATGACGGACGGGATAGTCCGGGGAGCTTCGGCTCGGTTGTTGATTATGACGGACGGGATAGTCCGGGGAGATTTAGTTCGGTTGTTGTTTGGACTTATAATTATTGCATGTGCATAGAAGGTATAAGGTGGTGGGTCTTCGGTATTCGAGGTTCGATGCACCGACGCCAATACTCTGACTCGGCAAGTGTGGTTAGCACTTCGCCAACAAAAGTCCGGTGCGCCAGCCGGCAAGAGTACGCAGGAGTCCGCTTTGTGCACCAAGCATTGAGGCGTACGATAGGTCTGACTGGTAGTGCTTTACTGGTTTAGAGGTGGGCGAGGCCCAACCCACCGCTTCCGTCTGCCACTACGGAGGTATCCTGGGAGGTAACGGCTCCGAAAGGGGAAACTAAAGGTCTGTGTACATAGAGTCGAGTGGGTGAGTTGCACTTGCATGTTCACGACATAGCATAATTGTATTTCATAGCATAACCATTGCATATAACCTGACACCTAAGGTATAAGCGGTATGGGACGCTCTATACATTAGGCCCTGCAGAACGACCCTTTGGCCTATAAGTTCGTGCGAGCGTGCTTATAAGTCAAGGTTCTCTTTCAGTACTATATATTTAAGTCTGCTAGTAAAACCGACACCCTATCGTATAAATCGGTATGGGACTTTTTATACGATAGGAGCCCTGCAAGAGATCCCTTAGCTTATGTGTATTCACATAAGTTAAGGTTACTTTCTTATTCAAATCTTATATCATTATTACCATCTTTTTGAACTATTAGTTTAGTTCCGCTGCCATCTGCTGTTTGATATTCTCCACCTTCATGTCCTTCCCTTTCCTTCTCCCCGCTCGGTGCTTAGGAGCCATGGGAGAAGGGGCGGGGGACGATAGGACTTAGTCTTTTAGACTAATGGTTTTCGAACCACATCATTTTAGGGGACCACGGAGCCCAGCATGGAGGAGCAGCCCCGGAGGTCGGCACGCTTGGAGATCGGACAGTCTAGTACCGGAGTCCAGACAGCAGGGACTGTGAGTCCCGACCACTAGTAGTTATATTAGTTTACTTTCGTGATGAGCGATTTGTAGTGAGGAAATGTTGTACCGGGCATAAGCCCGAGATTTCTGTTATATGTACTATCTGTGGACACTCCCTTCGTGGAGCTTATTTTCTATTATATGTGATATTTGTTGTGGACTGCATATTCTTATTCTTGCTACTAAATTATGATCGAACAAGGCCGGCAGAATCGGCACTTTATAGTGACAACCTTCCCGGGTGCGAAGGTGTCACCGCAAAGCGGCGGTTCTGGGCATAAGATCCCGGGTTTCAAAAAAAAAATTGGGGGTCTTACAGCCTATTTGGTGGCCTTGTCTGGCTAGGCTTGGCGGCTTGTCAGAGGCTTGTTTCCGGCCTTGGATGTTCTACCTTGGCGGACTCACTCTTGGCCAAGTCGCAGCGGTCTGCTGTGTATCCGCAGCCTTTGCGGATACACTTGGTGTTTGCACTGGATATAGAGGTTATCCTATCGTCTAGGGTGGTGATCACACTCCTCTCTGTGCCTATAAATAGGACTCCCCTGTGACATCATATGGTACTGAGTGAACAGTAAGTCAACTCGCGGAAAGTTGCTGCGGTTAGGGTTTTCTATCCGCGCGGTTTGAAGAGGTTTGACCGGTTTGTGCTGTGCAGGTTGTGCGGATAGCGCTGAAGAGCCAAGAACTTTGTTCTGACTGCGATCAGGGGCAGTGCAGACTCTGCGGGTAACAACCAACGGTTTACAATAGGTCCCGGCTTGCGACTAAGCGGTTTCTCTTCTGCAACTTCTTCCCAGTTCAAATAAGCTGTCCACCTCTGGGCGGCTTGTTCAGTTCGGTTGCAGCAGTCCGCTTGATCTGACGGCTAGGCGACCTCGCGGTCAGGCGGCTTGCAGTTCAACGACTAGAGTTCTTTCTTCAGTACTGGAATAACGGGTAGTCCGCGCGGCTTGTTGCGGTCTTGTGACCAGGCGGCTTCAGCGGACTCCTTGGCGGTTAGCAGCAGAGTCGGTGGTTACTCCTTAAGGCCGCGCGGTTTATTTTCAGCTTGTAATTTTCTTGCTCCATCGGATACATTAGCAATCATGTCTCGTCATGTATGCCTCGCTATGTAAAGATTTTTTTTGATTAGTACAAGACTCTTGCTTTTCTAGTTGCTTTTTGGCTTGCGTGTGCTCAGTGTGGTTGAGTGTTCTTGCGCATGGTGTCCCATTTTCCGTTTTCACAAATTTTTTACATTTGCTTCTCTTTCCACTACTTGGAACTCACCGCCAGATCTCCTCCATGTTGGAACATGGTTCAACATACCATTGGTTTGAATTAATTAATCCAAATGAATTAATTAGTAAGGGTGGAGTGATGTTGTAACTGCAGGGAGCATGAAAAGGCTTGAAACAATAAAGGCATGGTTGGTATCAATGTGAGCAAAATTGTATGTGCTTGGTGGCTCGAGGAGGAAGAATCGGATGGTTGCAGTTTGAGGAAGAATGGTTAGCCACTTGCAATTGTGGAGGAGAGCTCGCTGTCACGACTTTGCATCTATGGGGTTAACCTCTGGAGATTTCTAGAGAAATCTAGGATCTTGGAGGATATTCTTGTATATAGAGATTAGTCTAGAACATTCTTGAAAGATGTTGATACAAATATGATGGTAGAGTAGTCTAGATCCTTCCATCTTTTGGAGGGAAACCCTTTTGAGGGCCTATATAAGGGGGAGATCCTCTCATTTGTAACTCAGCAAGCAATTCAAGCAATAAAGCTCTCTTCCACACTCTTGCTCACTTATTCATTCTTTCTAAGTGCTCTCTTACTTATCTTTCCATGATCAAGTGTTGGAGGAGGCTGACTTAGCTAGCTGCGAAGGGGCGCTAGAAGGATCATGCGACGTTGTCAAGGGGACAAGTCCGTGACAGTTGGTATCAAAGGTAGGTTGATTTAAGTCGTGGTTCATGCTAAGTAGTAAGATGACTTTGGAAGGGAACGACACCTCAAGCGTTATCGATGAGCGCGACAGGGAGACCGAGGAGAGAAGGGATAGGAAGAAGAGGGACCTAAGCAAAGGTCGTGAAGGTCCTAGTGTGGAGCAAAACATGGTGGATGCGATAGAGTACGAGACAATACGGGAGGCCTACCTTACTCTACAGTGGAAATGGGAGAATATTTGTAAGTATTTTGATACTTTCCATATGGAACAAGAGAAAATGCAAATGAATATCGATCTTCTTAAGGAGCAAATATTGGGCAAGTCAGAATCATCGCGCAATGTTTTTGACACTAGCATTAGTGAGTAGAGCACTTGACAAATGTGGAAACAGAAGTGGAAGACTTGCACAAGTAAAGTCCTACCAATGGAGGGAACGTTGGAGCCATGATGAACAACTCAAGGCTGGACGTGCCAAAACCTAAGAAGTTTGCAGGAAAGCGGGATGCTTTGGAGGTAGAGAGCATCCTTTGGCATATGGAGAAATACTTGGAGGGATATAATATCACGGATGAAGCATTGAAGGTACGTCATGCTAGTTACTATTTAGAATACATTGCTTCATTATGGTGGTGAAAAATACAAGCAGATATTAACAAAGGATTTTATCGGATCGACTCTTGGGAGGACTTCAAACAAGAGTTGAGAAGGAGCTTCATCCCTGAGAATGTGAAGGATAAGAACTTACAGAAGCTCAGGGAATTGTGGTAGAAGGGCGCCATTGGAGACTATGTCAAGGAGTTCACAACATTATTGCTACAAGTCTTTGATCTTCCCTAACACATCCTCCTTTTCAACTTCATTGATGGACTGCAAAATTGGGTCAAGCAAGAGGTCAAGCGGAAGGACCCAAGGACCACCAGAGACTTCATTTCCTTCGCCGAGTCTCTTATTGAGTTCCAACGCTAACTCAATCCAATCAAGGAGAAAAAGGACAAGTTCAACAATGGTAAAAGTGGGGGAGATCGGCGAGACAACAATACCACCCACTTCAAAGAAGGATCAAAATTTGCCCGACCCGCGGAAGGAGTTTGAAGAAAGGAAAAAGGACTTCGTACCAAAAAGTTGATGATATGCGTGCAAGGGGCCACATCCGATGAGCAGCTGCCCAAAGTTGGGATCATTATCCGCTATGGTGGAGAGCCAAAATGTCACCCCACTGGAAGAAAGTACTTCTCAAATGAGTTCATTGCAATTACTAAATGTTTTGAACGTGTAGCCAACAAAAGCTACATCAAGCAAGAGGCTGATGTATGTGAAAGCTTTGGTCAATGGGAATACCACCAAAGCCTTAATCGATACGGGAGCTTCACATATCTTCATGACAGAAGGAGAGTCCAAGAGGTTGGGCTTGCAAGTCATTAAGGGCGGAGGTTGGATCAAGACGGTGAACGGTCAAGCGAGGCCACTCGATGGAGTTACACGCAATGTTGTGTTGCGCATGGGCACCTGGAAGGGCCGGGTGTACTTCTCTATAGCACACATGGATGACTTCAATGTTGCGCTAAGAATGGACTTTCTAGAGAAGATGCAAGCCATTGTCTTGCCATCACATCGCTTAGTTTGCACCTTGGAGTTGCATGCATGGTCCCGACGATGCAAAGACCATCAAAGTTGGACAAGGGAGGGACGAAACAACTCTCGGCCATGCAAATTGCAAAGGGGCTCAAGAAGGGTGAACCAACTTGGCCACCCTAAAGGAGGAATTCAAATACGACATAAGGGAGGAGGTGCCTCACCTCATTGCGGATGTTCTGGTGAAGAATAAGGACATTATTCTCGCCGAGTTACCTCTCAAGCTACCACCTCGGAGGGAGGTGAATCACAAGATTGAGCTAGAGTCGGGGACAAAGCCACCAGCCAAAACACCATATAGAATGGCTCCCCCTGAATTGGAGGAGTTGAGGAAGCAACTTTAAGTGCTACTAGAGTCGGGAATGATCAGACCATCAAAGACTCCATTTGGTGCCCCGATGCAATTCCAAAAGAAGAAGGATGAAACCTTGCGGCTTTGCACAAACTATCGGACACTAAACAAGGTTACGATAAAGAACAAATATCTTATTCCTCTTATTGCGGGTCTCTTTGACATGCTTGGGAAGGCAAGGATCTACTCCAAGTTGGACTTGCAAAAGGGATATCATCAAGTGCGGATTGCAGATGAGGATGAACCAAAGACCACTTGCGTCACAAGGTATGGAGCATTCAAATGGTTGGTGATGCCTTTCGGTTTAACCAACGCACCAGCAACTTTCTGTACTTTGATGAACCAAATATTCCACCCATACTTGAACAAATTCGTAGTGGTGTACTTGGATGACATCGCGTTCTACAATGACACCGTGGAGGAGCATGTCAAGCACCTCAGCTTGGTATTCCAAGCATTGCTAGAGAACGAGTTATATATGAAGAAGTCCAAATGCTCATTTGGACAAGAGAAGATACAATTTCTTGGACATGTCATTGGATATGGCCAACTACGAATGTACATGACCAAGGTGCAAGCCATTCAAGGATGGGATCTGCCAACAAAGGTGACTGATCTACGATCATTCCTTGGCCTTGTGAACTACTACCGTAGGTTCATCAAGGACTACTCGAAGAGGCCAGTGCCATTGACGGACTTGTTGAAGAAGAACAAGACTTGGCTATGGACGGATGAATGCAAACGAGTTTTTAAAGACTTGAATGCAGTGGTTTGCAGTGAACCGGTGCTTGCCTTGCCAGATTTCAATAAGAGATTTGAGCTGCACACGGATGCATCAGACTTTGCAATCGGTGGAATTCTAATGCAAGGTCATCTCTTAGCCTTTGAAAGTCGCAAACTCAATGAGGCGGAACGAAGGTATACTGTTCAAGAGAAGGAAATGACAGCCATAATACATTGTTTGCAAAGTATGGAGACATTATCTACTAGGAGCACAATTTAAGATCAAGACGGATAATGTTGCAACAACTTATTTCCAGACAAAAAGAAGTTGACGGCAAAACAAGCGCGGTGGCAAGACTTCTTAGCAGAGTTCGACTTCATCTTGGAGCATAAGGCGGGGAAGACTAATGTTGTGGCAGATGCGCTAAGCCGCAAAGCCGAGCTAGCCGCGATATCCATGGATAATGGAGGAATACTAGATTGCGTAAGGCAAGGGTTGAAAGAGGATCCTCTTGCCACGCAACTTATGCATTTGGCCATCGAAGGGAAAGCCAGGAGATTTTGGGTAAAGGATGAGCTACTTTACACCAAAGGAAGGCGACTTTACATTCTTAAGTGGGATAACCTACGGAGGGATATCATCAAAGAATGTCATGACACAAAATGGGCTGGACATCCTGGACAGAAACGCACGTTGGCGTTGATGGAGGACTCATACTTCTGGCCACGGATAAGAGATAAAGTGGTGTTATACGTCAAACTTCTCTTTTTTGCCAACAAGTCAAAGTGGACAACAAGCAACCCACTGGACTATTGGAACCATGGCCTATTGCAAAGCATCCTTGGGAGTCGGTGACACTTGTCTTCATCAATGCTTTGCCTAAATCCAAAGGGTGTGGATCGATCTTAGTAGTGGTGGATCTATTCTCCAAGTATGAAACATTCATCTCTAGCACAAGGGACACTACAACGGAGGGGACAACACATCTTTTCTTCAAGAACATAGTGAAGCATTGGGGGTTGCCGAAGACTATTATTAGTGATCGAGACCCCAGATTTATGGGAAAATTGTGAATGGAGTTGTTAGGATCTCAACTCAACTTCTCCACAAGCTTCCACCCTCAAACTGATGGGCAAACTGAGAGGGTGAATGCGTTGCTCGAGTGCTACTTACGACACTTTGTGAGTGCAAATCAGAAGGACTGGGCCAAGTTGATCGATGTGGCGCAATTCTCAAACAATCTACAAAGGAGTGAGATAACTAGAAGGAGTCCATTTGAGCTTGCAACGGGAAGGAAACCACTTACTCCACACACTCTAGCGACCACAGATGATGAAGGAAGAATCCCAGGAGCATGGGAAACGGCTAAGTCTTGGGAAGAACACGCAGACTTAGCCAGAGCATGTTTAGAGAAAGTGTGCAAGTGGATGAAGAAGTGGGCCAATTCAAAGTGACGGATGGTGGAATACACTGTTGGGGACAAGGTCATAGTAAAACTTCTACCCCAACAATTCAAAGCCTTGCGTAGCTTGCATAAAGGATTGGTTAGAAAATATGAAAGCTTGTTTCCGGTGATTGTTAAGGTGGGTAAGGTTTCATACCACCTCGACCTACCAAACTCTTTGAAGATACATCCAGTGTTTCATGTCAGCATGCTAAAGCCTTATCATGAAGACCATGAAGATCTTCAAATGAGAATATCTCAGAGAGCACCACCAGTAATGACCAAGTCTTTTGACAAAGAGGTGGAAGAAGTGCTCATAAAGAAAACTGTGCGGAGAAGAGGTGTGCAACCCAACATGCAATATTTGATCAAGTGGAAAGGAAGGCCAGAGTTTGAAGCTAATGAGAAACTTTAGTAGATCTCTGGCAGTTCAAAGACATCATCCAACAGTATGAGGTGACGAGGGCATCGCCAGGTTAGGTGGGGGAGGATGTCACGACTTTGCATCTATGGGGTTAACCTCTGGAGATTTTTAGAGAAATCTAGGATCTTAGAGGATATTTTTGTACATAGAGATTGGTCTAGAACATTCTTGAAAGATGTAGATACAAAGATGATGGTAGAGTAGTCTAGATCCTTCCATCCTTTGGAGGGAAACCCCTTTGGGGGCCTATATAAGAGGGAGACCCCCCTCATTTGTAACTCACCGGGCAATTCAAGCAATAAAACTCTCTTACACACTCTTGCTCTCTTGTTCACTCTTTCTAAGTGCTCTCTTACTTATCTTTCTACGATCAAGTGTTGGAGGAGGCTGACTTAGCTAGTTGTGAAGGGGCGCAGGAAGGAGCTAAGTCTGCACGCGACGTTGTCAAGGGGATAAGTCTGTGACATCGTGCTAGAAGCCCTCGGGCAGAAGTTGCGTGCTAATGGTTTCGGGATATTGATGCATCGAGCACACGTTGTTGCAGTTACGTAATCGTTGACACCAGAAGTTTTCTAATGCACATCGAAGATTTCTTACGAGAGATCGACGTTGAAGACGATGATTGCTAACTGTTTCTATGCTTGTTGAATTGTGGCCTCATGGTTCCAGGGGCAGAACGATGATGATTCCCAAAACCGATCGCAAGCGGATTGCAGAGGCATCAAATGGGAGCGTCGTATTGGTCACTGGAAGGTGAGGAAAACAGTGGGAAGAAGCATAATGGCGTAGAGTGCGTACAACGTCTGTTACCCGGAATGCCTGGATCGATCGAGCTAGACGAGCAGTTGTTTCTTCCGCGGTTTTGTCGTGCTGCTTGCGGCGATGATCCCATGAAACCTGACTCTGATACTAAAGTTGTTGAAAATGGTGAAGTGAAAGTGGGTGATTGGGCGACCTGTCCGCGCGGCCTATGCGGACAGGACTGGCGGTTAGCCAGGTCGACGGAGTTGTTGCAGTCAGCTTGTTCTTTGGTGGTCTGGGCTGTCTGCTCGTGCGGACTGTGCGGACAGAGGCGGCGGCCAGTCAGGCCGGCTTATGCTCAGCCAGCGGTTTGGTCACAGAAGGTAACCGGGCGGATATCTTCTCTATCCGTGGAGTCCGACATGATGCGGACTGGACTAGAGCTCGGCAGATCGACATGGCAGATGCCTTGGTCTAGCTCTGGTAGTGCGGCTGGTGGGAGTCGCAAGGATCGCCGGTTAGAACGGACTGGATCTGGAGCTTGCCGGGTTTGGCGAACTATTTCCAGTGTCCGCCAGTAAGCGCGGACTGGCTCTTGTGGCTGGTGGTGTGGACTTGGTTGGTTCTGAACCAAGTCAAGGTTTGGCTCAGTCCGGCGAGATCGTGCAGTTAAGCGCGGACTGCTTCTCAGTCTGCAAAGCTTGGCAATAGTGTCATGTGCCTTGGTTGCGAGCTTGGGGTATGCGGGCTGGAGGTGAGTCCGCAGGGCACGCGGACTGGAGCGGTGTTCGCTGATAGGCAGACAAGGTGTTGCTGCAGAGTTCGGCTGGTGGAGGCGTCCTGGCTAGGCCTCTGGCGACAAAGCGGATAGAGGTTGTTGTCCGGCCTTGGTGATGTTCTTGGCGGGCTGGCTATCCGGGACAGGTCACGGCGGACTAGATGTGTATCCGCGGCTTGGGGATACACTTAGTTCTTGCTGCAGGATGGGGGCGGTTATCCTATCAGCTAGGACGGTGATCATACTCCTCATCGCGCCTATAAATAGGACCCCCTGTCACATCAATGATAAAAAAATGAACTGTAAGTGAACTCGCGGATAGTTGTTGAGGACTAGTTTTTTGTATCCGCGCGGTTTGAGAAGGTTGACTGGGTGGTGCTGTGCAGGTTGTGCGGATAGCGCTGGATGGACAAGACTTGGTTCTGACTGCGGTCAGGGACAGTGCAGATAGCAACCAGCGGTTAACAACAGGTTGCGGGTTGCGGCTAGGCGGATCTGTTCCGTTCGGCAGCAGCAGATCGTGTGGTCAGGCGGCTAGGCGACCTCGTGGTTAGGCGGCTTGCTGATCGGCAAGTAGAATCCTTGCATTGGAATAACGAGCAGTCCGCGCGGCATGGTTTGCGGTCTGGCGACATGGCGGTTTATGCGGACTCCGTAGTGCAGCAGTAGAACCGGCGGCTAACTCCTTGAGTCTGTGCGGTTAGATTTGCCTTGTAATTGTTTCTGGTTTCCCTTTGGTTATTTTGGCGAAATCATGTCTCGTCATGTATGTCTCGCCTTGTAAAGATCGTTTAGTACAAGATTCTTGCTCTTCTGGTTTGCATCTGATTTATTTGGGCTCGGATTGGTTGAGTGTTCCTACGCCTGGTTTCCCATCTTCCGCTATATCAAATTTACCCATGGTATCAGAGGGAACAGAGGCTTGTGCAGTGGATCAACCGACAATTTGCTTCAATGCTTCTGTGAGTCTAAGTGAACCAGGGTCAAGTGCAATGAAAGGTGATTTTGCTAGGGATCTTGGAATGGAGCTTTTTACATGGACTAACTTTGTTAAGTGGAATTCATGTATGGAATACTATCTTCTTGGCGGGAACCTCTGTGAGGTGGTTTGCGGAGATGAAAGGCAAGAGGATACTGCTAGCAATGTTGAAGTGATGAGAGCTTGGAAGAAGACAAACGCGAAATCGGAGGTTGTTCTCAAGCAAGTGATCTCATCAGAACTCTTGGACCACATCAGCGGATGTCGGTCAGCTGCGGAGATTTGGACTTCCCTCAATAGGTTGTTCAACAAGGAGGTGAAGGTGGCTGTGGAGGTTGGTTCCTCTACTTCTGATCAGCAAGAGAGGAGTGTTTCTCATAGGCGTGATGGGAAGAGGAAGGGAGGACCAAGGTTTTATAAATGCAAGCAGCCTGGTCACCTTAAGGAGTGGAAGGTTGTCTTGCACTCGGTGAACGTCGCTCATGTAGGGAGCAAAGGGAAGGACTTGGTTGAGTCGTCAACAAGTTCTGATGCTGATCGGTTGAAGGCCAGTGATAGTGCAGCTATCTGACATGAAAGACTGGGGCATGTGGGGATGGACAAGCTGAAAGCAATGACGGTAAGAAGCCTTGTGAGAGGCTTGCCTAGGATGTCATCCTTCGGCGACGATCAAGCTTGCGCGGGATGTCAACACGGTGAAGCTTATCGCTTTACGTTTGATAAGGCGCAGTCCAGGTGTAAGACACCATTGGAGGTTATCCATGGTGATCTGGTGGGACCGACCGTCACCGCCAGTCTTGGAGGAAGCAGGTACATGTTGATATTGGTTGATGACTACTCGAGGTATACTTGGGTGTACTTCATGAAGGAGAATTCGAACGCGTTCTGGTTGTTTGTGGAGTTCAAGAAGCTTGTGGATGGCCAACTTGGTCTGCGGATCAAGAAGTTGAGAACGTGCAATGGAGGTGAGTTCGGCTCAACCGTGTTCTCTAACCTTTGCAGGAAGCATGGAATCCGAAAGGATCTCTCTTGTGGACATACTCCAAAGCAAAGTGGAGTAGCAGATCGGAAGATCCGTCTTTTAACGGAGACCTGCAAGTGTTGGCTTCAGTGCAAAGGCATTCCTAAGGCTTTTTGGGCGGAAGGGATGGCCTGCGCGGCACATGTCATCAATCGGATGCCTCTGAGTCCAATCAACACGAAGACTCTGTATGAGCTGATGTTAAGGATAAAGCCCAGTGTGAAGCACCTTCAGGTGTTTGGATCTACCTGCTTTGTACACACTCCGGATGCTCTCAAGACGAAGCTAGTCTTTGTTGGGTATGATGAGTAGAAGAGGAGATGGAGGTGTATGGATCCTGCGACGAAGAAGTTCATCGTGTCGAGAGACGTTGTCTTCGATGAGCTGACGTCGTATTGGGGTAGCTCAGATGAGGATCTAGAGGTGAGCAGGTCAGATGGTGGGCTGGAGGAGGATGTTGCTAAGGTTCAGATGGAGCTGCTTGTGTCACCAGGAGCTCTAGGTTGTTCTAGCTCCGGGGCTGAGACGTCTGGGTCGGGAAGCAGGGGAGCGATGCTCCAAGTGCTTCTGACTCGAAGACGGTTGTTTCTGGCTCAGGAAGAAGGGGGAGCGTTGCTCCAGGTGCTTCTTATTCAGGTAGCAAGGGGAGCGATGTTCCAAGCAGTTCTTGTTCAAGAGCAGAGGCTTATGGTTCAGGTAGCAGGGGGAGCGTTGCTCCAGGTGCTTCTGGTTCCAGTGTGGTGGCTTCTTGTTCAGGAAGCAAGGAGAGCATTGTTCTAGATTTGCCCGGGAACGAAGCTGGTTTAGGAGCAGCGGAGGTGGTTAGCCGTGATCAGACTCTTCGGAGGTCGAAGAGGGTCATCAACCCACCAATTCGATATTGCGGAGGAAACACAGTCAGTTTAGTCTCATGTTTTCTCGCAGGATGTAATGCCCCCGGTTTTTCTGTGATTTGTATAATCCTTGTTTGGCGTTACGATGATGCGTTGTTGGCCTTTGCTGTTGTTAGAGCGTGGTCTTAGCTCTTTTAGGTTCTCCGAGTGGCTTGTTTGTAGCCTGTTTGCAAGGTTCCCCAGCTAGCCGGAGTCTGTTTTGGTGACTCGGCAGAGCCTCTCCGAGAATGCTTGTGTTTTGGCTTCGGAAGATGTTAGCCCGAGTTTTGATCGTCGGATGTTGATTTCGACTTCGCAGTTGTTTTCATAGCATGGGTGTTTAGCTACGTTGCGAGTTTTGTCGAATTCCGAGATCGTTGTTTTCGCATCATTTTGGCGTTTTAATTTTTAGTTGGTGACGTGTTACCAAGCTATTGTGGTTGCTCTATTTTGCTAAGAGGCAGAGCTTAGTTATGCATGTGGCTTGATTGTTTGGCTTGTTTTGTGTTTATATATATATATATATAAGCTGTATATATATATGTTTTTTAGCTGGCTGTGTTGTTATATATTTAAGTGGCTGATTTTTTTTTGTATCAGGTTTTATATATAAGCTATTCATATATGTATATTTAGCTAGTTTCTGTTTATATATACATATATATATATAGTATATAGTATATATATATATATATGTGGTGGCTGGCTGGCTTTGGTAACTTCAGTGGCTGGTTACTTTTTCAGCGAGTGGCTGAGCCTTTCAAGGCTTTAGAATATTTTATTAGCTTACCTAGCTGAGTGGAGTGTGGGATTATTTTATTAAGCTATGGCTGAGTGAGTGGTGAGGGTAGATAAATAGGGTCGGCTGGGTTTTCTTCTCCTCATTTCTCTTTTCCCAAGCCATCTGCTAGCTTCCAGCAGAAGGCATCGGGCGATGGAGGTGTTGGAGCTCCGGTCGGCGATTGCTGGAGGTTTAGAACTCGTTTTTCTCGGGTAAGGGCAGATTTGGACTGCTCTCACCAGGATCTTCCTCCCTAGGTATGTATTTCTTGTTTTAGGGTTGTCTTTGTTTGCTAGGGTTTTAGGGTTTGCTCATCTTCCCTCTAAAAGCTTCAGGTTTGTCTCTTAGGTGGCCGATCTTGCCGCCGGTGCCGAATTTTGGAAGGCAACTGCTGTTTCCTGGAGGTAGAGGCAACTGACGCTCTTTGCCATTGCCAACCTTGATTTTAGTCCAATTAATCTTGTTGTAGTAGCTCATTCTTTCTTTTTCCTAGAAGCTAGGGTTGCTGCAGTTTTCATCCCAGCTAGATCTTGCTCAATCTTGTCCAGTATTAATTTATTCTCTCTCTTCTTATTCACTGTTTGTTGGCCATGTCAGTTGCTGGAGGTAGAATCTTAGCTTGTTGGTTTAGGCCTAGAGTGTGTGGTAGCTGTAGCCGGGTAGGAGGGGTAGAAATTATTTTTGTCAACTCTCTGTGAGCAGGCGTTGAGTGTTAGCTTAGGGAAGAAGTTCATTTTGTAGGCTAAGTGTAAAAGCGTTGAGTGTGGTGAACACACTCAACGCCTAGCTGTTTGGTCTGGAGTCTAAGTCCAAAAGCATTGACAGCGTTGAATGAGTTGAGCTCACTCAACGCCGTCTGCCTTTGGCGTTGAGTGAGTTGCGCTCACTCAACGCCGTCTTGCCAGAGACTTTTTCTAAGTCTTTTGGCGTTGAGTGAGTTGAGCTCACTCAATGCCGTCTGCCTTTGGCGTTGAGTGATTTGCGCTCACTCAACGCCGTCTTGCCAGACTTTTGGCGTTGAGTGAGTTGAGCTCACTCAACGCCGTCTAGTCAAGAATTGTTTTTTTTCTAAGTCTTTTAGCATTGAGTGAGTTGAGCTCACTCAACGGCGTCTAGTCCGGCGATGTTTTTCTTCTAAGTCAAAAGCGTTGAGTGTGGTGAAGTCACTCAACGCCATCGGCTGTTTAGCGTTGACAGCGTTGAGTGAGCTGAACTCACTCAACGCCGTCGTCTAGTGAGATTTTGCGGCTAAGTCTTTTGGCGTTGAGTGAGTGGAGCTCACTCAACGCGGCGTCGAGTAGACTCGACGCCTTCCCTACTTAGATTTTGGCGTTGAGTGAATGATACTCACTCAACGCGGTGTCGAGTGGACTCGATGCCTTCTCTGCTTAGTGTTTGGAATTGAGTGAGTAGTACTCACTCAACGCGGCGTTGATTGGACTCGACGCTTTTTCCTTAGGCTGGTATTTTTCTCCCGAGTTGGTTAGTGTGAGTTTTATTTCGGTCTGGTGTTGTGTTTTCGGCTAGTTTTTGGATGCTGAATCGTGGATTATGGCAGGTGGTTTTTCTGGTGGCTCTGTAAGGGGTGATTTGTGTGTGCTGAGCTGTGGCCACCACCAGTTAGTCCCCGGTTTGGGCTGGTTTGGTTAGGTGTGTGGACCTTGGAGCTGTCACTGGTTGTTTTCACCCTGGAGAATTTTTGGGTCTGGTTGTTTGGAAGAGGTTTGTTTTTGGCTACCAACCCGGACCCAAGGTTTTACCACTGCTATTAATTCACAAGATAGGACTGTTAGTTCCTTTCTTTTTCTAAATGACTATATTTTGGCATATGTTTGCCTTGTTGCTGCTGCAGGTTTTTAGCAGGGCATGTTGCTGTTTATACTCACACTTGGTGTGCTTTGATTGTCCCGTGGGCAGTGCTTCTTTTTGCTGTCTTGATTATTTCCTTCTGCTCTTTTTGATAGCATTTGTTGCAGGGTTGGTAAACCCCTTCTTTTATTGCTTATGAATCTAATGTCCTACTTCTTTTAATTATATTCTTGCTTAGGTATTCTTTCTTTGAATGCCTCAGGTTCAGGTTATAGCCAGTTGAGCGGCTAGTTTTCTTGTGGAGCTTGCTTGTGGTCTCCTGGGTAGCTGAGATTGCTGTTCCTCATCCTTGTGAGGTAGTTTTCTTCCTTATGTATAGACATGCATACTCACCAGTGGGTTCGTGTCAGGTTGTTGACGCCCACTGGTGGCTTACTTGTGATGCTGGGTATGAATTGAAACTGCTATTTTTGCCTATTTGGAGATTGTTCAATTGCTTTCTGGGAATGATTTATGCTAGGTTGCATGTTAGGTATTTTAAACCCTAAAAGCATTACTATATGTATCTAATGTACGTCATGTTTATAAAACTAAAGCAACTACTTTCCCGAGTAACGTAAAGGCTATTTTTTATACTATATTAAATTTAGAGTTGTGCATACCATGAGTCGTCCCTCGGGGACACTTATGCTCATTTAGAATATCAACTTAAACAAAGTATTTTCCGCTGCGTATAAATATATCTTTAATTGTGGACTAACTGATGCACTGTGCCGAGGGATACGACAATCAAATTTAATTGAGTTTTCTTTCATATTAAATTATGATTTTCTTCAAAGATATAGAGTCTGGAGTTTTGCCTGAACGTGTGCAGTTATCCCCTGCACGACGTGACATCATGACACATATTTTCTCTTGCTCTGATATGATTTAATTGTTGAGAAAATACGGGTCGTGACAGTTGGTATCAGAGGGAGGTTGCTTGACAATTGGTTGGGCATCCTTTCTCTTGTTAGCATTAGTGGTTTAGCGTCATATCATACACACACCGATATGTCATCAGTACGTCTTTGCTGAAGCATGAACACTACACTCATAAGCATGAATAGAAATATACGGGGCATATTATGTAGTATGTGATGCATAATGTGTTTGTATATGGATTCACCATAGGTGGCAACATGTGAGGGTTATGTAGTATAAGATGCATAACCTCACCACATCAATGTCCATTAAAACGTTTTCTTTTTTCGTTGCATGCAATGTTATGTAGTATGTGATGCATAACATTTCCATGCGTGTGATCGCTCATGGCATGCATTAAGGCTTTTTTTAGAATGCATATCACAACATGCATAGCATAACACTGCATAAGCAGAACGTGCCAAGCTAAAGATTTGCATGATGACATATGTTCACACATGATTTTGAGTCAAAAGAGATACAAATTCATGCATTCATGGTCTAAGCACATAAGTTAGTATGATGGTGGTGAATCATTATAGGTTAAGCATAACATCATTATTGTAAAAATCCCAAAGTAAGTTAGCAGTTGAAGTTCATATTTAAGTATGTTTGTCTGTACCGAGTAGTTTTGTTCTAGCAGTTGGGCTAGGTTTTGGTTAGTGCTGGTACGATTATAGGATGGCGAGACGTCCTTCGACGAGACTGACTCCCCAATCTGAGGGTGAGTCTTCAAGAGCGCAAAGGGAGGCATTGATTGAAAGTCTGTGACAGAGCAATGAGGCCTCGTCTTGGAAGATGGTGGATGTGCAGTCCCAGATCCAGTCTCTGTTATCAGCTGTATCCGGGCTAGCTCCGAGAGTACAGGACCCTGCTGTGGGTCTAGCTGTTCCTGCCCCTCCTGCTCCTCTGGTGCCTCCGGTAGTGGTTCCACCATAGATGACGTTTATCTCTCAGTTTTAGCGACTAGGACCTCCTACTTATGATAAAAAGGCAGACTTTATTGTTTTGGATGATTGGCTTATAGCCATCGAGGAGATGTTCTCTTATTCTAGAGTTACCCCTGATTAAAGGGTGATGATCGCCGCCTATCAGCTTAAGGGATTAACGAAGAGTTGGTGGCTGAGAGAGAAGGGGAGCTTGAAAGAGGGATGCTCTTAGGAGACCTTCAAGGAACTGTTGCTAAGGAAGTTTCTGCCTTCGGTCAAGTGCGACTGTCTGATGAATAATTTCCTACATTTGAAGCAGAGACATCTCACAGTTAGTGAGTATGAGATCGAGTTCAGCAAACTGAGTCGGTTTACCCCCGGCTTGGTAAGCTTCGAGGTGGATCGAGTTAAGCGTTTTCTTGGTGGCCAAAGAAGTGATGTCCAGCAGTTAGCAAGTTCTTATGGATCAGCGAGCTATGCTGGAGTGGTGAAATCTGCTTTGAAAGTTGAGGCAATTGAGAATGCTAAGCAAAGAGGGCAGCAGATGAGAAAAGATAAGAGGAAATCGGTTGAAGGAAAGAGCCATCAGGTACCCGGTGTTGCTTCAAGAAAGAAGAGCAAGGAGGTTTGTAGCTTCTGTGGCCGGTCAGGCCACCCCTTTGAGAGATGTTTCAAAAGGTTAGGAGCTCGGAATAAGGAGCAGGTGCATGCAATTCAAGGTGCTCCCAAGAAAGATTTATTCTGTTCTGCATGTAAGCCGTCAGGGCATGATGTTGCCCATTGCTGGGGAAAGGATAAGATTAAGGCAAGAAGTTATTTTCTATGCCGTCAAGAAGGGCACATCAAGGCTCAGTGCCCGCAGCTCCAGCCTATGCTTCAACCAGTCCCACTTCAGGCATTGCCACCGTCTCAACGATTGGATAAAGGTAAAGAAAAGTTGAATGTGATTTCTTCGGAGGAAGCACAAACTTCGACTCAGGTTATTTCAGGTTAGATTTCTCCCTAGCCTGAATGTTTTTATTCTTAGCAATCGTTTAGCATTTGTTTTCCTTAGTTGCGTGTGCAATCTTATAGGAAGATTTAAGATGAAGAACCGTTGGGCGCGTGTTCTCTTCGACTCTGGCGCTACCCACTTATTTGTGGCTAGAGCCTTCGTGGATCGCTGCCGTTTGGATCTAGATCGAGTTGGGGATGCCTTTTGCGTCAAGTTCCCTTCCGGTGATTATATGATTTCAGATCAGGGCATTCAGGATTGTCTGATTGTGTTAGGGGATTTTCTAGCAAAGGCAGATCTGAAGGTGATCGACCTGGAAGACTTTGATGTTATCCTAGGCATGGATTGGTTGTTCAGGTATGATGCAGTTATCCAGTGCAAGGGTAAGCGCTTGGACTTCGTAAAGGACAACGGTCAGCCTAGGAGTGTTTATGGTGATCCGCGCCAGGATTCTCCAGTCATTTCTGCGGTATTTGTTCGGAAGCTGCTTGATTCCGGCTGCTTTGCCTGTTTGGTCTCAGTTGTGGGGACTGTTGCTAGTGTACCGCGCTTGGAGGAGATTCCTGTGGTGTGCGAGTTTTCAGATGTTTTTCCTGACGATCTTCCTGGTCTTCCACCTGATAGAGATGTTGAGTTTGTGATAGATTTGGAGCCAGGTACGCGTCCTATTGCGAAGGCGTCGTACCGGATGGCGCCACGAGAGCTGGAAGAGTTGCGTATCCAGCTTGATGAGTTGTTAGAGAAAGGTTTTATTAGGCCGAGCTTGTCGCCTTGGAGTGCTCCTGTTCTGTTTGTAAAAAAGAAAGACGTATCGATGAGGCTTTGCATCGACTATAGAGAGTTGAACAAGGTTACTATTAAGAACAAGTATCCTCTGCCAAGGATTGGCGATTTGTTTGATCAGTTGCGCGGTAGCGCGGTATTTTCTAAGATTGATCTTCGCTCCAGCTACCATCAACTCAGGATCCGTGAGTCAGATATTCCACGGACTGCTTTTCGATCGAGGCATGGACATTTTGAATTTCTGGTAATGTCGTTTGGTTTGACCAACACGCCCTCAGCCTTTACGGATATGATGAACCGTGTGTTCAAGGATTTTCTTGACAAATTCGTAGTCGGGTTTATAGACGACGTTCTGGTATATTCCCGCAATGCTGAGGAGCATGACCAGCATATGCGATTAGTTTTATTTGCTTTGAGGGACCACAAGCTATTCGCCAAATTGAGCAAGTGCGAGTTTTGGTTGCCTCAGGTTTCATTTCTGGGTCATGTGGTGAATAAGAGTGGGATTTCCGTTGACCCAGAAAAGATAACTACTGTGATGGATTGGAGTAGGCCGGGCACACCCAAAGAGATTGGGAGCTTCCTAGGGTTGGCCAACTATTACAGGAGGTTTGTGGAGGGTTTTTCTACCCTGGCTGCACTTTGACTAGATTGACACAGAAGAATACAACCTTTGTTTGGAGCGAGAAGTGCGAGGAAGCCTTTCTAGAGCTTAAGAATAGATTGTGCATTGCTCCGATTTTGACTTTGCCTACAGAAGGAATGAATTATGAGGTTTATGTGGATGCATCGCATGTTGGGTTTGGTTGCGTGTTGATGCAAGACGGGAAAGTGATTGTGTATGGGTTCAGACAACTGAAGACTCATGAGAGGAACTACCATACGCATGATTTAGAGTTTGCAGCCGTGATTTTTGCGCTGAAGTTGTGGAGACATCTGCTTTATGGCGCACAGTGCAAGATTTTTACCGATCATAAGAGTTTAAAGTACATCTTCACCCAGAAGGAATTGAATCTGCGCCAGCGGCGATGGTTGGAGTATGTTGCCGACTACGATGTTGACATCCAGTACCATCCGGGCAAGGCTAATGTGGTGGCGGATGCCCTAAGTCGGAAGACGGGGATGATTTTTAATCTCTCCGCCGAGCTATTAGTGGAAGAATTTCTTTTGATGGATATTTCTGTGGGGAGCTGCGACTTGCAGAGTAGTTTGGTAGTAGCAGAGCCTTCTTGGATTGCGCTTACGAGGTTACATTAGAAAGATGATCCAGATCTGCTGCATTTATATCTTAGAGCTGAGAAAGGTGAGTTACCAGATTTCTCGATTGATGATGCGGGTACTTTGAAGTACCGCGACAGATTTTGTATCCCCGCCGTTATGGATATTCGAGTTATGTTGTGCAGAGAGGCGCATAGTTCTAGTGTTACCTACCATCCAGGATCTACCAAGATGTATCATGACTTAAAGTAATTGCCTGGTGGTATGGGATTAGGGAGACATAGCCAGGTTTGTTTCTGAGTGCTATACTTGCAAGCGTGTCAAGGCCGATCATGGAAGGCCTGGTGGCAAGTTGACTCTGTTGGAGATTCTGACTTGGAAGTGGGAGTGCATTTCGATGGATTTCATCACGGGTTTACCGAGATCTCCTAGAGGATATGATTCAGTTTGGGTGATTGTGGGCAGATTAACGAAGTGTGCTCACTTCGTACCTTATAAGATCGACTATCCGATGAACAAAATAGTTGAGCTGTATTTGAATGAAGTCTTCCGATTGCATGGTGTTCCAGTCAGCATTATTTCAGACCGAGACTCCCGGTTTACATCTCGCTTCTGGAAGAGTTTGCAAGAAGGTTTGGGTACGGATTTGAGATATTCTACCGCATACCACCCGCAGACCAATGGTAAGACAGAGCGAGTTAATCAGATAGTGGAGGACATGATCAGATGCTATATTTTAGACCATGGAGGAGCGTGTGATGAGCGTTTGAGGCCTATGGAGTTTGCTTATAATAACAGTTATAAAGAAAGCTTGCAAATGGCTCCTTTCGAAGCTCTGTATGAGAGACGCGCTTGAAGAAATGGAAGTTGCTGTGAAACTTATTCGAGAGAAGCTTCAGATAGCTCAAGAACGATATAAGAAGAACACCAACCGGCGTAGATCTGATTTGGAGTTTGCTGTAGGGGACTTGGTATTTCTTAAAGTTTGCCCGATGGTTGGAATCAAGAGGTTTAGTAAGAACCGGAAGTTGGACCCAAGGTTTGTGGGACCGTTTAAGATTGTTGAGCAGATTGGTGTGTCAGCTTACAGGCTGGATTTGCCCGCAAACTTTCCTGTCGTGCACGATGTTTTTCGCGTTAGCCAGCTGCGGAAGTGTGTGCTGAGCGACAGGCAAGTTTTGGATTCTGTGCCTCAGTTAGAGTCAAATCTTTCTTATGTGGAGATGTCTGTCCGCATTCTGGATGCTCAAGATCGTGTGTTGCAGAGGAAATCAATTCCTATGGTTAGGGTTTTGTGGAGAAATCAGGGCGTGGAAAGCGCGACTTGGGAGTTAGAGTCGGCTATGAGGAAGGCTTACCCTCATCGATTTCCCTGACTTGTGTCTGGTATGTTTTGCATTTTCTATTATAGCTCTTGCTTGGCTATTTTTTTCCTTCTTGATAGAAGTGTTGTGTGTAAAGTATCGGGGCGAAACTTTCTTGTAGGGGGAGTGGCTGTAACGCCCCCGATTTTTCTGTGATTTGTATAATCCTTGTTTTGCGTTACGATGACACGTTGTCAGCCTTTGTCGTTGTTAGAGCGTGGTCTTAGCTCTTTTAGGTTCTCCGAGCGGCTTGTTTGTAGCCTGTTTGCAAGGTTCCCCAGCTAGCCGGATTCTGTTTTGGTGACTCGGCGGAGCCTCTCCGGGAATGCTTGTGTTTTGGCTTCGGAAGATGTTAACCCGAGTTTTGATCGTCGGATGTTGATTTCGACTTCGCAGTTGTTTTCGTAGCATGAGTGTTTAGCTACGGTGCGAGTTTTGTCGAATTCCGAGATCGTTGTTTTCGCGTCATTTTTGCGTTTTAATTTTTTAGCTGGTGATGTGTTACCCAGCTATTGTGGTTGCTCTATTTTGCTAAGAGGCAGAGCTTAGTTATGCACGTGGCTTGATTGTTTGACTTTTTTTGTGGCTATGTGCAGATAACTAGATTTATGTTTATATATATATATATATAAGCTGTATATATATATGTTTTTTAGCTGGCTGTGTTGTTATATATTTAAGTGGCTGATTTTTTTTTTTGTATCAAGTTTTGTATATAAGCTACTCATATATGTATATTTAGCTAGTTTTTGTTTATATATACATATATATATTTTATATATATATGTATGTGTGGTGGCCGACTTTGGTAACTTGAGTGGCTGGTTACCTTTTCAGCTAGTGGCCGAGCCTTTCAAGGCTTTAGAATATTTTATTAGCTTACCTAGCTGAGTGGAGTATGGGATTATTTTATTAAGCTATGGCCGAGTGAGTGGGGCGGGTAGATAAATAGGGCCGGATGGGTTTTCTTCTCCTCATTTCTCTTTTCCCAAGCCATCTGCTAGCTTCCAGCAGAAGGCATCGGGCGACGGAGGTGCTGGAGCTCCGGCCGGCGATTGCTGGAGGTTTAGAGCTCGTTTTTCTCGGGTAAGGGCAGATTTGGACTGCTCTCACCCGGATCTTCCTCCCTAGGTATGTATTTCTTGTTTTAGGGTTGTCTTTGTTAGCTAGGGTTTGCTCATCTTCCCTCTAAAAGCTTCAGGTTTGTCTCTTAGGGGGCCGATCTTGCCGCCGGTGCCGAATTTTGGAAGGCAACTACTGTTTTCTGGAGATAGAGGCAAGTGGCGCTCTTTGCCCTTGCCAACCTTGAGTTTAGTCAAATTAATCTTGTTTTAGTAGCTCATTCTTTCTTTTTCCTAGAAGCTAGGGTTGCTGCAGTTTTCATCACAGCTAGATCTTGCTCAATCTTGTCCAGTATTAATTTATTCTCTCTCTTCTTATTCACTATTTGTTGTCCAGGTCAGTTGCTGGAGGTAGAATCTTAGCTGGTTGGTTTAGGCCCAGAGTGTGTGGTAGCTGTAGCCGGGTAGGAGGGGTTGAAATTATTTTTGCCAACTCTCTGTGAGCAGGCGTTGAGTGTTAGCTTAGGGAAGAAGTTCATTTTGTAAGCTAAGTGTAAAAGCGTTGAGTGTTGTGAACACACTCAATGCCTAGCTGTTTGGTCTGGAGTCTAAGTACAAAAGCGTTGACACCGTTGAGTGATTTGAGCTCACTCAACGCCGTTTGCCTTTGGCGTTGAGTGAGTTGCGCTCACTCAACGCCGTCTTGCCAGAGACTTTTTCTAAGTCTTTTGGCGTTGAGTGAGTTGAGCTCACTCAACGCCGTCTGCCTTTGGCGTTGAGTGAGTTGCGCTCACTCAACGCCATCTTGCCAGACTTTTGGCGTTGAGTGAGTTGAGCTCACTCAACGCCGTCTAGTCAGGGATTGCTTTTTTTTTTTCTAAGCCTTTTAGCATTGAGTGAGTTGAGCTCACTCAACGCCATCTAGTCCGGCGATGTTTTTCTTCTAAGTCAAAAGTGTTGAGTGTGGTGAAGTCACTCAACGCCATCGGCTGTTTAGCGTTGACAGCGTTGAGTGAGCTGAACTCACTCAACGCCGTCATCCAGTGAGATTTTGCAGCTAAGTCTTTTGGCGTTGAGTGAGTGAAGCTCACTCAACGCGGTGTCGAGTAGACTCGACGCCTTCCCTGCTTAGATTTTGGCGTTGAGTGAATGGTACTCACTCAACGCGGCGTCGAGTGGACTCGACGCCTTCTCTACTTAGTGTTTGGCGTTGAGTAAGTAGTACTCACTCAACGCGGCGTCGAGTGGACTCGACGCTTTTCCTTAGGCTGGTGTTTTTCTCCCGAGTTGGTTAGTGTGGGTTTTATTTTGGTCTGGTGTTGTGTTTTTTGGCTAGTTTTTGGATGCCGAATCGTGGATTATGGCTGGTGGTTTTTCTGGTGGCTCTATAAGGGGTGATTTGTGTGTGCTGAGATGTGGCCACCACCAGTTCGGCCCCGGTTTGGGCTAGTTTGGTTAGGTGTGTGGACCCTGGAACTGTCACTGGTTTTTTTCACCCTCGAGAATTTTTGGGTCTGGTTGTTTGGAAGAGGGCTGTTTTTGACTACCAACTCGGACCCAAGGTTTTACCACTACTATTAATTCACAAGATAGGACTGTTTGTTCCTTTACTTTTCTAAATGACTATATTTTGACATATGTTTGCCTTGTTGCTCCTGCAGGCTTTTAGCAGGGCATGTTGCTATTTATACTCGCACTTGATGTACTTCGATTGTCCCGTGGGCAGTGCTTCTTTTTGCTGTCTTGATTATTTCCTTCTGCTCTTTTTGATAGCATTTGTTACAGGGTTGGTAAACCCCTTCTTTTATTGCTTA
The DNA here is from genome assembly GCA_039513925.1 of Platanthera zijinensis. Classification (NCBI taxonomy): domain Eukaryota; kingdom Viridiplantae; phylum Streptophyta; class Magnoliopsida; order Asparagales; family Orchidaceae; genus Platanthera; species Platanthera zijinensis. The sequence continues at coordinate 155,961,994 of CM077084.1, read as the reverse complement.
TGAATCTAATGCCCGACTTCTTTTGATTATATTCTTGCTGAGGTATTCTTTCTTTGAATGTCTCAGGTTCAGGTTGTAGCCGGTTGAGCGGCTAGTTTTCTTGTGGAGCTTGCTTGTGGCCTCCTGGGTAGCTGAGATTGCTGTTCCTCATCCTTGTGAGGTAGTTTTCTTCCTTCTGTATAGACATGCATACTCACCAGTGGGTTCGTGTCAAGTTTATGACGTCCACTGGTGGCTTACTTGTGATGCTGGGTATGAACTGAAACTGTTATTTTTGCCTATTTGGAGGTTGTTCACTTGCTTTTTGGGAATGATTTATGCTAGGTTGCATGTTAGGTATTTTAAACCCTAAAAGCATTACTATATGTACCTCATGCACGTCATGTTTATAAAACTAAAGCAACTACTTTCTCAATTAACGTAAAAGATATTTTTTATACTATATTAAATTTAGAGTCGTGCAAACCATGAGTCGTCCCTCGGGGACACTTATGCTCATTTAGAATATCAACTTAACCAAAGTATTTTCCGCTGCGTATAAATATATCTTTAATTGTGGACTAGCTGATCCACTGTGCCGAGGGATACGGTCATCATATGTAATTGAGTTTTCTTTCATATTAAATTATGATTTTCTTCAAAGATATAGAGTCTGGAGTTTTGTCTGAACTTGTGCAGTTATCCCCTGCACGACGTGGCATCATGACACGTATTTTCTCTTGCTCTGATATGATTTAATTGTTGAGAAAATGCGGGTCGTGACTTTTTATGTAACGGCCCGATTTAGAGCTCAGAGGCTGCCGCACCTAACCATGGGTTGCACAGCGTGTCTCGCCCCGTGGCCCGCTACAGGGCTGCAGCCCAGCGCCATCCCAACCCATCACTGGCCTGTTTCTCAGCACAGTAGGTTGTTGATGCCGAGTTTCGAACCCGGACACCCTTCATAAGACGTCTTCAACAACCCTCATCACCAACTGAGCTTCACTGTAGCGGGCAACGGGACAAGACACGTTGTGCGGCCAATGGTTGGGTGCGGCAGCCTCTGAGCTCTAAACCGGGTCGTTACGCACGCCCTCAGATCGAGCAAGGGTCTTCTAGCTGTGACGACACCACTGGAGTCAAAGAGGTGAATGACGCCAAGGCTGAGGAGGTGACTACTCTCAGAGGAGACGAGGCTTGGGGCCTTGTGCCCAAGATCGTTGGTGATACTCCTGTGATGTACAAGTGGAGATCGAGGCTGAAGAAGAAGGCAGATGGAAGTATTGCTCCTTTTGGGAAATGCTGGAGGGATCCCTCATGGTCCAGGATATGCGGGGTGGGGACTATGTCTCGGACATCTTCTCGAATGCGCTATCGGAGGGACCAGGTGCAAGGCTACGGGAACTGCTGGGGTTGCTAACCACTTCTCACTTCAAGGGGGAGTGTTGAAAATGGTGAAGTGAAAGTGGGTGATTGGGCAACCTGTCCGCGCGGCCAATGCGGACAGGACTGGCGGTTAGCCAGGTCGGCGGAGCTATTGCAGTCAGCTTGTTCTTTTGCGGCCTGGGCTGTCTGCTTGCGCGGACTGTGCGGACAGAGGCGGAGGCCAGCCAGGCCGGCTTATGCTCAGCCAGCGGTTTGGTCCCAGAAGGTAACCGGGCAGATAGCTTCTCTATCCGCGGAGTCCGGAAAGATGCAGACTGGACTAGAGCTCGGCAGATCGGCATGGCAGATGCCTTTGTCTAGCTCTGGTAGTGCGGCTGGTGGGAGTCGTAGGGATCGTCTGTTAGAGCGGACTGGATCTGGACGTCGCCGGGTTTGGCGGACTGTTTCCAGTATCCGCCGGTAAGCGTGGACTGGCCCTTGTGGCCGGTGGTGTGGACTTGGTTGGTTCTGAACTAAGTCCAGGTTTGGCTATGTCCGGCGAGATCGCACAGTTAAGCGCGGACTGCTTCTCAGTCCGCCAAGCTCGGTAGTAGTGTCATGTGTCTTGGTTGCGAGCTTGGGGTACGCAGACTGGAGGTGAGTTCGCAGGGCGCGCGGACTGGAGCGGTGTCCACTGATTGGCAGACAAGGTGTTGCTGCAAAGTTCGGCTGGTGGCGGCGTCCTGGCTAGGCCTTTGGCGACAAGGTGGATAGAGGTTGCTGTCCGGCCTTAGTGATGTTCTTGGCGGGCTGGCTATCCGGGACAGGCCGCGGCGGACTAGATGTGTATCCGCGGCTTGCGGATACACTTGGTTCTTGCTGCAGGATGGGGGCGGTTATCCTATCGGCTAGGGAGGTGACCACACTGCTCATCGTGCCTATAAATATGACCCCCTGTCACATCAATGATAAAAAAATGAACAGTAAGTGAACTCGTCGATAGTTGTTGCGGACTGATTTTTTGTAACCGCGCGGTTTGAGAAGGTTGACCGGGTGGTGCTGTGCAGGTTGTGCGGATAGCGCTTGATGGCCAAGACTTGGTTCTGACTGCGGTCAGGGACAGTGCGGACTCTGCGGATAGCAACCAACGGTTAACAGCAGGTCGTGGGTTGCGGCTAGGCGGTCTCTCTTCTGCAACTATTTTCCGGGTTCAATAAGCTGTCCGCTTCTGGCGGTCTGTTCAGTTCGGCAGCAGCAGATCGTGCGGTCAGGCGGCTAGGCGGCTAGGCGACCTCGCGGTTTACCGGCTTGCTGATCAGCGAGTAGAATCCTTGCATTGGAATAACGGGCAGTCCGCGCGGCTTGGTTTGCGGTCTGGCAACCTGGCGGTTTGTGCGTACTCCGTAGTGCAGCAGTAGAACCGGCGGCTAACTCCTTGAGTCCGCGCGGTTAGATTTGTCTTGTAATTGTTTTTGGTTTCCCTTTGATTACTTTGGTGAAATCATATCTCGTCATGTATGTCTCGTCTTGTAAAGATCGTTTAGTACAAAATTCTTGCTCTTCTGATTTGCATCTGGTTTATTTGGACTCAGATTGGTTGAGTGTTCCTGCGCCTGGTTTTCTATCTTCCGCTATATCAAATTTCAACAGTTGTTGCAGGGCTTCTCCCTTAATTTTGGTTGCATCTCCAGAAGAGTGGTCAGAGACATGGATAACGGCGACAGAAAATGAGGTGGAGCCAGAACCGCGGTTGCCTAAGCAAGGGGTGCTTTGGAGGAGAATGCTATCATAATCTCATCAAATGGACAAAGAAAAGAAAATACTTCTTACTTGGCATTACTAGCAGTCGTGCACGAGGGACTCCGTGCGGGGCAACATTTGTCGTGGGACCGACATTTGTCGGGGCGGAGACATTGGTGGTGCGGCAACATTGGTCGGGGGCGGCAACATTAGTCCGGGGCGGCAACATTGGTCGGGGGTGACCACATTGATCGTGGGAGGAGACATTGGTCAAGGGCTATTTTAGGAAACAGAATGTTACACCATCCTCAAATTAACGACCGTTAGGCTCTGCCAAAATTGTTTGGCCTGTCAAGGGCCAGTTGTATTTTGTTTTTTAAATTGAATGGTGGCACAAAAGAGAAAACTGAAGAGTCATATGTGTTTGTTGGAGTTTTAAAAAAATTTGAAAATGCTACAATTTCAGTAGCATGAGCCAATAGCTATTTTATTTGTCAAATTTAAGCTATAATACTCAATCTATGATGAAGGGATGTGCGTATGCGATGAATTCATTCAAAGAGTATTTCAGTAGTACATGCCTCCCGTCAAGCTCAATTTTTTCTTGGCAACAACAAGTCTCGGCCTAGGATACATAAGCAGAACAAAATTCTACATGCCTCTACTATTCTAAGCTCAAAAGAAGAAAATTATGTATATCTTTATTATTGATAGATGTTATACCAGATGAAGCTTTATCTTATTCATGGAGTCGGGTTATTTACATGTCCTAAGGCGGCAGGGTAGGGCTCAAAGACCACATGCTGATATTATGCATCTCCTTCATGTGATTCACAGGGTTGCACAAACCTACAGGAATTTGAACTAAATATTCAGAAAAAAAAACTGCAGAGGTTGAAATCATTACGGTGGAATAGAAATCTACAATTTCTGAGCCAGACATGCATAAAATGATGAAGTTATACAAATCATGCCTTAATGACTGCAGAAGGAATCCGACATCATATAGCATAAGCATACTAATTTTTTGTCACTAAAAAATATGTGAAAGTTACCTAAAATCCAAGGTTCCAATCCTGTGAAGGGTCAAGTATAGAACAAATAAAAGAACCCATTTTAAAATTAAGTTAAACACACATCATCTGCGTGGAGACATGGCTCATCTCCTGCAAATCACAACAAATCAAAATTCATGTCAGAAATGAAAGTAAAGAGAAGGAAATCAAACTGAAGTAGAGTTTATCAGAGAAGAAAATCTGTAGGTAATCAGAGCGAAGAAGTAGAGTTTACCTGAAAAACATCAAAAGGGATGATGTATTCGCTCTTCTTGGAGAGGACGAACGGGAGGGACTTTGGCGGGGTTCAAGGTCGGAGAGGTCCCCTAGCATCTTGAGCAAAATAAAAAAATTAAAGAGATGAAATGGAACTACATGTTGACCTGTACTGACTAATATGCTTGGAAGGTTCATATAGAAGGATGCATGTTGAAGGTGCGCCTATAGATCTGAAGCTCATCTTAGATTTATAGAGAAAAACTGAAGTGGAGAACTTGAGATTTGGAAGCTCGGATTTTAACTGGAAGATATGGAGCTCAGATCTGAACTGAAATGATGAGGATGAGATAAATAGGAGCAGCAGAAGTGGGAAGGGAGACTCATACCTCGGTTGTTTTGAGATTCGCAACACTAACCCATCAGCGGATGCAAACAACTGTTGAAATGCGGCTATCCTGAAAGAGTGAGGGCGTGCGTCTTGCCGCAGTCGCAGGTGCCGATGCAGAAGCACCATAGAGTAGCAGGAGCTTCAGATCCGTGCCAGAAAAGGTTGGAAGTCGGTGATGCAGCACCGCTTTGTGGAGTGATCGAAGAGGGAGCGGGGACATTGGCGAGGCTCTATGGAGGAGACTTGCAGAGAGGAGGTATTGTAACGCCCCGTTTTTTTCAGCGATTATTTTTATTCTCGTTTGGCGTTACGATGACGCGTTTCCGTGGCTTGTGCCAAGTGTGGAGTACGGTTTAGCTCCTTAGAACTGAGTGCCCTGTTTGGTAGCCTGTTGACAAGATCTCCCTAGCAAACCGAGTCGTTTTGGTGACCCGGTGTGGCCTCTCGGGGGGATGTTTGTGTTTGGCTTTGTTTGGGTGTAACTCGAGTTCTGTTCGTCGAAAGTTAATTTCGACTTCGCCGTTGCGTTCGTAGCGTGGGTATTTAGCTACGGTGCGAATTTCGTCGAATTCCGAGGTAGTTCAGTTTTCGCGTGGATTTGGTGCTTTATGTAATTTTGTAATTAATAATATAATTATTTAATTATATATATATATATAGAATGAAGGAACCGCCATCATCTTCTTCCCCGTAAGAAAACCGCCGGCCCCTTGTACGAGAGAAACGGAGTAACCGCCTACCTTCCCTTCGGACGCCGATTCCCGGAGCGTTTGTGGACGGAATTCGATTCCGAGAGTGGATTCGGATTGCTCTCGTCGAGACCTTCATTCCTGCGGTAAGAAATTCGATTTTCGTGGAGTTTTGGAAGGATTGGAATTTTCGGTTTTGGAAGTTTTCCGCCATTAATGGCCGAGTCTTTGTTCTAGGTGTTGCGGCCGTTTTGATCCGTGCGAAGAGGAGGAAAGCAGTCCAAAGCTTCGCTGAGATTTGAGGCAAGTGGTATTCTTGCCCTTGCCAAGTGTTTTCTTTGATTTTATTTGCTGAAATTGAAATCCCGGTTAGCCCAGGTTAGAGGTCTTGTTGTTCTCATTTTCTTGCTAACTATAGGGCTTAGTTCTTCCTACTGAAACCCCCCCTATGTTGTGATGTTTGGAATCCAAATTATCGGCGTGGAGCCGTTGTTTTCCTTTATTTTTGAATGTTGCTCTGGTTCGGGTGTAGCCGAGAGGGAGAGTTAGGAGGGGGGGGGTGTGGTTGCCATTTTCCTTCGTTAAGATATTATTCGAATGGTTAGGCATAGTTTGAATGGTAGTAGCGTGCGACGTGATAGTTGTCTACTGCTACTGCAGTGGCGGGAGTCGTGTGCGCGTTCCGGTGTCGTTCGGGAAATTCCAAACGGTGCAGGTTGACCGCGCACGGTCATCAACCTTTAGGGCGCACGACCACTGGTCGTGTGCCTCTGTTCGTGCGCGTATAAATTTCAGTTTCCAAAGTTCTGTCTCGGGCAATCGCACGAGCGCTGGCAACAGTGCACACGACCACTGATCGTGCGACACTGATCGTGCGCAGTTGCTAGGTTTTCTGTCAGGTTTTCCAGGTTCGTTTTGCACGATCATCAGCCGATGAGTGCGCACGACCACTGATCGTGCGTCACTGATCGTGCGCTTTGTATATTTTCTTTTGATAGGCGAATTTAGATGGTTTCGAGTGCGGGAGTTTAGATACTCAAGTGGCAGGCAACTACTCGAGTTCTGGATCTTCTGCCTTGGTCGTTCGACTGTCGTCGAGCTCTGTATTCTTTAGTGGGTTTGGGGGTAGTAACATTATTTTGGCGGCGAGTGAGGCTAGCTCACTCAACGTCAAAGTTTAGGTAGGCACTGAGTGGGTTTCACTCAACGCCTAGTCGTGTTGATTTATTTCAACACTCTTCCTTTACCTTGTATTTCATTTCCGAGTGGATTTCCAGTTGTATTTCTGGGTTTTCCTTGTCGGCCGTTTTCTTTATTTTCCTAAAGGCCGAATCGTGGGTCGTGGTTAGTAGTGGTGGTTGTAGCTCTTTATGGGGGTGGAGTTGAGTGATATAGCCAAGGCCACCCATGGATTTCTTGCTCCAGGTACGGGCTGGGCATGTCGGGTGGAAGGTCCCTTGTGTTTTCACGTGTTGACCCTCGAGCTTTTGACTTGGACATGGTGGATTGGGGGACTGCGTTTGCCTTCGATCCGGTTCCTCGTTGTTGTTTTTGCTACTATCACTTCCCGCAGTTTAGGGTGTTAGAAGTTTCTTCTTTGGTAGTTTGCAGCATTCTGGCTCTTGGTAGCCTAGTAGGCCCTGCAGGATGTGGTTCCTGGGCTGGGTCGTTGCTGTTTCTTTGCACGTTGTGCATTTCTTGTGGTCCTGTTGTGGACAGTTGTGACTCTTTCTACTGCATGTTTCCTGTTATTTTTGTCCTTTTGGTTGACTCTTTCATGCAGTTTTACCTTGATTTTTGCTTGCTGAGGTATTCTGTTTTCTTTTGGAATACCCCAGGTTCTGAGTTGTAGCCAGTCTGGTGGCTAGTTGGAGGTGGTGTTGTTGGTGGACTTCCGGACCTTTGGAGTTCTGTTTACCTTGTTAGTGAGGTTGTTTTCAGTACTTTCTTACAGACATATATGTGTGCTGGTGGGTTCGTGTCAGGTTGTTGGCGCCCACTAGTAGTTTTTACCTTGTACTAGATATACACTATTGCTGCTACCATTTATTTTTCTGGAGATAGTCTACTTGCTTTGAGAAGGTTTTATGCTAGGTTGCTAGTTATTTTTAAACTATAATTATTATTATAAATGAAGCTCATGATCAGCATGTTTTGTAAACTTAATCACTATTTTCCAAATCACGTACGAAAACCGTTTTCTTATATATATTATATAAACTAAGTGTAGTGTCTTGCATAGCATGAGTGGTTCTCTTGGGACCCTTATGCGCTCTTTAGGGTGTAAAACCTAATTAAAGTATTTTTCCGCAACGTTTAAATATAGTTTTCTTTTGTGGACTAGATGATCCACTGAGCCGAGGGATACGGACTCTAAACATAACTGATTTTCTATTCATTAAGCACATGATTTTCTTGCATAAAGATTGTAGTTGGATTTGCCTGAGCGTCAGCAGTTATCCCCTGCTTGACGTGGCATCATGACGCGTGTTTTCTCTTACTCTGATAATTCTTAATTCGGAGAAAATGCGGGTTGTGACAGTTGGTATCAGAGGGAGGTTGCTTGACAAGTTAGTTGGGCAACCTTCCTTGGATGCTTTTAGTAGTTCAGCACCATGTCATTCACACACCGATATGTCATCAGCACGTCTTGGCAAAAGCACGAACACTACACTCATAGCATAACATGAAGTATACGGGGCATATTATGTAGTATGGGATGCATAATATGTGTTCGTATATGGATCCACCATAGGGGCTACATGTGAGGGTTATGTAGTATGGGATGCATAACCTCACCACATGACTGCGACTAGCACGTTTCTTTTTCGTTGCATGGAAATATTATGTAGTATGGGATGCATAACATTTTCATGTGTACGCCGCTCATATCATGCATTAGGGCCTTTTTTTTAGAATGCATAGCACAATCATGCATATCATAACATTGCATAAGCACAACGCGCCGAGCTAAAGATTTGCAGGATGACATATGTATACACATAAATTTTCAAACTAACATAAGTTCATGCATCCGATCTAGGCACAAGAGTTAGTGAGGTGGTGGTTAACCATCCTAGGTTAGGGCATATCATCTAATTATTGTGAAGAAGATAAACTCTCAGAGCAAGTTTAGCAGCTTTAAGTCTATATCTACATATGTATTGTCTGTACTGGTAGTCGGTTCTAGTTGTGGGATTTGGATCTGATTTGCGTTGTATTGATTTTTAGGATGGCTAGGCGTCCTGTGACTCGATCGACTCCCCTGTCTGAGGGTGAATCTTCTGGAGCTCAGAACGATGCGGTGATCGAGGGTCTGCGTTAGAGTAGCGAAGCTATGGGTAGGCAGTTGGAGGAGGTGCAAGCCCAGATTCAGTCTTTGGTGGCAGTTGTGGCAGGGCAGGCTCAGGGTGCGCAAGTTCCTGCAGGGGGGTTAGCTGTTCCTCCTCCTCCTGCACCCTTGAGGCCTCCAGTGGTGGTGCCAGCAGAGATGGCCTTCATCTCGCAGTTTCAGAGGCTGAGCCCTCCCACTTATGATGGGAAGGCAGATTTCATGGTGATAGACGACTGGCTGATCTCCATGGAGGAGATGTTCTCGTACTCAGGGATTTCAGATGATCAGAGGGTGATGATAGCCGCCTATCAGCTTAAAGGTTTGGCTAAGAGTTGGTGGCTGAGAGAGAAGGAGAGCCTGGTAGCCGGATGCTCTTGGGAAGTGTTCAAGGAGATGTTGTTGAGGAAGTTCTTACCCTCGGTCGAGCGTGACCGCCTCATGAATGATTTCCTCTATCTGAAGCAAAGGCAGCTCACGGTGGGTGAGTATGAGATAGAGTTTAGTAAGTTGAGCCGTTTTGCCCCTGGATTGGTCAGCGTTGAGGCTGATCGAGTTAAGCGATTCCTCGGTGGTTTGAGGAGTGAGGTGCAGCAGTTGGCCAGTGCTTATGGGTCAGTGACTTATGCTGGAGTTGTAGAGGCTGCTCTTAAGGTTGAGGCCATTGAGACGGCAAAGAGCAGAGGCCAGCAGTTGAGGAAGGATAAGAGGAAGTTGGTAGAGGAGAAGAAACCCCTGGTACCCGATGCTGTTCTGGGAAAGAGGAGCAGGGTGGTGTGCAGTTTTTGTGGCCGGTCAGGCCATCCTGTTGAGAGGTGTTTCAAGAAGGCGGCAGCTCAGAAGAAGGAGCAGGTTCATGCTATTCAGGGTGCTCCTGGGAGAGATGTCTCCTGTTCAGTTTGCAAGCGATCCGGGCATGATGCAGCCCAGTGTTGGTCCAGGGATAGAGTCTGCTATCAGTGTGGGCAGAAGGGTCACGTTAAGTCGAGGTGTCCTCAGGTCCAGTCAGCTCTTCCATCAGTTCCATTGCAGGCATTACCTCCACCTCAGCGTGTGGACAAGGGAAAAGGGAAACTGAACGTGATTTCTTCCGAGGAGGCTCAGACTTCGACCCAGGTGATCTCAGGTTAGTAGTTTGTTGTTTTCTTTCTAGCCTGGTAGTTTAGTTGCTAGATTATTTGCGGTACTGTTGTGCTAGTTCCTTAGCTTTGTGCGTTCCTATAGGGAAATTTAAGGTGAAGAACCGCTGGGCGCGTGTTCTGTTTGACTCCGGCGCTACCCACTCGTTCGTGGCTAGAGCCTTTGTGGAGCGTCATCGGTTGTCTCTAGATCGTGTTCGGGATTCCTTCCGTGTCAAGTTTCCCTCTGGTGAATTTGTGTTGTCAGATTTGGGTATTTTGGATTGCCCAGTTTTGTTGGGGGATTTTCTTGCGAAGGCGGATCTGAAGATGATTGATCTAGAGGACTTCGATGTCATTTTGGGCATGGACTGGCTCTCTCGGTATGATGCGGTCATTCAGTGCAAAGGAAAGCGCTTGGACTTCATCAGGGACGACAGTCAGCCCGGCAGCGTGTATGCTGATCCGTGTCAGGATTCTCCTGTTCTCTCTGCAGTATGTGTTCAGAGATTGTTTCTTTCTGATTGTTGTGTTTGTTTAGTCTCGGCGGTTGGAACCGTTGATAGCGTGCCACGCTTGGAGGAGATTCCTATTGTTCGTGGTTTCGCCGATGTTTTTCCTGATGATCTTCCTGGTATCCCTCCTGAGCGGGATGTGGAGTTTGTTATTGATTTGGAGCCGGGTACGCGTCCTATTGCTAAGGCGCCGTACCGGATGGCCCCTCGTGAGTTAGAGGAGTTGCGAATTCAGTTAGATGAGTTGTTGGCTAAAGGTTTTATCAGGCAGAGTTCGTCGCCTTGGGGTGCTCCTGTTTTGTTCGTAAAGAAGAAAGATGGGTCGATGCGGCTTTGCATCGACTATAGAGAGTTGAACAAGGTCACTATCAAGAACAGGTACCCTCTGCCGAGGATCGATGATTTATTTGACCAGTTACGTGGTAGCACGGTGTTCTCCAAGATCGATCTTCGTTCGGGCTATCATCAGCTCAGGACCCGTGAGGCAGATATTCCACTGACTGCGTTTAGGTCGAGGCATGGGCACTTTGAGTTTTTGGTGATGTCGTTTGGTCTGACCAACGCACCATCAGCCTTCATGGATATGATGAACAGGGTGTTCAAGGATTTCCTAGACAAGTTCGTTGTGGTCTTCATTGATGACGTGTTGGTTTATTCTCGCAGTGCTGAGGAGCACGAGCAGCATTTGCGTTTGGTCCTATCAGAGTTGAGGAACCACAAGTTATTCGCCAAGTTGAGCAAGTGCGAATTTTGGTTGCCTCAGGTTTCTTTTCTAGGCCACGTGGTGAACAAGGATGGGATCTCGGTTGACCCAGAAAAGATTGCAGCAGTGACGGATTGGAGTAGGCCGAATACTCCTAAGGAGATCAGAAGTTTCTTAGGGTTGGCTGGCTATTACAGGAGATTCGTGGAGGGTTTCTCTTCTCTAGCCGCACCGTTGACCAAGCTGACTCAGAAGAATGTGGCTTTTGTTTGGAGCGAGAAGTGCGAAGAAGCTTTTCAGGAGTTAAAGAGGAGATTGTGTACTGCTCCCGTTCTGACCCTTCCTACTGAGGGCGTGGATTATGATGTGTATGTGGATGCTTCGCATATAGGACTGGGATGCGTATTAATGCAGGATGGAAAAGTAATTGCTTATGGGTCAAGGCAGTTGAAAACTCATGAGCGGAATTATCCTACGCATGACCTTGAGTTTGCAGCGGTTATCTATGCGTTGAAGTTGTGGAGGCACTTACTTTATGGGGCTCAGTGCAAGATTTTTACTGACCATAAGAGCCTGAAGTACGTGTTCACGCAGAAGGAGTTGAATCTGCGTCAGCGGCGGTGGCTTGAGTATGTGGCGGATTATGATGTGGAAATCCAGTATCATCCGGGCAAGGCCAATGTGGTGGCCGACGCCCTGAGCCGAAAGACGAGAAAGATCTTTAACCTCTCCGCCGATCGATTAGTTGAGGAGTTCCTCCTTATGGATATTTCAGTGGGATGCTGTAGTTTGCAGAGTAGCTTATCTGTGGCAGAGCCGTCCTGGATTTCTTTGACTAGACTACATCAGAAGGACGATCCGGATCTGTTGCACCTTTTTACCAGGACAGAGAAGGGAGAGTTGCCAGATTTTTCTATTGATGATGCGGGTACTTTGAAGTACCGCGGCAGGTTTTGCGTTCCCGCTGTTGGGGACATTAGGAGTATGATTTGCAGTGAGGCTCATGGTTCCAGCGTTGCCTACCATCCAGGATCTACGAAGATGTACCGTGACTTAAGGCAAATTGCTTGGTGGTATGGTATGAAAGGAGATATAGCCCGATATGTTGCTGAGTGTCACACTTGCAAGCGTGTGAAGGCCGATCATGGGAGGCCTGGTGGTAAGTTGACTCCGCTAGAGATCCCGACTTGGAAGTGGGAGAGTATATCTATGGACTTCATTACGGGTTTGCCAAAATCCCCGAGAGGATTTGATTCTGTTTGGGTTATAGTGGATAGATTGACGAAGTGTGCTCACTTCGTGCCTTATAAGATTGATTACCCGATGAAGAAGATAGCGGAGTTGTACTTGAATGAAGTCATCCGACTCCACGGTGTGCCGGTTAGCATCATTTCTGATCGAGACTCCTGGTTTACTTCTCGATTTTGGCAGAGTTTGCAGGAGGGTTTGGGTACGGATCTGAGGTATTCTACTGCGTACCACCCTCAGACCAATGGGCAGACGGCGCGGGTCAATCAGATTGTTGAGGATATGATCCGGTGCTATATTTTAGACCACGGTGGAGCGTGGGATGAGCGTCTGCGACTCATGGAATTTGCTTACAATAACAGTTATCAGGAAAGCTTGCAGATGGCTCCGTTCGAAGCTTTGTATGGGAGGCGCTGTAGGACTCCGTTGTTTTGGGCTGAGGCTGGTGAGAAGCCTTTGTTGGGTCCTGATGCTTTGGAAGAGATGGAAGTCGCCGTGAAGCTTATTCGGGAAAAGCTTCGTTTAGCCTAGGAGAGGTATGAAAAGAACGCCAATCGGCGTAGGTCTGCCTTGGAGTTTTTAGTAGGGGATCATGTATACCTCAAGGTTTCTCCAATGGTTGGTGTAAAGAGATTTGGTAAAAATCGGAAATTGGACCCAAGGTATGTGGGCCCGTTTGAGGTTTTGGAGCGGATTGGTGTGTCTGCATATAGATTGGATTTGCCAGCGAACTTCCCTGGTGTTCATAATGTTTTTCATGTTAGCCAATTGCGGAAGTGTGTGCGCAGCAGTGGGCAACTCTTGAATGTTGTGCCCCAGTTAGAGCCCAACCTCTCTTTCGTTGAGGTGCCAGTTCGTATTTTGGATACTCAGGAGCGTGTGCTGCGAAAGAAGTCCATACCGATGGTGAAAATTCTATGGAAAAATCAGGATTTGGAGAGCGCGACTTGGGAGCTAGAGTCGGCCATGAGGAGGGCGTACCCTCACCTGTTTCTCTGATTTGATCGGTATGTTTCCCTTTGTAACTTCTGTTTGTTACTTTTCCTTCTTTTGTAGGAGGGTTGTGCGTAAAGTTTCGGGACGAAACTTTCTTTTAGGGGGAGTGACTGTAACGCCCCGTTTTTTTCAGCGATTATTTTTATTCTCGTTTGGCGTTACGATGACGCGTTTCCGTGGCTTGTGCCAAGTGTGGAGTACGGTTTAGCTCCTTAGAACTGAGTGCCCTGTTTGGTAGCCTGTTGACAAGATCTCCCTAGCAAACCGAGTCGTTTTGGTGACCCGGTGTGGCCTCTTGGGGGGATGTTTGTGTTTGGCTTTGTTTGGGTGTAACTCGAGTTCTGTTCGTCGAAAGTTAATTTCGACTTCGCCGTTGCGTTCGTAGCGTGGGTATTTAGCTACGGTGCGAATTTCGTCGAATTCCGAGGTAGTTCGATTTTCGCGTGGATTTGGTGCTTTATGTAATTTTGTAATTAATAATATAATTATTTAATTATATATATATATATATATAGAATGAAGGAACCGCCATCATCTTCTTCCCCGTAAGAAAACCGCCGGCCCCTTGTACGAGAGAAACGGAGTAACCGTCTACCTTCCCTTCGGACGCCGATTCCCGGAGCGTTTGTGGACGGAATTCGATTCCGAGAGTGGATTCGGATTGCTCTCGTCGAGACCTTCATTCCTGCGGTAAGAAATTCGATTTTCGTGGAGTTTTGGAAGGATTGGAATTTTCGGTTTTGGAAGTTTTCCGTCATTAATGGCCGAGTCTTTGTTCTAGGTGTTGCGGCCGTTTTGATCCGTGCGAAGAGGAGGAAAGCAGTCCAAAGCTTCGCTGAGATTTGAGGCAAGTGGTATTCTTGCCCTTGCCAAGTGTTTTCTTTGATTTTATTTGCTGAAATTGAAATCCCGGTTAGCCCAGGTTAGAGGCCTTGTTGTTCTCATTTTCTTGCTAACTATAGGGCTTAGTTCTTCCTACTGAAACCCCCCCTATGTTGTGATGTTTTGAATCCAAATTGTCGGCGTGGAGCCGTTGTTTTCCTTTATTTTTGAATGTTGCTCTGGTTCGGGTGTAGCCGAGAGGGAGAGTTAGGAGGGGGGGTGTGGTTGCCATTTTCCTTCGTTAAGATATTATTCGAATGGTTAGGCATAGTTTGAATGGTAGTAGCGTGCGACGTGATAGTTGTCTACTGCTACTGCAGTGGCGGGAGTCGTGTGCGCGTTCCGGTGTCGTTCGGGAAATTCCAAACGGTGCAGGTTGACCGCGCACGGTCATCAACCTTTAGGGCGCACGACCACTAGTCGTGTGCCTCTGTTCGTGCGCGTATAAATTTCAGTTTCCAAAGTTCTGTCTCGGGCAATCGCACGAGCGCTGGCAACAGTGCGCACGACCACTGATCGTGCGACACTGATCGTGCGCAGTTGCTAGGTTTTCTGTCAGGTTTTCCAGGTTCGTTTCGCACGATCATCAGCCGATGAGTGCGCACGACCACTGATCGTGCGTCACTGATCGTGCGCTTTGTATATTTTCTTTTGATAGGCGAATTTAGATGGTTTCGAGTGCGGGAGTTTAGATACTCAAGTGGCAGGCAACTACTCGAGTTCTGGATCTTCTGCCTTGGTCGTTCGACTGTCGTCGAGCTCCGTATTCTTTAGTGGGTTTGGGGGTAGTAACATTATTTTGGCGGCGAGTGAGGCTAGCTCACTCAACGTCAAAGTTTAGGTAGGCACTGAGTGGGTTTCACTCAACGCCTAGTCATGTTGATTTATTTCAACACTCTTCCTTTACCTTGTATTTCATTTCCGAGTGGATTTCCAGTTGTATTTCTGGGTTTTCCTTGTCGGCCGTTTTCTTTATTTTCCTAAAGGCCGAATCGTGGGACGTGGTTAGTAGTGGTGGTTGTAGCTCTTTATGGTGGTGGAGTTGAGTGATATAGCCAAGGCCACCCATGGATTTCTTGCTCCAGGTACGGGCTGGACATGTCGGGTGGAAGGTCCCTTGTGTTTTCACGTGTTGACCCTCGAGCTTTTGACTTGGACATGGTGGATTGGGGGACTGCGTTTGCCTTCGATCCGGTTCCTCGTTGTTGTTTTTGCTACTATCACTTCCCGCAGTTTAGGGTGTTAGAAGTTTCTTCTTTGGTAGTTTGCAGCATTCTGGCTCTTGGTAGCCTAGTAGGCCCTGCAGGATGTGGTTCCTGGGCTGGGTCGTTGCTGTTTCTTTGCACGTTGTGCATTTCTTGTGGTCCTGTTGTGGACAGTTGTGACTCTTTCTACTGCATGTTTCCTGTTATTTTTGTCCTTTTGGTTGACTCTTTCATGCAGTTTTACCTTGATTTTTGCTTGCTGAGGTATTCTGTTTTCTTTTGGAATACCCCAGGTTCTGAGCTGTAGCTAGTCTGGTGGCTAGTTGGAGGTGGTGTTGTTGGTGGACTTCCGGACCTTTGGAGTTCTGTTTACCTTGTTAGTGAGGTTGTTTTCAGTACTTTCTTACAGACATATATGTGTGCTGGTGGGTTCGTGTCAGGTTGTTGGCGCCCACTAGTAGTTTTTACCTTGTACTAGATATACACTATTGCTGCTACCATTTATTTTTCTGGAGATAGTCTACTTGCTTTGAGAAGGTTTTATGCTAGGTTGCTAGTTATTTTTAAACTATAATTATTATTATAAATGAAGCTCATGATCAGCATGTTTTGTAAACTTAATCACTATTTTCCAAATCACGTACGAAAACCGTTTTCTTATATATATTATATAAACTAAGTGTAGTGTCTTGCATAGCATGAGTGGTTCTCTTGGGACCCTTATGCGCTCTTTAGGGTGTAAAACCTAATTAAAGTATTTTTCCGCAGCGTTTAAATATAGTTTTCTTTTGTGGACTAGATGATCCACTGAGCCGAGGGATACGGACTCTAAACATAACTGATTTTCTATTCATTAAGCACATGATTTTCTTGCATAAAGATTGTAGTTGGATTTGCCTGAGCGTCAGCAGTTATCCCTTGCTTGACGTGGCATCATGACGCGTGTTTTCTCTTACTCTGATAATTCTTAATTCGGAGAAAATGCGGGTTGTGACAGGTATATCTAGGATGAGCTGCTGAGGAGAAGCTCCCGCTGAGGATTCTTGTCCAAGATGTCTCCGAATGGGATTAAAGAACCATACTGATACCTCATTCAGAAACTTGGGTACCAAATTTGAAATAGGAAGAAGACATCCCAGCCGTTGAGAGTTGGGCTTCCTCCTGAACTGAGGAATCAGACAACACTACGAATTTGAAGCGATCCTTCTAGGCAAAACAATAGGAAGAAAAATGAAATCTTCCTTGATCGGTGATTTCACACGTGAGGGAGGGTGATGTAGGGGTAGGCTAGTGGTGCTCGGCAACTAGACTTTAGTGCTGGTGCGAAGGTGACACACTAATGCAATTCTAAATGTAATGCAATGATCGGTATTTGACAAGTAATTTGAGCAATGTGAATTTTAGTACCACGCAAATATTGGAAATAAAGAATCCAAACAATTAATTTCAGCAATTTGGCAACGGCTTCCTCCGCTCTGAGGGCTTAAGCAAGCGCACGGCGAATAAATCCACAAACAATTAATAGCATAAGAGGAAATAACTACCACACAACCATAATCGCAGCACAATATAGATAAACAAATAAATAAAAATGTCAAGTCACAGAACACAATACCATAAATGCTCACAACGTAGAGGGCTGAACCGATACACTGAAGGATTTGAGGGCCGGATGTAAAGATGGGCGATCGGAGGTGGAACCGGTGGCGAGGAGACGGTGACGGTGGCTACCCTCGGTGGAAAGTGGTGGTAACGGGGGGTAAAACGGCCGATCCGGCCACGAAAGAGTAGATCCGGACCAGGGTGAGTAGATCCGCTATTTAGGAGCAAAACCGGGCAAAAATGGAAGGTTTGTGCGGTGGAAACAACGGATCGGGGAGTGGTAACACTAGATCACAATAGATCTAGGGTTTTCTAGGCGGTGGGAAATGGATCCACGAAGGGAAGGTGAGAGGAGTGGCCGGCTAGGGTTAGAAAACCCTTGGGGTGGCCGGTTTTGGGAAGGGAAAGGGGAGGAGGGGGGGCTGGAATGGGGCAGCAGACTTGTAGCAAGGAGGGGAGGCGGAAGGAAGCGGCTGGCCACCGGTACAGGAAAAATTCAAAAACTTTAGAAATGAATAGTAATATGTATAAATGAATAGTGAATCAAAGTGAACAATGTTGAGACCTGGACAACAACGAGCTGTTTTCAAGGGCTGGAATGGGGGCTTGCAGCGGGTGGGAACAAAGGTTTGATGCATGGAAAATGAAGGTGGCGGTAGGGGTACCTTGGGGAGGAGTTCGGCGACCTAGGAGTCGTCACCTAGGGTTCCACAGTGTCAGCACCGGGGAGGGATCGCTGGAATCTGGGAATAAGTCTTCTCCAAATTCGGCAATGACTCAATTCAGCCCCTCTACATCCTATTTATAATAAAAAAGAAGTCAGGGCATCCCCATCAACGCCTATGATTGGCCGGTGGGTTTGCCCATAAAAATACATCAAAATAAACTGAAAAAAAATAAAGTAATATAGTATTTTGACTCGCGGCGACGCTCCGGACGCAATCGCGGAGCTCGATCATCGATCCGGGCATGCCATACATGTAAATTTGCCAAATCAGCCCCGAACGGGCCCAAAACGCGTTCTCGTCTCTGCTCCGCATCAATCTCCCCGGCTTGAAAGAATTCATCTCCCGATTGATAGGGATCAAAATTCTCTCGTTGCATGCCGGGTAAAACTCGAAGAAATCCACCAGAGGCCGCCCAAGTGTCGTCGCTAGAAAGTGTCCTCGCCAATCAACTCCCCCAGATTGAAAAAGATGTCATCTCCGGTGAATGGAGATGGACATGCTGAAGTCGAAGTCCAGGGGCGAATCGATCAAACTCTGCTACAAGTACCCAAGAGTCACCAACGTCTGTAGTGGGAATGCACTGGTGGAGTCTGGTCTCCATGAAGCTCTCAACGATCAATTCATGAGTGGTAGATCCCGGTGCGATCGGTGGTGTCTGCGGTGAAACCAAAGAAGACGAGTCCCCAGGTGGGTGGAGGTCAACAATGGGTGAGGATGTATGAGGGTGATATGGTAACGACAGTGGGGATGG
The DNA here is from genome assembly GCA_039513925.1 of Platanthera zijinensis. Taxonomy (NCBI): domain Eukaryota; kingdom Viridiplantae; phylum Streptophyta; class Magnoliopsida; order Asparagales; family Orchidaceae; genus Platanthera; species Platanthera zijinensis. Next base: position 155,943,480 of record CM077084.1, on the reverse strand, counting down.
GGGTGGCTGGGTATCTCCACTGCTCGGGTCCACATACTCATGAGGTTCATAGTATGGAGCCAGATCTTCAACATTAAACACAGGGCGAATTCCCATACTGGCCGGGATGTCAAGTCGGTAGGCATTGGTCCCAATACGACTAATAATGAAGTACGGACCCATTCGCCTCGCGCTTAACTTCTTGGCAGACCCCAAAGGGAGCCTCTCAGGGCGGACTCACACCATTACCTTCTCTCCTACATTAAGTATTTGCTCTCGCCTTCGCTTATCTGCATGGGCTTTGTAATTTTCATTGCTTGCTATTATTCGTCGGCGGACCGACTCATGCAAGTCATGCAAATGTTGTGCAAAATACTCAACAGAATCATGCAGGTAATGCAAATGATGCAAAGACAACACGAAAGACACAGTACACTTTTTATAGGAAAATCTAATAATGTCTGAGATGTCTCTCAAATGTGGTGGCTTATCAGGAGGTTCTTTCGGTGGAGTGTTGACAAACTCATCCCGTTTGTGACGAGTGCTCAGATGACCGTGAAAGACAACTATACTCAAATACGGGCTCGTAAAGAGCCAAATGTCTCTCGGGGAACGTAGCGCATCAGGTGGCTCCCTAGGAGGTATGTAAGAAAAGTCATCACGAAGGAGACGACCACCTGAGTGAAAATCATGTACACTGACTAGAAGTCGTGACTTTAAAATAGGGTAAGCATCCCAGACAAGAAAGAACTCATCGGGTGGTTCAGCGGGTGGCATGTCTCAAAACTCATCCAGTGTGTGAGGTGTCATAAGGTAGGTCCTCATAATATGAGCATACTCAAGTGAACTCAAGGTAGGCCCTACATATGTCATGCTCCACTCAAGGTCCCTTCTCTGGGGCAAGGCCAGAGAAGATAATGAAAGAGGTGTCATACCTGAGTGGCTTACCCGGGTCTCAACCTCACTAAGATGTGGCGGATCATCAGGAGACTCAACATGGGGCTCTTCATAGGGCTCGTCACTAAGGTCAAGGTCCTCCTGATGAGTACCATCGAAAGGGGTAGTTCCCCTGTGCATTGGTGACATAGCCACTATGAGATCAACACCAAGCTCTGAGCTCTCAGTCGTAACGTGGCTCAGGGTAATGCCAAGGGAAAAGTGACATAGACCTACGCTCAAGACTGGGTCTCCGGGTGCAGTGTCAAGACATGAGTTTTGGGTATTAGTGTCAATCAACTCCGGACATGCCAAAAGAGGTGTGGGTGAGAGGCAAACCACTACCGAGTCAATAGGTCGCTCAGGCTCATCCTCCGTCGGAGTCACAAGATACGGGTTAGAAACAAGAGATAGATCACTCACGAGGCTAAGCATCTCGCTGGGGTGAGAGCAATCTGTATCAGGTATCACTTCCGTCGTGGGTAACAGGACAGTGATAGGCATTGTGGTGACCTCGATATGAGAAGGACTCGTACTGCGGAGGTCAAGGTGAGGGTCCAACCGACCAGCTCTGGCAGATCTCAAAGACTGATCGTAATTAAGGGCCAGCTGGTACGTCTGCTCGAGGGACTTCGAGCTATGATAAATCACCTTAGTACGGATGTCAGATCGAAGCCCAGATCGAAATCTGCAAGTGGTCATGGCTGAATCCTCTTGGATATCGCTCCTCACAACTAACTCATCAAAACAATCCCTGTACTCAGTGACATACATGGATTATTGCTGAAGGGAAAATAATTGCCTGAGCAAGCGACTCCAATATGATGAAGGTAGGTACCTCTGACACAATGTACGCTTCATGTACACCCAACTAGAAATGCGACAAAGGCGGTCTCGCTCGTGGGTCCTCTCAACGCTAGCCCAATATGCCCTCGCCTGATCTAACAGTCTAAGTCTCGCAAACTTAACGCGACGCTCGCCGAATAACTCAAAGTGATCAAGATAATACTCAATATCCACGAGCCAATAACTGAAAGACTCGGGACTCGATGAGCCTTCAAAGGAAGGGGAAACTGTACGAAACTGACTCTCAAGATCTCTCTCAAAGTGACGATCATCATAATAGTCATCCCTAAGGTAATCCGGTCGAGTCGAAGGATCAACACGATCTGCTCGCGTGCAAGGATATGAACGACGACAATCATCATACTGATTGTCGCTGGCATAGTGAGGTTGTGTCGGTGGGTTGACACGATCTCGGAAAGTGGTGTGCCGCAGACGATAATAATCATCGTGATAACGTGAGGATTTCTCTTAAGTCGCTCTATGAGATTGGGTATAGGCGGACTCAGAATCTCTCAAGAGAGGAGAGGAACGACGCCGATAATTAGTCATGGATGAACCTAAAGACTCTATATGACCTACAACTACAAAACATGCAAATGACCAAACCTTGACCCTCTGATACTAATTTGATGTAGGGGTAGGCTAGTGGTGCTCGGCAACTATGACTCTAGTGCTGGTGCGAAAGTGACACACTAATGCAATTCTAAATGTAATGCAATGATCGGTATTTGACAAGTAATTTGAGCAATGTGAATTTTAGCACCACGCAAATATTGGAAATAAAGAAGCAAACAATTAATTTCAGCAATTTGGCAACGACTTCCTCCGCTCGGAGGGCCTAAGCAAGCGCACGACGAATAAATCAACAAATAATTAATATCATAAGAGGAAATAACTACCACACAACCGTAATCGCAGCACAATATAGATAAACAACCAAATGAAAATGTCAAGTCACAGAACACAATACCATAAATGCTCACAACGTAGAGGGCTAAACCGAGACACTGAAGGATTTGAGGGCCGGATATAAAGACGGGCGATCGTAGGTGGAACCGGTGGCGAGGCGATGGCGACGGTGGCTACCCTCGGTGGAAAGTGGTGGTAACAGAGGGTAAAACAGCGGATCCGTCCACGAAAGAGTAGATCCAGACCGGGGTGAGTAAATCCGCTATTTAGGAGTGGATCTGGGCAAAAATGGAAGGTTTGTGCAATGGAAACAACGGATCGGGGAGTGGTAGCACTAGATCAGAATAGATTAAGGGTTTTCGGTGCAGTGGGAAGTGGATCCACGAAGGGAAGGTGAGAGGAGTGGCCGGCTAGGGTTAGAAAACCCTTGGGGTGGCCGTTTTTGGGAATGAAAGGGGCAGAGGGGGTGCTGGAATGGGGCAGCAGGTCTGTAGCAAGGAGGGGAGGCGGAAGGCAGCGACTGGCCACCGGTACAGAAAAATTCAAAAACTTTAGAAATGAATAGTAATATGTATAAATGAATAGTGATCAAAGTGAACAATTTTGAGACCTGGACAGCAACGGGCTGTTTTCAGGTGCTGGAATGGGGGCTTGTAGCGGGTGGGAACAAAGGTTTGATGCGTGGAAAATGAAGGTGGGAGTAGGGGTACCTTGGGGAGGAGTTCGGCGGCCTAGGAGTCGTCACCTAGGGTTCCACGGCGTCGGCACCGGGGAGGGATCACTGGAATCCGGGAATAAGTCTTCTCCAAATTCTGCAATGACTCAATTCAGCCCTCTACATCCTATTTATAATAAAAGAGAAGTTAGGGCATCCCCATCAACGGCTATGATTGGTCGGTTGGTTCGCACATAAAAATACATCAAAATAAACTGAAAAAAATAAAGTAATATAGTATTTTAACTCGCGGCGACGCTCCAGACACAATCGCAGAGCCAGATCGTCGATCCGGGCACGCCATATATGGAAAGTTGCCAAATCAGACCGGACCCAAAATGCGTCCTCGTCTCTGCTCCGCATCAGAGGGAAGGCTAGGTTTTCAGAGAAGGCTGGTGAGATTGAATACTCCCTTTTCCCTGATCGTGAGAAAAAACAGAGAGATTATTTCATTTCTCCTTCAAATTTGAAGCAAAGCAGTGGTGTGGAGTTAAGGTTTCTGGCACAAGACTGTCCGGCTTTCGCTTCCTGTTGCATGTTCTTCCAGCTTTGGCGAGGCGTGGGCGCTGGACGGAGGGGAAGAAGCTGTTGGGCTTGCTTGCGTCAATGGTTTTTCGGGAGACGCGCGAGGATTTTTGGGAGAAGCAAAACATTGATTTGATAAGTTTAAATTTGGGTAGGACCAAGACCCGGGAGACAGCAGAATACCCAAAAAATAGTGAAATTTGAAATAAAGAAGTATTACTGAGGGGCATTTTGGTCCGATGAATGTTACACCATACCTCCTTTCCTCTTCCCTTATATAATAAAGATAAAACTCAAGTGATCATTTAAATTGAAGATACAATGGGCATAAACATATTAATCTCCAACACGACTATGATAAAAACGATAAATAAATGCACAACATAATAAAACGCCAAAATAAGACATACGTATTGAAAGACGACATAATACAAACATAAAGACAACAATATAATACATCCTTGATTTGATAATAACAAATTCTGATTAGTATCTAATCTCTATTTGCTAGTGTTTGTTTCATAATGTGCATGTTTACGAATTACTATTGATACAAGTGTTGGATGCTACAACACAAATCAAGCTGTAATGAAAAGTTTAAGTCCAAAAATGCTACCTACCGCAAGTGGTAGTTTATATTACCCGGCGATAATACTCGACGCACGTCGTCCTGCAATTCATGATCAGTTATGGACTTAGAGAATTCCTGGATTGCCTGAAGAACTTCTTGAAGGAGGCTATCACTAGCGATAACCACCGTCGCCTAATGATGATAGCTTATCTAAGCACTTGGAGCAGTCCCTCGATGGAGGCTAGGCAACATGGATGGACTTGAAGATATCACACTACCGCCCGCTATAGTCAATAGTGTCGATGATAAAAATACGGAGTTTGATGATACATTTCAAAGGTCACTCTCGCCCGAAGGTAGTAGATATCTCCTAATGTTAGCAGCTATAGCCTGACGTTGGCGGCTATATCCTGACGTTAGTGTAATCCTATACATGGAAACCTCGCAGTGCAGAGGAGAAAGGAGCGTGGACAATTCAATAGCCATTATTGCCCAGCGTTTTCTTGAACCTTCATATGGAGACCTTGGTTGTGTTGAAGATGAAAAAGAGTGCATGATTTTCAAAATTTGGCTTTATCGCTCCGTAGTAGTCGCCACTGCAGACGATGGCTCCTAGAGAAATAAAAACTCATTCCTTACTCTTGGGATTGAGGATTCATCATGAGATTTTGAAGAGAGGAGCTTGCCCCAGTCGTCTAAGAACACTCCAACATTCTTATCCTTCAACTCTAAGAGATTTCAAGAAAATCAAAGATTAAAGCGATCATTCAAGAGAAAGGGCTTGCATAGAAGGACGATGATCTCAAGCGAGCCTTCATCTTCCTTTGACATTATATTTCGGGGAGTTCTCCGCTGAAATATTTTATTTCTCCCTTGTATTTTATTTTGTTGATTGAGTTTAGATTGAATATCTTTGTATTTTGTACGAAATGCCTCTGTGACAAATAGATCCAGGTAGGTCTAGGAAGTAGAATTCTCCTCATGTGTGATGACTAGGTTTATGATAGATCTAGAGAGTTATCTAGGGAGTAGAGGCTTGAGGATAATCTAGAGGTGGATTATTTAGAGCCAGCCTGTTTATTGTGTGAGTCGGATCAAAAACCCAAAATATTTCTACTGCCTTGTGGTCTTTGCCTCAAAAGATTGAAATCATGTGTATAAGATTTTATTTAAATGTTAAATTTTATTTTTTCTAATCATATTGGTTTGAATATCTAATTCCACAGTGCAAACCAGTTTCATCATTCGAGTTTTTGTTTGCAAAAAGGAAAATTAAAATTTTGTATGAATCCTTATTGACCCCCCCCCCTCTAAGGAAGTCACACAATCCAACACTCTATGCGACCTGGATCGTCTTTCAGTCACAACAATGAGGATATGCACCCATCACGGTGGTCAAGACTCCTTTCTGTACCCGCAACTCTAGTCTCCCAGTTTTATGCACAGTTGGGAAGATGAACTGTACCGGTGCGTTCACCTTTTCTTTTTTGTTCTCAAGCTATCGCTGGTAGAGGACACATGTTACATAGGGTAAGTTTTTTTCTCCCGCTGGAGTTTGGTTTAGGACATATATAGATATATGTCCTTCATGAAAAACTCTTATTGTTGATTTCATCCTATAACCAAGAATAATGACGGGTATATGGTAGAGTCCCTAGCTTGTAGAGAGTGTGCCAGATGGTTTCTTCATATAGGATGGGAACCACACCCAATATTCTGCCTCTTCACACCTATGTGGAGGAAACCGTCATGTGTGTGATCCTCACATAGTGCTCGAACGTTCCCATTGACATGGTCTTTATCATCATATCTGCTTCATTGTCATCCGTGTTCACCTTTTGCAAGTTCAACTCTTACTTTGTTGTGTCACGTTTCCAATGATGTCGTGCATCGATTTTCTTGGACCTCAAGTGGAAGGTTGGGTTCTTTACCAAGTGTAGGACACTTTGACTGTCGCACAATAATATATATCACTTTTGAGTGAATCTTAACTCTTTGATGAACCTCTTCATCCAGAGGAGCTCTTCCCCAGTCTTAATAACGAAAATGATCTCTACCTCAGTGGTAGATAGTGAAACGCACTTCTATAATCTCGACTGCCACGACACTGCTCCCCATGCAAACATAATCAGGTTAGCTAAAGTTGTTCTCCTGGAGTTCACGTTTTCAGCCATATCAACATCAACGTGGCTCATAAGCTCTGGATCACCCCCTTCAAACCTCATCATCAAATATTGTGTCTTGTAGATGTCCGATAATCCACTTCACAACATCCTAGTGCTCTCTCCCTAGATTGAAGAGAAATTTACTCAAAGTGTCAACAACATGTCTAATGTTAGGGCTTTTGCAAATAATGACGTATAAAAGACTACCTATCGCAGAAATATATGGAACCTTCTGCGTCTCTTCAATGTCATCAAGTGTAGTCGGGCATGATCAGTTGTAAGCCTGAAATGAGCCACAAGAGGCGTGCTCACCCTCTTCTCTTGATCATCCCGAATCTTTGCAATATCTTTATAATGTAACTCTCATGTGACTGCTACAGTAACTTGGAGTTGTGGTCTCTTCGAATATGCATCCTCATAATAGTCTTTGTCATTCCTAAGTCCCCGTAAAAACCATTGAGCTCAACTGCCTCTTCAGCTTAGATATGTACGTAGTGTTCTCCACTATCAAAATGTCATCGACATAGAGCAAGTGAGTAATGAAGTCATCTGAACTAAACTGTCTCACAAAGACACAGTGATCAAGAGTGATTCCCTTGAAGTTAATATCTTCCATGAAGGAATAAAACTTCTTATACCACTCTTGCATTCTTGCGATGCCTGCTTCAAGCCATACAATGTCTTCTTCAACGGACAAACAAGCATCTCCTTGCCTTTAACCATGAACCCCTCAGGATGCTTTATGTTCATTTTCTCTTCAAGATCAGTATGCAGGAAAATTGTTTTCACATTCATCTGCTTCACCTCCAAATCAAGCTTAACATCTAAGACAAAAACAATTTATTTGATGGCATCTTCCTCACGAGTTAGAATGTCTCATCAAACTTTACACCTGGTTTTTGATTGAAACCCTTCACCACTAATCTTGCTTTAAATCTGAGTGGAGAAGAATGGTTCCCACATATTACCTTGTAGATCCGTTGATTCTTCAGGGTCGTTCACCCTTATGCATTTTCACTAGCTCATGTGTTAGTTTTCATACTGGGATTACATCTCTTCCTATATGAAAACTATCTAATCCTTCTATATGCTTTTCACGACCTTATCAAAAAACACTCAAGCTCCCTCGTATCAGCAATAGTACAAACTCGGATGTTGAATATCTAACGATAGGGTGTCTAGATCTGTCGAACCTTCGTGGGGAAGGCTAAACTACTAGTGTAGTAACATCACGTGTGATGTCCTCTGTGACTCCTTGCTCATCATAAGTGGTGTTCTCATGATCTGAAAGTTTCATGATATCTAGTACTACTGGCTTAGGCATTGCAACCTCCTCAAATTCATCACCTCTAATCATAGGAGACTCCACATCAATACAAAATTCAACTTCTTCAATACTCTCAGAATATAAAAAACATCTGATCCTCGTAGAAGATGGTATCTTGATTCGTTATTAGCTTCTTCTCCACTGGATAAAAAAATCTATAGTCAAACTCGCGCTGCCCATAGCCAATAAATATACAAGGCCCGGTCTTCGACTCCAACATGTATTTCTCGTCCTTTGAGACATGCACAAAGGCTTTACAACCGAAAATTATCAAGTGATTATGGCGCAGGGTCTTCCCAATTCAGACCCTATCAGGAACATCCTCTCGCAGTGCATAACTGGGTGAGAGATTGATAATATGTGCGACTGCACCCAAAACATGTAGGTAGCTTTGACTCGGATATCATGCACCTAAATTTCTCCATCAGTATCTTATTCATTCTTTTTGCTATATCATTCTGCTGCGACATCTTAGGAGGAGTCTTCTATTGCCAGATCATGCTTTTTGTAGTACTCATCAAAGGGATCAATATATTTACCCTCGTTGTTGGATTTAATGTTCTTTAGTTTCTTTCCAAATTGTCCTCTCATCTGGATCTTAAGGCCTGCAAACATCAATATTTATGAGCTCTAGTGACTGTGATCTCCCATTAGAGATATGATTGTGGAATGATACTCTTTTATGTTTCGTAGAATGCAGTACTCACACCTCTCCAACTAATGGAACCACACCTAATATTGTGTTTGTGCTTAAGGCATGACATTGCCCTTATTGAATCTTAGATTGTCCGTGAATGCTAGACAATATTGCTGATGACCAAGGAAACCCAATTAACATGAGAGGAGAGAAAACAAAGTTAGATGATTGTATCGAAGTTGGAGTATCCTCCACGAACCCAAAAGTGTAAAGAACTCTAATGGGGAACAACGACGTGAACCCGCAATGGAGCATGAGTTTTGGGCTTGTTCGAGGCTGATTTGCCATCTGCCATATTTAGCATCTCCGGATTGACAATCCGACTCCACGAAAGTGTTGAAGTATGAGATCGGGCGGTCTGGCGGTTTGAGCCTGGCGGGTTGTAGACCGCGCGGTCTAGAGGTTACTCTCCAGCAGTTTGATATCCAGGCTGTTGCTGTTTGTAGTCCGGCGGTCTGGCAGTTTATCTCCGGTGGCTTGGAAACCGGGCGATCTAGTGGTCTCCTACCGCATCTCTCTCTCTTGCTTCTTGTATTGCCGAGTGGTTAGCACATTGTCTAACCGCGTGGCCTGTTCAGTCTGTTGTTCTAGCCGCTCAGATTTTGTATAGCTTTAGTCTCACATTATTAGTTTGTACTCTCTCCTCCATTCTATAAAAGGGAGAGCATACCTTTGTAAATGATATCTTTTTGAATAATAAAAATTTCAATTATTCAAGGTTCCGGCTTATTTTTTAGTAGTTTGTTCGCTATTTTCACATGGTATCAGAGGACTCGATCTCCTCATGATTCTGTCCGGCCTCTCTAACCGCGTGCCATAACCGCGCGGCTTGCTTCTTATCGCGACCTGTCCTCGCGACTTGTTTCTTCCGCCGGCTTGTGCCCTGTTCGCGCGACTTCCTTCTCTCCTTATCATTGCCCTGTGTGTGTGCGACCTCTTTGTTTCCCCATCTTCTCACCGCGATCTGTCGCCGCGATCTGTTTGTCTCCAAGCAGATCATCCTTCTGTTCGCGCGGGCTACCTTCTAGCCGCTCGACTTCTTTCCCTCTGCTTGGTTCTGCAGCTTGATCGTGGCTATTCTGGCCGCTGGTGTCTTACATCGTGACCGCCGCTGGTGTCTTACATCGTGACCGCCGCTGAGCTTCTGTTTCCTAACCGCGTGGCTTGTTTCCTAACTGCGCGGCTTCTCGTTCCTTTCTCCTATGGCTCCTTCTGAGACTTCAACTGCCACCACTCCTGTCGCCAATCCGGCTCCGCCTCCTCCTCCTACTCCTTTCATAAACCTTAGCACGGTTTCGAAACTTGTTGGTTCCAATTATCCGTATTGGAGCGTCTCTTTCACCTTTCTCCTTCGCTCTCAGCGCAAACGTCATCACCTGACCGATAACCCTCTTCCTCCAAACTCTTCTCAATTTGAGGACTGGGATGCGAGTGATTCCCTTGTCCGCACTTGGCTGGCAAACAGCCTCTCTGATGAATGTCTTCCCGTCATACGCAATGATGAGACGGTCAAGGCCGCATGGCTTCACCTTGCTCCTCTCTACTCGAAGGGGGCCGAGACATCCCGCATTTATACTCTCTATGCGGACCTCTTTGCTCATCCTTCCATGTCTCCTGCTGCAGCTTATCAGCAAGTTCAGGCTCTTGGCGTCGAGATCCTCCAGAATCGCCCCTTCTCCGCGGACTTAGCCGAGTAGCACAAACACTTCTAGGAGCTCCTGGTTGTTTGTTATCTTCTCCGACTCCCCGAGTCTTTTGATATGATCCGCCAGCAGATCTTGGGCAAAGCCAAGTCTCCCACCTTGGATGCCACTGCGGCTCGCATCGCCGCTGTTACTTCGCTGCTCTAGCGCCCTCTGTTGTACTCCCCTCCTCCACAGGACTCCTATGCTCACCATGTAATACCTCTCCTGTAAAGACCATATAATATGGGTCCGGCCGGGGCCCCACAACATACGGACACCACAGCTTTAGTATTAAAAGATGATATGAAACTACCCAAACTCAAAACTCCAGACATACACAGCGGAAACATAAAACTAAAAGACAGAAGTTATCCACTAACCATAGAGTATCGAAATGGCCTTAAGGCCTTACACAATATAAGTCCAAAAATATAAAAGTGCCAAGCACCCCTAGGCTACCTCGGCATGCAAGCCGGACATGATCAAACAACATCAACAAAACAAGGAAAAGAAACTAGCCAAGCACAGCAACACTTCATGAGGCTTAGGGCCTTTCGCCCGGCGCACTAGCTCCTACATGCGATCCTTGCCCTGAAAGGATTTGAAGTAACGTGGGTCAGCAAAGGCTGACCTCTACTGTGTAACAAACACATCTCCTCCCGGCCGTCCCTAACGGACCCCGGGGTACCACTCCACCTGCAAGTTAGCACTTCGTATACCAAAAGAGCATATATATATTAAAGCGGTAAACAGGCTTGGATGTCTCAAACAGCATACATGTTCTCTATGTTTTGTACAAAGTAAAAGGGGCCTACTATGCAACATGAATGCAACCCGGGTTTCACCCAAGGCACCCTAGCTCGTATGCATCTAGCACAACATCAAACATTGGGTACTTCCGTTTCCCCATTGGCTTAAAGCCGCAAACAAAAAGGGAAACACCGTGTCCCCAACGGCACACAGGCCGTCACACGAAACCTTGCAATGGCCCCACCTGCACATGGGTCTTAAACCCCGGGCTTGCCCGCATAATCTGACGTCGCACGTCAGGGTTCCGTCTCACACTGACCGATTCTAAGAAGCCTTGCTGGACCCCACCCGCTCATGGCTACATTGCCCGGGCTTGCCCTCCGCTCGGCATTCTCGTCAGTCTCACACAAGGGCTAGTCTCGCCGGGACACTTTCCCCACATGACTTGCGCGTCACGGGATAGCCAGCCGACCACGGAGACCTAGCCGCACCTTTGCACAGCACAAAACAAGGTTTCCCCACCCCAATTACCACTCGCACTGTGTCTTTCCCGTGCTCCAAGGAAACCATCTACCGCACAAAGCGGAGCTAAGCTCGTCCGGTTCCGACTACGAGTACTCACTCAAATACAAGGGGGAAAACACATACATACAACGACGTATTGCCGCAACGGATTTTCTACCGAAGCTCGCTATGCAACATCACCGGGTCGGACTATCGGTTGCGACCACGGCTTCACCCACAATGCCTAATCCGCTAACGGAGCAGATCTCTAATGCAAGCATGCCGGGATGAACATACTCAACCCGGAGGTTCCTCTTGAACCGCTACATGAACCCCTCTCATTTGAGAGATTCGGCGCTCAAAATACGAAAGGAAGTGGATGCTATTCATGCATCCTAAATCCTAAAAACCGAGAGGAGAAGTGTCGTTACCTTCCGTCCCCTCTTCCTAGCCATGGAGAAGATTTGCCCGGATGAACACCACCGCAACGCTCCCACCTTCGCGGATCTGAACTCCGCTCACGAAACGGACCTCCGAAGCTTCGCCGGCGGCCGGAACTTGGCCTCCTTGCTCTCCCTTCTCTCTAGAACTTAGAGAGATAAAAGAAAGTGGGGAATGAGGGTTTGGAACCCTATTCCCGGCCTTAAAACCCAGGGAGGCTCCCCACCGTTGGATCTTCCAAAGAAAAGAACGAACGGCCACGATCGGAACTCAAATTAGAAAATCTGGGCCGAACACGGGTTGCAACACGGCCGTGTGCATGGCCGTGTTAGCCATTCGTCGTCTCGATCGATTCGAAAACCAGCACATGGCTCCTGACACGGCCTTCGACACGGCCGTATCGCGCTCCACACGGCCGTGTCGTGACCCGTGTTACGGTACCCGTTTTCAACATTTTCAGTCAGAGAAGTACACGGCCTATGACACGGCCCCTGACACGCCCGTGTCACCTGGGACACGGCCGTGTACAGACCCGTGTCATGCCCCGTGTGCAAAACCTCAAACAGTTCGAAACGACCCGATGCTACACGGCCTGGGACACGGCCATGTGCCTGGCCGTGTTCCGCACCCGACGATCGTCGACCTTAACATGGTCGACCACACGGCCAGCTCGACACGGCCGACACGGCCTCCGACACGGCCGTGTCGGGACCCGTGTCACCTGCTCAAAAAAAACCTTTTGTCCAAAAGCGATCCCCATCGCTCCTACAACATTTTGGGGCGTTACAATTCTCCCCCCCCCCTTAAAAGAATTTCGTCCCAAAATTTAAAACATGGAAAGAACACAAATTCTAAACGATACCTGAGGAGAAAAGCTCGGGGTACTCCTCCAGCATGGCCTGCTCTCGCTCCCATAAGAGCTCCTCGCAGCCACAATTGTCCCAACGGACCTTTACGAGTCGGACCTCCTTGTTCCGCAGTTGCCGAACCTCTGAATCTTCTATCCCGACAGGACATACTCGCGCCCTCAAGTCTTCCTCTACCGGCACCGCCGCCGGTTCAATCACCACGCTGGCCTCTAACAAGACTTTCCTCAGGACGGAGACGTGGAAAACGTCATGCAATCCACTTAACTCTGCGGACAACACCAACCGGTACGCTGCCTCTCCCACTCGCTCGATGACCTTGAATGGTCCCAAAAATCTCGGACTCAGCTTCTTGAGTCGGCGAACTCGTGAAACGCCTTTGAACGGCTTGATCTTAAGATACACCCAGTCGCCCACCGCGAATTCCACATGCCTGTGGCGAGCATTGTAATACTTCGACTGCCGGTCTTGAGCTACCTTCATGCGCTCTTGGATGGTCCGCACTAGCTCACTAGCGTCGGCTACCACTTCTTTCCCCAAAAGCTTTGTGTCTCCCGCCTCTGTCCAAGACATCGGTGTTCGACACCGCCTTCCATAAAGAGCTTCATAAGGCGCCATCTTGATACTAGCTTGGTAGCTATTGTTATACTCAAACTCCACCATGAAGAGGTGATCCTCCCACTTCTTGCTGAAGTCGAGAGTGCACATCCTTAGCATATCTTCCAAAGTACGGTTCGTTCTCTCAGTTTGCCCATCGGTTTGAGGATGAAAAGCCGTACTGAACTTGAGTTTTGTGCCCAAGCTCTTTTGCACCAACCGCCAATCCTTAGACGTGAAACGTCCATCCCGGTCGCTGACTATACTCTTCGGAATCCCATGGAGTCGTAGAATATTGCGGACGTACAACTCCACCAACTTTTCCACACCGTCCTCCTTCCGGTTTGGGATGAAGTGTGCCACTTTGGTCAAGCGGTCCACAATCACCCAAATGGCGTCATTACCCTGCTGCGATCTAGGCAACCCATGCACAAAATCCATGGAGATGTCATCAAATTTCCATTCGGGGATTGGAAGAGGCTTCAAGAACCCGCCCGGCTTCTGACACTCGGCCTTCACTAAGGCACATGTTTGGCACCGACTCACACACAAAGCTACATCTCGCTTCATCCCAGGCCACCAATAGGACTTCTTCAAATCCAAGTACATCTTTGTACCACCTGGGTGAACGGAGTACTTAGTGAAGTGGGCCTCATACATCAACTCCTCGCAGAGCTTACCGAACTGCGGTACACAAATCCTTCCGCCCTTCCTCAGAACCCCATCAACCATCTCTCAGGCGCTACCCTCGCCCTTAAGAGCTTCCTCCACGAAGGGTTGGAACTCCTCATCCACACGGGTCGCTTCCTGAATACGATCGCATAAGTCATTCTGCATCTCAATCCAGTTTAGCCGAGCCACGCTAGACTCGCCTCTTGCCACACATTCCAAACCAAGGGACTCCCAGTCCCGCCTTAACCGCTCATCGTGAGCTTCAATCCAACTTCCTTGCCCCGAGTATTTCCTACTCAAAGCATCTGCCACCACATTGGCTTTTCCTGGCATGTACTGAATCGCCACCTCGTAGTCCCCAAGGAACTCGACCCACCTGCGCTGCCGCATATTTAGGTCCTTCTGGTCTAGGAGATACTTTAGACTCTTGTGGTCCGTGAAGATCTCCACCTTCGCACCGTAAACGTAGTGCCTCCACAGCTTCAAAGCAAAAATTACCGCCGCCAATTCTAGATCATGGACGGGGTAATTTCTCTCATGAGGCTTCAGTTGCCTCGACCCAAAAGCTATCACACTGCCATGCTGCACCAACACGCACCCTAAACCGCATCCGGATGCGTCGCTGAAAATCTGAAATCCTTCGGTCCCCTTTGGTAGACTTAGGATCGGTGCCATCATCAGCCTCTCCTTCAGGGTTTCAAACGCCTGACTGCACTCTTGTGTCCACACGAACTTCTGATCCTTGCGAGTTAGCGAAGTGAGGGGTAGAGCTATCCGCGAAAAGTTTTCCAAAAACCTTCGGTAGTACCCGGCTAGTCCAAGAAAGCTCCGGACTTCCGCCACAGTCCTCAAAATTGGCCAATCTCTGATGGCTTCCACTTTCGTTGGATCTACCGCCACCCCATCCCCACTAATCACATGGCCTAAAAACACCACCTTCTCCAACCAAAACTCGCACTTGGAGAACTTCGCATAGAGCTGGTTCTCTCTCAATATTTGCAACACTGTCTTCAAGTGCACCTCGTGCTCCTCTTCCGACTTGGAATACACCAAAATGTCATCGATAAAAACGACGACGAACCTGTCCAAGTATTCGCGAAACACTCGGTTCATCAAGTCCATGAACACGGACGGCGCGTTCGTCAACCCGAACGGCATCACCGAGAACTCAAAATGACCATATCTCGTACCAAACGCCGTCTTGGGTATGTATTCGTCACGAATCCGCAACTGATAATATCCGGACTTCAAGTCCAACTTAGAGTACACCACCGACCCCACCAACTGGTCAAAGAGATCGTCTATCCGAGGAATCAGATACTTATTCTTGATTGTCAATTTGTTCAACTCTCGGTAGTCTATGCACAAACGCATACTACCATCCTTTTTCTTTACGAATAACACCGGCGCACTCCACGGTGAAGAGCTGGGCCTGATATACCCTTGCTCCAAAAGATCCCGCAACTGAACCTTGAGCTCGGCCAACACCTTTGGTGCCATCCTAAATGGTGGACGTGACACCGGTCTAGCCTCGGGCACTAACTCGATGGAGAAATCAATCTCCCGCCGAGGAGGTGCTCCCGTTAGCTCCTCGGGAAAAACATCTCCAAACTCCGCCACCACGGGCACTTCCCCAAGAGACAGCCTGGAAAGGCTAACCTCCAACAACACTACTAGAGCTACACCTCCCTAGTTAACAGCTCGCATTAGCTGAAGTGCCGAAACTAGGGAACAGGCCACTCCATGCAGGCCTTCAAACTTGACTTCCACTTGACCCACGCCCCTCAGGGTTACCACCTTGGACAAGCAGTCGATACTGGCACGCTGCTCCGCTAGCCAGTCCATCCCCAAGATCACATCGAACTCGGACAATGGCAAGATCGCCGCTACCAACACGAAGTCGACCCCCTCAAGACTCCAACAAATCCGGCCTCTAGCCCTGGTAGTCATAGATGACCCATTGGGCATGCGCACCTTCAACTCTAAGTCCGTTAAGAAGGACTCAACTCCAATCCTCCGGATGAAACTTTCCGCAAGGAAGGAGTGCGATGCTCCCGTATCGAAAAGTACCCTAGCGGGGTACCCTGATACCACTACAAAGCCTACACACAAGCAACAAATATAAAATGGCTTGAAAGGAAGAAATCTAAGGTGCAGGTTGAATTCTCGTACCTGTCACCACATCGGGTTGACGGATTGCTTCCTGCTGCCCAAGGTTGTAGGCCCTTGGCTGCACTGGTTGAAACCGGGAAGCACTCGACTCCGCCATCTTCCCTTTCTCTGCGGCACTGGGGCCGGAGCGCACAGTCTGCTCCTTCCTTGGCTCTTGCTCAGCGCCCCCTTGGGTACAAAATCTTGCTATGTGGCCTGGCTTGCCACAACTGTAACACGTCTGCGGTCCCTTAGAGCGTGACCCTCCGGACGTCCAATTACTTTTCTCGCCCGACTTAAACGGGGGAGGCTTCTTCTTCCATCGGCTCCCTTCCGCCTTTCCATGGGACTGAGCCGACTTCTTCTCTTCCCCTGCTTGGGTGTGAAACCCTTTCGGCGCTGGGATCGCTCCATATCGCTCTCCAAAATTCGGGCCGCCTCCACCAATTCGTTGAAGCCCGCACGCTTCATCGATATGAGGGGTTGTCTTAGATTTTCCCTCAATCCGTGGTAGAAGAGATTGTCCCTCTCTTCATCGTCCGCCATGGTCGTCCCCGCATAACGACCCAATCGAGTAAATTCCTGAACATACTCATCCATTGTTTTGTCTCGCTGCACAAGATGTAGAAACTGCCTCTGGAGGGCTAACCTTGTTGATGCGGGAATGTACTTCTTCAGAAAGGCATTCCCAAACTCCTCGATGGACGGTGTGCGTCCTGGGAACTGCCGACCACTGTGGCTCACCCACCATAACTTGGCATCTCCCTCCAACATAAAGGCTGCGAACTCTGCCTTTTTCTCATCTGGCGCCTCTGCCGCCCTCAGAAGCTCCTGAATCCTAGCCCACCAATCCTCTGCATCTGTGGGCGTGCCGATTCCCTTGAAGGTTGGAGGGTGGAAACTCAAAAAGTACTTCATTTGCCGGTCCCCATGCCCGACAACCACTCTCTCGGCCTGCGGCTCCGCCCGCCTGGCCTCCTCAACCTGCGCGGTCGCTGCCGTGACTGGGGTAGCAGGAGTTGCTACCTGAGCAACGGGAGCTGCTACCTGTGCTATCGCTGCAGCTTGGGCCGCCACCATCGCTTCTGCAAGCATACGGCAGAAGTCGGCCGGTGTGACCCCCATCCCTAGCAGACCTTGCGCAGTCGCACTACTTGCCGAGAGCTCTTCTCTTGGCCTCGAGGTCCCAGCCTCGTTGCTTGCACTCTAAACACAAGCAAGAAAACACAAATCAGCCTCTAATCGCAAGACTCGAACACAAGGACACTCATGGTCCCGCGATACTCCTATGTGGATAACTTCTAATACGCGACTCGACTTATAATTTCGACCGCGAAACTTCTCCTTGGAACGCTAACCTCCCTCTGATACCAAATTGTAACACCTCCCCTGTAAAGACCATATAATATGGGTCCGACCGGGGCCCCACAACATACGGACACCACAACTTTAGTATTAAAAGATGATATGAAACTACCCAAACTCAAAACTCCAGACATACACAGCGGAAACATAAAACTAAAAGACAGAAGTTATCCACTAACCATAGAGTATCGAAATGGCCTTAAGGCCTTACACAATATAAGTCCAAAAATATAAAAGTGCCAAGCACCCCTAGGCTACCTCGGCATGCAAGCCGGACATGATCAAACAACATCAACAAAACAAGGAAAAGAAACTAGCCAAG
The DNA here is from genome assembly GCA_039513925.1 of Platanthera zijinensis. Classification (NCBI taxonomy): domain Eukaryota; kingdom Viridiplantae; phylum Streptophyta; class Magnoliopsida; order Asparagales; family Orchidaceae; genus Platanthera; species Platanthera zijinensis. The sequence continues at coordinate 155,925,457 of CM077084.1, read as the reverse complement.
CACAGCAATACTTCATGAGGCTTAGGGCCTTTCGCCCGACGCGCTAGCTCCTGCATGCGATCCTTGCCCTGAAAGGATTTGAAGTAACGTGGGTCAGCAAAGGCTGACCTCTACTGTGTAACAAACACATCTCCTCCCGGCCGTCCCTAATGGACCCCGGGGTACCACTCCACCTGCAAGTTAGCACTTCGTATACCAAAAGAGCATATATATATTAAAGCGGTAAACAGGCTTGGATGTCTCAAACAGCATACATGTTCTCTATGTTTTGTACAAAGTAAAAGGGGCCTACTATGCAACATGAATGCAACCCGGGTTTCACCCAAGGCACCCTAGCTCGTATGCATCTAGCACAACATCAAACATTGGGTACTTCCGTTTTCCCATTGGCTTAAAGCCGCAAACAAAAGGGAAACACCGTGTCCCCAACGGCACACAGGCCGTCACACGAAACCTTGCAATGGCCCCACCCGCACATGGGTCTTAAACCCCGGGCTTGCCCGCATAATCTGACGTCGCACGTCAGGGTTCCATCTCACACTGACCGATTCTAAGAAGCCTTGCTGGACCCCACCCGCTCATGGCCACATTGCCCGGGCTTGCCCTCCGCTCGGCATTCTCGTCAGTCTCACACAAGGGCTAGTCTCGCCGGGACACTTTCCCTACATGACTTACACGTAACGGGATAGCCAGTCGACCACGGAGACCTAGCCGCACATTTGCACAGCACAAAACAAGGTTTCCCCACCCCAATTACCACTCGCACCGTGTCTTTCCCGTGCTCCAAGGAAACTATCTACCGCACAAAGCGGAGCTAACCTCGTCCGGTTCCGACTACGAGTACTCACTCAAATACAAGGGGGAAAACGCATACATACAACGGCGTATTGCCGCAACGGATTTTCTACCGAAGCTCGCTATGCAACATCACCGGGTCGGACTATCGGTCGCGACCACGGCTTCACCCACAATGCCTAATCTGCTAACGGAGCGGATCTCTAATTCAAGCATGCCGGGATGAACATACTCAACCCGGAGGTTCCTCTTGAACTGCTACACGAACCCCTCTCATTTGAGAGATTCGGCGCTCAAAATACGAAAGGAAGGGGATGTTATTCATGCATCCTAAATCCTAAAAACCGAGAGGAGAAGTGTCGTTACCTTCCGTCCCCTCTTCCTAGCCATGGAGAAGATTTGCCCGGATGAATACCACCGCAACGCTCCCACCTTCGCGGATCTGAACTCCGCTTGCGAAACGGACCTCCGAAGCTTCGCCGGCGGCCGGAACTTGGCCTCCTTGCTCTCCCTTCTCTCTAGAACTTAGAGAGATAAAAGAAAGTGGGGAATGAGGGTTTGGAACCCTATTCCCGGCCTTAAACCACCCAGGGAGGCTCCCCACCGTTGGATCTTCCAAAGAAAAGAACGAACGGCCACGATCGGAACTCAAATTAGAAAATCTGGGCTGAACACGGGTTGCAACACGGCCGTGTGCATGGTCGTGTTAGCCATTCGCCGTCTCGATCGATTCGAAAACCAGCACACGGCTCCTGACACGGCCTCCGACACAGCCTTCGACACGGCCGTATCGCGCTCCACACGGCCGTGTCACGGCACCCGTTTTCAACATTTTCAGTCAGAGAAGTACACGGCCTATGACACGGCCCCTGACACGCCCGTGTCACCTGGGACACGGCCGTGTACAGACCCGTGTCATGCCCCGTGTGCAAAACCTCAAACAGTTCGAAACGACCCGATGCTACACGGCCTGGGACACGGCCGTGTGCCTGGCCGTGTTCCACACCCGACGATCGTCGACCTTAACATGGTCGACCACACGGCCAGCTCGACACGGCCGACACGGCCTCCGACACGGCCGTGTCGGGACCCGTGTCACCTGCTCAAAAAAAACCTTTTAGCCAAAAGCGATCCCCGTCGCTCCTACAACATTTTGGGGCATTACACACCAAGCTCAGCGGGGTGGCCCTAGTGGCCGCAGCCAGTCTGGTGGGTGCGGTTCGTCCAGATTCCTCTGCTCTCACTGTGGTCGTACCGACCATTCTGTTGACCGTTGCTGGCAGAAACATCCTCATCTTCTCCCTTCTGGTGACACATCTTCCTCAACCTCTGCCTCCTCTCGGCCATCTGCCTTTGTGGTCACGACCTCAGTTAGTGCTCACGTCGTTACCCAAGGTAAATGGCTGATTGACTTTGGTGCTACAAATCACATGACCAACAATCCTTAATGCTTCTCTCTCCTAGAAACGCATGATCAGTTGCCCCCGGTTCTTGTTGCGGATGGTTCACCATCCCCGGTTCATGGGACGGGAATGGTTCAAGTCACCCCATCGCTTCGCTTAGCGGACACCCTCTATGTCCCGAAGTTCCCTTGCAACTTATTATCTATTACTACTTTATGCAAGCAACTTTAGTGATGTCTTATTCACTCCTACTTTTTGTTGTTTTCAGGACCCGAGGACCCAACGTACGATTGTTACTGGGACCTAGAGCGGCGGCCTCTACTTCCTCGACAAGGTTTCTGCTCTGTCCTCCTTCTCTTCCTCTTCTACTGATCTGCTTCAATGGCATCTTCGCCTTGGACATCCTCCTCCTCGGATTCTTCGTCAGCTTCTGCCCCACTTACCTCACACCAGTCCTCCGCTCGACTCTGATGCGTGTCAGCTTGGAAAACATCACCGCTCCTCCTTCCTACCGAAGCAAGGCCGTGGTTCCTCTCTCTTGTTTGATCTCATTCATTCTGATGTCTGGGGTCCTGCTCCTACTCTCACCGTTGGTCGGGGTACACTACTAGAAAACGAACTTTTGGCCAGGGCAAATTGCCCTGGCAAAAAGTCCAAAACCGTGGCAAAAAAGTTTTAGCCACGGTCTAGCCACGGGAAAAATCCGTGGCTAAAGTCGGCGTGGCTAAAACTTTTAAACCACGAATTGGCCGTAGCAAAAAGTATTAGCCATGGGGAAAACTGCCATGGCAAATAAGCCAACTATTAGCCACGGTATGAAACCCTGGCTAAAAGTGAACTCATCATTTAAAAAAAAAACTATTTGCCACAGTTACAAGCTGTGGTAAATACTAATTTATGTTTTTTTTTTAAAAAAAATACATTGTAATGCTAGGCATATGCTCCCCTCATTATAATATAGTAATGCAACAATATCTATTAGCATAGAAATTATCAAAAAAAAAAATTCTCCATGGAGAGCTTTGTGAATTTCAAAGGCACAAAATGGAGTAACATTATTCATCTTTCAAAGACACAAAATATAGTAACATTGTTCATCTGTTTCTTGAACCCGCCCATAGCTCTGACCATGGCTGACCCAACAAGGTTTTTCAGGGTATTCAGTTCTACCAGTGCCGAGACAGATGTCTTGAGAACTTTGCTCACAATCTCTTCCTTGATGATAGCCTCGCAAACTACTGACTTTCATCTCCCTTCAATCCAATTCACTGCGGCTGGCTTCTTATCGGAGCAGAAATTTCCTGTACAGACAAAACCAGAGATTTCAAAGTCTCTACAGGATAGACTGTAAAGAAATAGAAAGAAAATTTTGAATTGGCCTGAGCAGAAAATCCAATACATCTGGCTTAAGATTTTGAAAAAAAACTCATTGTCATTCTGCAGAAAATCCAATACATTCTGCACAGATGCTGATCACATCCATGTCAGGGAAGTAACTAAATGACAAGCATCTGAATAGCAATTAGGACAAAACATGATATTAAATGAGAAAGCATCTGAACTAGCAGATCAAATAAAATTCATGATATTAAAAAAATGTGATCAGGTGGGTATCTAAATGAACAATAAAGGTTGAATACCATACCCGTTCAACTGAAATAACTAAAGCATGACAAGCATCTAAATACATCTGGTTATTATCATAACTGGTATCTACACTTCCAACAGAAGTGGCTATAATATTAGCCGTAACATGAAATTTCCCAGGGCGTTCTTCATGTTCAAAATGATGAACTCTCCTTTTCCTTTTGTGCAAAATTACTCTTCTTGTAATGCATGCGTAGCAATTAGGACAAAACAAATCATGAGTTTCCTGCTTCTCTAATACCCTTTCAAGATCTAGATCTGAAACATCTAACTTCTCCTTGGCAATCCCATTATGTACATGACTTTGAGTTACAGGCTTAACTGCCACTATTTAGTCTTCAACATTATCCACAGAAGCAATGGAAGAATTTAATCCACTTTCGATTTTAATGTGATTTAGATCCTGTCTCACACCTGCCCCAGGAACAATTTGAAGAACATCCATTATGTCCTTGAGTGCTGAATTACCATTTCTTAATTCTTTCTCAACAACAAAAAACTCTGATTCTGTTGATGTTGATGAAGAACTATCAGCACTTGGATCTTTAGAACCTGTAGGCATGCAATAGCTGAAATATCTTAGCCTAAAGTTCATATAGTAAAGATTCTAATAAAATTTATAATAGAAAACCCAACTATTTGCAATAGCTGAAATATTCATTAACTTCTAACATGAACTAAATCCACGCTTCCATAGGCATACTCTGGCTTGCAAGTAATTTTTGCAATCTCCCCGACCTTGAGGGAATGAAAGAAATGGGAAGAACAAAATCTCGGACAATTTCATCAAATGAAAACAACATAAATCAAATGAAATCAACTTATATATTTGAAGATATATGCATTTAATTCTTTTACCACTTACAATATTTTAAAAAAATCTTCATTTCTCTTTTTTCAAACAGAAAGCTTATCGCAACAAAAAACAAATACATGTACATGCATATACATTCAATTCTTTTATCATTTCGATTCTTATAATTTGAGCAGGTGTCTGTTGCTGCTCTAATTGCATCCACTATGGTTTTGACAAAACTTGGTCTGCCAGAGATCCCATTCAATCTATGTGGTGTTTATTATTTATTATTTTTATGTACTGTAATATCATATTGCGACTATGTAATCAAAATTTCAATTCTTGTAGTTGATTTTCAATTCAAGTGACTGAACTTTTGCTTGCAACCAAACAATAGATTTTGAATTGGCCCGAGCCAACTTAAATTCCCACCACTCAATCCCCCTTCCACACAAATTAAGCTTGGAGGTATTTTCATAATTGTGCAGTACTAAAACACGCATAATGAAGTGGAATGAAAACATAATTTTTACCCTAAAATATCCACAAGGAAGAATAATATTGCAAAAGGAAAGACAGAATTTTTTCAATAAATACATTGGGGTTTTAAATTTTTAAAACAATGTTTCAGAAATTTTGCAAGAATAATTACCTGCTTCCCATTAATGATATGGTTTTCTTCTATGACTTGATCAACAACGGAAGGGTAACCATATGTTATGAACCCAAATCCTCTGGGTTGTTGTATATGTCGATCCTTCATGATCACTGAATCTACTATCTCACCATATTTTCCAAAATGCTTCATGAATGTAGCTATTGAATCAAAAAAAGAAAAGTAAAATATTGAATAACCAAATATCAGATGGCATTAAGATGTCCTTAATTTTTATAATACTCTTAAGACAAATAAAATAAGAAAAAAATATAAGACTACTGCTAACCGAAACGATATCAAAGGGTGGATCTAAACCACAAGAATTTCGGTCATAACCTAAGCAAGATGAGATATTTATAAAAAATGTTACTATTCCAAATTAGAATGCATGCAAATTTGATAATGATAAGACCATAAATTTTCAACATAGAACATATTTATCATTATAAAAATAAAAGGACCAACCTAGTAGCAGTTCTGAGAACAAAAAGAATAACAAATGATGTTTATTCAAAGGATCCAAGAATAGTTCTCAAAACACACTAATTGCATAGGACGTTTAACAGTTATTGGCATCCTTTTTATGCAAATGTAATCAGATCATCCAAAAAAGTTAAGACAGTGAAGTCAATAGTTTTTCATAGACATGTTGAATGATAGAGGGTGCATTGTTTGAAATAAAAAGACGAACTTGACCCGACTACCAAGTTAAAAAAAATTGTTCTTAAATGGATGATTTGGTTGTTGATTCTACTTTTTATTTTATTCACTTTTAAACATTGCTTGGTGCTCTAAAAACAAAAGAAACTAAACACAAATAAACAGTCCAATTATAACTAAAATCTGGACTAAAGTTAACTGGACTGTTAACTTTTGCATCCTATTTCACAATTTAGTTTTATAAACATTCTTAATGATGCAGTTAGCAAGATGAAGAAAGTGAATTAAACAAAAAAACATAGAGATAGGCATTTGAGATACCCAGGCAATCTCTTTTATCAGTTTGAGGCAAAAGCTGATGGATAGCATTAACCAAAAATTTTTGAACACCTCAGTACTTCCAATGGGGTGAATCAATGAATCGATCTATACCCAGGCAATCTCTTTTAAGATTTTTAAACTTTAAACAAATACAAAGGGGATTATGAAATCTCTTTTAACATTTTCTAACTTTTTTAACAACCTGAAGCTAAAGAAGAAGTATTTACCTCGAAGAAGAAGAGAATGCATCAAAAGATTAACAACCAAAAAAATTCAAAGCTATAAGATTTCCCCTAAAAATTCAGCATATAAAAAGATACCTCTTGGACCGATTTCCCCTAAAAATGACAACTTCTGTGATTCCATAGCATGCATTTTATAATATCTCTTTCTTCTCGCTTGCTACTCCAAGCTTTAAGAGGGTGGTGACAACCTGCATAACATTTAAAAAAGCTTGCAACCTGGATAGATGATATTTAGATATTACTCTCATCCTTTCAAAAATCAGCTTAATACTCTAATTTCTATTGTTCTATTACTAATAAGATTCTCAATTTTTAATCTTTCCTTTTTGTTCATCCTAAAATTCCCTACTTATAATCTCAATCATAAAATCATTCCAGATATCTATGAGTCATGGAATACACCAAAGAATATAATCCTGCCTCTTCAATAAATATTAGTAATTATGCAACCAATCTCTTCATTTATAGCATATTCATTTACGGTGGCACCACGAAATCTCACGTACCAGAAACTAACTCAATTTCCTAACTCAACTATTCAATTTTTTATGGTTCAAGCAACATCTTTCAAATGAACCCGACCCTAACAACCACACATTATTCGGTTTCACTATTTATCTTCTTCCCCTAAACTAAACTCCTACATCTACTACAGGAAGTCTAAAACTTCATTAATGGGAAACATCATAAGGAGAGTTACTATTCATTAATTAAACCTTACACATAAGAAAATCAGAAACACTATTCTCTTCTCTAAAGCTCTCTTACAGGAAATGCATATTTCATTCAATAATTCCTACCACTACAGCTACAGAGCTCCTCAAACAGGAACTTACAACAATCAAACATTCACCTAACTCCTACAGGAAATCAAAACGCCAACATCACTTCTCCTCATTCTCAAATTTTTATCAATCATTCTTCAATCACCAAAACAAAATACAGACACTTCTCCCCTTTATAGGGTTTTGAACAGAACAAAAAATGGAAAAGGAAACCTACACATGGCCATGGCGGAACTTCAGAAGTTGAGGGCATCATGCTCTGCGGTTGTAACCGCTGTGGTCATTGATGGCATCAAGGAGCGACATCGGGCGAGTGATCGAGCTTGAATCCTGCTTGTTTTCAGGCCGGAAATGGCAGAATCACGATCTGCATAAGGTGGACTGTGCTGGATCGGGGGAGATGAATAGTTCTAGCCGGCTTCTTCTTTCACTCCTTCTGCTGGATCGGCTCGCCGTTGTCGTTGGCCAAAATAAAGGCTCGGCGTTGTCATCGGTCAAGAGAAAGGAGAGGGTAAGCAACAACCATCGCGTCGCCCTCTCCCTGCATAGAAGAAGAAGACGTTATCAGGATTGGAGCTGCTCGGGCACCGCCGTCATCGTGTAAGACTCCCCGAGGAAGAGTGGAAGACGCCGGTAGTTATCTCCGTGGAAGACTCCTGTAGTTATCGCTGTGGAAGACGCCAGTTATCGCGAAACCTCGCTTGCGGGAAGAAGACCTAGCCATGGAAGAGTGAAAGGCCAGACGGATGCGGATTCATTCAGCAATATTTATTCACCTTTGGTTAAGATTAAGGGTTGTGATTGGTTAGATGTCAATTATTAGCCATGCTTTTTAACAGTCGTAGCTAAAACTCAAATATTAGTCACGGTTTTGTGATCATGGCTAATACTAGTGTATTAGCCACGATTTTTGAACCCTGGCAAAAAAATGTGTAGCTAATACTCATTTTTCTAGTAGTGGTAGTGCGTACTTTGTAACTTTTATTGATGATTTCTCTAGATGTACCTGAGTGTATCTATTAAAAGATCGCTCTGAACTACTTTCTGTATGACAATCTTTTTATTATATGATTAAAACTCATTTTGATCTTTCTATTAAAGTACTTCGCTCTGATAATACTAAAGAGTATCTCAGTCATGAGTTCTCCTCTTTTTGTATGCAACATGGTCTTATTCATCAGACCAGCTGTATTTATACCTCCCAGCAAAATGGGGTGGCGGAGCGTAAAAACCGTCATCCTCTCGATGTCGCTCGCACCCTCATGACACAGATGTAAGTGCCTCGCTCCTACTGGGACTATGCTGTTCTCCTCGCCTGCTATCTCATCAATCGCATTCCCTCCACGGTTCTCCATGGCAAGACCCCCTTCTCCATTCTCTACCCAGGCAAGGAACCCTTTCCTCTCCCTCTCTGTATCTTTGGGTGTACGGCTTTTGTGCATGCTCCTTCTGCTACCCGTGACAAGCTTTCCCCACGTTCCACAAAATGTGTCTTTTTGGGTTACTCGACCACTCAAAAAGGCTATTGTTGCTTTGACCCGGTTTTGCGCAAACAGTTTGTCTTCGCAGACATCACCTTCTTCGAGAATGCATCCTACTTCTCTTCTCAATCCCCCTTCCTCTTGATGTCTCTGACTCTCCACAATCACTCTGTGTTCCTTCCACACATATTAACATCTCCCCTCCTATATCATCTCCTCCGCCGTCTCCTCCCCTCTCTGTTATACCCCCTTCTCCGCAGCCGTCTCTCTCTAGTCCCGGGCCAGCATTCTCCGCCATGGACGCTCCGGTCCTTGAGACACGAGTCGACCTGGATCTTCCCATTGCTCTTCACAAAGGGGTGCGGGCGTGTACCCAACACCCGCTTGCGGCTGTTGTTTCCTATGATCGGCTTACTCCTTCTCGCAAGTGTTTGCTTTGGCTATCTCGGCTATTACCACTCCCCGCACTTACTAGGAGGCTCTTGTTATTCCTCATTAGAAATCTGCCATGGATGAGGAAATCACCACTCTTACTGAAAGGGGTACATGGACCCTTGTTCCTCCACCTGTAGGTACTGATATGGTTGGCTATCGCTGGGTATTTGTTGTGATGTTTCGCCCAGATGGCACTGTGGATCGTTACAAAGCCCGGCTGGTGGCCAAAGTCTTTACTCAGACTTATGGAGTTGACTACTTTGATACTTTCTCCCTAGTTGCTCGCCTCAGCACCATCCGGGTTCTTCTCTCTGTGGCCGTCAACAGGGATATGGCTATTTCTCAGCTTGATGTCAAGAATGCCTTTCTCTATGGGGATCTTCAGGAGGACGTCTACATGGAGCAACCTCCTGGGTATGTTGCTCAGGGGAAGACACGAGTATGCCAGTTGAAGAAGGCCATCTACGGCCTAAAACAGAGCCCTCGGGCATGGTTCAACAAGTTTAGTGGCATTGTGGCTGCCATTGGCTTTACAAGAAGTTCGGCCGATCACTCATTGTTTATTCACAAAACTACATCGGGCTTTTGGCGGTGTATGTGGATGATATTCTTCTTACCGGTGATGACCAGGCTGAGGTGGACTTGACAAAGAAACATCTCCGTCAACACTTAGTCACGAAGGATATGGGCTCCCCGAAATATTTTTTGGGGATAGAAATCTCTCGGAAGCCCGACTCGTTGGTTCTCTCCCAACAGAAGTATGCTCTTGATCTTCTATAAGAGGCAGGATTGACCGGTGCCAAACCGGCCCGGTATCCCATGGCTACTAGAGAGGAAAAAACATGGACAGATGACTCACCTCTTATATCCGATGCCACGAGGTATAGACGTCTGGTGGGCAAACTCATTTATCTCACGGTGACCAGACCCGACATCGCCTATATTGTAGGAAAGATAAGTCAGTTCATGTAAGCTCCCAGGGAATGTCATCTTCAATCTGCCTTGAAGATACTAGAGTATGTCAAAGCAGCACCGGGAAAAGGGTTACTCTTTCATAAGCATGGTCATCTGAGAGTTGAAGCCTACTCAGACTCAAGCTATGCAGATGATAAAGGTGACCGTAAATCTACATTAGGTTTCTGCACATTTATTAGAGGTAATCTTGTGAGCTGGAAGAGCAAGAAGCAGTCCGTTGTCTTAAGGTCCAGTGCAGAAGCCGAATACCGGAGTATGGTGTCAACCACGTGTGAGTTAAAATGGTTGCGGGCTCTCATGCTTGACCTAGGAGAGGTCTAAGACTATCCTCTGCCTATGTTCTGTGACAACAAAGCCGCTATATACATATCCAAAAATACGGTCTTCCATGAGAGAACGAAACATATAGAAGTTGACTGTCATTTCTTCCGAGAAGAGGTCTTGAAGAGACAGATTTGCACTCCATTCGTTACCTCCGAAAAAGACAGGTTTCTGCACATTTGTTGTTCTAGCCGCTCAGATTTTTATAGCTTTAGTCCCATATTGTTAGTTTGTACTCTCTCCTCTCTCCTCCATTCTATAAAAGGGAGGTCATACCTTTGTAAATGATATCTTTTTGAATAATAAAAATTTCAATTATTCAAGGTTCTGGCTTATTTTTTAGTCGTTTGTTTGCTACTTTCACAGAAAACAATCCAATTTTTGTTTCCATATTTTTTCATATATTATTTTATTATTTTCAGAGTTTATTTAGTGAGATCCGACATTTGACACTTTTGACCAATCATAGTTGTTAATGTTATGGTGCCCAAATGTTGTATTATTGTAAATAGGAGTATAGGGACAACCATCTTCTTCATTGCTAATTTTGGAGAAAAAGGAATTTCTGGAATTCAGTATTCTTTTGTGGCGGCGCCGCAAAGCCCTAAGGTGGACTCATTAAGTTTGTATCATAGTTCCCCTTGTACTTCTCTGTTGACGCTGTCTTTTAATTCTAAAAATTCCTCTTATAAAATCTCATATCCGCTACTTTTTACGCCCAAAAATCCCGTAACCTGCAGGTATCCATGTTCATGTCTCCTGCATCTTCTGTTTTCTCTCAAGCCTCTTCCCGGAAGTCACTTCCCCTATTTTCTATAATTCCCGTAAAACCCTGTTTCTAGTGATTGTGAATTCGTTGTTGCATTCCCCTGTTTTCCATAATTCCCGTGGAACCCATGTTCCAGTGATCGTGAATTCGTTGTTCCATTCCTCTGTTTTCTCATTCTTGTGAGTCCCCCACATTCAAGAAATCCTTATTTCCCAACAAGACACTGCCCACCTCAATGTTTTGAAGGTTGAAATACGGACCCCGACAATCAGCATCTTATGCTCTGCGTCCGGAGTTCTGCTGCTGTCTTGGATGAGCTTCCGCAAAATACTGGAATTCCTCAATTTCCTGTACGCTTTGGGGATGCTTCTCCAGCTGGAAGCTATCAAAAAACTTAGGATAAAGAAGCCAGATCTTCGCAGGCCATACATGGTACCCCTCGAAACTTTCTGGGCAGCTATATTGTGTGTGCCGCCTGCCCTCCTGCTCCTTCTCATCATGTCTCTCGCCTCTGTGCGGACTTTTCTGGTGAGCGGAGTGGTATTTGATAGTTTTACTTTCAAGACAACCTAAACACCTAGAGGGGGGGGTGAATAGGTTCTAATTGCTTGTTCAATTTCTTAGGCAGAATTCAATTACAAAGATTAAAACATTCAGCACAGCATTCACAGACATTTAATCATCACAGATTGCATAATGTTTTATAGTGGTTCCCAAGGTCTGGGTACATCCACTTTCCCCCTTCACCTATCTAGTAGTATGCTAGATTCGGCCAAACTTCCACTATTCTCAGATCCTCAGATCCTACAGCTCAGAACCTGGATAGGTTCCTACAACTCAGGCTCAGTAGCCCTACCTCAGCCATGCCACAAGGCCTACAACTCAGAGAAGAACCTTCTCCTACACTCAGGCAAACAGCCCTACCACTTAGAGATCAACTCTCCTACACTCAGCCTTTATATCGCAGGCTTACAACTCAGATCTGTGTAAAATAGATCCTATAGAAATTTAGAAAAGAAGTTTTAATGTCTTGCCTTTGTTGAGAGAGAAGAGGTCAAGACAATTCTTGATCAGCTGATGAAATCAACTGAATCTGAGCTTTCTTCAAAGCTTCTTGAATTTGAACTTAGCTGAGTTGATTTCCAAACAGCTTCTTGAGAAGCCACTGATGGCTTCCTTCTTCTTCTTCAAAATGAGTGGATCCCTCTCTATCCAACACCTTTGATGATACTTCTGAATTCTTGTTAGAACTCTTCTTAGATCGATCCTGAGATCGTCTTCTTAGATCTTCTGATGAAGATCTTCTTTTGGTGTATTACACCTTCTTGATTTGATTTCTCAATTTGATTGCCAAAGTTCAATCTTCTCATTCATTTTTACTTCTCTCTGAATCTGTCTATATATAGATCTTCTTAATGGTAACCGGCTGATCCGGTTTATAACTGTCTTCTGACAAGTCTGACAACATCAGTTAACTGGCTGCAACCCACAGCTGTCAAGTTTTCAAACAGATCCTGTGCCTTAGTCTTGGTCAGCAATGTGTTGAGATAGACTGTCAGGAAGTGTCGAGACCAACTGTCTGTATGTGTCGACATAAGTAACTTTGGTGTCGACACAGCCTTTGATGATGTCGACAAGTTTGCCTTTAAGTCGACACAGCTTCTTCAGAGAATAACTTGGTCTTGACTTTGCAGTGTGTCGACACAAGTCCTGTGTGTCGATACAGTTGTTGTAGATTCAGAACTCAGTATGTGTTGACTTAGTCTTCTGGTGTCGACACAAGTATTGTCGACTTCAGCCAATGTGTGTCGACTCTGTCTCATTGTGTCGACACAGCCTCCCAGTGTCGACACAAATGTGGTCGACTATCTTTCTTTGTGTATCGACACTACTTCCCAGTGTTGACACAAATGTGGTCGACTATCTTTCTCTGTGAGTCGACACTGCTTCCCAGTGTCAACACAAATGTGGTCGACTATCTTTCTCTGTGTCGACACAGCCTCCTTCAATTGTCGACACAAATATTCTGAAGTGTCGACACTTTTCTTCAGGTGTCGACACATGGACTTAGAATATTTTTTCTGCATTCTTTAACACTTCTTCACCTGCACATGTCAACTTAAAACAACATCAAATACACCTTGATGTATATCATTGAGCTAAGTTGGGCTTCTTCAAATCAGGTACACATTTTCCAATGTACCCAACAATCTCCCCCTATTTGGAGAAGTCATAACCCTTATAGCCAATGATATACACCATTTATAAAAAGTATAATATGATGATATATGACATAACAGGAATACTTAATATAAACAAAATATGAACAATCCATCACAGAGTGAACATTATATGATTCCAAACAAAATATGAACAATCCATCACAGAGTGAACATTATATGATTCCAAACAAAATATTGTTTATAACTTGATAATGTTTGATTACAAAGTTTTACATTGAATGATTTAATCAAAACATTACAAAACACTTTTGAAAGAACTTAAAATTAAGACTGATCAGGCTCTCTTATGACAATCTCTTTGCCAGATTGGATTTGAGCCTTCACAGGAGCTTCAGCATCTTCAGCTGGCTTCTTGCCTTTTTGATCAGCCTTCTTCTTTGCTTCTTCCTTGAGCCTTTGCCTTTCAAAGTAATGAAGGGGCTTTGGAAAGTACTTGCTCGGCTCCTGAGCATCTGGTGGTAGCCTACCCAGCTTGGCATTTCTTCTGAACTGTATTATTGCCTCCTGCCTAGCTTCATGCTTTTGCCATTCTATTTCATTATACCACTTTCCTCTTTCATGAACTTGGTCTTTCACAGCCTTCCATGCAGTGAGTATAATATTTCTTGAAGTAGGGCTCCACTGCTCAAAATCTGGCTTAAGTTCAACCTGCTCTCTAAATCTCTTCTTAGATAGTAGAGCATCTTGCTGTTCTTTCAAAATGGCCTCAGGCTTATCCACTTTCTCAATAACAACCCTGTTAACCTCCTTTGGAGGACTATATATTTCTTGAACTTGCTGATCAATCATATCAAAATCTGGAGGAGGGTAAATGACTTGGGCAACCTCAGGTTGATTGCCTTCAAGTAGACCTGTTTGTATTCCTGACTCAGCCACCATAGCATCATCACACAAAGGTGGATATCCCAATGTGGCTCGAATACTATTGGTCACCCATTTGGTGTGCTCTGAGCCTGCATGAACTAACAACCTCTCCCCCTTTATGGCTTCTCTGGTAATATGATCTCTTAGATCTTCCTTCTGAAATCTGATCTGTCCATCCAGATAATTCACACCCTCTTTAAAAAATGGTTTTAACTTTTGAAGCTTGGCAGATATGTCCTTTTGAGAGGTAGTGATAGCAGTTTTAACAGATTCAATAGCAGCTTGAAATGTCTTATCAAATTCCTCCATCTCCTTTGCTCTAGCTGCAGGCAGGCCTGGAGTATTCTTTTTCAATTCAGCAATAATCTCATGATGAGATTCAGTTAAATTGTCATTCATCCTTATCTGATTCTCCAAAACATAGCTTTGCTTTAAAGCAATATCATCTACTTTATGGATGATGGACTGCTGTTGTTTTGCCAAATATACCACAGCATTACCTCCCTTATGGAAGCAATCTGTCATCTCCTTCTTATGCATATTGACTTCAAATCGAATTGACTTTATATCCTGAGCCAAGTCAAATTGAAGGGCCTTATTGCTCTCATCAACATATTTTTCAACTGCCACTCTATGGTCATCTAACTTAACTTGCAAATCAACCATAAACTTGTTATAATTAAATTCAGAATGGGATGGTTGAGTTGTAGTCTGTAGAGCCTGCTTATAACCTTTGCTCCTTCTCTTGAAGACTACAAGTTTTCTCTTCTTAGCCATTCTAGCTTCTTCAGTCTCAGATTCAAATGTACTATCAACTTGAACTCTTTCTTGAGGAGGAGGAGGAATATTTGTCTCAGTGCCATGTTGTTCAGCCTCAACATGCACAGACTCCCCCTCAACCATTTGCTCCTTCTCATTTTCTATCTCCATGTCAAGGGCCTTTTCAATCTCTTGCCCCTCTTCTACTCTATCAGTAGCCATATCAATATAAGTGAATAACTCATCTAGAGTATATTCCTTTTGAGCTTGAACATAAGATGTATCAATTAGATCTTCTATATTCAGATCTTTGGAGATATCAAGTTGGACTGCCTCTTGCACTGGGTCAGACACCTTCTCCCCCTGTACTTGGTCAGTATTGGTAATGACCTGGGCAGGTGAGTATACTTGCTCCCCCTGCACCTGTGCAGTAATAGAAATGTTAGAAATGTCTTTAGTAAGAAAATACACCAGCTCCCCCTGCAACTGTACCTGGTTAGGAGTAGATACAATCTGGGCAGGTGAATGAGCTTGCTCCACCTGCATCTGTGCAGGTATAGTGTCTTGCTGGGCTAGAGTAGACACAGGGTGATCTTCATCCTGCTTCCTCTCTTATTCTTCTTGAAGCTGCTCAGTATCTTGAGCATGAGAAGAGGATTTCACTGGGGTGACCTGCCTGCTCTCATCAGGCACATCCTTAGACAGCACCCTGTCCCACCTAGAAAACAATCTCATGTCCATCTTTCTCATGTGATTGATCTTTGTTCCTGGCAGATGTTGCATTACCTCAGGGATCACTCCATTCAGATATAAACTCATGATTCTAGCCAGATTTGGCTTCTTTATTCCTTCCTTTATCTTTTCAAAGATTACAACTGACCAATCAGTTGGAATTGTAAACACAATTCTGGTCATGAGGCTGAACATATAGGCTGAAATCCTATCATGTCCCCCTGGTTTGCACAGAATCACCTTGCCAACTACTTCTGACAGAAATTTCCCTTGCTGATTCATCCCTTTCCTATTGAAAGCAGCTCCAATCTTCAGAGTGGGATCCAATCCGCACCATTGGATAGCCTCCCTTAACTTAGAAGCAGGTACTTCTTCTTCATTCTCAATTATTGGTAATTGTAGAATTTTCCTTAGACTTCTTGGGGTAATCTTCACTGTCGACCCATGCACAGTGGACTTTATCTTGAGAACATCTGAACCTATTGATGCAGAGGTAAAGAATTCATGCACCTCCTTCTTTCATATCTTGGAAGGTTCAGAAACTATGAACTCTAATCCCGATTCAGAAATAAGAGAGATAACTCGTTGAACATCTGTTGGGGCTTCGGCAAAGGCATTCCTTACTAACTCATAACCTTCATTGATGTTGTCTTCAATCTTCGGCGCCATTGTTCAGGTGAGAAAGCTTGAGAGAGAGAGAGAGAGAGAGAGAGAGAGAAAGTTGACACAGGGTTTCAGTCTCGAAAACCTTGTAAGCGTGTCGACTGAATAAGTTCTTGACCTATTTATACCTTCTATTGAAAGAAGATCAAAAGGCGGGCAAAAACAGTCTATATGTGTCGACACAGATGGAATGTGTCGACACAAACTTCTATTGTCTCGACAACAATTTGTCTACTATGTATCGACACCAAATGTGGATATGTCGACACCTGAGAGATATAGTAGAGTATCAGAAAATCTGTGTCGACTCTTAGGATAAGTGTCGACACAAAATTTGTAAGTGTCGACATCACTAGTCTGGTGAAGTCGACACTACCTTCCTGGATAAGTCGACAATTTAATTCTTAAGTGTCGACACATTTTTTCTGTGTCGACACAAAATTTCTGACTTGTCGACATTACTTCACTGAGTCGACACATTATCACTGAATGTGTCGACACTATTTTACTTAGCCAATTTCTGTTTTTGTCTACACCACTTAAGACCATTTGATAATCTAATATGTTATTTGTAAGTTTGTTGATAATCTAATCAATGGTCAGCATGCCTAATTCAATTTTAAATTTATTGAATTTTGTTTCATCCAGAGGCTTAGTGAATACATCTGCTATTTGATAATCTGTTTTAACAAATTCCAATGTGATGTCTTCTCTTTCTACATGTTCTCTAAGAAAATGGTATTTAATTTCTATATGCTTAGTTCTACTATGAGAAACATGATTATTAACAATAGAAATTGCACTCTTAGAATCACACAAAAGAGGTGTTCTACTTACTTGAATACCATAATCTTTAAGCTGATGCTGTATCCACAATAGTTGTGCACAACAGCTGCCAGCAGCAACATATTCTGACTCAGCTGTAGATATAGCCACACTAGTCTGCTTCTTACTACTCCAAGATATCAATCTTCCTCCCAAGAATTGACAAGTACCTGTTGTACTCTTCCTATCCTCTCTACAGCCTGATGGATGCTCTACATATAGTTCTTCTTTAAGATCACCATTCAGAAATGCTGACTTCACATCCATCTGGTATACCTTGAAGTCTTGATAGGCTGCATAGGCAAGGAACATTCTGATTGCCTCCAGCCTTGCTACTGGGGCAAAGGTTTGATCAAAGTCAATCCCTTCTTCCTGCCTGTATCCTTTTGCAACCAATCTTGCTTTATTTTTCACTATTACTCCATTCTCATCCAACTTGTTCCTGTAGATCCATTTTGTCCCAATTATATTGTGGCCTCTTGGTTTAGGAACAAGCTCCCAGACATTGCACTTTCTGAATTGATTCAGCTCCTCTTGCATAGCATCAGTCCAGTGCAGGTCTTGGATGGCTTCTTCAAACTTCTTAGGCTCCATTTGTGACAGGAAACTTGAATGCAGAACTGTGCTTTGACTTCTGCTTCTAGTCTGCACTCCCTGTCTTGGATCACCTATTATCTGATCAGTTGGATGGTCTCTTAAATGTCTTGTAGCTGGAGGAAGATTCCCTTCTGGTTGAACATCTCCAGCTCCTTCATTATGCTGAACCTCTTGGTTTTCTTCATCTTCTATTGTGTCTTGTACTCCCCCTGGACAATATCCTTCATTTTCCAATACTCCATCTTCCCTTGAAGCTTCAGCAAAGGAGAGCTTGTCCATTCCTTTGCTTATACCTGTTGAGTCATTTGATCTACAAGACAACTCACAGTTGATTAATCTTGTTTCATCAAACACAACATGCACAGATTCTTCAACAACTTGAGTAGTCAAGTTGAAGATTCTATAGGCCTTACTATTTGTGCTGTACCCAACAAATATCCCATCCTGGGATTTGGCAGCAAACTTAGTCAAATATGACTTACCATTGTTAAGTATATAGCATTTGCAACCAAAGATTCTGAAGTAGGATAGATTTGGTTTTCTACCTTTCATAATCTCATAGGGAGTCTTTTTGTGGCTCTTGGTGATAGAAGCCCTATTGATCACATGACAAGCAGTGTTTACTGCATCAGCCCAGAAATATTCTGGTAGAGAGGTGTCACTCAATAGAGTTCTACCAGCTTCAATTAATGTTCTATTCTTTCTTTCAGCAATTCCATTTTGCTGAGGTGTTCTTGGTGAGGAGAACTCTTGGAAAATCCCAAAGTCTTCACATAACTTTGTCATGCTTTCAGATTGAAACTCAGTATCATGGTCACTTCTGATTTTGACCACTGTACTATTCAGTTCATTCTGAATTTGCTTTATAAAATTAAGTAAGACACTTGGGGTTTCAGATTTCTGTCTCAGAAAGAACACCCATGTAAATCTAGAATAGTCATCTACAACCACAAAAGTGTAGACCTTCCTACCTAGACTATGAACTGGCATAGGACCAAAAAGATCCATATGCAAGAGGTATAAGCACCTCACAGAATCCTTGTTTTCAAGGCTTTGAAAGGAGGATTTTGTCTGCTTGCCCTTTTGACAAGCTGAGCATATCCCTTCCTTCATACACTTAACTTGAAGACCATTCCTCACTAACTCTTTGATAAAGAGTTGGCCAATTGTCTTGTAGTTAAGATGAGCCAATCTCTTGTGCCACTTAACACAATGAGAAGCATTGTCATCAGCTACAAGACAAATGGGAGAAGCTTTATTCTCACATACAAAATTAAGACAATATACATTTCTCTTCCTATACCCAGTCAAAATGATCTCTTGATCACTTGACCTTTTGATATGACATCCATCCTTAACAAATGAAATGTCATATCCTAAATCACTCAGCTGGCTTATGCTTATTAGATTATGTTTCAAACCTTTTACATAAGCCACTTGGGTGATAGTAATTAGGTTAGAAGAAATGTTACCAAACCCTTTGATGACTCCTTTTTCAGATCCACCAAAGATCACTTTAGGTCCATCTTTGACAGATGAATACTCCTTCAGCAGCCCCTTTGTTCCAGTCATGTGCCTGGAACAACCACTATCCAAGTACCATATAGGGGCATGGTTACTTGGATTCACCTGCAACACAGATTTACTTACCCTTAGAACCCAAGTAAGTCTTGGGTCCTTGGTTCAAGTTAGCATAAACAAAGCTACCATTATTTCTTCCAACAGGTAGACTATTGTTCTTTCTAACACTTGTGTTATACCAGCAGTCTAGTGCAAAATGGCCTCTCTTGCCACAGCACCAACATTCAAACCTATTGTATCTAGTTCTAGATATATCCTTGACAAAAGAATTTCTGTCCATTGCTGGTGCTGCAGCAGCTTCACCCACTGATTTTTTATAACAATTGGGTTTATGAACATAGGTAGGCCTGTTGGCATTTACACCCTTGTTTTTCAGAACATTAGACTTAATATGACCATGAATATTTTCATGATCATATAGGTTAGAAGGCACTTCCACCTTTCTAAACTTAATAGGGACTGAAAAGTTCAGTAGCTTGACAGGAGCTTTGCCTTTCCTCTTGAATTGGCCAGCCCTGGAGTTACCTTTGAATCCTAATCCTGCCTTACCCTTTTGATTCACAAATTCATCAATCAAGGGTAAGACAGACTTTGGCTTAGAGTAACTAGCCACTAAATCTTTTTCAATTCTTAGTCTGGCCTCCAGACTCTTCACTTGATCATTGGTATAATTAATTGTGCCCATCTGAATAATAGTTATATTCTTCAGCTTGGCAATTTCATTTAACTTTTGATCAATTACTTTCTCTAACTCAGTTGCAGCTACCCTTAGTTCTGCAATTTGATGAGCCTGAGATTTAACCAGGTTCTTGCTTTTCTTAAGGGCCTGCAACAAGTCCATATACTTATCTATCAATTGATAGGCATCTCCTTCAGATTCAGATGCATCTACATCACTTGATGCAGATGTAGCTGATTCTGTACTTGTACTACAAACAGATTTCATAGAAGGACATTGTACCTTATTAGGACCAGACTGATTCTGGCATATGTCCTCTTCTGATCCTGCCATCAGTCCCATGCACTGATGATCCTCTTGATCATAGATGGAGTCTAGCAACTGCAAAAACTCCTCTTCTTCAGATACAGCATATAGTCCAATATATGCTTCTGCTTCAGATTCTGACTCTGAAGTTGACTGATCTGTTAGGCTCTTATCCTTCTTTGCAACAAAGGATTTCTCCTTCTTGCCCTTTTTATGAGTCTTATTCTTGTCTGAAGACTCCTTTCTCTTATCAGGACAGTCAGCCACTACATGTCCAAGTCTATTGCAACAATATCAGACTATCTTTGAAGTAGTAGCCTTGCTGGGCTTTGATCTGCTCTTTTCTTTCCTTGATGACTTTTTCTTCTGATAATAGTCATCAACTTGCTGTGAAGTAGAGGGCTTAGACTTCCACTGTTTCTTCTTCAAGAACCTCTGGAATTGCCTTGTGAATGCAGCAAAGTCTGCATCTGAATCACAGCTTTCTGAACCCTGATTATCTGAACTTTCTGAACTGACTTCTGCAATTTACTTAGGATGGGATGGTGATATCCTCCTATTCTTTCTGATGGATTCTGCACTGAATGCCACAGTCTTTTCTCTATGCTCTCCTCTAGAATTCTTTTCCTCCTCCTTCCTCACCAAAAGTTGCATTTCATAGGATAGCAGCTTTCCAAACAAGGTGGGAGGAGAGATCTCTGCCAATTTAGCCACTTCTCTTATGGCACAGATCTTTGTGTCCCAATCCTTTGTTAAGGATCTCAAGAATTTGTCATTCAGTTCATAAGTACTGAAGACTCTTCCATAGGACATTAGCTCATTCACAATTCTATAGAATTTCTTGTAGCACTCAGTTATGCTATCAGATTTTTCTTGTCTAAAACTTTCATATTCCTGATTGAGCATAGATTTCCTATCCTGTCTTACTTCTTCTGATCCCTCCATGTAGACAATCAATGTGTCCCACATATCCTTGGAGGTCTTGCAGTGAATCAGATTCTGAAATGTTGAATCATCTATGACACTTACAATAATATTTTGTGCTCTTTTATCCATGGTTGCCAAAATGATTTCATCCTTGGTCATTTTAGAATAACTCTTTGGAGTTTGAATATTAGCATCAAGAACTGATACCTTCATTGGAATGAAAGGTCCTTCCTGAACTGTGATGTATATTCTTGGGTCAGATGCCTCCATAAACAACCTGACTCTTTCTTTCCAAATTCCAAAGATTTCCTTCTTGCATATGGGTAATTTCATAGACCCTAGCTCCTTATGATTCTCTCCAGAACCCATCTTCTTGAATCTTGATTCTGCCTTTCAGATCTACCTCAGACTGTTAAGTCCTTTTTGAGGAACCTCCCTCTGATACCACTTGATAGTTTTACTTTCAAGACAACCTAAACACCTAGAGGGGGGGGGTGAATAGGTTCTAATTGCTTGTTCAATTTCTTAGGCAGAATTCAATTACAAAGATTAAAACATTCAGCACAGCATTCACAGACATTTAATCATCACAGATTGCACAATGTTTTATAGTGGTTCCCCAAGGTCTGGGTACATCCACTTTCCCCCTTCACCTATCTAGTAGTATGCAAGATTCGGCCAAACTTCCACTATTCTCAGATCCTCAGATCCTATAGCTCAGAACCTGGATAGGTTCCTAACTCAGACTCAATAGCCCTACCTCAGCCTTGCCACAAGGCCTAAAACTCTGAGAAGAACCTTCTCCTACACTCAGGAAAACAGCCCTACCACTCAGAGATCAACTCTCCTACACTCAGTCTTTATATCACAGGCTTACAACTCAGATCTGTGTAAAACAGATCCTACAGAAATTTAGAAAAGAAGTTTTAATATCTTGCCTTTGTTGAGAGAGAAGAGGTCAAGACAATTCTTGATCAGCTGATGAAATCAACTGAATCTGAGCTTTTTTCAAAGCTTCTTGAATCTGAACTTAGCTGAGTTGATTTCCAAACAGCTTCTTGAGAAGCCACTGATGGCTTCCTTCTTCTTCTTCAAAATGAGTGGATCCCTCTCTATCCAACACCTTTGATGATACTTCTGAATTCTTGTTAGAACTCTTCTTAGATCGATCCTGAGATCGTCTTCTTAGATCTTCTGATGAAGATCTTCTTTTGGTGTATTATACCTTCTTGATTTGATTTCTCAATTTGATTGCCAAAGTTCAATCTTCTCATTCATTTTTACTTCTCTCTGAATCTGTCTATATATAGATCTTCTTAATGGTAACCGGCTGATCCGGTTTATAACTGTCTTCTGACAAGTCTGACAACATCAGTTAACTGGCTGCAACCCACAGCTGTCAAGTCTTCAAACAGATCCTGTGCCTTAGTCTTGGTCAGCAATGTGTTGAGATAGACTGTCAGGAAGTGTCGAGACCAACTGTCTGTATGTGTCGACATAAGTAACTTTGGTGTCGACACAGCCTTTGATGATGTCGACAAGTTTGCCTTTAAGTCGACACAGCTTCTTCAGAGAATAACATGGTCTTGACTTTGCAGTGTGTCGACACAAGTCCTGTGTGTCGACACAGTTGTTGTAGATTCAGAACTCAGTATGTGTTGACTTAGTCTTCTGGTGTCGACACAAGTATTGTCGACTTCTGCCAATGTGTGTCGACTCTGTCTCATTGTGTCGACACAGCCTCCCAGTGTCGACACAAATGTGGTCGACTATCTTTCTCTGTGTGTCGACACTACTTCCCAGTGTCGACACAAATGTGGTCGACTATCTTTCTCTGTGAGTCGACACTGCTTCCCAGTGTCGACACAAATGTGGTCGACTATCTTTCTCTGTGTCGACACAGCCTCCTTCAAGTGTCGACATAAATATTCTGAAGTGTCGACACTGTTTCTTCAGGTGTCGACACATGGACTTAGAATATTTTTTCTGCATTCTTTAACACTTCTTCACCTGCACATGTCAACTTAAAACAACATCAAATACACCTTGATGTATATCATTGAGCTAAGTTGGGCTTCTTCAAATCAGGTAAACATTTTCCAATGTACCCAACAGTATTTCTTCTAGCACTTGTTATGTATCCCTCTATGCATTACATCAAACACAAAAAATGGGTAAAATTTATTTCGCCGGTAGATAATTCAGATGGCATTGCCAATGAAGCCTCTGTTAGCCTTCTGTTAGATCCTTTGCATATCGAGGGGTCTCCGGATTCTGAAGCGAATGACTCAGATGCTTTCTCCAAATTGGAGTAGAAAGTTTAGCACAAAAATGTAAACACGAATTGATTATTCTGTTCAGGTTTGTAAATTGGTTGTTGTAATTTTTTCTCATTTACAGGAACATGGGTTTTTCTTGTTGTATTTTGGCCTTCATTTGCTCATATGAAGGAATTATCTATTGCATGTTGTGATTTTGTTGTGTTTATTATTTTATGTGCATTTGGCGAATTTGGAGCGTTATTTGATGTAGTGTAAGGAGGTGTTGAGTAGTTCTTTGATTTGTGTTGAATTATTAGTCGCATTGAGAATCATTTGTACTTTATATGTTATTGGGTCATAAATCAATACCAAATGATTTTAGGTTGGATGCTTGGATTCTAATATGGAGCTGGCTGCCCCTCCATCTCTCTCTTTTGCTTCCCATGCTCATGTGTTTTGCCACATTACACGTTGCCTTAATTTATTTTATATGTTTTTTTGTTCTCCGTGGAGGTGTGGACATATTGGGCTCCAGAAGCCATAAAGTTTCCTTCTTTTTGTCACTTCTAATCAAAATGTGTACAAGGATCAAAATGGTGCTCGTTTGGCACGGCGGTTGTAATTGTGAAGATGGTTGTTGGATCGGTTGGTTTGTATCTGAATTGGATCCAAAATCTATTTTTTCCTATGTTTGGATTACCCATGAGATGCTAATTAAGAGGAGGGTTTTAGTGGTTTTCCTGTTTCTTTGATGTGTATGGGTGAAATAAAACCCATGCTCCTGTAACCTTGAAATTGAGAGCCGCATATTGAAAAGAGGAGAGCCGTTTGTGAGGTTGTGCAGGTAGCTCCCTGTGAGAGGAAACTCGCCGCCTCTCTCTCTTTTTCTCTCTCGCTCATGCACTCGGAGAGGCAAGTATTGGCTTTTGTTGCTGGTCTTGGAGGAGATAGCCGCTGGCGTTAAGCGATTGTGTTATCGTCGGGCTTGGTGGAGTTTGTCACCGACGTTGCAATGAACGTTCTTTGGAGTGGAGAGACGTGGTATCGACGGCGTGCGTGAGTGCAGTTAGTCTCGACGGTGGTTTCTCTCCGGTGGTGGCGTTGTTCTCCGATGATAGCGTTGTTCTCTGGCGGTGGTGCGGTTGAACGTCAATCATCGATGTTGAAGGTTTGGTGAACCTTGTGTGTCCGCGAGGCGGATTGCAGTCAAGATATCAAATTTCGGCCGCGGATCGTGCGTGTTCGGAGCATTCGTGACGTACTCGCCGGACAGTCATTTTTCTCTTGTTTTCCCTTATATTTGAATTTATATTTTAATGATATAAATTGTGTGGCTATATTTTATGTTCTTGATTATCTGCAATATTTATAGTTGTGCATGTTGTATACCTGATTTTACCACAAGTGTTATCAGAGAGATATTTCGAGTAGGTGACTGATTGGATGTTCCGGTTTTGGTTTGGGTCAACGGTAGGTGATGACATTGATTCGCTCCCTATCTTCCCATATCTGATCTGTGAATTAATCAGATTACCTAGAGGTACTGCAGGGAACTATAGCAGCGAAGAATACGGTGTTGACTAGATATTCGGTGAAGAAGTTTGACAGTAATAGGAACTTTCTCCTGTGGCAGATTCAGATCAAAGATATGCTGATTGAGTAGGGGTTGATCCAAGTGCTGTGGGGCGTGATTCTTTGCCCGCTCCGGGGAAGGATTCTGAGTGGACGGTGACGGATGAGAGCGCCACTAGCGCTATCAAGATATGCATCAATGACAATGTGTTGTTCAATATCCGTATTGAAGAGTACGCGGTCATGCTGTGGGAGAAGATTGAGGGACTCTACATGAGTAAGTCGTTGACCACGAGGCCGTTGCTGAAGCAGAGATTGTATGGCCTGAAGATGTAGGAAGGTGGTAACCTGCAGGAACACTTCAACATGGTCAATGGACTTTTGAGCCAACTGCATGGGTTGGTGTGAAGGTGGAGGAAGAGGACAAGGCCTTATTGGTTCTTACCTCACTCCCGACGTCGTATAAGCACATGCAGACCACTCTGCTGTATGGGAAGGATACAGTAGATGTGGAGCAGATTCGTCTGCATTACTATCCAGTCAGATGCTGTCAGACCCCGCTCCTGAGGGTGAGCATGCTTTGGTTGTAGGAGAACGATGAGGGAGACAGTACAAGAAGGGATCTGGGAGTGCACAATCCAGATCCGCATCGAGGAAAGCAGTTGTGTGCTACCATTGCAGGCAGAGTGTCCATATCAGGATACATTATCCACAACGTGCATAAATTTCGGGGGACATCCAGGGTTCGGGCAAGGCGGCGACAGCTACGACAAATGATAGTGATATGTCTCTTCTCATCACTGAGAATCTATGTGACTCGGATAGATGGATATTGAATTATGGTGCTTCACAACACATTTGCTCAGACGCAGGGATTTTTAGTTCATTCGAGGTGATGACTGGGTCGGTCTTTCTGGGTGACGGCTCAACATGTGAGGTCACAGGAATTGGGATGGTGGACATCAGGATGCATGATGGAGCAGTGCATAGGATTTAGCGGGTACGCCTAGTAGCCAAGCTGTGCCGGAATCTGATATCGCTGGGCAGCCTAGACTCCAGAGGATGTAGTTTTGTGGCCAGAGCTGGAGTTCTGATGGTGACATGAGGACGCACCGTTCTCATGTGAGCTATGTTGTGCGGTAGTCTTTACCGATTGATGGGGACCACGATGCGAGGTGGTGTGCCCATGATTTTTGCGGCCAATAGATTTGATGGTTGAGACTGTGCAGGGGATCTCCCTTCTGGTAGTCTGACTAGGCGAGTCAGCTTTAGCGATCTAGTTGCATCGACATTCAGAGGTTGAGCCCGAGTTGAGATGAGTCGATTGGAGCAGGTCGGCTGACACCTCAGTCTTGAGATGGTGCTTCGTACATACATGTGATTCGTGCAGATCGTGCTATGTGCAGTGTTGCCTAGTACAGATGGTGCTTTGTGCAGAGAGTGCTTTATACAGGTGGTGGCTCCGGATTCCGAACTAAGGTTGTGATTGTTGGATCAGTTGGTTCGTATCCGAATTGGATCCAAAATCTAGTTTTGGAATTCAATTTTTTTCGAATAGCGGGCCTCCTTAATCAGGAAAAAGGAAATAGTTTTCCTAAGTTTGGATTACCCATGAGATGCTAATTAAGTGGAGGATTTTTGTGGTTTTCCTTTTTCTTTGACCTGTATGGGTGAAATAAAACCCATGCATCTTGTAGCCTTGAAATTGAGAGTCTTATTGAAAAGAGGAGAGCCGCTTGTGAGATTGTGGAAGTAGCCGCCTGTGAGAGGAAACCCACCGCCTCTATCTTCCTTTTCTCTCTCTCTCTCTCTCTCTCTTGCTCGTGCACTCGGAGTGGGCACCGACTTTGGGTGTTGTCGCCGGTCTTGGAGGAGGTAGCCACCGGCGTTGAGAGAGTGTGTTGCTGCCGGGCTTGGTGAAGTTTACCACCGACATTGTAGTGAACGTTCTTTGGAGTGGAGAGGCGTGGTGTCGACGATGTGTGTGAGTGCGGTTAGCCTCGATGATGGATTCTCTTCGGTGGTGGCTTCTCTTCGGTGGTGGCGTTGATCTTCGGTGGCGGCGTTGTTCTCCGGTGGTGGTGTGGTTGAACGTCAGTCATCGACGTTGAAGGTTCGGTGAATCTTTTGCGTCTGGGAGGTAGATTGCAGTTCAGATCTTAGATTTCGGTCACTGATCGTGCGTGTTCGTAGCATCCGTGATGTACTCGCCGGAGGGTCATTTTTCTCTTATTTTCCCTTGTATATGAATTTATATTTTCATGATATAAATTGTGTGGCTATATTTTTTGTTCTTGATTATCTGCAATCTTTATAGCTGTGTCTGTTCTGTACCTGATTTTACAATAGTGGTTACGAACCGTTGTTCGTTTAGCACAGTATTTTTGTTGTAATGAGTTTAGGCAAAAAATGCCACTATTATGAATACATGTTTCATGAAACAAAGATTATCACCACCATTAAAAAAAATTTAATTTTGAACATAAAGTGTCAGTTTGTTTCGGCGGTTGCGGTGACAAAAGGAACTGTGAGAATGGAGTTGTGAGAATGAAGCTGTGAGAATGGAGCTGTTCAGAATAGAGAAACAATTTGGTAAAATAGTGGTGACAGAATTGTTTAGAATGAAGAAACCGTTTAGTAAAACAACAGTGACGTTTTTGTTATATTTAATTATAAAAAATGACAATTACACAAATAAGAATGAATTATAATTAATATTTATTATTAATTTAATTTATTAATAATAATAATGATAATAATAATATAAATCAAATATCATAATCATATTATAATAATAATATAATAATAATATAATAATAATATAATAATAATCATAATATAATAATAATCATCATAATATAATCATAATAATAATCATAATGATAATAAAATAAGAACTTAGTACTTGGAATCCTCAACTATTTGATCCAGATTACGGGAGGCGGCGACGGATAGGGGAACAGATGGAGAAAGAGCTCCTACGGGAGGGGGGAGCGGCTTCTCTCCGACGAGAGGGCGTAATGGAGAAAGAGCTCCGACGTCCATGACTGTGAGGAAGAGGGAGGAAAGCCGTCCGGTTTCTCGGTTGTGATGGGAACACAGCGTTGAAAAGCAACTCGGAGCTCCGGTCGGAAAGCTCCAATGACAAAGAAGATTTACTCCTCTGATACTAACGCAACTCTGTAACGCCCCCGGTTTTTCTGTGTTTTGTTTGATCGTTGTTTGGCGTTACGATGACGCGTCGTCGGCCTTTGCTGTTATTAGAGCGTGGTCTTAGCTCTTTAGGTTCTTTGAGTGGCCTATTTGTAGCCTATTTGCAAGATTCTCCAGCTAGCCGGAGTCTGTTTTGGTGAATCGGTTTAGCCTCTCAGACAATTCTTGTGTTTTGGCTTCGGGAGATGTTATCACGAGTTTTGATCGTCGGATGTTTTTTTCGACTTTGCCATTGTTTTCGTAGCATGAGTGTTTAGCTACAGTGCGAGTTTCGTCGAATTCCGAGATCTTTTGTTTTCGCGTCGTTTCGACGTTTGCTTGTTAGGTAGTAGTAGTTGCTTTTGTTGTGTATGGCCTTGAGTGACCGAGCTTGGTAGGGCTGGTGCCCTGTTTATATATATATATATATATATATATATATATATATATATATATATATATATATATATATGTTTGGGTGTAGACTTGGGTGTGGATAGCTAAGTTTATATAAGTAGTTATGCTGACATATATATATGCTTATATATATATATTAGTATAAATATATCTATGCTGAAATATAAGTTTATGTATTATATAAGTATATATGTTTATATTTATATATGTGAGTAGACTTGGCTGGTTATGCTATTATAAGATAAGATATTTCAGCAGCTGTTTAGTGGCCGACCAATCAGGGATAGTATATAACATTCTATTAGCTTAGTGGCTGGAGATATTATAAAATAGCTTAGTTGGTTTCATTTCTTTTCCCCATTTCCCGAGCCAGAGCTTAGCTTCCAGCGGAAGGAATTGGGAGGCGGAGGCGCTCGAGCTCCGGCCGGCAGTTGCTAGAGTCTGAGAGCAGTTTTCTCTTGGGAAAGAGCAGATTTGGCTTGCTCCCGTCCCGATCTTCCTTCCTAGGTAAGTTGTTCTGATTCTAGAGCTGTCGTCAGAGAGCTGGGATGTTTGGGGTTCTCTTCTCCTTCTTCCCTAAAGCTTTAGAATTTTCTCTTAGGTGGTCGATCTTGCCGCCAGAGCCAAGCTTTGAAGTTTTCTGTGGTTTCCTGGAGGTAGAGGCAAGTGAAGCCCTTTGCCCTTGCCAAGCTTGTTCCTATTTCTTTGTGTGTTGTTTTAGTTTTCCTTGGGTATAGCTGTAGCTTAGCTCTTCTTCTCCTAGAGCCAGGACTGCTTCAGGCTTTGTTTTTTTTAAAACTTGTCCATAGTTAAGTTCTTTTCTACTTGTTGTTGGTGGTTATCCAGATCAATAGCTGGAGGTCGGGTTAAGTCCAGGTCAGTAGCTGGAGGTAGGATTTTCATTTGCTAGGGTTAGCCCAGCTTAGTTGGTAACTGTAGCCAGGTAGAAGGGGTAGGAAGGAGGAGCTTAGAATTTTTTTAAAGTGAAATAGAGCTCTCTAGTTAATATGCGTTAAGTGGGCTGGGGTCGGGTTAGCTCCAGGGTTTCTGATTATTAGGCTAAGTTGAAAGCGTTGAGTGAGTGTACCTCACTCAACGCCTAGACTGTTAGGCTTTTGGCATTGAGTGTGGTGCCCTCACTCAACGCCATGGTCGTTTTTGCGGCTAAGTGTTTTGGCGTTGAGTGAGTGGACCTCGACCAACGCCATGGATGTTTGGCGTTGAGTGAGGTGGACTCACTCAACGCCGCAGTTTTCCCAGTGGCAAAGTCATTTGGCGTTGAGTGAGTCGACCTCACTCAACGTCGTGGCTGTTTTAGCGTTGAGTGTGTTGGACTCACTCAACACTAAAGCCTGTTTTTTCTCTAAGTCAAAAGCGTTGAGTGAGTGGACCTCACTCAACGCCTTGGCTGTTAGGTTTGGCGTTGAGTGTGGTGAACTCACTCAACGCCGAGGTTAGTTTTTGCGGCTAAGTCTTTTGGCGTTGAGTGAGTGGAGCTCACTCAATGCCGCATCGAGTGGACTCGACGCCGTCCCTGGCTAGCGTTTGGCGCTGAGTGAGTGAAGCTCACTCAACGCCGTGTCAGGTTTGGCATTGAGTGAGTGAAGCTCACTCAACGTCGCACCGAATGGACTCGACGCTTTTGCCTTGGGTTGGTGTGTTTCCTTAGGATTGTTAGTATGACTTTTTCCCTTTGGGGGGGGGGGGTGTTTTGTGTTCGGCTAGTTTGCTTGCATTTCGACTCGTGGATTATGGCAGGATGTGTGGTTTTGTGGGCCCTGTAAGGGGTGAATTGTGTGTGCTGAGCTGTGACCACCACCACCTAGGCCGTGTTGGGCTTGTATGGTTTGGTGTGTGGACTCTGTAGCTGCCACCGTTTGTTTTCACCCTTGAGTGTTTTTGGGTCTGGTTGTTGGTGAGGGCTCTGCTGCCCACTCCGATCCAAGGTTTTCACCACGACCAATAATTCACAAAGATTAGGACTGTTAGTTCCTTTCCTTTCTAGTGACTGTTTCTTTTGGCATATGTTTGTCTTGGTGCTGCTGCAGGTGCTTAGCAGAGCATGTTGCTCTTTATGTTCACTTGGTGTGCTTTTGCTACTTTTTGGACAATATTTCTTCTTATTGTCATGTCTTTTCCTCTACTGATAGCATTTTGTTGCAGGGTTGGTAAACCCCTTCTTTTATTGCTTATGAATCTAACGCTCCACTCCCTTTGATTTTTTTTTACTTCCTGAGGTGTTCTTTCTTTGAATGCCCCAGGTTCATGTTGTAACCAGTTAGACGGCTAGTGCACTTGTGGAGTTTGCTGATAGCCTCCTGGGTAGCTGAGGTTGCCAATCTTCATCCTTGTGAGGTAGTTATCTTCCTTTCTGTATAAACATGCATACTCACCAGTGGATTCGTGTCAGGTTGTTGATGCCCACTGATGGCTTACTTATGATGCTGAGTATGAACTAAAACTGCTACTTTTGTCTATTTGAGGTTGTTCACTTGCTTTCTGGGAAGGATTTATGCTAGGTTGCATGTTAGGTATTTTAAAACCTTAAAACATTACTATATGTATCTCATGCACGTCATGTTTCTAAAACTAAGACACTATTTTTCCTAATAGCGTAAAGACTGTATTTTTTTATATATATACTGTACTAACCTCTAGAGTCGTGCATACCATGAGTCGTCCCTCGGGGACACTTATGCTCATTCAGGGCGTCTAAGCAACTTAACCAAAGTATTTTTCGCTGCATATAAATAAATATTTTGGACTAGCTGATCCATTGTGCCGAGGGATACGACCATTAAGATATAACTGGTTTTCTTTCATATTAAACTATGAATTTTCCTTAAAATCTAAAGTCTGGAGTTTTGCCTGAGCGTATGCAGTTATCTCCTGCATGACGTGACATCACGGTGCGTATTTTCTCTTACTCTGATACGATTTAATCGTTGAGAAAATGCGGGTTGTGACAAACGCTGAGTCAAGCAGGTGGGAAAAAATTTTCCGTTCCGGCCGGACTGCAATGGAGGTTAAACGTGGAAACAAACTGGCCCAAAATGAACGGGTTCACGATCACCACCTCGGTGCAAAACGAGAAATTTTTGGGTCCGCACCCCGTCTCCAGATTTGGAGATGGGCTGCTATGATGGCACCAGGTGGTCCGCTTTTCTTATTTGAAATAAGCGCTATTTAAAATGGTGAATATGCACTATTTAAAAAGATGATGTGATTATTTCTTTTTCTTTTGAAAAAATATTTTTTTAAATGGTCTTCAAAAGATCATTAATGATCTCTGGAAGATCATTTGTGATCTCACAGATATCATTTATGATCTCACAGATATCATTTATGATCTCAGGGATATTAAAAAATGATATCCCGACAAACATATTATGTGTGTTTTGCGATCATTTTTTGTATGCATTGAGATTATATAAATTGTCTCCAGAAGATCATTTATGATCACCATAATATCATTTATGATATCCAAAAGATCATTTATGATCTCAGGATATCAAAAATACACATAATATATAAAAAATATACATAACATACAAAGTTTATAATCATTAAATTCACGTAATATAATCGTAATGTCTACAATATATGATCGCAAAATTATAGGTGATATCATTGAGTACAATATATGATCGCAAAATTATAAGTGATATCATTAACTACAATATATGATTGCAATGAATATAAAAAATAATCGCAAAACACACATAATGTGCTCGCAAGGATATCAATTTTTTGTATCCCTAAGATCATAAATGATCTTCGTGAGATCACAAATGATCTTTTGGAGATCACAATTGATCTTCTGGAGATCACAAATGATCTTCTGGAGATCACAAATGATCTTCTGGAGATCACAAATGATCTTCTGAAAATCATAAATAATGATCATAAAAGAACTTTTGAAAACCATTTTTGAAAAGCATCTTTTTAGAAGAAAAATAAATGTCACATTACCTTTTTAAATAGCACATATTTCAAATGAGAAAAGAGATCATGTGACGCCATCATAGCGTCCGTCTCCAAATCTAGAGATTTGGAGACGGGACGTGGACTCATAATTTTTCGTGCATCTGAATTTTATTAGAAACATTAATGGATTCTTGTTAAGAATAATATTTAATATTGAAATTTGAAGTTCTTAAATGCAAGATAAATATGTTGAATTTTAATATAAAAAGTGAAAAAGTTACTAATAAGTTATTCTAGTAATTCTCTCTAATTAAAACAAACAAAATATTCACTCACTTTGGTCCAGCTTATTACTATTTTTTCTCATAATTGCACTACTCCAATATTATTGCCTGCATTTATTTGGGGGAGGTGAGACAAAGTCCTATCCCCATAAAAAGTGAGCGAGGAATTAAGGGGTACTGAATGCGACTTACACATTCACAACTTCTTTCTTCTCATGCCGGTGGTCAAAATTTCTTGCACATTCTGCTGTATGGGCCACACTCAAAAGAGACCCAACATTGGTGGAGACGTGGTGCCCAACTCTAGCAAAAAAGAAAAAGTGATCCACGCGATTGCATCACAGGTTTCAGATCGTCACATGTCCAAACACTAGCTATTGGATGCAGGGCATTTTGAAAACTGGCGGTCCTCTGAACTCTGAAGTGGAGGGGAAGGGTATCCATGCTCATTTTGAAAAACAAATGCTAGGCGGTAGCGTTCGCGGCATTTGCTCCTGTAGAGAAGCAAAAACGGGATGCCAATGCTTCCTCTCCAACCCCTGCCCCCACCTCCGTCTCGAACCCCGTGGCGATTCCTCCCGTGTCGTCTCTCGCCTCCTTACCAAATGAGGCATATACATTTTCGATGGAAAATGCTTTTGGGTCATAATTTTGCTGTAGAAGATGCTCAAAGAAGAAATTGGGTCTTTGTATGAATCCATTGGAGAACAATATTGAAACTATATCTGTTTTTATTGTTATGAATGAGAAGTGGAGTTCTCAAAACACAATAACAATCCTTAAATAAGTAGGGTTTAATTAGCTAACTAGAGGTATAATCATAAATCAAGAAAAAGCAATACTAAAAATTGCCGCTGTACTTTATAAACGAGCGCAGTTTGGGCTTGCAAATGCGGAATCGTCTACCAACATTTACTGATTATATATGAGCCTTTGGAAACTTTTTCAAAATTAGGGTTTTGCGGTATGTAAACCCTCATAATGCTTGACAGGGTCACCTCCATTTTATAGAAATTCTGGCTGTAAATAACAGGGGTTCCCTGTTCCCCATTAACGAAATGGGAGAGTTATGGTCAAATCACCTAGCGCGCGATCCGAACGCCCAATCTCCGCCCGATTGGCGCGATAACCACTGTGCATGGGATCCCAACCGCCGCATGGGATCCCGTGCGCCAGCCGCCCCCTCGGCCGCCGGCCGCCCAGGCTGCCTAGGCCGGCCCCCGCGAGGCTGACCACCCCCCGCGAGGCCGGCCGCCCGGCGTGCCGGCGGCCGCAATCTCGGCCGGCGTTCGCGAGATCGATCGCCCAGTGGCCGCCCGGTGCCCGACCGGCCTCCGCGAGGCCGGCTGCGCCTTGGCCGACCGGCTCCCTGCAGGCCTCGGCTGGCCTCTGCGAGGTCGGC
The DNA here is from genome assembly GCA_039513925.1 of Platanthera zijinensis. Lineage (NCBI taxonomy): Eukaryota > Viridiplantae > Streptophyta > Magnoliopsida > Asparagales > Orchidaceae > Platanthera > Platanthera zijinensis. The sequence goes on along the minus strand of CM077084.1, from coordinate 155,890,935 downwards.
CGTGTATTGGCTGCCCGTCGCCCGGGCAGCCTTGACCGGCCTACGTGAGGCCGACCGCCACGTGGCCGCCCGACGAGTAGGCTGCCTCTGTGAGGCCGGCCGCCATGGCCTCGGTTGCCGGCCTAGTCCGGCCCTCGAGCTCGTTTGGTCGCCCGCTTCCCCGGGTAGGCTGCTTTGGCCCGGGGTGGGGTGGGGGGGGGGCAGAGTTGTCATTTTCCAAAAATTGGCAATTCACTTCCTTGAATCTGGGCTTTCCTATTCATCCGTTCGGTAGTTATTCGGTAAAATTATTGGGGAGTCCCTCTGAAAATCTATAAATAACCCCATCTTCATCCTAATTTCCATCATTGGAACTCGGGATTTTCCACCGGCTTCTCTCCTCTTACTTTTTCTCTCTCTTTTTCTCTCTCTCTTCTCTCTCCGTAGACTCTCTAGCAAAGTACATCTCGTCCACCGAAGCCACTCTCGATTTCCTTGGAACACTTCAAAGGACTCAAGAGCACCATAAACCGCCTTCTTTCTTCGGTCGCCTGCGTGACTTCCAAGCAATCCGCAAGCATTCTTCACGCCAGAAGCCCAAGCTCGCGTGCAAAAGCATGGCTGCAATTTCTTGGGCAGAGCTTTGTCGCGCTCCAAGTGCTTCCCCCCTCTCATCTTACAAGCTAAAAACGAGGAGCGGCATGAATCCCTCGCCTTATTCTAAAAGTCATATAAAATAATGTTATTTAGTGGAAGATTGGTTGACACAGAATCAACCACGTGGTTTTTCACCGTATTCGCAGGTTTTCCACGTCAACAAAAGACTCTATCTCTATTTTGTGTTTATTTGACTGTTTGCGCACTCGGTTAATCGACGGGCTAGAACAGTTCAGTTAGTCTGGTCTGCCAAGAGCCTCGAGGGGACCTCAACAGTTTGGTGACGTCTGTGCGAAGCGATTCCTTGAAGATTCGAGGGTTCAAAAATTTGTACCCCAAGAGTAGCCATACTTGAGCCCGAATAAATGATGAAGAGTGTAGGAACCATTGCTGAGTCCCCCAGACTCGCCTCCCAGGTTACCCCTGTCAGGAAACCTGAGCATAAACATGATATAAAGAGGAGCCATTGAGAGACAACCATAGCGTTTGGGGAGGAGGATCTCCAAGGGGTGCAAGCACCTTACGAAGACCTATTGGTAATTAATGCTGGGATTGGGGACCCCTGTGTCCTCATGAAAAGACTCTTAATAGACTGTGGAAGTTCCATGTATATCTTGTTCCTCTCCACTCTTCAGAAAATCAAGCTCATGAAGGGGCACCTTAGCCTCATGGTAGGGCCGGTTCATAGCTTCGACAACAACCCTATTTCACTCTAGGGAATAATCCCGCTCCCCATGACGATGGGAGAGCCCCCAAAGTAGTCTACACACTGCATTCAGTTTATAGTTATGGACTCCACTTCATCTTACAACGCGAAATTTGGGCAACCGCTCCTGTCAGTCTTTAAGGCCATCTCATCCATTCCGCATCTCACCCTCAAAATCCCAATGGCAGGGAGGATCAGAGTCATTCAGGGAGACCAAAAGGAGGCTCACACATGCTATTTAAGGCACGCGCTTTCAGCCAGGGCGATCTCCCTCAACATTGACAATTTTGACCTCTGAAATGAAGCATCCATCCAACGAGGGGGGACTGTTGAAGGGCTGGTAGAGATTGCTCTCTCCCCCAAGACCTGTCTCGCACAGTGCAAATTGGGTCTCTCCTATCCCCAAAGAAGGAGTACATCACCATGCTTTGCAAGAACAAAAATATCTTCGCCTGGTGTAACACCCCCATCCGTCACATAGAATATAACAGAAGGTCCGGCCGGACCCCCATGGCGTATCCCACAGTCAGTCAGTGGAGTTACGTATTGAAACCATAATCCATAAATGCGCAACCTAACTCAGATTCCATTCTAGCGGAAGTAAATTAAGCTTGTACAAAGAACCCAACCATGAGAATGTCTACTATCACAAAATAGGAATGATAAACCGAATGCACAAATAGTATTTGCCTCAAGGTCTTACATAGTTTTATCAAATATTAATATCATACACACTTCGACATGCAGACCAGCCACACATGAAGGGATAAATAAAGACAGGCAATTCTCTTTGGCCTTCAAGGGCCGGCTTAGCAACCATGGGCTTTAGCCCGCTATTTCCCGCTCGGCTCAGCTGCACATGCACAAAAACATTCTACCCAAAGGATGACAAACAAGGCAACAGTCAGCATTAGTTGACCAATTTATAACAACTCCACCCCTTACTCGGGGGTGGCGGTGCACCTTCCCTACATGCATTAACATAATTATACAATGACAATCAGAACGTGCAACTTAAGCACTATTTGCCACAGACGTTGGCACGCCCATCCAACGCGCCGTGCTCTCAGGGCGCATTCTCGGTGCACAAGACCTCATAGGGTTACACCTCCATTCTCTTCGGCGGTCAACAACGTTTGAGCATTCTAGTCTTTCAGGGCCGAAGCCAAAGACAATGCCCCTATGGCTACGACAAAGTCATGATGATCCGACGGATACACACTTTGACTTACTTCAAGTCGATCGGCATAGGGTTGGGTACAGTTCAGCTCTTTCTCGGTGCTCAAATCGTCGGGAGCACCAAGCCACGATGCGGGTCAGCATCCCCTTTCCCATCCGTACTTTTCATAACTCTGTTATGATCCTAGGCTAGCACTCACGGCCTCCTAAGCTGGGCTACACAGGCATTCAGCTCACAAATTGGCCCCAGGGTCTTCAAGAGACATGCCTCACCAAATGGCACTCAGGTCTCCACAAGATAGGCCTCGCAAAATATTGGCCACCAGGTCTCCAAGAGACAGACCTCAAAAAAACATATGTTCATTGGGAGCTACTGCCGGTGGTAGAGATACCGTCGCGCAGTAGGGGATAAAATATCGTTTCTTCCCCTGAAAACGGGTGTTTTTCTGGAGTCCTTCTCCAGTACTCTCTCTACAGCCACCTACACACCCCGCGACTCCGAAATCTCTTTGCTACCACAGAGTCACCTCCGACATACAAAAAAATCATCACAAATCTAGACCAACCTATGGACTTCACACAACATGCTTATACCGTACTTCGATTCCGGATTCTAAATGCAAAGACAACGGGGATATAAATGAACTACCTATCGGGAGAACAACTTCCACGTGTTCGTGGAGTGTCTACCCTCACATGCCAAAACAAAGGACTTCACATGTCTAAGAAAGAGGATCATTACCCTTGATGTTTGTTTTGGCGCCATCTACAAAGATCTAGCCGGATGAAAATTACCACAACAGTCTTGCCCCCACTATTCCGAACTCGGCTTGTGAATCAGAGCTCCGAAGCTCCAATAAGGGCGAGATATCCTTCTTCTTCCCCTTCCTTCACTCTCCCTTCTCTCTAGCCCTTAGAAAGAGAATGCCTTGGGATCAAATGAAGAAGAAATGTCATGTCCCGACCTTATACCATCTGAGAAGACACCCCACCATCAGATCTAAATCAAAAACTAGAGAACAGACACGATTTGCTATAGATTTAGGTTTATGAGCGTTACCGTCGTGCGATAGCTCAAGCATTAGCTTGTCCTGCAAGCCACCGTTCAAAACCTCTAATCACACACTGACATGTGACTACGTCATAAGTGCCCTGCTACCGCTCCGCAATAACTTACAATCGCCGGACGATAGCTGGTTCGTCTCATAACCGACACAGAAATGACAAAAGCACTGCTATCGCCAGCGCTAGCCCTACTGATGGGCAGTAGCTCATTGAGAGCATTGCCAAATAAATCAGACTTGCTACCGCCGTGCAATAACAACCTACCATCGCACGGTAGACGATGCGTTGCATCAATACGCCGCTCTCGATGCCTGACACTGTTGGATCTAGTGGACAACCTTAGCGGGGGGGGGGGGTGAATAAGGTTTATGACGATTATTAGAAATTCGAATTATATTGGCCCAATAAATAAAGTTCTGGAAGCTACTGCGGGGCGTTAGCTAGCTAGCACGCGGCGATAGGTCACATACTTCGTTTTCCTGGGCAAATTTCTCCTTTGAGATGTACGTACCCTTCGGAGATCTACCGGCTAACACCAATGATGTTACACGCAGAATAAAGAACAGTAAAAGATTTTATTCAAACTAAATCAAAAGGTGTTTTACAAGATTAAAATAAACTTGATCTCCGTGACGCCGGAGATCGGAGGCGGTGAATGTACAACCTCATATTCACAGAGTGGGTTCAAAGGGCCTGAGACCTAGTTTGGGTAGACTTTAAGCTAATTGGGCCAGGCAAGTGGAATAGGCGGAAGGGCACCCGTCCGAGGCTTGCAGGAAGGTTTGCGCCCGGGTCAACGGGAGGCCCTCAGGGTTGGCGTTGAGTGATGCTTCTCCACTCAACGCCCAAGTCCCTGGCATTGAGTGATGCTTTTCCACTCAACGCCCTAGTCCTTGGCATTGAGTGATGCTTCTCCACTCAACGGCCTAGTAGGGTCCAAAGGTAAATTTACCTATATGCCCTTAGAGATATGCATTTAGCTCCTCAGAATTGCAGATTTTGGTTGTTGGCATACCAGATATTGGAAATATATAAATAGACCCATAGGGTATCTCAGAAGACAAGCTTTCTAATTTTTTGAAGTCTCGCAGCGCTTTCTGAGGTATCCTTAGCCCAGCACTTGGCTAAGGAGGGGAAGCGCTCTAAGATCTTCCAGGTTAGTGGAGGAACCTCCGTGCTATAGCCTAGGGTCAGTTTCTTTGTTTCTTGTGTCTGGTCAGGGGGTCTGGGTTTGGGAGAAGTAGGTATTAGCTACACCCCAGGGTTCGAACTCTCGTTCGGGCCAATTTTTGATTTCAACATTTTTGGTGCGGTGAGCGTGGACCGTAGCTGATTCAAGAAAATCTCAGGCTTAGTATCATGGCTATAGGTGAGGAGGAAGGAGCAGGCTTAGGAGGTTCTCCAACCTAGGCGAGGGGGTGATGGTAGGGATGCTGGAGGACTTCAGGCGGGAAGTCTTGCAGACCATCCACTTGGCGTTCTCAGTAAGGGGAGAGTGGGCGATGCCTCAGGTTCCAATGGTTGTCGCTCCATCGTTGGGAGAGAACGCTCTCGAGCAGCATCCCGGAAAGGAGGTCCCAACAGAAGTTGGTGAGAGGGATATCGTCGGGCGGGAGCTCTTCTCTAGGCAGGCTAGTGCTAAAGGGCTCAGCAAGCCGAGATCCTGAGATGTGCCCTCTCGGCAAGTGGTAGGCAAAAGCCCTTATAGCAAGCTGATCATCTCGGCCCCGGTTCCAGACGGGTTTTGAGAGTCCGACATGTACTACTACACAGGCATAAATGACACCGTGCAGCATGTGCAGTGGTTCAAGGATGTCGTCTCAATAAGGCAGATGTCAGATGCCTTCAAGTGTAGGCTTTTTGACATTAACTCTAAAGAGAAGGCAAGGGATTGGTTTCACCAGTTACCCGCAAGTTCTATCTACTACTTTGAGGGCTTGCGCTGAGGTTTCTTATTGAGGTTCTCGACGTCGAAGAAGTGGAAGAAGTCGGCGGAGTGCTTGTTTTCCATCAAGCAGTAGCTAGAGGAGATGCTGGGACGCTATGTTGATAGGTTCCAGGAGGAGATTCTGTAGGTCCAAGAGATGCCCAAGTACACCGTGATGCTCGCCTTCACCCTCGGGTTGAGGTCGAGTTTCTTTAGCATGGAGCTGAAGAGAGTACACCCCTCTCTTTCAAGGAGTTGATGGAGAGGGTGGCGAAAGAGACAAAGATCGAGGTGGCCAACCCGGCATTCGCGAAGAAGTTGGCCAAGTTGGTGGAGGAGGATGTGAAGGAGCCGAGAGTAGGGAGGCAGAGAGAGCAGAGGGAGGAGAGGAGGAGAGAGGAGCCCAGAGTTCAGGGGAAGCACCCGGGTTGGAGGCAGTGGGAGCCGAACAACCGGTTGGGCTGGAGCCCCCAAGAAGTTCATCCTCAGGGACAGGGGGGAGGATTCCAAGGCAGGGATAACTCTCGTGAGCAGGGAAGGTTCCATCAGTCGGTGTGGAGGTAGGAGCAGAGGGACCCCCTACCGCAGTAGCAGGAGGCAATGAAGATCGCCCGAGGTAGAGGAGGAAGGAGAGCAGCTCGAGGAGGAGCGAAAGAAGGGAAGGCAGGGTGGCATTGAATTTTTGTGACTTCCATCAGGAGGAAGGTTATGCGACGGCTACCTGCCTGGAGTTTCTGGAGATAAGGGAGGTTAGGGGGTAGGTGAGGCAGTAGCCGCCCGTGAGGATTGAAGTAGTTATGCCGGGGGGAGAGGATAGGTGTGAGGACTGGGCAGATGAGGGGTCCCGAGGAGGGATCAGGGTGATCCATGGGATTGAAGCCACCCATAAGGGAAGTTTCCAAGCCATGTATCGAAGGAGTGTCGCCTCGACCTCCCAGGCTCCCCCGGAGGAAAAATTCACTTTTTCATCGAAGGATATACCAGACTACGAAGACCTATTCTATGACGCCTTGGTGATCTGGATGGCCGTAGAGAATTTCACCGCATCCTTGGTTCTGGTGGACAACAAAAGCTCGGTGAACGTGATCTTCAAAAAAGCATTCGATGAGATGAAGGTAGAAGCACAGAGGATTTTGGCCTCGGATGGACCATTGTTTGGGTTCTCGGGGGAGAGGAAGGAAGTTGAGGGAGTAATGAGACTGCACATGATGCTTGTGGGGTGTCGAGGAATTGTCAGTTTGTCATTGTATACGCTCCGAGCAGCTACAACGCCATCTTTGGGAGCCCTCTAATCAGTGCCTTTCATTGCGTCCCCTCCCATTCCACCAATGTATCAAGTTTAGCAGTGGGGGAGTCGAGGTCAGGGTCAGGGGGGATCCAAAGGTGGCGAGACAGTGCTCTGTGGCTGCCATCAACACCATATCCTGGATGGCAGAGGATGAAGAGCTAGAGAAGGAGATGGCGATGTAGGAGGAGGCAACAGAGGAAGGGGAAGTGAGCCAAGGTGAGGCCGGAGAGAAAGCTACGGAGGAGCAGTGAGAGGGAGAAGCTGGGGCTGAGGCCCAAGGAGGAGGAGAAGTGAAGCCAAGGGAGAGCCTGTGGGAGGCGATGGAGGTTAAGTAAATAGGCGGGGAAGAAGAGTTCTGGCATGAGGAGGAGCCGAGGAGTGACGGAGAGCAGTCCAGATTGGAGCCGGCAAAGGAGGTCGTGGAGATGGAGGTCTTCACCAGGGCAGGAAAGGCTGAGAGGGTGCAGATCAGCGACGACCTGAAACGCTTCTACCCTTAGGGTGGGTAAAATTGTACATTTCATTGTGATATGATATTCTAAAAATTTCTTCTCTCTAGGTTGGAATGTGTGTGATTTGTAAGACCCCGAGTAGATCCCGCTATCTTGGCTCCCATTAGCTGGCAGGGCTGGAAGGCACACTCGGCCTAGAGTAGACCCGATTTCTAGGCTCTCACTAGCTGGAAGGGCTATTGGCTCGCTTGGGGGGGGGGGGGGGTAAGGGAAGACCCCGAGAGGATCCCGCTGTCCAGGCTTCCATTAGCTGGCAGGGCTGGAAGGTGCACTCAGCCCCGAGTAAACCGACTGTCCAGGCTCTCACTAGCTGGCAGGGCCGTAGGCTCGCATCGGGAGTAAGGGAAGACCCCGAGAGGATCCGGCTGTCCAAGATTCCATTAGCTGGCAGGGATGGAAGGCGCACTCGACCACGAGTAGAACTACTGCCAGGCTCTCACTAGCTGGAAGGGTCGTAGGTTCACTTGGGGGAAAGGAAAAAGGTTGATGATTTTGAAAGACCCATAGAGGATCCCGCTATCCAGGCTTCCATTAGCTGGCAGGGCTGGAAGGCGCACTCGGCCCCGAGTAGACCTGCTGTCAGGCTCTCAGTAGTTGGCAGGTCCGTAGGCTCGCTTGGGGGGAAAGGAAAAAGGTTGATGATTTTGAAAGACCCCGAGAGGATCCTGCTATCCAGGCTTCCATTAGATGGTGGGGCTGGAAGATGCACTTGGCCCCGAGTAGACCCGCTGTCAGGATCTCATTAGAAGACACGGTCGTAGGCTCGCTTGGGGGGTAAGGGAATACCTCGAGAGGATCCCGCTGTCTAGGCTTCCATTAGCTGGCAGGGCTGGAAGGCACACTCGGCCTCGAGTAGTCCAGCTGCCAGGCTCTCACTAGTTGGCAAAGCCGTAGGCTCGCTTCGGGGGGGGGGGGGGGGGAGGAAAAAGGTTGATGATTTTGAAAGACCCCGAGAAGACCCCCCTGTCCAGGCTTCCATTAGCTGGCAGGGCTGGAAGGAGCACTTGGCCCCGAGTAGACCCGCTGTCAGGCTCTCACTAGCTGGCAAGGCTGTAAGCTCGTTTGAGGGGTAAGAGAAGACCCCGAGAGGATCCCGCTGTCTAGGCTTCCATTAGCTGGCAGGGCTAGAAGGCACACTCGACTCCGAGCAGACCCGCTGCCAGGCAATCACTAGCTGGCAGAGCCATAGGCTCGCTTGTGGGGAAAGGAAAAAGGTTGATGATTTTGAAAGACCCCAAGAAAATCCTGCTGTCCAGGCTTTCATTAGCTTGCAGGGCTGGAAGGCGCACTCAGCCCCAAGTAGACCCGCTGCCAGGCTCTCACTAGCTGGCAGGGCCGTTGGCTTGCTTGGGGAGGGGGGGTTAAGGGAAGACCCCGAGAGGATCCGGCTGTCCAGGCTTCCATTAGCTGATAGGGTTGGAAGGCGCACTCGGCCCCGAGTAGACCTGCTACCATGCTCTCACTAGCTGGCAGGGTCGTAAGCTCGCTTGGGGGGAAAGGAAAAAGGTTGATGATTTTGAAAGACCCCGAGAGGATCCCGCTATCCAGGCTTCCATTAGCTGGCAGGGCTGTAAGGCGCACTTGGCCCCGAGTAGACCCGCTGCTAGGCTCTCACTAGCTTCTAGGGATGTAGGCTTGCTTGGGGGGGGGGGAGGGGTAAGGGAAGACCCCGAGAGGATCCCGGTGTCCAGGCTTCCATTAGCTTGCTGGGCTGGAAGGCACACTTGGCCCCGAGTAGACCCACTGCTAGAATCTCACTAGTTTGCAGGGTCATAGACTCGCTTGGGGGGGGGGAAGGGAAGACCCCGAGAGGATCCCGCTGTCTAGGCTTCTATTAGCTGGCAGGGCTGGAAGGCGCACTCGACCCCGAGTAGACCCGCTATCAGGCTCTCACTAGCTGGCAGGGCCGTAGGCTTTCTTGGGGGGGGGGGGGGGGGGTAGGGGAAGACCTCGAGAGGATCCCGCTGTCCAGGCTTCCATTAGATGGTAGGACTGGAAGGCGCACTCGACCACGAGTAGACCCGCTGCCAAGCTCTCACTAGATGGAAGGGACGTAGGCTCGCTTGGGGGGAAAGGAAAAAGGTTGATGATTTTGAAAGACCCCGAGAGGATCCCGCTGTCAGGGCTTTCATTAGCTGGCAGGGCTGGAAGGTGAACTCTTCCCCCAGTAGACCCGCTACCAGGCTCTCATTAGCTGGCAGGGCCATAGGCTTGCTTGGGGGGGGGGGGGTAAGGGAAAACCCTGAGAGGATCCCGCTATCCAGGTTTCCGTTAGCTGATAGGGCTGGAAGGCGCACTCCCCGAGTATACCTACTATCCAGGCTTGCACTAGCTGACAGGGCTGTAGGCTCGCTTGGGGGGAAAGGAAAAAAGGTTTGCAGGTTCGAAGGCCCACTTGATGGAAAGACGCAAAGTACTTGGAATAATAGGATCTGGAGCCGCTCCCATTTTCAGGCTCTCACCTAGCTGACGAGGGAGTTAGGCCCATGACGAGCATTATGAAGTACTTCGCCAACAGGTTCTCAAATAGTTGGCACCAATCCTAAGTAGAGATAAGGAAAGGTAGACCCATCTCGGCATATACCTCTCGACAGGGCTCTCGGCATGTCCCTCTCGGCAAGGCTCTCGACATGTCCCTCTCGGCATGTCCCTCTCGGCATGACTCTCTGTATATCTCTCTCGGAACAATTTACTTAGTCTATTTTTCGAACGGGTGGCGATCATTACCTAAGTGCCTAAGGCTTACGCAAAGGCGCGGACTCATACACAGATAATAAAATGAGAGATGCATAGAAAAGTACAACAAACAATAGCCATTTTGGCAAAAAGTTAGATCTTTTCATATAATATCAAAGTTGTTACATTGGCCCGAGGGATCTCGCCCCTTGCCAAAATTTAAAAAAAGAAAAAAAATGACTAGTTAAAAACAAAAATACGGAAGCCTTCCAGAAGAGTTGTCGGGCATCCCGCTGGAGGATTCTTCCGAGGACCCATCGCTCTCACCAAAGATCACTTCATCAACCTTAGCCGTGGAGTCATCCTCTCCCGCAGGCTTGGGGATAGGATCAAACAGCCAGGGAGGATCCTGCGAGGCGTGAGCAGACTCGACACCCTCATTTAGAAAGCCAGACTCTCGTAGCACCTGGATCACGCACTTGGCCGCTGCCTGTGCATTTACTTGCATCATCACCACTATCTCATAATTTGAGTATTGATGGCGCGGGACCTTCTCGACGGGCGGCATTGGAACCGACACGTTGGCTTCTTGCGCATTTTTTAGTTCTGCCTTCAGCAGAGCAATCTCGCATCGGAGAGAAACCTCCCGCGTGCGTGACACCTGGGCTTGGGAGGAATCCTGCGAGGAATATGGGGTTAGCACTATCATGAGAGTGTCACAAGGCGAAAGGCCTTTGAAGATAGACATACCTCGGCCGTCGGGCAAAGGGAGAGAAGTTGCTGGGAAGCCGCCAGATCGGCCTTCAGGGTGGCCGCCTCAGAAACGAAGACATCTCTTGATTTGAGCACCTTGATAAGGTTGTGCTCAATACTGATGCTACAGCGCACAGTAATGTACGTGAGCTCGAACGCACGCAGCTGGGCTCGGACGGAGTCATAGGCGAGAGATCGGGTAGTCTCCCGATCAAACGTACTTGCATCTACTCGGCTGTAAAGCCCAAAACCTAGCTCGAAGGCTTCGTCGGTGATCGTGTCTCGCTCCGTCTAGGAGGGGAGGAGCGACGAGATCGATACATGGTTGGCTTCGGGGTCCCACATGAGCAGGGGCTCAGCTGGTCCCTGTTGATGCTATCATGGTGATCTGGAAGTGATCAAGCATGTAGCCTCACTACCAACGCAGTATGAGCCTATGGGGTCGCACATAAGAGTTTTGGAGAAGTCTGATAGGTTTGTGTTGGCCTTGCTCATATGCGATATGACTGAAGGACCAAGCCTACGATGTTCTGGACATGGTGGAATTTCATTCCGGACATTTATTGTGAATATGGGCCGACCAGTATGTATATAGTCGGTAGAAGCTAAGGGAAATTCGTCGAGTATGGGTAAGGGGTTTCAATGAATGGGCTGGATTCATCGAGTATCGTTGTGACCATTCAACGATTCGTCAAGTATTGAAGTAATAATCGACGATTCGTCGTGTATCGTAGTGACTACTCTTTGATTCATCGTGTTTCATCGTGACCATTCGCCGATTCGTCGTGTATCGACCTAATACTCACTGAATTCTGTCTCGACGGTTTATTTCTTCTAAGTTCGGGTTGGTCGTTCTTTGCTGGCATTGGCTGGTTCGGTTCAAGGAATAAATAGGATTTTACTGTTGAACCGAGTATGCAACTGTTCATTCCAGACCTAAATCACGAAGCCGACAACAACTATATCCTCGCGACGGAACTGTTCCACATCTGTGACCACCGCCGTCGTTGCCGCCGACCGCCGCTTGTTGTCGTCGACTGTCCATCGTCCCTAGTCTCCACAGGAAAGAGTTTCCTAGGCATCGTCATCGTCATTGCCGCCTCTCCTTGAATGGATCTAGTACTCCGTGGAGACGTTAAGGGTAAGCCTCTTTCCGACCTAGATCATGTGCGACAAGAGTCTAGGGTTCTCCATGCTCGTGTAGATACCCGTAGAGGCGTGGACACTATTTTACGCTCTGAACTTCGGCCGTTGCCGTTCGTTGGAATCAATCGGAGCACCTAGGTTGAGTATTGACTCAATCCCACGAAGGTATAAATTTATTTATTGCCACATTACTTCTTTTGATTAATGGTCGTCGCAAGATCCATAACTTACTTTTGGGTTTTCCTTGGTTCCTTATTCCGCTGCGCATAACTGTTATATCGTATAGCAAAACCCAACAGTCCCAGGCCCGTGCGATGTGCCTCCTGGGAGAAGTCTCCTCGCTCCCGCCTCTCAGGCGATCTGTCTCGCCAAGGAGACGAGAGTAGTCCCGCTCGATCACAGCTAATCGCCGCTCCATCCTCTCCTGGAAGACAGACGCATGTTGGGATTTTTCTCGCCGCATCCAGACCAGCTTGGATAGGACTCCCGCCATCCTCTCCCTATCATCCTCGACATCTCTGGAGGATTCAAGAAAGCTCAACATTTCACTAGGGGAAGGCGGTGGTTAGATCACCTCTTCATCTGCACCGGGAAATTCTGCAGCCTCCCTAGGACCTGGGGAGGGACTGTGTCAGGGTCGACAAGAAGGAGAAAAAGAGAAATCAAGTTTCCGCTTACCTGAAGAATGGCGAGAGCCCTCAGGTCGCCCTTCGAAAGGCTTTACGAAAAACAAGAGGGGTGGTTTTCCCCGTCCTGAGGGGAGCGGGGTCTGCTCCTACATATGGGTCTCAGCCAGAGGCGGGGGGACAACTTCTTCCGCGGCAGAAGGGAGGGAGCTGGACGCGAGAGTAGGATGCTTTTTAGTGAACCTCTCGTGCGAGAGGGGAGGATCATGTGCGGGAATGATGGGGCTCTCGGCAGCGAGAGTCCTGGGACTCGGGTGGATGATGCCCCAGGTAGAGCCTGCGGAAGATCAAGTAAGCATAGGAATTCATAAACCAGATAGAAGTGAAAGACAAAACAAGAGCATTACCGGGAGCAATTGAGGGCTCGACCAGGAGTTCCGGAGGGACCACCGCCGAGACCCTCTGAAGATCTTCGCCATCGGGCTGTTCCGATTCTATATTTACTGGAGGATCGCCGGCAACGCCCTCCGGGACCGTCACCTGCGAAAAGGATAGCAAATCAGTTCGATGAGCCAGCTTTGGGGGGTTTACAAATCAAAATACGGAGGAAGAAAAATACCTCCACCAGAGGAGGAGGATTCTCGCGAGTCGGGGTCGGAGTCGGCGAAGCCAGTTCACCCTTAGAATGGTCCCGCCGGACCGACTTAACCTTCTTTTGGCGGTAGGTGGAGTCAGCCGGTCTCTTGCCCACGAGCTATGGCGCGAACCCAACACAATTGGCGATGGCCCTGTTCTGAGCGGCGGCAAGGCGGTCCTGGACCTCTTGCGGGAGCGGCCTCTCGGCTTGTTTAGCGTACATCTTCGAAGTCACATGAAAGATTAGGCGGTAGGCAGTATCAACAACGATGACCTTATGACAGCCCCAATGGTATGTATATATATAAGGCTGTGGTAGGGCCCGCAAAAGATTCTTTTCCAGGTCAGCATGCACTCATAAAATATTGGGGGTTGGACGTTTCTTTCCGAGCGTTGAACTAGCTCGCAAAAAGCGGGGATTGTGTACAACCCCATATTCACCGAGTGGGTTCAAAGAGGCTGGGACCCAGGTTTGGGTAGACTTTAAGCTAATTGGGCCAGGCAAGTGGAATAGGCAGAAAGGCTCCCGCCCGGGGCTTGCAAGAAGGTTTGCGCCGGGTTAGCGGGAGGCCCTCAGGGTTGGCGTTGATTGATGCTTCTCCACTCAACGTCCCAGTCCCTGGCATTGAGTGATGCTTCTCCACTCAACGCCCTAGTCCTTGGATTTGAGTGATGCTTCTCCACTACACTCCATAGTTCCTGGCGGCAGAAGGGTTCCCTCCCATGTCTTGTAGGAAGGTTTGTGCCCGGGTCAGCGGGAGGACCTCAGGGTTGGCGTTGAGTGATGCTTCTCCACTCAACGCCCTAGTCCCTGTCATTGAGTGATGCTTCTCCACTCAACGTCGTAGTCCCTAGCATTGAGTGATGCTTCTCCATTCAATGCCCTAATCCTTGGCATTGAGTGATGCTTCTCCACTCAACTCCCTAGTAGGGTCTAGTGGTAAATTTACCTATATTCCCTTAGAGATCTGCATTTAGCTCCTCAGACCAGCAGATTTTGGTTGTTGGTAGAACAAATATTGGAAATCTATAAAAAGACCCACAGGGTACCTCAGAAGGCAAGCTTTCTCATTTTTTGAAGTCTTGCAGTGCTTTTTGAGGTATCCTTAGCTCATCACTTTGCTAAGGAGGGGAAGCGCTCTAAGATTTTCCGGGTTAGTGGAGGGACCTCTGTGCTGTAGCCTACGGTCAGTTTCTTCGTTTCTTGTGTTTGATAAGGGGTCTGGGTTTGGGAGAAGTAGGTATTAGCTACACCCCAGGGTTTGAACTCTCGTTGGGGAAAATTTTTGGTTCCAACTGTGAATGAAGAAATACTTTTGGTTTTCTATACCAACCCGCTCCCCAGATCGGTTGGCTCCCTTTCCGTCTAAGAAAGGTATTCGAGCCGGCTCTTCACCTCCACACAAGGGAGGGTCTTAGAGCACCGCTAGATCACGTAATCTAGACGTCCCTTCCCTGGGATGATTTCTCACGGAATCCTCCTCGGATTCCGACGACCATCCCAGGTCGATTTCCCTCACTACAAGAATATAGAGAAAAGCAAAGAATACAATAAAAGTTTAAAAGATTTAATATTAAATCTCCCTCTTGATGATTCCTCCGTTGAGCGATCCGTGACCAGTACTTGAGATCTTCATGTGCTCGCAACTGGTAGACTCTTTCATAGTCATTGTAGTCCTTAGCTCATCGGAGTTCTTCATGCACGAATGGGAGGGAGGCGGTTTTCTTTTCCTTCAATGAAGAAGGCGGAACGAACCAAGGAGAGGCGGCCGAACCTGTTGAAACCGAAAATCGGTCTCATGTGGAGTTCACCCTTGGGGAAGGGGTGGTCGCGCACCTACTTCGCTCCTGCAAGAAAAACAACAAAGAAAAGAGATCAAAGGACTAGTCCAAGGGCCCGGCTCGGAGGTCCCACCACAAACCCGGAAGATCGCTGAGCACTTCCCCTCCTTAGCCAGATGTCGGGCTAAGGTACCTCAGAAAGCGCTAGAAGACTGGGGAGCAAGTAAGCCTGCCTGCCCTCTGAGGTACCTCTTGGGTCCTATTTATAGGATTTTGAAGATGGTCTGTAAATAACTAACCTTTGCTGTCTTGAAATTACTAAAAGCTCCTCGGGCTGGCCTGCCAACAGCCGAACTCCGCTGTTCTAAACAGCTATATGCAGCCCACTTGGGTCTGTCAACAGCGAGACCCTGCTGTATTGACCGGCTAGGGGCAGGCCAACGAGGTAAGACAGTAAGAGGTCCTCCCCGTTGGGAATCGAGCGAGCATCCCTTCAATGCCCCCACTCGGCGTGAGGCGCGGGCTGGGGCCGCCTCGCCGGGAAGGCGCGGGCCGACCTGCCTAGGAGAGGCGGGCGGGGCTGGACTGCCAAGAAAGGTGCGGGCAGGGCTGGCTCGCTGGGAGGGCGCGGGCCGGAGGATGCCCTCCTAGGTGGCGCGAGCTGGCCCGCCTAGGAGGGTGCGGGCCAGGCCGGCTTGCTAGGGTAATGATGCGCGTAAAATACGGCAAGCGTACCGGTCGCTCAAGTAATAAAGTTGGGAATGAATCCCCGGATGTCGGTCTCTTGAGGAATGCAATTGGCGTCGAACGATCTAGACTCTAAAACTATCGTTATGAGAGTTAATTGAAATAAACAGAAAAGAAAGGGGCTTTGGTTGGTGGTCTTACGACCGATTACACTAATGTAAACTATGCGGGTCGCAATCACCGCTTCTCAAGGCGAGATGGATGTAGCAGCCGCGATGCCGTACTTCGATTGGCGAGTGGACGGAAATCTAGCGAGTGAGGTGATTAGTGCGGAGCAAGCTTGAGTGAAACGAACGTGTGGAGTGGAGCGAGATGGAGCGAGGCGCATCAAAGAATAAATCTCTAGAGCAAGATGAAATACAACTAATAACAATAATGCTAGAAGTTGATGTCCATTACAAGCACAAGCATTTCATACAACAAGAAAAAGAGAGAAAATGCACAACCATGAGATTGAAGATCCACCGCGGTTGTTGGCCGGAGGTGCGGGTTGTCAATCCGCTTCCAAGCGCAGTCCGAGGAGGGCTTCCAGTACCACCGAGCTGTCACCTCGAGGGCCTGTAACTCCGTTCTCTAGGGGTGCTTCGTCTTCTTCCTTGGTGGAAAGCTCGGAGAAGAATGCTTCAATGGCCGGGAGGATCACCGGAGGATGCGGAATGCTTCGGAATCACCGGAGAAGGTCCTCCCGTTGGTATGGATGAAGGTGGAGGTGAATGGGACTTGCTGGAGGGCGAAACGGCGGACTGGCGAAGGCTCCGATATGATTCTCCTCGCCCTAATTCGCGGAACAGCGTATTTATAGCTTGCAGAATAAATAGCGCGCACGACCACTGGCGCACGACCAGTGGTCGTGCGCGACCAAGGTCAGCGCCCGTGCGTGAGCAACCTGCAGACCTGCATCAGAAAATCAGTAGTCGCACACGATCATCAGCGCACGATCAGTGATCATGCGAGGCAATGCTGATAATCGTGCGGAAATAGCCAGACAGACTTTTGCAAAATGGGTATGACTGCGCACGATCGGCGGCGCACGAGCAGTGGTCGTGCGCGGTATGGCAAGTGATCGTGCGGAATGTTCAAGACAGAGTTTTCACAAATGAGACCGGGCTGCGCACGGTCAGTGATCCTGCGCCAGGAGGTCGATGGTCGCGCGTGGGTAAAAACGCACGACCACTGACTCCTTTGCCAAAAATAGTGAAACGCCTATCCCGAATGCCCTCACGATCCCCAAACCTGCAGGAAAACTGCACGGGGCATCGATCGCGGCAGCCACAGCAACCAGTAATGAACATAGCAAGAAAGTAAATGCACACAAGCACAGAAAATGGGCAACAAAGGTGCACAGGGCGTGGAAAACCGTAGCGAACCAAAAGGAGTGCAAATGACGCTAAACGGTGTGCAAAGACAAGGAAATAAGCCCAGATGAGTCCGAAAATAGGTATATAAAGAGGACTCATCACACCCCCAGACTTAACCGTTTGCACGTCCCGAGCAAACAAAACCTAAGCAGATGGGGAAAAATGAACTAGCTAAAAAAGAATTTGCCAAACGGAGTACCATGCGAAGTCGCATGCTCGCGTGCATAAAAATAAAGTAGAGGGAATTCTTAAGTATACAAAATATTTTATATTTTTCACAATGCGTAACAAAAATTTATTATTACTCAAAAGTGGAATCACGGTGAATCAGCCGGTCCTACGCAGGGAGAAAGTAGACAGACCACTAAGGTGAGCATTGCCGAAGACCGGGGCTCAAGATTACCCCCAAAGGAATCCACCAATGTCGGAAACCATAAGCTTGCCCGTTCGTACTCTCTCCACGACACTAGTCAACTCAAGCGCAAGTCCGTAGGACTTCGGGTAATAATGGGGCTTGGGTTACGGTGAGAAAAACAAGGATAAACATGAAGGGTATGCACCTAACCCAAAGGAGCTAACGTACAAAACTAGTACCCGCTGCCCACAAAATAAACACGGGTGCACCACACCCCCAGACTTAACTTTTACAACATGGGTGTGTGCACCGCCTACTCCAAATCCAAATCTCCTCAAATAAAGATTTTCAATCAAACTTTTTCTTTCTCTTTTTTTTTTCTTTTTCTCCTTTAAATATTTTCTTTTTACAAAATCAGCACATTATTCTTTTGGGCACAACCACATATCACAAATAAAAACACCAAATCACAACCCAACATAAAAATATAAAACACTAAGCTCGACTTGGGTGTGCGACTAGGATTGGCTATGAGGCTTTGGCGAATATAGTGGGGCTGAATCAAAAGGAAGGGTAGGCACAAAGGGGCTAGCAAGGGCGATGTTAGGAATGGGTACAAAGCTCAACCGGGCCAAAGGGTGGCCTACATCACTCTCACGTTAGACTAACCGTGTACCAATGCTTCAAGAATAGCTTGGGGCAAGTTCTTAGCAACCGAGAAGGATAATCCTTCCTCCCGACTCAAGCAATACGAGTCTAGTGGCGGCTACACACATTCCTACGCTACCGTTTGATTCACACCGGATTCACCAACTATTGAGTAGAATAAAAGAATTTACGCAGATAGAAAAATATAAACTATAAGCATACAGAAAAATTAAATCTACTCAAATTCCTACACAAAACGAGAGCAGATGACGAGAAACACAGCAAGGCCAACATTTTACTCCGTCGCACAATCCTCAACTAGCACAGAAATTTTCCAAATCGAACAAAGATACAGGTTCAACTCGTGACACGCAAACCGCTAAGCTCGCGCTCAAGTGGGTGCAGTGGTGTGCAACAGGAATCTAACATAATGAAGCGAAAAAGGAAAACTACTGGCATGCGAAATTAAATGTGCTCGTGGAGTGCACAAGCGGCTCTTCCCCCCAGACTTGAATGAAAACATGAGCAAGAAAAATAAACATTCAACCAGAAAATGAAATCTGAAGCGAGAGAGAGTACCAATGCTCCAAAGAGGGGAGCATGCCAGAAGAATGCATGATGATTCGCGGGAAGTGCTGCATCGCACAAAAGATAAGCTGAACCTGCGAATTAGGCCGAACAATAGAAAATACAAAAAGATAGAAAGCATAAAATAAAATAAAACATAAACAAGGGGACCAAAAGGTCCAAGCTTGGGTTGTCTCCCGAATAGCCCTTTTGTTTACCGTCCTTAAGGTGGACCAAATACCTGTATTAGCAGTTGTATATAATGTTTATGCAGCAAAATAAAATAAAGCTCAAAATGTTCCAAAGCAGCAAGGAAAATAAGCAGGAAACGCGAGGCAGAGCGGCAATCAGCTATATGCCGATTTGTGGTAAGTCTTCTCGGTGGAGAGCGAAGGAGAGGCAGAACTTTTCATAGGATCATGAGGAGGGGATTTCCCCTTGCTCAGATGGTGCGCAAACGCTTGGAAGGAAGAATAACGCTTATCACGCAAGCGTTTGGCCTCCTTCAGCTTCTCAACCGATGGAGACCTCCAAGGAGTGGATTTCACAGTTTTCCCAAATTTTACAATCGATGGCATCATTTCCGGCACCGTGATGGCGATCGGATCAGCCCAAGCGACAGAACGCTTAATAGAGTCATGAATATTATTACACGAATAACAGTCTAGGGATTTGGTGGAGACGACGAACCACAGCTTGCTGAAGACCCTCCCTCGTCTCCAACAAAGGACTCGCGTCGCCATGGTGCCCACTCGGGGCAACGTTATAATCTCCGCCCTCGGCTCAAGCCCGTTTAATCTTTTATTTATGTCATTTTATTTAGCGTATTTATTGTGCCACTTGTTTAGGCATTTTATTAGTCTCTTTAAGTTTAACAAAAAACATTATTAGCTTTATTTTTCATTGTGGGCTGCTAATAGCCGTATGATGGTTGTAAGCCTATATATAGGCATAGGATGTTTCCTTTTGAAGTATTGAAGAAGAAAATTGAAAACCCTAAACTTATCCCTCTCCTTCTCATCCTCTTAGCCGCCCCCCTCTCTCTCTCTCTTCCTCCTCACTACTTCGGCCGCCCCCTCTCTCCACTCTCAAAAGCCGCCCCCTTCCTCTTCCCTTCCTCCCTCTTCCCATCTACATCCTCCACGCCATCTCCTCCACCCAAACCGCCCTTTACCCGAGCACCTCTTCCCCCAACCGTTCGGCCACCAACCTCCAAGGCCGACCACCACCCCCCTTCCCTCTTGGCCGACTACCCTCCTGTTGGTGGAGGTGGAGTATTTCAAGCTCCGAGGAACTTGGAGACGGCGTGACGCGGCGACGGCGGAATCTCTTACTCCATTCGGTGCAACTCCGGCGGAACCGCGGGCGAGTGATCTTTTGGTAAAACAGTCGGAATCATCCATTCCGACTTGGGTAACGAATCTCTCCACTTCGGTGTGTTTCCCTCTTGATTTTTCTAGCGGCTGGAGTAATTTTTGCGTTGCTTGCGAATCGTTGATTTTCGTGGGTTTTGCTTTAAGTGTTTCAACATCACTACGCTTTATTTCCGAAAAGGGTTTGGCGAACCCCGCTCTTTTTGTTGGGGGAGATCTACCGTTTCTCGATCGTGTTTTCGGGTAGATCTTCTTTGGTACAACATCGCTCGTCCGGACCGGGTGGGTCCCTTTTGCTTGAAAGGATAACGGCCTCTAGCCGCTTGTCCGATCTTTCCGGCGGTGTGGCTACCGTGTTGGTTTACTTGTTTAGTTTGCATAGTAGTGCGCTGCGTTTGAGCTTTGTGTGGCTAGCATTGTGGGTGTTAGGCGTCTCGTGCGAAAGAACGCTAAGGTTATCTCGTTGGCGGATAGTGGCCTGCATCAATTTGGTATCAGAGGGAGGTTCGTGTCAATTTCTTAATTGACACCCTCCCCTTTCTTGCCTTCCATTTTTTTCTCCCACGTTGGGGTGCGTTTTGTGTCAAAAAAAAAATCAAAAAAAAAAAATTTCCTTGGTCTGCTAATAGCGTCCTAGATTTCTTAATTTTCTGCAAAAAAATCAAAAAAAATTATTTTAATAATCCTCTAATTTTTTCCTGTAGGAATATCAAAAAAAACAAATCTTTTTCTAAAGTCTCCTATCGGGATTAAATCATAGTTCGTTTGTCTAAATCGGCTGACAACTTGTTGCATGCGCACAAGGCTAGGAACAGAGTATTTCCCATCGTCTTCCACCATGGACGACGAAACGGGTAACGTCCGTGGCCTCAATGAGATTGAGGAGCTTCGGCAAGACTTTACGGAGCAAATGACGGCCATTAGAGAGGCCCTTCATGCCCTAGGTGTCCAGCAAGGGGGACCCCGTCATCCCCCCGCTCACCAACGAGCGGATGGAGATCACCAAGCCAACCCCAATCACCCGCAGGAATACGCTCCTCGAGCCCCCTTCGAGTTTGACCTTACTCGGGCCGTCCGAGTCAAGCCACCCTCCTATGATGGGTTGGGAGATCCTCAAGTCTTCCAAGATTGGGTCTTGGAAATTGATTGTTACTTCGAATGGTACGCTCTCATCGATGCGGACAAGGTGCGTGTGGCGAGGATGAAATTGTTAGGGCGAGCCAAGATCTTTTGGCTGAATGAAGAGAGGCGCTTGCGAGTTGAGAACGGTGCTAGGCCCATCGGTTGGGGAGATATGAAGGCTAGGTTGACCGAGCAATACGTTCCCACGTACCATCGAACACAGATGTTCGATGATTTGGCTACCCTTAAGCAAGGGGCGAGGTCGGTTTCCGAGTACATGAGCTTGCTCAAGGATATGATGGTCCGTTGTGATGTGAAGGAAATGCCCGAGGTCACCCTATCTAGGTTCCGTAAGGGCCTCAACCCCGATATTCAAGGGAAGCTATTGCGTTATGGCCACACGGACTTACACGTGACATTCAACGCTGCGTTAGATATCGAAAAGCACAATGCGCTTAAAGGAAAGTCACGTCCTTTCCAAAAGGGCAAGTCCATCTTAGGACCGCCGCCGGCAACCAGCTATAAGGATAAAGGAAAGTATCGGTCCTCCGATTCTTCCTCCATTGTGGTGACGGCTAAAAACAATAGGAGTCCGACTGGGGAAAGAGTGCCGATAGGAAGAGTCAGCAGGGCGAACGTCACCTGTTTTGCTTGCGGGGTTCAAGGACACTATGCTAGTGATTGTCCTACAAAACCTAAGCCCCTAGCCCTGTTAGATGCCGCGGGCGGGTCTGACGACCTTACTTACGAAGCAGGTGATTTTAGTGAGTCGGACGGCGTGCCGAGTGACATGGACGACGAATCTCACATGATGGTGATGCGATGTATTTTGGCCACCCCGCGGCCGTTAGACGAATGGAATAGGACAAATATCTTCATGTTAAATTTCAAGAGCGGTGAAAAATGGTATAGGCTGATCATAGATAGCGGTAGTTGCATGAATGTCGTGTCGGAAGCCGCCGTGAAACGCATGTCCCTAGTTGCTGAACCACACCCTCACCCGTATAAGGTAGCGTGGGTGAACAAGTCATCCCTCCCCGTAGCGAAGCGTTGCCTAGTTCCCCTCACCATCAAGGCCTACACCGAATCGGTTTGGTGTGATGTCATCCCCATGGATGCGTGTCACGTCTTACTCGGACGCCCTTGGTTGTTTGACCATGACGTCACCCACTATGGTCGGGCTAACACTTATGAATTCAAGTTTAATGGCCGCGTCATCGTCTTGAAGCCCTCTCCTCCGAAGGACCCTTCGATCCCGTCCAAGGACACCGTCATCCCCGTTGAGAAGAGAGCATTGGGTCTTATTGGTAGGAAGGAACTGACCCGGGCTACCTTCATGGACGGAGTCCTTTACGCTTTAGTTTGCCTCCAAGTCAAGGACGATGCGACGATATGTGAAAGTTTACCCTCGGCATTGAAGTCGCTCCTAGAAGAATTTGTGGATGTGTATCCGGACGAGCTACCGTCTGAGTTACCCCCCATGCGGGACATCCAACACGCCATCGACTTCATTCCCGGCTCCTCCCTACCCAACCTTCCCCATTACCGCCTCAATCCGTCCGCGCATTTAGAACTACAAACCCAGATCTCGGAATTATTGCGAAAGGGATTTATCCGCCATAGCATGAGTCCTTGCGCCGTACCCGCCTTACTGGCCCCCAAGAAGGACGGCACGTGGAGGATGTGTGTGGATAGCCGGGCCATAAACAAAATCTCTGTCAAGTACCGATTCCCCATCCCCCGTCTCGACGATTTGTTAGATATGTTGGCCGGCGCCACGATCTTCTCCAAGTTGGACCTTAGGAGTGGTTACCACCAGATCCGAATTAGAGAAGGAGATGAGTGGAAGACCGCCTTTAAATCTAAGGAGGGCCTTTATGAGTGGTTAGTGATGCCGTTTGGGCTATCCAACGCGCCCAGCACGTTTTCTAGGATGATGACCCATGTTTTCCAACCTTACATGGGGAAATTCATTGTGGTGTACTTCGACGACATCCTGATCTTTAGCACCACCACGAGTGATCATGCGACGCATTTAAGAATCATCCTAACCACGTTAAGGTCGGAAAAATTATTCGTGAACATTAAAAAATGTACCTTCCACGTGACTTCCGTCGAGTTCCTCGGTTATATCGTTAGTTCAAAGGGAATCCATGTAGACCCTAAGAAGGTGCAAGCCATAAAGGATTGGCCCGAGCCCGCCAACATTCGGGATGTGCGGAGTTTCCACGGACTCGCCACCTTCTACCGACGGTTTATTAAGGATTTTAGTAGCATAATGGCCCCCGTAACCGAGTGCATGAAGAAGGGTGAGTTTTCTTGGACTAAGTCGGCCGCCAAGGCTTTTCAATTAATTAAGGCGCGCATGTCCGAGGCCCCCCTCTTGCGTCTCCCGGATTTCTCCAAGGTTTTTGAATTATCTTGTGATGCCTCGGGAGTGGGGATCGGGGGCGTATTGAGCCAAGAAGGTCACCCGGTGGGATACTTCAGTGAGAAACTGGCCGGCCCGAAATTGAACTATTCTAACTATGATCGGGAATTCTACGCGGTCATCCGATGCCTCCAACATTGGCGGCACTACTTGCTTCCTAAGGAGTTCGTCATCCTATCCGATCACGGGCGCTCCGATTTATCAATTCGCAGTCAAAGGTGAGTCCGCGACATGCTAAATGGGTCACCTATCTTCAGGAGTACACATTCATCATTAAGCATCTGAAGGGTACCCTCAATCGCGTAGCGGACGCTCTTAGTCGTGTCACGTTATTACTATCCACATTAGAAGTTAAGGTGGTTGGCTTTGATAGGATTAAGGACGAATATGCCCACTGTCCCGATTTCAAGGACATATACTTCACCACTCAGGATAACCTGCCCACAACCATTTCCGCGTTTTACATTCGTGACGGGTATCTTTTCAACCACTCGAAGCTATGTATTCCCCGCTCATCCCTACGTCACTTCATTGTGTGGGAACTGCATAGTGGCGGGTTGGGAGGCCATTTTGGCCGTGACAAGACTATCGCGTTAGTTGAGGACAAATTTTATTGGCCCGGCCTTAAGACCATGGTTAGTAAGATCGTGGGGAGTTGTCGGGCGTGCCAGTTGGCAAAGGGGAACAAGACGAACGCGGGGCTTTATACCCCTCTCCCGATCCCTTCGACGCCTTGGGAAGACGTTAGCATGGACTTCGTTCTAGGCCTTCCGATCACATTTAGGCGTCACGATTCGATCTTAGTTGTCGTTGACCGTTTCTCCAAGATGGCTTATTTTATCGCTTGCAATAAAACTAACGACGCATCCCATGTCGCGCAACGTTATTTTAAGGAGGTAGTGGGTCACCGCGGCGTACCAAAATCGATAGTTACTGATAGGGATGTCAAGTTCACGAGCTATTTTTGGAAAACTTTGTGGAGGATAATGGGCACCAAGCTCCTATTTTCTTCGGCCTACCATCTGCAAACGGATGGGCAAACGGAGGTTGTAAATAGAAGTTTGGGTAGTCTGCTACGCTGCCTTGTGGGAGACCACAAGGGTACATGGGATCTTATCCTTCCGCATGCTCAATTGGCATATAATAATTCCAAAAATAGGTCCACGGGTCTGTCCCCGAATGAAATTGTGCATGGCTATAAGGCCCCGGTGCCACTTGACTTGATTCCGTTACCCCCATCTTTTAAATCAAGCCAATTCGCACAAGATTTTGCCTCTCACATCCATGACCTGCATAAACACATTAATGAGACGCTTACCGCTCACTATGCGTCCTATCAAGTTCATGCCAACACACATAAACGAGCGTCTCCCCTGAAAGTCGGCGATTTAGTCATGGTCCGTCTCATCCCTGAACGGCTGCCTACGGGCACCTTAAAAAAGTTAGCGGACCGGCGAGCGGGTCCTTTTCGGATCTTAAAGCAGTTAGGCGAAAATGCATTTCTTTTAGAATTACCCACTGATTGGGGTATTTCCCCTATTTTTAATGTTTCGGACTTAACGCCATATATTGCTCCGCCGCTAGAATTATCGTCCTCTCCGTTTACATCTACCACAGATTCTCTTGGGCGTAAGACTGAGTGGGGTACGGGATCACTCGTTCCGTTGGTCTCCAAAGGAGGTACGCCGTATGTTGATGAATTAGATTTTCCCCCGTTACTGCCTAATGCTTTTCCCAGGTTTGCCAGGACAGCTTTCTTGCCCGACAGGATTCTACAGGATGATGTACTTCCCACTCCGGATGGTGACGTGCGGCGTTTCTTGGTTCGTTGGCGTGGCCGCCCCTCCTCGGATGACTCTTGGCTTCCGGAATCCGAGGTCGCGCTCTTGGACGATGCTCTTCTACGACGATATCTGCAGGACAACTCATCGGTGATGAGTCCTTTTAAGGGGGGAGGATTGGTGGAGACGACGAACCACAGCTTGCTGAAGACCCTCCCTCGTCTCCAACAAAGGACTCGCGTCGCCATGGTGCCCACTCGGGGCGACGTTATAATCTCCGCCCTCGGCTCAAGCCCGTTTAATCTTTTATTTATGTCATTTTATTTAGCGTATTTGTTGTGCCACTTGTTTAGGCATTTTATTAGTCTCTTTAAGTTTAACAAAAAACATTATTAGCTTTATTTTTCATTGTGGGCTGCTAATAGCCGTATGATGGTTGTAAGCCTATATATAGGCATAGGATGTTTCCTTTTGAACTATTGAAGAAGAAAATTGAAAACCCTAAACTTATCCCTCTCCTTCTCATCCTCTTAGCCGCCCCCCTCTCTCTCTCTCTTCCTCCTCACTACTTCGGCCGCCCCCTCTCTCCACTCTCAAAAGCCGCCCCCCTTCCTCTTCCCTTCCTCCCTCTTCCCATCTACATCCTCCACGCCATCTCCTCCACCCAAACCGCCCTTTACCCGAGCACCTCTTCCCCCAACCGTTCGGCCACCAACCTCCAAGGCCGACCACCACCCCCCTTCCCTCTTGGCCGACTACCCTCCTGTTGGTGGAGGTGGAGTATTTCAAGCTCCGAGGAACTTGGAGACGGCGTGACGCGGCGACGGCGGAATCTCTTACTCCATTCGGTGCAACTCCGACGGAACCGCGGGCGAGTGATCTTTTGGTAAAACAGTCGGAATCATCCATTCCGACTTGGGTAACGAATCTCTCCACTTCGGTGTGTTTCCCTCTTGATTTTTCTAGCGGCTGGAGTAATTTTTGCATTGCTTGCGAATCGTTGATTTTCGTGGGTTTTGCTTTAAGTGTTGCAACAACACTACGCTTTATTTCCGAAAAGGGTTTGGCGAACCCCGCTCTTTTTGTTGGGGGAGATCTACCGTTTCTCGATCGTGTTTTCGGGTAGATCTTCTTTGGTACAACATCGCTCGTCCGGACCGGGTGGGTCCCTTTTGCTTGAAAGGATAACGGCCTCTAGCCGCTTGTCCGATCTTTCCGGCGGTGTGGCTACCGTGTTGGTTTACTTGTTTAGTTTGCATAGTAGTGCGCTGCGTTTGAGCTTTGTGTGGCTAGCGTTGTGGGTGTTAGGCGTCTCGTGCGAAAGAACGCTAAGGTTATCTCGTTGGCGGATAGTGGCCTGCATCAGGATTTCTCCCGCATGTAACTAGAAGTGTCATGCTCCACAACAGCATCGGTGGGAAGTGGCACGTTCACCGTGTCTTTGGGGCGCTCAAACATCTTCGCGGTCGCTAAGTTATTCTTCTCATCGGTCATCTCGGTCAATCCTCCCTTGGTTTTCTCATCCGCAAGGGTTGCCTTCAAAGCTGGGACTCCGAAATCTTCCTTGAGATCTGCACTACGTAGTGAAACGTCATTTCGAACAAGAGAGGAGTGTACGGAAGTATCATCGAGGGTGCAATCATCAGCCGGCCAGGTGACGCGTCCTTGGTAGAAATCCAGGGATGCGCCACTGGCCGTCAGAAATGGGACACCAAGTATCGGAATGGAGTCATTTTCTTCTGGTCCCATGACCTGAAAAGCAGTGGTAAAATGTTTTCCATTAACCTCGATATCAACTTCCCTCACACCACCATCAGTATCTACCACATTACCATTAGCTAGAATAAGTGATTTCCGGTCTTCGGTGTTTATTTGCAGTTGCATCTTCGCGACATCCTGCAGAGTGAGGATGTTGCTGGATGCCCCGAAATCACATAAAGCAGTAGTTTCAACGTTGTTAATCAAGCAGCTAATCACGAGTTCGTTGGTATTCCCCAGCCTTCCCTCCCCAAGGCTTTTCCCTTGTTCATGGGGATTTTTTTCAGTGTTGCTTGGGAGAGTACCAAGCGTGCGCTCGGAGACCATTTGAGCCAATTGGCCCAACTGTGCCTCGAGCTTACGCATTGAAGCGGCTTGATTTGTCATGTTTGTTTGGGAAACTTCAACAAATTTTTCAAACATTTGAGCCAAAGAATTGGTTTTTTCGGCGGGGGGGCCTTGAGGATAATTCGGGTGGGGTGGCCGCGACTGGATTCCGGAGGCGGAGGCATCATATTGATGCTGCCCCGGTTGCCATCGTTGGCCCGGTGCGTTTTGATTCCACGAGAAATTCGGGTGATTTCTCGCACCCGGATTATAAGCATTTCCATATGGCGCGCCCCTATTTTGATTTGCGATAAAATTAACGGTTTCATTGGAGAAGGCGGGGTCATACATTACCTCCGCTCCAGGGCACTCAAAGCTATGATGATCGGTACCTCCGCATCCTTGACACGAGATGGCCAACACCGGAGCAGCATCAGCGGCCCTTGATGCTTCCACAGCAAAGATTCCACTTGTCCCACGGGGGGTATTCCTTCCTGCGGTCCAAAAGGCGCTGTGCGTGGCGGTGTCCTACAGAACTCTCAAAGCATCCTCAGGAGCAAGGTTCATAATTGTTCCACCAGAGGCGGCATCAATCATGGCGCGGTGTTGAGGTTCGATGGAGAAGTAGAAGCATTCCACGAGATTCCACGTTTGGAATCCGTGATTGGGGCACTTCCGCAGCAACTCATTGAAGCGCTCCCAGACTTCCGCCAAACTCTCTTGGTCGTTTTGCCGGAAATTAGCGATGGCGCGTCTCAAACTCACAATACGGTCAACCGGATGGAATTTAGCTAGAAACTTTGTGGTAAGAGCCTCCCAGGTTGTGGCTGTTCCAGGAGGAAGGGAATGAAGCCATGACTTGGCCTTGTCACGTAGAGAGAAGGGGAAGAGACGGACCTTGATCGTATCGTCAGGAATCCCAGCATAACGGAAAGTGGCACAGATTTCTGAGAAGTCTGCCAAGTGTAGATGGGCATCCTCTGTAGCCAGTCCGGAGAACTGTGCGTTGTTCCGGATGATGTTAAGAATTGCCGGTTTGATCTCGAACTGTTGGTTTGCGATCGCCGGTCCAAACCCAGGGTAAATGCTCCCAACAGTGGGGGTAGTGTAATCTCTCATGGTTCGGACATGCGGCGGATGCACCTCATTCTCATCCCCGTTACGGTTATCATGGAGGTTCCCTCCAACACGAACTCCGTTGTCATTGTTCAACTGGTCTCCCATTGTGATTGGATCTATTGCAGCGGCACGCCTTTGCGCACGAAGAGTTCGCTCGATTTCGGGATCGTAAGCAACGAGATCTCTTGCAGCACGTCCCTGCATCCACTGAAGCAACAAATCAAAGAAACAAAAATCAAAAAACTCTAACTCTTATACCAATACTTCCAGAAATCGTGATCGTTCAACAGTTGCATTCCCCGGCAACGGCGCCAAAAACTTGATGCGCGTAAAATACGGCAAGCGTACCGGTCGCTCAAGTAATAAAGTTGGGAATGAATCCCCGGATGTCGGTCTCTTGAGGAATGCAATTGGCGTCGAACGATCTAGACTCTAAAACTATCGTTATGAGAGTTAATTAAAATAAACAGAAAAGAAAGGGGCTTTGGTTGGTGGTCTTACGACCGATTACACTAATGTAAACTATGCGGGTCGCAATCACCGCTTCTCAAGGCGAGATGGATGTAGCGGCCGCGATGCCGTACTTCGATTGGCGAGTGGACGGAAATCTAGCGAGTGAGGTGATTAGTGCGGAGCAAGCTTGAGTGAAACGAACGTGTGGAGTGGAGCGAGATGGAGCGAGGCGCATCAAAGAATAAATCTCTAGAGCAAGATGAAATACAACTAATAACAATAATGCTAGAAGTTGATGTCCATTACAAGCGCAAGCATTTCATACAACAAGAAAAAGAGAGAAAATGCACAACCATGAGATTGAAGATCCACCGCGGTTGTTGGCCGGAGGTGCGGGTTGTCAATCCGCTTCCAAGCGCAGTCCGAGGAGGGCTTCCGGTACCACCGAGCTGTCACCTCGAGGGCCTGTAACTCCGTTCTCTAGGGGTGCTTCTTCTTCTTCCTTGGTGGAAAGCTCGGAGAAGAATGCTTCAATGGCCGGGAGGATCACCGGAGGATGCGGAATGCTTCGGAATCACCTGAGAAGGTCCTCCCGTTGGTATGGATGAAGGTGGAGGTGAATGGGACTTGCTGGAGGGCGAAACGGCGGACTGGCGAAGGCTCCGATATGATTCTCCTCGCCCTAATTCACGGAACAGCGTATTTATAGCTTGCAGAATAAATAGCGCGCACGACCACTGGCGCACGACCAGTGGTCGTGCGCGACCAAGGTCAGCGCCCGTGCGTGAGCAACCTGCAGACCTGCATCAGAAAATCAGTAGTCGCGCACGATCATCAGCGCACGATCAGTGATCGTGCGAGGCAATGCTGATGATCGTGCGGAAATAGCCAGACAGACTTTTGCAAAATGGGTATGACTGCGCACGATCGGCGGCGCACGAGCAGTGGTCGTGCGCAGTATGGCAAGTGATCGTGCGGAATGTTCAAGACAGAGTTTTCACAAATGAGACCGGGCTGCGCACGGTCAGTGATCGTGCGCTAGGAGGTCGATGGTCGTGCGTGGGTAAAAACGCACGACCACTGACTCCTTTGCCAAAAATAGTGAAACGCCTATCCCGAATGCCCTCACGATCCCCAAACCTACAGGAAAACTGCACGGGGCATCGATCGCGGCAGCCACAGCAACCAGTAATGAATATAGCAAGAAAGTAAATGCACACAAGCACAGAAAATGGGCAACAAAGGTGCACAGGGCGTGGAAAACCGTAGCGAACCAAAAGGAGTGCAAATGCCGCTAAACGGTGTGCAAAGACAAGGAAATAAGCCCAGATGAGTCCTAAAATAGGTATATAAAGAGGACTCATCAGGTAACCCCTCGATGCGCGGGTTGGGGGCGGCCCGCCTGGCTACCTGAGCCCCTTCAGTGAACACGGGGTTGTACATAATCCCCGCTCTTTGCGAGCTTTTGAAGAAGGCTCGGAAAGAAACATGCAACCCTCACGTGTTCGGCGAAAACCTTGCTGAGCTGGAGGGAATCTTTTGGTGGGGCCCACATCCTCGCTATAAATAAGCTGTCCGGCCTTTGGGGTAATTCCTCTTTTTTTGTCCCTTCTGCAATCTATAACCGCGAGATGCCTATGTCTGAGGAGATGCAGGTTCATTTGGAGGTCGCGAGGGAGGGTGTCTGGGATGCGGCTCTCGAAGCCGCCCCGTGGCTAGCGCGCGGGTCGCCCGACCCCCTTTTTAAGCCAAAGAAAACGAAGATCGACCGGCGGTCTTCAAGGCACGTCCACCCTACCTCCAGCTCGGCCGGCGGTGCCGAGGTCATCCCTGAGGTATATGCGCTTCCCTTGCTCGATTCTTCCCTCCCCCGCTCCTTGACTTTTCTTTCCTTTTGGTAGTAGACGTCTCGGGGAGCCAGGGCAGACGAGGGAGATCCCGGGCATTCTGCTCTGGCGGCGGCCGATCGGGTGGCTAGTCCCTTGCCGCGGGAACCTGTCCCTCCCGTGGTGCCTCCGTCATCAAGGCCCCACGGCCTGGGAAAACCCTTCATTACTCTTGGAGGAGAACCTTTCCAGGGTCGGCCGGGAACCTCTAGGCCTACTGATGATGTGGGCGGCGTACCGACGCCAGGTAAACCCTCTGACTTTGGCCTGCTGTCTTTCATCGCTCCTTCTGATCTTACCTCTGCAGGTTATAATGTGGTCTCTTTGTCTGACGCCGAGATGAGCAGAGGGTACTCCCCCCCCAGATGCAGACAACATCTCTGAGTACTTGGGAGACCCGCGTGATACCGATAGGATGAAGAAGCAAATAAAGCAACTGTTTCAAAAGCACACGCTACTGCTATGGGAGGTCTTCGACAGAGTGGGGAAAGATAAGGCCGAGACGGAGGAGCGACTCGCGGCTTTGTGATGGGCCAAAACCCGAACAGGCAAGTGTACCTGTCGAATCGTAGTATCAAGGTCGTATTAAAACTCGGGGCAGGCAAGTACTATTACTCACAACGATTCTATTATCCTACCAAACGATTGATGATTTTTGAAAATAAAATAAAATAAACTTAATTAAAAGAGAAGAAATAAACTATTGCAAATGAGTGCTCGATCGACGATTCACTTTGAAATAAAATAACGGAATAAATTAGTTTAACATTTGTAAATCTATTAAGACCGTGACGGATCCGATATTAGGAAATAATCTCGCTAGAGCTTTAAATCCCCTGACTTATAGACGTTTTGACCGAAATCTCTTTCAAGTCAAAAAAACCTAAAGCCGCATTACCGAAGTGACCCGCACTATTGGATTTGACTCCAATCCGGAGGATTTACGTCATCCTATCTCTAGGGTTGCATGCAACTCCTTCCTTTTTTGAGTGATCTTTCACATTCACGAGCCTCTCGGCTACTAAAATATGAGATCGGAATCTACTACCGTATACTAGCAATACAGAGTCGATACAAAAGAAATCAAGGAAGGATCAAAAATAAAAAAATACAAATGCAAACATAAAATAAAAGGTGCGTTATTTCATCGCAAAGCTTATCGCGATCGGGCACAAAATAAAGTTAGCTACGGATAATAGAGGAAGAAAACAAAAGAAAAGAAAATTGCATTATCATTAAACTAGGATTAAGAGTACATAAAAAGATTAAAAATACTGCACTATTGCTTGGAGAAATGAAATAAAATAACAAAAAAATAAATACTTGAAATGGAAGCTTGCTCTCTAACTCTCTACATTAGCATTCTAAAAACTACAACAAAAACTTCTTTAAACAAAAAACTACTTAGCAAAACAAGAGGGAAGGGGTTCCTTTTATAGGAGAGGGAGAAGGTTCTAGATGGAAATGAAGAGGGGGAAGCCAAGGGGGGTGGTCGACCACATGCTTGGAGAGGGTTCATGCATGGCTATAAATGAGGGGAGAGAGGAGGTATGGATGCATTGTATTGTATTAAAGGGAATGACATAGAAAATATAAAATGGAGAGGGGGGAATGAATGTGAAATAAAAAAGAAATAAAATAGAGGGGGAAAGAGAGTGGAGGGTGGCCGACCATGTG
The DNA here is from genome assembly GCA_039513925.1 of Platanthera zijinensis. Taxonomy (NCBI): domain Eukaryota; kingdom Viridiplantae; phylum Streptophyta; class Magnoliopsida; order Asparagales; family Orchidaceae; genus Platanthera; species Platanthera zijinensis. The sequence continues at coordinate 155,858,401 of CM077084.1, read as the reverse complement.
CATGGGGAGATGTTCATGCATGCATTAAATGAGGGAGAGGAGAGAAAATAACAAAAGGAGAGAGAGAGGGGGAATATTCAATGTATATGGAGAGGGAAGAAGGTGGCCGACCAAACATAGGGGGATGAATGTATGCATGTAAATAATGAGGAGAAAATAATTAAAAAGGAGAGACATGATGTGGCCGGCCAATGCAAAGGCAAAATGGGCTTGCTAGTGTGGGCTTTATGAGGGGCTCGGGTAGGGGGCTATTTGGTAGGCTTTGTGGGCTCGGGTAGGGCTTGGTTAGCATGTAGGGGCTGCTCCAAGTTGAAGGGTCTTGAAGTGGGCTTGAGTAGGGCTCGGGTTTGATAGTTGGGCAGCACTTGTACTTGTGTGAGGTCGGGCTGCATGTGAGCTGCTCCAAGTGGGCTCGGGTTTCACCATATCTTGCATGGGGGGCTCGGGTAGCATGCATGGAGGGGTCCGGGATGCACATGCTTGAACCTACAAAACAAAACAAAACATTAGATACATAATATTTTGTATAAATATTGAACATAATAACTAAACATCACATAAAATAATGCAACATAATAAGACATAAATATAACAATAATAAGATATTAAATAAGACATTTAGCAAAACATAAAAATAAATAACAAACATATTAAATATTAAAACAAGCATAACATAACAAAAAATATAAAACATACATAATAAAGTTAGAAATTATAATATCATAACATAAAAGACATTAAACGAAAAATAAAACAAAACATACATAAAATAAATAAAATTATAAATAAACTTAGGAATTTTGCATATTAAACTATACCAAAAACGATGACTAAAACAAGTCATCAAACTCCCCCATGCTTAGGCTTTTTCTATTCCAGAGCAAAAGTAAGAGAAATATTTATAAGACATTATAAAATTCTCAATTAAACTAAAAATTTCTTTACACCAAAATCTAGCCAAAAATAAATTTAGGGATTTATGAATCAAGTCCTAAATTATGAAATTAATGTGAAAAGAGAGAAATATTTAGCCAAAAATTCTCTAATAAATTAACTAGCATTCAAAATTGAGTAAAGCGCAAACAAGGTTAGATTGAAATTATAAAAACCATAACTTAAAAGAAACTTAAGGAAAAGATGCAACCTACTACTTATGCTCTCCCAATATTTTAATTTAAAGACTAATACAATAATATTAGCTAAGGGGTTTAGGGAGGAAATTAACATGTAGAGGTCTTTGATTGGAGGTGATCATCATTATTTTTTTCTTCACACCCAACACAATTTGTTTTTTTTAAATAATATATATGTAATACCAGAAAATGATAGACTAACATCCTATCACTTCCCCCGACATATATGAACTTTTAATTCCTCTCTTCATCAGGGTTGCATATGTGTACCAGAGAATAAAGAACTAACATCTCCTTATTCCCATGACATATGATCTAACAAATAAAAGAAAAAGAGAATTGGGTAAGGATAAAGAGTTAAATAAGATTATAGAAAATAAACTAAAATACTTGAGAGCAACTACTAGTAGATTGAGATTTCCTAAGAATCTAAAAACATGAGGTAATAATCATTAGAATCAAAAATTGTTAAGCAAAATTACTACAAAATTGAAACTATTTAAAATAAAAGAGAAAAAGTGCTAAAGAAATTACTCTAAGCAAATTAAAATCATAAGATTATCCTCAAAACTAAATCACTAAATATTAAATTTAACTAAATATGATGAAATAAAAGATTGGCAAAATAAAAGAATGCTTATAAAAAAACTCAAACTAAATTTCTGAAAATAACAAAAAGCTAAGCATGAGGTTTATTATATTTTTTGATTTTTTGACATTTTTCAATTTTTTTGAGTTTTTGAAATATAATCTTTTTTGGAATTTTTGATTTTTCTAATTTTTTTGGGTTTTGCATTTTCTAGCTAAAGAAAAAGTAGTACTAAAGAAATTTAATAAAAATATACTAATTTTTTTGTTTTTGTAGAAATTTAAAACAAATTTTTTGAAAAGAAAGAAGAAATAAAACAACTAAACCCTCCCCCATGCTTAAATTTTGCATTGTCCTCAATGAAAAATAAAAACAAGAAAGGATAAGGAAGAAGAAAGGGGAGGGGGATGCAATAAAGTAAAATAAAAAAAAGGAAAACGACTTCCCCGGAGTCGTCAGGCCGAATGCAGATGTCGCTCCCCATGCTTGAGCTGGACACCGGCTCAGGCCTAAGGAAGAGAGGAAATGATGGAGCCAAATGAACCGCCGGGGGGTTTTATTCTTGCAAAACAAAACAAAAAGAAAAAGAAAGAACAAAAAGGATAAGCAAGGGGTACCACCCAAGAGCGGTCTTTGTTTAACGTCGTCTGAGCCCGACGTTATTGGTTAGCTGAATGGAAAATAAAAACTAAAGTGAAGATGTAACTCCCTAAGTATGTGCTTAGGAGAGTAAATCAAAAAAAAGAAAAATTGAAGAAGCGCACCGACATGCAGTGCAATCTTCAAAGAAATGACGCCCAAAAATGAACGGACGGAGTTATGGAAGAACTCTGCCGTATGTAAAATGGGGAAGAAGGGGTCGTCAAAATAAGAAGAATAAAAAGAAGAAGAAATAGAAAGAGGAATGAAAGAAGTAGAAAAAGAATTTTCATCGAAAGAAATTTCACAAGGAGAAGGAGGGTCTTGTGAAATTTCGGGAGAAGAAAGGGTAGGGAGAACTAAAGAAGAATTATCTATAATAAAATAAGAAGATTCGCTAAAAATAGAAAAATTTTGAACAGTTTAAAATTTAAGCGAAATGGAATCACAAACGTCTTCAGAAGGAGGAATAGGAGATGTCTCGTCATCCTCAGCGGGTAAGAAGCACACCGGAATATCCATAAAGGTGTCTTCCAAAAGAGGAAGGAAACAATACGGGATATCCGAATAGTTATCCTCCTCGAGAGGAACAAGATAAGCCGGGATATCCGGTGACTCATTACATGAAGAAATTGGAGGAGACGGAGAAGAAGACGAAGAAAATAAAGCAGCCTCACGAGAAAAATAATCCATAATGGTTTTGAAATGCAAATTAATATTATTGAGAGAAGTTTGCAATTCAAAATACTCATTATCGATTGAATTAAAATCAAAAGGCGCGGCGCTTTGCGAGGCAAAATCATAAGAAAAAAAAGACGGGTTCCCCATCTCCCAAGTAGGATAAAAATTAGAGTAAGGGTCAAATTAGCCATTTTGACCTTCCCCAGAAAAATTAAAATCAAAAGAGGGAGGGGTTCCCGAAAGACATTTAGAATAAAAGTGGTCGGGCGACCCGCAAGAAGCGCAAAAATACGATGATTTCATAAAAAAAAATAAACTGTTACAAAAAAAAGGAAATTTTTTTTTTGATATTTTTTTTTGAAAAATAGATTTAATAATGGATTGGCTCCCGAACTTCCCAAGGGCTACCTGGTGAAGGGTTCACAAGGTACTAGGTAAAATGGTGGCGCTTAAAGCCCCTAACCCTTTTCGAGAGAATTTAGGTTTGGTAGAAATTATATGATGTGGGTTGATTATAATATATATAATAATAATAATAATAATAATAATTGTTTTTTTTTTGAATTTTAGTAGAAGTAATAAATTCGATGCTTTCGTAATATTGCCAAAAATTTCCCCGGCAACGGCGCCAAAAACTTGATGGGCCAAAACCCGAACAGGCAAGTATACCTGTCGAATCGTAGTATCAAGGTCATATTAAAACTCGGGGCAGGCAAGTACTATTACTCACAACGATTCTATTATCCTACCGAACGATTGATGATTTTTGAAAATAAAATAAAATAATCTTAATTAAAAGAGAAGAAATAAACTATTGCAAATGAGTGCTCGATCGACGATTCACTTTGAAATAAAATAACGGAATAAATTAGTTTAACATTTGTAAATCTGTTAAGACCGTGACAGATCCGATATAAGGAAATAATCTCGCTAGAGCATTAAATCCCCTGACTTATAGACGTTTTGACCGAAATCTCTTTCAAGTCAAAAAGGCCTAAAGCCGCATTACCGAAGTGACCCGCACTATTGGATTTGACTCCAATCCAGAGGATTTACGTCATCCTATCTCTAGGGTTGCGTGCAACTCCTTCCTTCTTTGAGTGATATTTCACATTCACGAGCCTCTCGGCTACTCAAATATGAGATCGGAATCTACTACCGTATACTAGCAATACGGAGTCGATACGAAAGAAATCAAGGAAGGATAAAAAAACAAACAAATGCAAACATAAAATAAAAGGTGCGTTATTTCATCGCAAAGCTTATCGCGATCGGGCACAAAATAAAGTTAGCTACGCATAATAGAGGAAGAAAACAAAAGAAAAGAAAATTGCATTATCATTAAACTAGGATTAAGAGTACATAAACAGATTAAAAATACTACACTATTGCTTGGAGAAATGAAATAAAACAACAAAAAAATAAATACTTGAAATGGAAGCTTGCTCTCTAACTCTTTACATTAGCATTCTAAAAACTACAACAAAAACTTCTTTAAACAAAAAACTACTTAGCAAAACAAGAGGGAAGGGGTTCCTTTTATAGGAGAGGGAGAAGGTTCTAGATGGAAATGAAGAGGGGGAAGCCAAGGGGGGTGGCCGACCACATGCTTGGAGAGGGTTCATGCATGGCTATAAATGAGGGGAGAGAGGAGGTATGGATGCATTGTATTGTATTAAAGGGAATGACATAGAAAATATAAAATGGAGAGGGGGGAATGAATGTGAAATAAAAAAGAAATAAAATAGAGGGGGAAAGAGAGTGGAGGGTGGCCGGCCATGTGCATGGTGAGATGTTCATGCATGCATTAAATGAGGGAGAGGAGAGAAAATAACAAAAGGAGAAAGAGGGGGAATATTCAATGTATATGGAGAGGGAAGAAGGTGGCCAGCCAAACATAGGGGGATGAATGTATGCATGTAAATAATGAGGAGAAAATAATTAAAAAGGAGAGACATGATGTGGCCGGCCAATGCAAAGGCAAAATGGGCTTGCTTGTGTGGGCTTTATGAGGGGCTCGGGTAGGGGGATGTTTGGTAGGCTTTGTGGGCTCGGGTAGGGCTTGGTTAGCATGTAGGGGCTGCTCTAATAGTGGCCGGGCTGCTCAGAGTTGAAGGGTCTTGAAGTGGGCTTGAGTAGGGCTCGGGTTTGATAGTTGGGCTGCACTTGTACTTGTGTGAGGCCAGGCTGCATGTGAGCTGCTCCAAGTGGGCTCGGGTTTCACCATATCTTGCATGGGGGGCTCTGGTAGCATGCTTGGAGGGGGCCGGGCTGCACATGCTTGAACCTACAAAACAAAACAAAACATTAGATGCATAATATTTTGTATAAATATTGAACATAATAACTAAACATCACATAAAATAATGCAACATAATAAGACATAAATATAACAATAATAAGATATTAAATAAGACATTTAACAAAACATAAAAATAAATAACAAACATATTAAATATTGAAACAAGCATAACATAACAAAAAAATATAAAACATACATAATAAAGTTAGAAATTATAATATCATAACATAAAAGACATTAAACGAGAAATAAAACAAAACATACATAAAATAAATAAAATTATAAATAAACTTAGTAATTTTGCATATTAAACTATACCAAAAACGATGACTAAAATAAGTCATCACTTTGGAAGGAGCGAGACTTTCTTCTGACGAGGACAAGGCGACTTCTCCGGGTGTGCATATCACGCGAGCCGAGGGGCGACTGAGGCGGGCCTCGGAGCAGATCAATAGGACCCAGCGGGACCTGTCGGCGGTCCGCAAGTATCACTATCCTCGCGTACCACCCCGAACCAGCACGGGGAGGGGAGGTAGGTGGAAATGGATCCAGCATTGAGTTCACCCTCCCCTCGCCGGTCGTTATCTGCCAGGTCCAGGTCGCCCCGCATGCGGCGGTAATGCTCAGGGTGTTCATCTCTTTTACTTCTGACAGTCTAAATATTTGTAATAATTCAGGACCACTTTCACCCGTCACGGGCTAATATTTATTGCAATTTTCTCTGGGTTGCGCCATCGTTCAGACCTCTGCTGATTGTGCAGGCGAGATGCCCTAGCTCGTCCGACTTTCCCTCGCGCGGGTTCGGCCTTGCCGAGTCTCCTCGCCGGGCCCTTTTCCTGTACTGGCGATGGCGAGCCGGTTGTTCGCGAGTTACGTGACAGGTGACTCGCGCGCGGGTCTGAACTGGCCCGCTCGGCGGCTGCTGTTTAATCATGCAGGCGCGATTGCGGGGGGTTTGCAGCGGACTGGCGGGTTGGCGAGAACCCGACTTGGGTTCGGAAGTTGAAACATCAGGGCCTTATTGCTATCCGCACTTTCCCGCCCAAGAAGGCTTTTTCCCGCCCTTTCTCACCCTATAAATAGCCCATGATGGCCCTTTCACACCTACCGCATTTAAGATTTCTTCTTTACCCCCTAGCTCTTTGCAAAAAACCCCTCTGTCCTGCTCGGCGAGACAACTGTAAGGTGAGTGGATGTAGTGGCGAGGAGGAAGGGAGGGCCAAATGCGCTTGGACCTTCTCCGGGCATGATTTCCCTCCCGCCGACCTTACGGAGAGGGAATTTGTAGACGCGGTCTGCCACTTCGTCCCACCACGTTTTGAGGCGAGGCGGCCCAGGAAGGAGGAACTAATGAACGAGCTATTCGCTGGTGAGCTCGCGTTCCCAGTGGCCTATTTTGAGGCGGGCCTTCGGCTACCCCTATGGCCGGAGGTCTGCCAAATCCTCAAGTATTACGGGGTGGTTCCCGGGCAAATGACCCTGAACTCCATCGCAGTGATCGTCGGGTTTGCCTGCTATCTGTGAGAGGAGAAAATAGAGTTCAGCCTCGCGGTATTCCGCAAGCTGTTCTCTTTTCGGGCGAATAAGGACGGGACCGCCTGCTTCGCCAGCAGCCATGTAAAAGTGCGGGAAACCGTCGATATGAGCCACAACTGGCTTAAGAAGTTTTTTTTCGTCAAGGAGGACTTCGGCAACGTCCCCTTTTCGCCGGTCCAGCTCAGCGAGGCGAGGTACCGCCCCCCAGCCCTAGGGGGTCACGAAGCGGGGCTGTTCGGGTTCTTCGCCGGGAAGAACTTTGAGGTGGCCTACCTCCGTAGGAACCTGAACGACCTCGTCCCTGTCCCGCCCGGTGAAGGTAAGCGGCTCGCCCTATCTACGCATCCTTGAATTCTTCAAATTTTTTCTAAGTTCCACTTCCTGTAGGCGAGCACGACATCCCTATCCATCCGCCGTATGAGAGCGCGAGACTTGCCGCCGGCGAGCTAGCACAGGCCAAGGCGGCGGATGCCGCCCATCGCGAGTTCTCGACCCCTGCCCCCGCGAAGAGGCCCAGCTGCGGACAACCCCAGGATCCGCCACCGCCTTATAAGTCGAAAAAGGCGGGTGGCTCTCCTCCCCCAGCTCGAGACAAGGGTAAGGCCCCCGCGAGCCAGCCGTACTCCGTTCCCTCCCCCGCAGCCTCTCCGGCCGTCAGATCTTCAGGCGGAGAGGCGGGAACGTCGCAGCCGCCGGAGGAGGTTCGACCCGCCGGGAAGGCAATTCCCCGGGGCCATCATAACTTTCGTTACGGCGAGGGGCCTGCCGACGAGGACGGAGTCCCACTGCTTCAGTGGGATAAGGAGACCAACAGGGTCTACGTATCCTCGTTGCTGCCGAGCTTGTTGGAGGATTAATCCAGCAGCGGGGACACCTACAACCTCGCCTTTGGCGTCTACGGGAGAGAGGATGCCGCCGTTTACAATGAGGAGGCGACTCGGGTGCTGATTTATGAAAGCGCGCGGGCCCAGTTTCGCAGCCTCGAGCTGGGCCATATGGTCGGTCGGTGATGTCTTCGGCTGGACAAGGGCGCTCCATCCCTCACCAAGCTCATCGAAGAGAAGGAGGCGGCCCGCCAAATAGCTCGGGAAGAGGCGGACGAGCAGTGGAAGTGGGCTGATACAGCGGAGGCCGCTCTCGCTCAGTACCTAGGTGGAGCGGTAGGTCCCTTGACTCGCCTTAACCTTCACTCCCTCCCGCATAACTTAACTCTGTTTTTCTCCTTTTCACAGGATGCGACGACTGCCAGCCGGCTGGGTACTGAGGTCTCCACCCTCCAACAGAAGAAGCAGGCGCTTCAGAAGCGAGTGGACGCGCTGGAGGCTGCAGCAGCCGCCCCGCCGCCATCTACAAGCGGCTGCCAGCTAGCTCATTACAGCGATCATGAGATCGAAGTGATGATGTAGAAGAATGCAGCCAACGCTGCAAAGTACACCTTCCGGACGCTGTAGAGGGCCAACCTTATCAAGGACGACGGTGCTAAGCTTTTGGCGAGCGAGGTGGTACCAGAGCTGTTCCTTCCGGTACCGGAGCTGGGCGAAGGGCCATACCACCCCATTTAAGGGCCCGCCGCTCAGGGCTCACCTCGCCGAGAGCTTACATTCGTCCTACTTTTGCTGTGGCGGCGACGCGGGCCAGAGCCCAGTTTTTGTTATAGCTTTATCTTTTTTGAATTTTGTCAATGTACAAAACTCTTCTTTGAGTTGAAACGCGAATATCTTTATTTCTTTCACTCGCCTCTTGATTCTCGCGCTAATTATGATTTCTTTTATCCTTGAATGTTCTCATGGACGCCGCGACGGTGAGCGAGCGAGTGAGGTCGTCCGCTCGCTTTGAACTCTGAACTTAGGCTGAGGAGCGAGGGGTATGTTGGGTGGTCGCGACGCGAGAGAGCGACTTGCCGATTCCATTCGGGCTCGCTATCCCATCCGCGTCATTGGGTGGGCGAGAAAAACCTGGCGCGCGTTTGGACTTTGGGCAAGACGGCTTCCGGGGCATTGGCGCGGTTGGGTTGTCTCCGTCTGGGCCCTCTTCCCTAGGGGCTCGCCGTTCTTTAGGCCGGAGCCGGCTCCCCATACTCCCCATCATGTCGGGGTCCCCTCGTCAACCCGCCGATTCATTCGAGGCTCTCTGCCGAGATAGAGAATCTGCTCGGGGTCCAAGGCAGACTCCTCCGAGTGACATCCAGCCCCGCCAACTTGATGGGAGCCTGGCAGCGGGATCTGCTCGGGGTCTGAGGCAGACTCCTCTTTGTGATATCCAGCCCTGCCAGCTTGATGGGAGCCTGGCAGCGGGATCTGCTTGGGGTCTGAGGCAGGTTCCTCCGAATCACATCCAGCCCTGCCAGCTTGATGGGAGCCTGATAGCGGGATCAGCTCGGGGTATGAGGCAGGCTCCTATGAGTGACATCCAGCCCTGACAGCTTGATGGGAGCCTGACAGCGGGATCTGCTCGGGGTCTGAGGCAGGCTCCCCCGAGTGACATCCAGCCCCGCCAGCTTGATGGGAACCTGACATCGGGTTCTACTCGGGGTCTGAGGCAGGCTCCTCCGAGTGATATCCAGCCATGCCAGCTTGATGGGAGCCTGACAGCGGGATCTGCTCGGGGTATGAGGCAGACTCCTCCGAGTGACATCCAACACTGCCAGCTTGATGGGAGCCTGGAAGCGGGATCTGCTCGGGGTCTGAGGAAGACTCCTCTGAGTGACATCCAGCCTTGCCAGCTTGATGGGAGCCTAGCAGCGGGATCTGCTCGGGGTCTGAGACAGACTTGCATTTGCGCTTTTCATCGTCGGGGTACAAGTTCATCGACAGAAGCTTTATTAGGAAATTGAAGCGACGTTTACATGACTCAGGGGAAAAACGCTTCAAGTCATCACCACTCCAGGTGAGACTCAGGGTCTCGCCCTCCACATTCCGGAGGCGGTACCCTCCCGAATTCAATGCCTCCTGTACGATGTACGGTCCCTCCCAGTTGGGATTAAGCTTCCCCATGGTGGCTGACCTTCCTGCGGCATCCACCTTTCTCAAGACCAAGTCCCCTTCCGTGAATTATTTGACTCTGACGTGATTGTCGAAGTATTTGGCCATTCTTTTCTTCACTTCCTCTTGTCTGATGGCTGAGAGGTCTCGCGATTCCTCAACCATGTCGAGTGAGAGCTGCAGATCCTCCTCGTTCTCGGTCCTCCATTCCTCTCTGCCATCTCTGGCCTCGACCACCCGGGGGTTCGAACCTCAAACTCTACTGGAAGCACCGCCTCGCACCCATGAGAGAGCTTGAAAGGAGTCTCTTCTATCGCCGTATTAGGTGTGGTTCTAAGGGCCCAAAGTACCGAAGGGAGTTGCTCCACCCAGCTTCCTCTCAGATTCTCTACCTTCTTTTTGATGAGGTTAACCATGATCTTGTTTGCCGCTTCTACCTGCCCGTTGCTCCTGGGGTGATGAATCGAGGCGAACCTAAGGTCGATCCCAAGCTGTTCGCAAAAGCTGATGAACTCGGCGCTGGTGAACTGAGGGCCGTTGTTCGTGACGATGGCCTGAGGCAACCCATGACGGCAGATAATCTCCACCCATACGAAGTTCCTGATGACCCGGGAGGTTACCTTGGCCAACGCCTTAACTTCAAACCACTTAGAGAAGTAATCAATCATTACGAGCAGGAACCTTCTCTGGCCACTGGCCTGGGGGAAGGGCCCAACCAAGTCCATTCCTCGGATGGCAAATGGCTAGGGGGCCGTGATACTCCTTAGGCGTTGGGCCGGCTGTAGCTGGAGGGGGGAGAACAACTGGCACTTGTTGCGTTCCTTCGCGAACTTCGCCACATCTCGACTCAGGGTCAGCCAAAAATACCCCTGTCTGATGATACGACCTTCCAAGGTTCGACTCCCGGAATGGCTCTCGCACTCCCCGGAGTGAGTTTCTTCCAAGATCCTCGGGACCTCCCCCTCGGCCACGCAGCGCGCCAACTTCCCGGAGAGGGTCTTTCGGTATAGCTGGTCGTCTCGCATGATATAATATGCCGACTTGTACTTGAGCCTTTTCCTGTCCATCCCTTCTGGATACTTCCCAGTGGACATGTACGTCGTGAAGGGATCCATCCACGAGGGGTGCTCCTCCACCTCCATCGGTTCCCCTTCTTCGATGGATGGGCGGAAGAGATCTGTGAGGGTACCCCCCACCCGGGGGCCATTCTTTGCCAGCTGATCTACTTGCTCGCTCTCTTCCCTTGGCACGTGTTGAATGGAAAAGGTCTGGAAGGTGCCGATGACTCCCTTTACCTTTGCCAAGTAGAGCTGCAGAGTCGGCTCCCTTGCCTCAAACTCCCCGTTAATCTGGGAAGCCACCACCATGGAGTCAGTGAGGACCTCCACATCATGCACGCCTAGTTCCCTGGCCAAATGGCCAAATGCAGACCCGCAATCATGGCCTCATACTCGGCCTGATTGTTGGTGATGGGGAAGTGTATCACCACTGTCTGCTCGATCCTCGTTCCCTGGGGGCTCTCCAAGATGATTCCCTCCCCAAGGGAATGCCTCCCTGAAGCACCGTCCACCACCCCCGAACCGGGCGAGTGAGTTCTTACTCCGCCACCTCGACAACATAGTCAGCCAAGAAGTCGGACATCGCTTGGGCCTTGATCGAGAGACGAGGGACGAAGGAGACGTCGAACTCGCTCAACTCTACCGACCACTTAGCTAATCTGCCTGAATGCTCCACCCCTTCGAAGATGCTGTGGAGGGGGTGGTCAGTCACCACTTAGATCGAGTGTGCCTGGAAGTAAGGTCGGAGCCTCCGGGCCGAGATGACGAGGGCAAAAGCCAGCTTCTCCAGGATAGGATAGTGGAGCTCGGCCTTCCTCAGCACCCTGCTCACATAATAAACCGGGAGCTGTTTCCTCCCCTCTTCCCGAACTAAGACAGAACTCACGGTCTCTGCCCCAACCCCCAAATACAAGAATAAGTCCTCCCCCTCCTTCGGCCCCTGGAGCAAGGGGGCTTGAGTCAACTGCCTCTTCAAGGCCTGGAACGCCTCCTCGCACTCCGAGGTCCATTCGAACTTCCGACCTCCTCTCAAGGTCTTGAAGAAGGGAGAGCACTTCTCCCCGGCCTGGGAGAGGAACCTGCTCAACCCCACCAGCTTCCCCGTCAATCGCTGCACCTCCTTTGCATCCCGAGGCAACCCCAACTCCATAATTGCCCAGACCTTGTCGGGGTTGGGTTCTACTCCAGCGGGGGTGAGGAGGTGGCCCAGAAATTTGCCCCTGCTCGCCCCGAAGATGCACTTCAAGGGATTCAGCCTCATCTTGTACTCGCTCAGGGTGGCGAAGGTTTCCTCCAGATCCTGGCGGTGAGAGTCGTCGTCTCGACTCTTGATCATGAGGTCGTCAACGTACACTTCCAAGTTCCTTCCCTTCTTCTCTCGAAAGACCCTGTCCATCATTTTTTGATAAGTCGCCCCTGCGTTCTTTATCCCAAAGGGCATCATTTTATAACAGTAGCATCCATCCCTGGTGATGAAGGAGACATCTTTGATGTCGGGAGGGTGCATCCTGATCTAGTGATAACCTAAAAATGCATCTAAAAAAATCATTATAGGGAAACCGACGGCTGAGTCAACCAGCGCGTCGATCCGAGGCAGGGGGTAACAATCCTTAGGGCATGATTTATTAAGAAGCGAAAAATCAACACACATACGCCACCGACCGTCTCCTTTTTTAACCATTACAACATTGGAGACCCAGCCGGGGTATTGGATCTCGGATACAAAACCGGCCCTAAGGAGCTTGGCCACTTCCTCTCGAATTGGCTCGGCCAACCTATCCGCGATAGGCCTCTTCTTTTGCTGGACCGGGCGAGCCTCCGGATCCAGGTTGAAGCAATGGCAGGCCACGTCGGCGTCGATCCCGGGCATCTATACAGCGCTCCAGGCAAAGATGTCCACGTTCCTCTGGATGCACTCTAGCAACTTTTCTTGGGCCTCCAGGGTCAGCCCCCCGCTGACTCGAACCTTCTCCACCTTGCCTCTGAGGGTGAGAACCTCCATCTCCACCACCTCTTCCGTTCCTTTAAGGCGAAGCCGCTCCCCCCATTCCTCAACCTCCCCTCCTCCTGAGGCGAAGTCTTCTGCTTCGGCTTCTTCAGCGGCCATTGCCTCGGCCGGCTCTTGAGCTTCCTTCACTTCTTCCTTCTATGCGCAGCTCCCCTCCACCTCCATCTCCTCCGGACCAACCCTCTTCTCTGCCTCCTCCATCCTTCGCCCCATCTCTTCAGCGCCCTCCTGCCATGAGATAGAGTTTACGGCGGTGACATAACACTCCCTTGCCATCTTAGGGTCTCCGCGGACCCTGATCTGGACCCCCTCGACGTTGAACTTTAGGCATTGGTGGAAGGACGAGGGGACACAGCGGAAGGCGCTGATGAGGGGCCTCCCGAAGATGGCGCTGTAGCTACTGGGTGCATCCACGATGACGAACTTGCAATTGCGGGACTGCCTGTAAGACCCCAACCTCGGAGTTGATCGCGGGGCGATCAAACAGCACTTTTGGAGGTCTGAACAGGGGCACACGGCCAGGCATACGGCCGTGTGCCTACCCGTGTTCAGTGGTCTATTGTGGTTTTGTGCAGTCTCGAGTCAGAGAAGGACACGGCCTGAGACACACGGCCGTGTCTCAAGCCGTGTGTGGGGCACACGGCCTCGAACAGGGCCGTGTTCGAAACCGTGTTCATGAAGCCCGACGATCGTTCCTGAAGCTCCAGGTAACACGGCCCGTGGCACACGGCCGTGTCAGGACCCGTGTCGATCGGCGTAACTGATATTTTGGGTTGAATCCGGGCCGTCCGGATCTTTTATGTTGGATCTAACGGCTGTGGGTTAACCAAGGGGGTATTAGGGTTGAGTTTGGGGCTGAATTCCCTCATTTCAACCCTACCTTTCTCTTTCTAAACTCTTAGAGAGAGGTGAGAGCCAAAAGGAGGAGGAGGAGCAAAGTTCCGGCTGCCGGCGGAGCACCGAAGCACCGACTCGCGATCCGAGTCCGGATCCTCGAAGGCAAGGGCGAGGCGAAGCTTTCCATCCGTCTACATCTTCATGGCGGGCACGTGGAAATCTACGAGGGTAACGATCCTCTTCATAGGGCATGTGTAGTCGCCCTTCTTTCTATGCATGGGGAAATCCCCCTCTCGCGAGTGAGCGTTGAGGCGCGGAATCCCTTCGGGTAGATATGTAAAGTCCCCGTTGTTAGAGCCCGGAATCGGAGTACGGGCGTAGGCATTGTGTGTGAAGCCTATTCGGGTTTAACCCGGATCGGTGATGTTTGCATTGCATGGCCGGAGAAGACTCCGCGCCGATGATTTTAGTTTTCCGAAATTTCTACGCGGTAGATTGCATACATGGATCCTTGGGGGTTAACCTCGAGGCGCACCCGGAAAGCTTGGGCGGAATCGCATTGCCGCCACGATGTTGCCTTGGAGGGCAAATCGGTACATAACGGGGTTATGTGCGTGTTTTGATCGATTGTGGGAATGAGGAGAAACTTGGCCCGCACCGATGGCTAAATGGCCGTGGTGAAGCGAGCAACGGGCGGGTGGAACTCTTCCCATTCCAAGTGGTCTCGGTAGAAGCGACCTAAAGTACATGGGACTTCCCGGGAGGCTGGAAACGGGCCTAGGCTTCGGCTGAAAGGGCTAAATGCTCACGAGAGTTGCCATCCGAGGGATGGTGGTGGAATCGCGGTGTCAGACTGGGTCCGGACCGGGTTCACCGGTTAGTGCCCTGAGAGCACGGAGTGTGCGGCCGTGCGTGCCGACACTTGTGGCGAATAGAATACTTTATAGAATTGCTATGGTAGTTTTATATGCAGGGAAGGAGCACCGCCGTCCCGAGAAACGGGACGGGGTCGTTATAATTTGGTCAGCTTTGCTGACCGTTGCCCTTTTGTATTGCCACCTCTTGGGTGGATTGCTTTCTATAGGTGCTGCTGCGGAGCCAAGCGGCAAATAGCAGGCTAAAGCCCAAGTTGCAGCGCCAGCCCTCGAAGGCTTAGTTATTAGCTTTTTCATATTCATGTATGGCCGGCCTGCGCGCCGATGTATGAAAGACGCTATCTTGTTAAGCGAACACTTTTGTAAGGCCTTAAGGCCGTGAACTCTTTTGTGTATTTTCATGTTCGTCATTCCTTTGTGGTATTTTATTACTAGTGGACATTCATGCCTATATGGGTTCCTTGTTTAACTTTAAAATGCTTCCGTTAGAATGCGTTGTGTAGGACGTTGTTGTTAAATTGGTTGGAATGGTTGTCCATATTCGTAACCTTCCGGTCTGTCCGTAGTATATGGCGTCGGGCCCCGGCCGGACCTACTGCTATATGCTATGCGACGGATAGGGGTGTTACACTGCCCCCCCAGAGAGACTTGGAGTCCGACCCCTCCCTCTACTTCCTTCCTCTCCCCCGAGAAGCCAAACAGGGGCCCATCTGAGGCCAACACCCTTCTGGCCTCCGCCTTCATCGCGTCAAATGCCTTCTTGAAGATGACGTTGACGGAGCTCTCGTTGTCGATCAGAATCCGAGAGACGGTGAAATCCTCAATGGCCGTCCAGATGACCAGCGCATCGCAAAAGGGGTCCTCATGACCCGGCATGTCCTGAGCCGTGAAGGTGATTCATTCTTCCGGGGGCGGGGTCTGGGATGTGGAGCCAACGCTCCGTCGATACATGGTGTGGAGGCTCGCCTTACGGGAAGCCTCGATCTCTGCCCCCCCCCCCCCCCCCCCCCCCCCCCGTGAATTGCTCTGATCTCTCCCCGGGTTCCCACGTCTGCTCGGTATTCGCACCTGTCCTCCTCTGCCCGAGGCAGGACCTCCTCGATCCACAATCCTTAGCGGTCTTGCTGCTACTGCTGCTTCCTGTTTCCCCTCATCTCGAGGAACTCCGGGCACGTGGATGTGGCATGCCCCTCCTCTTGATGGAAGTCATAGTAAGGTAACTCCACCATAACCTCCCTTCTTCTCCTCCGCGCTGCTCTTCTCCTTTCTCCCATGGCCATAGCCATAGCCTCCTCTTGATCGAGGAGGGGGGGCCTCTGGCCCTGCCTCCCGCCTGGAGGGTAGAACTGGCCCTGGCCTCCTTGGCGGTTTTCTCCTCCGTGGAATCCTCTCCTTGCCCCCTGCTCCTGCAACTCGGTCCCCCACCCTAGCCGCTGATTCAGCTCCTGACGCACCACTTGGGCTGCTGCTGCTGCTCCTTCTATCGGGGCTCAACTCTTCTTTCCTCCTGACCCCTGCCTCCTCTGGGCCTCTCCTCCTCCTTAGCCCACTTGGCTAACCTCCGGGCAAACTCCGGGTTCGACGCCTCCCCGTCGACTTCTCTCGCCTCCCTCTCCATCAACTCCTCGTAGGAGAGGGGGGAATCCTTTTCAGCTCCATTCGGAAGAAACCCTACTACAGCCTTAGGGTGAAGGCCATCATCAAAGTGTGACCCGACATTTCCTGAACCTGGGTGACCTCCTCCTGGAAGCGATCGACGTAGCTCCCTAGGGTCTCGTTCACCCCCTACTTGATGCGGAACAGGGACTCCGACTCCCTTTTCCTCTTCTTTGAGGTGGTGAACCTCAGCATGAACCCCCCGGCGGAGGTCCTCGAAATAGTAGATAGAACTGGCCGGTAGCTGGTGGAACCACTCCCTGGCCTTCTCTTTTAGAGTGATTGAGAGGTCTAAGTTGTTAGCCTAAATCACCTAGAGGGGGGTGAATAGGTGAAATGCGTGTCAAATGCGGAATTAAAATTTAACACAACACACATCAAGCAATCACAGACGACAAGAGATTTATAGTGGTTCCCCAACCTTGGGTACGTCCACTTTCCTCACCAATCTAGCAAATCACTAGACTCGGCTACTCCACTATCTCGGATTGAAAACAATCCTACACCTCGGAATCACGTTCCTACAAAACTCGATCCAACTGGATCTACAAAACTCGGAAGAAAGATCTTCCTACAAATCTCGGAGATAAAACTCCTACAAAGAAATTTTGGTTTGAGAATAAAAATTCAAAACAATAATCTCAGATCTGGATCTTTGACAATCTTCTTCTTTAGGGACTTCGGCTTGATCAGAAAAGGTTGAAGATGACTAGAGAGAGATCCACGAATCTGAAAACTAGAACCACCTCGATCAAGAAGATAGATCTGAAATCTTTGAGGCTCGGCGAGATCGAGTGATTCACTTTTGTCTGGATCACTGGAGAAATAGTCGTTGAAGACGGAGATCGGCGATCCAGAGTTTCTTCCGTGATCAATAATGGCGGCGGCGGCGTGAGAATTAGGGTTAACGGAATTTTCTCTTTCTTAAAAAGAATATCTCTGTAATCTTGTTAATAAGTCAATTCTGAAATGACCTATTTATAGGTGGACTCCAACGGTCATAATCTTAATTAAGGATGACACGTGGACCAATCAGAAATGACGTATTCAAAATACTTAGCGAATTCGAACTCAGAAGAATTCTGGAATAGAGAACTGCTATACTCGAGTAAGAGAAGATATACTCGAGTATGGGAATTCAGATACTCGAGTGACAAAGAGAAATATACTCGAGTAGGAGAAGAGAAATTTACTGAGTGAAAGATGAACTACTCGAGTATCAGAAGAGATATACTCGAGTATCAGAAAGAGATATACTCGAGTATCAGAAATATATACTCGAGTGAAAGGAAGATATACTCGAGTGAAAGGGGAAGTTACTCGAGTATCAGAATATGTATCCGGGAAACATTCACTTACTCGAGTATCAAAGTCAATTACTCGAGTATGGAAATACTTACTCGAGTATCAAAGTCAATTACTCGAGTATGGAAATACTTACTCGAGTATTAAAACAACTTACTCGAGTATGGAAATACTTACTCGAGTATTAAAACAACTTACTCGAGTATGGAAATACTTACTCGAGTATTAAAACAACTTACTCGAGTATCAGAATACTTACTCGAGTATGACTACTTGAATTTGCAGAAAAGAGAAGAAAAAGATCTACTCGAGTATGATACATGATTTACTCGAGTGATTAAGTTACTTACTCGAGTATGACAACAACTTACTCGAGTGACTAACTAACTACTCGAGTATAGAAATATTTACACGAGTATTCAGACCCTACTCGAGTAAGTCTAACTGATTACTCGAGTATGTCTAACTAACTACTCGAGTATTAAGTCTGATACTCGAGTATAACAAAGGTTTACTCGAGTATTTTGGACTTAGAAATTTTTCTGAGGAAATTAGCTCTAATGCTTCTGTCCATCAATCCAAGTGCATATAGGAAGTGTATCCCAATAGAGAGGCTATACATGGGCCAACACTTTGGATCACACAATGAGGGATTACATTGTATGGTCCTGTGTTTGGTGACCCATTATAGACTGACATTGGTCTACACTTGGCAAATAGAACCTGCACACATACAACTTAAACACAGCATCAAATACACCTTAATTCATCTTAGTTCAAGGTCTGACCTCCTACAAATCTGAGGTATTGTGGAGACAAATCCCAACAATCTCCCCCTATTTGTAGATGTCAGCATCCTCTATACTAAGGTGAATTATACAGAGTGAAAAGAACAATGCACATATACTTGAAAAACAAAACATAAGCTAAAGCAAGTTAATTAATGAAATAGCTATAATCAGAATTAAATATATATATATATATATAGAAATGTTTTAAGCACAGAAACAAAAGTCCAATTTCACATTCTCAGTTCAACTCAAGATGGGGCATCCTTGTGCATCCTTTCTCTTTTCAGGTCTTGCCTCTCTAGGTAGCTGAAAGGTTTTGGAAAGTAAGTCCTGGGCCTAGGAGGAGCAGCTGGGTTGTTATGCCCCCAATTTCTGTCATGTAGCCTGATCTTTATCTGAGATGCTTCATAGGCTTTCCACTCTGAATAACTGTAGTAATTATCTCTGTTCTCCCCAAGATCAGTCACTAACCTCAAAGTATCAAGAATTAGGGACTTAGAGGTAGGACTCCATACTTCAGAATGAACAATAGGTGGTCTACCTTCAGGAGCTGGCTCTTTCCTTGGTGCAGAACGGCTGGCAGAAGCGCCGTCACCATATTTTCTTTTCTTCTTAGAAGGGCCTTGAGAACTGGAAGGAAAATCATCTTGCCATGCTTCAGTATAGGATAGGGGAGGCTCAGTCACATCACCCTTAGGTCTGGGTGAGAAGACTGGCACACCTCCTTGAAAGGTTGCTTGAGCTGAGACATCTGCTGGAGGCTGTTCTGCAAGAGGATTTAGATGCTGAGGTATAATGGTAGGGTCCAGTTGAAACTCAGGAAAGTTTTGATTATGCAGCCAGACAGCAGTGTCATAGGTATAGAATTTTACAGACTGGAGCTGGGAGAGAATTTCTGCTTTCATTTCTTTTACCAGACCATCCACAGTAGCTTGAGCTTGGAGAGATAGTTTGTCAACTTGTTCTTTTATAACTGCTTGAGCTTGTTCAGATAGTTTTTCCACTTGTTCTTTTACTATCTTCTCCCCCTTGGTGATATCTACAGATAGCTGAGCTATAGCTTCATCTCTGAACTTGCCAACTTCTTCACAAATTTTCATAAGATTGGCATCAGCATTCTTGTCCAAATGGATCTGATTATATGCAACAGTTTCTTGCTGATTTCTCAGTTCTCCTATGCTTGAGATAGTGTGATCTATGGCCTTGCCACCTAGCTGGAACAATCTTTTTAGTTCATCAGTATTTGCCTGGATTTCTGCAAAGCCTCTACTCATCTCTTGTTCAAGAGTAGTGACTTTGTTATTGACTGATGCTAGAGATTCATCAAAATAGTTTCTCTGTGCAAGGAGCAACTGTGCAATCTGACTTACTAAATCTGAAGAAGAGGGGGCTGAGGTTGGTGCAGTAATTGAAGGAGCAGGAGGAGGAGCAGTCCAAGGAGGAATTTCTGTTAGGACCACTGAGCTGACAGCCCTTTTGAAGGGTTCTATTACAACAGCTTCTTCTGGATTGAGGAAGGATGGCAGGGAGAAATCCAAAGTCCTCAGAGGTGCCTCCACAGGATCTGGAGACATTTCCTCATCATCAGACAAGATAACATGATCAGATTTGGTTGGCTCACTATCTGCAGACTTGGCAGGAGACTGTAATGGAGTCTGAGCTGGAGACTGTACAGGAGATTTGGCAGGACACTTGGCAGCTGAAACATTCTGAAAAAGAGGATCATCTGAGCTTAGCTCATCAATGAATCTGTTGATGTCTTCAGCTGTAGACAGTAGGTGAGCTGTATTTGAAATTTCAGATTCAGGAATTGCTGATTGAAGATGAGCTGGAGTAGGAGAAACTGGAGGAGTAGCAACTCTGACATCTTCTTGTGCTGGAAGCATTGATTCAGAAGAAACTTGATTCTGAGAAAGAGAAGAGGCAGGCTCCCCCTCAACTAAAGCACCAGAGGTAGCAATAGTTTGATGTAGAGGAGGAGATGGGATCCTGTCTTCAGGTAAACTGCTGTCTTGTTGTAGTTCTGAGATGGCATCAGCCTTTGAGGCTTGGGCAGGGTTCAGGATCTTGAGGTCATACCTCTGAATGGAAGAGATAGAAACTTTCTTCATGTGGTGAAGAGGAGTCCCTTTGGAGAAGTCAAATACTGTAGGATTGATCTCATGGAGGAGGAGGGAGATAATCCTAGAAAAACTGGGATGTTTGACGCTTTCTCGGATTTTATCCAGTATCATCATTCCGAACTGGAATTTCTTCCTGCAGACAATAGCTTGCATAACATCGAAGAGATTTTGGGATACATCTCTAATGGAGTAAGTCTTGCACCATAGGATTTTGGCAATGATGTCAACGAGAAACTTCCCTTCTGAATTGAACAAGGATCGATTCAGGGTTTCACCTCCACCTTCGGGATCTCGACCGCAGAATAGAGAGGTGCGGTCGGCATCTGCCTTGTCTAGGTCATCTTCTTCGTCGACCACTGGCATCCGGAGCAGAGTGGCGACTGAAGTTTTATCTAACCGAATTTCAACTCCCCTTACCTTGGATTTCAGAACGGTGCCATTGTGTCTAACCTTCAGATTTTTGTAGAACTCTTCAACATCAGGAAGCAAGAGGCGGCAGGGTTCTTGAAGAACGAAGGTCAATCCGGCCGTGTCCAGGAGAATCAGTAGGTTCTTGAAGTCATCCGAGATATCTTCAATGCCATCAGTCACTAATTCAGAGCCGATTCCAAACTTGGAGGAGGGAGGAGCCATCAGCGATTCGGAAAACTTGCGGCGAAGGAGGACGAAGAGCAGGAGTCGGGAATATGAAAAGTCGGCGGCTACTCGAGTGAATGAGAAGTGGAAAGGACTTTTTCGTTTTGAATATATATATAAATAATCCTAATTAGGTTTAAAAAATAAAAGGATTAACTATAATGACATACCTGAATGAGGCGGCAATTTGCTAGGTGCGAGTAGAGAGTTTGAAAATCCAGAACAAATCCGAGTATTCGAGTAGAGGATGACATCATACACGAGTATGGGGTTTAGTATACTCGAGTAGGTCACAACAGACACGAGTAATCAAGAATTCATACTCGAGTATGTAGTTGGCATACACGAGTAGCAAGTCCTTGATGAATTTTCATACTCGAGTATTAAGAAGTTCATACACGAGTAACTGTTGGATTACTCGAGTATATGAAGCTTTTTACTCGAGTATTAGCCGTTTACTCGTGTAAGTGTAACGATGCTCGAGTCTCTAATACTTGAAGGAACTTCCCTGGTAGATGATTATTTCCACTGAAAAACTGTACCTCTGAGCAGCCAACATTACTGATATCTTCTTAATTTGAGAGTCCATCACTGGTCTTCTTTGTTGAGCAGTCCAAGCTCAGTTTTGAAGAACGAGAACTTGGACTCGTCCAGCGGCTTGGTAAAAATATCTACAACTTGCCTGTCTGTGGAGACATACTGTAGATCTATATCTCCATTTTCCACATGTTCCCGGATGAAATGATAGCGAAGCTCTATGTGCTTGGTCCGGCTGTGGGAGACTGGGTTGATGGCTATTGCTATGGCGCTGGAAGAGTCGCAGAACATGGGAATGTTCTGGAACTGCATGTTGTAGTCTTCAAACTGATTCTTGATCCATAAGAGCTGTGCACAACAGCTGCCTGCAGAGATGTACTCTGATTCAGCCGTTGAGATGGCAACACAGTTCTGCTTCTTACTGCTCCAGGAAATAAGTCCTCTTCCAAAAAATTGGCAAGTCCCGGAAGTGCTTTTCCTGTCGTCTTTGCTACCTGTAAAATCTGCATCTGAAAAACCAATTAGTTCACTATCATTACTTCTTGGGTACCATAAGCCAAGATTTGGTGTACCTTTGAGGTATCTCAAGATTCGCTTTGCAGCGATGTAGTGAGATTCCTTAGAGTTCACCTGAAATCTAGCACATACATATGTTGAGAACATTATATCTGGTCTACTCGCAGTAAGATAGAGCAAGGACCCAATTATGCTTCTGTACTTGGTTTCATCAAAAGGTTTCCCTTTCTCATCCTTGTCCAGAGACATAGCTGAGGCCATTGGAGTCCTCATAGAGGTTGCATTCTCCATTCCGAATTTCTTAAGTAGCTCTTTGGTGAACTTGGTCTGTGAGATGAAAATCCCATCTTCAGATTGTTTCACCTGAAGCCCTAAGAAATACTTTAGCTCTCCCATACTGCTCATTTCAAACTTCCCTTGCATAAGTTTAGAAAACTTCTTACAGAGGTTGTTATCCGTAGAGCCGAAAATAATATCGTCGACATAGATCTGCACTAGCAAAATCTTGCCTTTTATTTCCCTAAGAAATAATGTTTTGTCTATCTTTCCTCTTGTGAACTTGTTCTCAAGAAGGAAGCTAGACAGAGTCTCATACCAAGCTCGAGGAGCTTGTTTAAGACCATATAGTGCTTTCTGTAATAAATATACATAATTAGGATGGGTTGAATCAACAAAACCTGGTGGTTGCTCTACGTACACTTCTTCCTTTATGTCACCATTCAGGAAGGCGGACTTTACGTCCATTTGATAGACGGTAAAGCCCTTGAGTGCAGCGTAGGCAAGAAATAACCTGATCGCTTCTAGTCTTGCCACTGGAGCATAAGTCTGGTCGAAGTCGATTCCTTCTTCTTGACGATATCCCTTGGCGACAAGTCTGGCCTTATTCTTCACGATTATCCCATCTTCATCCATCTTGTTCCGGTAGACCCATTTTGTCCCAATGACATTCTTACCTTTGGGTCTAGGAACAAGTGTCCAAACCTTGCATCGTTTGAACTGATTCAATTCTTCTTCCATGGCTAGAATCCAGGATGCGTCGGAGTTGGCTTCCTCAAATTTCTTTGGTTCAACCTGTGAGAGAAAACTTAAGTGTAAATTCTCGTTAGTTGTACCTCAACGAGTTCTGACGCCATCCCGAGGATCTCCTATTATTTGGTCAACAGGATGATCCTTCAAGTGTCGGGACTCTAAAGTCCTTGCATCTGGGATCTCTTCAGCCACTGGAGTTGCATCTTCAGCTGGGATGTCTTCTTCATCTTGATCATCCTCCTCTCCAATGGTGGTTGTAGAGGGGACCTTGATGAATGTCTCATCTTTATCTTCACTAGGTTCATCCAAGCTAAGTTCTTTCAACTTTGTACCTGCATCTACAATAGGCACACTAGACGAGTTGCTTTGAAACAGACTCGTCTCATCAAATACAAGATGTATCGACTCTTCCACCACCAGAGTTTTTCTATTGAATACTCTATAAGCCTTACTATGGCTACTATATCCTACAAAAGTACCTTCAAAGCTTTTCTCGCTAAACTTGGTAGAGTGATACTTCCCGTTGTTAAGCACGAAGCATTTACAGCCAAAGATTCTAAAGTATGAAATGGTTGGTTGCCTGCCTTTTAGAAGTTCGTAAGGAGTCTTATCATGGTTCTTGTTGATGAGTGCTCGATTTTGCACGTGACAAGCGGTGTTGACGGCTTCAGCCCAAAAATACTCCGGAAGTGAGGCATCACTCAACATGGTCCGACAAGCCTCTATGAGTGTTCTGTTCCTTCTCTCAGCTACTCCATTTTTCTGTGGAGTGCGAGGAGAGGAAAACTCATGAAAGATACCTTGACTTTCACAAAATTCTGTCATGGCTCCAGATTTGAATTCCGTTCCATTGTCACTTCTGATTTTGACTACGGAACAGTTGTATTCATTCTGGATTTGCCTCACAAAATTAGTGAAAATACCGAGGGTATCTGACTTGTGTTTCAGAAAGAACACCCACGCAAAGCGCGAGTAATCATCCACAATAACCAACGTATATTCCTTACCTCCCAAACTTCTAACCTGCAGTGGACCAAACAAGTCCATATGGAGAAGCTGCAAACTTCTATTGGAATCCTTGCCTATTATGCTTTTAAACGAACTTCTTGTTTGCTTGCCTTTGATACAAGCGTGACAAGGACTGTCCGTAACGCACTTGACATTAGGTGCATCCCGCACTAAGTTTTGAGAGAATAGTTTATTAATAGTTTTGAAATTAATATGCGCTAGTCTCTTGTGCCATTGGTCAGCAAGAGATGCACTACTTTTTGCCAAAAGACACACTGGTGTCGAAGAGTCTATACAAATGAAATTCAGACAGAAAATATTTCTGCTTCGAGTGCCTGATAAAATAGTTTCCATATTGTTAACCGATTTTATCAAACACTTGTCAGCATGAAATTCAACTACATATCCTTTGTCGCATAGTTGGCTTATGCTGATGAGATTGTGTTCCAATCCTTCAACATAGGCTACATCCGAAAAGGATACGCTACCATTAGAAATCATACCATAGCCGTTAGTGATTCCTCGATCTGAACCTCCAAAGATGACCTTTGGTCTGTTGCAGACTGGGGTGTAATTCTGTAGTAGGCTCCTTGTCCCGGTCATATGCCGAGAGCATCCACTGTCCAAATACCAGATTGGCGTTTTGGTGGCCTTTGGACATACCTGCAATTATAATCATTTAGCCTTAGGAACCCAAACAAGTTTGGGTCCTTGGTCTCGAGTTAGAATACTCCCCCTGCGAGTATTAGCCTCATGAGTGGTCACTCTCACGTTGCTAACTTTAGGGGTTGCAGCATTTTCAGGATTGAACCAACAATCACTGGCAAAATGACCAATTCTGCCACAGCACCAACAGTTGAACCTGTTGTATCTTTGCCTTGTGTAGTCCTGCTTGACTTTCTGGAATGAAGGTCCAGCAGGAGCTTTACTCTTGGAGGAAGAGGCTTCATGATGATGGCAGTGTAACGTCCCAATTCGCGCTAGGCCCCTTGATTGCGTATTTGAGTCAAGGGTGCTGTGGTGAGCCCAATGAGGGATGTGGGTGAGCAGGTGCGGACGTACGGGAAATGAGGAAAACAAGGCAAAATGACATTTCTGGCTGACACGGGTATGGACACGGCCATGTCCATACCCGTGTGCCTCATAAAAATAGGCTTACCAGTCTGAGAGGTACACGGGTATTGGGACACGGCGTGTCCCTACCCGTGTGCCGAGGACACGGGTCGAGACACGGCCGTGTCTCTACCCGTGTGCCGCAACCCTGACCCGGCAGAAAGTTGTTCTGGGATGAACACGACCCTAGACACGGCAGGCAACACGGCCGTGTCACTTGAACACGGGTAGGAACACGGCCGTGTGCCTACCCGTGTCTGCGGTGTATAAAAAGAAAAAAAAAAGTTGTGAAACCCTAGCATTCATTCCCCTTTCTTCTGCCCCAAAATTTCTGAGAGGGTTCTTGGCTGGAGGAGGAGGAAGAGCTTGCCGGAGCCATCCTTGGAGGAATCAAAACGCCGCCACCGTCAAGGGAAAAACAATGCCGCCGCGAAGGAGTGCGAGGCTCATGGCCGGCCATGGTGGTACCGCTGGACTTGAAGTGAGCTTCCTCCCCTCTCCCTTGGTGCTAGATCTATAGTTATTTTAGGAGAGACATCGGCTCCATAGAGTCTTGATGGTGAGGAGGAGAGTTCTTAGGATAAGCCATGCCTAGGTTTTCTAGGCTTAGTTTCCCTCAACCTTCTCATCATTCAAAGTGGAGATGAGAGGGGTTTTCGTTGAGGGTTTGGCTTTGAAAGGAGAAATAAGGTTGGGTGTGATTTCTGGAGAAGTTTATGCGAGGTCGTTGCAAGGAAGAAGATGAACGGATGCCGTTCATCTCGCCTTAAGATGCGTGCAGAAATCTGATTTCTGCACGCGGCAACCTTCGTGGCCAATTTCGGAGGTGTTTTGGCCAGATCTGGGTGAACGACTCAACACGAAAGTCGTAGCCCTTGAAATTACCTTTCCAACGAGTGGTTACTCGTTTCCATGCGATACCTGTAGCCACGGGAAAGCTGGTTCAAGTCCGCTGCGTTCGGGAAAAATCCTGTACAGGAAACTGTTTCCTGTACGTATTTGAGTTGAATTTCTGGTATGTTGCGACCAGATCTGGGCAATCGACTCAACACGAAAGTCGTAGCCCTCGCGAATACCTTTCCAACGAGGGGTTGTGCATTGTGATCGGATTCCTGTAGCTCTGGGAATCCCAGCTTTCGTATCGGGCTATCCTATGTTAATGCACTTGTTAATGTATAATGCTAACACTCTTGCAATGATTGTGATTTGCTCATTTGTTATCTTGCTCCCATATATCTATAATGTTGTTGTTACTATAATTTAGCATGGTTACTCATTTGGTTGTGTAATAAGGAATAATCATGCAATGGTAGAGAAATGGATTGGATGGGAAGGCTAGATATTAGGAGTTGGGATTGGTATAGGATATATTTATACAATTTGGTGTTGAACATATCTATTATGCGTAGTGTTGAGGTGAACTCATTGAATAGGTGGGCGTGAACATGATGAACACTATGTGAAGAGTATTTTGTAACCGTAATCCGGGCCCAAGGGATTTATTAACAACCGATGCTTAGAGTTGTAGTCTCCCTACGGGTAGCATCGAGTGAGTTGTTTTGGGGCATGTGATGTGCGGCGATTCATCGTGTCGCGATATTGAGATAATGGTTGTGGCAGGTCTACGGGTTCGCCAGTCGTCACACCGATGGGAGCCAATGGGTAGACCTTGGGCGGTAGGGTTAGATACTTGGTATCCATAACCCGAGATCTCCTCCGCGCCATGAGAACGGTTGGGCTTGCACCTCGTGCGTTTCCGAGGTTCCATCCGATTCGAAATCAAAGGCCAGGTTGGGCTATGTTCTTGGTGCACATCTACCCAAGACCCCTTCTGAGCCGTAGTACGCATGTGAGCTCCGCTGTTGTGTTCTTAGCGTTGAGGCGTACGGGGGCCTAGGATAGGTAGTGTGATACCACCTAGTAGTGGAGACGCCCGCTCCACTGTCGCCGTCTGGCCACGACGGACGACGCCTGAGAGGTTAGCTACCTGCTCGAAAAGTGGGAACTTCAAGTCTGTGTCGACATAGCAACTTGCATGTGCGTGCGCATGATTCAGTCATAGCATAACATTCATTTCATGTCATTCATTGCATACACAAGATCCTCATCGTATAAGTTTGTATGGGCACTCTTATACGATGAGTTACTATACTGTTAAGCCGATCCTTAACTTATAAGTTTGTATGGGCACTCTTATAAGTTAGGTTACTATTCTGATTAATTATACCTGCTGTCATATATTATTGATATTTGTAGAACTGCTAGTTGTGTAGCGTAGTTTATACTTCACCATATTTACTGTCACCTGCTTGTCTACTTGCTTATGTATATATATTGTACCTGTGTTCCTTTCTCCGCCCGGTGCCGAGGAGTCGCCGGGGGAGCGGATGTGAAGCCACTTAGTCTTATGACTAACGGTTGCTACGTCTTCCTTTTTAGGAGGAAACCCCGCAGGTAGAGCGGCAACGGACTATGCAGCAGGACAGCCAGGCCCGGATGATAGGACCTGAGGTGGTGGTGCCATCGGCACCGTCAGTGATAGTCGTGAGTGTTTTCATGTAGCCGTCTGGCAAAACATTTCTAGACTCTTGTTCTTTTGTACAAGCCTGTTGTGCTTGTTATCTTCCGCTACTTTTGGACTTTAACTTAGCTGTGAACTGAACTGCTTTTAGCTTTACTTTTCTGTTATGGTTGGGTTGGCATAATTGTTGTGATATGGATTGTAGCCGGCGGAATAGGCGTCTTGTGGTAAAGGCTAACCCGTGTGTTAGTGCTACCGCAAGGTGGCTATTTCGGGCATAAGACTCCCCTCGTGCCGTGTGTTGTGTTCCGGGAGGGGGGTCTTACAAATGGTATCAGACTTAGCCGATCTTCACCTACAGCAGTCAGGTAACAATGGGCCACTCCCGTTCGATTAGTCGGTTTGGGGACAAACCGACTTAGCGGAAGCAGTGGTGTGCCCATATGTAATTCACACTAAGTTGTCCAACTTTGACATTAGTTTTAGCCAACCTGACCCCAGTTTGTACCTTGCGTATAGGTCCCAGCGCAGGTGGAGCCGGTTGGGGGCACTCCTACCCCTTCCGTCCCTTCACAATTCCAGCAGTCGGAACTGGGACAAACGCTGTCAGCCATATTGGATGCATTTAAAGCCCAGCAAGCTCCGGTGCAACAACAAGCGCCAGGCTCCAACTGGTTGAGCACCTTCCGTGCCCTGTCCCCTCCTGCCTATCTTGGGACAGAATCGCCGGTGCGCACCGAGGAATGGCTTGATACCGTGCAGGAATTGATGGCTGGCATAAGATGTCCGAACAGCATGGCGGTGACATTGGTAGTGACGCTGCTAGAGCTGCACGCCAAAAGGTGGTGGAAGTCCCTCATGGGCTCCACCTTCCAAGGGCGGTTGTACACGGACATCAGTTGGAACGAGTTCACCGAGGCTTTTCTGGATCACTTCATCCCTTCTTCTGCTCGGGATGGACTTGAAGAAAAATTTCTGCAGCTGAAGCAGGGATCGAAATCGGTAACGGAGTACCAGAGGGAGTTCCAACACCTCGCTAGGTTTGCCGATTCCTATGATTTGGACGATAGAGGCTACGCGAAGCGCTTCTACAAAGGATTAAGGGATCCCCTGAGGCAGGCCCTTTTGTTTATAGCTGATGGAAGCCTGGCAGAAATCATCGACATGGCAAAGAGACTGGAGGCGGACCACATGGGGTGTGGCAAGAGACCTGCGGAAGGAGTAATTGAAGTCGGTCCTAGTAATAGAAGGCGGAATGATCATGGCAGGGGAAGGGGAAACCACAGAGGCGGTCGGTGGGTCAACCGGAACTATCGGGTGGAGTACCCAATTCCGCAATTACCTCCACCACCGCAGCAGCAACATTATCAACAACCTGGGGGCCGACGTGAGGTGATATGTTTTGAGTGCAACCAACCGGGGCATGTCCGGCGAGTTTGCCCGCGACTGATCGGGGATGCTCCTATTGCTCCCCCTCTAGTAGCTCCACGGGGGCGAGGGCACATGCGTGGCCGAGGAAGAGGACCACCAGGGAGAAATCAAGGACATGCACGGGAGCATGTATTCGCATTGGATATGACTCAGGAGAGAAATCCGCAGGAAGTCATCACCGGTACGTGCAAAATTTATTAATACTATATGACTTGTTAGATTTATGATACAAATGTTACGCGCAATTTTGAATGGTGATTACCTTTTTGGAACCTAGGCACTGTCATGGTTAGCGGGAGGCCCGCCTATACGTTATTTGACACGGGTGCATCTCACTCGTTCATTTCGGCGGACTTCGTGAAGGACTTGGAGGGAGTGCAACACTTCACGGGCACTACTCAAAGGGTGCGCCTTCCGGACGGCTCTGAGATGACGTCGTCAGCAAGTTGCGACTTCGACACCCTTATTGGAGGAAAGTTCTTTGAAACTCCGGCTACAGTGTTAAGAATCCCAGAGTTCGATCTCATCCTGGGCATGAGGTGGTTGAACTGGCACCACGCCAGGATCAATTGTGCGAAGAAGCAAGTTATGTTGAGGCATGGAGACTCGGAAGTCATCTTCCAAGGTATTAAATTCGCACCCCGTAAATTATTGTCTTCAATCCAAGTTATGAAATCTCATATGGAAGGGGACGAGGTCTATGTAATTTGCTTCGAGTTGAAGAAATTGACACTAGAAGTCAAGGATGTGCGGGTGGTGCGAGAATTTCCCGAGGTATTCCCCGAGAAATTGCCGGGACTACCCCCGCATAGGGAAGTGGACTTCCAAATCAAGCTAATTCCGGGTGCCAAGCCCGTCTCGCGAGCTCCATACCGAATGGCTCCGAAGGAACTTGCAGAGTTTAGAGTCCAGCTTCAGGAATTGGTGGAAGCAGGGTTCGTTCGCCCAAGCTCGTCGCCTTGGGGAGCGCCCGTTTTGTTTGTCAAAAAGAAGGATGGCACCTTGCGGTTATGTATTGATTATCGAGAGTTGAACCGGTTAACGGTGCGGAACACCTACCCCCTGCCGCGCATTGATGAATTGTTTGATCAATTGGTGGGATCATATTGGTTCTCCAAGTTAGATCTGCGTTCGGGATATTATCAGCTGAGGATACAAGAAGATGACATTCAGAAGACGGCGTTCAGTTCGAGATATGGTTTGTATGAATTCACCGTGATGCCGTTTGGGCTCACAAACGCCCCTTCCGCCTTTATGAGCTTGATGAACAAGGTGTTCAGCCCTTATTTGGACATCTTTGTCATCGTGTTCATCGATGATATCCTAGTCTACTCCAAGACTGAAGCAGAACACGCCGAACATCTAACTTTAGTGCTGAGGAGACTAAAGGAGCACACTTTGTTTGCCAAGTTCAGCAAATGCGAGTTTTGGCTTCGAGAGGTCGCGTTCTTGGGTCATGTGATTAGTGGGGCGGGGCTAGCTGTAGATCCGGCCAAGGTGCGGGCCGTGAAGGAGTGGTCGCCATTGAAGTCAGCGGCCGACATACGGAGCTTTCTTGGACTTGCCGGGTACTATCGCAAGTTCGTGAAAGGCTTCTCGAAGATCGCCCTTCCCCTTACTATGCTGACCAAGAAGGGTGTGCCGTTTGAATGGACACCCCAGTGCGAAGCTGCATTCCAAGAGTTGAAGGACAGATTGACGACTGCACCCATCCTAGCTCTTCCATCTGGGAAGGAGGGCTTTCAAGTTTACACGGATGCGTCGTATCAAGGGATGGGAGCTGTGTTGATGCAGAATGGGCATGTGATCGCTTATGCTTCAAGACAGTTGAAGAAGCATGAAGCCAGCTACCCGGTGCATGATCTAGAGTTGGGAGCGGTGGTATTCGCCTTGAAGATGTGGAGGCATTATTTATATGGCGTCCACTGCGAGATCTACTCGGATCACAAAAACCTGAAGTACGTTCACACCCAAAAGGAGTTAAACTTGAGACAGCGGCGGTGGTTGGAGTTCTTGTGCGACTACGAATTCACCTTGAATTACCACCCCGGGAAGGTTAATTCCGTAGCTGATGCCTTGAGCCGAAAGGCACCGGGAACGAGCACGGAATCCCGCTTGATGAGGATGGAGTTAATCCGGACGCTGCAAGAGATGGAAATCACTTTGGTCTTTAAGAATCAACCGGAAGAGTATACAGAATATTTGGCCGCGATGAGTATAGTTTGCAACATACGAGACCGGATCCGTACGGAACAAAAGAAGGATGCGGCTTTAACCCCGGCTTTCAAGTCAATGGAGGATGGGACTACGGAAGAATACTCCCTAAAAGACGGTCTCATCCATTTTCGTGGTCGGCTTTACATCCCCGAAGGTGACAACATTCGGGAGGATATTCTAAAGGAGGCCCATTGCTCCAAGTACTCGGTGCACCCGGGGATCGCAAAGATGTACACCGATTTGAGAAAAACAATGTGTTGGCCGGGCATGAAGAGGGATGTCAAGTACTTTGTTACTCATTGTGTGGCCTGCCAAATGGTGAAGGCGGAGTGTAGAAGCCCCGGTGGAATGCTACAGTCGTTGCCCATCCCCGAATGGAAATTTGAGGACATCTCCATGGACTTCGTCCACGGGTTACCTCGCTCGCGCTCGGGGAATGATTCTGTGTGGGTGATAGTTGACCGGTTGACCAAGGTAGCCCGATTTATCCCAATGAAGAAGGAGGCGCAAGTGGGCGTCTTAGTGCGTCTCTTTGTGGAACAATTTGTGCGGTACCATGGTGTGCCAAAGACGATCGTCTCCGACCGGGATGGTCGGTTTACTTCAAGAGAATGGAGGGCTGTACAGGCTTATTTGGGCTCGCGCCTCGCCTTTAGCACAGCCTTTCACCCACAAACGGACGGGCAGTCTGAACGAACCATCCGAACATTGGAGGACCTTCTGAGGTTGTGTGTGCTAGATAAACGAGAACCATGGGAGAGACTCTTACCTCTCGTGGAGTTCTCTTATAATAACAGTCATCAAGCCAGTATTGGAATGGCACCTCATGAAGCTTTGTATGGAAGGAGGTGTAGAACACCCTTGTCCTGGGTGCAAGACGAAGACCCGAAGACATTGGGAAATGAGTATATTGATGACACGGACGCGGTGGTTAGGTTGATCCGGGATCGAATGCTAGAGGCTCAAAGCCGACAGGCGAAATATTACAATGCAAGGCACCGTGTGGTGGAATTTCAAGTGGGTGATAAGGTGTTCCTGAAGATTCGACCGATGCACGGAGTGTCGCGGGTACGTGGAGTCAAGAAGCTCAGCCCAAGGTATGTCGGGCCCTATGTCGTAGTGGAAAGGATTGGCCCTCTGGCCTATCGATTGGAGTTACCACCGGAGCTGGAGAACCTTCACGACGTGTTCCATGTATCGTCGCTTCGGAAGGCTTTGTTGCGGCCTGAACAGTATATCCCCACGGCGGATGGTGCCGTGGCGTCTGATAGGTCTGTGCGACTGGAGCCGGTGCGGATCGTTGACAACGAGACAAGAACCTTGCGCCGCAAAAGTGTTCCCTTGGTGAAAGTGCTATGGTCTAATCATGGGAAGGAGGAGTGCACATGGGAGCCAAGGGATTTGATGCAAGAGCGCTACCCGGAATTATTTACCCCAGGTAAAAATTTTAGTTGAAAGCATAGTTCCCTTTTTGTGTTTCACTCCCATAGCCTTACCCTGATTTCGGGGACGAAATCTTATATTTTGTTTATAGGATTTGTAACGTCCCAATTCGCGCTAGGCCCCTTGATTGCGTATTTGAGTCAAGGGGCTGTGGTGAGCCCAATGGGGGATGTGGGTGAACAGGTGCGGACGTACGGGAAATGAGGAAAACAAGGCAAAATGGCATTTCTGGCTGACACGGGAATGGACACGGCCGTGTCCATACCCGTGTGCCTCATAAAAATAGGCTTACCAGTCAGAGAGGTACACGGGAATTGGGACACGGCGTGTCCCTACCCGTGTGCCGAGGACACGGGTCGAGACACGACCGTGTCTCTACCCGTGTGCCGCAACCCTGACCCGGCAGAAAGTTATTCTGGGATGAACACGGCCCTAGACACGGCAGGCAACACGGCTGTGTCACTTGAACACGGGTAGGAACACGGCCGTGTGCCTACCCGTGTCTGCGGTGTATAAAAAGAAAAAAAAAGTTGTGAAACCCTAGCATTCATTCCCCTTTCTTCTGCCCCGAAATTTCTGAGAGGGTTCTTGGCTGGAGGAGGAGGAAGAGCTTGCCGGAGCCATCCTTGGAGGAATCAAAACGCCGCCACCGTCAAGGGAAAAACAATGCCGCCGCGAAGGAGTGCGAGGCTCATGGCCGGCCATGGTGGTACCGCTGGACTTGAAGTGAGCTTCCTCCCCTCTCCCTTGGTGCTAGATCTATAGTTATTTTAGGAGAGACATCGGCTCCATAGAGTCTTGATGGTGAGGAGGAGAGTTCTTAGGATAAGCCATGCCTAGGTTTTCTAGGCTTAGTTTCCCTCAACCTTCTCATCATTCAAAGTGGAGATGAGAGGGGTTTTCGTTGAGGGTTTGGCTTTGAAAGGAGAAATAAGGTTGGGTGTGATTTCTGGAGAAGTTTATGCGAGGTCGTTGCAAGGAAGAAGATGAACGGATGCCGTTCATCTCGCCTTAAGATGCGTGCAGAAATCTGATTTCTGCACGCGGCGGCCTTCGTGGCCAATTTCGGAGGTGTTCTGGCCAGATCTGGGTGAACGACTCAACACGAAAGTCGTAGCCCTTGAAATTACCTTTCCAACGAGTGGTTACTCGTTTCCATGCGATACCTGTAGCCACGGGAAAGCTGGTTCGAGTCCGCTGCGTTCGGGAAAATTCCTGTACAGGAAACTGTTTCCTGTACGTATTCGAGTTGAATTTCTGGTATGTTGAGACCAGATCAGGGCGATCGACTCAACACGAAAGTCGTAGCCCTCGCGAATACCTTTCCAACGAGGGGTTGTGCATTGTGATCGGATTCCTGTAGCTCCGGGAATCCCAGCTTTAGTATCGGGCTATCCTATGTTAATGCACTTGTTAATGTATAATGCTAACACTCTTGCAATGATTGTGATTTGCTCATTTGTTATCTTGCTCCCATATATCTATAATGTTGTTGTTACTATAATTTAGCATGGTTACTCATTTGGTTGTGTAATAAGGAATAATCATGCAATGGTAGAGAAATGGATTGGATGGGAAGGCTAGATATTAGGAGTTGGGATTGGTATAGGATATATTTATACAATTTGGTGTTGAACATATCTATTATGCATAGTGTTGAGGTGAACTCATTGAATAGGTGGGCGTGAACATGATGAACACTATGTGAAGAGTATTTTGTAACCGTAATCCGAGCCCAAGGGGTTTATTAACAACCGATGCTTAGAGTTGTAGTCTCCCTACGGGTAGCATCGAGTGAGTTGTTTTGGGGCATGTGATGTGCGGCGATTCATCGTGTCGCGATATTGAGATAATGGTTGTGGCAGGTCTACGGGTTCGCCAGTCGTCACACCGATGGGAGCCAATGGGTAGACCTTGGGCGGTAGGGTTAGATACTTGGTGTCCATAACCCGTGATCTCCTCCGCGCCATGAGAACGGTTGGGCTTGCACCTCGTGCGTTTCCGAGGTTCCATCCGGTTCGAAATCAAAGGCCAGGTTGGGCTGTGTTCTTGGTGCACATCTACCCAAGACCCCTTCTGAGCCGTAGTACGCATGTGAGCTCCGCTGTTGTGTTCTTAGCGTTGAGGCGTACGGGGGCCTAGGATAGGTAGTGTGATACCACCTAGTAGTGGAGACGCCCGCTCCACTGTCGCCGTCTGGCCACGACGGATGACGCCTGAGAGGTTAGCTACCTGCTCGAAAAGTGGGAACTTCAAGTCTGTGTCGACATAGCAACTTGCATGTGCGTGCGCATGATTCGGTCATAGCATAACATTCATTTCATGTCATTCATTGCATACACAAGATCCTCATCGTATAAGTTTGTATGGGCACTCTTATACGATGAGTTACTATACTGTTAAGCCGATCCTTAACTTATAAGTTTGTATGGGCACTCTTATAAGTTAGGTTACTATTCTGATTAATTATACCTACTGTCATATATTATTGATATTTGTAGAACTGCTAGTTGTGTAGCGTAGTTTATACTTCACCATATTTACTGTCACCTGCTTGTCTACTTGCTTATGTATATATATTGTACCTGTGTTCCTTTCTCCGCTCGGTGCCGAGGAGTCGCCGGGGGAGCGGATGTGAAGCCACTTAGTCTTATGACTAACGGTTGCTACGTCTTCCTTTTTAGGAGGAAACCCCGCAGGTAGAGCGGCAACGGACTATGCAGCAGGACAGCCAGGCCCGGATGATAGGACCTGAGGTGGTGGTGCCATCGGCACCGTCAGTGACAGTCGTGAGTGTTTTCATGTAGCCGTCTGGCAAAACATTTCTAGAATCTTGTTCTTTTGTACAAGCCTGTTGTGCTTGTTATCTTCCGCTACTTTTGGACTTTAACTTAGCTGTGAACTGAACTGCTTTTAGCTTTACTTTTCTGTTATGGTTGGGTTGGCATAATTGTTGTGATATGGATTGTAGCCGGCGGAATAGGCGTCTTGTGGTAAAGGCTAACCCGTGTGTTAGTGCTACCGCAAGGCGGCTATTTCGGGCATAAGACTCCCCTCGTGCCGTGTGTTGTGTTCCGGGAGGGGGGTCTTACAGGCAGTTACATGAGGTCTTCTCCTTCATAGGCTTTTCTACAATGGGTTTTACTTTTGGTGTCTTTTTGAAATTATGACCATGAGCATAAGGTCCATAACTTTGAAGCTGAATCTCCTTATAAGGTGCCTTGAAGACACTCTCGCCAAAGTTACGAGGACGAGTCCAACCTTGGTATCTTGACTTAGGCTTCTCAGGGATCGGCCTAGAAAAGTGTCCGTAGGTGGACTCATAATCGAGTTCGTTCGTGGGAAAGATAACTTTCTTGAACACAACAGGT
The DNA here is from genome assembly GCA_039513925.1 of Platanthera zijinensis. Lineage (NCBI taxonomy): Eukaryota > Viridiplantae > Streptophyta > Magnoliopsida > Asparagales > Orchidaceae > Platanthera > Platanthera zijinensis. The sequence goes on along the minus strand of CM077084.1, from coordinate 155,822,065 downwards.
TCCAAGGGAGCTTTCCCTTTTTCTTCAGCTAGAGCCTTCCGGGCAGCCTTATTCTTTCTCTTGGCCTTGTTTCTCCTAGAGGATTTACTAGAAGAGGCAATGTGGCCTAAACCAGCACCCTTGGCCTTAGCAGAGAATTCAGCAACGATTGGAAGAACTGTCTTAGGCTTGGAGAAACTCTCAACAAGCTTCTTTTCAGCCTCGAGTTGTCGTTCCAATTCTTTGATGATTTCCTCTTTAAGGTCGATGTGCTTGAGAGCTTTATTGTATCCCTCCATAGCTGCATTGAGGTTCTATTGAAGAGAGTTAGTCTTATCGACTTCTTCTCTCAAGCTGCTCTCACTAGCTCGTAGAGTATTTATCTCTTTGGCTTGAGTTTTCATTAATCTACGACATTTTTCGTAAGCGGTGAGTAACTCCTTATACTGACCCATGAGCTCAGATTCATCTTCAGAGGAATATCCCTCTTGCTCATTGTCATCATCAGAATCAGAGAGAGGAGTGTGAGATTTTACCTCCCCAGTAAACTGGGGGACTTGTTCATCATCTGTATGAGCCATGAGCCCGAAGTAAGCTTCCTCTTCTTCACTCGACTCAGATGAGTCAGAGTCGCTGAGAGTTTTGCTCTTCTTGGCTACTAAGCTTTTCTCTGTCCTCTTCTTGTGGTGTGAGGATTTCTTTTCCTCTCTTCTTCCACCCTCTTTCTTTTTGTGAGGGCAATCGGCGATGACGTGACCTGGCTTATTGCAACAATAACAAATGATGTCAGTAGAAATCTGTTTGTTCGGTTTAGAATTATACCTATCATGGCTGCTTGAGCCTTTCTTCCGATGATCACTGTCATGTCGTGATCTTCTATATGAGGCATCCTTGCCTCTCCATTGCTTCTTCTTGTTCAAGAATTTCTTGAACTGTCTTGAGAGTAGGGAGAACTCTCCATCAGATAGTTCTGAGTCAGATGAGCTAGGCTCAGATGATTCTTCTTCATCAGCCTCAGGAGCTGGGGCAGGAGAGCTAGCCTTTATCTTCCTTGAGCTATCTGCCTTTAGAGCGACAGATTTCTCCTTGGATGCAGACCTGCTTGTCTCTTCTTCAGCTTTTCTTGAGTTGATTTGTAGCTCGTAAGACATAAGCTTTCCGAACAGATTCTGCGGGTCCGTCTCAGCTAACCTTCCAAACTCCCGAATGGCACATACCTTATTGTCCCATTCCTTGGTTAGGGATCTTAAGAATTTGTCATTGAGTTCCCCGTTGGTGAAGACTCGGCCATAGACTCTTAGGCCGTTCACTATCTTGAAAAAGTTCTCGAATGTGTCAGCTATGGCTTCCTTGTGACCTTGCCGGAAGGCTTCATACTTTTGATTCAGAAGGGATCTCCGATCATCCCTCACTTCCTCTGTACCTTCCATTAGAGTCACTAGGGATTGCCACATCTCCTTGGCAGATTGGCAATGAATCAGATTTTGCAGCATTGAGTCATCGACTGCACTTGCTATGATATTCTTTGCTTTCTTGTCCAGATAGACAAGTGCAATCTCATCCTTGTCTAGATCCATCAATTTCTTTGGTACCTTTTTGGTTGGATCTATTGTTGATGCGGTCATAAGAACATGAGGACCTTCTTCAACAATCATGAAGATCCAAGGGTCTACAGCTTCCATGAAGAATTTGACCCTTTCCTTCCACATAGGAAAGTTGTTCTTGGTGCAGATAGGGAGCTTGGCAAAATCCTTAGTCTTACTCATGCTTGATACTCAACTTAGAAGGATACGATCAAGGTGTTAACATTTTAATGATCAACCTCCCTCTGATACCAATTGAGAGGTCTAAGTTGTTAGCCTAAATCACCTAGAGGGGGGTGAATAGGTGAAATGCGTGTCAAATGCGGAATTAAAATTTAACACAGCACACATCAAGCAATCACAGACGACAAGAGATTTATAGTGGTTCCCCAACCTTGGGTACGTCCACTTTCCTCACCAATCTAGCAAATCACTAGACTCGGCTACTCCACTATCTCGGATTGAAAACAATCCTACACCTCGGAACCACGTTCCTACAAAACTCGATCCAACTGGATCTACAAAACTCGGAAGAAAGATCTTCCTACAAATCTCGGAGATAAAACTCCTACAAAGAAATTTTGGTTTGAGAATAAAAATTCAAAACAATAATCTCAGATCTGGATCTTTGACAATCTTCTTCTTTAGGGACTTCGGCTTGATCAGAAAAAGGTTGAAGATGACTAGAGAGAGATCCACGAATCTGAAAACTAGAACCACCTCGATCCAGAAGATAGATCTGAAATCTTTGAGGCTCGGCGAGATCGAGTGATTCACTTTTGTCTGGATCACTGGAGAAATAGTCGTTGAAGACGGAGATCGGCGATCCAGAGTTTCTTCCGTGAGCAATAATGGCGGCGGCGGCGTGAGAATTAGGGTTCACAGAATTTTCTCTTTCTTAAAAAGAATATCTCTGTAATCTTGTTAATAAGTCAATTCTGAAATGACCTATTTATAGGTGGACTCCAACAGTCATAATCTTAATTAAGGATGACACGTGGACCAATCAGAAATGACGGATTCAAAATACTTAGCGAATTCGAACTCAGAAGAATTCTGGAATAGAGAACTGCTATACTCGAGTAAGAGAAGATATACTCGAGTATGGGAATTCAGATACTCGAGTGACAAAGAGAAATATACTCGAGTAGGAGAAGAGAAATTTACTGAGTGAAAGATGAACTACTCGAGTATCAGAAGAGATATACTCGAGTATCAGAAAGAGATATACTCGAGTATCAGAAATATATACTCGAGTGAAAGGAAGATATACTCGAGTGAAAGGGGAAGTTACTCGAGTATCAGAATATGTATCCGGGAAACATTCACTTACTCGAGTATCAAAGTCAATTACTCGAGTATGGAAATACTTACTCGAGTATCAAAGTCAATTACTCGAGTATGGAAATACTTACTCGAGTATTAAAACAACTTACTCGAGTATGGAAATACTTACTCGAGTATTAAAACAACTTACTCGAGTATGGAAATACTTACTCGAGTATTAAAACAACTTACTCGAGTATCAGAATACTTACTCGAGTATGACTACTTGAATTTGCAGAAAAGAGAAGAAAAAGATCTACTCGAGTATGATACATGATTTACTCGAGTGATTAAGTTACTTACTCGAGTATGACAACAACTTACTCGAGTGACTAACTAACTACTCGAGTATAGAAATATATACACGAGTATTCAGACCCTACTCGAGTAAGTCTAACTGATTACTCGAGTATGTCTAACTAACTACTCGAGTATTAAGTCTGATACTCGAGTATAACAAAGGTTTACTCGAGTATTTTGGACTTAGAAATTTTTCTGAGGAAATTAGCTCCAATGCTTCTGTCCATCAATCCAAGTGCATATAGGAAATGTATCCCAATAGAGAGGCTATACATGGGCCAACACTTTGGATCACACAATGAGGGATTATATTGTATGGTCCTGTGTTTGGTGACCCATTATAGACTGACATTGGTCTACACTTGGCAAATAGAACCTGCACACATACAACTTAAACACAGCATCAAATACACCTTAATTCATCTTAGTTCAAGGTCTGACCTCCTACAAATCTGAGGTATTGTGGAGACAAATCCCAACAGTGATGGCAAAGAGCCTGCATTTGAAGCCATCCGACATCTGTCGGATCGAGACCACATCCTCGAACCATTAAACGTGCTGGACCGGGTCTCCCTTCCCGGTGTAGTAGGACATGTCGGGCTCCCTGAAACACTCTGGGACTGGTGCAGAGGAGACCAGCTCGCTGAAGGGACTCTCTCCCCCCACTGGGCGAGCCGGAGGGTCTCACGCTCCCCACTCGCCGAACTTGCTGCCGCCTCCTGAGCCTGGGAAAAGCACTCGCCCGGGGAGCTCAGCGCCCCGGCCCTCCTCAGCGACTTCCATCCCCACTCGCCGGGCGGGAGCGGCCTCGCCGAGTACCGGATCCGCGAGGACCGGGATTGCTGGAGTCGAGCACTCGGCGCGCGTACCGAGTGCGAACCAAACCAGGCCAAGTACCTCCTTCCTGAAGTTCTCGAACATCCCCATAGTGGCGAGAGGGGGAGGGGGTGGCGAGTCGATCCTGTCCGGTCCTTGCCCTTCTCCTCCCGTCATCGAGCTCACTGAAGGTTTTCTGTGCTGACCACTCTCCACGCTCACCGCACCAAAATGTTGAAACTGAAAATCGTTCTCTTGTGGAGTTCACCCTTGGGTAAGGGGTGGTCGCGCACCTACTTCGCTCCTGCAAGAAAAAAAACAAAGAAAAGAGAGCAAAGGACTAGTCCAAGGGCCCGGCTCGGAGGTCCCACAACAAACCCGGAAGATCGCTGAGCGCTTCCCCTCCTTAGCCAGATGCCGGGCTAAGGTACCTCAGAAAGCACTAGAAGACTTGGGAGCAAGTAAGCCTGCCCTCTGAGGTACCCCTTGGGTCCTATTTATAGGATTTTGAAGATGGTTTGTAAATAACTAACCTCTGCTGTCTTGAAATTACTAAAAGCTCCTCGGGCTAGCCTGCCAACAGCCGAACTCCGCTGTTCTAAACAGCTATATGCAGCCCACCTGGGTCTGCCAACAGCGAGACCCCGCTGTATTGACCGGCTAGGGGCAGGCCAACGGGGTAAGACAGTAAGAGGTCCTCCCCGCTGGGAATCGAGCAAGCAACCCTTCAATGCCCCCACTCGTCGTGAGGCGCGGGCCGGGGCCGGCTCGCCGGGAAGGCGTGGGCCGACCCGCCTAGGAGAGGTGGGCGGGGCTGGCCCGCCAAGATAGGTGAGGGCAGGGCTGGCTCGCTGGGAGGGCGCGGGTCGGAGGATGGCCTGCCTAGGGGGCGCGAGCTGGCCCGCCTAGGAGGGTGTGGGCCGGGCCGGCTCGCTAGGGTAACCCCTCGATGCGCGGGTCGGGGGTGACCCGCCTTGCTACCTGAGCCCCTTCGGCGAACACGGGGTTGTACAGAACCCTAGGAATAAAAGAACTCAGTCTCTTTTCTTCTTGGTTAGGAATCCAGAAAACGAGATGCCTTTTATACTTCTTTGAAAAAATAGGCTACCGCCGGCAGTAAGACTAGCACCCGGCGGTAGGTTCGCACGCTTGATGTGACAGCTGTCCTGCAAATTTGGAAAAATATTCAAAACAAATATTTTCCTTTTTCTAATGCTAGCGCGACGTGGTAGAAAGGTAATGCCATGCAGTAGGACAGACGTCTCGACGAATCTGTCTCGACCATCGTTGAGTGGCTAACGCGACGCAGTATACTGCAATCGCCTGGCGGTAGCATCCCGAGCGCCTGGTTCATTTATTCTTCGAGATAGCGTGGGTGGTAGGACTAGCGCGGCGTGGTAGTAACATGAGCGCCATATCCATTTAATTCAAGCTACCGCCCGGCGGTAACTACAACCACTCGACGGTAGATTCCAGAGTAGAGCTCTTTATATTTCTTGGACCTATAAACCTGCACACTCTACTAACCACAAGATGTGATCAAATACAATATGGGAATTGATATTATCAAACTAAGGATATGTGAACCATCAGTTCCAATAAACTCCCCCTTTTGATAATATCAAATCCCGCTCATGAGATATATCAATGAGATGCATGATAGAGCGCATATATGAGATAAACGTTAAAAACTATAAAGTCAGCTTTCCAGTTACATATAACTTCCCTTACCCACGTGCTCCCCCTATATGCATGTTCTACGTGCTCCCCCTATCTACATGAAAACGGCGTAATAAGCTCCCACTACTTGTGATCTTCCCTATCCCATGACTCATGACCAATATATTACTCATGAAAAATCTATTCTTCCCCTTTTATATTATCGAAAAGGGGACGGGCGAGACCAAAAAAACAGGAAAAAAACAATAGGGGTGAATCAAAAAACGAATTCAGAGAGAATAAATCATAGAAGTCAAACCGATGAGTGTAGTACATAGAAATAGTTTAAATCAGTTATCAGAGTTAAAAAGAATGTGGACAACACAGGTACACTAAGCATATAACGATTTAGGGTACAAAGCTAAAAGAGTTATAGAATTAATACATAGGAATATTATATAAGTCAAGAATATGAATCGTGTGCTAGAACTTACGTGCTATAGACAAATTGTGTCGTGGCAGTCCAATTCTTATGCGTGGAAGCGTCAGATAGAGCAATGACGTAAGTGTAGATTCAAAAGACAAACATCAAGTAGAGTTAACATTCATTACATGTTTTATCTCAGTAATTCAGCATGCTACCACGAGAGGAATACAATGAAAAATCACATCACATTGTTATCTACGTTATACCAAGTCTAGAACTAGGGGCACTAAGCTTAAGGTTCTAGTCCGCGCACAAGATCAAAATTATTTTTGAACCAAGGTGCTCATCCTCACAATGCTCATAAAGACTTATCAGGAAGAGTGAGTAGTGCTTGGGGGGGTATCCTTGACACAAGGCTTGATAGCATACACTTGTTTTTATTTATATGCGTTGATCGATTTGTTTTTATTTTAAATTCCAAGGATCCCAAATCAATCGAAATCTACCCACATAGATATATACACTTTAACTTGTATACACAGTACTTCACCACTACAGATTTATTCCAAAGCTTTACCCTTTGTAGAAGCGCATATATAGCGTGACATTGATTATTCAAGGTATTTCTAATGTGGTAGACACAATATCACGAGTTATAACATGTAAGCATATAATTTCTACAAGAGTGCTCCGTCTAGGGATGTGTGAATAATGTAAAGTCATTCCGCTATTTTAATCCTCACACACAACACTATCATATCTAGTCGCACTCAGTAGTTAAGCACCTATAGATTCGACACATCATGACATAGGTAGACAATGTTAATAGGGATTAACAAGCCTAACTCAAACATTGTACATAAACATTATGCTCTAAGTTTTAGCCATATGTGTTCTAAGAGTTAACAATCCACAGTTTTTTTTTTATTTTTGGGTTATATATATATATATTGTATTTTATGATTTAGCAAAAAATAAACAGCACGTGCAAGACAAAACAAAAATAATATAAAGGGAACACTCAAACACGCTCAAAGTAACAACACCAAATAGCTAGTACAATAAAAAAAAATCAAAATAGAGTAGTATGCACGATATTGACGAACATGATAATGAGACATGAAATACTACTTGTGCCATGCATATTGACCATTAAGAGGATACTCAAGACACAAATGACCCAGAAGTATGTCAGCACCCTAGCCCCGTACTAAGTGACAGATGGGCATGAGGAGCTGCACAAATGTCGTAGGGTGGGGGCATTAATCCCATGTTTATACAGAAGAACCCGCTAAACCTAACACTCTTTCCTCCCAGCGCCACGCAAGGACCCACTGGAAACCTCCTCGGTTAAGGACAAGACGTGGTTTATAGGTTTGCATTTCTAAAGCACACACACCTATGCCCCTGCTATTGTGAGACACACCATAGTGAAACTTGTGTTGTCATTTATATTAACAAAGTAATGAGGATACTTGGGCTGATAGTCAGGAAATAGTATGAAAAAGAGTGCTACCGCCGGCGGTATAGTTACCGCGTCGTGATGAGTACAATTATGATAGATTCTGACTATCATAATTGTAATCATGTCCACTATTTTCTACCTCTTTACTCAAGTAATTGCGCAAAATAGTTGAGAATTGGTATTGTCATGAATAGTAGAGCATAGGTTAAAGTCTTTACTATTTTATGTATTGAACTCCCCCATCACTACGTTATTTCTCTAATGCAGGTACGACTAACCAGTGGAACTAAAAGTCTTGGAGCAAATAATGGAGTTGACGGGACCAGCAGGGCTGATCAAAGCAGAAGAATTGGTCGAATACGGGTAGGAACACGCCCGTGTGCCTACCCGTGTTCTATCCTAGCTGGAACTATTTGTCCACATGGGTTTGAACACGCCCGTGTGTCCAAACCGTGTCCTTTTCGGGACAAATTGAAGAAATAAATCCGGCCTACCCGTATCCGAAGAACATGAAGAACAACACGGCCGTGTTCTCCAACACGGCCGTGTCAGTACCCGTGTCATCCAACACGGCCCATGACCAAACACGTCTGCTCGTGTGGAACTGCCTTGGAACTGCCGACACGGCCTGCAACACGGCCGTGTCGGAACCCGTGTTCGACCATGTTTGCTATGAGACTATAAAAACTTGGAGAAAAATTTTATTCTGGACTTTTGGATCAATTTTGTTTGGAGATTTTCTGGAGAACGAAAGTGGAGCACCCAAGAGAAGGAAGGCTTGAAGGAGATATTCATATGCATTTATTCTTCAATTTATCTCATTTAATCTTGTATCTCTCTTGGTAATCCAACTTTATTTATCTTTTAATTTTCATGAACAATGTGTTTGAACAAATTAGTAATCATGTATCTTCTTGTTTTAATCAATTTCATGGTATTTTGTTCGTATATGAGTTTGCAAACATTGAGGATTATCCTTGTTATGAATGATTATTTACTTTTATATGAATTCCAAATGTCTAGATTGAGAAATTGGATTCTTTGGATGATGGTTAAATCTTCATATTTATGTGTTATTTCTCTTTGTAATCTAAAATTCATGATCGAGAGATATGTTTCTTGGAAAATTAGAATACGAATTGATGGAATTATGGTATTTTAGAGATAAAGTTCCATGAACCTATGTAGTAGATAGGGTATTTCATTCAATGCAAATTTGAGTATTGTAAATTGTTCGAGAGAAGATTTACTTAACTTAGATTTAAATTTCAAATTGCTCGAGAGAGAATTTGATAATTAGTTTAACCCTTTATAATGCAATGAATTTGATAGTTTTGTTATTTCATGATTACCCAAAATGATGATGTTCATTGAACGCCTTTAACTTTCGGCTTGAAATTATTTTTTAACTCTCCAATACAATTTTTATCCAAGTAGTCATTATTAGGATTAATCTATGTTAGAACGCAATTTTAAATTTAGGTATGATAATAGAGTGAGAGTGAGTACAAGTAGTTGAAAGGACCCTGTGGAATACGATACGAGATGTAAGCTTCTCTTATACTATGATTGATAGGTGCACTTGCCTGAAAGATAATTCAATCTAGCTTATGCCCATCTACATAGTAATGATAAAACGTAGAATGACTCCGCATCAAGGTTAGACTTAGTGAAAATGATCATCAAGTTTTCAACCATCATGGTGTCTCCAACTTTGCGGTCTTTGCCGGTGGAAAATACTTAGTGAAAATGATTAATGGTGTCTCCAACTTTGCGGTCTTTGCCGGTGGAAAATACTTCATCAAAAACTTCTCAACCATCATGTCCCAAGTAGTAATGGAACCTCTAGGTAACGAATTGAGACACTGCTTTGCCTTATGCCTAAATGAGAATGGGAACAATCTCAATCGGATGGCATCGTTGGAGACACCATTAATCTTGAAAGTATCACATATCTCTAGGAATCCGGCTAAGTGTGTATTGGGGTCCTCGTCTTGTAAGCCATCATATTGAACATATTGTTGGACCATTTGTATCACGCTCGGCTTCAGTTCGAAATTATTGGTTGGAATGGGAGGTCGAACAATGCTTGACCCAGTTCCTTGGAGATTGGGTCTAGCAAAGTCAGACATGGTTTGCTCATTTTGGTTTGCCATGATATCTAAATCTTCAGGATGGTGTTCTCCTTGATTCACTGTGTCTTCTTCTAACAGTTTGTTTACAATATCGGTGGTGTTAATACCCACGTCTCTTTGATTGGTGTTATGAATAAGTCGTTCTGGATCAGATTGAAATGGTTCTAGCCCAGAATTTCTTGCCCTGGTCATTGACTAACAGACTACAAAACAGAGATTAAATAATATAATTATACTATAAACTATGTTACATATATTTATTAGTAAACAAAAATGGTAGATTAATAGAGTTAAAGCTTTCAAAATATTAAAAAGGAGTCCACGGCAACGACGCCAAAAACTTGATGATCATTTTCACTAAGTCTAACCTTGATGCGAAGTCATTCTACGTTTTATCATAACTATGTAGATGGGCATAAGCTAGATTGAATTATCTTTTAGGTAAGTGCACCTATCAATCATAGTATAAGAGAAGCTTGCATCTCGTATCGTATTCCACAGGGTCCTTTCAACTACTTGTACTCACTCTCACTCTATTATCATACCTAAATTTAAAATTGCGTTCTAACATAGATTAATCCTAATAATGACTACTTGGATAAAAATTGTATTGGAGAGTTAAAAAATAATTTCAAGCCGAAAGTTAAAGGTGTTCAATGAACATCATCATTTTGGGTAATCATGAAATAACAAAACTATCAAATTCATTGTATTGTAAAGGGTTAAACTAATTATCAAATTCTCTCTCGAGCAATTTGAAATTTAAATCTAAGTTAAGTAAATCTTCTCTCGAACAATTTACAATACTCAAATTTGCATTGAATGAAATACCCTATCTACTACATAGATTCATGGAACTTTATCTCTAAAATACCATAATTCCATCAATTCATATTCTAATTTTCCAAGAAACATATCTCTCGATCATGAATTTTAGATTACAAAGAGAAATAACACATAAATATGAAGATTTAACCATCATCCAAAGAATCCAATTTCTCAATCTAGACATTTGGAATTCATGTAAAAGTAAATAATCATTCATAACAAGGATAATCCTCAATGTTTGCAAACCCATATACGAACAAAATACCATGAAATTGATTAAAACAAGAAGATACATGATTACTAATTTGTTCAAACACATTGTTCATGAAAATTAAAAGATAAATAAAGTTGGATTACCAAGAGAGATACAAGATTAAATGAGATAAATTGAAGAATAAATGCATACGAATATCTCCTTCAAGCCTTCCTTCTCTTGGGTGCTCCACTTTCGTTCTCCAGAAAATCTCCAAACAAAATTGATCCAAAAGTCCAGAATAAAATTTTTCTCCAGGTTTTTATAGTCTCATAGCAAACATGGTCGAACACGGGTTCCGACACGGCCGTATTGCAGGCCGTGTCGGCAGTTCCACACGAGCAGACGTGTTTGGTCATGGGCCGTGTTGGATGACACGGGTACTGACACGGCCGTGTTGGAGAACACAGCCGTGTTGTTCTTCATGTTCTTCGGACACGGGTAGGCCGGATTTATTTCTTCAATTTGTCCCGAAAAGGACACGGTTTGGACACACGGGCGTGTTCAAACCCGTGTGGACAAATAGTTCCAGCTAGGATAGAACACGGGTAGACACACGGGCGTGTTCCTACCCGTGTTCGACCAATTCTTCTGCTTTGATCAGCCCTGCTGGTCCCGTCAACTCCCCTGTTTGCTCCAAGACTTTTAGTTCCACTGGTTAGTCGTACCTGCATTAGAGAAATAACGTAGTGTGGGGGGGAGTTCAATACATAAAATAGTAAAGACTTTAACCTATGCTCTACTATTCATGACAATACCAATTCTCAACTATTTTGCGCAATTACTTGAGTAAAGAGGTAGAAAACAGTGGACATGATTACAATTATGATAGTCAGAATCTATCATAATTGTACTCATCACGTCGCGGTACCTTCAAGAGATATATATGACGCGTTCTGACCCAGTTCATCACTTTTGCTCGCTTGCTCTCACTCCTCCGCCTACATTCCTTCGCCGGTGCATCCAAGATCAGGTATTCTCCTTTCCTTTTTCCTTTTAATTTTTAGTGCGATGGGTTTTGGAAGTTTAGGTTGTAGATTTCAAGTCATTTTGGATGCGATCTGTGGCATTTTCACGATGATTTTCATGTTTGATTTGTAAATTTTCTCCACGGATCATGGCCTTTTTCACGGATCTCTCTTGTGTAGGCTTGGATCTCGCTCCCTTAATGTTTTTAAAGTGAATAATTTTCTTAAAAATTGAGTTTTGTGAGATCCAGAATTGAATCCTAATCCGGGGAGATTTCTAACCATTTTCCATGTTTGATTTGTGATTTTCCTCCGCGAATTTCATTTGTTTTCACAGATCTACTTTGCATGAGCTTAGATCTCTCCCCATACACATTTTTGAGTGGAAAACATGAAAAAACGAGTTTTGGGGGAGATCCGACGGAGGAAGAAGGATTGCAGTCCATAAGCTACGGCACAGCAGTAATAGATTACCGCGCCACGGTAGGGTCCAGAATTCGATTTTTTTGATTTTGACTGAAAAATTTCGTGTTGTTTTTTCAGGTTTTGGCTTCATCAAGTTCCCAGCCACCTCACCGAATTTTCTTGAAATGCTCTCGAGTGCCCGCGTATACATTTCCTGCTATAGATGAGGTGACAGTGAGCGTGCCAATTGTCATCGATATCGATGATCGGTATGCTCACATCTATGGTTATTTGGAAAACTCGGGCATACTCTTTGTGATTTCCTCTGGTGATCCATTTTCATCGGTCCTCGCTCAGGACTTCTACAATAACCTCTGGGATCCCGCTAATACGCAACTGGATGGAGGAGTACTGTCCTATATTGGGACTAAAATCATGATGATACTCCACGCAGATCTCGGGAATAAATATGCATGGACTCCCAATTCTCCGCGCCTCGACATCGTGGAGTCCTTTAGAACCAGCTGGAACTGGAGAGATGTCAATGAGGTTCTCCACGGTGTGGAGGAGCGTGCAGATCTCATTACTATAGTGGAAAACCTCACTCCCGATGCTCGCATCATCCAATATGTTCTCTGTCACTCTCTGATGTTCAAGGCTGGGGATACTAAGAAAATCACGGCCCAACTCTCTATAGTGACATACTGTATCCTAGCTGATAAATCCTTCAGTGTCTCAGACTTCATACTCTCGATGATGCGTTATACCTATCGCCTCAAATCCCCCAACCGCCAGCGGGTGAACACACTGCCTTTGGGCAGTGTGATCCAGGGCATCCTAATAGAGAAGTACCCTTCCATCGACTGGTCGGCGTACCCTACAGATAGCTGCCCTCCGATCTATAAAGTAGGTGAGATTCCTACTTCCTCACAAGCGCACCCCCCTACAGCACAACCTCCATTACACTGTACAGGGTCCCTCAGAGCAACTAGCAGGGACATCTACGGTATGGTGGAGGAACATAGCCAGGATATTAGGCAGACGAAAGAGGTGAAAGGAATGAAGAAGATAATCAAGAAGATAATGAGCAAGTTCAACATTTTGCCCACTTCGTCTAAGGAGTAGCTTCCTTAACTATATTTTTATTTATTTTTTTTTATATATTTTATGTTGTAATATAAACAGGTTGAACACATGTGCCAGTGGTTAATTTCCATTTTGAGATTAGTTTCACTTCGTTAAATTAGTTCAGCGTTAACACCCTGATTAACATAATTCTTTACCGTTCTTATTTTTTCGAGACTACCTATCGTGCTAAAAAAATCGTAGAGCAAAAACATAGTACATACTGTAATAAGCATTCTTCCTAAAAACAAAACGAAGAGGAGAAAAAAAAATTAGTAGGAATATCGTGAAGTAAGATATAGTGTAGTTCGTTTTAGAACTTACTTCACGCATATCATCAGTGTTATGGGATATGTCGCTTAGGTATACAAGTGAGACCCAATGGGGAAGTTCTCTTGGGTACCCAAACGCTGCGTGATACACCTGGGGATGGAACCGGTGAGTGTGCCCTGTCGAATAGTGTAGGCCCATCATTTTTGACTATAGGTCTCCATTCATACTTCGGTTTAAGTTTACATTTATATTACAGATTTTCATTTAGCTTTCTACGAGTCTTTATGTGATGATATTTACTTGAGTAGTATTGCGTTGGTGGTATATATAGGTTGAAGTAGTTCTCCAAGTTACAATCTTTTGGCGTAACATAAGGACTCATAACATAGTAGTTGATTACCAGAAATTTACATTCATTTGTTTTTGAGTGGGGAGTAATTTGTTTATCAAGGTGAAATTGATTTCTATAGTTAAGAGTTTCACCTGCTCTAGCTTAAGATTTTTTGCTTCCTTTGGTTAACTCAGCCTCTAGATGATGGTTCATGTTCAACATCCTTTTGAGTTCTACGTGCAACTTAGGAGTTGGTCTTTGTGAGTTTTTAAGCATTATTTCCTTAAGCATGTCAATTTTTGCAATTAATTCTTTATTTTTAATTTTGAGATTCTGTCTAGCTCTATTGTACGCGATTGTGATATTCTTAAGAGTGGAGACGAATGATTCAATATGGGTGTTGAGTCCATTGATTCCAATGGCCCTGATTTGATGATGTCAAACATGTCAATGAGATAGACATAGTTGTATTTGATGTATGTTTAAGTTCATGCATACAGGTTAGCCTTTGTCATAGTGATTGGACAGCTTGTTCAAGAGACAATGACAGGTTGACTCAAGGTGATAGGCTGGAAAGTCAGAAAAATGCCTAAGTCCAAAAGCATTGAGTGAAGCAAGCTCACTCAACGCCATTCAGCTAATAGAGCTGAGAGAAGGCAGGAAGTGAAAGCTGACAGAATCTCAAAAGCAGAAATCTGGCTAAGTCCAAAAGTGTTGAGTGAGCTCAACTCACTCAATGCCATATGACCAGAACCGTTGAGACAAGGTTAACTTGTCAAAGCATAAATAGTGGAAGCCATAATTTTGACTAAGTCCAGAAGCGTTGAGTGAAGTTTTGTCACTCAACGCCATGCTAAGCCTGTCAATGCCAAAGCTTAAGGAGGCAGAAAGTTAAACTAAGTGAAGTAGCGTTGAGTGAAACTCACTCACTCAACGCCAAGTGAAATGGATCTGAGTCTAGCCTTACTGTGAAGAATCCAGAAAATCGGCTAAGTCCAGAATTGTTGAGTAAGGTCAGATCACTCAATGCCATCAGGCAGATAGCTGAAGAATGGGCTAACGAGAAAATAGCGTTGAGTGAGGTCAACACACTCAACGCTCTTAACGCCATCTAGCAAGAGCTGAAGAAATTTCTAAGTCTAGAACTGTTGAGACTAACATTCATCAAGCTGAGCTTAGCTTTCATCGAACGCAATTCAGATTTCGTGGAATGGAGTTCAGAATCGTCGAACCCAGTTTTTTAGCTGTAAGACGAAGATTTCGTCAAACACAGCTTTTTAGTTGTAAGGAGAAGATTTCGTCGAACTCAGCTTCCAAATTTCGTCGAACACAACTTTATCCTATAAGAAGAAATCAACTATCAGAATTTCGTCGAGTGGAGTTCAGATTTCGTCGAACTCAGTTTTCACCTGAAGGAAGAACTCAAATGAGAGAATTCGTCGATCTCAGCTTCACTGTTTCATCGAGCTGAGCTCAGGTTTCGTCGAACTGAGTTCAGATTTCGTCGAATGCAGAATTTAAGAAATTTTAGTTGATTTTGGCTAAGTCCAGAAGGATGCTGACTCAACAAAGTCAATAAGTCAACAAAGTTAAGATTCGATGCAAATCGACATTAACGTCACCTTCAGTCTACAGTGGATCTCAAGTTAATAAAGCTGAGGTTTTTACCACCGTTAAAACTGAGACACGTGTCGATCATCTCATTATTTTGACGGGATTATAAATAGAAGAAGTGATCGAGATCTGATAAATAGTTTTTTCGAATTAAGTTTTCTAATTAATTTTCTGAGAAAACGAAAAGCGGAGTTGTCGTCTTCATCCGCCATTGTTGTAGAAGCCAAGAACTTCAAGTTCAAATTAGAAGGGCTTCTAAGTAAGCTGTTGCGACCATCATCTTCTACAACAAGTTCAGTGTAATTCTCTGAGGAAGACAAATCAGCCTAGGCGTGCCCTAGCTAAAGTTATCTTCTCAATCCAAGCCGAGCCAGATCTTAAGATCATTCTGCTAGATCAAAGAAGAAGAAGGAAGGGCTGATAACTGCTCAGTCCTGGTCGGGAGACATTCCAAAAGGAGAAGCTGATTGATCTACTAGTCGATTACAGAACAAGCTAGGCTACAAATTGAAGATCGATGTATCATCTTGTTGCTGGGAAGACAAAGTTAGGGCTGAAATCTACTAGGTCCAGGTAGACAGACATAGAGACTTTCCTCTATTGTCTATAATTCAATTTTATTAATTAATTCTGTGTAAGATTCATTTTGAATCTGAGTGGTAAGGCTAAGGCCTGAGATGTAAGAATACTGTTATAAAGGCTGAGGTAGGGCAGGGATTGCCTGAGTTGTAAGCCTTATTATAAAGGCTTAGGTAGGGCAGGATTACCTGAGCAGTAGGAGTGTAGATTCACTCTGAGGTAGAGTTCTTGGGAAGAACTTGAAATGTAGGATCTTGGAGATCTGAGTGGTAGGGCTTGTGCCTGAGTTGTAGGAGCCAGTTGGGCTCTAAGCTGTAAGATTTGAGGATCTGAGAAAGTGGAAGGAAGTTTGGCCGAATCTAGCTTATTGCTGGATAGGCGAAGGGGGAAAGTGGATGTACTCATCAATTGGGGAACCACTATAAATCACTGTGTACTATGCTATGTGTGCTGTGATTGCTGTGTGTGCTGTGATTGCTGTGTGTGTTGTGATTGCTATGTTCAGATAATCAATAAGCTGCCAAGAATTTTTAAATTGGACCTATTCACCCCCCTCTAGGTGTTTAGTTATTCTTGAAATCAAGACTTTCAAGTGGTATCAGAGGGAGGTTTCTCAAGAATAGACTTAATAGTCTGAGCTGATCTCCAGGGCAGCTATCAGAAGGCAAAAATCGGTTTAGGTGAAAATCACAAAGAACTTAGATCCATGAAACTTCCTCTCTGTAGGAAGGACTTTTGGCATCTGGAAAGAAATTGTCAGACTTTTCATGGAAGCATCTGATCCTAGGATATACATCACAGTACAAGAAGGACCCTTCATCCCAATAAAGACATCAGTCCTTGATGCAAATCTGTAGACTCCAAAGAAGTATTCTGAGATGACTAAAGATGAAATCATCTTAGCTACATTGGATAAGAGGGCACAAAACATTATTATTAGTGTCATAGATGACTCAAACTTCAAAAACCTAGTCCACTGCAAGAACTCTAAGGAGATGTGGGACACACAAGTTGTCTATATGGAGGGGACTGAAGAAGTGAGGGAGGACAGGAAGTCCATGCTCAATCAGGAGTATGAAAGCTTCAGGCAGAATAAGTCAGATGGCATAGCTGAGTGCTATGAGAAGTTTTCAGAATTGATAATGAGTTGATGACATATGACAGAGTCTTCAACACTTATGAATTGAATGACAAGTTCCTCAGGTCTTTAACTAAAGACTGGGACATAAAAATCTGTGCCATCAAAGAAGTGGCCAGACTTGCAGACACTCCACCACCAACCTTGTTTGGAAAGTTGCTGTCTTATGAAATGCAGCTGACTGCCAGAAAGGAGGAGGATAAAATCAGCAAGTCTATAGTCAAAGATAAGTCCGTGGCCTTCAAATTTGAAGCCACAAGGAAGAGCAGGAGAAAGAATCCTTCTCCACCAAGGAGAGATGCTGAATCTGACTCAGAAATCTCAGAAACCAGCACTTCAGACTGGCTTATTTCTGATGAAGAATTTGCTACCGTCTTTAGGCAATTTAAGAAGTTTATGCAGAAGAAGCACTGGAGAAGAAGGCCATCCTCTTCTTCTTATCCCAAGGAAGATTACTACAAGGGCAAGAAGAAATCCTCTAAAGAGAACATGTATGGATCTAAACTAGGTAAACATACTTCTTCTAAAGTGGTATGTTATTATTGTAGTAAGCCAGAGCATGCCATAGCTGACTACCCTATCAAAAGAAAAGGTGCTGGAGAAAAGAAGGATCATCAGCAGAAGGGCAAGAAGGATAAATCCTTTATTGCTAAGAAGCAAAAGAGCTGGACTGACTCCTCATCATCAAAGTCAGAAAAAAAGATGAAGCTAAAGCCAACATTGGGATGTTTTCTGCTTAAGAAGAATATATAGCGGCAGACTTCTTAGAGATGCTGGCAGCTATTAGTGGATAAGCTGATGTTGCTGCCAGATCTGAAGAAGGAGAAGTCAGCCATTGCCTTGGGCTGATGGCTTTGACTGAGGAAAGACCCAGTCAGGAGCAACCTGACCCTAGTAAGGTACATTCTACACCTTCTGTGTTAGATTATGTAACTAGTCCAGAGTCAAAAGCATCTACATCAAGAGATGGAGATGGTTCTGAATCTGAAGGAGATGTCAATCAATTCATTTATGATTATGGTGAACTCTTGCAAGCACTGAAGTGAAGCAGGCTCCTAGCCAAAAAATAGGCTGAGGAGATTGCCTCTCTGAAACTGGCTATTTCAGACTCAGCAAACATGCTAAACATGAAGATAAATGAAGTCAGCAAGCTGAAAAACATCACTGTTATTCAGATGGACACAATCACCTTCAAAAATAACCACATTAGGAATCTTGAAGGTAAACTCCAAAAGGAGAAGGAGCTAGTGGCTAAGTTCTCAAAACCATGTTCAGTATTGCCTTTAATTGATTCCTTCTCCTCCCAAAAGGGTAAGAAGGGGTGAGGCTTCAAAGGGAGAACTAGAGCTGCATATTCCAAAAGAAAAGGCAAAGCTCCAGTGCAGCCACTAGCCTCCAAGCCTCCAAGCCTCCAAGCCTCTAATTCCTTTTAGGAAAGTGGTACTGCCATTTAACAGGTGTGACCATGAGAACATTCATGGTCACTGGGAGTATGGTGTTAGGAATGGCAAGGGTGCTAGTGCCTATAAGGCAGCCCATGAAGAAATCCAAATGGCCCATCCTAAATCATTTTTGTTTTGTGTACAATCCCCAACACTCAAAAATAAGGCTGCAGCCCATTCTCAAAGTCTGCCAATCTAGAATAAGACTAAAGGAAAGTCTGTCAGCACACCAGACTTGGGTATATCTAAAGCCATCAGGAGCTTGCACTCTGAAAAGAAGGCAGGTGTTGATAGGGTGTAAGATATCCCTAGTACCTCTGCTGCCAGACATAAGATGTGGCTTGAAGACTTAAGAAAAAGGCTGTTGTACCAGCTAGACTGAGAGATGCTGACAATAATATTATTAAGCCAGACCTTAAAAGAAGGTATAATATTTATGAGTGCTGGTATTGTGGCAAAGTGGGCCAATATGCTATTGATTGCTGACACAATAAGAGTGTCCAGAGAGATAAGGCTAGCTTACCTGTTAGAAGATCTACATGTAGGCATGTTCAATTTCAGTCTAACCTGCACCTAGGACCCAATAAAAATTGGGGTCCTATGGAAAGATGATTTATTTGTTGTAGGTAAGTTCAAGTGGTCATACCCCTATATAGTACTTGGATAGTGGATATTCCAGGCACATGACTGGAACAAGGAGCATGCTGAAGGAGTACACTCCACTTGAAAATAGACCCAATGTCATCTTTGGTGGTTCAGAAAAAAGAGTAACCAAAGGGTTTTGTAAGATATCTAATGGCATAATCACTATCACACAAGTATCTTATGTGAAAGGTTTGCAACATACTCTGATAAACATAGCCAACTATGTGATCTTGGCTATGAAATTTCTTTTCTCAAGGATGAGTGCCAAATTAGGAGGTCAAGTGACCAAGGGGTCATCTTGAAAGGCACTAGGAGAGGAAATATCTGTTGTCTCAATTTTGTTTGTGAGAGTAAGGACGCTTTTATATTCCTAGTTGCAGATGAGAAAGCTTCACATTGTGTCCAATGGCACAAGAGACTAGCTCATCTGAATTACAACACCATAGGCAAACTCTTCAGTGAAGAGTTAGTGAGAAATGGTCCTAAAGTGAAGTGCATCAAGGAGGGTATCTGCTCAGCATGCCAAAAGGGCAAGCAGACTAGGACCTCCTTCCAGAGCCTTGATACCAAAAACTCAGTGAGGTGTTTATACCTCCTATATATGGATCTATTTGGTACTATGTCAGTTTATTGTCTAGGTAGAAAAGTCTACACCCTTGTGGTTGTTGATGACTTTTCTAGATTTGCCTGGATGTTCTTTCTAAGGAAGAAATATGAAACCCTTGATGCCTTCCAGATATTTATTAGGCAAAATTCAGAATGAACTTAACAGTACTGTAGTCAAAATCAGAAGTGACCATGGGACTGAGTTTCAGTCTGAATGCATGACAAGATTCTGTGAAGAGCTTGGGATTCATCAAGAGTTCTCTCCTAGAACACCCCAACAAAATGAAATTGCTGAGAGGAAAAATAGAACTCTCATAAGGGCTGGTAGAACCTTGTTAAGTGACACATCTTGTAACATCCCTCAAAGAACTAGATGGCTAGGAGTGGTTTGTCATGACTAGGTCATGACAAAACTATAAGAAGCTCAAAGGACCAAGTGAACAAGGGGCCAAGGTGAAAATCACCTTGGTCTTCCTAAAGCACAGCCTCACCACCAGACTGATGGAGATGACGACCCTCAACAAGTTGAAGACGATGACGGCGTGCTTACAGAAGATATTTCTCCGCCTCCAAATAAATACTTGCGGCGCTGTGATGACCATGTGGAGCGTCACCAAAATAGGTGTCCTGAACGAAAACCAATATATTAATAATTATTAATAATTATTAACAAATTATTATTAATTATTAATTCATTGTTATGTTGTGTTTTTTATTTTGGTATTGTTATTTAATTTTCATGCATTTTTAATGTCATGGTTATGTTTTGAACCATGGGTTTATGTTTCTTTTTATTTTGGGCTGCATGTAGCCATGTCCCTTGTTGTAGCCTATATATAGGCATGTATGTTTCATATTTTGATTAGAGAATGATAAGAAAAGAAAACCCTAATCTTGTTTAAGATTTCCCCCTCCTTCCTCCTCCTTGGAAATTTCGGCCACTCTTCCTCTCCCTCTCTTGGTCGCCGACCTCCCTCAATCCCCTCCCTCTATTTCGGCCCCTCTTAGCCTCCTCCTCCTTCCTCTAGTACTATACCAAGCCTCCCTCTCTTTTCCACATCCAAAACCAACCCCATAACTCCCTCCATAGCCGCCGGCCACCCTCCTCCTCCCACAACCCGAGCCACCACCTCCTTGACCCATCAAGTCGGCCACCCTCCTCCCAAACCGCCTTCCTCTCTACTCCACCCAACCGAGAAGCCCCCTCCTTCAAGGAACCTGACCACCCTCAACCCCAATCAAACCCATCCACTCATTTCTTCTCCCAAATCCGACCACCCTCAAGTAAACCCCAAATCAGCCCCCTCCTTGAAGAAATTTAGCCAAGGCAAGAGGCTTACTTCTGTGGATTCCAAAATCCCGTCGTGAAGCGACGAAGGAGGACAAGTTCCTCTTCACCAGGCGTTACTCCAGCGGAGCCGTTGAAGGTCGATCCAAGTAGAGAGTAATCAGAATCATCCATTCCGATTAGGTAATGAATATATCTTTTACTCTGTGATTTTCCCTCTTGATAGATCTTGTGGCGTATACATGTTGTGTGGTTTGTGAAACGTTTGAAATTTCATGGTTAATTTCTTCATAGATATTGTTGGAGTTTACCTTATTCTGTTTAAGTTCGTGAGGCGTGGCGAGCCTCGTTTTTATTTTGTTGGGAGAGAACCACCCTTGTCCGAATCTTTGTTTTTCGGTGGATTCTCTTTTGGTACAACAACGCTCGATCGAACCGAGTGGGTTCCTTTCGCTTGAGAGGACCTGTGCATATCGCCTTGGTATTATCTTGAAGGGCTTTGCGAATCCTACGTAAGCTAAATATAATGAATGTACAAGTTTAGATGATGCTGCATTTTTATGTTTGAACGTGACGTGAGGATTACCGGAGAGCGTTGTGTTTAGTTTCGTTCGTCACCATAACGCTAAAAGGATAAGCCTACATCAATTTGGTATCAGAGGGAGGTTTACGTAAATTTTCTAATTGGCCCCCTCCCCCTTTTGCTTTGAGCACCGACACGCACTTGCACGTTTATTGCACAACATATTAAACAGATTTTAAATTTTTGGTCTGCAAATAGCAGTCTTAAATTTTCAATTTTTCTCAAATTTCAAAAAAATAAATTCTGGAATTTCTCCATCATTTTCTTAGTAAGAAAACAAAAAAATTTATTTTTCATTAAGTCATTATTTTTATTAAGTTATTTTAAAATTTAATTGTTGGTTTGCAAATAGCGGCCAATATTTTTATTTTTTCAGCAAAAAAATTCAATTTTTTTTAATAATCTTTTATTTATTTTCAGTAAGAAAATCCAAATAAATATTTTGTTGTCTTAGTTATTAAGCGGTAATAAATCCATCTTCTGAATTTTAAATAGGCTCAGGTTCATTTCTCATTGCATGTGCACCAGTTCCGGGTGAGTTTCCTCTCCGGTTCTCTCTAAATGACATATGACGTATATGCTGCCCAGTTAGACTATTCCTATTCTAAAGATATGACTAAACACACCCCTAGGGCACACCACATTTATCCTCCTTATGACGGTTTAGGGTATCCCCAAAATTTTAGAGACTGACTTAAGGGATTAGAAAATTATTTTAAGTGTCACGTATGGGACGACCATCAAAAGGTTAACATAGCCCGAGATTGATTAGTAGGTCGAGCCCGCGTGTTTTGGCTAAACGAAGTGCGTCATGTTGGTAGTTATAAACATGCTTGGCCGACAATGCGTAGCCTACTCACGGATCAATTTGATCCCGCCTATCTCCGCACTACTAACACCAAGCTTGTGAGTGAGTATCATTGTGGAGCTAGACCCATAGCTATTCATAGGATTTACCCTATGCCTCAGGTTAGATCATTTCCCCACAATGATAGGACTATACCTAGTGTGCCTAATTCCACTCCTAGGGAAAATACGCAGTCTAGACCCTATGTTTTGGAATCGAAAAATGTTACTACTAGGGTTATCCCTCCTTTAATCTCGACGTCTAAGCCCCCTGATATAGTGACTGATACCCATGAGGATGCTGATGTAGATGTGGTATCTCTTAATCCCGAAGATGCTGATGTTGATATATTAACTTTGGATTCTGAAGATGACCAGCTAGGCGAGAGTATTCCTTCACATACGATAGTGCCCGATGAGTCTGATGAATCTGAAAGTGAGTGAATCCCTAGTTATTTAGAAGATGATGTATGTGATGATTACATTTCAATCTATGGGAATAGTCCGTTGCCTATTATTAGCCCTACTAGCGTTGTGACTGATCACCCTAGTATTGAGAGCCCTCTCCAAACTACGATCCCCATCGTGTTAGAGCTTATGATTACACCTACTGAGAATATATCTAAGTTATTTAAGGAGCCAGTGAGTGTGGATTTCCGTATTATTAGTGATTACCTTGACATAATGGATGTTCCAACTGATTGGGAAGACTTACCTTATGCGAAGAGGTTATGTTTGGAAGATGTTAGCACTGTGAATCCGAACAGTAGTTATTTGATGTTATCACCATTATCCGAAGAGTCACATTGGGATGATCCTAGTGATGCACACCCGAGAGATAGTTCTTTGATATTACCGGCATTGCTTGAGGTTCAAGCTAGATTAGATTCTCCCCGGGGTTCGATTTTGCCCAATCCTTAATCTTGATTTAGACGATGTACCTACTTCATGGGAAGATTTGGTTAGCAAAGGTTGTGTTGTTTTGGAAGCTTTTCCCTGTGTAAGAGGGTTACATTTGGATGACGGTAGCGCTGAGGACCCGAAAGATAGTTCTTTGATGTTATCTCCTTTGCCTGAAGCCCAATGTGGATTTGAAATTTTGTCGGGTTCGATTTTGCCTACTATTGAGACCGTTACTGATCCTGATTTGGATGAAATATCTAGTGGGTTGGAAGACATTTTGGCTGAGTTGGTAGAGTCATCTTGTGATGAATGTTTATGTGAGAGTGAGTTAGGTGATGACGATCCAGCTGATTTTCCTGTGAGGACGAATCCACTATTTGATCTTCCCGTTGATTTTGATGGCTTACCAGAGGATTTTTTATGGACGTTAAATCTGTGTTTTGACGGTGAGTATGACTTAGCTCCTCCTCCGGAATTGTCCATGTCGACTCTCCCTCCGGTTCACTTGACTCGATTAGATGACTTATTAGGAAATGAGCTTGTCATTTCTAGTCTGATATATTTGGATATGCATATTTATCTAGTTCCCTCGTTAGGCTTACCTAGACGGATGTGTTTGGGCGAATTGTTAGTTATCGCGTTCGGTCTTTCCATTCCATTTCGTAGATCTAACTATGCTTTTCCTAGGATGGACCGTTCAGCTGATCGATTGGCGTTGGGTAAGGTTTCGTGTTGGACTGCTAGTGATTCCTTGGCTATGGCGCTTTTTGATGAGGTGTCCCCTAGACACACTTATTTGCCAAGCCCGGTCGCACGCATTTATCCTCCGCCTTTTGATGATTCGTGCATGCACACGCTAGTTAACGTAATTGGGTATGTTGAGTTGTGTCGCATGCATTTCCTTTCGACTCCGGGAGCGTCCAACTCTATAGTTGGTGGTGAGTGTTTTCCGTTGGCATTTCCTTATGACATTTAAAAATCCAAATTAAAATCAAAATTTAAAACTACGACGTTGGACTCCACAAAATTTAAAGCACCCGTACCACCTTACTTAGTCCCGTTATTTTCTACTGTTGATTCAAGTCATGTTGCACATGGGTTCATCCCTCACAGTTTTAATTTAATTAGGCGCATTCTTAACATCTTAATCAATCAAAATGCGTCCTTTAAATTATTTGCTAGTTTGTCTCGGAGAGTCTCCCACCGTTATGTGGATAATTTGGTTTTGGCTTGTCTCACCCCTGAACGGATGCCCCCGGGCACCTTACAAATATTAACGAATCGGCAAGTCCATCCTTTGTGAATCTTAAGGGAGTTTGGAAACATGATATTTCTTTTAGAATTTTCCACTGATTGGGGCATAGCTTCTATTTTCATCGTTTCATATTTTACGCTTCATGCTTCTTTGCCACTTGAAATATCGACCTCTCCGTATACATTTTCCACTTTATTCTTTTTGGGTTTGGGTAGTGAGTTTGTGCTCGGATCGCTATCTTCATCGGTCTTCACTGGAGGTACGTTGGTTGTTGATGATGAATTTTGTTTTCCTATATTGCCTAATGCGTTGCCAAGGTTCCGCAGGAACATATTTTTGCATTACAGGATACTCCAGGTTGTTGTGCTCACCTCTCCAAGTGGTGTTGTGCGCCGCTTTGTGGTTCTAATTGATGATTCTTTCCCGCACCGATACAATCAGAGCTACTCATTGGTGATGAGTACTTTTGAGCGGGGGAGGATTGATGGAGACGACGGCCCTCAACATGTTGAAGATGATGGCGACGTGCTTACAGAAGATATTTCTCTGCCTCCAGATAAAGACTTGCGGCGCCGTGATGACCATGTGGAGCATCGCCAAAATAGGTGTCCTGAACGCAAACCAAAATATTAATAATTAATAATAATTATTAACAAATTATTAATTCATTTTTATGTTGTGTTTTTTTTGTATTGTTATTTTTTTTCATTCACTTCTAATGTCATGGTTATGTTTTGAACCATGGGTTTATATTTCTTTTTATTTTGGGCTGCATGTAGCCATGTCCCTTGTTGTAGCCTATATATAGGCATGTATGTTTCATATTTTGATTAGAGAATGATAAGAAAAGAAAACCCTAATCTTGTTTAAGATTTCCCCCTCCTTCCTCCTCCTTGGCAATTTCAGCCACTCTTCCTCTCCCTCTCTTGGCCGCCGGCCTCCCTCTATCCCCTCCCTCTATTTCGGCCCCTCTTAGCCTCCTCCTCCTTACTCTAGTACTATACCAAGCCGCCATCTCTTTTCCACATCCAAAACCGACCCCATAACTCCCTCCATAGCCGCCGACCACCCTCCTCCTCCCACAATCCGAGCCACCACCTCCTTGATCCATCAAGTCGGCCACCCTCCTCCCAAACCGCCTCCCTCTCTACTCCACCCAACCGAGCAGCCCCCTCCTTCAAGGAACATGACCACCCTCAACACCAATCAAACCCGTCTACTCATTTCTTCTCCCAAATCCGACCACCCTCAAGTAAACCCCAAATAAGCCCCCTCCTTGAAGAAATTTGGCCAAGGCAAGAGGCTTACTTCTGTGGATTCCAAAATCCCGGCGTGAAGCGAGGAAGGAGGACAAGTTCCTCTCCACCCGGCATGACTCCGGCGGAGCCGTTGAAGGTCGATTCAAGTAGAGAGTAATCAGAATCATCCATTCTGATTGGGTAACGAATATATCTTCTACTCTGTGATTTTCCCTCTTGATAGATCTTGTGACATATGTGTGTTGAATGGTTTGTGAAACGTTTGAAATTTCATGGTTAATTTCTTCATAGATATTGTTGGAGTTTACCTTTTTCCGTTTAAGTTCGTGAGGCCTGGCGGGCCTCGTTTTTATTTTGTTGGGAGAGAACCACCCTTGTTCGAATCTTTGTTTTTGGGTGGATTCTCTTTTGGTACAACAACGCTCGACCGAACCGTGTGGGTTCCTTTTGCTTGAGAGGACCTTGGCCTATCGCCTTGGTATTATCTTGAAGGGCTTTGTGAACCCTCCGTAATCTAAATATAATGAATGTCCGAGTTTAGATGATGCTGCGTTTTTATGCTTGAACGTGACGTGAGGATTACCGGAGAGCGTTGCGTTTAGTTACGTTCGTCACCATAACGCTAAAAGGATAAGCCAACATCATAGACTTAGGGTTTGAACTTAGGGTTTCAACTTGACTTCATTAACCCACCACAACACCCCTAAACCCTTGGGTGGTCCATAGGGTCACTAAGGACCCATTGGGGGCAATCAATTTGGTCAAGTTGACCTAGGTCCACCCTAACCCTAAATGGGTCAAACTGGCCTACTTAGGGTCAATTTACCTTCCATTAGCGAAGTCAACCCCACACATGCCTCCCTAACCCTAAAGTGAGGTCAATGTGTCACCAAGGACCCATTGGGGTCAACCTAAGAGGCTAAGTTGACCCAAGACAACCCTAACCCTAATTTGGTCAAAGTACCCTTCCTTAGGGTCAAGTGACCCCCAAAGTGCCAAGTCAACTCTACCCAACCCTACCTAGACCCTAGGGGAGGCCAATGGGTCACCAAGGACCCATTGGGGTCAACCCAAATGGTCATGTTGACCAAGTTCAACTCTACCCTAGTGTTAGGTAAAATTAGCCCAAATGGGCTAACCCAAGCTCAAACCCATTTCCCCCACTTGGGCTAACATCATTTTTATTATTAATATGAGTTAGTGGGGTGCCAATAGGCTGGAGGAGAGATCAAAATCAGCCTTTATGACTAGGAGAGAGAAAACTTCATTTTTCCCCTTTAATGGAGGAGAGAGAAAGTGGGGAGTGAAGGCCATTCATGACTTGGAAGGCCAAAGGTTCTCTTTTCTTGCTGGAATCATCTCCCCTGTCCAGTTAGGAGAAGGCCAAGGATTTTACCGGCCATGGTTGTGACTAGGGGAGGAGAATTGCCATAGCCGAGCCAAGCTTTCAATGGCCATTAATGGACATTGATGGCTTGGCCTCTCCCATCCCCAACTGTGGTTTTAAACACCATCAGTTGCCTGCGAGGTGCCTTTCCCACCATTTACCTGAAGAATTCGAGCCTTCTACAGTATAGTTGCAGAAACTCAAGCGGCTCCACCAACACCATGACAATCCGGCGATCGTCCTGCCTCCAGCCCTCCAATAAGGTCCTCCCCTTCTCCTTCTTCTATGGGTAGATCCTAGGATTTCTTAGACTGAGAATCGCGCTCAATTGAGCCCGATCAATGGATTCATTTTCCTGGTTTTCCGGGAAATATTCAAGTGTCGAGATCGCCGAAAACGGCCCCTCCGGCGGCCGTGCCGCCGCCCGGCTATAGCCCCCACCTCAACGAAGGTGGTGGCCGATAAGGGAAATAAGGTTTGAAGTTACTCCAGGTCGGGTAAATCTCACCCGTTGGCTGGAGTAAGAAGAAGGCCAGCCATCGTCGGATCTACGTCAAGATTCGTGCAATATCAGGTTATTTATATTAAATTTATGTATTTTCTGTTTACGATCACCTGGAGTATGGGATAGATTAGGGTAGATTTTCCCTAGGAACCAAGTTCAAACCTTAAGGTTGAACTTTGGGAATTTGTGAAGGACATAGGGTGTTATGTCCTTGGATGGACTTGTTGATTAGTACATGTGATCTTAGGAAGGTTAAATGCCCTAGGAAGGGATTTGGTGGACTTTGGACACATGCACCCCACTTAGAGCACATAGTAGATATTTAGGTCTTCACCTTAGGGAATATTCAATGGGTCATATGACCTTGGATCTTTGTGATATTTTTGTAGGAGTATTGTTATGGTGATACATACCTCTGGAATTTATTATAAGGTGTCTAGATAATAGTAGCTCACCCTTGTAGTTATAAACTTCATCTTGCCCTTTTGATGATATTGATGTAATTATGGTTCATATGTTTTAGAATGATTTCAAACTCTGGAAAAGTTGATCAAATAGCATGTAGATACAATAGTTAATTATTTGGTATAGTTGAATATTTCTTTTTAGTACATCATGTGTAAAGTAAACTAGTGCACCCTACATTAATAAATAGAAGATAAATATTATAGCTTGCTGAAAAATTTTGTTACTTAGCCAGAGTACTTTTTAGGGCATAAACAAGCCTGGAAAAATATTTACATATTATTTAATTGAGATTACAAGGATGTTTCTTCACAAAGTGCCCCATGATGGATTTGGTTGAGATATTTTTATATATAGTTTACTGACCCTGGAATTGCATGAAATTTAGTCAGTAAGGTTTTATGATCATAATAAAGGTCTGTTAATTTTTGTATAATTTTTGGATAAGTATTTATGGTACTCCCGTCATTACCTCTATTTAGTTAAATTATCCTTGATTATTTATTTGGAGGATAATTCCTTTATAAAAATTTATGAAATTTGGTATTAACTGATATATTACCATCCTATAGTGTTCATAATTTTTGTATGGTCATATCTTAAGTAAATCTAGTACTTCATGTTCAAATCATTCATGGACCAATTTTTGGGAAAAGTAATAAAATGCCAATTTATTTAGGAAAATTCCAAATTTCTGGATTTAGGCTAAATATATCATGATAGGCCCCCAATAAAAATTTTAGAGCTTTAGGATGAAAATCTGGAGTACCTCCTATCGTATACATCATATAGCTTAGATTGGTCTGCTTATAGTAAAATGACAGAAATTGTAATAGAATGTAAAATGAACATAGGGAGTTAGGGTATCAGTTTTACTATTATGATGAAATTGAAATGTGCTCATCAATGAGATTCATGGTGAGGAGTAATAATGGGAAGACTAGTGTAGGTGGTACCCGGGTTCGATGAAACATCGTCTTCCCTGTGGAAAGAAAGAGTCAAATACACCAAGGTTAGATCCAATATAACATTAAAAGGGATCAGGGATTGGGTATTAACCAATAATAGTAAGTGTCTTGCGAAAGGGAATGATGGGCTTCAGTTACCATCATAGTTCCTAGTTCCCTGTGAGAGCCCTTCACCGGGAATACCTAGGGCAGTCCAAGGTTAACGTAAATCGTAAGAATAATCAATGATAAGAGTAACTAGTATATATAGGGTTACACTTACACTTACACACCCTGGTGTTGTGGGAGTTAGTTTGTGTCTCCTGAGCGGTAGGCTCGGTGGTTTTAGTGGTGGGCAGGTTTGCCCGCCGAGCCGATGGCTCAGTAGATAATTATGACGGACGGGATAGTCCGGGGAGCTTGGGCTCGGTAGGAGAATATAATACTATTGTATGTGCATAAGATAAAAGGTGGTGGGTCTTAGGTATTGTATGTCGTTCACACC
The DNA here is from genome assembly GCA_039513925.1 of Platanthera zijinensis. NCBI lineage: Eukaryota > Viridiplantae > Streptophyta > Magnoliopsida > Asparagales > Orchidaceae > Platanthera > Platanthera zijinensis. Next base: position 155,792,225 of record CM077084.1, on the reverse strand, counting down.
GATGTCGATACGCTGACTCAGCGGGTGTGGTTTACACTTAGCCAAAGGAAGTCTGGTGGATAAGGCCAGCATTAGTACGTGGTGACTCTGGGTTGTGTCCTTCTAGAGGCGTACGCAAGGGCTAGGACTGGTAGTGTGGATACCTGCCTAGGAGTGGTGGGCCAGACCCACTGCCTCCGTTTGCCACTACGGAGGTTCCTGGGAGTGAAGCTAGCTGCCCAAAATGGGGGAACTAAAGGTCTGTGCGCATAGAGTCGTGTGCGTGAGTTGCACTTGCATGAATCATGGCATAACATATCACTATACTCATACTTGCATATAACCTACACCCCAATGTATAAATCGGTATGAGACTTTTTATATGATGGGAGCCTTGCAGAAGACCCCTTAACTTATAAGTTTGTATAGGCATTCATATAAGTTAAGGTTACTTACTTCTTTGTTTGTCTTTCTTACATATGCTTCTTACTCTACTTGTTTACTTTACTGCTTGATATTATAGAATTGCTAGCTTGTACCTTCCTTCCTTAGCTGTATATACATTATGAATAACTACTAGAATAGTTCCACCGTCACCTGCTTTGTTATTATCCACCTTCATAGCTTCTCTTTCCTCCTCCCCTCTCGGTTCCTAGGAGCCATAGGGGAGGGGGAGGGGATGATAGGGCTTAGTCTTTTGACTAACGATTTTTGGACCATAACATTCCAGGGCCTCCAGATGGGAGACAGGGAGCAGCAACACAGGATACAACACCAGCGGAGTACGGTGCACATGGAGTGGGCCAGTCTAGCACAGGAGCACCGACTATTGGCTCCGTGAGTGATTAGTTTACTTAGCTTCCGCGAGATTTTGTAGTGAGCATTGATGTATCGGGCTTGAGCCCGTTTATATTTTATTGTACTGTTTTACCTTAGTACTTCTATTATCATGTGGACTTGATATGATTTCTCATATTTTATATTATATGTGATTGTTGACTTAGTTTTATCTGAACTGATTTAAGCTTCTTTCTCTTTAGTGATCATAAAAGGCCGGCAGGATCGGTGTTTTGTAGTGGCGACCTTCCCGATTGTCGGTGTCACCGCAAAATGACGGTTTATGGCATAAGACCCCGAAGGTTTTAAAAAGAAAAAAATGGGGTCTTACAAACTGGTATCAGAGCAAACATCGATCCAAGAGAAGTAGTCCACAAAAACCCTAGGACACCCCGTGCGAGCTTAGTTTACGGACAAACTAGCAGCAGAAGCAATGGTGTGCCCATAAAGGGAATCACATGTAATAGTCCGCTTTGTTCTTTAGTTCTACTTGTATATTATCTAACAATTGGAGTTTTCCCTTTGTAGCCTGCGACGAACCCTACTCCGCAGCAGGGTACACCTCAGGCACAGAATGTGGTTCCACCCCCGCCGGCTCCGACTTTGTTCCAGCGGACGAAGATGGGGCAGACACTGACGGCCATTCTGGAGGCCTTCAGGACTCAACAGCCCCCGGCTCCACAACCAAATCCCGGGGCCAACTTGATGAGTGCCTTTTGGGGGCTTTCTCCTCCATCCTACCTCGGGACGGAGTCAGCAGTCCATACGGAGGAGTGGTTGGACATCATCTACGAGATGCTGGCTAGAATTCGATGCCTGACGGAAGAGGTGGTTGCTTTGGCAGTTTCCTGCTTAGAGTCACATGGGAAGAGATGGTTGAAGTCACAGCTAGACACCACCTTTGCTGGAGTGGATTATGCAAACATCTCCTGGGAGGAGTTTAGAGCAGCTCTGTTGGAGCATTTTGTACCTCAGTCAGCGAGGGATGAGTTGGAAGACAGGTTCCTGTAGTTGAGGCAAGGAAACAGGACAGTGTATGAGTACTACTGAGAGTTCACACATCTAACCCGCTATGCGGACTCATATCAGTTGGATAACACAGGCTATGCTAAGAGGTTCTACAAAGGCCTACATGATGACATGAGACAGGCCCTCCTCTTCGTATCTGATGGGAGACTGACTAGGATCTTGGAGATGGCCAAGAAGCGAGAGGAAGATTAGCTTACAGTCCGGGGCCGGAAGAGACCGGCTAACGACACAGTGATTGGTGGTAGGAGGGACAAGCCTAGAGGGCATATCATCGGAGAAAGGAGGAATGTAGATTAACCCCGCCGGGAGGACAGGAAGGAACAGAGGGACCCAGTGGTATTGGCTCCTCAACATTTATAGATACGGGAGATGCCAAGGACAGGGGAAAGGGCACAGGTATGTTTCCGGTGCAACCAGCCGTGGCACTTCAAGTGGAACTGCCCTATGAGGGAAGAACCCCTACCAACACTTCAGGATGCCCCATCTGCTCGGCAGTATGGTGGTCGAGGATGCAGCTGAGGACGTGGATTTCAGGGCAGAGACCGCAGGCAGGATGGAGGGAAAGTGTATGCTTTGGACCTGGCTCAGCCCCGGAACCCGGAGCAGGTAATAGCAGGTACGCAGGTGATTTTAAGTTCTTTTCTTTCCTAAAAGTTAGACTCATAGATATAGAATTGTTAGAAATAGGAAAGAAAACCATAACTAGAATTCTAAGACATTTAACCACCTCAGGCATAGTCTTCGTCAGCAGCAAGCCCGCTCATACACTGTTCGATACAGGGGCTTCACACTCGTTTGTGTCATAAGCCTTCGTGGAAGGACTAGAAGGCATGGAACGATTCACATGCTTGATGATGAGGGTGCGTCTACCCAATGGATCAGAGCTATTTACCTATGCCCATTGCAACATGGAGGCAGAAATCGGCGGAAAGGCATTTGAGGCACCAACGATGATCCTAAGGATGCCAGACTTCGACCTTATCCTGGGCATGAAATGGTTGTATTGGAACCACGCCTAGATCGATTGCCTATCAAGGAGGATCACCTTGAGGCATGGGGACTCCTTTGTTGTCATCGAAGGTATTTGATTTCCCTCCCACCTCTTACTATTGTCCGTACAGGCCATCAAGGAACATATGCAGGGAGACGAGGTATACCAAGTGCTGTTCGAGTTGGCCGAGGCCAAGGATTCCATTCCTAATATCTCGGTGGTACGAGATTTTGCTGACGTATTCCCGGAGAAGTTGCCAGGGCTACCCCCGTATTGGGAGAAGGATTTCCAGATACAGCTCGTGCCTGGGGCTAAGCCGGCATCCAAAGCTCCTTATCAGATGGCCCCGAAGGAGTTGGTGGAGTTTAGAAGCCAGCTGTAGGAGCTAGTGGAAGCCGGATTTGTCCGGCGAAGCTCTTCACCTTGGGAGTTCCGATGACGTTCGTCAAGAAGAAGGATGGGACACTCCGATTATGCATTGAGTACAACGCTTTGAACAGGCTTACGGTTCGGAACACGTATCCTCTACCGAGGATTGATGAGCTATTTGACCAGTTGGAGGGAGCTCATTAGTTCTCAAAGCTGGATCTGAGGTCAAGTTACTACCAACTGCGCATTCAGGAGGAGGACATCCCGAAGAAAGCATTCAACAGTAGATATATGATGTATGAGTTTACCGTGATGCCTTTTGGGCTCTTGAATGCACCATTCGCGTTCATGAGTTTAATGAACTGGGTATTCGAGCCATATCTGGATGTTTTCGTCATCGTATTTATTGATGACATCCTCATATATTCGAGGAATGAGGAGGAGCATACGCGTCACTTGGCTCTGACCCTGGAGAAGCTCCGAGAGCACCAGTTATATGCTAAGTTCAGCAAGTGCCAGCTTTGGCTGAAGGAGGTGGCCTTCTTAGGCCATATCATTAGTGGGACAAGATTGACAGTGGATCCGGTGAATGTTCAGGAAGTACGGGATTGGCCACCACTAAAGACGGCCACTGATGTGAGGAGTTTCCTAGGGCTTGCTAGATACTACTGGAAGTTCGTGGAGGGATTCTCTCGGATTTCTCTCCCTCTCACATCCCTGACGTAGAAGGAGAATCCATTTGTTTGGATGCCACGGCGCGAGGCTGCATTTCTGGAACTGAAGGGTTCGCTCACCTCGGCCCCTATCCTTGTTCTTCCATCTGGGAAGGAAGGATTTTAGGTTTATACAGATGCATCTTATCAGGGGATGGGTGTCGTTCTGATGTAGAACGGGCACGTGATAGCTTACGCCTCCTGTCAGTTGAAGAAACACGAGCAAAATTACCTGGTACATGACTTGGAAATGGGAGGGTTATCTTTACTCTGAAAATCTGGTGGCACTAACTTTACGGGGTCCACTGCAATATATTCTCAGACCACAAGAACCTGAAGTACGTGGACACACAGAAGGAGCTAAACATCAGACAGAGACGCTGGGTAGAGTTTTTGTCGGACTACCAGTATAATATGCACTATCATCCCAGGAAGGCAAACATGGTAGTAGACGCTTTGAGCAGGAGAGCAACTACATCTAGAGCAGGGCCTCAACTTATGGCTATGGAGTTAGTGCAGATGTTGGAGGAGATGCAGATAACTCTGGTGTCCGAGGATGACCCAGAGTTATATGCAGAGTACTTGTCATCAATGATTGCCACTGACGACATTCGGGATCGCATCAGGGATGGGCAGAGGTTGGATGCGAGGACAGAGCTTATATTTAGGGCCTTGGAGGAAGGCACGGCGGGGGATTACTCTCTGAGAGATGGAATGCTATGCTTTATAGGAAGGGTTTATATACTGACATGAGGCCTAATTCGGGAGGATATTATGACAGAGGCATACAGTAGCAGATATTCAGTGCACCCAGGGATCACGAAGATGTCATTATACTTGAAGAGGACGAGGTATTGGCCGGGTATGAAGAAGGACAGTACATACTTTGTGACGCATTGTGAGGCCTGTCAGCTCGTAAAGGCAGAGTGCAAGAGCCCGACCGGATTACTACAGCCACTTACAGTGCTGGAATGGAAGTTTGAGGATAGAGCTATGGATTTTATACATGGGCTACCCCGATCTCATGCGAGGAATGATTCGATTTGGGTGATCGTTGATAGACTGACAAAAGTGGCCAAATTTATTCTAGTTGCGAAGGACGCTCCGGTCAGTGTTTTAGTGCAGAGGTTCGTCGAGCTATTTGTTCGTTATCATGGAGTGCCCAAGACGATCGTGTCAGATCGGGATGGAAGGTTTACGTCCAAGGAGTGGAGGTCAGTTCCGACTTATCTGGGTTCTCGGTTGATGTTCAGCACGAATTTCCACCCTTAGACAGATGGGCAAACGGAATGCACCAACCGGACACTAAAGGATCTTCTACGCCTATGTATTTTGGACCGTGGCAAGCCCTAGGAGAGAGTGATGCCGCTGATCGAGTTCTCGTACAATAATAGCCATCAGTCCAGCATAGGCATGGCCCCTTATGAGGCATTATATGGACGGAGGTGCAGGATCACACTATCTTGGATCCAGGATGAGGATCCGAAGACACTCGGCTCGGAGTTCATGGAGGATATAGATGATCAGGTGAGATTGATCTGGGATAGGATGTTGGAAGCCCAGATCAGGCAGGCCAAATACTACGATGTGCGACATCATCAGATAGAGTTCCAGGTGGGAGACCAGGTTGTCTTGAAGATATGGTCGATGCTTGGAGTCACGCGGGTTCGCGGGCGAAAGAAGCTCAGCCCGAGATATATGGGGCCTTACAAGATCCTGGAGCGGATCGACCCCTTGGCTTACAAACTAGAGCTACTGCCAGAGTTAGCAGGGTTGCACGACGTCTTCTATGTCTCTTCACTTCGGAGGGCTCTACTACAACCTGAGCAATTTATTTCCACAACAGATGGCTCGGTGGCCTCAGATCGATCAGTCAGCATGGAGCCAATCAGGATCGATGATACGACGATGCGGGTCTTGAGACGCAAGAAGGTTCTGTTAGTCAAGGTTCTATGGAGAAACCATGGGCAGGAGGAGCACACTTGGGAGCCACAGGACTTGATGCAACAAAAGTACCCAGAACTCTTCGAGTTAGGTATACCTTCAACTCCTAGGGATGTTACATACTTTTACTTCAGTAGAAATCCCGTAGGCTTAACCTTAATTTCGGGGACAAAATTTTTATTTTTATATATTGGGATTTGTAACATCCCTCAAACAACTAGACCCCTAGGAGTGGTTTTGACATGACTAGGTCATGACAAAACCATAAGAAACTCAAAGGACCAAGTGAACAAGGGCCAAGGTGAAAATCACCTTGGTCTGCCTATAACACAGCCTCACCACCAGACTTAGGGTTTGACCTTAGGGATTCAACTTGACTTCATGACCCCACCACAACACCCCTAAACCCTTTGGTGGTCCATAAGGTCACTAAGGACCCATTGGGGGCAATCAAAGTTGTTAAGTTGACCTAGGTCCACCAAAACCCTAAATAGGTTAAACTTGCCTACTTAGGGTCAATTGACCTTCCCTTAGCTAAGTCAACCCCACACATGCCTCCCTAACCCTAAAGTGAGGTCAATGGGCCACCAAGGACCCATTGGGGTCAACCCAAGAGGCTAAGTTGACCCAAGTCAACCTTAGCCCTAATTTGGTCAAAGTACCCTTCCTAAGGGTCAAGTAACCCCCAAAGTACCAAGTCAACCCTACCCAACCCTACCTAGACCCTAGGTGATGCCAATGGGTCACCAAGGACCCATTGGGGTCAACCCAAATGGTCATGTTGACCAAGGTTAACTCTACCATAGTGTTAGGTCAAATTAGCCCAAATGGGCTAACCCAAGCTCAAACCCATTTCCCCCACTTAGGCTAACCTCATTTTTATTATTAATATGAGTTAGTGAGGTGACAATAGGCTGGAGAAGAGATCAAAATTGGCCTTGATGACTAGGAGAGAGAAAACTTCATTTTTTTCCTTTAATGGAGGAGAGAGAAAGTGGGGGAGTGAAGGCCATTCATTGCTTGGAAGGCCAAAGACCCCCTTTTCTTGCTGGAATCATCTCCCCTGGCCAGCTAGGAGAAGACCAAGGGTTTTCCCAGCCATGGCAGTGACTAGGGGAGGAGAATTGCCATGTCCGAGCCAAGCTTTTAATGGCCTTTAATGGTCATTGATGGCTTGGCCTCTCCAAACCCCAACTGTGGTTTTAAACACCATCAGTGGCCTGAGAGGAGCCTTTCCCACCATTTACCTGAAGAATTCGAGCCTTCTACAGTATAGTTACAGAAACCCGAGCGGCTCCACCACCACCATGACAATCCGACGATCGACCCGCCTCCAGCCCTCCAATAAGGTCCTCCCCTTCTCCTTCTTCTATGGGTAGATCCTAGGATTCGTTTAGACTGAGAATCGTGCTCAATTGAGCCCGATCAATGGATTCATTTTCCTGGTTTTTCGGGAAATATGCAAGTGCCGGGATCGCCGGAAACGGCCCCTCCGGCAGCCGTGCCGCCACCCGGCGATAGCCCCCAGCTCAACGAAGGTGGTAGCGGCGATGGCCGACCACAAAGGTGGCCGGGTGGCCGCGAAATAAGGTTGGAAGTTGCTCCATGTTGGGTAAATCTCACCCGTCAGCTGGAGGAAGAAGAAGGCCAGCCATCATCGGATCTGCGTCAAGATTCGTGCAAGATCAAGTTATTTATATTAAATTTATGTATTTTCTGTCAAACAAAATCAGTCATCTTAGGAATTAATTTAAAAATACTTACAGGCTTAATCAGAGAAAGTGATCAACATGAAAAATGTCGCTCTATAGGTCTTATTTAATTTAAAATTGGTTTCAACCCATTTGGGTAAGTGGTTTGACCAGAGCACGCAGTTTGGTGAAGACTATACCTAGGCTAGACCAGAGACTATTTGGAGTGCCCCCAGCCATCCAAATGACTTGAAATTTTGGATGGGGGTCAATCTTACCTATATCTAAGACATATCCAAAAATGAGAATTTTTGAAAAACATTTTCCTAAAGTTTTTGTAGAAATTTAATAATCCATTTATGAATTATTTAAAAGGTCTAATGACCTCCAAATCCTCCCAAATTTTTGCGAGTGGTCCTTTGGGTCATCATAAGGCTCTATAAAAAGTTTAATCCCATTTGGAGATGATTTCATTTGGAAATAAGCAAACTCTATGTTGGACCAATAAGGGGTAATTAGGTCAAAGTGTCCCTTGTGGGTTTTAGGTGGCCAAATCACCTCAACAGAAGTTAAAACTTGGGCCACTATTTTGTTATGATATTTAACTCCCTCACCTAGAGTATGGGAAAGATTTGGGTAGATTTTCCCTAGGAACTAAGTTCAAACCCTAAGGTTGAACTTTGGGAATTTGTGAAGGACATAGGGTGTTATGTCCTTGCATGGACTTGTTGATTAGTCCATGTGATCCTAGGGAGGTGAAATGCCCTAGGAAGGGATTTGGTGGACTTTGGACACATGCACCCCACTTACAGCACATAGTAGATATTTAGGTTTTTACACCTTAGGGAATATTCAATGGGTCATATGACCTTGGATCTTTGTAATATTTTTGTAGGAGTATTGTTATGGTGATATATACCTTTGGAATTTATTATAGGGTGTCTAGATAACAGTAGCTCACCCTTGTAGTTATAAACTTCATCTTTCCCTTTTGATGATATTGATGTAATTATGGTTCATATGTTTTAGAATGATTTCAAACTCTGGAAAAGCTGATCAAATAGCATGTAGATGCATTAGTGAATTATTTGGTATAGTTGAACATTTCTTTTTAGTACATCTTGTGTAAAGTAAACTAGTGCACCCTACATTGATAAATAGAAGATAAATATTATAGCTTGCTGAAAAATTGTGTTCTTAACAAGAGTACTTTTTAGGGCATAAAGAAGCCTGGAATAATATTTACATATTGTTTAGTTGAGATTACAAGAATGTTTCTTCACAAAGTGCCCCATGATAGATTTGATTGAGATATTTTTATATATAGTTTACTGACCCTGGAATCGCATGAAATTTAGTCAGTAAGGTTTTATCTTTATACTATAAAGAAACCCTTAATCATCCATAGTGTAACTTTTATTGGACTAAATTACCCTCATTAAATCAGCATTGCTGCCTAATACTTTTGTTGTTTTGGTCTTTTTGTTATTTAAAACATCATTAAATCAGTTTGGATGTCTAATACTTTTTGTCATCTAAAAAATTTTCTCGCTAGCATGCTTTTCCGTGCCCCCATGCTCTCCGGCCAGCATGCTTTCCTCGACTGCCACCCCACACGCTACCTCCTCTTCCTCGACTGCCACCCCTGCTTTCTCCTCCACTACATGCCATCGCTGCCTGTATAACCTCCGTAGCAAGCACACCTCAACTCCGACAAGCTTTTCCTTCCGTCAAATTCCTCCTTCCAAAAAGCTCCTCCTAGCTTTTCCTCCAGGCAAGCTCCCCCATCCGGCAACTCCTCCGGCAACTCCTCCGGTAACTCCTCCGGCAACTCCTCCGGTAACTCCTCCGACCTCTTTCAGTCAAGCTCTTATCCGAAAACTCCTGAGGTTATACAGTTCTTTTTTTGAGCTATAAGATAAGTAGATCTTCTACCCGAGACGTTCAACTCCAGGGCCTTCATTTTCTCTTTTGCATTAATCGTATTTATGAAAGTGTATAGCGCTTTGAGTTTTGGCATGTTCCCTGTGTTTCTTTTTTCAAAACTTCCGTGATCTTTGTGTCCTTTATTTTCTATTTTCTTTACTTTCTGTCTTCTCGGTTGCAAGGATAATGCTGCATGTTCTTTACTCCGTGATCTTTCTGTATTGTTTTTTCAACTCCAGGGCCATCATGTTCTCTGTGTATAACCTATTTTGTGTTTTTTTTCAATTTTAGTCAAGAATAATGCTGTAGGATTGATTTTTGTTTTTTTTTCCAATTTTTGCGCTTTCATATTTTTTATCGTTCTTTCACATGAGCTGTGTTGGAGCTTTGTTGACATATTGACCAGGCCCCACATGCATGGGGAGTTACATATTTTTATATGGTTTTAATTGCAAGGGGAAATGAATGTATTTAATGCGAGGACTTGAGAGTGTGGTAGTTAATGGTTGTTTAATGGCTTGCCACTTGGCGTTTTCTTATTCATTGTAATTGCTTATATAAGGGCTTGTAGGTTCATTTGTAAAGTTTGATGAATAGAGAGAAAATCCTCCCATCTTCTTGTTTTTTCGATTTTGAGAGAGGAGCACTGCAGCGCATAGTGAGTGTAAGTGTGGTTGTGTTTTCTGCTGGTGGAGATCTTGCCAAGTGGGTAGGAGTTTACCGCCGGGCGAGTAGGACATCTCGCCGGCCTGTTGCTCTCGCCGAGTGAACTCACGCCGGGTGTACTCGCCTGGAGAGTGATCGCCAGGTGTAACCGCCGCGAGAAGTTGGTATCTCCAGTAAGAAGGGAGGAGCTCGCAGGGAGAGTGCTCGCTTGTGAAGTTCGCGCGGGTAGTCGGTCTCGCCGGGTGTGTTTTTGGTGTGTAGCGAGAAGTTGATTTGTGTACGGAGGGACTCATTCACGTTTCCAACAAGTGGTATCAGAGCCAGGTTAAGACCCCTAGAAGTTGTACTCGGAAGTTTGTGAAGTGAAGTGATGGAGATAGGTAGTGGGATGCCGGGGCAGGTCCCCAAGTTGAGCAAGACGAACTATGAGAACTGGAGCATTCAGATGAGAGTACTACTAGCCTCCAAGGAGTTGTGGGAGGTAGTAGAGGATGGTGTTGAGGAGTTTACTGCCGAAGCAGAAGCTGCGTTGATAAACGCTCAGAGGGTGGCGTTGAGAGAAGCCAAGAAGAGGGACAAGAAGACACTGTTCATCTTGTACCAAGGAGTGGATGAAGAAACATTTGAGAAGATCTCGGATGCCGAGACTTCAAAAGAAGCTTGGGAGATACTACAGCGCTCCATGCAAGGAGTGGACAAGGCAAAGAAGGTGAATTTGCAATCCCTCCGAGCCCAATATGAGGTGATGAGGATGCACGGCTCGGAGAAGGTTGTAGACTACATGACACGTCTGCGGACGCTCACGAATGAGATAAAGAGAAACGGGGAGACGATAGACGAGGTCAGCTTTATGGAGAAGCTCCTGAGATCTATGTTCAAGAAGTTCAGGCACATGGTAGTGGCTATTGAGGAGTCGAAGCATCTCACCATGATGACGGCTGATGAACTTATAGGCTCGCTGCAAGCCCATGAGTATCGCATGGTACAGGATGATGAGGAAGCGAGTGGCTTGGGGAAAGCACTCTAGAATCAGCTCAATTTTGGAGAGAGCTCAGGAAGAGGAGGAGGCCAGCGTGGTCCTGTCTACCAAGGAAGAGGTAGAGGAGGAAGAGGCAGAGACCAAAGAAGATACAAACCACACCAGAAGGAGGTGGAGCAAAACCAAGGCTGGAACACAGGAGGAAGAGGAAGAGGCCAAGGGAGAGACCAAGGCAGAGGACAGAGAAGAGACCAGGGAAGAGACCAGGGAAGAGGTCAAGGAAGAGGATGAAGATGAGACATGTCCCAAATCAAATGCTACAACTATAGCAAGTTTGGGCACATGAGTTACGACTGTTGGGCTCCAAAAAAGGGAGGAGAAGCCAACCATTATGCAGAAGCTAGTAACACGAGAGGCGACCCGATGATGTTCCTAACCGTCCAAGGGGCTGGAAGTGGAAGGAACGAAGTATGGTACTTGGAAACGGGAGCAAGTAACCATATGTGCGGAGAGAAGGAGCTGTTTACGAGCCTTGAACCAAATGGTGGTGAGGTCAGTTTCGGTGACGCTTCAAAGATCTCAGTTGAAGGAAGAGGAGTAGTGGCAGTCATGTTTAATGGGAAGGAGGTGCACATCAACGATGTCTTCTACGTGTCGGGCATGAGGAGTAACATCCTAAGTCTTGGGCAGCTGGTGGACAAGGCCTACCGAGTCCTATTGCGGGATGGCACCCTAGCCATGAAGGATGTTCAAGGAAAGGAAGTTGTGAGGATGAAGATGACGACAAATCGTCTCTTTACGTTGAGCATGGATGTCAAGGAGACGGCGTGTCTCGAGAGGACAGAAGAGGAGGAGGAGGCTTGGCTGTGGCACCACCGGATGGGCCGTCTGGGGTTCACAGGCCTGAAGCTGCTGTCAGGTTCCAAGATGGTGGATGAGCTACCTATGATCACACCTCCTCAAAGGATCTGTGAGGCATGCACGAAGGGGAAGCAGAGGAGAGAAACTTTTGAGGGTGGCAAGTCCCGGAGATCAACAAGGCCGTTGGAGTTAATTCACTCGGACATCGCTGGTCCGTTTGAGACTACTTCAATAGGTGGAAGCTAGTACTACATTACCTTCACTGACGACTACAACATAAAGTGTTGGGTTTATTTCCAAAGGGAGAAGGTTGAGGCACTTGACAAATTCAAGGAGTTCCGGGCGATGACTGAGAAGGATAGTAGTCAACCGCTGAAGGTGCTCAGAATGGATAGGGGTGGGGAGTACACCTCTAGGCTGTTTGACGAGTACTGTAAGCAATGAGGGATCTCTCATTAGCTGACGACGACATACCCGCCTTAGCAGAATGGCGTGTCAGAGAGGAAGAACCTTACCATCATGAACATGGCAAGGAGTATGGTGAAGGGCAAGGGGTTGCCAAAGAAGTTCTGGGCAGAAGCGGTACAGGTGGCAGTATACGTGCTGAACCGTTGTCCAACAAAGAGTGTGAAGTTCAAGAGTCCATTTGAAGCTTGGAGTGGGTGGAAGCCCAGTGTGAAGCACCTAAGGGTCTTTGGGTGTGTGGCTTATGCCCACGTTCCGTATCAAAGGAGGAAGAAGCTGGATGATAAAAGCGAGAGGTGTATCTTCGTAGGCAACACTCTGATGAGCATGGCTTACAAGTTATACAATCTGGTGACGGAGAAGGCCATCATCTCACGAGATGTGGTGTTTGAAGAAGTAAGAAGCTGGAGCTTGGATGAGGTATTGCGGAACCAAGGGGATGTTATACGAGGATGATGAGGAAGAAGGAGGAGAAGAGGCTGAAGCCGAGATGGGTGGAGCGGAGCCACCATCACCACCTAGCAGAGGTTCAGGGGGAGCTCTCACCCCTTACTCTAGTGGTGCAAGCACAAGTGAAGGCGGCTCTGGCGGAGCAAGCACCAGTGGGATCAAGGACAATCGCCCTCAGCCCAGGATGAGGAGGCTGGATGAAATCTATGAGGAGACGGCACCAGACCTTAACAAATTTTCACTATATTGTCTTTTGGCAGATTCAAGACGTGCTCCTATGATGAAGCTGCAAAGGAGAAAAGTTGGAGGAAGGCGATGGATGTTGAGATCGCCTCCATCAAGAAGAATAAGACCTGGAAGCTGATCGACCCTCCTGCTGGCCACAAACCCCTCGGGGTGAAGTGGGTCTACAAGGTTAAGAAGAACAAGGACGGTGGCGTGGAGAAGCACAAAGCTAGGCTTGTTGTGAAGGGCTACCGCCAATTCCAAGGAGTAAACTATGATGAGGTGTTTGCCCCCGTAGCGCGGATAGACACCATCCGGTTGATCATCGCGCTAGCGGCTCATCATGGCTGGAAGATTATGCAGATGGACGTGGTCTCTGCTTACTTGAATTGGTACCTGGAGGAAGATATGTACATCGAGCAGCCTCCAGGGTACGTGGTGAAACAGCAGCAGAGGAAGGTCTGTAAGCTAGACAAGGCATTGTATGGTCTAAAGCAAGGAGCAAAAGCTTGGAACGGAAGGATAGATGCTTACCTGCAGAAGTATGGCTATCAGAAGAGTTCACATGAGTATGCACTCTACACCAAGGTGGATAAGGAGGGCAACATGATGATAGTGTGTCTCTACGTGGATGACATAATCTTCACAGGGAACAACACTGCGATGTATGAAGAGTTTTGGAGAATGATGAAGAGAGAGTTCGAGATGACAGACTTAGGAGAGTTGAGCTACTTTTTGGGGGTGGAGGTGAAGCAGGGAGAAGATGGGATTTTCATCTCCCAGAAGAAGTATACGGAGGAAATCTTGAAGAAATTCAGGATGGAGGATAGCAAGCCTATCTCCACTCCTGCTGACCCAGGGCTGAAGCTGAGCAAAGATTCTAAGGAAGGAGCGATGGACTCTACCTTATTCAAGAGCTCAGTGGGTAGTCTACGCTACCTGACCTTCACCCGACCAGACATCATGTATGCGGTCGGGGTGGTGAGCAACATATGGAGGAACCAAAGGAAGACCACTTCATACTGGCGAAGAGGATCCTGAGGTACATAAACGAGACAAGAGGCCATGGGCTAAAGTACTCAACTGGAGAGGAGCTGACGCTGGTAGGTTACTCAGACAGTGACTACGGCGGGGATGTGAATGATAGGAAGAGCACTTCCGGGTATGTTTTCAACATTGGAACGGGTGCGTTCTCTTGGAGCTCGAAGAAGCAAGCCACGATAGCTCTATCGTCATGTGAGGCATAGTACATTGCAGCGGCGGCTGGCACCTGCTAAGCAATCTGGCTAAGGAACCTTCTGGAGAGTCTACATCATGGAGTGGATGGACCAATGACCATGTTAGTGGATAACATGTCGGCCATCCATCTCGCGAAGAACCCTGTGCTACATGGGCGTATCAAACACATTGAGACGAGGTATCATTTCCTTAGGGAGCAAGTGGAGCTGAAGACGGTGGAAGTTTTGTATTGCCCGACCGGAGAGCAAGTCGCAGACATCTTTACTAAGGCGTTGAAGGTGGACTCATTCCTAAAGCTCAAAGGCAAACTTGGCATGTGCTGCCAAGTTTGAGGGGGAGTTTGTTGGAGCTTTGTTGACATATTGACCGGGCCCCACATGCATGGGGAGTTACATATTTTTATATGGTTTTAATTGCAAGGGGGAATGAATGTATTTAATGCGAGGAGTTGAGAGGGTGGTAGTTAATGGTTGTTTAATGGCTTGCCACTTGGCGTTTTCTTATTCGTTGTAATTGCCTATATAAGGGCTTGTAGGTTCATTTGTAAAGTTCTATTAATAGAGAGAAAATCCTCCCATCTTCTTGTTTTTTTGATTTTGAGAGAGGAGCGCTGCAGCGCATAGTGAGTGTAAGTGTGGTTGTGTTTTCTGCTGGTGGACATCTTGCCGAGCGGGTAGGAGTTAGTCGCCGGGCGAGTAGGACATCTCGCCGGCCTGTTTCTCTCGCCGAGTGAACTCGCGCCGGCTGTACTCGCCTGGAGAGTGCTCGCCGGGTGTAACTGCCGCGAGAAGTTGGTATCGCCAGCAAGAATGGAGGAGCTCGCAGGGAGAGTGCTCGCTTGTGAAGTTCGTGCGGGTAGTCGGTCTCGCTGGGTGTGTTTGTGGTGTGTAGCGAGAAGTTGATTTGTGTACGGAGGGACTCATTCGCGTTTCCAACAAGCTGAACTATGCTCTGCTTCTTCTCAGTCCTCTAAAATAATGGTGTTCTCGGCCTTCACAAAATAAAGGCCTATTCATTCAAGTTTAGAAGACCTGCTTTTGTGCATTCTCAGTGTTTGCACAAATGATTCAATGGTTTTTTTGTGGAAAGTTTTGTGGTTTTTTTTTCATTTTTAGTCAAGAATAATGCATGCATGTCAATCCATTATTCTTAAGTTTCGTTTACCTTATTTGCTGCAGGATTGATGTTTACTTTTTTTTTATTTCTGATTTTTGTGATTTCATATTTTTTTATCGTTGATTCACATGAGCCGAACTATGCTCTGATTCTTCCCAGACCTCTAAAATAATGGTGTTCTCCTTCACAATGTTTTATTAGTGTGAATCGGGCAAGACCTATTCATTCAAGTTTAGATTTTTTTTGTATTAGGGTGAATCTGCCACCACGTTTGTGCAACCTCCTTGATTTCATTTTTTTGAAGATCATTGTATGCCTGGTCACATGTTTAATTTATTAGAGGTTTTCATGTATTTCTTTTCCATTTTGCACTGTTTGACTTTTTTTGTGTTGGAATCGAGTCATAGATTAGTTCTTTTGGAAGTCTTCATCATTTGCAAATGTTTAGAACATTGATTTCCTACATGCTATCATTGTATGTCCGGTCACATGTTTTTGAGAATTTATTATATACCCATTTATGTGAGCATATTGTAAACCAGATTAACATATGCTCATTTATTGTGGTACCTCAGCGTGCTCTTCTGCTGCACATCTGTTCTAAAAAAGTCCAGCAAAAAATTTATTTCTTCTACTTATTTTTGTTCTTTATTACTTAGAAAAAATTAGTTTTTTTGTCCTCCTTGTTTTTTTGCACAGGTTTAGTGAGAAAATATCTTGCAAAAAAATTCTTCCTTCTACTTATGCAGTTTCCAAATATCTATTTTGTTTGGTTTCTCCAAACCTCTCTATTTTAAGTTTTTACAGTTTTAGAGCTCTTTTTATAGAGATGTAACGTTTGTAATATTTAAGAACTGTATTTTTTCTTCTATTTTTATATTCAGTGTACTTTTATGAATATATATGCATTGTATTACTTCTTCTAGACATGTTTGGAAGCTTTCACAACTGTTATCTCTGTTCACGATCGATATCTAAGACCACAAACGATATTGTTGCGCATGACCGATGTTGCCCCCAAGACCAATGTCTCCCCTGCGACAATTGTCGCCCCTGCCGAATCTTGCCCCCGCCAAATGTCGCCCCTGCCAAATGTCACCCCCACGACAAATGTCGCCACCACGACAAATGTTACAACACTATCAAATGACGCTCCCACGACAAATGTCGCACCCATGACGAATGTCGCACCCACGATAATTGTCGCCCCATCGACAAATGTCGCACCCACGACGAATGTCTCCCCCTCGATAAATGTCGCACCCACGACGAATGTCACCCCCACGACGAATGTCGCCCCCTCGACAAATGCCGCCCCCAGGACGAATGTCGCACCCACGACAAATGTCGCCCCCTCGACAAATGTTGCACTCACGACAAATGTCTCCCCCTCGACAAATGTTGCACCCACAAAGAATGTTGCCCACACGGGGTCCCCCGTGGACGACTGCTTATGATCATAATAAAGCTTTGTTAAATTTAGTATAATTTTTGGATAAGTATTTATGGTACTCCCTTCATTACCCCTATTTAGTTGAATTACCTTGGATTATTTATTTGGAGGATAATTTCTTTATAAAAATTTATGAAATTTGGTATTCACTAATATCTTACAATTCTATAGTGTTAATAATTTTTGTATGGTCATATCTTAAGTAAATCTAGTACTTCATGTTCAAATCATCTATGAACCAATTTTTGGGAAAATTAATTAAATGCCAATTTATTTAGGAAAATTTCAAGTTTCTGGATTTAGGGTAAATATATCATGATAGGCCCCCAATAAATATTTTAGGGCTTTAGGATGAAAATTTGGAGTACCTCTTATCATACACATCATATAGCTTAGATTGGTCTGCATATAGT
The DNA here is from genome assembly GCA_039513925.1 of Platanthera zijinensis. Taxonomy (NCBI): domain Eukaryota; kingdom Viridiplantae; phylum Streptophyta; class Magnoliopsida; order Asparagales; family Orchidaceae; genus Platanthera; species Platanthera zijinensis. The sequence continues at coordinate 155,774,879 of CM077084.1, read as the reverse complement.
AAAACGACAGAAATTGTAATAGAATGTAAAATGAATATAGGGAGTTGGGGATATTAGTTTTACTATTATGGTGAAATAGAAATGTGCTCATCAATGAGAGTCATGGTGAGGAGTAATAATGGGAAGACTAGTGTAGGTGGTACCCGGGTTCGACGAAACATCGTCTTCCCTGTAGAGAGGAAGAGTCAAATAGACTAGAGTTAGATCCAATATAACATTAAAATGGATCAGGGATTGGGTATTAACCAATAATAGTAAGTGCCTTGCGAAGGGGAACGATGGATTCTGCTACCATCATAGTTCCTAGTGCCCTGTGAGAGCCCTTCACCGAGAATACCTAGGGCAGTCCAAGGTTAACATTACACTTACACTTACACACCCCTGTGTTGTGGGAGTTAGGTTGGGTCTCCTGAGCGATAGGCTCAGTGGTTTTAGTGGTGGACAGGTTAGCCCGGCGAGCCGATGGCTCAGTAGATAATTATGACGGACAGGATAGTCCGGGGAGCTTGGGCTCGATAGGAGAATATAATACTATTGCATGTGCATAAGATAAAAGGTGGTGGGTATTCGATATTGTATGTCATTCACACCGACGTCGATACGCCTACTCTGCAGGTGTGGTTTACACTTAGCCAAAGGAAGTCTGGTGGATATGGCCAACATTAGTACGTGGTGACTCTGGGTTGTGTCCTTCTAGAGGCATACATAAGGGCTAGGCCTGGTTGTGTGGATACCCACTTAGGAGTGAGGGTCCAGACCCATTGTCTCTGTTTGCCACTACAGAGGTTCCTGGGAGTGAAGCTAGCTGCCCAAAAGGGGGGAACTAAAGGTCTGTGCTCATAGAGTCGTGTGCGTGAGTTGCACTTGCATGAATCATGACATAATATATCACTACAATCATACTTGCATACAACCTACACCCCAACATATAAATCAGTATGAGACTTTTTATATGATGGGAGCCTTACAGAAGACCCCTCAACTTATAAGTTTGCATGGGCATTCATATAAGTTAAGGATACTTACTTCTTAGTTTATCTTTCTTATATATGTTGTTTACTCTACTTGTTTACCTTACTGCTTGTTATTATAGAACTGCTAGCTTTTACCTTCCTTCCTTAGCTGTATATACATTATGAATAACTGCTAGAATAGTTCCACCGTCACCTGCTTTGTTATTATCAACCTTCATAGCTTCCCTTTCCTCCTCCCCGCTCGGTGCCTCAGAGCTATGGGGGAGGGGTAGGGGATGATAGTTCTTAGTATTTTGACTAATAGTTTTCAGACCACAACATTCCAGGGGCTCCGGATGGGAGATAGGGAACAACAGTAGGGGATACAACATCAGCGGAGTACGGTGCACATGGAGGTGGGACAATCTAGCATAGGAGCACCAGCTACTGGCTTCGTGAGTGATTAGTTTACTTAGCTTCCACGAGAGTTTGTAGTGAGGATTGATGTACCGGGCTTGAGCCCGTTTATATTTCATTGTACTGTTTTACCTCAGTATTTCTGTTATCATGTGGACTTGATATGATTTCACATATTTTATATTATATGTGATTGTGGACTTAGTTTTATCTGAACTGATTTAAGCTTCTTTCTCTTTGGTGATCGTAAATGGCCGGTAGGATCAGCATTTTGTAGTGGAGACGTTCCCGAGTGTCATTGTCACCGCAAAATGGCGATTCTGGGCATAATACCCCGGGGGTTTTAAAAAGAAAAAAAGGGGTCTTACACATCTCTCATTGAATATTTCTTGGCTGAGGCAGTAAACATTGCATGTCATGTCCTTAACAGGGCTTCCATCACCAAAATCTATAAGAATACTCCCTATGAGATTCTGAAAGGCAGAAAACCAAACTTATCCTACTTCAGTATTTTTGGTAGCAAGTGCTATGTTTTAAACAATGGTAAGTCTTATGTGACTAAGTTTGCTGCCAAGTACCAAGAAGAGATATTTGTTGGGTACAACAATAATAGTAGGACATATAGAATCTATAACTTGACTACTCAAGTTGTAGAAGAATCAATACATGTTGTTTTTGATGAGTCAAACCAAATTAACTGTGAACTGCCAAGCACCTCTTCTAGTTCTGCAGGTTTAAAGGATGTGATGAACAAACTTACCATCAGGGAAATGGATCTAGTAGGATAAGATAAGGAAGAAGATGGGTGCTGTCCAGGTGGAGCTCAAGACTCACAAGCTGAGGATGAAGAACAGTCAGCTGAAAACAATGCAGTACAGCCAGCTGAAGACAATGAAGTTCAGCCAGCTGAGAACAATGCAAAACATCATACTAAAGCAAGGATGCTTCCAGCTGAGAGACATTTGATTGACAATCCAGCACACCAAATCTTTGGTGATGCAAGACATGGTGTCCAGACAAGGAGCAAGAGCATCAACACAGCTCTATGTTCAAGCTTCCTATCAACAAATAGAGCCCAAAAAGCTTGAAGAGGCTATCAAAAACTCTTACTGGATTGGAGCTATGCAGGAAGATCTTAATCAGTTCAAAAGGTGTAATGTCTGGAAGCTAGTTCCCAGACCAAAGGGACATAATGTCATAGGAACAAAGTGGATCTACATGAACAAGCTAGATGAGAATGACATTATTGTCAAAAACAAGGCCAGATTGGTGGAAAAAGGATACAGACAAGAAGAAGGAATAGATTTTGACCAGACCTTAGCCCCAGTTGTAAGGCTGGAAGCAATAAGGTTATTCCTTGCTTTTGCTGCCTATCAAGGATTCAAAGTCTTCCAGATGGATGTGAAGTCAACATTCCTGAATGGAGACTTAAAAGAGGAAGTATATGTGGATTGGCCACCAGGTTTTGTAGATCCTCACTTTCCTGATTATGTTTATAGGCTTAAGAAAGCTCTATATAGGTTGAAGCAGACCCCTAGAGCATGGTATGAGACATTGTCTACTTTCGTCATTGAGAACAAATTCTCAAGGGGGAAAATAGACAATACCCTATTCCTAAGGGAATCTAAGGGCAAGATCATCCTAGTCCAGATATATGTCGATGACATTATCTTTGGATCTTCTGAAAATAACCTTTGCAGGAAGTTTGCCAAATTTATACAAGGGAAGTTTGAGATGAGCAGCATGAGTGAGCTAAAATTTTTCTTGGGACTCCAAGTAAGATAGACTGATGATGGCTTGTTCATATCCAGTCTAAGTTCACAAGGGAGTTAATTAAGAAATATGGTATGGAGAATGCCTCCACCATGAGAACTCCAATGGGTTCAAGTATGCCTGTAGGCAAAGATGAGGTAGGGAAACTTGTTGATGAGTCTTTGTATAGAGGGATAATTGGCTCCTTTCTATACTTGACTGCTAGTAGGCCTAACATCATGTATGCTACATGTATCTGTGCTAGGTATCAGGCATGCCCTAAAGAATCTCATTATTCTACTGCAAAGAGAATTTTAAGGTATCTTAAGGGGACACCATATCTTGGTCTATGGTGCCATAGGAATAGAGATTTTGAGCTAACCGGATTTTCAGATACAGATTTTGCAGGCTGCAAGGAAGATAGGAAAAGTACCATTGGTACATGTAAATTCCTCGGTGGAAGAACTGGTGTCATGGAGCAGCAAGAAGCAGACTAGTGTTGCTATCTCTACTGCAGAGTCAGAGTACATTGCAACAAGTAGATGCTGTGCTCAATTGTTGTGGATACAACATTAGCTTGAAGACTATGACATTAAGATAAGTAGAACTCTTCTATATTGTGATTCTACTAGTGCAATTTCTATTGCTAGAAATCCTGTTTTATATATCAGAACTAACACATAGAAATTAAGTATCATTTTATTAGGGAGCATGTTGAGAAAGAAGAAATTTGCCTAGAGTTTGTCTCCACTGACAAGCAAGTGGTTGATATCTTCACTAAGTCACTAGATGAAGCCAAGTTCAACACCTTCAAAATTGATTTGGGTATGTTGAACTTAGAATAGCTTCAGGTACTCCCTAAGGTATTATGTTTGGTACAGGTTTGTTCTTTTTGCAAGTGCTGCAGACCTTGTGGAGAATAAGATGAGAGCAGGTGCTCATATTAAGGGGGAGCAAGTCCAGCAGCTGCAGAACTAAAGGCTTTCAAGCTGAGAGTAGATGCTTCTTATAAAGAGAAATCAGCAGCTACAAGACTAGAGACTTTCAAATGGTATTTTAAAGTGGTATCAAGAGTAGTGTAGAGACTTTCAGTAATACTGAATTTCAAGTGTTGTTAAGTGATATCAAGTGGTATCAAGACAACCCTTTATAAGGGGCAAGTTGGCAGTTGCACTCCTAGATTCCTCTACATCAGCTAGGGGGAGAACATAAGGGGAGAGACAGACCTTTTGCTCTTTCCTGACTATCTGAAGAGGTCAAAAAGGGGGAGAGATGAGACTGATCAAGCTCAAAGGGGAGAGATAGAAGATGACCCTCTGAAAAGATCAATCTCTTTCATGGCAAAAACACAAGGGGAGAAAGTCATGGGGAGAAAAGGTTGATCAAGCAAAAAAAGGTCAAGCTGAGAGGTAATCCTCTAAGGTAACTCACCCTGCAGCAATCCAGGGGGAGTAGTTAAAATTCAAGCTCACTAAATTTATTATTAGTTTTATTGCCTATGTAATGTGTATCTCATTGACGAAGGAAATTGATCAATGGTTTTGACATCTTCATATAGGGGGAGATTGTTGGGTCCATCGATCCCAATGACCCTAATTTGATGATGTCAAACATGTCAATGAGATAGATATAGTTGTATTTGATGTATGTTTAAGTTCATGCATACAGGTTAGTCTTTGTCATAATGATTAGACAGCTTGTTCAAGAGACAATGACAGGTGAACTCAAGATGATAGGCTAGAAAGTCAGAAAAATGCCTAAGTCCAAAAGCGTTGAGTGAAGCAAGCTCAGAGTGAAGCAAGCTCACTCAACGCCATTCAACTAATAGCGCTGAGAGAAGGTAGACAGTCAAAGCTGACAGAATTGCAAAGGCTGAAATCTAGCTAAGTCCAAAAGCGTTGAGTGAGCTCAACTCACTCAATGCCATATGGCCAGAACCGTTGAGACAAGGTTATCCTGTCAAAGCATAAGCAGTGGAAGCCAGAATTTTGACTTAGTCCAGAAGCATTGAGTGAAGCTTCATCACTCAACGCGATGCTAAGCCACTCAACGCCAAAGCTTAAGGAAACAAAAAGTTCAACTAAGTGAAGTAGCGTTGAGTGAAGCTCACTCACTCAACGTCAAGTGAAATGGCTCTGAGTGTAGCCTTAATGTGAAGAATCTAGAAAAGCAGCTAAGTACAGAATCGTTGAGTCAGGTCAGCTCACTCAAAGCCATCAAGCAAATAGCTGAAGAATGAGCTAATGGTAAAAAAGCGTTGAGTGAGGTAAACACACTCAACGCTCTTAACGCCATCTAATAAGAGCTGAAGAAATTTCCAAGTCCAGAACTGCTGAGACTACCATTCGTCGAGCTGAGCTTAGGTTTCGTCGAACGCAATTCAGATTTCATGGAACGGAGTTCAGAATTGTCGAACCTAGTTTTTTAGATGTAAGAAGAAGATTTTGTCGAACACAGCTTTTTAGCTGTAAGGAGAAGATTTTGTCGAACTCAGCTTTCAAATTTCATCGAACACAACTTTCTCTTGTAAGAAGAAATCAGCTATTAGAATTTCATCGAGCGGAGTTCAGATTTCGTCGAACTCAGCTTTCACCTGAAGGAAGAACTCATCGGAGAGAATTTGTCGATCTCAGCTTCACTATTTCGTCGAGCTGAGCTCAAGTTTCGTCGAACTGAGTTTAGATTTCGTAGAACAAAGAATTTCAGAAATGTTAGTTGATTTTGGCCAAGTCCAGAAGGATGCTGACACAGAAAAGTCAACAAGTCAACAAAGTTAAGATTCGATGCAAATCGATATTAACGTCACCGTCAGTCCACAGTGGATCTCAAGTTAATAAAGCTGAGGTTTTAACCACCGTTAAAATTGAGACACATGTCGATCATCTCGTTATTTTGATGGGATTATAAATAGAAGGAGTAATCGAGATCTTATAAATAGTTTTTTCGAATTAAGTTTTCGAATTAATTTTCCGAGAAAACAAAAAAGCGGAGTTGTCGTCTTCATTCGCCATGTTTGCAGAAGCCAAGAACTTCAAGTTCAAATCAGAAGGGTTTCTGAGTAAGCTGTTGCGATCATCATCTTCTACAACAAGTTCAGAGTAATTCTCTGAGGAAGAAGAATCAGCCTACGCGTGCCCTAGCTGAAGTTATCCTCTCAATCCAAGCCGAGCCAGATCTGAAGATCATTCTGCTGGATCAAAGAAGAAGAAGGAAGGGCTGATAACTGCTCAGTCCAGATCGGGAGACATTCTTGAAGGAGAAGTAGATTGATCTGCTAGTCGATTCCAGAACAAGCCGGGCTATAAATTCAAGATCACTGTATCATCTTGTTATTGGGAAGACAAAGTTAGGGCTGAAATCTGCTCAGTCAAGGTAGACATACACAGAGACTTTCCTCTGTTGTCTGTAATTCAATTTTATTGATTAATTCTATGTAAGATTCATTTTGAATCTGAGTGGTAAGGCTAAGGCCTGAGGTGTAAGCCTACTATTTTAAAGGCTGAGGTAGGGCAGTGATTGCCTGAGTTGTAAGCCTGGTTATAAAGGCTGAGGTAGGGCAAAATTTCCTAAGCTGTAGGAGTGTGGATTCACTCTGAGTTAGAGTACTTGGGAAGAACTTAGGCTGTAGGATCTTGGAGATTTTAGTGGTAGGGCTTGCGCCTGAGTTATAGGAGCCAGTTGGGATCTGAGTTATAAGATCTGAGGAGCTGAGAAAGTAGAAGGAAGTTTGGCTGAATCTAGCTTATTGCTGGATAAGCGAAGGGGGAAAGTGGATGTACCCATCAATTGGGGAACCACTATAAATCATTGTGTACTATGCTGTGTGTGCTGTGATTGCTGTGTGTGCTGTGATTGCTATGTTTAGATAATCAATAAGCAGCCAAGAATTTTTAAATTGGACCTATTCACCTCTCTCTAGGTGTTTAGTTATTCTTGAAATCATGACTTTCAATGGGCTTCATACTTACTCCTGAATTCATCAAAAGTCTCATTCATCTCCTTAATTTCATTTTTAGAATCATTGCATCTAGCGCATTCCCTTTTGACAGATGATTCTTCTAGGTCGGGTTTCTCAGTTTGTTCTTTTGCTGAGAGACTCTTTTTCGACACCCTTATGCTTTTTATTTAATTTATTCCAATCCACATAAGGTGTAGAGGTGTTATCTAAAAAGCATGCAGGAGAAGTAGGCATGATAATGGTAGATTCTACATTTACACTTGCTTTTAAACAATTATTTTCTAAATATAGTTTTGAGTTAATACTTTTCAGTTTCTTAATTCTACATCTAACATCATCTAGCATATTCAGTGTAAAGATAGAATTGCATACAAAAGGGAAGTTTTATTTTCTTACAATGCTCTTGGTTGGGGCAAGATTTGAGCATAGAGTTTCTTTGACTTCTTCGTGAATTGCCTCATCCATAGTTGAGATTTCAACTTTCCTATCTTGTGATGTGTTTGCCATGTCTTTCTCCAGGAGCAGATCTCCATTTAGTTCTTCACTCAGATCTATGTGAAATTGCTCAGTTTCGTCAATTGCAGAAAGAGGACTATAAGTTGACTCAAAAAATTTCCATATATCATAGACAATGGGTAGAGTGTAGATGAGTTTAAAAGTTTCTTGACCAAGCCCGCAAAATAAACTATTCATAGCTTTAGCATTTATATGACATTCATGCTTAGTTAGGTTAATTGATGGCTTGATACACGTTATGTTCCACACTTCTATGTCTAGAATTATAAGAAATTTTCTTATCGACACTTTCCATCCTTCATAGTTTTTGCCTAAAAATAATGGTGGTGCTATTGACTTTTCTGTGTATAACTTTTAATCCCACTTGTCGATTCGGGATCAGGGTTAGCCATTATTCTCGACGGTGAAACTGTTTTGGAATAACTTTGCTCTGATACCACTTGTTGGATCTAGTGGCCAACCTTACGGGGGTGGGGGGGGGTGAATAAGGTTTATGACAATTATTAGAAATTCGAATTATATTGGCCCAGTAAATCATGTTTTGGAAGCTACCAAAGGGCGTTAGCCAGCTAGCGCATGACAGTAGGTCACAGACCTCATTTTCCGGGGCAAATTTCTCCTTTGAGATGTACACACCCTTCAGATATCTACCGGCTAACACCAACGATGTTACATGCAGAATAAAGAATAATAAAAGATTTTATTCAAACTAAATCAAAAGGTGTTTTATAAGATTACAATATACTTGATCTCTGTGATGTCGGAGATCGGAGGCGGTGAATGAAGAAAGACTTTTGGTTTTCTATACCGACCCTCTCCCCGGACTGGTTGGCTCTCTCCCTTTCCCTCCAAGAAAGGTCTTTGAGCCGACTATTCACCCCACACAAGGGAGGATCTTAGAGCCCCGTTAGATCACCCGATCTAGATGCCCCTTCCCCAGGATGATTTCTTACAGAATCCTCCCCGGATTCCGACAACCTTCCCCGGTCAAATTCCCTCACTACAAGAATATAGAGAAAAGCAAAGAATATAATAAAGTTTAAAATATTTAAGATTAAATCTCCCTCTTGATGATTCCTCTGTTGAGCGATCCGCGACCGATGCTTGAGATCTTCATATGCTCGCAATCGGTAGACTCTTCGTAGTCATTGTAGTCCTTGGCTCGCCGAAGTTCTTCATGAGCGAATATGAGGGAGGTGGTTTTCTTTTCCTTCAACGAAGACGACAGAACGAACCACAGAGAGGCGGTCAAAACTAGGAATCAAAGAACTCAGTTTCTTTTCATCTTGGTTAGGAATCCAGAAAACGAGACGCCTTTTTTACGTCTTTGAAAAAATAGGCTACTGTCGGCGGTAAGACTAGAGCCCGGCGGTAGGTTCGTGCGCTTGATATGACAAGCGTCCTGCAAATTTGGAAAAATATTCAAAACGAATATTTTCCTTTTTCCAATGCTAGCGCGATGCGGTGGGAAGGTAACGCAAAGCAGTAGGCCAGGCATCTCGACAAATTTGCCTTGACGATCATTGAGTGTCTAGCACGACACACTATACTGCTATCGCCTGGCGGTAGCATCCCGAGTGCCTGGTTCATTTATTCTTCAAGCTAGTGCGGGCGGTAGGACTAGCGTGATGCGGTAGTAACCCGAGCGCCATATCCATTTAATTCAAGCTATTGCCCGACGGTAACTACTACCGCTCGGCGGTAGGTTCCAAAGTAGAGCTCCTGGTATTTCTTGGACCTGTAAACCTGCACACTCTACCAACCACAAGATGTGATCAAATACAACATGAGAATTGATATTATCAAACTAAGGATATGTGAACCGTCGGTTCTAACAGACACTACCGCCACATAGTATCGCTACCTCCACGCGGTATTTACCTGAGAGCTCTGCCAAATAAATTGGCCAGGCTACCTCCGGCGATAACCCTACAGCCAGGCGGTATCTCATAGATATCATTTTCTGCTTCAAGAAACTTGGGGCGTTTCAAATCTCCCCCACATAAAGAATTTCATCCCGAAATTAGGCCATGCAGGAAATTATAGAAGTAACAACATTACAATGTGTACCTCAAATAAATAGCTCGGGGAACTCCGCCTTCATGGTTTGCTCCCTCTCCAAAGATAGTTCCTCACGGCCATAGTTGTCCCAAAGGACATTGACCATCCTGATAGACTTATTACGAAGTTTCTTGATTGCCATGTCTTCGATACGAATGGGCTTGACCTTCGTTGTCAACCCACCATCAACTGGCACCTGATCCACAACAACAACCTACATAGGCTCCAGAAAGGCCTTTCGCAATACCGATATATGGAATACGTCGTGTAGACCACTTAATCCTGTTGAATGCTTAAAATGATAAGAGAATTCACCAATGCGCTCCAATATCTCAAACGACGTAAGGTATCTCGAACTTAGCTTTTTCAAGTGTCGAATCCTTGATACGCCCTTGAACGGTTTGATCTTCAAATACACCCGATTGCCCACCGCGATCTCAATATTTTTGTGTTTGGTGTTATAATACTTATTCTGCATATCCTTAGCAATCAACAACCGCTCCCGGATTGTATGAATAGTCAAAGGCACATCTTCGACTTCCTTCCACTTAAATAGCTTTGACTCGCCCGTCTCCAACCACGACAATGGAGTACGACACTTCCTACCATAAAGTGCCTCGAAGGGCGTCATTTGAATACTTGCCTAGTAGCTACTTTTATAAGAGAACTCAATCATATACAGCTGATCCTCCCACCTCTTACCGAAATCTAGGGCGTACATGCGAAACATGTATTCCATCATCCTATTTACCCTCTCGGTCTAACCATTCGTATGCGGATGAAAGGTCGTATTGAACTTCAGTTTGGTACCCAACAGCCGATGCATATGCCTCCAATCATTAGACGTAAAGCGCCCATCTCGGTCTCTAACAATGCTATGGGGCACACCGTGCAATCGTACAATATTATCCACATAAAGCTTTGTCAATTTTTCCACTAAATCGTCCTTCCTATTCGGAACGAAGTGCTACACTTTCGTTAAACGATCAACAATCACCCAGATGACGTCATTCCCCTTCTGCGATCTCGGCAAACCATGCAAAAAATCCATAGATATGTCGCCAAACTTCCACTACGGTATAGGTAATGACTTCAGAAATCTTTCGGGCCTCTGACATTCGGCCTTCACTAAGGCACATGTCTGACATTTTACCACATATAGTACTACGTCCATCAGTCCAGGCCACCAAAACAGCTTTTTCATGTCTTTAAACATCTTCATGCTCCCCAGGTGCATTGAGTACTTGGTGAAATATGCCTCGTACATCAACTCCTCCCACAGTTTGCCCACATTTGGGACGCACAATCGACTGCCCCTCCACAAAAGTCCATCAGTAACGGTAAACTGGGCATTTGACCCATCCAAAAGCTTTGTCATGTAGTGTTTCATACAATCATCTATTTCCATCGCTTGCCGAATCCGGTCAATGAGGACATATTGCACCTCTATCCATTTCAAATGTGCTTCAGCACTAGACCTCCTATCAACACAAGAGATCTCCAAGGCCTCTAAATCTCGAATAAGATGCTCATCATGCATCTGTATCAAGTTGGCCTATGCAGGAACCCTGCGACTTAACGCATCCGCAACAATGTTTCCCTTACCAGGAACGTAATGTGTCTTGGAGGTGTAGTCCCCAAGAAACTCCTTCCACCTCCGCTGCCATATAATCAAGTCCTTCTGATCTAACAGATGCTTCAGACTCTTATGGTCTGTATAGATGTCAACCTTCATGCCATACATGTAGTGCCTCAAAAGATTCAGAGTGAATATCACGGCCGCTAACTCCAAATCATGGACCAAATAATTCCTCTCATGCACTTTCAGCTGGCGCGAGTCATAAGCTATAACCTTACCATGTTGTAAACGTAGCCAAAGACGCTTCCTGAGGCGTCACTGTAAACTTTATAGCCCTCCGTATCATATGGAAAGCACAGGACAGGCGCCTTGGTCAGATGAATTTTCAACTCTTCGTAAGCTTGCGCGCACGCTGGCGACCAAACAAACTTTTGATCCTTCCTTGTTAAGGTCGTGAGGGGTAACCCTATCCATGAGAAGTTATCCACGGAGCGCCTATAGTAGCCGGCAAGCCCCAGAAAACTGTGGACTTCCTCCACAGAAGACAATACAGGACACTCCCGTATCGCAACAATCTTTACCAGATCTACTGCGATTCCCTCTCCACTAACAATATGACCAAGGAATGCTACCGAAGATAGCCAAATCTCACACTTAGGGAACTTGGCATACAATTGGTGGCTCCTCAGGGTCTCCAACACTATGCGTAAGTGATCCACATAATCTTCCTCAGACTGTGAATACACCAGGATATCGTTGATAAAGACTATCACGAACTGGTCTAAATACTCCCTGAATGTCCGGTTCATCAAGTCCATAAATATGGACGACACATTTGTCAGCCCAAACAACATGACAATGAACTCATAGTGCCCATATCGTGTACCAAATGCCATCTTGGGAAAGTCACTTTTCCTGATTCTCAGTTGATAATAACCAGACTTAAGATCTAGCTTTGAGTACATAGTTGATCCAACAAGCTGGTTGAACAGATCATCGATCCTTGGAATCGGGTACTTATTTTTCTCAGTCAGTTTATTTAATTCCTGATAATCGATGTACAGTCGTAGACTACCATCCTTCTTTTTCACAAAGAGGACCGGTGCGCTATAAGGTGACGAACTTAGATGCACATACCCTTGCTCTAACAGTTCTTGAAGCTGTAACTTCAACTCTTCCATATCCCTCGGTGTTAAGCGGTATAGAGATCGCGTTATAGGTTTGGCACACAAACTGGTCTAGATTTAGGTTTACGAGCATTACCGTTGTGTGGTAGCAAGTATCGCCTCACGGTAGCTCAAGCATTAGCTTGTCCCGCAAGCCACTGTTCAAAACCTTTAATCACACGCTTACACGTGACCACGTCATAACTGCTCTGCTACTGCTCCACAATAACTTACTATCGTCGGGCGATAGCTAGTTCTTCTCATAACCGATGCTGAAACGACAAAAGCACTGCTACCACCATCGCTAGCCCTACTGCTGGGCGGTAGCTCACCCAGAGCTTTGTAAAATAAATCAGCCTTACTACCGCCACGCGATAACAACTTACCTCCATGCGCTATACAATGCATCACACCAACACATCGCTCTCGACGCCTAACACTACCGCCACGCGATACCTACCTGAGAGGTCTGTCAAATAAATTAGCCATGCTACCGCCAACGATAACCCTACCGTTGGGCGGTATCTCAAAGAAATCATTTCCTGCTTCGAGAAACTTGGGGCATTACACCTTGAGCCTATAAGATATGTCAGGGGTGGACCCAGAGGTAATCCTACACTCCTTGAACAACAACCCCTTATGCTGACCAATTGTGCAAAAGAAGGGGAATTTTGCTCCGGAGCGACTACACACAATTGAAGAAAAGTGACCATGCTTCTAGAAGCAAAATTCATTAGTGAAGTTAAGTACCCAACGTGGCTAATGAATGTGACCATGGTAAAGAAGGCTCCCGGAAGTGGAGGATATGTGTTGATTACAGTAACCTTAATCAGGCACGCCCAAAAGACAGCTTCCCTCTCCCCAGGATTGACCAGCTCATGGACGCAACAATTGGGCACGAGCTCCTCAATTTCATGGACGCTTAATTAAGGTACAATCAGATATGTATGGACCAGAGAGATGGAGAGCACACTGCTTTTTGAACTAACAAGGGCACCTACTATTACAAGGTAATGCTTTTTAGCCTTAAGAACGTTGGAGCTTCCTACCAAAGATTGATGAATGAAGTATTCAAAGAACTCATTGGGGGAAAGATGGAGGTGTATTCTGATGACATGTTGGTTAAACACATCCATTGCAACAACCATGTAGAGGTCCCAGAGCGGTGCTTCTGCATCATTCTCCACTACAAGATGAGGCTCAACCCCAACAAGTGCGCTTTCGGGGTCATTGTCGGAAAGTTCCTATGCTTCATGGTGACTCACCAGGGAATTGAGACAAACTCCAAGAAAATTAAGGCCCTCAAAGACATGACACCTCCACGCTCGATCAAAGAAGTGCAATGGCTGAATGGAAGGATCGCCACACTCTCCTGCTTACTGGCCTGAACAAGAGAAAGTTACCTCCCATTTTTCAAGATCCTCCGAGGAGCATAAAACACCGGGTTTCAGTGGTCGAACAAGTGCCAGATGTTGAAACTGAAATTCAGCTTTTGTGGTGTTCGAAACCTTGGGGAAGGGGTGACCACACACTTACTTCTCCCTAGCGAGCTTGAACAACCAAAGACGTAGAAATAGAGCCGATCCAAGGATCCAGCATGGAGGTCCCACTACACACCCGAAAGATCTTAGAGTGCTTCCCCTCCTTAGCCTGTGCTGAGCTAAGGGCAGCTCAGAAAGCACTAGAAGATCAGAGAGTAAGAGAATTGGAATGCTTGAAAGCTTGCCTTCCCCCTTGGGTCTATTTAAAGTTTTTTTAAGTTGGTCTGCTAACAACGTACCTCCGCTGTTTGGAATGACTATATATAGCAAAAAGCAGTCTGCCAATAGCCAAACTCCGCTGTTCTGGAAGGTTATTTGCAGCCCTACAAGGGCAACCAGGTAATTTTACCTCTGGACCCCATCGAGCGAGTGGTCCATGAAGGCACCATTCGTCTAAAGGGGCGAGTGCCGAGAGAACAATGCACTCGCCGCCTCGGGATTCTCTGAAGAGAGAATGCCCATTTGGCAAGCATTCGCCAGACTTGGCGAGTACTTTACATGCGTGTTAAAGTGCGAGGCCTGAGCGAGTGGTCGATGAAGATCGCACTCGCCATAGGGTCCATCCGCCTCTACTACCTTTTTGAATCTATGTGAATGCCCCCTTTGGGTGTTGGGCAAGTGCTGGCCAACCTTCCTCACTCGCCAACCTTATATTCTTGGGCCTGAACGTCCTTCAATGCCTTGAACCTTCTTGAGAGGCCTGCTCAGCGAATATGGGGTTGTACATAATACCCGCTCTTTGCGAGCTTTTGCAAAGCTCGGAAAGAATCATCCAACTCCAAGTATTTGCTGAATGCTTGCTGACCTGGAAGAGAATCTTTGGTGGGACCCTCCATGGCTCTATAAATATTCTAACAGGGGCAGAGACTTTTTTGCCCTTCTCAACTTTCCTGGTTCTCTCCTCCCCTACAATGTCGCTCTCGAAGGAAGCTCTAGATCGCCTCAACATTGTCCGTGCTAAGGACAAAGCCTCAATGGTCTCATTTTCCCTGGCTTTCACGCAAAGTCCTCGGATCGTCCCCGAAGATGAAGAAAGCCAAAGTGGTCAGACGCGACCTGACCGTAGATGATTCAGTCTCGCAGGATCCTTCCCACTCCAGGATTTCTCTTGTATTCTCACTCGCTTTATACTCCTCGCTTGGGTAAAAATAGATGCTGACACTCTGCCTGCATATTTTGCCGAAGGAAAAAGGTGCTGGGGAAACGAGTGCCAAACCGCACACGCTCGGGACTGGGAATGGCAAGACGGCCCCAAGATCACCTCTCTGCTCCAACCGGATGTTCCCCTGCGAGAGAAATTTAAGCCTTCTTCTGTATTCTAGCCTTTCACAATCTGGCTCACCCGTCTTTTCTTAAAACCTCCCCCTTTTGGAGCTATAGGATTAAGAGCTCCAATGCCGAGATCCCCTGCTCGCCAAATTCTTGTGGATCTCGTCTTGAGCCTTCCACCCCCAGTGGATACTGTACCCAACCTTGCTCTGCTGGTCATAACTTCTGCTGCTGAACCAACAACCTTTCGCCCCGGGCTTGGGAAAGGAAACATAACATTCAACACTCCCTTCAAAGGGTGACCCGACACTTCTCGCCGACCTTTCGACAAGGTTGCGAGTACTGGACTAGGTAAAGAACCTTACTCGCTTTCCACAAAAGGAACGAAAACCAGGCACACCTAATACTATTTAACGCAGGCTTCCACGAGATCTCATCCACAATTGTTGATATTAATGAGGAGGAGATCTCGCCTCTCCCTTCTTTGGGTTTGATTGCCGAGTACTTAGGTGACCTGAAGGATGCCGAGGGGATGAAGAGGTAGCTAGCCGAGATACTTCGGAAGCAATCCCTACTACTGCGCGAGATTGCTAATCGGGTGCAGGAGAACCAGGAGTCTGCCGAGGAGCAACTTCTAAGCTTAGAAAATAGCTATATGAAACGGATCGTCAATCTAGAGGGAGAAGCCAGCGGTGGGACGGACTACCCCGACATCCACATTGCGAGAGCAGAGGATCAACTACGCCTTGCTCAGTGGGAACTTCAAACCATTCACTCCCTCCATTATGCTCGCGCAATACCTGGGGCGAGAAGGAGAGGCCGAGGATGATTGTAATGGCCACTGGTGGGCCTACCAGAACTCGCCTTCCCGCTCTAATTTTATTTTATTTGAGCTATGTAATAATGACTGCTTACCCTTATGCCAAGTCTGGATGATGTGCTTTGACTGTGTATTCTTGATTTGATCTCGCTTTACTTTTTCTCCATTTATTCTTCCCGTTCCCGCTGTAACTGTGTCTTCCCATTCCCGCGTATTCTTTATTTGATATATGCTTAGAACAATAGTGCGAGGGAAGGAGAGCGAGATCTCACCAGGGTCCAAGACGGGATCTGAGGCGATATCTAATAAATATGTTATCCGCACTTTTTCAGGCTTGGGCCCTTTCCCACCCAAAGTTCCTATAAATATACCCACACCTACCACGTTGATTATCGCATTCAATAGCCTCCAAATCCCTCTTATCATCTTTCTTTATATACTCGCCTCCTTTCTTTCTTTTCCATTTCTAGCGAGATGATAGGGGATACCGAAGGGAGAACCAAGTGCGCTGCTGCATTCACTGATTACCCATTCGTGAACTGCAACTTGTTCAAAGAGGAGTATCATTTGCTCGTGAATCTCTACGTCACGCAGGGCTTCACCGTGCGACATCCGGGGAAAGATGAGTCAATCAAGAACTTCTCTCCCTATGAACTCGCCATTCCTATCAAGCACTTCGAAGTGGGGCTTCACCTCCCCATTTGGTCCGATATTCGCAAAACCCTTTGCTATTTCGACGTGGTTCCAGCGCAGCTCAACCCCAACTCCATAGCCCTACTAGTCGCATTTGACTGTTACCTGCAGTCGGAGCGAATGGAATTCAGCCTTCCCGTCTTTTGCAAACTATTCAACTTCCGCTCCAAGATAGATGGGGACACATTCTTCTCTGGCCACAACCTTAAGGAGAAAGGTCTAGCCAATAAAAATCATAATTGGGTCAAGAATTTCATCTTCGTCTCTGGTGACTTCGGCAACCTCCCCCTCTCGCCAGTCCAACAGGAAGAATCTACATACCGCCCTCCCAGTCTCGGCGGTCATGAGTCCAAGCTTCACAAATTCCTCCTCGGGATGGAATTCGATGTTCCCTTTCTGAGGAGGAACGTCGACACACTTATTCCAGTTCTCGCCAGGGAAGGTAGTTCTCGCGTTCATTTACTTTTAAAGATTACATGATTTGGAATTTTTCTAACTTACGAAACTTGTGCAGGGGTGCGAGATATCCCTCTCAACCTTCCCTCTGCAGGCAGTATTGCACTCGCTTCTTAGATGGAACCTGCCGAGGCTGCCGCTGCGGCCTATAGAGGCCCAATGAAATCGCTGCCGAGATCATGCGGCCAGAAGCGAAAGCCTGACACTTCCCCTCCTCCACCACCTCCTAAGAAGCAACAAACAATAGTTCTCGCCAAGGGAAACGAGATCGCCTCAGATTTCCCCTTGAGTGTTGCTAGCGAGACTGTAGAGAAGGAAGTGGATGAGGTTGGCGGGACCTCGGCAGCAAAAGAGAAACCCAGGCCTAAGGACTATAGGAATTTTGGCGTGGGCGAGAGGGTACTGGATGATGCCGATGAGCCCCTGCTGGTATGGGATCGGGAAGCCAACAGGGCTTCCATCACAACTGTACTCCCCTCCTAGCAAGAGGGAGAGATGGTCTCAGGCCCGACCTATGCACTCACATTCAGCATATATGGGCGGGACAACGTCGCTTATTACGATATAGTGTTGATGAAGTCACTCGCCTACGAGAGCTCGCGAGCTCAGTTTCATGCCATCGAGGTCACCCATATGTCAGCCCGTCGCATCATCCGCCTCTCACGACAGCTAGCAGATGTAAGTTATGCACGTTCCAAGCTGTGAAAAGAGGTTACAATCTTGAAGCGGGATCTGGACACCGCCAAGAAAGACCTCGTCTTGCAAGAGTCTGGAGTAGTAAGCCTTTCTTATTTGCTGCACATTCACTGAACATTGTTCTCGCATTAACCCTTAATTGTTCTGTAGGATGTCGCGATTGTCGCCAAAAAGGATGCACGTATTGCCTAGCTCGAGGAGGAGAACTGAAGAATAAGGGCCTAGAATCAACAATGGATCGATTTGCTAGCCCCTCCCCCCTCGGGCGAAAGGAAGAAGGCTCTGTTGTACACGCCGTATGAGATTGAGCTGATGATGCAGGAGAATGTTATTCCGACAACGAGGCATTCACTTCAGGTGATAAGGGAGGCTGGATTCTTGAATAGTGATGACGAGAAGGTGACGACCGAGATCTTATTCCCGGAACTCTTCCTGCCCATCCCGGAACCAGAGGACACCCCTGACGACATCTCTGGCGAGAGTGAGCAGTCGGCATCGTCGCCTTGAAGCTCTCTCATTCTTGATTTTTCCATGTAATTTCTTTTTTCGAGCTCCGCCCTTTGCGAAATGTAACTATTCATTGATAACATGAAAACAAAGTTTTGTTATGAAATTTTTTCTTTTTTTTCTTATCTGTGCTTTGATTTCGAATGCACTGTTATGCGAAAACGCGTTCATCTCGCGCTTCCTCTTAAGAAGTCCATGATCACGATATCTTACGAGACCATATACTGACTTCCCGCTACATCAATCTGGTAAATCACTGACTTTGTTAATTCGATGTATAGGGCTAGATCTCGCATCGTTCTTGCCCAATTGGCTCATGCACACTGATAGATTTTAACTTCGAAATTGCCGCCTAGGATATAGTTCTCGCGACGTTCTTGCCTCATAGGCTCACACGCATACAGAATTGAAGCCAAGGCTTTGCGCCATTCTCGCCGCATAGGCTTACACGCAAATTGGACAACTTGCGAGAACAGGCTTTGAACACTCGCATCCGCTTGTACACATCCCCATTCCCTTGGCCTTTTCCCGAAGTTTTACCTTTGACAGCCTTTTACTGGCTGGCGAGATCCCTGTTCGGTGAGATCTCCTTGAAGCTCTGAATTTCCTCCCAAAATCCTCTAGATTTCAAGCCTCTCTAGCTGGCATGAGCAGCCCAGGACTAGGTTTCAAGGCACTTTGCAATGTCTCTCGAGGGACCAACTGCCCTATTAGTGTAAGACCCCTTTTTTTTCTTTTTCAACCACCAGGGTCTTAGCCCAGAATTGCCGCATTGCGGTGGCACCGACTCACGGGAAGGCAACCGCTACAAAATGCCAATTCTGCCGGCCCTTCTCGATCACAAGAGAGAGAAGCATTTATACAAAAATATAAACAAGTCCACAGAAACATGTAAATAAAAGTGAAATCATAACCAGTCCATCAATAGTAATAATAGGAAAATAGATAAATGGGCTCGAGCCCTGTACATCAGAGTCCTCACTACAAGTCACTCATCGCGGAAGCTAAGAAAATACTAATCACTCACGGAGCTGGTCGCAAGTGCACCGGTGCTAGACTGTCCCACCTCCATGCGCACCGTACTCCGCTGGTGCTGGTCCCTGTCTCCCATCCGGAGCTCCTGTAAAGTTTGGTTCGAAAACCATTAGTCATAAAGACTAAGCCCTATCATCCCCTACCCCTCCCACCACGGCTCCTAAGCACCGGGCGGAGAGGAGGAAAGGGAAGCTACAAAAGTGGAGAATAATCAAGCAGGTGATGGTGGGCCTAACTAGCAAGTTATAATAGGTGAACAGTGTAAATGTTGTAATAGGTAGAGCAATTAATAAGTAGCAAATTATATAAAAAGGGCAGCTGGAGAACAGTAAGTAAACAAACAAGTAAGTAAGTATGTAACCTTAACTTATATGAATGCTCATACAAGCTTATAAGTTAAGGGATCTTCTGCAAGGCTCCCATCGTATAAAAAGTCCCATACCGATTTATACGTTGGGGTGTCGGTTGTATGCAATTATGAGTGTAGTGATATGCTATGCCATGATTCATGTAAGTGCAACACACGCACACGACTCTATACGCACAAACCTTAGTTCCCCCTGTTCGGGCAGCTAGCTTCACTCCCAGGAACCTCCGTAGTGGCAAACGGAGACAGTGGGTCGGGCCCCCCACTCCTAGGCGGGCATCCACACTACCAGGCCTAGCCCTTCCGTACGCCCCTAGAAGAACACAACCTAGAGTATCCGCGTACTACTGCTGGCTGTACCCACCAGACTTTCTTTGGCTAAGTGTCCCACACCGCCGAGTCAGCATACCAATGTCGGTGTGAACGATAATCAGATACCGAAGACCCACCACCTTTATTCTGTACTCCAACCCTCGAGCACTCGGCCCCCCGGACAGTCCGTCCGTGCATCTACCTTCAGAGCTACTGTCTGAAAGCAACCAAACCAATTATTCTACCTTCCTAGCTACCGAGGTGTGTATATGTGCAACCCTAGTTATACTAGTTGCTCTTTCAATTTATTATTCCTATGGTTTACGTTAGCCCAGGACTGCCCCCGGTATACCCCGTGAAGGGCTCTCAAGGGGCACTAGGAACCAAGACGGCGGCATTACGGCCCGAAGTTCCCTTTCGCAAGGCACTTATTATTATTGGTTGATCTCCCTTAACCCGATCCTCTTTTAGTTACTCTAGTTCTAACCCTAGAGTATTAAGACTCTTCCTCTTCTTCCCGGGATGGACGATCTTTCGTCGTTCCCGTACTCCCTTATCCTAACCAGTCTCACACTCTACTTATCCTGACTTCCCATGATGAACTCAATCTCAGCTTGCCCTACCAACCATCAATTATCAGAATTCCGTGGTTCTACTACATGCAGACCATCCTAAGCTATATGAGGTACACAAGGGGAGGTACACCAAATTATCTTCCAAATCTCCTATAATATTTACTGGAGGTCTACCATATCACAATTTGTCTAAATCCAGAAACTTATAATTTTCCTAATTAATCTGATATTTATTTAATTTTCCCAACGGACGGGCCATGGGCCATTTTAAACATGAACTACATGATCCTCCTAAGTAATGGCTACTAAAAAATCATGATCATTAAATAACAGTAAGATAACCTCAAATATAAATTTCCAGAATTTTACAGAAAGTATTTAGCCTCTAAATAATTTATCAAGTATAATCACGTTAATTCTATGTAATGAAGGAAGTACTGAAATTACTCATTGGAAAATTATAGAAAAATTACTAATCAGTAGTATGGTATAAAAAAGATCTTTGTGCAAAGAATCATAATTTTACTGGCTTGCTAAACACCACTAAAGATTTAATCAAAAAATCAAGGTAAAACATACTTAATGAAGCAAGCCTTAGAATTAAACTTCCAAAAATCCCATAAAAATTCCCAGAGATTTAAAACCATAATAAACGTTTTCTGTCTAAATTTCATCAGTTTCCAGGAAGTGTGTGTTCCATAATAAATTTTCTAAGCAAATCAAACAAGCTACTAAATCATTAATGAAGTACCCAAAATAATAATCTTAAAATTCATAGTAAAATATCCAGAGCTTGTACAATCCCTATAATTCACTCTACCCAAATCTCAACACTTTTCAATGTGACTTAGTGTCAATTCCTATCTCTACAAGTTTTACACCCTAAACTAGGGTTAGGTTTTTAGGTATCCCAACGGTCTCCAAATCTACTAAGATTTCATCCAGAGAACTATAGTGACCCTATGGTTCTCTTCACCCGATTTCGGCTCAATCCAAGGTCATTTGACCCATGACCTTCACAAACCACCAAGATCCATCCTTAGGGTTTGGCCTTGGTTCTTAGGGCAAACTTACCCCGATCCACCTCAAAATCTATGAGGGGGGGTGCTAGAGAATATTACTAGCCAGTGGTAAAAATCTCAGCCTCTGTTGAGGTGATCTGACCACTTAAATCTCAAAAGTGCACTTTTAACCTAAGACCCTTTATTAGGGCAAAACTTAGGGTTGATCGTTTCTAATCCAAACCATCTCCAAATGAGATGAAAACTTATACCGAACCTTATGGTGAACCCAGGGACCACTCACCAAAATTTGGGAGGGTTTGGAAATTTATTAACCATCTAATTAAATTAAACTAGAATTATTGAAGTTTTCTCAAAACTATAGAAAAATATTTCCCAAAAATTCTCATTTTTGGATAGCACCTATATATAGGTAAGATTAGACCACACCCCAAATTTCAAGTCATTTTGATGACTGGTTTAGAGTGGGGAATTTTTCTAAGGTCCAGACGGCCCTCTGGATAGACCTCACCAAAAATGGTGCTATGGTCTAACCAGGATTCTAAATCGAGTGAAATTAATTTTAAACTAAACTAGACTTCAAGGGCTACATTTTCTATGTTGACCACTTTTCCTGTAGGAGCCTCTAGATATTTTTCCCAAATTATTGAAAGTGATAGATATTTTCATTCAGAAATTACTTCACAAATAAAATCTAATTAAATGGCACTGTTCATCTTCTTCTACAGCCCGAAACAGAGCCCTGAAAACCTAATTTCCTGTAGCTTTTCCAAGCTATTTCCCGGCCATCCAGCCATCTCCCAGGCCGGCCACCACCACCACCACCTCTGTTGAGGTGAGGGATATCGTCGGGCGGCGGCACGGCCGCCGGAGAGGCGGTTTCCGGCGAACCCGCCACCATGAAATTTTTGGAAAACCACAAATACGCTCACCCGATCTGGCTCTTTTGAGCCCGATATCTCTCCTAACGATTTCTAAGATCTATCCGCAGAAGAAGAGGGAGGGGAGGACCTTGTTCGCGTGCTGAAGGCGTGCAGAGCGTCGGGAAGCCATTGGCGCGGTGGTGGCGTCGCCGGAAGTTCTTCAACAGCAAGGGGGAAAATCTGAAACAGTTTGAGGGAGAGTGTAACCTTTTCCTCTTGCTCTTAGGAGTCTTTTATAGATCAGCAAGTGGGGAGGGGAAAGGATGAAACGTCCGCGGCCATTAATAATTCCCTTAATGACGTTTCGGTTATGATGAATGGCAGTTGAAATGCTGGAGATGAAGAGGTGCTCGCCAGGTGGAGATTTCCTATTGGACCAACATTTCCTTAATTATTTAAATAATTAAAGTAGGAAACGGCCCATAAATACCCTTGGTTTTCATTCCCATAATCAGAATTTATTATGGCGTCGGTTACGGAAATTTCCAGTCTGGCTGTCGTTTCGGCCTTGGTCACGGGCGTGACACATAGGTCACGGGTGTGACAGGCCCGGTTAGCCAATTCTGGGTTCGACGATCGTCGAACTGAGATCGATGATCGTCGAAGAGTGGTCACGGGCGTGACAACCGGGTCACGGGCGTGACTGGCCCGTGTGGCCAAATTCTGGGTCGACGATCATCGAATTGGGATCGACGATCGTCAAGCGTGGTCACGCCCTATGTCACGGGCGTGACATTGAGGGTCACGGGCGTGACGTGCCTGGTGACTAATTCTGGGTCGATGACCGTCGAACTGAAATCGACGATCGTCGAACATGGTCACGCCCTATGTCACGGGCGTGACATTGTGGGTCACGGGCGTGACATGCCCGTGTGGCCAATTCCTGGCCGACGACCGTCGAACTGAAATCGACGATCGTAGAAGGTAGTCATGCCCTACGTCACGGGCGTGACATTGCGGGTCACGGGCGTGACATGCCCGTGTGGCCAATTCCTGGCCGACGACCGTCGAACTGAAATCGACGATCGTCGAAGGTAGTCACGCCCTACGTCACGGGCGTGACATTGCGGGTCACGGGCGTAACAGGCCATGAGGCAGATTCCGCGCCCGACGATCGTCTAAGTGAAATCGATGATCGTCGAAGGAGTCACGCCCCCAGGTCACGGGTATGACGGGTCAGTCACGGGCGTGACCAACCCGTGACCCGAATTCTTGGTCGCTTTATTTCGATTTCTGGGATCCCCAGGGTTCTACCACAACCAACCGACTCCTAGGGGTCTAGCCGGAAATGGGATGTTACAAATCCCAATAAACAAAACAAAGATTTCGTCCCCGAAATCAAGGTTAAGCCTACGGGACTCAAATCGGGAAAAGAAGCTTGTAACATCCCATGAGAATTAAAGAAATTACATCCCTACGTTATGTTCGCTTTATGCGGTTTCAAGTCTAAGATTAATTCGCCCACCTAACTAGGTATATTCACCCCAATAAACAAAAGATTAGCCCCTATTCTTGAAATTTCAGTCCCATTGGTTTAAAATAGGAAGGCAAATTGATTGTTCAGAGGGGTTGTGAGGTATACCTGACGAAAAAGTTCCGGGTATTTTTGCCGCATCAAGTCCTGTGGCTCCCATGTATGCTCCTCCTGCCCATGATTGTTCCACAGAACCTTGACCAACGGAACCTTCTTCCGTCGTAAGACACGCACTGCCGTGTCGTCAATCCTGATAGGCTCCAAGTTGACTGACCGATCCGAGGCCACCGGGCCATCTGCCGAGGAAATCAGCTGCTCAGGGCGTAGAAAAGCCCTCTGAAGTGAGGAGACGTGGAAGACGTCATGCAATCCCGCTAACTCCGGCGGTAGCTCCAGTCTATAGGCTAAGGGGCCGATCCGCTCTAGGATCCTATAGGGCCCCATATATCTCGGACTGAGCTTCTTCCGCCCGCGAACCCGCGAGACTCCCTGCATCGGCCGTATCTTCAAGAAAACCCGGTCTCCTACTTGGAACTCTACTTGGCGATGCCTCGCATCGTAGTATTTCGCCTGTCTACTCTGGGCTTCCAACATCCTGTCTCGGATCAATCTAATCTGAGCATCTGTATCTCCCACAAACTCCGAGCCTAGTGCCTGCGGATCCTCATCCTGAACCCATGATAGTGGGGTTCTGCACCTCCTTCCGTACAACGCTTCGTATGGAGCCATGCCTATGCTGGACCTATGAGCGTTGTTGTACGAAAACTCGACCAGTGGCAGCAATCTCTCCCAAGGCTCACCACAGTCCAAAATACATAGTCGCAACAGATCCTCCAGTGTACGGTTAGTGCGCTCTGTCTGTCTGTCGGTCTGAGGGTGAAAAGCTGTGCTGAATGTCAACCGAGAACCCAGATGGGCCTGGACTGACCTCCATTCCCTGGATGTAAACCGCCCATCCCGATCCGAAATGATAGTCTTGGGCACCCCATGATAACGCACAAACTGCTCAATGAACCTCCGTACTAATACACTGACTGGTGCGCCCTTTGCCACTGGAATGAATCTGGCCACCTTTGTTAGCCTGTCCACTATCACCCAGATCGAGTCATTCCCCGTACGGGATCGAGGTAGCCCATGTATGAAGTCCATGGCTATATCCTCAAACTTCCATTCCGGCACCAGAAGCGGCTGCAGCAAACCTGCCGGGTTCCTACACTCCGCCTTCACGAGCTGGCAGGCCTCGCAATGCGTCACAAAATACGTAATATCTTTCTTCATACCCGGCCAGTACATCGTCCTCTTTAAATCCTTTACCATCTTGGTGATCCCCGGGTGTACCGAATATCGGCTGCAATGAGCTTCCGTCAAAATATCCTCCCGGATCCGTCCTCCTGCTGGTATGTAGACTCTGCCTCGGAAACACAGGAGCCCATCCCTCAAAGAGTAATCTCCCGTCGTGCCTTCCTCCAAGGCTCGGAATATCGGCTCAGCTCTCTCATCCAGCATCTGCCCATCTCTGATGCGGTCCCGAATGTCATCAGTAGTAGCCATAGACCCCAGGTACTCCATGTACAGCTCTGGGTCATCCTCAGACACTAGCAAAATCTGCATCTCCTCGAATGATCTAATCAACTCCAAGGCCATCAGCTGCGGGCCTACTCCTGTCGTACTCGATCTCCGGCTCAAAGCATCTGCGACCACGTTCGCCTTCCCGGATGGTAGTGCATGGTATACTGGTAGTCCGACAGAAACTCCACCCAGCGTCTCTGCCTGATGTTTAACTCCTTCTGGGTGTCGACGTACTTCAGATTCTTGTGGTCGGAGAAGATATCACAATGTACTCCGTAAAGATAGTGTCGCCAGATCTTAAGAGCAAAAATGACTGCCCCATCTCAAAATCGTGCACGGGGTAGTTCTGCTCGTGCTGCTTCAACTGATGGGAGGCATAGGCTATTACGTGCCCATTCTGCATAAGGACGGCACCCATCCCCTGATAGGAAGCATCTGTATATACCTGGAATCCCTCCTTCCCTGATGGAAGAGCAAGGATGGGGGCCGAGGTGAGACGATCCTTCAGCTCCTGGAAGGCAGATTCGCATCGAGGCGTCCATATAAAAGGGGACTCCTTCTTTGTCAGAGACGTAAGAGGGAGGGCAATCTGAGAGAACCCCTCGACGAACTTCCGGTAGTAACCGGCAAGTCCCAAGAAACTTCGAACATCCGTGGCCGACTTTAGCGATGGCCAATCCCGTACTGCCCGGATCTTTGCAGGATCCACTGCCAGACCTGCTCCACTGATGACATGGCCCAGAAAGGCCACCTCCTTTAGCCAGAACTGGCACTTGCTGTACTTGGCATACATCTCATGCTCACGCAGCTTCCCCAAGGTCAAGGCCAGATGTCTCGCGTGCTCCTCCTCCGTCCTTGAATAGATGAGAATGTCGTCGATGAATACAATGACAAAGAAGTCCAGATACTCCTCGAACACCCGATTCATCAAAGTCATGAATGCGGAGGGTGCATTCGTGAGCCCGAACGGCATCACGGTAAACTCGTACAAGCCATATCTGCTGCTGAAGGCCGTCTTCGGGATGTCCTCCTCCCGAATACGAAGCTGGTAGTACCCTGACCTCAGATCCTGCTTTGAGAACCAATGGGCTCCCTCCAGCTGATCAAAAAGCTCATCTATCCGTAGTAAAGGATAAGTATTCCGGACTGTCAACCTGTTCAGAGCCCGGTAATCGATGCACAGTCGAAGGGTCCCGTCCTTCTTCTTAACGAACGGCACCGGAGCTCCCCATGGTGAAGAGCTAGGCCGAACGAACCCGGCCTCCACTAACTCCTGAAGCTGGCTTCGGAATTCCACCAACTCCTTTGGGGCCATTCGATAGGGAGCTCTGGATACCGGCTTAGCCCCTGGTACGAGCTGAATCTGAAAGTCCTTCTCTCGGTGCGTGGGTAACCCTGGTAGCTTCTCTGGAAACACGTCGGCGAAGCCCCGCACTACCAGAATATCTGCAATGGAATCCTTGGCTACGACCGCCTCAAAGAGGACCTGATAAACCTCTTCCCCCTGCAGGTGGGCCTTAACGGCCTGCACAGACGATAGTAAAGTACGGGGTGCTGATATAATACCTTCGATAACAATGAAGGAGTCGCCGTGCCTCACGGTGATCCTCTTCGCCAAGCAATTGATCTGGGCATGGTTCCAATGAAGCCAAGTCATGCCCAGGATCAGATCGTAATCTGGCATCCTTAGAACCGTCACTGGTGCCTCAAACGTCTTTCCGCCGATCCTTGCTTCCATATTACAATGAGCAGAGGTCAATATCTCTGACCGGTCGGGTAGGCGTACCCTCATCATCTTCCCGGTGAATGGCTCCACTCCTGCCAGTCCTTTCACGAAATCCTCCGACACGAATGATTGCGACGCACCAGTTTCGAAGAGGGTGTGAGCGGGCTTGCCGCTCATGAATACTATGCCTGGGGTAATTAAATGTCTTAGTATTCCTATTGTAGTTTATCTTCTCTTAATTTCTAACCAGGTTATGTTTAAAATAGTAGTTTATATGAAGAAAATCTGAAAAGTACTGCCATACCTGTGATAACCTGCTCCGGGTTCCGGGGCTGTGTCAGGTCTAGAGCATACACCTGCTCTCTCTGGCCTACGACCCCGATCCTGAAATCCTCATCCTCGGTCCTGTCCTCGTCCGCCAAACTGTCGGGGAGGTGGAGCGCCCTGATGTGCTGGTGGGGGTGCTCGCCTCACAGGGCAGTTCCTCTTGATATGCCCTGGCTGGTTGCACTGAAAGCATACCGGTGGCTGCTCTGCCGTCCTTGGCATTTCCAATATCTGTATAGGCTGGGGAGCCAATACCCCCTGACTCCTCTACTCCTGCCCAAACTCTTGACGTGGCTGATCGCCGTTCCTTCTCTCTCCAATAACCTGGCCTCGAGGACGGTCTCTACGTCCTCCAATCACTGTATCATCAGCCGGTCTCTTCCGGCTCTTCACTGTAAGCTGATTCGCCTCTCTCTTCTTAGCCATCTCCAGAATCTTGGCCAGACTCCCCTTTGAGACGAAAAGGAGGGCATGTCTCATGTCATCCTGCAGCCCCTTATAAAACCTTCGGGCATAGCCAGCATCGTCTAACTGGTAAGCGTCCGCATAACGGGCCAGGTGAGTGAACTCCTGATAGTACTCCACCACAGTCCTGTTCCCCTGCCTCAACCGCAGGAACCTATCCTCCAGGTCAACTCTCGCCGACTGAGGTACAAAATGTCCCAAGAGCGCTGCTCTGAACTCCTCCCAAATAATATCAGCACAGTCTATCCCTGCAAAGGTGGTGTCCAGCTGAGATTTCCACCATCTCTTTCCATGTGACTCTAAGCAGGAGACTGCCAAAGCGACTGCCTCCTCCGTGGGGCATCGAATCCCTGCCAGCATCTCGTAAATAGTGTCCAACCACTCCTCCGTACGTACTGCAGACTCCGTCCCCTGGTAGGATGGAGGGGAAAGTCCCCGGAAGACAGTCATCCAATTGGCCCCGGGGTTTGGCTGTGGGGCCGGGGCTTGCTGGGCTCTGAAGGCCTCCAGGATGGCCGTCAGTGTTTGCCCCATCTCCGTCTGCTGGAACGGAACTGGTGCTGGCGGAGTCAGGACCACATTCAGAGCCTGAGGTGTCCCCTGCTGCGATGTAGGGTTCGTCGCAGGCTACAAGTAAAAATTCCATTTGTTAGAGAGCGAATGAATGGGATTTAAGAAGAGTTAGGATGGACTTTCGCATGTGATTTCCCTCATGGGCACACCACTGCTTCCGCTGCTAGTTTGTCCGCAAACTAAGCTCGCACGGGGGTGGCCCAAGGTTTTTGTGGACTACTTCTCTTTCGATCGAGGTCCGCTCTGATACCACTTGTAAGACCCTTTTTTTTTTTCTTTTTCAACCACTGGGGTCTTAGCCCAGAATTGCCGCTTTGCAGTGGCACCGACTCACGGGAAGGCAACCGCTACAAAACGCCAATTCTGCCGGCCCTTTTCGATCACAAGAGAGAGAAGCATTTATACAAAAATATAAACAAGTCCACAGAAATATGTAAATAAAAGTGAAATCATAACCAGTCCATCAATAGTAATAATAGGAAAATAGATAAATGGGCTCGAGCCCAGTACATCAGAGTCCTCACTACAAGTCACTCATCGCGGAAGCTAAGAAAATACTAATCACTCACGGAGCTGGTCGCAGGTGCACCGGTGCTAGACTGTCCCACCTCCATGCGCACCGTACTCCGCTGGTGCTGGTCCCTGTCTCCCATCCGGAGCTCCTGTAATGTTTGGTTCGAAAACCATTAGTCATAAAGACTAAGCCCTATCATCCCCTACCCCTCCCACCACGGCTCCTAAGCACCGGGCGGAGAGGAGGAAAGGGAAGCTACAAAAGTGGAGAATAATCAAGCAGGTGACGGTGGGCCTAACTAGCAAGTTATAACAGGTGAACAGTGTAAATGTTGTAATAGGTAGAGCAATTAATAAGTAGCAAATTGTATAAAAAGGGCAGCTGGAGAACAGTAAGTAAACAAACAAGTAAGTAAGTATGTAACCTTAACTTATATGAATGCCCATACAAACTTATAAGTTAAGGGATCTTCTGCAAGGCTCCCATTGTATAAAAAGTCCCATACCGATTTATACGTTGGGGTGTCGGTTGTATGCAATTATGAGTGTAGTGATATGCTATGCCATGATTCATGTAAGTGCAACACACGCACACGACTCTATACGCACAGACCTTAGTTCCCCCTGTTCGGGCAGCTAGCTTCACTCCCAGGAACCTCTGTAGTGGCAAACGGAGACAGTGGGTCGGGCCCCCCACTCCTAGGCGGGCATCCACACTACCAGGCCTAGCCCTTCCGTACGCCCCTAGAAGAACACAACCTAGAGTATCCGCGTACTACTGCTGGCTGTACCCACCAGACTTTCTTTGGCTAAGTGTCCCACACCGCCGAGTCAGTGTACCGATGTCGGTGTGAACGACAATCAGATACCGAAGACCCACCACCTTTATTCTGTACTCCAACCCTCGAGCCCTCGGCCCCCCGGACAGTCCGTCCGTGCATCTACCTTCAGAGCTACTGTCTAAAAGCAACCAAACCAATTATTCTACCTTCCTAGCTACCGAGGTGTGTGTATGTGCAACCCTAGTTATACTAGTTGCTCTTTCAATTTATTATTCCTATGGTTTACGTTAGCCCAGGACTGCCCCCGGTATACCCCGTGAAGGGCTCTCAAGGGGCACTAGGAACCAAGACGGCGGCATTACGGCCCGAAGTTTCCTTTCGCAAGGCACTTATTATTATTGGTTGATCTCCCTTAACCCGATCCTCTTTTAGTTACTCTAGTTCTAACCCTAGAGTATTAAGACTCTTCCTCTTCTTCCCGGGATGGACGATCTTTCGTCGTTCCCGTACTCCCTTATCCTAAACAGTCTCACACTCTACTTATCCTGACTTCCCATGATGAACTCAATCTCAGCTTGCCCTACCAACCATCAATTATCAGAATTCCGTGGTTCTACTACATGCAAACCATCCTAAGCTATATGAGGTACACAAGGGGAGGTACACCAAATTATCTTCCAAATCTCCTATAATATTTACTGGAGGTCTACCATATCACAATTTGTCTAAATCCAGAAACTTATAATTTTCCTAATTAATCTGATATTTATTTAATTTTCCCAACGGACGGGCCATGGGCCATTTTAAACATGAACTACATGATCCTCCTAAGTAATGGCTACTCAAAAATCATGATCATTAAATAACAGCAAGATAACCTCAAATACAAATTTCCAGAATTTTACATAAAGTATTTAGCCTCTAAATAATTTATCCAGTATAATCACGTTAATTCTATGTAATGAAGGAAGTACTGAAATTACTCATTGGAAAATTATAGAAAAATTACTAATCAGTAGTATGGTATAAAAAAGATCTTTGTGCAAAGAATCATAATTTTACTGGCTTGCTAAACACCACTAAAGATTTAATCAAAAAATCAAGGTAAAACATACTTAATGAAGCAAGCCATAGAATTAAACTTCCAAAAATCCCATAAAAATTCCCAGAGATTTAAAACCATAATAAACGTTTTCTGTCTAAATTTCATCAGTTTCCAGGAAGTGTGTGTTCCATAATAAATTTTCTAAGCAAATCAAACAAGCTACTAAATCGTTAATGAAGTACCCAAAATAATAATCTTAAAATTCATAGTAAAATATCCAGAGCTTGTACCATCCCTATAATTCACTCTACCCAAATCTCAACACTTTTCAATGTGACTTAGTGTCAATTCCTATCTCTACAAGTTTTACACCCTAAACTAGGGTTAGGTTTTTAGGTATCCCAACGGTCTCCAAATCTACTAAGATTTCATCCAGAGAACTATATTGACCCTATGGTTCTCTTCACTCGATTTCGGGTCAATCCAAGGTCATTTGACCCATGACCTTCACAAACCACCAAGATCCATCCTTAGGGTTTGGCCTTGGTTCTTAGGGCAAACTTACCCCGATCCACCTCAAACTCTATGAGGGGGGGTGCTAGAGAATATTACTAGCCAGTGGTAAAAATCTCAGCCTCTGTTGAGCTGATCTGACCACTTAAATCTCAAAAGTGCACTTTTAACCTAAGACCCTTTATTAGGGCAAAACTTAGGGTTGATCGTTTCTAATCCAAACCATCTCCAAATGAGATGAAAACTTATACAGAACCTTATGGTGAACCCAGGGACCACTCACCAAAATTTGGGAGGGTTTGGAAATAATTTAACCATCTAATTAAATTAAACTAGGATTATTGAATTTTTCTCAAAACTATAGAAAAATATTTCCCAAAAATTCTCATTTTTGGATAGCACCTAGATATAGTTAAGATTAGGCCACACCCCAAATTTCAAGTCATTTTGATGACTGGTTTAGAGTGGGGAATTTTTCTAAGGTCCAGACGGCCCTTTGGATAGACCTCACCAAAAATAGTGCTATGGTCTAACCAGGATTCTAAATCGAGTGAAATTAATTTTAAACTAAACTAGACATCAAGGGCTACATTTTCTATGTTGACCACTTTTCCTGTAGGAGCCTCTAGATATTTTTCCCAAATTATTGAAAGTGACAAATACTTTCATTCAGAAATTACTTCACAAATAAAATCTAATTAAATGGCACTGTTCATCTTCTTCTACAGCCCGAAACAGAGCCCTGAAAACCTAATTTCCTGTAGCTTTTCCAAGCAATTTCCCGGCCATCCATCCATCTCCCAGGCCGGCCACCACCACCACCACCTCTGTTGAGGTGAGGGCTATCGTCGGGCGGCGGCACGGCCGCCGGAGAGGCGGTTTCCGGTGAACCCGCCACCATGAAATTTTCGGAAAACCACAAATACGCTCACCCGATCTGGCTCTTTTGAGCCCGATATCTCTCCTAACGATTTCTAAGATCTATCCGCAGAAGAAGAGGGAGGGGAGGACCTTGTTCGCGGGCTGAAGGTGTGCAGAGCGTCGGGAAGCCATTGGCGTGGTGGTGGCGTCGCCGGAAGTTCTTCAACAGCAAGGGGGAAAATCTGAAACAGTTTGAGGGAGAGTGTAACCTTTTCCTCTTGCTCTTAGGAGTCTTTTATAGATCAGCAAGTGGGGAGGGGAAAGGATGAAACGTCCGCGGCCATTAATAATTCCCTTAATGACGTTTCGGTTATGACGAATGGCAGTTGAAACGCTGGAGATGAAGAGGTGCTCGCCAGGTGGAGATTTCCTATTGGACCAACATTTCCTTAATTATTTAAATAATTAAAGTAGGAAACGGCCCATAAATACCCTTGGTTTTCATTCCCATAATCAGAATTTATTATGGCGTCGGTTACGGAAATTTCCAGTCTGGCTGTCGTTTTGGCCTTGGTCACGGGCGTGACACATAGGTCACGGGCGTGACAGGCCCGGTTAGCTAATTCTGGGTTCGACGATCGTCGAACTGAGATCGACGATCGTCGAAGGGTGGTCACGGGCGTGACACCCGGGTCACGGGCGTGACTGGCCCGTGTGGCCAAATTCTGGGTCGACGATCATCGAATTGGGATCGACGATCGTCAAGCGTGGTCACGCCCTATGTCACGGGCGTGACATTGAGGGTCACGGGCGTGACGTGCCTGGTGACTAATTCTGGGTCGACGACCATCGAACTGAAATCGACGATCGTCGAACATGGTCACGCCCTATGTCACGGGTGTGACATTGTGGGTCACGGGCGTGACATGCCCGTGTGGCCAATTCCTGGCCGATGACCGTCGAACTGAAATCGACGATCGTCGAAGGTAGTCACGCCCTACGTCATGGGCGTGACATTGCGGGTCATGGGCGTGACATGCCCGTGTGGCTAATTCCTGGCCGACGACCGTCGAACTGAAATCGACGATCGTCGAAGGTAGTCACGCCCTACGTCACGGGCGTGACATTGCGGGTCACGGGCGTGATAGGCCATGAGGCAGATTCCGCGCCCGACGATCGTCTAAGTGAAATCGACGATCGTCGAAGGAGTCACGCCCCCAAGTCACGGGCGTGACGGGTCGGTCACGGGCGTGACCAACCCGTGACCCGAATTCTTGGTCGCTTTATTTCGATTTCTGGGCTCCCCAGGGTTCTACCACAACCAACCGACTCCTAGGGGTCTAGCCGGAAATGGGATGTTACAATTAGCTAGGTGAAAGCATGACAATGGTAGCAACTCAAGACTTAGCTCTAGAGAATACACAATGTCCACCGAGGACCCCTGCCCTGCCAGCTAGATGAAAGCCTAACAGCGGGAGAAGCTCGGGACTTAGATCAAGAGCAACCATCATGTCCACCGAGGATCCCTTCCCTGCTAGCTAGATGAAAGCCTAACAGCGGGAGAAGCTTGGGACTTAGCTCAAGAGCAACCACAATGTCTATCGAGGACCCATACCCTGCCAGCTAGATGAAAGCCTAACATCGGGATTTTCTCGGGGTCTGGGTGGACTCTCTCGAGTAACATACAACCCTGCCAGCTAGATGAAAGCCTGACAGCAGTATCTGCTCAGGGTCTGGTTAGACACTCTCAAGTAACATCCATCCCTGCAAGCTAGATGAAAGCCTACAACGGGATCTGCTCGGGGTAGGGGTAGACTCTTTCGAGTGACATCCATCCCTGCCACCAAAATGAATGCCTGATAGCAGGATCTGTTCGGGGTCCTGGTAGACTCTCTCGAGTGACATCCATCCTGCTAGCTAGATGAAAGCCTGACAGCGGGATCTACTAGGGGGGGGGGGGGTTCGGGTAGACTCTCTCGAGTGACATCCAACCCTGCCAGCTAGATGAAAGCTTGACAACAGGTGAAAAAGGGGGATAAGCTCTGAATAACTCTAGAGGGGGGGGGGGGTGAATAGAGTTTTTCAAATACCTTTTTAACTTTTTACAAATATGATGTTCAGTAATAAAATAGGTGATTAGTAATAACTATGAAATGTTAATATAAATAAGGAAAAGCTACACTAAGATATCACAACACAATGCAAAAGAAAAACATCAAGCAACACAGACAACACAAGAACTTTATAGTGGTTCTCCAACTGGGTACGTCCACTCTTCTACCACCCTTGGTAGGAATCCACAACAGGTTTTGATCAGGTGTCTGCCACCACAATATATATTTTCAGGGAGATATAAAAACCCTTTGAGCTTTTGATCAGGTGCCCAAAAACCAAACTCAAGTCTTTTGGAAGGTGACTTGTGAACCAGCCTAACTTTTGAAGGGAGTTAAAACCCAATATAGTAGGGTGAGGAGTAAAGTTATGAGAGTCTTCTCTTTTCTCAAAAGCAATTTGAGAAGACTAAGAGTTGATTCCAGATCTTGTCAAAGCTCCCCCTAAGATTTAGATGAGTTCAGGAAGAGAAGCTTTGTTCAAGGTGAGAAGGACTTCAACTTGAGAAAACTAGATCCAGGAGCATTAGACAGATTGAGCTGTATTGTCTCAGCAAGTTACTGATGAGAAGATGAAGAAGACTCTTGATTTCTTTTTGTTCTTCTTCTTCTATCTTCTTTAGAGCACTGTGAGAGATTAAGATTGAGAGCTGCTTGAAAGTATTCTGCTCTTGTGAAGGATGTCTCTCTGCAATTTTTCTTTGCTCTGTAAAAACTATGAACTCGAGAACTCTGATTTTTTTCTCTTGCTATTATTATTGTTAAGTTGTTCTCTCTGTCTCTGTATATGTCAAAAACGATGACCAATCTTCCTTAGAATTTTTAAATCCTGTAATTAATGTTATGCTGGAAAACTGGGAAGGAAAATGATTAGCATGCCTGTCAATATTCCTTTCCTCATCTGTCCCGAGAAATATGTCAAATAAATCCTCTGATGAATACCATAATCAATGCTGCCAGGAACAGCTATATTCATAGGGAATATAAGAATTGATTACCTAGGGAATTTTTGACTTAGAATAATAATAGAGAGAACATCTAAGGAAAGAACAAGAATCAAACAGCTTACAGAATTCATCGACCAATAAATAGATCTCGTCGAGCTGCACTCAGAGATCGTCGACCTCAAAATCTTGTTCTTTGACCTGACCTCTGCGAACCAAACACTGAAAATAATTAACTGATTCTGTGCTCCAAGTTCGTCGACCATAGAATCTGTTATGTACTGAAAGATCGTTGACCACAGAACTTGAATCAACAGAAATAGTCGAGCTGAGAGACTGACAGAGAGAAAGCGTCGACCATAGAATAAATCCTTCTGATGAATATTGTTGACCTGAACTCTAAGTTCTTCGAGCTGAGTTCGACGAACATCAAACTAATTTCTAGACAGCTGAAAAACTTCTAAGTCTTGAATCTGAAGCTCTCATCAGGTAGGTCCATGAGGATAGAAACTAGAGGAATGTCCTAAGACATAGAATGAAAATCAATGACCCTAACTATACAACATGGGTCAACAAACCTGAGAAGTGAACCTAGCCCAAATCAAAACAGGGGTTCCAACACTCTCCCCCTATTTGGGTGAGGTTACTTCAAAGACAAATAAAAACAGAAACGTAGCAAAAAATATTGAGCTGAAAGAATAAAAAAGCTATCAGCAATAGATAAGATCTATGGTACAGATATTGTTCAAAACATTAAAACAGACAGAAAATAAATTTAAGGATCCTTGGGAGGGGCAGAAGATTTAGCAAATATGATTGTTCGGTTGGGATTGATTTCTTCTTTCAAGGTCATCTTCATGTCTGCATCTCCAAGGGTCTTTTGAGCTACAACCCTTGGAAAACTGCTTCAGGATGGAGGTTCATATATTCATCTGCATTGAATAACTTTCCCACCTGATATCTTTCAAGTTCTTTCTTCCTGTAGGAAGACATGGTATAAAATTGAGTAATATCTTTACCTTCTTCTCTGACTTTCCTGATTTGGGATAGAGCAACCAGCTCATTTAATCTAGCCATTCTAGTATTAGGATCCATTTAAGGATCCTAAGCTACAATTGGAGGGCTTTAAGGGCTTTTGCATCTTTTAGGAGGGGAAGAGGTTCTTGGGAGGACTTGAAAGCTTTACAGGAGGAGGAGCATGGCTTATGGAAGAGGAATGATGTTGCTGATGAGGATATCTACTTATAGAGGACTGATGGGTTCTTCCTTGCCTTTGATAGGTTTGAGTAACTGAAGAGGATCTTTGGCTAGCAATTCCAGTTGCACATGCAGTTGGAGGAGGAGGAGGACCTATCTCTTCCTTTTTTGGAGGAGGAGGGGGAGAGTATCTCTTTGACTTCTTCCTTGCTTTCTGTTCGTTCTTTGACAATTTCAACTAATGAGGCATTCCTGGATATGGTTTGATATTGTTCAGAATATAGAAGGGAATGTCATGAGAAGGGTTAGGTTTAAGAACAGGTAGAGGAGCTTTCTTCTTAAGATTTCTCTTCTTAGAACTGGGAACATCATCTTCATCATCATCATCAGATTCTTGAAAAACATACAAATCATCAATTTCTTTCAACTGTTCTGCGATGATTTTGGAAGAAGGAGCCTGAGGAGCAGGGGATTGAACTTGAGCGTGGAGAAGCACTTCTGCAGGAGAGGAAACAATAGGAACTGATACAATCATAGGAGCATCTTCTGAGTCCTCAGATAGAAAAGAATCAAGGTCAGGCATAGGAGAGTCATCCATCACAAAAATGGGAGGAGACATAACCTTTGGCTCAGCCACTGATACCTTTTCACAAACAACTGTATCTGGCTTCAAAATCACTTCTAGACTGGCCTTAATAAAAGCTGTCACCTCAGAACTTGCAGGAGATGAATAACATACAATGGCCTTATCAGATTTTGCTTCTATTATAGGGAGATGGCTAAAGAATAAATAATCAAAAGAATTTAATAAAACAGCCAAATCCGCTGTGGGATTGATGAAACAATCACCAACAGTCAGGATTTCTAGCAAAAATACATCAACTTCTGCTACAGCTGACCACTCAGTCTCTTGAACTGTTACTGCTGCTGCACAAACTACATATGAAACTATTGCTGCGGCACAAACTACATCTTAAACTGCTGCTGCTGCTGCTACTGCTTCTTCATCAAGCATCTACCCCTGCATGGTTTCAGGAGGTATTGAAGCCAGGCTCTTGGTTGAAGAAGAAGGGAGGATAGAAGAGGTAGACATGAGGGCAGCAAGGGAATTAATGGAGGCAGCAAGAGGTGCAATTTCCTCTGCTATGAGTTTCTTCAAGAGAGGGGTGAGAAGAGTTATGAGGGTAGAGATGAAGTTGTTGTCCAAAATAGATGGACGAGGGGTTGATGATGGAATGACAGCAGGAGGACAAATGGAATCAGTCATGATTTCATCCTGGATGGAGAGAGATGATGGAGGGATGACAAGTGGGGTAGGGATGTGAGGTGGTGCTCCAGGTGGTGAGGATGATGGGGAAAATGATGGGGTTTGATGGTAAGGAATGTGTTGAGGGGATTGGTGAGGGGATGATCCTGGGGTTATAAGGTCAAAGTATGGAGATAGCAATATGTTGGATGATGAAATATTTTGAAGATGAGGAGGAAGAGGGGAATGAGGAGGTGAAGGAACAGATGAAGGGATATCTTAAACCAGTGGAGGAGAGGTTATGACCACCCTTGTGCTTTTAGAAGCAATTGAAGAGGATGGAGCCTTTGAAGGCTTTGAGATGGTCCTCTCCCATCTGTCAAACAAGGCAGATGTCAGCCTCTTGGAGGCATTGCTGAATACAGTCGGGGAGACTAATAGTTCATCAGCCTTGGCCTTCAAGAACAGACCCAAAATCCTTGCCAAATTCACTTCCTTCTTGAAATTCTTCCTTCTAATCAGATCAAACAGCACCTGTCCCCAGTTAACTTTCTTTTTGTTAACTAAGGCACACATTACAAGGAACTGATGCCTTGTAATATAATCATGAGCAGTGTGTTTCCCGAACAGCACCTTGCCCACAACATCGGCCAAAAACTTGTAAGTGGCAGACAAGTTCTTCTTTAATAACTTATTAGGGTTTCCGTTAGAGTGACCCATCATAATCAACATATTCTCAAACTCAGAAGCATCTAATTAAATATCATCTATTCCATTTATAAAGCCGAAAATTTCAGAAAGAACTGCAGGAGATAAAGTAACTTGAGTCCCTGAGATGGAGCCGATCATTTCTGTTTCTGAAGAGGTGGACGAATAAAACCATTCACGAATATCTGCCACCGGCAGCCTTATCCTGGTAGTCATGAGTTGCTTCAGATTTTGATCCTCAAAGAGCTGGAGAATATCTGTGAAGATCTTGTCTGAGTGATTGAAAGAATCGAAGTCAATATCAAACCCAGTGTCATACTTCTTTGTGGCGAGAGAAAATCCAGAGGAGGCCATGGTTCAGGGAGAATCTCTTGCAAGAGAAATATCGATCAAGTGCAAAAGGAACTTCTGAAAGCGCGGGATAGAGCTCGAAGAAGAAAGCCTAATAAAGGTTTTCAGAATATGAATCGACACGCTCAGCCCGGCGAAAAATAAAAAATTCTTTGATCTCAGGTCGACGAAAATTTCCTGAAGAGATAAATTCGTCGATCTCAGACTAAAGAGATGGATATATTTCATCGTCCTAAGAAATATTTCCTGAAGCAGGATAGTCGATCTCTGGTCGACGAAACTGACTTCACACAGAGATTTTGCCGATCTCCGATCGACGAACTTCCAACGAAAAGTTTGCACATCGTTGATCTCAGGTCGACGAATTGTTTCATGATCGTTT
This sequence comes from Platanthera zijinensis, assembly GCA_039513925.1. Classification (NCBI taxonomy): domain Eukaryota; kingdom Viridiplantae; phylum Streptophyta; class Magnoliopsida; order Asparagales; family Orchidaceae; genus Platanthera; species Platanthera zijinensis. The sequence continues at coordinate 155,735,474 of CM077084.1, read as the reverse complement.
AACACTAAGGACAAATTTAAAATCAAGCCTTTCCATTTATCATTCCTAACTGATTCATAAAGAACAGATGTTTGGATTCATCTAAGGGCTTGGTGAAAATATCTGCCCTTTGCAAATCAGTGGAGATAAATTCAAGACTAATTTTCTGCTTGTCTACACAGTCTCTTATGAAATGATGTCTTATGTCTATATGGTTTTTCCTAATATGATGCACTGGATTATGTGCTATGGATATAACACTGGTACTATCGCAAAAAAAAGTTGAATTATTTAGATCGAAACCATAATCCAGGAGTTGATTTTGTATCCACAAAATCTATGAACAGCAACTACCAACTGCCATATATTCAGCCTCAGCAGTTGATGTGGACACAGATTTTTGCTTCTTGCAAAACCAGGACACAAGTCTATCACCAAGGAACTGACATTTTCCTGTAGTGCTTTTCCTGTCCACTATACATCCAACATAGTCAGCATCAGAAAATCAAGTAAGCTCAAATGATGACTCTGTTGGATACTAGATTCCTAGATTAGGTCATCCCTTTATATATCTTAAAATCCTTTTTAGCAAAATAAGATGAGATTCCTTAGGGCTCACTCTGAACCTAGCATAAAGACATGTAGCAAACATGATGTCTGGTCTACTTGCTGTGAGATAAAGTAAGGATCCAACAATGGCCCTATACCTGGTCTGATCAACTGGTTTTTCATGTTCATCAGAGTCTATCACAACATTGGTAGCCATGGGAGTTTTCATTGATGAGGCATCAGCCATCCCAAATTTCTTAATAAGCGCATTTGCATATTTAGATTGGGAAATGAGTATGCTATCAGGGGATTGCTTCACTTGTAGAACAAGGAAGTATGATAGCTCTCCCATGCTACTCATCTCAAACTTTGAATGTATTAGATCAGAGAATCGTCTGCATAGTTTGGGATCAGTAGAACCAAAAATGATATCATCTACAAATATTTGTACTATCAAAATTTTATCATGATGCAACTTAGTAAAAAGAGTCCTATCTAACATGCCTCTAGAGAACTTGTGTTCTAAAAGCAAGCTAGCTAAGGTTTCATACCAAGCTCTTGGAGCTTGCTTTAGACCATAGAGAGCTCTATGTAATTTGAAAACATATGAGGGATGAGTTAGAGAAATAAAACCTGGAGGTTGTTCAACATAAACCTCTTCCTTTAGCTCTCCATTCAAGAAAGCACTCTTGACATCCATCTGGTAGACTTTGAACTTCTTAAAAGCAGTATAAGCAAGAAAAATCCTGATTGTTTCTAGACTTGCAACAGGAGCAAAGTTTGATCTTAGTCAATGCCTTCCTCTTGCCTATAGCCTTGAGCAATAAGCCTAGCCTTGTTTCTCACAATCACACCTTGGGTATCAAGCTTATTTCTGAATACCCACTTGGTTCCAATTACTGGATAACCTTTGGGCCTTGGAACCAAGTCCCAAACTCTGCATCTCTCAAATTAATTGAGCTCCTCTTGCATAGAAATAATCTAGTGTGGATCTTGCTCAGTATCTTTGATGGATTAGGGCTCAACTTGAGAGAGGAAACAGACATGCATCACATCTTGGTTGAGTTGATGCCTTGTCTATACACCTACTCACATGTCACCTATCACTTGGGATCTAGGGTGATCCCTTAGTGTGACAAGGTTAGTGGGTGGAGTTGGTTCAGCAACAACATTTGGAATAAATTCCTCTTGTGGAATAATGTCTGCTGTTGGATGTGGTTCAACCACTTCCAAAATATCTTCTTCATTATCTTCATCAGCTTGTGGAGGAGGATGTGATAAAACCTTTTGTGTAAGGTTTAACTCACCCAATTTCTCACAAAAGTGAGGTACCTGCAATAAATCTGAGGTAGAAGAATCCTTCTCCTTATAAAACATGTTAGCTTCATCAAATGAAATATGTACAGATTCTTCCATTTTAAAGATGATTTATTGAATACCCTATAGGCCTTGTTATTTTGGGAATATCCAAGAAAAATTCTCTGTAGCTTTAGCTTCAAACTTTCTAATGTGTTTCTTATTATTGTTATGAATGAAACATCTACACCCAATGATTCTAAAGTAATCAATTTTTGGTTTCTTCCCTTTGAGTAATTCATAGGGGGTCTTACCCTTAAGTTTGTTTATCAAACTCCTATTCAACACATAGTTTGTTGTACTCACAGCCTCTACCCAAAAGGATATGGGAATGTGTGCATCTGCAAGCAATGTTCCTGCAAATTCAATGAGGGTTCTGTTTTTCCTTTCTGCTACCCCATTTTGTTGAGGAGTTTTAGGAGCAGAAAAACAATGTCTGATACCTTCCTCCTCACAAAATCTTTGCATGAGAAGAGATTCAAACTCAGTACCATGATCACTTCTGATCAATGCAACTGGAGTAGAATTTTCAATACTTATGCTCTTAAGAAAGTCTATAAGGACTTTAAAGTTATTTGACTTATTTTTCAAGAAGAACACCCAAGAGAATCTAGAGAAGTCATCTACATAACTAGAGTGTAAGACTTCCCCCCTAAGCTTTGTACATCAATGGGTCCAAAAAGATCCATATGTAGTAAGTACAAAATCTTAGGTGAGTCACTCCTATTAATTTACTTAATGCTATTTTTAGTTTGCTTGCCTTCTTGACAAGTCTTGTATTGGCTTTCCTTTTTGTAGGGGCCAGAAGGCAATCCTCTTACAAGGTTGTCCCTAGATAGCTTAGAGATGTTCTTAAGGTTAACATGACCTAGTCTCTTATGCCAAAAAATGTTATTTTTACTAACTTGATTGAATAAGCATATTTCTGAGCTAGCAGATTTAAAGTTTACTAGGTATATGCTACCTTGTATAATTCCTGTTAAAACAGTTTGATTGTTTGAAGAAATAATACATTTGGAGTTAGTTAAGCAAACCTGATAACCTACATCACATAACTGACTTATGGATATTAGGTTATGCTTGAGACCATTTACATATGCCACCTTTTTGAAAGTGATAGCTCCACTGTTGAAGTCTCCATAGCCTTCAGTTTGTCCAAAGCTGGAATCTCCAAAGATTACTCTTGGACCTAGCTTTGCCTTGAAATTGATGAGGCTGTCCTTGCATCCAGTCATGTGCTTTGAGCACCCACTATCCAGATACCACTTATTCTGAGTGAAAGGATAGTTCTTCACCTACAAGGAAACAAGTTAGATGTTCTTGAGAAAGTCTATAAGGACTTTAAAGTTATTTGACTTATTTTTCAAGAAGAACACCCAAGAGAATCTAGAGAAGTCATCTACATAACTAGAGTGTAAGACTTCCCCCCTAAGCTTTGTACAACAATGGGTCCAAAAAGATCCATATGTAGCAAGTACAAAATCTTAGGTGAGTCACTCTTATTAATTGACTTAATGCTATTTTTTGTTTGCTTGCCTTCTTAACAAGCCTTGCATTGGCTCTCCTTCTTGTAGGGGCCAGAAGGCAATCCTATTACAAGGTTGTCCCTAGATAGCTTAGAGATGTTCTTATGGTTAACATGACCTAGTATCTTATGCAAAAAAATGTTATTTTTACTAACTTGATTGAATAAGCATATTTCTGAGCTAGCAGATTTAAAGTTTACTAGGTATATATTACCTTGTCTAATTCCTGTTAAAACAGTTTGATTGTTTGAAGAAATAATACATTTGGAGTTAGTAAAGCAAACCTGATTACCTACATCACATAACTAACTTATGGATATTAGGTAATGCTTGAGAACATTTACATATGCCACCTTTTTGAAAGTGACAGCTCCACTGTTGAAGTCTCTATAGCCTTCAGTTTGTCCAAAGATGGAATCTCCAAAGATTACTCTTGGACCTAGCTTTGCCTTGAAATTTATGAGGCTGTCCTTGCATCTAGTCATGTCCTTTGAGCACCCACTATCCAGATACCACTTATTATGAGTGAAAGGATAGTTCTTCACCTACAAGGAAATAAGTTAGATGGTCTTGACCCAGGTCACCTTGGGTTCCTGTATCTTTTCATATGAAAAACTAAAATGTAAGAGTATTCAGGTTGGCTTTTATAACCTAAGGGGTGAAATCTTCTCGGAGGAATTATCCATTGGGTGAATGGATTGATGTTCTCCCTAGGTTGGTTAAGATTTTTATTAAAGTTTCTGTTAGAGTTAGAGTTTTTGTAATAATGATCTGGGATTGACAAACTTTGGTGAGTTCATCGACCTGAGCTCGACAAATTTGGATAAGATCTTCGATCTCTGCTCAAAGAATGAAGGTATTCATTCTCAGGGCACCAATATGGTCGAAGAACCAGACTGGTTTCGTCGATCGTAGGTCGAAGAATAATTGTTGTTATGGTTGGTGTTCAGAGTTCGTCGTTCTGAGGTCGATGAACTGTTCACATTTTATCGATCTGAGTTCGACGAAAACTGTTGAACATTGTTGTAGTTGTTTTTCTTCTTATTCTTGGATTTTTGTTTTAGTTCCATTTGCTTTAATACTTCATTTAATTTGTTTACTTGTTCAATATTCATCTCTCCCTTATCTGAAATGAAATTTATAGGTTTAGATACGTGATTTTTCTGGATTATAGGTGGTTCACTAGAAGATGCACCTAGTCCTAGTTTACTGTTATTTGCCCTAACATTTAGAGTACTAGTTATATCTAACAGTTGTAAGCTTCTACCATTGAGAGATTCTTCTAATTTCTTGGCCTTACTTAGTTCAGATTTTAGGAAAATAATTTGTTCATTTGTTGAGTTAAGTTCAATTGTTAGTTTAGTATTTTCAGCAATGTGCTTGTCTTGATCAATTAATCTTTCTCTAAGAAGTTTGATTTCCTTCTCAAAGCCTATTAGATCTAAGCATAGGTTTCTAAACTCAGTTTTAAATTCTTCTGAATTAAAATCATAAGATGCAATTACCTGGTCTTCTGCAGACAGAGTTTCTTCATCATCTGAAGCTTCAGCATCTGACTGACTGCTGGAAGTATCAATTGCCATTAGGCAAACCTCTTTTTCCTTCTCTTCTTCTTCATCATCACTGGAGCTGGTAGAGGATGACTCTTCCTCTGTGTCACTCAAGGTTTCTGCAACAAACCCTTTCTCCTTCCTCTTGTGTTTGCTGGAGGAGGGCTTGTTGTGATGAGTTCTTCTTGAATCCTTTTCTCTTCTCCTATCCTTTTTCTGAGCTTTTGGACACTCTGAGATGAAATGTCCAGGCTTCCTGTAACCAAAGCAGACAATTTCTTTTGAAGAGGTCTTGTCATACCTTGGCTTGACATCTTGCCTAGTTGACTTTCTTTTGAAGTCCTTCTTTGCTATTTTGAAGAATCTTTTGGCAAAGAGACTCATCAGCTCTTCATTGACTGGAGTCCCTTCAAATTCCTCAGCAGCCTTGAATGCAATGTTTTGCTCCTTCCTGGTAGGTGTTGGAGTCTTCTATTCAGCTGCTGCTTCTCTGGTCTTCATTAGTTGCTCATAGGATTTGAGCTTTCTAAGGGGTGACTCAGTTGATATTTCTGTCATACTTCTGGCTTCTTTAATTTGCCAGATCCTTAAATCCCATGAGCTAGAGAAGCACATGAGGATTTTATCATTTACTTCTGTCAGAGTGATGTCCTTGTCTAAGATCCTTAGCTCATTGATGATTGAGCAAAGACTGTTGTACATATCACATACTGACTCAGCTTCATCCTTTTTGAAATTCTCATACTGTGAGATGAGATTGGATATCCTATCCTTTCTCTCATCAGCAGATCCAGCCACCATCTGATTTAGAGAATCCCAGATAGCTTTGGCTGAAGTACACTTAGCCACCTTTTGAAAAATATCATCAGACATAGTATGAGCTAGGATATTCATGGCTTTGGCATCTGCAATCTTGGCTTTCCTCTGCGCATCTGTCTAATCTAGAGGTGGGACTGCACTCAGATTTGTTTAAGTTGAAGGAGTGGAGGCCACTGGAGTTTGTGGTTCTGTCAAGATTGAATTAAAAATGTATTCATCAATAGAGTTCATGTATAACTTTATTCTTACCTTCCAGATGGCAAACTTAGATAAGTTGCAAACTGGAGCTCTGGTGCTAGCATAATATTTGTTTTGTGACATGGTTTCAAATATGTAAGGAATAAGATTTAGTCAGAGATTATCTAAGGATCTTGGTTAGTCAAGGTGTTAGCCAGTTTAAATGAAAATGACTAACCTGCCTCTGATACCAATTGAAAGAAAAAGGGGGATAAGCTCTTACTAACTCTAGAGGGGGGGGGGGGGGTGAATAGAGTTTTTAAAATACCTTTTTAACTTTTTACAAATATGATGTAAAGTAATAAAATAGGTGATTAGTAATAGGCTATGAAATGTTAACAAAAATAAGGAAAAGCTACACTAAGATATTACAGCAAAATGCAAAAGAAAAACAGCAAGCAACATAGACAACACAAGAACTTTATAGTGGTTCCCCAACTGGGTACGTCCACTCTTCAACCACCCTTGGTACGAATCCATTACAGGTTTTGATAAGGTGTCTGCCACCATAATATCTATTTTCAGGGAGATATAACAACCCTTTGAGCTTTTGATCAGGTGCCCAAAAACCAAACTCAAGTCTTTTGGAAGGTGACTTGTGAACCAACCTAACTTTTGAAGGGAGTTAAAACCCAATATAGTGGGTTGAGGAGTAAAGTGATGAGAGTATTCTCTTTTCTCAAAAGCAATTTGAGAAGACTAAGAGTGGATTCCAGATCTTGTCAAAGCTCCACCTAAGATGCAGATGAGTTCAGGAAGAGAAGCTTTATTCAGGGTGAGTAGGACTTCAACTTGAGAAAACTAGATCCAGGAGCATTAGACAGATTGAGCTGTATTGTCTCAGCAAGTTCCTGGATGAGAAGATGAAGAAGACTCTTGATTTCTTTTTGTTGTTCTACTTTTATCTTCTTCAGAGCACTGTGAGAGATTAAGATTGAGAGCTGCTTGAAAGTATTCTGCTCTTGTGAAGGATGTCTCTCTGCAATTTTTCTATGCTTTGTAAAAACTATGAACTCGAGAACTCTGATTTTTCTTCTCTTGCTATTATTGTTGTTCAGTTATTCTCTCTATCTCTGTATATGTCAAAAACGATGAACAATCTTCCTTAGAATTTTGAAATCCTACAATTAATGTTTTGGTGGAAAACTGGGAAGGAAAATGATTAGCATGCCTGTCAATATTCGTTTCCTCTTCTGTCCCGTGAAATATGTCAAATAAATCCTCTGATGAATGCCATAATCAATGCTGCCAGGAACGACTATATTTATAGGGAATATAAGCATTGATTACTTAGGAAATTTATTACTTAGAATAATAATAGAGAGGGAACACCTAAGGAAAGAACAAGGAACAAACAGCTTACCGAATTCGTCGACCAGTGAACAGATCTCGTCGAGCTGCACTCAAAGATCGTCGACCTAGAAATCCTATTCTTCGACCTAAGCTCTGCGAACCAAACACTGAAAATAATTAATTGATTCTGTGCTCCAAGTTCGTCGACCATAGAATCTGTTCTTTACTCAAAGATCGTCAACCACAGAACTTGAATCAACAGAAATAGTCGAGCTGAGAGAATGACAGAGAGAAAGCGTCGACCACAGAATAAATCCTTCTGATGAATATCGTCGACCTGAACTCTAAGTTCTTCGAGCTGAGTTCGATGAACGTCGAACTAATTTCTAGACTGCCGAAAAACTTCTAAGTCTTGAATCTGAAGCTCTCATCAGGCAGGTCCATGAGTATAGACACTAGAAGACTGGCCTAAGACCTAAAATAAAAATCAATTACCCTAACTATACAACAAGGGTCAACAAACCTAAGAAGTGAACCTAGCCCAAATCAAAAAAAGGGTTCCAACAGCGAGATCTACTCAGGGTCTGGGTAGACTCTCTCGAGTGATATCCAGCAATGCAAGATAGATGAAAGCCTGGCAATGGGATCTGGTCGGGGTCTGGGTAGACTCTGTCGAGTGTCATCCAGCCCTACCAGCTAGATGAAAGCCTTAAAACGGGATCATCTCGGGGTTCGGGTAGACAATCTCGAGTGACATCCAACCCTGCCATCTAGATGAAAGCCTAAAAGTTGGATCTGCTCGGGGTCCAGGTAGACTCTCTTGAGTGACATCCAGCACTGTCAGCTAGATGAAAGCCTGGCAGTGGGATCTGCTCAGGGTTTGGGTAGACTCTCTCGAATGACATCCAACCCTGCCAGCTAGATGAAAGCCTGGCAGCGGGATCTGCTCGGGCTCCGGGTAGACTCTCTCGAGTGATATCCAACCCTACCAGCTAGATGAAAGCCTGACAGCGGGATCTGCTTGGGGTCTACTTTATGAAAATGGCCTGTCACAAATTTTATTGCAAGAAGTGTTGAAAGAACAAGATATTTCATATGTACCAAAGGGATATACATACATGATTCAAGGGTAGAAACAATTCAAGTCATCACCGCTCCAGGTGTGACTTAGGGTTTTGCCCTCCATATTCTGGAGGCGGTACCTTCCTGACCTCAATGCTTCTTTTATAATGTCTGGACCCTCCTAGTTGGATTGAGTTTTCCCACGACAACTGATCTTCCTGCTGCATCCACCCTTTTCAGGCCTAGGTCCCCTTCAACGAACTGTTTGATCCGGACGTGCTTGTCAAAGTACTTACCCGTCTTCCATTTGATCTCTTCTTGTCGGATGGCAGATAGATCGCCCAACTCCTCCACCATATCCAGGGAGAGCCACAACTCATCCTCTATCTCAGCTCGCCACTCTTCTCTTCCTTCCTCTACCTCAACTACCCGAGGTATCCGGACCACGAACTCTATGGGGAGCATTGCTTCGCAGCCATGGGAGAGCTTGAATGGGGTCTCCCCCATACTATATTGGGAGTAGTCCTCAGGGCCCAAAGGATCGAAGGGAGCTATTCCACCCAGCTCCCCTTCAAGTTTTCTACCTTCTTCTTTAAGAGGTTCACGATGATCTTATTCGCTACATCCACCTGCCCGTTGATCCTAGGATGATGGACCGATGCGAACCCGGGATCAATCACAAGTTGGCCATAAAAACTGATAAACTCGATGCTGGCAAACTGCGGTCCATTGTCTATGACAATGGCTTGAGGTAATCCATGTTGACAGATGATCTCCCCTCATACAAAATTTCTGATTACCTGGGAGGTTATCTTGGCTAGCACCTTCACCTCCAACTACTTAGAAAAAAAGTCAATCATGACTAAAAAGAATCTCCTCTGCCCACTGGCCTGAGGGAAGGGTCCTACCATATCCATTACCCAGATGACGAAGGGACAGGGCGCCATGATGTTCGTAAGTCGCTGAGATGGCAATAGTTGGAGAGGGGCAAACAATTGGCACTGGTGGCATTTCTTTGTGAACTCAGCGGCATCCTGGCTTAGGGTCGGTCAGAAGTACCCTTGCCAGACTATCCTCCCCTCCATGGTTCTTCTCCTCGAGTGGCTCCCGCATTCTACAGAATGGACTTCTTCCAAGATCCTCTGGATTTATCCCTCCGCTACGCAACGTGCCAACAACCTTGAGAGAGTCTTTCTATACAGCTTCCCACCGTGCATCAAATAGTATGCCAACTTATACTTGAAGCGATTTCTATCCATATCTTCCAGTAACTCCCTTGTAGACAAAGAGGTTGCAAAAGGATCCATCCACGAAAGGCGTTGGTCCACCTCCATCAGATCTCCCTCTTCGATGGAAGGGCAGAATAAGTCGGTGAAAGTATCTCCCACTCGGCGTCCGTGCTTGGACAATAGACCCACCTGCTCGTTTTCCTTCCACAGTACGCACGGGATGGAGAATGTCTAAAACGTGCTGATGACGCTCTTCAACTTGTCCAAGTACAATTGGAGAGTGGGCTCCCTTGCCTCAAACTCCCCATTGATCCGGGAGGTCACCACCATGGAATCAGTGAGTATTTCCACATCATGCACCCCCAGCTCCGTAGCAAGACGCAACCCTGCTATCACCGCCTCATACTCAGTCTAAATGTTGTTAATGGGGAAGTGGATGACCACCGTCTGATTTATCTTTGTTCCTTGGGGGCTTTCTAGGATCACGCATACCCCCAAGGAATGCCTTCCTGACGCGCCATCTAGCTTTACTTTCCAAGGAACTGGGTGAGTGAGCTCGGCCTCCGCCACCTCAATCACATAGTAAGCTAGGAAGTCGACCATCACTTGAGCGTTTATCAAGAGGTGGTGAACAAAAGATATATCAAATTTGCTCAGCTCCACTAACCACTTCGCCAACCTCCCCGAGTGTTCCACCCCCTCGATGATGTTGCGGAGGGGATGGTCAGTCACCACCCGGATCGAGTGTGCCTGGAAATAGGGTCTAAGCCTCCGAGCCGAGATGACCAAAGTAACGACGAACTTCTCTAAAATCGGGTATCGGATCTCTGCCTTCCTCAAGACCCTGCTTACGTAATAGATTTGCAGCTGCTTCTTGCCCTCTTCCGGGACCAAGATGGAGCTCAGGGCCTCTACCCTTACACTAAGGTATAGAGACATATCTTCCCCTCTTTTAGTCCCTAGAGTAGAGGAGCCTGGGTAAACTACCTCTTCAAGGCCTAGAAGGCTCCCTCACACTCCTCCGACCATTTAAATTTCTGGTTTCCTCACAGCGCTTTGAAGAAGGGGGACCACTTCTCTACTCCCCGAGAGAGAAACTTGCTCAACCCCGCCAGCTTCACCATCATGCGCTGGACCTCCTTGGCATTCTGAGGCGATCCCAACTTCATGATGGCCTTTACCTTGTTAGGATTGGGCTCTACACCTGCGAGAGTAAGGAGATGGCCTAGGAACTTACCCATGCTTGCCCCGAAGACACACTTCAAGGGGTTCAACCTCATTTTGTATTTTGTAGGGTGTCAAAGGCCACTTCCAGGTCCCGGAGGTGAGAGTCCACGTACCGACTCTTGATCATGAGATCATCTACGTACACCTCCAGGTTCCTCCCCTTCTGCTCTTGGAATACCCGATCAATCATCCTTTTGTATGTTGCCCCTGCATTTTTTAGCCCAAAGGGCATCATCTTATAGCATTAGCACCCAACCCCGGTGATGAAGGAGACATATTTGGTGTCGGGCAGGTGCATCCTGTTCTAATGATAATCTGAAAAAGCATTTAAAAAACTCATTATAGAAAAACCCACGGCTGAGTCAACCAACGCATCGATCTGAGACAGGGGGTAACAATCTTTAAGACATGATTTATTAAGAAGAGAAAAATTTACAAACATCCTCCAACAACCGTCTCCTTTTTTAACCATTACAACATTGGAGACCCAACCAGGGTACTAGATCTCAGAAACGAATCCGACCTTGAGGAGCTTACCCACATCCTACCGGATGGGCTCGGCCAGCTTGTCCGCGGTAGACCTCTTCTGCCAGATGGGGCGAGCCTCGGGGTCCAGGTTGAGGCGATAGAAGGAAGCGTCCGCATCAATCCCTGACATATCATCCATGCTCCATGCGAAGATATCCACGTTTTTTTGGATTCACTCTAGCATCTACCCCTGTTCCTCCATGATCAGCAATCCACTGATCCGCACCTTCTCCACCCTCTTTTCCTAGGTGAGAACCTCTAACTCCACCACCTCTTTTGCAGCTTCTAGCCTGGACTGATCTCCCCACTCGCGTATGACCCCCTCGCTTGGAGCCAGAACTTCTTCCCTTCCTTCCTCCGTGGCCATCACCTCGGCCTGCTCCTCCAGCACTCCCTCCGCCACCTCCACATGGGTGTGGACCTCTTCATCCTCCACCTACATCTCCTCAGCTACGCCTGGGGCCTCCTACCATAACACTTCCTCCATCCTCCTTTCCATCTCCTCGGCTCCTCCCTGCCAAGAAAGGGAGTTCACCACAGTGACATAACACTCCATTGCCACTTTGGGGTCTCCCCGAATCCAGACCTGGATTCCCTCGGCGTGGAACTTCAAACTCTGATGAAAGGATGAGGGCATGTAGTGGAAGGCACTGATTAGGGGCCATTCGAAGATGGCATTATAGCTGCCAGGAGTGTCCACGATGACAAACCTGAAGTTTCGGGACTGCCCCCCTAAGGTGACATGGAGTCCCACTCCTCCTTCCGCCTCCTTCCTCTCCCCGGAGAATCCGAAGAGAGGACCATCCGAGGTCAACACCCTCCTGGCCTCCACCTTCACCGCGTCGAACGACTTCTTGAAGATGACGTTGATCGAGCTCCCATTATCAATGAGGATCTGAGAGACAGTATAATTTTCGACCGTGGCCAGGATCACTAGTGCGTCATAGAATGGATCCTCATGATCTGGCATATCCTTCCTGGTGAAGGTGATCTTCTCCTCTGGGGGTGGTGTTTGGGACGTGGAGTCAATGTTCCGGCGATACATAGTGTGGAGGCTCGCCTTATGGGCGGCTTCGACTCCCACCCCCCTGTGGATCACCCGATCCCTCCGCGACATCCAACATCGGCCCGATCCTCACACCTATCCTCCTCTACCCCGGGAAGGACTTCCTCAATCCGCACTTCTTGGAGGGGATGTTGCTGCAGCTCCATGTTTCCCCTGATCTCGAGGAACTCAGGGCACGCGGCCGTAGTATGGCCCTACTCTTGATGGAAGTCGCTATAGGGCAGCTCCGCCCTTCCTCCTTGCCTTCTCCTCTGTGTGGATCCCCTCCAACTCCCTAGGGCTATTATAATAGCCTTTTGTTGATCGGGGAGAGGAGGCCTCTGGCCCTGCCTCCAGCCTGGAGGGTTGAGCTGACCCTGGCCCCTTGGAGGTTGTCTCCTCCAGGGAAACCTCTCCACTGGCCCTGGTCATGCCACTCCTGCTGCCTCCAGCAAAGCTGATTGTTTGGCTCCTAGCGCCCCAACCTCGACTGCTGCTATTGCTGATCCCTCTACCTAGGCTCGGGCCTCCACACCTCCTGGCCCTTAACACCTCTCGACTCCTCCTCCGCGACCCACCTGGCTAACTTCCTCGTGAACTCGGGTTTGATGCCTCCCCATTGACTTCCCTTGCTGCCCTCTATATTAGATCCTCGAAGGAGAGAGGCGGCACCCTCTTCAACTCCATCCCTAAGAATCCCTGTTGTAGCCTAAGGCTTAAGGCCACTATGAGGGTGTAATTCGACATCTCCTGCACCAGGAAGACCTCCTCTTGGAACCGTTTCACATAACTTCCCAGGGTCTCGTTCACTCCCTGCTTGATGAGAAACAGGGACTCAGACTCCTTCTTCTTGGAAGTGGTGAATCTCAGCATGAACCCTCGACGCAGTTCCTCGAAACAGTAGATAGAGCTGGCCGACAGCTGGTGGAACTTATAATGCCCCCGATTTTTCTGCGATTATTTGATTCTCGTTTGGCGTTACGTCGACGCATTTTCTTGGCTTGTGTTATCTGTGGTGTGGGTCTTAACTCCTTAGGACTGAGTGACCTATTTTGTAGCCTATGGGCAAGTTTTCCCTAGCAAGCCGGGTCGTTTTGGGTGACCCGGAGTGGCCTCTCGGGGGGTGCTTGTGTTTTGGATTCGGGTGGAGATAACCCGAGTTTTGTTCGTCGAAAGTTGATTTCGACTTCGCCGTGGTGTTCGTAGCGTGGGTATTTAGCTACGTTGTGAATTTCGTCTAATTCCGAGCATGTTTGGTTTTTCGCGTCGTTTTGTATTTTATGAAAAATAATATTATTTATTAAGTATTTTATTACCTAATACTTTAGAAGAGTGACAGGTGCTTGGCGGTTTTGCTATGTCTTATTATATATTATTTAATTAATTAGCTATTAAGGTTAATAGAGTTCTATATATAGGATAGTTTATACTTAAGAGAAAACCGCTCCTGTTCATCTTCCTGAAACCGAACCAGTCGTCGCCTGTTCGCGAAAATAAGCGGAGAAACTGCCGAACTTGCTCCCCTTCGGACGCCGATTCCGGGAGTGTTTGTGGACAGAATTCGATTCCGAAAGCGGATTTGGATTGCTCTCGCCTAGACCTTCATTCCAACGGTAAAAAATTCAATTTTCGTGGTGTTTCTAGGGGTCTCGAAATTTCTTGGTTTCTCCATTTCCGCCATTAAAGCTCTAGATTTCTGGTTAGGTGTTGTTGATGCTGGTGCCGAGTGAGAGTAAGGGAGGCCGACCAAGCTTTGCTGGAAATCGAGGAAAGTGGTGTTATTGCCCTTGCCATGTAGCTTTTCTTGTTCATTTTGTTCCCCACTGTTAATGATTATCCGGATTTCTCTTGCTAAAAGGTCCAACTTCTCTTTTGATTTTAACCAAGTTCTGCTTAAGCTGTAGATAGTTTCCTGTACGGATTTTTTTTCCAAAATTAGCCTTGCTATTAAAAATCTTTTTTTTTATTCCTGCTATTGAGTTGGCTTGTTCTCAGGTTGGGAGTAGTGAAATGATTGCTGGTTGAAGCATTGGAGATTTCAGGGCTCGGCGTTGAGTGTGGTGCACACACTCAACGTTGGGTCTGCTTGGACTTGGCGTTGAGTGTGGTGCACACACTCAACGCCGGGTCTGCTTGGACTTGGCGTTGAGTGTGGTGCACACACTCAACGACGGGTCTGATTGGACTTGGCGTTGAGTGTGGTGCACACACCCAACGCCGAGTCTACTTGGACTTAGCATTGAGTGTGGTGCACACACTCAACGCCGGGTCTGCTTGGACTTGGCATTGAGTGTGGTGCACACACTCAACGCCGGAACTGCTTGGACTTAGTGTTGAGTGTGGTGCACACACTCAATGCCGGGTCTACTTAGGCTTGGCGTTGAGTGTGGTGCACACACTCAATGCCGGGTCTGCTTGGACTTGGCGTTGAGTGTGGTGCTTGATAGTTTAACTTTCAAGGCAGCCTAAACACCTAGAGGGGGGGGGGGGGTGAATAGGTTCTGCTTTTCTTTCTAAAACTTCTAGACAGAATTCAATTTATTAACTAATATAAAAACACAGCAATCACAGAAAACAAAACATCACAGATTGCACTATGTTTTATAGTGGTTCCCCAAGGTCTGGGTACATCCACTTTCCCCCTTCACCTATCTAGCTGTATGCTAGATTCGGCCAAACTTCCACTTATCTCAGATCAATAGATCTTACAACTCAGAACCCAACTGGTTCCTACAACTCAGGCACAACTGCCCTACCTCAGCCTTGCCCCAAGGCCTACAACTCAGAGAATATCCTTCTCCTACACTCAGGCAATCAGCCCTACCACTCAGAGTTCAACACTCCTACACTCAGCCTTTATAACATAGGCTTACAACTCAGATCTGTATAAACAGATCCTACAGAAATATAGAAAAGATTGTTTAAATTGTCTTGCCAAGTTGAGAGAGAAAAGGCAATGACAATTCTTAATCAGCTGATGCAATCAACTGTTTCTTAGCCTTCTTCAAAGCTTCTTGAAAATGTACTTAGCTGAGTTGATTCCAAACAGCTTCTTGAGAATCCACTGGTGGATACCTTCTTCTTCTTCAAATTCTGACTTGATCTCTCTCTATCCAGAACTTTGAATGATTCTTCTGAATTCTGATTAGAACTCTTCTTAGATCTACCCTTAGATAGTCTTCTTAGATCTCCCGGAGAAGATCTTCTTAAGTGCCTAGCACTTTCTTGAAATGAGAAGAATGTAATCCTTCTCCACTTTCTGATCCAATGTATTTCAAAGGGTCAGTTCTATATGTTGTTCATTCTTTTTCTCCTTCTGAATCTGTCTATTTATAGACATTCTTCATGGTAACCGGCTGATCCGGTTTCTAACCGTTTTCTGACAAGTCTGACAACTTCAGTTAACTGGTGATAACCCACAGCTGTCAAGTCTTCAAACAAGTCCTGTGCCTTAGTGTTGAAACAGTCTGTCAGAAAGTGTCGAGACCATCTGTCTATTTGTGTCGACACAATTGACTTTGGTGTCGACACTGCCTTCAGTGATGTCGACTAAATTGCCTTTGTGTCGACACATCTTCTTCTGAAACTAACTTGGTCTTTGACTCTGCAGTGTGTCGACACAAGTCCTGTGTGTCGACACAGTTGTTGTAGAATCATAACTTTAGTAAGTGTTGACTTAGCCTTCAGGTGTCGACTATTTTCTTCTGTGTCGACATATTCAGATGATGTCGACAAACTTGAGATCGACTATACTCTTCAGTGTCGACGCATTCTCCCAATGTTGAGGTCGACGTTTTTCTTCTGTGTCGACACAATTTCCCAGTGTTGTGTCGACTTACTTCTTCTGTGTCGACACAATTTCCCAGTGTTGTGTCGACTTACTTCTTCTGTGTCGACACTTTTTCCCAGTGTTGTTGTAGACTATGTTATGTGTCGACACTTTTTCCCAGAGTAGTGTCGACTTACACCTTCTGTGTCGACACACTTTCCCAGTGTTGTGTCGACAACTTTCTTCTATGTGACGACACATGTTCCTTTGTGTCGACACTTGGACTTAGAATTTTTTCCTGTAAACTTTAACAATTCTTTACCTGCACATGTCAACTCAAAACAACATCAAATACAACATGATGTATATCATTGAGCTAGGTTGGGCTTCTTCAAATCAGGTACACATTTTCCAATGTACCCAACAATCTCCCCCTATTTGGAGAAGTCATAACCCTTATAGCCAATGATATACACCATTTATAAATAGTATAAAATGATGATATATGACAATACACAGGGATACTTAATTATAAACAAAATAATAAGAACATCATGGATAAAACAATCTATCACAGATTTTAACAATATTTTGTTTATTACTGGGTAATGTTTGATTACATGGTTTTTCTTTGACTGATCACATTACATCATTACAAAACATTATGAAAGAACTAAAACATTATCAGGATTGATCAGGCTCTCTAATAACAATCCCTTGGCCAGATTTAATTTTAGCTGTCACAGGAGCTTCTGATTCTTCAGCCATCTTTTTTCCTTTAAGATCAGCTTTCTTCTTAGCTTCTTCCTTGAGCCTTTGCCTTTCAAAATAGTGAAAAGGCTTTGGGAAGTATTTGCTTGGCTCCATAGCATCAGGTGGAAGTCTTCCCAGCTTAGCTTTCCTTCTGAATTGTACAATGGCTTCTTGTCTTGCCTCATACTTCTGCCATTCCTGCTCATTGTACCACTTGCCCCTTTCATGAACTTGATCTTTGACAGCTTTCCATGCAGTGAGTATTATATTTCTGGAAGTAGGACTCCACTGCTCAAAATCTGGCTTCAGCTCAGCCTGCTCTCTAAATCTTTTCTTTGACAGTAGAGCATCTTGCTGTTCTTGCAAATTTACCTCAGGCTTATCAACCTTTCCAAAGATAACATTTACAACCTCCTTTGAAGGACTATACATATATTGCACTTGCTGATCCAATATATCAAAATCTGGAGGGGGGTATATGACTTGGGCAACCTCAGGTTGGTCACCTTCAAGTAGTCCTGTTTGTAGACCTGACTCAGCCACCATGTTATCATCACACAATGGTGGATATCCCAATGTGGCTCTTATACTATTGGTCACCCATTTGGCATGCTCAGAGCCTGCATGAATTAGCATCCTCTCCCCCTTTATGGCTTCTCTTGATACATGATCTCTAAGATCTTCTTTCTGGAATCGAATTTGGCCATCCAAATAATTCACTCCCTCTTTGAAAAATGGTCTTAACTTTTGAAGTTTTTCAGATATTTCCTGTTGAGAGGTTGTGATGGCAGTCTTAACAGATGCAATAGCAGCTTGAAAATTCTTATCAAATTCTTCCATTTCTTTTGCTTTATTTGCAGGCATCCCTGGAACAATCTTCTTCACCTCTTGAATGATCTCATTATGAGATTCAGTTAAATTGTCATTCATTCTTATTTGATTTTCCAGAACATAACCTTGCTTCAAAGCAATATCATCCACCTTTGTAGAGATAGCCTGCTGTTGTTTAGCCAGATAAACTACAGCATTGCCACCCTTGTGGAAGCAATCTGTCATTTCAGTTTTATTCAAGTTGACTTGAAATTGGATAGATTTGATATCTTGGGCTAAGTCAAACTGCAGATTTTTGTTGCTTTCATCAACATATTTCTCAATGGCCACCCTGTGGTCATCCAATTTCACCTGTAAATCCACCAAAAACTTGTTATAATCAACTTCAGGAGGTGGTGGTGGAGGTGTTGTCTGTAAAGCCTGCTTATAAGTCTTGCTTCTTCTTTTAAATACAACCAGTTTTCTTTTCTTAGCCAACCTGGCTTCTTCAGTTTCAGATTCAGAAGTACTCTCAATGTGAACTCTATCTGCTTCAGTGCCATGTTGCTCAGTTTCAACATGTACTGGCTCCCCCTCAATTCTTTGCTCCTCCTCTACTTCTTGTACTTTTTCAATCTCTTGAACTTTCTCCACTCCTTGTTCTAGCTCTATGTCAAGAGGCTGCTCAACATCTTGGTCCTCTTCTATTCTATCAGTAGCTATGTCATCATTAGGAAATAACTCATCCAGAGTGTATTCTTTTTGAACTGGAGCATCTGAAGATAAGTTATTAGGTGCATCCTTGTGCACATTCTCAGGCAGCTGCATATCTGGAGTAGGAGAAGACACATGCTCCCCCTGAACCTGTGCAGAGAAAAAAAAAGAACTTTTAGAAAGTCTTTTATAGTAAAATACATTTGCTCCCCCTACACCTGTACCACTTGTACCTGAGCAGGGGTAGATACATTTTGAGCAGGAGATTGAACTGGCTCCCCCTGCATCTGTGCAGATGTATCTACTTGATGAACTATAGTGGAGGCAGGTTGTTCTTCACTCTGTATCCTAAGTGGGTCCTCTTGTTGTTGCTCAGTCTCGTGAGCTGGAGAAGGGGATTTCACAGGGGTGTCTGGCCTGCTCTCTTCAGGCACATCCTTAGACAGCACCCTTTCCCACCTGGAGAATAGTCTCATGTCCATCCTTCTCATATGATTGATTTTAGATCCTGGCAGTTGCTGCATCACTTCAGGAATTGCTCCATTGAGATATAGACTTATGATCCTAGCCATGTTAGGCTTCTTGATCCCTTCTTTAATCTTGTCAAATAGGATTACTGACCAATCAGTAGGAATTGTAAAGGCAATCCTGGTCATAAGGTTGAACATATAGGCAGAAATCCTATCATGTCCACCTGTCTTGCAGAGAATTACTTTCCCAACTATTTCAGACAAGAACTTTCCTTGCTGATTCATACCCTTCCTATTGAATGCAGCTCCAATCTTCATGTTTGAATCCAAACCACACCATTGAAGGGCTTCCCTTGTCTTAGAACTAGGAACCTCTTCTTCATTTTCAACTACATGTAATTGCAAGAACTTTCTCAAACCTCTTTGGGTAATCTTAATCTTAGTCCCGTGAACAATGGACTTGATCTTGAGTTCAGTAGAATGGACTGATGCTGAGATAAAGAACTCGTGCACCTCCTTCTTCCAGATCTTGGATGGTTCTGAGACAAGAAATTCTAACCCTGATGCGGAGAGAAGGGTGATAACTCCTTGAACATCAGGCGGCGCCTCTGCAAAGGCCTGGCGCACCAACTCATACCCTTCATTAACATTGTCTTCAATCCTTGGCGCCATCGAGTCGTCGAGAAGCTTGAGAGAGAAGAGAAAGAAAGACTGTCGACACAGGGTTTTAGTCTCGAAAACCTTGAAAGCGTGTCGACAAAAGAGCTTTTGACCTATTTATAGCTTCTGTTGAAAGAAGTTCAAAAGGCGCCAAAAACAGTCTAAATGTGTCGACACAGACGGAATGTGTCGACACAAGCTTCTATTAACTCGACATTTCTTCAGCCTACTATGTGTCGACACCAATTTGTGGTTATGTCGACACCTTGGATACATAGTAGAAAGACAGAAATTCTGTGTCGACACTAAGGACAAGTGTCGACACATATTTTGTAAGTGTCGACACCATAATTCTGGTTGAGTCGACATTACATTCCTGGTTAAGTCGACAATAAAACTCTTAAGTGTCGACACATATTCTCTGTGTCGACACAATATTTCTGACTTGTCGACATAATTTCTCTGAGTCGACACATTATTACTGAATGTGTCGACACATTCTTACTTAGCCAATTTCTGTAACTTCAATGTGTCCTTTTTAACACTTGATTATGTTGTTACTACTTTTACTTACTTATAAACCATTTCAATAGCATTGTTAATGATTTTGTTTAATACATTAATCAATGGTTAACATACCTAATTCAATTTTGAATTTATTGAATTTGGTTTCATCTAAAGGCTTAGTAAATACATCTGCTATTTGATAATCTGTTTTTACAAATTCCAATGAGATGTCACCTTTTTCTACATGTTCTCTAAGAAAATGATATTTGATTTCTATATGCTTAGTTCTACTATGAGAAACTGGATTATTAGCAATAGAAATAGCACTCTTAGAATCACATAAAAGGGGTGTTCTACTTACCTGAATACCATAATCTTTAAGCTGATGCTGCATCCATAATAGCTGTGCACAGCAGCTTCCTGCAGCAATATACTCTGACTCAGCTGTGGAAATTGCCACACTAGTCTGTTTTTTACTACTCCAAGATATTAGTCTTCCTCCCAGGAATTGACAAGTACCTGTAGTACTCTTTCTATCCTCTCTACATCCTGCAAAATCTGCATCTGAATAGCCTGTTAGTTGAAAATCTCTATTCCTAGGGTACCAAAGACCTAGAGTAGGAGTGCCCTTTAGATATCTCAGAATCCTTTTTACTGCAGTATAATGAGATTCTTTAGGGCAGGCTTGGTACCTAGCACAGACACATGTTGCATACATAATGTCAGGTCTACTAGCAGTGAGATATAGTAGTGACCCAACTATTCCTCTATACAATGATTCATCAACAGGTTTACCTGCCTCATCTTTGCATATTGGCATACTTGTGCCCATAGGAGTTCTCATGGAGGAGGATGACTCCATACCATATTTTTTAATTAATTCCTTGGTGAACTTAGACTGGGATATGGACAATCCATCATCAGTCTGTCTTACTTGGAGTCCCAAGAAGAACTTAAGTTCTCCCATACTGCTCATCTCAAACTTCCCTTGCATAAGTTTGGCAAACTTTTTACAAAGGTTGTTTTCAGTAGATCCAAAGATTATGTCATCAACATAGATCTGGACTAAGATGATCTTTCCTTTGGATTCCCTAAGGAATAGAGTTTTGTCTATCTTTCCTCTTGAGAATTTATTCTCAATGAGGAAGGTAGACAGGGTTTCATACCAAGCCCTTGGAGCTTGTTTTAACCCATACAAAGCTTTCCTAAGCTTGTACACAGAATCAGGTTTAAGAGGATCTACAAAACCTGATGGCTGCTCTACATATACTTCTTCTTTAAGATCACCATTCAGAAATGCTGACTTTACATCCATCTGGTATACTTTGAAGTCTTGGTAGGCTGCATAGGCAAGGAACATTCTGATTGCCTCCAGCCTTGCTACTGGAGCAAAGGTTTGATCAAAGTCAATCCCTTCTTCCTGCCTGTATCCTTTTGCAACCAATCTTGCTTTATTCTTTATTATTATTCCACTTTCATCTAGCTTGTTCCTATAGATCCACTTAGTCCCAATTATGTTGTGGCCTCTTGGTTTAGGAACAAGCTCCCAGACCTTGCACCTTCTGAACTGATTCAGCTCCTCTTGCATAGCATCAATCCAGTGCTGGTCTTGGATAGCTTCTTCAAACTTCTTAGGTTCCATTTGAGACAAGAAACTAGAATGCAAAACTGTGCTTTGATTTCTGCTTCTAGTTTGCACTCCTTGTCTTGGATCACCAATTATCTGATCAGTAGGATGATCTCTTAGATATCTTATAGCTGGAGGTAGATTCCCTTCAGGTTGAGCATCTCCAGCTTCTTCATTCTGCTGTTCCTCTTGGTTTTCATCAGCTTCCATTATCTCTTGTACTCCCCCTGGACAGCAGCCTTCATTTTCCAATGCTCCCTCTTCCTTTGAAGCTTCAGCAATGGAGAGCTTGTCCATCTTCTTGCTTATACCTGTTGAGTCATTTGATCTACAAGACAATTCACAATTGATTAATCTTGTTTCATCAAATACAATATGCACAGATTCTTCAACAACTTGAGTAGTTAAGTTGAAGACTCTATAGGCCTTACTATTTGTGCTGTACCCAACAAATATCCCATCCTGGGATTTGGCAGCAAACTTAGTCAAATAAGACTTACCATTGTTAAGTATATAGCACTTGCAGCCAAAGATCCTAAAATAGGATAGATTTGGTTTTCTGCCTTTCACAATCATAGGGAGTCTTCCTGTGGCTTTTGGTGATAGAAGCCCTATTGATGACATGACAAGCAGTGTTAACTGCCTCAGCCCAAAAATATTCTGGGAGAGAGGTGTCACTCAATAGAGTTCTACCAGCTTCAATTAATGATCTATTCTTTCTTTCAGCAATTCCATTTTGCTGAGGTGTTCTAGGTGAGGAGAACTCTTGGAAAATCCCAAAGTCTATACACAAGTTTGTCATGCTTTCAGATTGAAACTCAGTACCATGGTCACTTCTGATTTTGACCACTGTACTGTTCAGTTCATTCTGAATTTGCTTTACAAACTTAAATAATACACTTGGGGTTTCAGATTTTTGTCTCAGAAAGAACACCCATGTAAATCTAGAATAGTCATCTACAACCACTAGTGTGTAGACCTTCCTACCTAGACTGTGAACTGGCATAGGACCAAAAAGATCCATATGCAAGAGGTATAAGCACCTCACAGAATCCTTGTTTTCAAGGCTTTGAAATGAGGTTTTTGTCTGCTTGCCCTTTTGACAAGCTGAGCATACCCCTTCCTTTATACACTTAACTTGAGGCCCATTCCTCACTAGTTCTTTACTAAAGAGTTGGCCAATTGTCTTGTAGTTTAGATGAGCCAATCTCTTGTGCCACTTAACACAATGAGAAGCATTGTCATCAGCTACAAGACAAATGGGGGATGCCTTATTCTCACATTCAAAATTAAGGCAATACACATTTCTCTTCCTATACCCAGTCAATATGATCTCTTGATCACTTGACCTTTTGATATGACATCCATCCTTACCAAATGAAATGTCATATCCTAGATCACTCAGCTGGCTTATGCTTATTAGATTATGTTTCAAACCTTTTACATAGGCCACTTGGGTGATAGTAATTAGGTTTGAAGAGATGTTACCAAATCCTTTGATGACTCCTTTTTCAGATCCACCAAAGATCACTTTATGTCCATCTTTGACAGATGAATACTCCTTCAGCAGCCCCTTTGTTCCAGTCATGTGCCTGGAACAACCACTATCCAAGTACCATATAGGGGCATGGTAACTTGGATTCACCTGCAATACAGAATTACTTACCCTTAGAACCCAAGTAAGTCTTGGGTCCTTGGTTCAGGTTAGCCTTAATAAAGTTATCATAACCTCTTCTAACAGGTAGACTCTTATTCTTTATAACACTTGTGTTATACCAGCAGTCCAATGCAAAATGACCCCTCTTGCCACAGCACCAACATTCAAACTTATTGTATCTAGATCTAGATACATCCTTGTCAGAAGCATTTCTGTTCATTGCTGGTGCTGTTGCAACTTCTCCTACTGGTTTCTTAAAACCATAGGGCTTATGACCATAGGTAGGCCTGCTTGCCTTAACACCCTTGTTCTTCAGAACATTTGTCTTGATATGATCCTGAATGTCTTCATGATCATATATGTTAGAAGGCACTTTCTCCTTACCAAACCTTATGGGGACTGAAAGGTTTAGTGGCTGAATAGGGGCTTTGCCTTTCCTCTTGAATCTGCCAGCCCTGGAGTTACCCTTAAATCCTAATCCAGCCTTACCCTTCTGAGTGACAAATTCATCTATCAAGGGTAAGACAGATTTTGGCTTAGAGTAACTAGCCACTAAATCCCTTTCAATTCTAAGTCTGTCCTCCAGACTCTTTACTTGATCATTAGTATAATTAATTGTGCCCATCTGAATAATAGTTATATTCTTCAGCTTGGCAATTTCAGCTAACTTTTGATCAAGGACTTTTTCTAACTCAGTTGTTGCAACCCTTAGATCAGCAATTTCCTGAGCCTGTGATTTAACCAGGTTCTTGCTTTTCTTAAGGGCCTGCAACAAGTCCCCATACTTGTCTATCAATTGATAGACATCTCCTTCAGATCCAGATGCATCTTCATCACTTGATGCAGATGTAGCTGATTCTTCACTTGTACTACAAACATATGTACTGGAAGGACAGTTTACCTCATTAGGACCAGACTGATTCTGGCATAGGTCCTCTTCTGATCTAGTCATCAAACCCATGCATTGATGTTCATTGATGGAGTCTAGCAACTGCATAAACTCCTCTTCCTCAGATGCAGCATATAATCCAATATATGCTTCAGCTTCAGATCCTGATTCTGAAGTTGACTGGTCTGACAGACTTTTATCTTTCTTTGCTACAAAGGATTTCTCCTTCTTGCCTTTCTGATAAGTCTTCTTCTTTTCTGAAGATTCCTTCCTTTTGTCAGGACAATCAGCCACTACATGTCCAGGCCTATTGCAACAATAGCAGACAATCTTTGAAGTAGTGGCTTTGCTGGGCTTTGACCTGCTTTTCTCTTTCCTAGATGACCTTCTTTTCTGATAATAGTCATCTACTTGCTGTGATGAGGAAGGCCTAGACTTCCATTGCTTCTTTTTCAAGAACCTTTGAAATTGCCTAGTGAATGCAGCAAAGTCTGCATCTGAATCACTGCTGACTGAACCCCTATCTGAATTTTCAGAACTACCTTCTTCAACTTCCTTAGGAGGAGATGGTGATTTCCTCCTATTCTTTCTGGTGGCTTCAGCATTAAATGCCACAGTCTTTTCTCTATGCTCTCCTCTTGAGTTTCTTTCCTCCTCCTTCCTTACCATAAGTTGCATTTCATAGGATAGCAACTTTCCAAACAGAGTTGGAGGAGATATCTCTGCCAATTTTGCCACTTCTCTTATGGCACAGATCTTTGTATCCCAATCCTTTGATAAGGATCTTAAGAATTTGTCATTCAGTTCATAGGTACTGAAGACTCTTCCATAGGAAATTAGCTCATTCACAATTCTATAGAATTTCTTATAGCACTCAGTTATGCTATCAGATTTTCCTTGTCTAAAACTTTCATACTCCTGATTTAGCATAGATTTTCTGTCCAGCCTTACTTCTTCTGATCCCTCCATGTAGACAATCAATGTGTCCCACATCTCCTTGGAGGTCTTGCAGTGAATCAGATTCTGAAATGTTGAATCATCTATGGCACTGACAATGATGTTCTGTGCCCTTTTGTCCATGGTTGCCAAGATGATTTCATCCTTGGTCATTTCAGAATAAGTCTTTGGTGTTTGGATATTTGCATCAAGAACAGATATCTTCATTGGTATGAAGGGGCCTTCCTGTACTGTGATGTAAATCCTTGGGTCAGATGCTTCCATAAACAATCTGACTCTTTCTTTCCAGATCCCAAAGATTTCCTTCTTGCATATGGGTAATTTCATTGACCCTAGCTCCTTATGATTCTCTCCAGAACCCATCTTCTTGATTCTTGAATCTGCCTATCAGATCTACCTCAGACTGTTAAGTCCTTTTTGAGGAACCTCCCTCTGATACCACTTGATAGTTTAACTTTCAAGGCAGCCTAAACACCTAGAGGGGGGGGGGTGAATAGGTTCTGCTTTTCTTTCTAAAACTTCTAGACAGAATTCAATTTATTAACTAATATGAAAACACAGCAATCACAGAAAACAAAACATCACAGATTGCACTATGTTTTATAGTGGTTCCCCAAGGTCTGGGTACATCCACTTTCCCCCTTCACCTATCTAGCTGTATGCTAGATTCGGCCAAACTTCCACTTATCTCAGATCAATAGATCTTACAACTCAGAACCCAACTGGTTCCTACAACTCAGGCACAACTGCCCTACCTCAGCCTTGCCCCAAGGCCTACAACTCAGAGAATATCCTTCTCCTACACTCAGGCAATCAGCCCTACCACTCAGAGTTCAACACTCCTACACTCAGCCTTTATAACATAGGCTTACAACTCAGATCTGTATAAACAGATCCTACAGAAATATAGAAAAGATTGTTTAAATTGTCTTGCCAAGTTGAGAGAGAAAAGGCAATGACAATTCTTAATCAGCTGATGCAATCAACTGTTTCTTAGCCTTCTTCAAAGCTTCTTGAAAATGTACTTAGCTAAGTTGATTCCAAACAGCTTCTTGAGAATCCACTGGTGGATTACCTTCTTCTTCTTCAAATTCTGACTTGATCTCTCTCTATCCAGAACTTTGAATGATTCTTCTGAATTCTGATTAGAACTCTTCTTAGATCTACCCTTAGATAGTCTTCTTAGATCTCCCGGAGAAGATCTTCTTAAGTGCCTAGCACTTTCTTGAAATGAGAAGAATGTAATCCTTCTCCACTTTCTGATCCAATGTATTTCAAAGGGTCAGTTCTATATGTTGTTCATTCTTTTTCTCCTTCTGAATCTGTCTATTTATAGACATTCTTCATGGCAACCGGCTGATCCGGTTTCTAACCGTTTTCTGACAAGTCTGACAACTTCAGTTAACTGGTGATAACCCACAGCTGTCAAGTCTTCAAACAAGTCCTGTGCCGTAGTGTTGAAACAGTCTGTCAGAAAGTGTCGAGACCATCTGTCTATTTGTGTCGACAAAATTGACTTTGGTGTCGACACTGCCTTCAGTGATGTCGACTAAATTGCCTTTGTGTCGACACATTTTCTTCTGAAACTAACTTGGTCTTTGACTCTGCAGTGTGTCGACACAAGTCCTGTGTGTCGACACAGTTGTTGTAGAATCATAACTTTAGTAAGTGTTGACTTAGCCTTCAGGTGTCGACTATTTTCTTCTGTGTCGACATATTCAGATGATGTCGACAAACTTGAGATCGACTATACTCTTCAGTGTCGACGCATTCTCCCAATGTTGAGGTCGACGTTTTTCTTCTGTGTCGACACAATTTCCCAGTGTTGTGTCGACTTACTTCTTCTGAGTCGACACAATTTCCCAGTGTTGTGTCGACTTACTTCTTCTGTGTCGACACTTTTTCCCAGTGTTGTTGTAGACTATGTTATGTGTCGACACTTTTTCCCAGAGTAGTGTCGACTTACACCTTCTGTGTCGACACACTTTCCCAATGTTGTGTCGACAACTTTCTTCTATGTGACGACACATGTTCCTTTGTGTCGACACTTGGACTTAGAATTTTTTCCTGTAAACTTTAACAATTCTTTACCTGCACATGTCAACTCAAAACAACATCAAATACAACATGATGTATATCATTGAGCTAGGTTGGGCTTCTTCAAATCAGGTACACATTTTCCAATGTACCCAACAGTGCACACACTCAACGCAAGGTCTGCTTGGACTTGGCGTTGAGTGTGGTGCACACACTCAACGTAATAGCCTTTTGGTATGTCCTTTTGTGGCTAAGTATCGTGGCATTGAGTGAGTCGACCTCACTCAACGCTATGGATGTCAAGGCGTTGATTGAGGTGGACTCACTCAACGCCGCAACCCATCCTTGTGGTTAAGTATTTTGGCGTTGAGTGAGTAGACGCCACTCAACGCCAAAACTATTTTGTCGTTGAGAAAGGTGGACTCACTCAACGCCACAATTAGTTTTTGCGGCTATGTGCTAAGGCGTTGAGTTAGTGAACCTCACTCAACGCCATAGCTGTTTTTGGCGTTGAGTGAGGTTAGCTCACTCAACGCCACAGCCAGTGGCTCAGAAGATGTTGAGTGAGTGAACCTTACTCAAAGCCGTAGCTATTTTTGCGTTGAGTGAGGTTAACTCACTCAACGCCACCGTCTATTTAGGCGTTGAGTGAGTGGGGCTCACTCAACGCCATGCCGTGTTTAGCCATCTCAATGCTTTTCCCGTACCTTGATTTTCTCTCCCGAGTGAATTCCTTGATTTTGAGGTTCCTTGTCGGCTATAGTTTTTTTCCAAAGGCCGAATCGTGGGTTGTGGTTAGTAGTGGTGGTTTGAAACTCTTAATGGGGGTGGTGTTGTGTAATTTATCCGTGGCCACCCTTTTCTTTTATCTTGCTCCAGGTATAGGCTGGGCAAGGGGATGGGAGGTCCCTAGTGCTTTCACAAATAGACCCTTGAGCTTTGTTTCTTGGAAATTGTGGTTGGGGGACTGAGTTGCCTCCAACCCGGATCCGCGTTGTTTTTGCTTTTGCCATCTCTCATAATTTAGAATGTTAGACGTTTCTTCCTTTGTAAATTGCAATGTTTTGTGCACATGGTAGCCTGGTAAACTCTGCAGGATTCTTGGGCAGGGTTGTTGGTGTTTCCTCGCACATAGTGCTTTTCCTTTTTGTCTTGTCTTGGACAGTGGTGCTTGTTACGGTTTACTTACTCTTCTTACTTATCATTTAGATTAACTTTTCCGTACAGCTTATATTTTTTTTGCTTGCTGAGGTATTCTTTTCTTCTTTGAATGCCTCGAGTTATGGTTAGTAGCCGATTAGGCGGCAAGTTGTGTTGTGCTGTTTCTGGTGGTCTCCCGTTCTGTAGAGATAAGTTCCTTGGTCTTGTGAGGTAGTTTTGATCTTCTTTCTTACAGACATACATACTTGCCAGTGGGTTCGTGTCAGTTTGTTGGCGCCCACTGGTAGTTTAACCTTGTAAGTAGATATGTTATCTTTTTGCTGCTACCTTTTCTTGAGATAGTCTACTTGCTCTTGGACTGATTTATGCTAGGTTGCTAGTTACTTTTAAACCTAAAAAAACACTATTATAAGTATATCTCATGATCAGCGTGTTTATAAAACTCATATACTACTTTCCAAACAATGTAAAAAGATTATTTTCTTATATATAGTATAAATTAAATGTAGGGTCCTGCATAGTATAAGTTGTCCTCTGGGGACACTTATGCACTCTTTTAGGATGTCAAACTTGAATAAAGTATTTTCCACTACGTATAAGTATAGTTTTTAAACTATGGACTAGATAATCCACTGAGCCAAGGGATACGACCTTTAAAATATAACTTAATTTCTAATCATGTAACTTATGAATTTTCATAGTCTAGTTAGTTTGTGTTTGCCTGAGCGTCGACAGTTATCCCATGCTCGACGTGGCATCACGACGCGTGTTTTCTCATTCTCTAATACTTCTTAAATTCGGAGAAAATGCGGGTTGTGAAAGTTGGTATCAAAGGGAGGTTGCTTAACAAGTTAGTCGGGCAACCTTTTCTTTTGATTGCATTATAAGTTTAGCATCATGTCATTCACACACCGATATGTCATCAGCACATCTTGGCAAAAGTACAAACACTACACTCATAGCATAACATGAAGTATATAGGGCATATTATGTAGTATGGGATGCATAATATATGTTCGTATATTGATCCACCATAGGGGCAATATGTGAGGGTTATGTAGTATGGGATGCATAACCTCACCACATGGATGCGACTAGCTCGTTTTTATTTTCGTTGCATGAGGATGTTATGTAGTATGGGATGCATAACATTTTCATGTTTACTGATGGTTAAAACGCCGGCTCTTATTTATGTGTGAAAGTGGAGGTTTTTATTTATAAAAAGAAGAGCGTTTTATTTTATTAGAAACCGAGTTTTAACGAGAGGGAGGCAAGTGCACCTATCACGTGTAGTACAGGATATTCCCGTGTGGAGGAATATCGGGGTCGTATTGTTCTCGGGGCCGGCTTAGCTATATCTACTCTTTCCCTGAAAGCCTATTATTCTACCGATAATATTTTAGGTGGATTATATAAAAAAAGAAATGACGAACATAAAAATAAATATAATACAGAAAATGAAAGCAGGAAATAAAGTGCAGAAGGCCGACGAAGAACTCGGCGCGATGATATCAAAAGAGAATTTGAACTAAAATAACTTTTAATAAAAAGAGATCCTAATTTTCAAATTAATTAAGGCGAAGACTCGGCCGTGGAGGTTCCAAAGGAATGAGCTCACTTATCTCTAGGACTATTGCTCACCTGAATGCTAAGACTATTCGAACGATCGCTAGACCGACGAAGGATTCCTCTTAACGCCCGCATTACGCTAAGAACCCCGCTATTGGGTGGGGAACCCAATCCGATAGAGTCACGTGCCTCCTCTCTCGAGGGTTAGCGCGAAGCTCTCTTTACCCAAAGGTGATCGGTCAATACGTGCGGCCTCTCGGCATTGCGTATGGATAACGGAAATAGAGCCCGCACATCGATATGCGGTCCTACGCGTCGTTAACCCGGGGCAAACCTTAAGAAATTTTAATTAAATAGAAAAACAGGACCTTCAATTATTTAAAGCTACTTTATCTGTCCCAATGCTCTTCGATATTGAGGGCTAAGGGCGGTTAGCCACTCATCGGAATGGGGGCACTTACGCTAGAAAGCGATAAAGAAAGCTGTAAAGAAAGCAGGAAATAAAGCAGTAAATGAAAGCTGAAAATTGCAGGTCCTACTCAAACGAGTAGGACTGAAGAAAGCAGTAAATGTGAATCCCGACTCAAATGAGTGGGCGGGGGTAAATTAATCTCATACACGCACGCACTCTACAGAAATTGAAATCACACACACACACTCTACAGAAAAGTAAACACACACACACACACACACAAAGTTTTCCTACTCAAGTGAGTAGGAAGAAAATGAAAGCAGTAAAAAGACAAGTCCCACTCAAATGAGTGGGCGGGAAATGAAAGCAGAGCGCCATTTAACTCTTAACGAGTAGGCAGAAATAAATGCATACACACACACGCACTCTACAGGAGTTAAAATAAAGCAGTAAAACCTAACTCATACACGCACACACACTTGCAAAAATGAGAAAAACAAAGTGACTGAAAAATTAAAACCACTGCATTTCTACCGCTAGAATGCGGTAGAAATGCATAAAAAGTGAAAATAAAAATTAAACGGAACGAAAAGTTTTGCAAATAAACGCAAAATGAAAGTTGGCGAAAAATTAGAACAACTGCATTTCTACCGCTAGAATGCGGTAGAAATGCATAAAAAATGAAAATAAAAATAAGCTAAAGCTAAACGGGTGCGGAAAATGAAAATAAAATGGGCAGCGTAACGGCTAGTAAATGCGATAAAATCCTAAACTAAACTAAGTTATAAAACTGAAAAAGATAAAACATGAAAAGAACAAAAAAGGGAACGAAAAATTACAAAGATAGGGCGCTTCCAAATGAGATTCATGCTAAGCAAGAGAGAAAATAAACTATTTTTATTAAATAAAAAGCTATTACAAACTAAGGGAGGGGGGAGAAATTCTCTTACATAACATTTGGATCCAAATGGGCAGCACAACACCTTAGCAAAGTGGTCAAAATAAAAGACAAGAAAAGCTTCCTGGAAGCTTGTATTTATAGGCAAAAATTCGGGAGTGACACGCCCTAGGTCACGGGCGTGACAGGGGGGGCGTGTCACTACTATTCATGAGCTGATCGGGTGATTTGACTGGAGCTTTGACTTCGGCTGAAAACGTGGCGGTCACGCCCCAGGTCACGAGCGTGACAGGTGTCAGTCAAAGGCGTGACTCGGGCGTGACGGGGAGCTGGATCTGGGGATTTGACGCGAGCCTTGACTTCGGGGCGGTCCACGTGGCGGACACAGGCGTGACACAAATGTCACGGGCGTGTAATGGGGGCGTGACACGGATAGCTGGCAGCTCGATGTCGGCAGCGTTGACAGTTGACGAAGAGTTGAGTGCCGACATCGACACGGGCGTGACGAGCTTTGACACGGGCGTGACAGGGCCGAAAAAATATTTTTCTGGAAAAATTCAGAAAAGCAAAAATGCTAAGTTAGAATATATTTTTACAAAAAGAAGCAATTTTATTGAACAAAACAAACTAAAAAAGCAGAAAATAAAGTAAAACAACAAAATAAATACACTATAAAATGGGTATATTTACAACTCATCATTTACGCCACTCATAACATGCATTAGGGCCTTTTTAGAATGCATAGCACAAACATGCATAGCATAACATTACATAAGCACAACGTGCGAAGCTAAAGACTGGCAGGATGATATATGTACACACATAAGTTTTGAGTCAAAAATAATATAATTTCATGTATTCTCGATCTAGGCACAAGAGTTAGTATGGTGGTGGTTAACCATCCTAGGTTAGGCATAACATTCAATTTTTGTAAAAATAAACTCCCAGAGCAAGTTTAACAGCTTTAAGTTCATATTTATGTATGTATTGTCTGTACTTGTAGTTAGTTATAGCTGTTGTACTTGGATCTAACTAATGTTGTTATGATTTTAAGATGGCTAGAAGTCCTTCGAAGAGGTCGACTCCCCTGTCTGAGGGTGAGTCATCTGGAGAGCAGAATGATGCGGTGATCGAGAGCCTGCGACAGAGTAGCGATTCCTAGAGCAGGCAGATGGTGGAGATGCAGGCCCAGATCCAGTCTCTGGTGGTAGTTGTGGCAGGACAGACTCAGGGAGTGCAAGGCCCTATAGGGGGTTAGTTGTTCCTCCTCCTCCTGCACCCCTGAGACCTCCAGTGGTGATGCCAGTAGAGATAGCATTTATCTCGCAGTTTCAGAGACTTATCCCTCCTACTTATGATGGGAAGGCAGATTTCATGGTCATAGATGATTTGCTGATCTCCATGGAGGAGATTTTCTAGTACTCCGATATTACAGATGATCAGAGAGTGATGATAGCCGCCTATCAGCTTAAGGGTTTGGCTAAGAGTTGGTGGCTTAGAGAAAAAGAGAGCTTGGTAGCTTGATGCTCTTGGGAAGTATTCAAGGAAATGCTACTGAGGAAGTTCTTGCCTTCGGTTGAGTGTGACCGTCTTATGAATGACTTCTTCCACCTAAAGCAAAGGCAACTCACGGTCGGTGAGTATGAGATAGAGTTCAGCAAATTGAGCAGGTTTTCTCCTGGGTTTGGTGAGTGTTGAGGCTGATCGAGTCAAGCGGTTTCTTGGTGGCTTGAGGAGTGAGGTTCAACAGTTGACCAGTGCTTATGGATCAGAGACTTATGTAGGGGTAGTGGAGGCTGCTCTGAAAGTGGAGGTAATCGAGACCGCAAAGAACAGAGGCCAACAAATGAGGAAGGGTAAGAGGAAGTCCGCTGAGGAGAAGAATCCCCAGGTACCCGGTGTTGCTTCGGGAAAGAACAACAAGGTAGTGTGTAGCTTCTGTGGCTGGTCAGGCCACCCTATAGAGAGGTGTTTCAAGAAGGCAACAGCTTAGAAGAAGGAGCAAGTTCATGCTATTTAGGGTGCTCCTAGGAGGGATGTTTCCTATTTTGTTTGCAAGCGACCCAGGCATGATGCTGCCCAGAGCTAGTCCAAGGATAAAGTCTGCTATCAGTGTGGACAGAAGGGTCATATCAAGACAAGGTGTCCTCAAGTCCAACCTGTTCATCATGCAGTTCCACTTCAGGCATTATCTCCACCTCAGCTTGTGGACAAGGGCAAAGGAAAGCTGAACGTGATCTCTTCCGAGAGGCTCAAGCATCAACTCAGGTCATCTCAGGTTAGTTGTTTTTCCAGCCTGAAAGTTTTATTTATTAGAATGGTTATAGTTGTTGTTTTGGTAGTTTCTTAGTTGCATATATACTCCTATAGGGAAATTTAAGGTGAAGAACCGTTGAGCGCGTGTTCTGTTCGACTCCGGCGCTACCCACTCATTTGTGGCTAGAGCCTTTATGGAGCGACATCGGTTGATTCTAGATCAAGTTCGTGATACCTTCCACGTCAAGTTCCCTTCTGGTGAATCTATGTTTTCAGATTTGGGCATTCTAGATTGCCCTATTTTGTTGGGTGACTTCCTTGCGAAGGCGGACTTGAAGATGATTGATCTAGAGGACTTCGATGTTATTCTGGGCATGGACTTGCTGTCTAAGTATGATGCGGTTATTCAGTGCAAAGGGAAGCGCTTGGACATCATCAAGGACAACGGTCAGCCCGGAAGCGTGTATGCTGATCCGTGCCAGGATTCTCCTGTCATTTCTGCGGTATGTGCTCAGAAGCTATTTCATTCTGATTATTTTGCTTGTTTAGTCTCGATGGTTGGGACTGCTGTTAGTGTACCGCGCTTGGAGGAGATTCCTGTTGTTCGTGGGTTTGCTGATGTTTTTCCTGATGACCTTCTTGGTCTTCCTCCCGATCGGGATGTTGAGTTTGTGATTGATTTAGAACCGGGTTCGCATCCTATTGCTAAGGCGTCATACTGGATAGCCCTACGTGAGTTAGAGGAGTTGCGAGTCCAGATGGATGAGTTGTTGGCAAAAGGATTTATAAGGCAGAGTTCGTCGCCTTGGGGTGCTCCTGTTTTGTTTGTAAAGAAGAAAGATGGGTCGATGCGGCTTTGCATCAACTACAGGGAGTTGAATAAAGTCACTATTAAGAACAGGTACTCTCTGCCGAGGATCGATGACTTATTTGATAAGTTGCGCGGTAGCACGGTGTTCTCCAAGATCGATCTTCGTTCTGGATATCATCAGCTAAAGATTCGTGAGGCAGATATTCCACGGACTGCGTTTAGATCGAGGCATGGACATTTTGAGTTCTTGGTGATGTCCTTTGGTTTGACCAACGCACCATCAGCTTTCATGGATATGATGAACCCGGTGTTCAAGGATTTTCTAGACAAGTTCGTTGTGGTTTTCATCAATGATGTGTTAATATATTCTCGCAATGCTGAGGAGCATGAGCAGCATCTGCGCTTGGTTCTATCGGAGTTGAGGGATCACAAGTTATTCGTCAAGCTGAGCAAGTGTGAATTTTGGTTGCCTCAGGTCTCATTTCTGGGCCACGTGGTGAACAAGTATGGGATCTCGGTCGACCCGGAAAAGATCACAGCAGTGATGGATTGGAGCAGGTCAGGCACGCCCAAGGAGATCAGAAGATTCCTAGGGTTGGCCGGCTACTACAGGAGGTTCGTGGAGGGTTTCTATACCCTGGTTGCACCTTTGACCAGGTTGACTCAGAAGAGCGCGACCTTTGTTTGGAACGATAAGTGCGAAGAAGCCTTCCTGGAGCTAAAGAACAGACTGTGCACTGCTCCCGTTCTGACCCTACCTAATGAGGGTGCAGAGTATGATGTGTTCGTGGATGCTTTGCATGTTGGTCTGGGTTGTGTGTTGATGCAGGATGGAAAAGTGATTGCGTATGGGTCAAGACAATTAAAGACTCATGAGAGAAATTACCCTACGCATGACCTTGAGTTTGCAGCGGTGATTTATGCGCTAAAGCTATGGAGGCATCTACTTTATGGTGCTCAGTACAAGATCTTCACAGATCATAGAAGTCTAAAGTACGTGTTTTCGCAGAAGGAGTTGAATCTGCGCCAGCGATGGTGGCTAGAGTATGTGGCCGATTATGATGTGGAGATCCAGTATCATCCAGGCAAGGCAAATGTGGTGGACGACGCCCTGAGCCGGAAGACAGGGAAGATCTTTAATCTCTCCGCCGATCGTTTAGTGGAAGAGTTCCTCCTTATGGATATCTCAGTGGGATGATGTGACATGTAGAGCAGTTTGGCAGTGACAGAGCCGTCTTGGATTTCTCTTACTAGGTTGCACCAGAAGGATGATCCGGACCTTCTGAACTTATACCTCAGGACTGAGAGAAGGGAGTTGCCAGATTTTTCTATTGATGATGCGGGTACTTTGAAGTACCGCGGCAGATTTTGCATCCCCGCTGTTAGAGACATTAGGGTTATGATATGCAGAGAGGCTGATGGATCCCAGTGTTGCCTACCATCCAGGATCTACAAAGATGTATCGTGATTTGAAGCAAATTGCCTGGTGGTATGGGATGAAGAGTGATATAGCCCAATTTGTTGCTGAGTGCCACACTTGCAAGCATGTGAAGGCTGATCACGAAAGGCCTGGTGGCAAGTTGACTCCGTGATGCGTGGATTACGGCAAGTGCACCGGTCGCACAAGTAATAAAGTTTGGGAATAAATCCCCGAGTGTCGGTCTCTTGAGGAACACAGTAAGGGATGAGTTAATGTCGAGGAGGACTTGAGATTGAAGTCCTCGGGGCGAAGGTAACGATGGGGTTTTGATGGTTGCGGAAAATAAAATAAAAATCTAACAACTACTCCTATGCAACGCCGCTATGCGATGCTTCGCCAGGCGGGATGGAAGACTAGTCGGGCCGCAATGCACCGAATCGCTTGGCGGATGGGCGAGTAGGCAAGCGTATGAGGTGGTGAGAATGGCGGAATGAGGGTCGTGGGCACCTCTTCGCAACGCACGCCACTAGCAATTGCTAGTGCGGCAAGGGTGGATGGATGGTGGAATAATAAGGCGCACCTCAAGCAATAATAACAAAATCACACAAATCACATAGACATGACAAAGTGCAAGATCATTAACTACAATAAAGAATACTTCATCAATACAAAGAGTTAAACTAAGCTATCAAATACAAGAGGAGGAGGTGTGCGAATCGACCGAATCCGAAGCCTTATTGAGGGTTCACGGTTGGAATCCCGGGTTGTCAATCCGAGTCCAAACTCGGTCCTCAACTGCGTCCGGGGTAGAGGAGGCTGTCACTCACTCCCAATGGACCCGTCTTCTTCGTTGAAATGACCCGTAGATTACGGCTCCAGCTCCTCCTAACTTGATGGAGAAAGCTAGGTCAAAACTCCGCTTGAAGCTCTAGGATGAAGGAGGAGGCCGAGAGGATGCTCCGGCGTTGATTTGGCGTTGAAAGCTTGCCCGGAGACCCTCCCTAAGGTGGAGGATGAAGGGGGACAGAGGAAACCCTCGTCCGAGACGAAGAACGGCGGAAAATCGCGGATCTGGATCGATCTCTCGAATAGGGCGAAACCTGCGCTATTTATAGAAAACAGAATTTAAACAGCGCGCACGATCACCGGCGCACGACCAATGGTCGTGCGCTATATAGTCAGTGATCGTGCGATATGGAGGCAGAAAAGTGGAAAAAGATATAATGACTGCGCACGACCGGCAGCGCACGAGCAGTGATCGTGCGCGGTATGGCTGGTGATCGTGCGATATGGCGGGACAGAACTTTCACAGGAGAGGTCATGACTGCGCACGACCGATGATCGTGCGCCAAAGAGGTCGATGGTCGTGCGTGGGTAAAAACGCACGACCACTGACTCCTTTGCCAAAAATGGTGAAAGTCCGATGCCGGACGCCCACACGATCCCAGAACCTGCAGGAAAACTGGACGGGATGTCGATCATGGCAGTCACAGACATAAATATAATGCACAGCAAAAGGGAAATACACACACGCAAAGAAATAGGCTAAAAGAGTGCACAAGACGTGGAAAACCGTAGCGAACAAAAAGGAGTGCAAATGACGCTAAACGGAGTGCAAAGACAAGAAAATAAGCCTAGATGAGTCCAAAAATAGGTATATAAAGAGGACTCATCACACCCCCAGACTTAACCGTTTGCGCGTCCCGAGCAAACAAAACCTAAGCAGACGGGGAAAATGAACTAGCTAACAAAGAAATTGCAAAACGGAGTACCATGCGAAGTCGCATGCTCGCGTGCATAAAAATAAAGTAGAGGAAATTCTTAAGTATACGAAATATTTTATATTTTTCACAATGCGTAACAGAAATTTATTATTACTCAAAAGTGGAATCACGGTGAATCATCCGGTCCTACGCAGGGAGAAAGTAGGCAGGCCACTAAGGTGAGCATTGCCGAAGACCGGGGCTCAAGATTACCCCCAAAGGAATCCACCAATGTCGGAAACCATAAGCTTGCCCGTTCGCACTCTCTCCACGGCACTAGTCAACTCAAGCGCAAGTCCGTAGGACTTCGGGTAATAATGGGGCTTGGGTTACGGTGAGGAAAACAAGAATAAACATGAAGGGTATGCACCTAACCCAAATGAGCTAACGTACAAAACTAGTACCCGCTGCCCACAAAATAAATACGGGTGCACCACACCCCCAGACTTAACTTTTACTAAATGGGTGTGTGCACCGCCTACTCCAAATCCAAATCATCTCAAATAAAGATTTTCAATCAAACTTTTTCTTTCTCTTTCTCTTTTCTCTTTTTCTCTTTTTCAAATATTTTTCTTTTCAATATTTTCTTTTTCTTTTTACAAAATCAGCACATTTTTCTTTTGGGCACAACCACATATCACAAATACGAATCACCACATCACAACCCAACTTGAAAATACAAACTTTAAGCTCGACTTGGGTGTGCGACTAGGATCGGCTATGAGGCTTTGGCGAATATAGTGGAGCTGAATCAAAAAGAAGGGTAGGCACAAAGGGGCAGGCAAGGGCGATGTTAGGAATGGGTACAAAGCTCAACCGGGCCAAAAGGTGGCCTACATCACTCTCACGCTAGACTAACCGTGTACCAATGCTTCAAGAATAGCTTGGGGCAAGTTCTTAGCAACCGAGAAAGATAATCCTTCCTCCCAACTCAAGCAATACGAGTCTAGTGGCGGCTACACACATTCCTACGCTACCGTTTGATTCACATCGGATTCACCAACTTTTGAGTAGAATAAACGAATTTACGCAGATAGAAAAATATAAACTATAAGCATACTGAAAAATTAAATCTACACAAATTTCTATACAAAACGAGAGCAGTTGACTAGAAACACAGCAAGGCCAACATTTTACTCCGTTGCACAATCCTAAACTAGCACATAAATTTTCCAGATCGAACAAAGATACAGGTTCAACTCGTGACACGCAAACCGCTAAGCTCGCGCTCATGTGGGTGCAGTGGTGTGCGAAGCAATGAACATAAACAAAATAAAATACAAAAAGCTTCTAGCATGCAAAAGAAATGTGCACGTGCAAAAGGTAAACTGACTCTCCCCCAGACTTAAACTAAACAACACATCAAATGATAGAGAAATTTAAATCAAAAAGAGCTAAGGGAAGAGGTTACCCAATGCTCAGCTAGTGAGCATACCAGAAGACGCGTGAAAACTAGGAGCAGGCCCGCCATACGAAGAATCACAACCCCGCCAATGCGTAGTTTCCATGAATACCTGCAGGGGTGAGCTCCGCAAAAACAAAAGAGAAATATACAAAAAGAAAATACTAAACTAAGCTGACATAAAAAAGAAAAATGCAGAAAATGAAAGATAAGCACTGGGGTTATTGTCATCCCAGCACGACTTATTCAGCAAAAGAAAAGTTCTAGCTAATGGGCCTATGAAAAGAAAAGTGCACAGGCAACTGTCCTAATATCCGTGTCGGTAACGGGTACCGATACGGTGATAGCACAGTTACCCCTCTACCTAGATAATAATACCTGCGACGCACAGGTAGAGGAAATAGGAAGTAAGATGAGGAGGCCTGGTCCTCACTCATCTCACCACAAAACAAATCCTTGCCTAGCAAGGTATCGTCCACCACAAGCTCGTTGGGGGCGAAGGTGTAGGTAGAGGCTTCAACTGCAAAAGGAGTAGGAAACTCCTCATGCACGCTGAGGCACTCGCCGACAACCTGAGCACAAGGCTCAATGTTAACCCAACTCACCTGCAGGGAGTCAACCCGCACAGGCGCAGAGGGAGAAGGGGGGTCAAGGAATAAAGGAGACGAAAAACTAAAAGAAGCGGAAATAGGGAGAGTGATCCCGGAATCACTCTCAGCAGGATCCAAACATAGATCACTGTCGGTGTCATGTGAGTCATGGCGAGGGGAAACTGAAACCACGAGGTCCTCGGTGGTGGTTTGGACCCCCTCATTCAACAAGGAAGTAGAAACCTCCTCGCCGGCAAGGATTTCCTCATCACACCTCGGTACGTCACGGTGTTCCAAGACATAGTACTCACCATTGATGAGAATAATGTCCTCGTCACACCACGGCGCATCCTCATGTTCCCAATTTCCAAAGGGCATAACATCAACAACCAACTCACTAGAAATGGGAGTAGGTAATTCATGCAAAGAAAGCGGAGGAGCAACATCATCAGAGATAATATGCGCAGGTTCCTCCGGGGGTGAATCAAAAATAGGGGAAGAAGGTATAGAGGGTGACAGTACCACAATATCATCACATCGATCAGTGGAAAGTCTGATGGGTGTATCCACAGCAGTCCCCCATAGACAAGGTGGTACTGCGGATACATCCTCAGAATCAGAAGGAGCGGCCATTTGAGGGGTGGATGAGACGATCCGGATATCCGGTTCATCATCCGCCTCCAACTGGCGTTGAAATTCTGCGCAATCTTTCAACACATGGTCGGCGCTATGACAACACAAACACCGTTTTCCATTACTCCTCGGTCCAGGTGGGACCGGAGAGGAATATGAAAAAGGTGAAGGCGGAGAAGAGTAGTGACCATAAGACTGAGGTACGGTGTATGAAGTACCATAAGACAACGGTGCTCCATACACTGAACCACGAGAATTATGCTCCCATTCTTCAGTGGGGCACTCATCACTGTTATGCCTATAATCCCCGCACCAACGGCAACGAATATTCGCATAAGAATACATGGTGCAGCAAGAAAGAATTCACCACAAGAATTTTCTAAGCAAAAATTAAGTACTCGCAAGCAAATAAAGAGTGGAACAGCCTGCTATAGCAAAATAAAAACTAGAAAGGGAATAAAATAAAATAAAAACAACAACTAAAAACCAAAAAAAAAATAAAACATGAAATATACAAATGGAAATGGCAACTATCTAAATCTTCCTCTCCAAAAACTCAAACGACTGTGTTCCCCGGCAACGGCGCCAAAAACTTGATGCGTGGATTACGGCAAGTGCACCGGTCGCACAAGTAATAAAGTTTGGGAATAAATCCCCGAGTGTCGGTCTCTTGAGGAACACAGTAAGGGATGAGTTAATGTCGAGGAGGACTTGAGATTGAAGTCCTCGGGGCGAAGGTAACGATGGGGTTTTGATGGTTGCGGAAAATAAAATAAAAATCTAACAACTACTCCTATGCAACGCCGCTATGCGATGCTTCGCCAGGCGGGATGGAAGACTAGTCGGGCCGCAATGCACCGAATCGCTTGGCGGATGGGCGAGTAGGCAAGCGTATGAGGTGGTGAGAATGGCGGAATGAGGGTCGTGGGCACCTCTTCGCAACGCACGCCACTAGCAATTGCTAGTGCGGCAAGGGTGGATGGATGGTGGAATAATAAGGCGCACCTCAAGCAATAATAACAAAATCACACAAATCACATAGACATGACAAAGTGCAAGATCATTAACTACAATAAAGAATACTTCATCAATACAAAGAGTTAAACTAAGCTATCAAATACAAGAGGAGGAGGTGTGCGAATCGACCGAATCCGAAGCCTTATTGAGGGTTCACGGTTGGAATCCCGGGTTGTCAATCCGAGTCCAAACTCGGTCCTCAACTGCGTCCGGGGTAGAGGAGGCTGTCACTCACTCCCAATGGACCCGTCTTCTTCGTTGAAATGACCCGTAGATTACGGCTCCAGCTCCTCCTAACTTGATGGAGAAAGCTAGGTCAAAACTCCGCTTGAAGCTCTAGGATGAAGGAGGAGGCCGAGAGGATGCTCCGGCGTTGATTTGGCGTTGAAAGCTTGCCCGGAGACCCTCCCTAAGGTGGAGGATGAAGGGGGACAGAGGAAACCCTCGTCCGAGACGAAGAACGGCGGAAAATCGCGGATCTGGATCGATCTCTCGAATAGGGCGAAACCTGCGCTATTTATAGAAAACAGAATTTAAACAGCGCGCACGATCACCGGCGCACGACCAATGGTCGTGCGCTATATAGTCAGTGATCGTGCGATATGGAGGCAGAAAAGTGGAAAAAGATATAATGACTGCGCACGACCGGCAGCGCACGAGCAGTGATCGTGCGCGGTATGGCTGGTGATCGTGCGATATGGCGGGACAGAACTTTCACAGGAGAGGTCATGACTGCGCACGACCGATGATCGTGCGCCAAAGAGGTCGATGGTCGTGCGTGGGTAAAAACGCACGACCACTGACTCCTTTGCCAAAAATGGTGAAAGTCCGATGCCGGACGCCCACACGATCCCAGAACCTGCAGGAAAACTGGACGGGATGTCGATCATGGCAGTCACAGACATAAATATAATGCACAGCAAAAGGGAAATACACACACGCAAAGAAATAGGCTAAAAGAGTGCACAAGACGTGGAAAACCGTAGCGAACAAATAGTAGTGCAAATGACGCTAAACGGAGTGCAAAGACAAGAAAATAAGCCTAGATGAGTCCAAAAATAGGTATATAAAGAGGACTCATCACTCCGTTAGAGATCCCGACTTGGAAGTGGGAAAGTATTTCTATGGACTTCATTACGGGCTTACCGAGATCTCCAAGGGGATTTGATTCTGTTTGGGTCATAGTGGATAGACCGATGAAGTGTGCTCACTTCGTGTCGTATAAGATTGATTATCCGATGAAGAAGATAGCAGAGCTGTACTTGAATGAGGTCATCAGATTGCACGACGTGCCTGTTAGCATCATTTCTGATCGAGACTCCCGGTTTAATTCTCGCTTTTGGCAGAGTCTGCAGGAGGGTTTGGGTACAGATCTGAGGTATTCTACTACTTACAACCCACAGAACAATGGGCAGACCGAGCGAGTGAACCAGATAGTTGAGGATATGATCAGATACTACATTATAGACCACGGTGGAGCGTGGGATGAGCGGTTGCGACTTATGGAGTTTGCATACAATAACAGTTATCAAGAGAGCTTACAAATGGCTCCGTTTGAAGCTTTGTATGGGAGGCACTGTAGAACTCCCCTGTTTTGGGCTGAGGCAGGTGAGAGACCCTTGTTGGGCCCGGATGCGCTCGAGGAGATGGAAGTCGCAGTGAAGCTTATTCGAGAAATGCCTCGTATAGCTCAGGAGAGATATGAGAAGAACGCCTATCGACGCAGGTCGGACTTAGAGTTCTCTGTAGGGGACCTTGTGTTTCTTAAGGTTTCCCCGATGGTTGGTGTTAAGAGGTTCGGTAAGAACCGTAAATTGTACCTGAGGTATGTGGGCCCGTTAAAGATTGTTGAACGGATTGGCGTGTCAGCATATAAGTTGGATTTGCCAGCAAACTTCCCAGGTGTTCATAACGTATTTCATGTAAGCCAATTGCGGAAGTGTGTGCGTAGCAGTGGGCAAGTCTTGGATGTTGTGCCCCAGTTGGAGCCTAATCTCTCTTTTTTTGAAGTGCCGGTACGCATTTTGGATACTCAAGATCGGGTGCTGCGGAGGAAGTCCATCCCAATGGTCAAAGTTCTATGGAAGAATCAGGATTTGGAAAGCGCGACTTGGGAGTTAGAGTCGGCTATGAGGGAGGCTCACCCTCAACTATTCCCCTGATTGGATTTGTATGTTTTCTTCTTGTAATATTTGTCTTGTTACTTTCCTTCTATAAGTAGAAGTAGTGTATGTGAAATTTCGGGACAAAACTTTCTTTTAGGGGAAGTGACTGTAACGCCACCGATTTTTCTGCGATTATTTGATTCTC
Source organism: Platanthera zijinensis (assembly GCA_039513925.1). Classification (NCBI taxonomy): domain Eukaryota; kingdom Viridiplantae; phylum Streptophyta; class Magnoliopsida; order Asparagales; family Orchidaceae; genus Platanthera; species Platanthera zijinensis. The sequence continues at coordinate 155,691,982 of CM077084.1, read as the reverse complement.
GTTTGGCGTTACGTCGACGCGTTTTCTTGGCTTGTGTCATCTATGGCGTGGGTCTTAACTCCTTAGGACTGAGTGGCCTATTTTGTAGCCTATGGGCAAGTTTTCCCTAGCAAGCCGAGTAATTTTGGGTGACCCGGAGTGGCCTCTCGGGGGATGCTTGTGTTTTGGCTTCGGGTGGAGATAACCCGAGTTTTGTTCGTTGAAATTTAATTTCGACTTTGCCGTGGTGTTCGTAGCGTGGGTATTTTGCTACGGTGTGAATTTCATCTAATTCCGAGCATGTTCGGTTTTTCGCGTCGTTTTGTATTTTATGAAAAATAATATTATTTATTAAGTATTTTATTACCTAATACTTTAGAAGAGTGACGGGTGCTTGGCTGTTTTGCTATGCCTTATTATACATTATTTAATTAATTAGCTATTAAGGTTAATAGGGTTCTATATATATGATAGTTTATACTTAAGAGAAAACCGCTCCTGTTCATCTTCCCGAAATCGAACCAGTCTGCGCCTGTTCCCGAAAAGAAGGGGAGAAATCGCGGAACCTGCTCCCCTTCGGACGCCGATTCCGGGAGCGTTTGTGGATGGAATTCGATTCCGAAAGAGGATTTGGATTGCTCTCACCTAGACCCATTCCTACGGTAAGAAATTCAATTTTCGTGGTGTTTCTAGGGGTCTCAAAATTTCTTAGTTTATCCGTTTCCGCCATTAAAGCTCTAGATTTCTAGTTAGGTGTTGTTGCTGCTGGTGTCGAGTGAGAGTAAGGGAGGCCGACCAAGCTTTGCTGGAAATCGAGGCAAGTGGTGCTCTTGCCTTTGCCATGTAGCTTTTCTTGCTCATTTTGTTCCTCACTGTTAATGATTATCCGGAATTCAACTTCTCTTTTGATTTTAACCAAGTTTTGCTTAAGCCTGTAGATAGTTTCCTGTACGGATTTTTTTCTTCCAAAATTAGCCTTGCTATTAAAAATCTTTTTTTTTCTTCCTGCTGTTGAGTTGGCTTGTTCTCGGGTTGGGAGTAGTGAAATGATTGCTGGTTCAAGCATTGGAGATTTTAGGGCTCGGCGTTGAGTGTGGTGCACACACTCAACGCCGGGTCTGCTTGGACTTGGCGTTGAGTGTGGTGCACACACTCAACGCCGTGTCTTCTTGGACTTGGCGTTGAGTGTAGTGCACACACTCAACGCCGGGTCTGCTTGGACTTTGCGTTAAGTGTGGTGCACACACTCAACGCCGGGTCTGCTTGGACTTGGCGTTGAGTGTGGTGCACACACTCAACGCCGGGTCTTCTTAGACTGGGCATTGAGTGTGGTGCACACACTCAACGCCGGGTCTGCTTGGACTTGGCGTTGAGTGTGGTACACACACTCAACGCCGGGTCTGCTTGGACTTGGCATTGAGTGTGGTGCACACACTCAACGCCGAGTCTGCTTGGACTTGGCGTTGAGTGTTGTGCACACACTCAATGCCATAGCCTTTTGGTCTGTCCTTTTGCGGCTAAGTATCGTGGCGTTGAGTGAGTCAACCTCACTCAATGCCATGGCTATCAAGGTGTTGAGTGAGGCGGACTCACTCAACGCCGCGGCCCATCCTTGCGGTTAAGTATTTTGGCGTTGAGTGAGTCGACCTCACTCAACGCCAAAACTGTTTTGGCGTTGAGAGAGGTGGACTCACTCAACACCGCAGTTAGTTTTTGCGGCTATGTGCTAAGGCACTGAGTGAGTGAACCTCACTCAACGCCGTAGCTGTTTTGGCATTGAGTGAGTTTAGCTCACTCAACGCCACAGCCAGTGTTGTAGAAGGCGTTGAGTGAGTGAACCTCACTCAATGTCGTAGTTGTTTTGGCTTTGAGTGAGGTTAACTTACTCAACACCACAATCTGTTTAGGCGTTGAGTGAGTTGGGCTCACTCAACGCCATGCCGTGTTGAGCCATATCAACGCTTTTCCCATACCTTGATTTTCTCTCCCGAGTGAATTACTTGATTTTGAGGTTACTTGTCGGCTATATTTGTTTTCCAAAGGCCAAATCGTGGGTTGTGGTTAGTAGTGGTGGTTTGAAGCTCTTAATGGGGGTGGTGTTGTGTAATTTAGCCGTGGCCACCCTTTTCTTATATCTTACTCCAGGTACGGGCTGGGCAAGGGGATGCGAGGTCCCTAGTGCTTTCACATATAGACCCTTGAGCTTTGTTTCTTGGAAATGATGGTTGGGGGACTGAGTTGCCTCCAACCTGGATCCGCGTTGTTTTTGCTTCTGCCATCTCTCACAATTTAGGATGTTAGACGTTTCTTCCTTTGTAAATTTCAACGTTTTGGACACATGGTAGCCTGGTAAACCCTACAGGATTCCTGGGCAGGGTTGTTGCTGTTTCCTCACACATAGTGCTTTTCCTTTTTGTCTTGCCTTGGACAGTGGTGCTTGTTACATTTTACTTACTCTTCTTGCTTATCATTTAGATTAACTTTTCCGTACAACTTATTTGTTTTTGCTTGCTGAGGTATTCTTTTCTTATTTGAATGCCTCAGGTTCTGGTTAGTAGCCGATTAGGCAGCTAGTTGTGTTGTGCTGTTGCTGGTGGTCTCCCGTTTTTTAGAGATCAGTTCCTTGGTCTTGTGAGGTAGTTTTGTGCTTCTTTCTTACAGACAATCATACTTGCGAGTGGGTTCGTGTCAGTTTGTTGGCGCCCACTGGTAGTTTTACCTTGATACTAGATATGTTATCTTTTTGCTACTACCTTTTCTGGAGATAGTGTACTTGCTCTTGGAATGTTTTATACTAGGTTGCTAGTTACTTTTAAACCTAAAAAAACACTATTATAAGTATATCTCATGATCAACATGTTTATAAAACTCATATACTACTTTCCAAACAACGTAAAAAGATCGTTTTCTTATATATAGTATAAATTAAATGTAGGGTCCTGCATAGTATAAGTTGTCCTCTAGGGACACTTATGCACTCTTTTAGGATGTCAAACTTGAATAAAGTATTTTCCGCTACGTATAAGTATAGTTTTTAAACTGTGGACTAGATGATCCACTGAGCTGAGGGATACGGCCTTTAAAATATAACTGAATTTCTAATCATGTAACTTATTAATTTTCATAGTCTAGTTAGTTGGTGTTCACTTGAGCGTCGACAGTTATCCCCTGCTCGATGTGGCATCACGACGCGTGTTTTCTCATTCTTTGATACTTCTTAAATTCGGAGAAAATGCGGGTTGTGACAGAACCAATCTCTTGCCCTCTCCTTGAGGGTGATGGCGAAGAGCCTGCACTTGAACACATCCAACATCTGTCAGATCGAAACTACATCCTCAAACCACTGGATGTTTTGAACCGAATCATCCTTCCCGATGTAGTAGGATATCTCCAGTTCTTGAAACCTGTCTTGAACTTGGGCGGATGAAACCAACTCGCTGAAGGGGCTGCCCCCCATGCCAGGCAAGCCAGGTGATATCGCACGTCGATCTCGCCAAACCTACCTGCACTCGCCGAGTCGGGGAACAGAACTCGCCCCGGCAGATCCCGCTCTCCCCCTCTTCAACTTCCTTCCCGGGTCGCCTGACTAGGGCATTCTTGCCCAAGGCTAGGGCTGTGGCGACTGGGGCAGTTGGGGTTGAGCATTCGACGTGCATGCTGATTCGAACATGACGAGGTTTCGCATCTCTTGCTTGTGTATAAAATTACCTTGTGAATTGCTTGTGTATAACATGATAAGTATAGGTTTTGTCCTTCTTCGAGACTATCCGACGAGAGTACTGTTCGATACAGGTGCTTTTCATTCATTTCTATCTGAGGACTTCATATTGCGGATTGGAGTGCCTACTCTTGTGTCGACAGATAGACTAAAGGTGTTGTTACCTAATGGATGCTTGATTCGTGCATATAGGTCTTGTTGTGTTGAGGTGTGGATAGGAAGTCGGGATTTTGGATTGGAAGCATCTTTGCTGCCAATATCTGAGTTTGAAGTAATCTTTGGTATGGACTGACTCTCAGAGCAGCATGCCTGTATAGATTGAAACTCAAAGGAAGTCACACTTGGACAGAACACCGAGCTAGAGACTAAATTTATTGGTATGCAAGGATTGAGCAAGATATTGATGTCTGCTCTCCAGGTTGTCAAGGTTGTTCGGAAAGGCACGGAGTTATTCTTCACGGTATTAAGGACTATTGATCCGAAGTATAGTTTGAGTGACGTTCCTATTATATCGGAGTACGCAGATGTGTTTCCTAAGGATATCCCTGGGTTACCGCTCCAGCGGGAGATTGACTTCGCTATAGAGTTGGTGCTAGGTAAGAAACCTATGGCCCGCTCACCCTACCGAGTAGCACCAAAAGAGATGGAGGAATTAAAAGTTTAATTGCAAGAATTGCTAGAGCAAGGCTATATACGTCCAAGTATGTCACCTTGGAGTGCACCGGTCCTCTTTGTGAAGAAGAAGGACTGAAGCTTGCAGCTACGCATTTATTATCGAGAGTTAAATGAGCTGACGGAGAAGAACAAGTATCTGGTTCCACAGATTGATGACTTGTTCGATCAGCTGGTGGGATCAACTGTTTACTCGAAGCTAGATTTAAAGTCTGGCTATTACCAGTTGAGGATTAGGGAATGTGACATTCCTAAGAAAACATTTGGTACACACTATGGGCACTACGAGTCCACTGTAATGCTATTTGGGCTAACAAATACGCCATTAGTATTCATGGACTTGATGCATCAAACATTTAGGGAGTACTTAGTGTTGGTTATTGTATCCACAATGTACCTGATTTGAAGAAGCCCTTGAACAAGCTAAGTTGAATTGACAATGTATTTGACGATCTTCTATCAAGTTGTGCTTGCAGCTATTCCATGCTAAGTACACACCAATGTCAGGGTGCAGTGGGTCAATATACACGGGTCTGCGCAACGTAATCCCTCGTTGAGTAGTTCAGTGTGTTGACTTACGTGTACTCTCTCTATTGGAGTGTACTTATTTTCAAGTACAGGGTCGACGCAGATCAATAGCATAAGAAGGAGCAAAGATGGGTCAAAGACCAAGTTCATAGGAAGGAAGAGAAAAATCGTCTAAGTCAAAATCGACGGGAATCACTAAGTGATTCTCGCCGATTCGACGGGAATCATTATTGAATCTCGCCGAATCGTCGAGAATCAGTCAGTGATTCCCGCCGACTTCATCTGGCTGACTGTCCTCTTACAAGAATTCTGCTAAGGCAAAATCGACGGGAATCACCAAGTGATTCTCGCGGATTCGTCGAGAATCACCTTGCATTCCCGCCGATTCTCTCCGGCTGACAAGGTTCCCTACTGGAATTCGGCTAAGGCAGAATCAATGGGAATCGTGAATGATTCCCGCCAACTTCGACGGGAATCACCAACGATTCTCGCCGATTTTGCCTTAGGCAAATTTCGTCTATCGCTGAACCGAACCAAGACGGGTTACGCTGTTTCGGCCGGGGCTAGGGTTTCTCCTTGTGGGTCCAACAAAGGACTTTAGGGTTTGCCTCAGGGTATATATACATGCGTATTTCGAACTTCAACAGCAACTATTCACGCGAAATAAAATAGCTGACGTCGTGCCCTAGCCGATCGCGTAACTCCGCCGATCGCTGTCGCCGCTCGCAAGATATTCGCCGCCGTTGATCTTAGAGCCTCTTTGATCTTCCGACGATAAGACCGAGACTAGCAGTGTGTCTCACGCATCTCTCTTGAGATCTCTTGTCTCTCGAATCGTTGAACGAAGTTAGTTCTTCATTCTGAATCGATCGAGACGACTGATCCAACTGAGATCATTCGTAGACCTTGCTGGCTTCGTCAAGAAGATTGGATTCACAAAGCATCGCCGCCGCAACCACTTGCCGTCGCCGATCTTGTCAAGATCCTCTCCAAGAGAGTACTCCGGTCGTGGACTCTTCGTCTCTTTCAAGAAAGCAACAACGAACGAAGAGCGACATCGGATTCTCCACAAGTTTGTTTGTATTTCTTGTACATTAGATTTTTGTTTTGTTATAAAGGAATTTTTATTCTTAGTTGTAAGGGTTGGGTGCAACCCGTGGTGGAGGAGTAGTGACTCCTTTGGTTTGAATGGTTCCTTCTGTAGTGTGAGGATTGGATTTCAATCCGGTTGGTTAAGTGACCGAGTCGTCCCTTGGTGGGAGATAGGTCGAAGGGGGAGAGTGGACGTACCCAAATCGGGGAACCACTATAATTGCTTGTGTGCTTTTCTTTGATGTGTTTGTTTATTTGTGCAGGTAATTTAAATTCCGCCAAAGACAGGACGACACTTATCCCCCCCCCCAATAGGTGGACTTATTCGACACTAGATACTTTCACTTAGACCTGTTTGTGATCGTCTTCATTGATGACATATTGGTGTACTCTTAATCCAAAGAAGATAATGCAAATCATTTACGGATGGTTTTGCACACCCTGAGGAGAAACAAGCTCTATGCTAAGTTCTCAAAGTACGAGTTTTTGCTATCGTCAGTTGCTTTTCTTGGCCATGTGGTTAGTGGAGAAGGTATTGCAGTAGATCCAACAAAGATAGTTGCGATACGGGAGTGGCCTGTGTTGTCTACTGTAGCAGAAGTCAGGAGCTTCCTTGGACTTGCTGGTTACTACAGGCACTTCGTAGAGAAGTTTTCACGGATAGCCTTACCTCTCACTACACTAATGAGGAAAGATCAGAAGTTCGTTTAAACGCCTGAGTGCGCGCGAGATTTTTAGGAGCTAAAGAGTCATTTGACCACGACACCTATCTTGAGTTCGCCATGTAGTACATATGGCTACGAGATTTTTAGTGATACTTCAGGGATCGGCTTAGGATGCATTATTCTTCAGTTTGGAAAGGTTATTGCTTATGGCTCACGCCAGTTGAAAGTGTATGAGCGGAATTATCCAGTCCATGACTTGGAGTTGGCGGCTGTGATTTTTGCACTTAAACTGTGACGTCTTTACTTATATGGCGTGAAAGTGGATATATTCACGGACCATAAGAGACTGAAATACTTAATAGATCAGAAGGAACTAAATATGCGGCAATGGAGGTGGATGGTGTTCCTCGGGGACTACACCTTCCAGATACACTATACTCCCGGGATGGGAAATGTAGTCGCGGATGCCTTGAGTTGTCATACTCCGGTATAAGCAAGTTGGTTGTAGATGCATGATGAGCGTCTGATCCAGAAGTTGGAGGCCTTAGAGATTTCTTGTGTTGAAGAGAATTCTACTACAAATACGTGCCTGCACTAGACAGTGGTACAATATGACCTTGTGGACAGGGTTCGACGAGCAACAGAACTCGATGAGAGGATGAAATGCTATGCACTAGATGGGTCAAATTCCCAATTCTCCTTGGATGACAGTCTTTTGCGAAAAGATGGTCGTTTGTGCATCCCGAATGTGGGAAAATTTCTGGAGGAGTTGATGTATGAGGCACACTTCACGAAAGACTCAATCCACCCAGGGAGAACAAAAATGTACAAGGATATGAAAAAGATGTTCTGGTGGCCAGGTGAGAGGTCTAAGTTGTTAGCCTAAATCACCTAGAGGGGGGTGAATAGGTGAAATGCGTGTCAAATGCGGAATTAAAATTTAACACAGCACACATCAAGCAATCACAGACGACAAGAGATTTATAGTGGTTCCCCAACCTTGGGTACGTCCACTTTCCTCACCAATCTAGCAAATCACTAGACTCGGCTACTCCACTATCTCGGATTGAAAACAATCCTACACCTCGGAACCACGTTCCTACAAAACTCGATCCAACTGGATCTACAAAACTCAGAAGAAAGATCTTCCTACAAATCTCGGAGATAAAACTCCTACAAAGAAATTTTGGTTTGAGAATAAAAATTCAAAACAATAATCTCAGATCTGGATCTTTGACAATCTTCTTCTTTAGGGACTTCGGCTTGATCAGAAAAGGTTGAAGATGACTAGAGAGAGATCCACGAATCTGAAAACTAGAACCACCTCGATCAAGAAGATAGATCTGAAATCTTTGAGGCTCGGCGAGATCGAGTGATTCACTTTTGTCTGGATCACTGGAGAAATAGACGTTGAAGACGGAGATCGGCGATCCAGAGTTTCTTCCGTGAGCAATAATGGCGGCGGCGGCGTGAGAATTAGGGTTCACAGAATTTTCTCTTTCTTAAAAAGAATATCTCTGTAATCTTGTTAATAAGTCAATTCTGAAATGACCTATTTATAGGTGGACTCCAACGGTCATAATCTTAATTAAGGATGACACGTGGACCAATCAGAAATGACGGATTCAAAATACTTAGCGAATTCGAACTCAGAAGAATTCTGGAATAGAGAACTGCTATACTCGAGTAAGAGAAGATATACTCGAGTATGGGAATTCAGATACTCGAGTGACAAAGAGAAATATACTCGAGTAGGAGAAGAGAAATTTACTGAGTGAAAGATGAACTACTCGAGTATCAGAAGAGATATACTCGAGTATCAGAAAGAGATATACTCGAGTATCAGAAATATATACTCGAGTGAAAGGAAGATATACTCGAGTGAAAGGGGAAGTTACTCGAGTATCAGAATATGTATCCGGGAAACATTCACTTACTCGAGTATCAAAGTCAATTACTCGAGTATGAAAATACTTACTCGAGTATCAAAGTCAATTACTCGAGTATGGAAATACTTACTCGAGTATTAAAACAACTTACTCGAGTATGGAAATACTTACTCGAGTATTAAAACAACTTACTCGAGTATGGAAATACTTACTCGAGTATTAAAACAACTTACTCGAGTATCAGAATACTTACTCGAGTATGACTACTTGAATTTGCAGAAAAGAGAAGAAAAAGATCTACTCGAGTATGATACATGATTTACTCGAGTGATTAAGTTACTTACTCGAGTATGACAACAACTTACTCGAGTGACTAACTAACTACTCGAGTATAGAAATATATACACGAGTATTCAGACCCTACTCGAGTAAGTCTAACTGATTACTCGAGTATGTCTAACTAACTACTCGAGTATTAAGTCTAATACTCGAGTATAACAAAGGTTTACTCGAGTATTTTGGACTTAGAAATTTTTCTGAGGAAATTAGCTCCAATGCTTCTGTCCATCAATCCAAGTGCATATAGGAAGTGTATCCCAATAGAGAGGCTATACATGGGCCAACACTTTGGATCACACAATGAGGGATTACATTGTATGGTCCTGTGTTTGGTGACCCATTATAGACTGACATTGGTCTACACTTGGCAAATAGAACCTGCACACATACAACTTAAACACAGCATCAAATACACCTTAATTCATCTTAGTTCAAGGTCTGACCTCCTACAAATCTGAGGTATTTTGGAGACAAATCCCAACAATCTCCCCCTATTTGTAGATGTCAGCATCCTCTATACTAAGGTGAATTATACAGAGTGAAAAGAACAATGCACATATACTTGAAAAACAAAACATAAGCTAAAGCAAGTTAATTAATGAAATAGCTATAATCAGAATTAAATATATATATATATAGAAATGTTTTAAGCACAGAAACAAAAGTCCAATTTCACATTCTCAGTTCAACTCAAGATGGGGCATCCTTGTGCATCCTTTCTCTTTTCAGGTCTTGCCTCTCTAGGTAGCTGAAAGGTTTTGGAAAGTAAGTCATGGGCCTAGGAGGAGCAGCTGGGTTGTTATGCCCCCAATTTCTGTCATGTAGCCTGATCTTTATCTGAGATGCTTCATAGGCTTTCCACTCTGAATAACTGTAGTAATTATCTCTGTTCTCCCCAAGATCAGTCACTAACCTCAAAGTATCAAGAATTAGGGACTTAGAGGTAGGACTCCATACTTCAGAATGAACAATAGGTGGTCTACCTTCAGGAGCTGGCTCTTTCCTTGGTGCAGAACGGCTGGAAGAAGCGCCGTCACCATATTTTCTTTTCTTCTTAGAAGGGCCTTGAGAACTGGAAGGAAAATCATCTTTCCATGCTTCAGTATAGGATAGGGGAGGCTCAGTCACATCACCCTCAGGTCTGGGTGAGAAGACTGGCACACCTCCTTGAAAGGTTGCTTGAGCTGAGACATCTGCTGGAGGCTGTTCTGCAAGAGGATTTAGATGCTGAGGTATAATGGTAGGGTCCAGTTGAAACTCAGGAAAGTTTTGATTATGCAGCCAGACAGCAGTGTCATAGGTATAGAATTTTACAGACTGGAGCTGGGAGAGAATTTCTGCTTTCATTTCTTTTACCAGACCATCCACAGTAGCTTGAGCTTGGAGAGATAGTTTGTCAACTTGTTCTTTTATAACTGCTTGAGCTTGTTCAGATAGTTTTTCCACTTGTTCTTTTACTATCTTCTCCCCCTTGGTGATATCTACAGATAGCTGAGCTATAGCTTCATCTCTGAACTTGCCAACTTCTTCACAAATTTTCATAAGATTGGCATCAGCATTCTTGTCCAAATGGATCTGATTATATGCAACAGTTTCTTGCTGATTTCTCAGTTCTCCTATGCTTGAGATAGTGTGATCTATGGCCTTGCCACCTAGCTGGAACAATCTTTTTAGTTCATCAGTATTTGCCTGGATTTCTGCAAAGCCTCTACTCATCTCTTGTTCAAGAGTAGTGACTTTGTTATTGACTGATGCTAGAGATTCATCAAAATAGTTTCTCTGTGCAAGGAGCAACTGTGCAATCTGACTTAATAAATCTGAAGAAGAGGGGGCTGAGGTTGGTGCAGTAATTGAAGGAGCAGGAGGAGGAGCAGTCCAAGGAGGAATTTCTGTTAGGACCACTGAGCTGACAGCCCTTTTGAAGGGTTCTATTACAACAGCTTCTTCTGGATTGAGGAAGGATGGCAGGGAGAAATCCAAAGTCCTCAGAGGTGCCTCCACAGGATCTGGAGACATTTCCTCATCATCAGACAAGATAACATGATCAGATTTGGTTGGCTCACTATCTGCAGACTTGGCAGGAGACTGTAATGGAGTCTGAGCTGGAGACTGTACAGGAGATTTGGCAGTAGACTTGGCAGCTGAAACATTCTGAAAAAGAGGATCATCTGAGCTTAGCTCATCAATGAATCTGTTGATGTCTTCAGCTGTAGACAGTAGGTGAGCTGTATTTGAAATTTCAGATTCAGGAATTGCTGATTGAAGATGAGCTGGAGTAGGAGAAACTGGAGGAGTAGCAACTTTGACATCTTCTTGTGCTGGAAGCACTGATTCAGAAGAAACTTGATTCTGAGAAAGAGAAGAGGCAGGCTCCCCCTCAACTAAAGCACCAGAGGTAGCAATAGTTTGATGTAGAGGAGGAGATGGGATCCTGTCTTCAGGTAAACTGCTGTATTGTTGTAGTTCTGAGATGGCATCAGCCTTTGAGGCTTGGGCAGGGTTCAGGATCTTGAGGTCATACCTTTGAATGGAAGAGATAGAAACTTTCTTCATGTGGTGAAGAGGAGTCCCTTTGGAGAAGTCAAATACTGTAGGATTGATCTCATGGAGGAGGAGGGAGATAATCCTAGCAAAACTGGGATGTTTGACGCTTTCTCGGATTTTATCCAGTATCATCATTCCGAACTGGAATTTCTTCCTGCAGACAATAGCTTGCATAACATCGAAGAGATTTTGGGATACAACTCTAATGGAGTAAGTCTTGCACCATAGGATTTTGGCAATGATGTCAACGAGAAACTTCCATTCTGAATTGAACAAGGATCGATTCAGGGTTTCACCTCCACCTTCAGGATCTCGACCGCAGAACAGAGAGGTGCGGTCGGCATCTGCCTTGTCTAGGTCATCTTCTTCGTCGACCACTGGCATCCGGAGCAGAGTGGCGACTGAAGTTTTATCTAACCGAATTTCAACTCCCCTTACCTTGGATTTCAGAACGGTGCCATTGTGTCTAACCTTCAGATTTTTGTAGAACTCTTCAACATCAGGAAGCAAGAGGCGGCAGGGTTCTTGAAGAACGAAGGTCAATCCGGCCGTGTCCAGGAGAATCAGTAGGTTCTTGAAGTCATCCGAGATATCTTCAATGCCATCAGTCACTAATTCAGAGCCGATTCCAAACTTGGAGGAGGGAGGAGCCATCAGCGATTCGGAAAACTTGCGGCGAAGGAGGACGAAGAGCAGGAGTCGGGAATACGAAAAGTCGGCGGCTACTCGAGTGAATGAGAAGAAGGACTTTTTCGTTTTGAATATATATATAAATAATCCTAATTAGGTTTAAAAAAAAAGGATTAACTATAATGACATACCTGAATGAGGCGGCAATTTGCTAGGTGCGAGTAGAGAGTTTGAAAATCCAGAACAAATCCGAGTATTCGAGTAGAGGATGACATCATACACGAGTATGGGGTTTAGTATACTCGAGTAGGTCACAACAGACACGAGTAATCAAGAATTCATACTCGAGTATGTAGTTGGCATACACGAGTAGCAAGTCCTTGACGAATTTTCATACTCGAGTATTAAGAAGTTCATACACGAGTAACTGTTGGATTACTCGAGTATATGAAGCTTTTTACTCGAGTATTAGCCGTTTACTCGTGTAAGTGTAACGATGCTCGAGTCTCTAATACTTGAAGGAACTTCCCTGGTAGATGATTATTTCCACTGAAAAACTGTACCTCTGAGCAGCCAACATTACTGATATCTTCTTAATTTGAGAGTCCATCACTGGTCTTCTTTGTTGAGCAGTCCAAGCTCAGTTTTGAAGAACGAGAACTTGGACTCGTCCAGCGGCTTGGTAAAAATATCTGCAACTTGCCTGTCTGTGGAGACATACTGTAGATCTATATCTCCATTTTCCACATGCTCCCGGATGAAATGATAGCGAAGCTCTATGTGCTTGGTCCGGCTGTGGGAGACTGGGTTGTTGGCTATTGCTATGGCGCTGGAAGAGTCGCAGAACAGGGGAATGTTCTGGAACTGCATGTTGTAGTCTTCAAACTGATTCTTGATCCATAAGAGCTGTGCACAACAGCTGCCTGCAGAGATGTACTCTGATTCAGCCGTTGAGATGGCAACACAGTTCTGCTTCTTACTGCTCCAGGAAATAAGTCTCCTTCCGAAAAATTGGCAAGTCCCGGAAGTGCTTTTCCTGTTGTCTTTGCTACCTGCAAAATCTGCATCTGAAAAACCAATTAGTTCACTATCATTACTTCTTGGGTACCATAAGCCAAGATTTGGTGTACCTTTGAGGTATCTCAAGATTCGCTTTGCAGCGATGTAGTGAGATTCCTTAGAGTTCACCTGAAATCTAGCACATACACATGTTGAGAACATTATATCTGGTCTACTCGCAGTAAGATAGAGCAAGGACCCAATTATGCTTCTGTACTTGGTTTCATCAAAAGGTTTCCCTTTCTCATCCTTGTCCAGAGACATAGCTGAGGCCATTGGAGTCCTCATAGAGGTTGCATTCTCCATTCCGAATTTCTTAAGTAGCTCTTTGGTGAACTTGGTCTGTGAGATGAAAATCCCATCTTCAGATTGTTTCACCTGAAGCCCTAAGAAATACTTTAGCTCTCCCATACTGCTCATTTCAAACTTCCCTTGCATAAGTTTAGAAAACTTCTTGCAGAGGTTGTTATCCGTAGAGCCGAAAATAATATCGTCGACATAGATCTGCACTAGCAAAATCTTGCCTTTTATTTCCCTAAGAAATAATGTTTTGTCTATCTTTCCTCTTGTGAACTTGTTCTCAAGAAGGAAGCTAGACAGAGTCTCATACCAAGCTCGAGGAGCTTGTTTAAGACCATATAGTGCTTTCTGTAATAAATATACATAATTAGGATGGGTTGAATCAACAAAACCTGGCGGTTGCTCTACGTACACTTCTTCCTTTATGTCACCATTCAGGAAGGCGGACTTTACGTCCATCTGATAGACGGTAAAGCCCTTGAGTGCAGCGTAGGCAAGAAATAACCTGATCGCTTCCAGTCTTGCCACTGGAGCATAAGTCTGGTCGAAGTCGATTCCTTCTTCTTGACGATATCCCTTGGCGACAAGTCTGGCCTTATTCTTCACGATTATCCCATCTTCATCCATCTTGTTCCGGTAGACCCATTTTGTCCCAATGACATTCTTACCTTTGGGTCTAGGAACAAGTGTCCAAACCTTGCATCGTTTGAACTGATTCAATTCTTCTTCCATGGCTAGAATCCAGGATGCGTCGGAGTTGGCTTCCTCAAATTTCTTTGGTTCAACCTGTGAGAGAAAACTTAAGTGTAAATTCTCGTTAGTTGTACCTCGACGAGTTCTGACGCCATCCCGAGGATCTCCTATTATTTGGTCAACAGGATGATCCTTCAAGTGTCGGAACTCTAAAGTCCTTGCATCTGGGATCTCTTCAGCCACTGGAGTTGCATCTTCAGCTGGGATGTCTTCTTCATCTTGATCATCCTCCTCTCCAATGGTGGTTGTAGAGGGGACCTTGATGAATGTCTCATCTTTATCTTCACTAGGTTCATCCAAGCTAAGTTCTTTCAACTTTGTACCTGCATCTACAATAGGCACACTAGACGAGTTGCTTTGCAACAGACTCGTCTCATCAAATACAAGATGTATCGACTCTTCCACCACCAGAGTTTTTCTATTGAATACTCTATAAGCCTTACTATGGCTACTATATCCTACAAAAGTACCTTCAAAGCTTTTCTCGCTAAACTTGGTAGAGTGATACTTCTCGTTGTTAAGCACGAAGCATTTATAGCCAAAGATTCTAAAGTATGAAATGGTTGGTTGCCTGCCTTTTAGAAGTTCGTAAGGAGTCTTATCATGGTTCTTGTTGATGAGTGCTCGATTTTGCACGTGACAAGCGGTGTTGACGGCTTCAGCCCAGAAATACTCCGGAAGTGAGGCATCACTCAACATGGTCCGACAAGCCTCTATGAGTGTTCTGTTCCTTCTCTCAGCTACTCCATTTTGCTGTGGAGTACGAGGAGAGGAAAACTCATGAAAGATACCTTGACTTTCACAAAATTCTATCATGGCTCCAGATTTGAATTCCGTTCCATTGTCACTTCTGATTTTGACTACGGAACAGTTGTATTCATTCTGGATTTGCCTCACAAAATTAGTGAAAATACCGAGGGTATCTGACTTGTGTTTCAGAAAGAACACCCACGCAAAGCGCGAGTAATCATCCACAATAACCAACGTATATTCCTTACCTCCCAAACTTCTAACCTGCAGTGGACCAAACAAGTCCATATGGAGAAGCTGCAAACTTCTATTGGAATCCTTGCCTATTATGCTTTTAAACGAACTTCTTGTTTGCTTGCCTTTGATACAAGCGTGACAAGGACTGTCCGTAACGCACTTGACATTAGGTGCATCCCGCACTAAGTTTTGAGAGAATAGTTTATTAATAGTTTTGAAATTAATATGTGCTAGTCTCTTGTGCCATTGGTCAGCAAGAGATGCACTACTTTTTGCCAAAAGACACACTGGTGTCGAAGAGTCTATACAAATGAAATTCAGACAGAAAATATTTCTGCTTCGAGTGCCTGATAAAATAGTTTCCATATTGTTAACCGATTTTATCAAACACTTGTCAGCATGAAATTCAACTACATATCCTTTGTCGCATAGTTGGCTTATGCTGATGAGATTGTGTTCCAATCCTTCAACATAGGCTACATCCGAAAAGGATACGCTACCATTAGAAATCATACCATAGCCTTTAGTGATTCCTCGATCTGAACCTCCAAAGATGACCTTTGGTCCGTTGCAGACTGGGGTGTAATTCTGTAGTAGGCTCCTTGTCCCGGTCATATGCCGAGAGCATCCACTGTCCAAATACCAGATTGGCATTTTGGTGGCCTTTGGACATACCTGCAATTATAATCATTTAGCCTTAGGAACCCAAACAAGTTTGGGTCCTTGGTCTCGAGTTAGAATACTCCCCCTGCGAGTATTAGCCTCATGAGTGGTCACTCTCACGTTGCTAACTTTAGGGGTTGCAGCATTTTCAGGATTGAACCAACAATCACTGGCAAAATGACCAATTCTGCCACAGCACCAACAGTTGAACCTGTTGTATCTTTGCCTTGTGTAGTCCTGCTTGACTTTCTGGAATGAAGGTCCAGCAGGAGCTTTACTCTTGGAGGAAGAGGCTTCATGATGATGGCAGTTACATGAGGTCTTCTCCTTCATAGGCTTTTCTACAATGGGTTTTACTTTTGGTGTCTTTTTGAAATTATGACCATGAGCATAAGGTCCATAGCTTTGAAGCTGAATCTCCTCATAAGGTGCCTTGAAGACACTCTCGCCAAAGTTATGAGGACGAGTCCAACCTTGGTATCTTGACTTAGGCTTCTCAGGGATCGGCCTAGAAAAGTGTCCGTAGGTGGACTCATAATCGAGTTCGTTCGTGGGAAAGATAACTTTCTTGAACACAACAGGTTCCAAGGGAGCTTTCCCTTTTTCTTCAGCTAGAGCCTTCCGGGCAGCCTTATTCTTTCTCTTGGCCTTGTTTCTCCTAGAGGATTTACTAGAAGAGGCAATGTGGCCTAAACCAGCACCCTTGGCCTTAGCAGAGAATTCAGCAACGATTGGAAGAACTGTCTTAGGCTTGGAGAAACTCTCAACAAGCTTCTTTTCAGCCTCGAGTTGTCGTTCCAATTCTTTGATGATTTCCTCTTTAAGGTCGATGTGCTTGAGAGCTTTATTGTATCCCTCCATAGCTGCATTGAGGTTCTCTTGAAGAGAGTTAGTCTTATCGACTTCTTCTCTCAAGCTGCTCTCACTAGCTCGTAGAGTATTTATCTCTTTGGCTTGAGTTTTCATTAATCTACGACATTTTTCGTAAGCGGTGAGTAACTCCTTATACTGACCCATGAGCTCAGATTCATCTTCAGAGGAATATCCCTCTTGCTCATTGTCATCATCAGAATCAGAGAGAGGAGTGTGAGATTTTACCTCCCCAGTAAACTGGGGGACTTGTTCATCATCTGTATGAGCCATGAGCCCGAAGTAAGCTTCCTCTTCTTCACTCGACTCAGATGAGTCAGAGTCGCTGAGAGTTTTGCTCTTCTTGGCTACTAAGCTTTTCTCTGTCCTCTTCTTGTGGTGTGAGGATTTCTTTTCCTCTCTTCTTCCACCCTCTTTCTTTTTGTGAGGGCAATCGGCGATGACGTGACCTGGCTTATTGCAACAATAACAAATGATGTCAGTAGAAATCTGTTTGTTCGGTTTAGAATTATACCTATCATGGCTGCTTGAGCCTTTCTTCCGATGATCACTGTCATGTCGTGATCTTCTATATGAGGCATCCTTGCCTCTCCATTGCTTCTTCTTGTTCAAGAATTTCTTGAACTGCCTTGAGAGTAGGGAGAACTCTCCATCAGATAGTTCTGAGTCAGATGAGCTAGGCTCAGATGATTCTTCTTCATCAGCCTCAGGAGCTGGGGCAGGAGAGCTAGCCTTTATCTTCCTTGAGATATCTGCCTTTAGAGCGACAGATTTCTCCTTGGATGCAGACCTGCTTGTCTCTTCTTCAGCTTTTCTTGAGTTGATTTGTAGCTCGTAAGACATAAGCTTTCCGAACAGATTCTGCGGGTCCGTCTCAGCTAACCTTCCAAACTCCCGAATGGCACATACCTTATTGTCCCATTCCTTGGTTAGGGATCTTAAGAATTTGTCATTGAGTTCCCCGTTGGTGAAGACTCGGCCATAGACTCTTAGGCCGTTCACTATCTTGAAAAAGTTCTCGAATGTGTCAGCTATGGCTTCCTTGTGACCTTGCCGGAAGGCTTCATACTTTTGATTCAGAAGGGATCTCCGATCATCCCTCACTTCCTCTGTACCTTCCATTAGAGTCACTAGGGATTGCCACATCTCCTTGGCAGATTGGCAATGAATTAGATTTTGCAGCATTGAGTCATCGACTGCACTTGCTATGATATTCTTTGCTTTCTTGTCCAGAGAGACAAGTGCAATCTCATCCTTGTCTAGATCCATCAATTTCTTTGGTACCTTTTTGGTTGGATCTATTGTTGATGCGGTCATAGGAACATGAGGACCTTCTTCAACAATCATGAAGATTCGAGGGTCTACAGCTTCCATGAAGAATTTGACCCTTTCCTTCCACATAGGAAAGTTGTTCTTGGTGCAGATAGGGAGCTTGGCAAAATCCTTAGTCTTACTCATGCTTGATACTCAACTTAGAAGGATACGATCAAGGTGTTAACCTTTTAATGATCAACCTCCCTCTGATACCAATTGAGAGGTCTAAGTTGTTAGCCTAAATCACCTAGAGGGGGGTGAATAGGTGAAATGCGTGTCAAATGCGGAATTAAAATTTAACACAGCACACATCAAGCAATCACAGACGACAAGAGATTTATAGTGGTTCCCCAACCTTGGGTACGTCCACTTTCCTCACCAATCTAGCAAATCACTAGACTCGGCTACTCCACTATCTCGGATTGAAAACAATCCTACACCTCGGAACCACGTTCCTACAAAACTCGATCCAACTGGATCTACAAAACTCGGAAGAAAGATCTTCCTACAAATCTCGGAGATAAAACTCCTACAAAGAAATTTTGGTTTGAGAATAAAAATTCAAAACAATAATCTCAGATCTGGATCTTTGACAATCTTATTCTTTAGGGACTTCGGCTTGATCAGAAAAGGTTGAAGATGACTAGAGAGAGATCCACGAATCTGAAAACTAGAACCACCTCGATCAAGAAGATAGATCTGAAATCTTTGAGGCTCGGCGAGATCGAGTGATTCACTTTTGTCTGGATCACTGGAGAAATAGTCGTTGAAGACGGAGATCGGCGATCCAGAGTTTCTTCCGTGAGCAATAATGGCGGCGGCGGCGTGAGAATTAGGGTTCACGGAATTTTCTCTTTCTTAAAAAGAATATCTCTGTAATCTTGTTAATAAGTCAATTCTGAAATGACCTATTTATAGGTGGACTCCAACAGTCATAATCTTAATTAAGGATGACACGTGGACCAATCAGAAATGACGGATTCAAAATACTTAGCGAATTCGAACTCAGAAGAATTCTGGAATAGAGAACTGCTATACTCGAGTAAGAGAAGATATACTCGAGTATGGGAATTCAGATACTCGAGTGACAAAGAGAAATATACTCGAGTAGGAGAAGAGAAATTTACTGAGTGAAAGATGAACTACTCGAGTATCAGAAGAGATATACTCGAGTATCAGAAAGATATATACTCGAGTATCAGAAATATATACTCGAGTGAAAGGAAGATATACTCGAGTGAAAGGGGAAGTTACTCGAGTATCAGAATATGTATCCGGGAAACATTCACTTACTCGAGTATCAAAGTCAATTACTCGAGTATGGAAATACTTACTCGAGTATCAAAGTCAATTACTCGAGTATGGAAATACTTACTCGAGTATTAAAACAACTTACTCGAGTATGGAAATACTTACTCGAGTATTAAAACAACTTACTCGAGTATGGAAATACTTACTCGAGTATTAAAACAACTTACTCGAGTATCAGAATACTTACTCGAGTATGACTACTTGAATTTGCAAAAAAGAGAAGAAAAAGATCTACTCGAGTATGATACATGATTTACTCGAGTGATTAAGTTACTTACTCGAGTATGACAACAACTTACTCGAGTGACTAACTAACTACTCGAGTATAGAAATATATACACGAGTATTCAGACCCTACTCGAGTAAGTCTAACTGATTACTCGAGTATGTCTAACTAACTACTCGAGTATTAAGTCTGATACTCGAGTATAACAAAGGTTTACTCGAGTATTTTGGACTTAGAAATTTTTCTGAGGAAATTAGCTCCAATGCTTCTGTCCATCAATCCAAGTGCATATAGGAAGTGTATCCCAATAGAGAGGCTATACATGGGCCAACACTTTGGATCACACAATGAGGGATTACATTGTATGGTCCTGTGTTTGGTGACCCATTATAGACTGACATTGGTCTACACTTAGCAAATAGAACCTGCACACATACAACTTAAACACAGCATCAAATACACCTTAATTCATCTTAGTTCAAGGTCTGACCTCCTACAAATCTGAGGTATTGTGGAGACAAATCCCAACACCAGGTTTGAAGAAAGACATAGCTCTTTACGTGGCGAAGTGCCAGATTTGCACCTTGGTAAAAGAGGAATGTCAGAAGCTAGGAGGTTTCCTGAAGTCGTTACCAATTCCGGTGTGGTAGTTCGAAGATATCTCTATAGATTTCGTGCACGGACTGCCAAGATCACAGAGCGGAAACGATGCCGTATGGGTGATCGTTGACCGATTGACAAAGGTATCTCACTTCATACCGAACAAGAAGGATGATTCAGTTGAAAAACTGTCTAAGTTATACGTGGACAACATAATACGATTGCACGGAGTGCCCCGAAGCATCGTCAGTGATCGAGATGGGCGCTTTAATTCTGCTGATTGTAGGCTAATCCACCAATTGTTAGGTACTTAATGGAAGTTTAGTACGGCTTTTCATCCGCAAATGGATGGTCAGACCGAGAAGACCAGCAGAATAATGGGGGATATGCTCCGGATATGCTCCTTGGATTTCGGGAGGAGGTGTGAGGTGAAAGTCTTTGATTATAAGGGTAGCTAATCACCTAGAGGGGGGGGGGGGTTAATAGGTTATTGCAGTCTTTTATAGTTCTTTAAAATCTTCTATGACTTATGTCCTACTGTGTATACATAATTCAACTTTCAAGAAAACAATACTAAGCACAGTAAAACATAAGACACAACACACCTGATTTTATAGTGGTTCCACAGTGTATGGGTACATGCACTGTCCCTCTCCGCCTTTCTAACAATATGTTAAACAAGACTCTTCTCCAAAAACTATGGCTCCTCAGATATTATAGCACGATCCCACCAGATCAGTCAGTCTCCACTGAGACTTACAATACAGGCTCACAGCCCACCACACAGTAATCTCCTGTCTACCAAACACAGGCACAACAACCCTTAACACAGGCTGGGAGAAACAACCCCACACAGATCCACACAAGGATCCAATCACAGGCCCATGATCCTAACACAGATCTCACAGATCCTTCTAATATCCTTTATAATTTAGGCTTTATAATAAGATCACACGGATCTCTCACATAGACTAATCAATCTAGGTCTCAACACAGATCCATAGATTTTGAAAGAGGAATGTTGATTCGAATCAAGAGAAATTGCTCCATGAGTCGATTTCTTCCTGGGCTAAGAAAATCTCAGCCCTATCTGCTTCCCAGAAATAAGAAAATTGATATTCAATGGTCTGCGGCTTGTGCTGGAAATTCCTTAGAATCTTGATTCTGTTCTTGCTGATTAAAGAGGGGAAGACGATCTTTAAATAGCTAACCTGTAGGGCAGATTGAAATTCCTCTGCCTTATTCTTCTATCCAGTCAGAATCTGGCATAGATATCTTCTTGTTCTTCGATTCCGAAAATGATCTTTCGATTTGGCTCAGATTGAATCGTGAAGCAATTTCAGCTAGGGATTTCCTAGACTGATTCGTCTTCCTCAGAGATATCCTTGTACTTGCTGTAGCAGAACTTGATTACACCAGTGAACTCAGAAACCCTTCAGATTTATAAATTTGAATTTCTTGGCTCTGTAATAATGGCGGATGAAGACGACAAACTCCTCCTTCTCGTTTTCAGAATGAATTAATGTTAGTCAGAAAAGTTAATTTGATCTCGATCTCAGCTGCTATTTAAAATCCCGTCGATTTACGGGATGATTGATACGTGTCTAAGTTTTAATGGCAGTTAAAACCTCAGCTTAATCAAATTGAGATTCATTGTAGACTGACGACGACGTTAATGTCAAATTACAGCATTTAAATAATGAATATGAAATTCATTGACTTGTTGACTTTGCTGACGTCAGCATCATTCTAGACTTAGTAAAATCAAGCATCATTCCAGAAGTCCTCAGTTTGACAAACTCAAAACTCAGTTCGATGTAGCCAGAGCTCAGCTTGACAAAAAATTTAAAGTTGAGTTTGACGAACTCTGAACTTAATTTGACGAACTCAGAGCACAGCTTGACAAAAAGTGGATAAGTAATACTCAACGATTCTGGAATTATAATTTTCTTCAGCTCTGCTAGGCGTTTAGTGAATAGGCCATACTCAACGAATTTGGACTTAGAAATTTTTTAGCTCTGTTGAGAGCATTGAGTGTATATGCCTCACTCAACGCTTTTTGCCTTAGCCATATTCTTCTGCCCTTTCTGCTTAAAAGCGTTGAGAGTGTCGAGTGTATAAGCTTCACTCAACGCTTTTATACTTAGCCTGATTTTCTGTAATCTTGCCTTCTTACTGAAGTTGGAGTTGAGTGCATTGAGTGAACTGACTTCACTCAATGATTCTTGACTTAGCCAAATTCTTGTTTCTTCATAGGAAGACTAGACTCAAAGCCTTTTGACTTGGCTTTTAGTGAATGAGCTTCACTCAATGCTTCTGTACTTAGTCGAATTTTCTGTCTCCTAATACTTTGGCGTTGACATAATATCCTTGACTCAACGATTCTTTCCATATGGCATTGAGTGAGTTTAGCACACTCAATGCCTGTATACTTAGCCACATTTCTACCATTTTAATACTATAAGTTTTGACTGCCAGCCTTCTCTCAGCACTATTAGCTGTATGGCGTTGAGTGAGCTTGCCGCACTCAACGCTTCTGGACTTAGGCATTTTTCTGAATTTCCAGCCTATCATTTTGAGTCCACCTATCATTGTCTCTTGAAATATAAGCCAATCATTGTGATAAAGACCAACCTGTATGCATGAACTTAAACATACATCAAATACAACTATGTGTATACCATTGACCTGTTTGACTTCTTACAAATCTAGGACATTGGGATCAATGGACCCAACAATCTACCCCTATTTGAAGAAGTTAAAACACCACATACTTGAGAATTCTTTGTCAATGATATACACTAACATAAGCAACAAAAAGATTAATATTGTATTAATCTAAGAGCAGCAAGAGTTACCACATTTTCCCTTGTCACCACATTTTCCCTTGTGCTCCCCCTGCTTTGGTGCATCCTACTGCTATAAGCTGCTTCACTTGTGAAGCCTTTCCTATAGCTGCTTCTTTGTTATAGCTGCTTCTTTATTGCAGCTACCCCCTTGCTACTGTTCTTCCTGTACTACTTCTGCCCCTTTTTGACTTCTGTGAAATAGCTTAGGAGCAGCATGCTATCTACTCCCCCCATTTGAGATCAGAGAAACACCTAGAGATAAACTTGCTCCCCCTCAGTAAGAACAACTACTATCAATCCTCTTGATAGTTTCTTTAGTCCACACCAACCTGAAAGATTAAATTTTCCTGCTATAAACAATCATAAAGAGCAACTGAAGCTATACCAAATTCAATATACCCAATTCAAATTTGAAGGTTTTGAACTGTGCTTCATCTAGTGGCTTGGTGAAAATATTAGGCCTTTGCTTGTCTGTTGGGACAAACTCAAGACTAATATCCTCACAGTCCACATGCTCTCTTATAAAATGATATCTAATCTCTATATACTTAGTCCTGCTATGTGATGCAGGATTCCTAATTATACAAATTGTACTTGTAGAATCACAAAACAAAGGGCTTTTACTTATATAGAGGTTATAATCTTGGAGTTGATGCTGAATCCATAGCAACTGTGCACAGTAGCTTCCTGCAGCTATGCATTCTGAATCTGTAGTAGAAATAGATACACTAGTTTGCTTCTTGCTGCTCTAGGACACTAGCCTTCTACCTAGAAACTGACAGGAACCTGATGTACTTTTCTTGTCCTCTCTACAACCTGCAAAGTCTGCGTCTGAATAGCCAATTAGCTCAAAATCCCTATTCCTAGGGTACCATAGGCCAAGATATGGCGTGCCCTTTAGATATCTCAAAATTCTCTTAGTAGTAGAGAAATGAGTCTCTTTAGGGCATGCCTGATATCTAACATAGACACATGTAACATACATGATGTCTGTCCTACTAGCAGTGAGGTATAAAAGAGAACCAATTATCCCTCTATACAAACTTTGATCAAGAGATTTCCCTGCCTCATCTTTGTCTAAAGACATATTTGATCTCATGGGAGTTTTCATGGTGGAAGCATTCTCCATCCCAAATTTCTTAATTAACTCCCTGGTAAACTTAGACTGTGATATGGATATTCCATTGTCAGTTTGTCTTACTTAGAGATCCAAGAAGAACATAAGTTCACCCATGCTACTCATCTCAAACTTTCCTTGCATAAGTTTGACAAACTTCCTGCAAAGGTTATCATCTTAGACCCAAAGATAATGTCATCAACATA
Organism: Platanthera zijinensis; assembly: GCA_039513925.1. NCBI lineage: Eukaryota > Viridiplantae > Streptophyta > Magnoliopsida > Asparagales > Orchidaceae > Platanthera > Platanthera zijinensis. The sequence goes on along the minus strand of CM077084.1, from coordinate 155,667,671 downwards.
TATCTAGACTAAGATGATCTTGCCTTTAGATTCCCTAAGGAATAAGGTCTTGTCTATCTTCCCCCTTGAGAATTTATTTTTAATGAGAAAGCTAGACAATGTTTTATACCAAGCTCTAGGGGTTTGCTTTAGCCCATATAGAGCTTTTCTTAGTCTATAAACAAAATCAGTTTGATAAGGAACAACAAAACCTAGAGGTTATTCCACATAGACTTCTTATTTCAAATCTCCGTTCAGAAATGATGATTTCACAACCATTTGATAGACTCTAAACCCTTGGAATGCAACATATGAAAGGAATAACCTGATAGCTTCTAGTCTTGCTATATGGGTAAAGGTTTGATCAAAGTCAATACTTTCCTCTTATCTAAACACTTGAGCCACCAGTCTAGCTTTATTCTTAACTATAATGTCATTTTAATCAAGTTTATTCCTGTAGATCCACTTGGTTCCAATGACATTATGTCCTTGAGGTCTGGGAACCAACTTCCAGACCTTAGATCTTTTAAACTAGTTCAATTCATATTACATAGATCCAATCAAAAATTGTTCTTGGTTAGACTCTTCAAATTTCTTTGGTTCTACCTGTGACAGGAAGCAAGAGTACATTGCTGTGTTGAGACATCTGCTCCTTGTCACTATTCCTTGTCTTGTATAACCAATAATCTGATGGCTCGGATGATCCCTCAGATGTCTTACTGTTGGAGGCAGTATTGCTTCAACATCATGTTCTTCATGATGTTGATCTTCATCCACTTCCTGTAAGCCTTGTGCTTCCTATGGAATGCACAAACCCTCTACTTGGTCTTGCATTGTGGAGCAGCTTCTTTGAGAGTGAGCTTTTTCAACATTAGTTCAGTACCTGTAGAACTAGAAGAAGAGCTTGACAGCTCATTGTTAATCATATTTTTTTTCATCAAACAATACATTAACTGACTCCTCTACAACTTGACTTGTCAAGTTATAGATCCTATAAGCCTTACTATGATTATTGTACCCAACAAATATCCCCTCATAGGATTTGACAATAAATTTAGTTTTATAGGATTTCCCATTATTGAGCACAAAGCAATTGTTCCCAAAACTTCTGAGATATGCAAGGTTTGGTTTCCTACCCTTCATAATCTCATATGGAGTCTTATTGTGGCTCTTGGTGATAGAAGCCCTATTAAGGACATGACAAGCTGTATTTATAGCCTCAGCCCAGAAATATTTTGGGAGAGAAGTGTCATTTAGTAGAGTTCTACCAGCCTTTATGAGAGTTCTATTCTTCCTCTCAGCTATCCCATTTTACTGGGGTGTTCTTGGAGAGAAAAACTCTTGCGGAATCCTATGATATTCACAAATTCTTGTCATGCATTCAGACTGAAACTCAGTCTCATAGTCACTTCTAATTTTGACCACAGTACTGTGCAGCTCATTCTGTATTTGCATGACAAATGTCTTGAAGACATCTAGTGTTTCAGACTTTTTCTTTAAAAAGAATACCCAAATAAATCTGAAAAAGTCATCAACCACCACAATAGTGTAGGCCTTCCTACCTAGACTATGAACTGACATTGGACCAAACAAGTCCATATGCAAGAGGTATAAACACCTCACAGAATCTTTAGTCTCAATGCTTTTGAAGGATGCTTTTGTGTGCTTACCCTTTTGGCATGCAGAGCAAATACCTTCCTTAGAGCATTTCATTTTAGGACCATTCCTAACTAACACTTTACTATAGAGCTTTCCTATAGTCTTATAATTCAAATGAGCTAGCCTCTTGTGTCATTTGACACAATGTGAGGCTTTCTCATTTGCAACTAGACAAATGGGAGAGTCTGATGATTAACATAGAAAATTAAGACAATAGACATTCCCACTCCTAGCACCAGTCAAAGTGATCTCTTTGTCACTTGATCTTCTTATATGGCACTTATCCTTGTGGAAAGAAATGACATAGCAAAGATCACATAATTGGCTTATGCTTATATGGTTCTGTTGTAACACTTCCACATAAGCCACTTTTGTGAAAGTGACTAAGCCATTAGTGATCTTACCATAACCTTTGGTGATCCTTCTATCTGATCCACCAAATATCACCTTAGGTCCATCCTTTATTAGAATGAAATCCTTCAGGATGCACTTTGTTCCAGTTATATGCCTGGAACAACCACTGTCCAAGTACCATATAGGGGTATAGAAACTTGGACTCACTTGCAAGAAATAAATCATTTAACCTTAGGACCCCAATTCTTATTGGGTCCTAGGTGTATGTTAGGCTGAGAATGAATATGTCTGCATGCAACTCTTCTGACAGGTAAGCCGACATTAGCTCTCAAGACACTATTATTGTGCCAGTAATCAATGACATAGTGGCCCACTTTGCTACAACACCAGCACTCATAGATGTTGTACCTTTTTTTAAGGGCTGGTTTAACAGCATTGTTGTCAGTAGCTCTCAGTCCAGTAGGTACAGCAATAGCCTTTTTCTTATGTCTTCTAGCCATAACCTGATTTGGGACCTGTCTGGTAGCAGAGGTACTTGGGGTATCTTGAACCCTACTAGTGGCTTCCTTCTTTTCAGAGAGCATGCTCCTGATGGCTTTAGATATGCCCCTGTCTGATTTGTTGATAGACTTTCCTTTAGTCTAATTATGGACTGACATATTTTGAGAAGGGACTGGTACACCAAACACAAATGGTCCAGGATGGGCCATTTGAATTTCTTCATGGGCTTCCTTATAGGCACTAGCACCCTTGCCATTCCTACCACCATAGTGGTGAACATCTTTGTTCTCATTGGTGGATCCACCATACTCCCAGTGACCAAAGATGCTCTCTTAGTCATACCTGTTAGATGGTAGCAGCACTTTCCTGAAAGAAATAGGAGACTTGGAGGCTAGTGGCTGCACTAGAGCTTTTCCCTTCCTTTTGGAATTGGCAGCTCTAGTGTTCCCTTTGAAGCCTAACCCCTTCTTATCCTTTTGGGAGGAGAAGGAATCTATCAAAGGCAACACTGTACATGGCTTTGAAAACTGAGCCACTAGCTCCTTCTACTTTTGGAGTTTACCTTCAAGATTCCTGATATGATCATTCTTAAATGTTATGGTGCTCATATGAATAACAATAATGTTCTTCAGCTGGCTAACTTCCCTAGTTTTTTGCTCTAGCAAAGTTGTTGTTTCAAAATGCTGGGAAGTAGCAAGATTTAGAGATGCAATCTCCTGAGCCTACTGTTTGGTTAGTAGCTTAGTCCTTCTGAATGCTTCCAGAAGTTCACCATATCTTTCAATCATTTAATTTATGTCTTTCTCAGATTCAGAGCAATCTTCATCTCTTGATGAAGATGCACTTGAATCTGGACCAGTCACATACTTATATTTAGATGAAGAGCTAGATGAAGAGTGTAACTTAGATGGTCCAGGCTGATCCTGGCAGGATTCCTTATGTGATCTTGCCATCAGCCCAATGTAGGCTTCATCATCCTCTTCTAATTCTGATGAGGAAGACTCAGTCCAGCTTTTCTCCCTCTTAGTAATGAAGGTTTTCTCCGTCACGCTTATCTTGTGGTGATGATTATTTTCACCAGCCTCTTTCTTCTCAGGACAATCAGCCATAACATGACCTAACTTACTGCAATAGAAACAAACAACCTTTTTATAAAAATGTTTACCAAGTTTTGGATCATACCTACCGTCTTTGGAGGGTTTCTTCTTTTTTGTAGTAGTAGTCCTCTTTGTGCTAGAAGGAAGAGGTAGGTTTGCTCCTCCACCCCTTTTTCTTCATCATCTTCATAAACTGTCTTGAGAAAGCAGCAAACTCCTCATTAGACATATTACAGTCTGATTCCTCTTGATCTAGATCTTCTTACTCAACTAGCCTTCTTAGGGGAGAAGGATTCTTATCCTTGCTCCTCTTAGAGCTATCTGCCTTGAAGGCCATTGTAGTTTCTTTGACCTAGCCTCTGCTAGTCTTCTCTTCCTCCTTCCTTTCCGTCAGTTGCATATTATATGAAAGCAGCTTACCAAAAAGTGTGGATGGTGGAGTATCTTCCAGCTTTGCCACTTCTCTAATGGCACATATCTTAGTGTCCCAGTCTCTAATAAGAGACCTAAGAAACTTATCATTTAGCTTATAATTACTAAAGGCCCTGTCATAGGTCTTTAGCTCATTAACTGTCCTGAAGAACCTTTCATAACAACTAGTTATGGTCTCCTCCCTGATCTGTCTGAAAACTTCATACTCTTGATTTAGCATTGTCTTTATATCATCTCTCACTTCCTCAGTACCTTCCATGTAAACTATCAAGGTGTCCCACATTTCCTTTGAGCTCTTGTAGTGCACAGAGTTTTGAAAGATGAAGTCATCTATGACACTAACTCTAATATTTTGTGCCCTCTTATCCATTGTTGCTAAGATGACTTCATCCTTAGTCATTTCAGTGTACTTCTTTAGAGTCTTAAGATTTGAATCAAGGACAGATGTCTTCATTGGGTTGAAGGGTCCTTCTTGAACTGTGATATAGATCTTAGGATCATATGCTTCCATGAATAATCTGACCCATTCCTTCACTATGCCAAAAGTCTCCTTCCTGCATAGAGGAAGTTTCATGGATCCAAGCACTTTGTGATTCTCTCCTGAACCCATCTTAACCTTCTGACAGCTACCCTGGCGATCTACTCAGACTGTTAAGTCTTTTCTTGAGTAACCTCCCTCTGATACCACTTGAAAGTCTTTGATTACAATGGTAGCTAATCACCTAGAGGGGGGGGGGGGTGAATAGGTTATTGCAGTCTTTTATAGTTCTTTAAAATCTTCTATTACTTTTGTCCTACTGTGTATACATAATTCAGCTTTCAAGAACATTATACCCAGCACAGCAAAACACAAGACACAATACACAAGATTTTATAGTGGTTCTCTAATGTATGGGTACATCCACTGTCCCTCTCCGCCTTTCTAACAATATGTTAGACAAGGATATTCTCCAAAAACTATGGCTCCTCAGAGATTATAGCACGATCCCACCGGATCAGTCAGTCTCCATTGAGACTTAAAACACATGCTCACAGCACTCCACACAGTAATCTCCTCACTACCAAACACAGACACAACTGCCCTTAACACAAGCTGGGAAAAACAACCCCACACAGATCCACACAAGGATCCAATCACAGGCCCATGGCCCTAACACAGATCTTACAGATCCTTCTCACGGCCTTTATAATTTAGGCTTTACAATAAGATCACACAGATCTCTCACACAGCCTAATCAATCTAGGCCTCAACACAGATCTATCACAGATCCACAGATTTTGAAAGAGGATTTTTGATCGACTCAAGAGAAATTGCTCCCTGAGTCGATTTATTCCTGGGCTAAGAAAATCTAAGCCCTATCTGCTTCCCAGCAACAATAAAATTGATCTTCAATGGTCTGTAGCTTGTGTTGGAAATCTCTCAGAATCTTGATTATGTTCTTGCTGATGAAAGAGGGGAAGACGATCTTTAAATAGCTAACCTGTATGGCAGATTGCAATTCCTCTGCCTTATTCTTCTGTCCAGCCAAAATCTTGCACAAATATCTTCTTCGATTCAGAAAATGATCTTCAGATTTGACTCAGATTGAATCGTGAAGCAATTTCAGCTTGGGATTGCCTAGACTGATTCGTTTTCCTCAGAGATATCCTCTGTACTTGCTGTAGCAGATGTTGATTGCACCAACAAACTCAGAAACCTTTCAGATTTATCAATTTGAAGTACTTGGCTCTGTAATAATGGCGGATGAAGAGGACGAACTCCCGCTTCTCGTTTTCAGAATGAATTAATGTTAATCAAAAAAGTTAATTTGATCTCGATCTCAGCTGCTATTTATAATCCCGTCGATTTTCAGGATGATTGGAATGTTTCCCAGTTTTAACGATGGTTAAAACCACTGCTTAATCAAATTGAGATTCACTATAGACTGACAACGACATTAATGTCAAATTGCAGCATTAAAATAACGAATCTGAAATTTGTTGTCTTGTTGACTTTGCTGACGTCAGCATCATTCTGGACTTAGCAAAATAAAGCATCATTCCAGACATCCTTAGTTCGATGAACTCAAAACTTAGTTCGACGAACCCAGAGCTCAGCTCGATGAAAAAGTGAAAGCTGAGTTCGACGAACTCTGAACTCAGTTCGACGAACACAGAGCTCAACTCGACAAAATGTGGATAAGCAATACTCAACTATTATGGACTTAGAATTTTCTTCATCTCTGCTAAGCATTAAGTGGCGTTGAGTGGCGTTGAGTGAATAGGGCATACTCAACGAATTTGGACTTAGAAATATTTCAGCTCTGTTGAGACCGTTGAGTGTATATGTGTAACAACCTGACCCGTTAAATAACATATAATAGAAGGTCCGGCCGGGGGCTCACTTTATATGCCACAAACAGACGGCGAGGTCACAGGTTAATACCAAAATACCATCGCACCCTAACCCAGAGAATTCTAGCAGAAGTTTATTACTTAAAATAACTCATCCAACGAATGTCTACTTAATATATAAATACCCATTTATATATACAACACCAGGAATGTATACAAGCACACCGCTCACGGCCTTAAGGCCTTACAAGTTTCTCATTACAAACACATGACTTCATACATTGGCACGTAGGCCGGCCACACATGAAATCCAAATCTTCGTGCGGCCTTCGAGGGCCTAACAACAGCATCAAGGGCTTCAGCTCGCTCAATCCATCAACCCGCAACACCTGCATAAGAACGTCCACCCCAAGGGTGATCCACAAAGCAACGGTCAGCATTCAGCTGACCAATTATAACGACCCTACCCCTTACCCGGGGCAGTGGTTCCTTGCCTACATGCAATACAATCACAACATATATATATATATATATATATATCAATACACAATATCATCACAAACGCCGACCTTCGTGCAAGACGCTCCATGCACTCAGGGCACGCTTACGGTGTACCGGAACATCCTTCGTACACCACCGACTAGAGGTTCTTAACTTGTTGGTAATGGAGCATAGTCTACTACAACGCGTAGACTGGAGACCCTCTCTCCCATCCCATTAAAAGGTAGTAACCTCACGGCAACCATGAGCACTATCAGTCGACCTACCCACGTAGTGTAACAAGCCTAGGGAAATTGCCCCGCTGCATTGCCACCAATCGACCGCTCACCTGATCCTACCACTGAACTTGTTGGGTGGCCCACCCACTCAGAGGTTATTAACTTGTTGGCCATGGTCATCAGCCACCAAACCCCTATTGGAGGCTTCTCACACCCATCCACTCAGAGGTACTTGCAATCCATCTCATAATAAAGGCACACTGTGTCACTTTCCATTCCATCAATATAGCTCGTGCCAAGCATACAACCAAAGGAGCTATGCAAAGCTTCCTTACCACAGTTCACATGCGTCCTCACACGCTCCGCAAGCTATTCGTTGTATACATGGAGTCTTATCCAGATCGCAGCATCACCAATCCAGACCATACATCCAGATGGGTTTCACACAACATGCCTATTCTGTACTACACACTTCCGGATCTAAATGCAGACTCAACCACTGGAATCACTTACGCTCTTCCATCTTTTGATGGAGGATTCCATAGATATACAAGCATAAACAAAGGGCTTTACCTGCCCAAGGAAGAGAGATCGTTACCCTTGACGATCGCTTCAGCGCCATGAAAGAACTAGCGGGATGAAAATGACCGCAGCGGCCTTGCCTTCGCAACGATGAACTCGGCTCTCGATTCGGATCGCTGAACCTCCACCAGCGGTCGGAAAGCTTTTCCTTCTTCCTTCTTGGCTCTCCTCTCTCTCTTATCTTTAGAAAGAGAATGGCCAACATAAGAATGAGATATTCATCTCCATTCTCGGCCTTATAATAGCAGGGAGGAACTTGGACCACAGGATCCAAACAGAAGGGAACAAATGGCCTCGATCTGCTTTGAAAAGCATCTATACAGAGCTGACATGGCTTGTGACACGTCCGTATCACAGGTCGTGTTCCTTGAGCGGTTATAGAATAGACTCAATATGGATCAGAACACAGTCTATGAAACGCTCGTGTCAATAGTACACGGCTGTGTGACTGGCCGTGTCACCCCATCAACACAGGACCAAATCACCCGAGAAGAACACGGCTAAGGCACACTCCCGTATCCTTAGTCGTGTTCCAAACACGCCCCTGTGACACGCCCGTGTCATAGGCTGTATTCCACACTGAACGCCACTCCACTCAATGCCACTCAACGCTGCTTGGTTACCAACCCGAGCAGGACATGCCCTGGGAAACGCCCGTGTCCCAGGACGTGTCGCCTCTCGACGATCGTCGACCATTCTATCTCGAAAACTCGACTTGACGCACAACGTAAAGGACACGCCTTGGCACTGCCCGTGTCCCAGGCCGTGTGCACTGGACACGCCTGTGTCCCAGGCCGTGTCGCCTCTCGACGATCGTCGACCATTCTATCTCGAGAACTCAACTCGACGCACACCGTAAAGGACACGCCCTGGGACACGCCTGTGTCCCAGACCATGTGCACTGGACACGCCCTGGGACCCGCCCGTGTCCCATGCCGTGTCACCCAGCCTGACCCCATTTTAGGACTTAGGGTTTTTGGGGTGTTACAATCCTCCTCTCCTTAGAGAAATTTTGCACCGAAATTTAGCACAACGTAGATACCAACACAACCACTCCTTTGTTGCAAATATACAAGACGATCCGGGATTACTCTCCCCACAGCCTCGCATCAATACAAGTATTTTCACAAACACACATACATACAATATGTACAAAATACAACATAAAAACAATATAGTGCACACTCCACTTTATTTCCGCTCATCAGCGTCTCTAAGAAGATTCTTGACAGCCTCTTGCAACTCCAGGTTATACACTCGAGGCTGTTGTACTTCATGATGTGAGATTTGCGGCTCCTGCACTTAGAGATTGTACACTCGCGGCTGCGCCCGAGATGCAGATGATTCTGCCATAGCTTTGCCCTTTTCGTCATAGGACGCACCTGAATTTTGCTCACCCTTCGAGGCGCCACTCCAACAATCTCGGGAGATATTCCCCTGCCTCCCACAGGTAAAACACGTACGTTTCTCCACAAGTCCTTGCCCGTACGTTGCTCCCGAAGTAATATTTGACTGAGCTTGTTCAGCAGGCCTGAACTGCTTTTTATCACGTTTCTTAAAATCCAATTGATCGGACTGCGGAACTTTGAACTCCGACTTTTTCGCCACTAAGTTTTTCTTGTCCTGCACCCATTTCAAATCTTTCTCCAGCGCACAAGCTGTATCTACCAAGGCTTGGAAGACTTGGTTAACTGAACTCGGAAGCGCCAATCTCAACTCATCTCGGAGTCCCTCATAGAATCTATCCGTCTTCCGCACCTCTTCCACAAAAGTCGACCCCGCATAACGCCACAACCTGGTAAATTCATGCAGGTAATCATCCACATACTTCTCCACCTGCACCAGACGTTGGAATTCGTTCTCCATAGCAATTCTCCGCGATACTGGCAAATACTTGTCCCAAAAATATCTGGAGAATTCGTCCATCAAAATCACTCCCAGGCCTCTGCCTGCCAACTGGTGAATCTCGACTTCATTCCACCACAGTCTCGCTTCTCCTTCCAGTAGGAAAGTGGTTAACGTAACTCTTTGCCCCTCATCAATCCTGAGCGCTGTCAGGATCCTCTTCACTCTTGAAAGCCAATCTTCCGCCTGCGTTGGGGAATTCGCCCTGACAAATGTAGGTGGATGAAAATCCATAAACTGCTTTAGTTGCTCGTCAGTCGCTCGCTCGTCCACCCGAGCTTCAACATGCTCTTGCCTCGCACTAACCCGAACTGGCTCCACTATAGGCCTTGCTTGCCCAACAGGTTGTGCTTGAATCATGGAAAATACCGCCTCTGCAACTAGGCGTGCGGTTTATGTAGAAGGAGGAGGTGTGGGCACCTCGGCTGGTGCCGCACTCTCATCCGAACGCTGGGGCTCAGACTACCCAGCACCACTCCTTGTCACCTATATGTGAACAAGATATCAAAAATCAACCTCCAATTCAAAACGGCATACATACCGAATACACACGCACACATTCCTCGTGGACATTCTTGAGTTAAATTTTGTGAAAACGGTTCGCACCTACACGTGATTGCCACCCGACAAAAGAATTCGGCCACGAATTCGAAAGCGAAAAATCGAGGGGCCTCTGATACCAAAATGTAACAACCCGACCCGTTAAATAACATATAATAGAAGGTCCGGCCGGGGCCCCACATTATATTCCACAAACAGACGGCGAAGTCACAGGTTAATGCCAAAATACCATCGCACCCTAATCAAGAGCATTCTAGCAGAAGTTTATTACTTAAAAGAACTCATCCAACGAATGTCCACTTAATATATAAATATCAATTTATATATACAACACCAGGAATGTATACAAGCACACCACTCACGGCCTTAAGGCCTTACAAGTTTCTCTTTACAAATGCATGACTTCATACATCGGCATGTAGGCTGTCCACACATGAAATCCAAATCTTCGCACGGCCTTCGAGGGCCTTACAGCAGCAGCAAGGGCTTGAGCCCGCTCAATCCATCAACCTGCAACACCTGCATAAGAACGTCCACCCCAAGGGTGATCCACAAAGCAACGGTCAACATTCAACTGACCAATTATAATGACCCTACCCCTTACCCGGGGCAGTGGTTCCTTCCCTACATGCAATACAATCACAACATGTATATATATCAATACACAATATCATCACAAACGCCGGCCTTCGTGCCAGACGCTCCGTGCACTCAGGGCACGCTTACGGTGTACCGGAACATCCTTCGTACATAGTCGACTAGAGGTGCTTAACTTGTTGGCGATGGATCATAGTCTACTACAGCGCACAGACTGGAGACCCTCTCTCCCATACCATTCAGAGGTAGTAACCTCACAGAAACCGTGAGCACTATCAGTCTACCTACCCACGTAGTGTAACAAGCCTAGGGAAATCACCCCGCTGCATTGCCACCAATCGACTGCTCACCCGATCCTACCACTAAACTTGTTGGGTGGCCCACCCACTCAAAGGTTCTTAACTTGTTGGCCATGGGCATCAGCCGCCAAACCCCTATTGGAGGCTTCTCGCACCCATCCACTCAGAGGTACTTGCAATCAATCTCATAGCCATCTCATAACATAGGCACACGGTGCCACTTTCCATTCCATCAATATAGCTCGTGTCGAGCATACAACCAAAGGAGCTATGCAAAGCTTACTTACCACACTTCAAAAGAGTCCTCACACGCTCCGCATGCTATTCGTTGTATACAAGGAGTCTTCTCCGGATCGCAACATCACCAATCCAGACCATACATCCAGATGGGCTTCACACAGCATGCCTATTCCGTACTATACACTTCCGGATCTAAATGCAGACTCAAACACTGGAATCACTTACGCTCTTCCATCTTTTGATGGAGGATTCCATAGATATACAAGCATAAACAAAGGGCTTCACCTGCCCAAGTAAGAAAGATCATTACCCTTGACGATCGCTCCGGTGCCATGAAAGAACTAGCCGGATGGAAATCACCGCAGCGGCCTTGCCTTCGCAACGCTGAACTCGACTCTCGATTCGGACCGCTGAAGCTCCACCAACAGTCGGAAAGCTTCTCCTTCTTCCTTCCTTGCTCTCCTCTCTCTCTTATCTTTAGAAAGAGAATGACCAACATAAGAACGAGATATTCATCTCCATTCTCGGCCTTATAATAGTAGGGAGGAACTTGGACCACAGGATCCAAATAGAAGGGAACAAACAGCCTCGATCTGCTTTGAAAAGCATCTATACAGAGCTGACACGGCTTGTGACATGCTCATGTCATAGGCCGTGTTCCTTGAGCGGTTACAGAACCGACTCAATCTGGATCAGAACTTGGGCTACGACACGCCTGTGTCACTTCTTGACATGCCCGTGTCAACTAGTACACGGCCGTGTGACTGGCCTTTCACCCCATCAACATAGGACCAAATCACCCGAGAAGAACACGGCTAAGGCACACGCCCGTGTCCTTAGCCGTGTTCCAAACAAGCCCCTATGACACGCCCGTGTCATAGGCCGTGTTCCACACTATACACCACACCACTCAATGCCACTCAACGCCGCCCGGTTACCAACCCGAGAAGGACACGCCCTGGGATACGCCCGTGTCCCAGGCCGTGTCGCCTCTCGACGATCGTCGACCATTCTATCTCAAGAACTCGACTCGACGCACACCGTAAAGGATATGCCCTGGGACACGCCCGTGTCCCAGGCCGTGTATACTGGACACACCCTGGGACACTCCCGTGTCCCAGGCCGTGTCACCCAGCCTGACCCCATTTTGGGACTTTGGGTTTTTGGGGTGTTATAATATGCCTCAATCAATGCGTTTTGCCTTAGCCATATTCTTCTTCCCTTTCTGCTTAAAAGTATTGAGAGCATTGAGTGTATAAGCTTCACCCAACGCTTTTATACTTAGCCTAATATTCTGCAATCTTTCCTTCTTGCTGAAGTTTGGCGTTGAGTGCGTTGAGTGAACTGGCTTCACTCAATAATTCTGGACTTAATCAAATTCTTATTTCTTCACAGGAAGACTAGACTCAATGTCTTTTGACTTGGCGTTGAGTGAATGAGCTTCACTCAACACTTCTGTACTTAGTCGAATTTTCTTTCTTCTAATACTTTGGCATTGACATAATATCCTTGACTCAACGATCCTTGCCAAATGGCATTGAGTGAGTTGAGCTCACTCAATGCCTATGGACTTAGCCATATTTCTGCCTTTTCAATACTGTAAGTTTTGACTGCAGCCTTCTCTCAACTCTATTAGCTGTATGGAGTTGAGTGAGCTTGCCGCACTCAATGCTTCTGGACTTAGGAATTTTTGTGAATTTCCAGCCTATCATTTTGAGTCCACCTATCATTGTCTCTTGAACTATATGCCCAATCATTGTGACAAAGACCAACCTGTATGCATGAAATTAAACATACATCAACTACAACTATGTGTATATCATTGAACTGTTTGACATATTACAAATCTAGGACATTGGGATCAATGGACCAACCAGGAGGGCAATCTCTATATGATTGAGTTCGCCTATATTAATAACTATCAAGCTAGCATTCAGATGGCGCCCTTCAAAGATTTATACAGTAGGAAGTGTCGTACTCCTTTAACTTGGGAGAAAATAGGCGATTCGAAGTTATTCAAGCATAAAGAGATTGAAGATGCAAATTTGATGATACGTACTATACGAGAGCGGCTATTGGTAGCCTAGGATAAGCAGGCAAAGTACTACAATGTCAAGCATCAAAACGTGGAGTTTGCGATTGACGATTGGATATATCTGAAGATTAAACCGTTCAAGGGTATATCGAGGATCCGACATTTGAAAAAGCTAAGTTCGAGAAACCTTGGGCCATTTGAAATCATTGAGAGGATTGGAGAAGCTTCCTATCGGCTGAAGCTTAAAGCTGAACTCAGTTCTTTGCACGACATGCTTCACATATCCGTACTGCATAAGGATGTGCAAGAGCCAACACAAGTGGTCGTTGTTGAACAAGTTCCGGCCGATAGTGGGTTGACGATGAAGGTCAAGCTTATTTGTGTCGAGGACTCGAAAGTGAAGTGACTACAGAATAAAGAGATTCGAATGGTCAAAGTCTGGTGGGACAATTATGGCCATGAGGAGCTGTCATGAGAGTGTGAGCAGACCATGCACGAAGAGTTCCCTGAACTATTCCGTTGAGGTACATTTGTTATATTCTGTACTTTTAAATTTATTGTGGATTTCGGGATGAAATCTCTTAAAGGAGGGGAGAATTATGATGCCCAAAAAATCCTGAAAAATATGGAAATTGGTCATTGGAGGTTATCGCGCGACGATAGTCTTATCGCTGACGATAGCTCAATGAATTAAAAGACCAAGGGATCGGGTTATTACCGCCTGGCGATAGAAAGATATTGTGCAGTGGTAGTAGTCTACACTCTCAATGCTCTCGACGAAGCGTCGAGAGGTTTACCACACGGAGGTAGAAAGCTAGAGTGTGACGATATCACTCGACGCACTCAACGCTTGGGATGAAGCGTTGAGTGACTAACACACGGCGGTAGTGTGCTAACGTGCAGAGCTAGCTGATTAAATTGATGTATGCCTCGGGAAGGTACTGCTTGGCAGTAGTGAGTTAACAACGGCGATAGCTTGCCACGTGGCAGTGCGGTGGAGGGTGCTTTGAGTGAAAGAATTATGTCCATTGGGCCAAGCAGTTACCGCCTTAGATACCGCGCGATGGTAGCAGTTACCGCACGGCGATAGCTTGCTTTTAAGTGCTGGCTTTGAGATGTTATTCTCATTTACCTCTCTCACACTTTCTCTCTTAGTTCTTGAGTTCTTAAGGGAAGAGGAGGAAGAAAGTCCAGAAGGCTAAGGGGGAGAAGCGATCCAAGGTGTAATTGTGATCGGAATTTCCAGTCAATGCTAGATCCGCAGAAAGGAAGTTGTGACGCTCAGTTCCATTCAGATCAAATAACAAGGGCATGGCTCCTAAGTGATCAATAAGGGTAACGATCTTCCTTCTTAGACAAATGATGTCTTCCATTTAACATATGCATGGAATCCCCCACAAAAAAGTGGAGAATCTAGGGAATTTTGATGGGTAGATACGTTTTATCCCCCAGTTTGGTTTTGCATATAGATCCGGAAATCGCAGTACGGAATAGGCATGCTGTGTGAAGCCCATCTGGACAGGTTGGTATGGATTGGTGATGTATTATTTTGCATGCCAGAGAAGACTCCAAGTATAAACGAGTAGTTTATGGGGTCTGTGGGTTGTACCTGTGAAATGAGAGTAACATGAACTACTGGAGGTGTGCTCAAGGAAAATACCCAGAAAATACCATAGTTTGCATAACTGTTGGATATCGCCGGACGACAGCAAGTGTCATCTACGATAGCTCTTGGTGAGCTTTGATTGATGTGAAAGTCCAGTGTTTCTAGCACTACAGGATGTTGTAGGGTTTCTGGACAGATGTTCCAGTTATGATTGAGTTTGGAGATAGAAGAGAAATACTATCACTAATGCCAGACAATAGTGACTATCGTTGGAGATAGCTTGATAAGAATGTGCTTGTGCAGCCAACATTGGTTATGTTTTGATTACGGGAAAGGGGAGGCCGACCCGCGTCGTGTCTATTTGCCATGAAGGCTTTGACTTTCGGCGATGGCACGTCGATATGAGCAATGGGAAAGGTCTGAGCTGTACCCGCTCGATGTCGATCGATTAAACAGACCTAAAGTACATGAGAGTTACAGCCGGAAAGTCTAAAATGCTCATAAATTGATCGTCAAGTCCGGGACCTCTGAACGATGGTGGGCCTAGGCGTTGCCAGTACATCGAGAATATTCCCTGAGTGCATAGAACATTTGGCCGTTGAGGCACTCGTTTATGATATATTGAATGGTGCTTAAGTTGTACCTTCTTATGATATATCTATGTGTTAATGCTATGCCTGTAGGGAAGAAATACCTCTGCCCCGAGAATGGGGTAGGGTCGTTATAAATTGGTCAACAAAATCTGATTGTTGCCTTGCTTGCCATCCTTATGGTGGATTTTCCATGTGCAGGTGTTGGAGAGCCGAGCTGAAAATAGCGGGTTACTGCCCTTGTTTCTATGTTAGCCCTTGAAGGCCAAGGGAAGAACTTTAGAGTTTTTATGTGTGGGAGTCCTGTGTGCCAATGTATGAAAATACTTTTGTAAAAGGCGATAGTTGTAAGTCCTTAAGGCCATAGCACTTTGTTTGTTTTGTAAACATTCCTGATATTTATATATAGTCGAAATTCGTGTGTACTTGAGTTCAAAAGTTAACCCTCAAAGCTTCTGCTAGAATGCTCTGAGTTAGGAATCATGTAGTTTTGATATTAATACGTAACTCTGCCAACTGTCTTTGGAATGTGGCGCAGGCCTCTGCCGGACCCTCTGTTATATTTCATGTGATGGATGGAGGTGTTACACAGCTCTAGGAAAACTTAGATTTCATTTTCGAAGTTAGGGATATGGCAGCTCAATGAACCATAGCTTATCAAAGACGTGTGACTCATTTCTAAGATCAGTGAGTCAAGCTTAGGCCAAACTTTGTCCTGGATCTAGTCCTGAGAAGCATCAAAGCGGTTGACTAAGGACCACATAATGACAAACTATAAACAGCATAAGAGGGTCCGTTTGCCGTCACCTCGGTCGTTAAACCCGAAATGTATATACTCGGGACTTTATATGGGAAGACACTACCTTATACCTAGAACATGCAAAATTTGTGTAGGTTGTATTAATGACTCATTCATTTATGCAAACACTCTCTAACTCTAGAAAGTTGAGAGTTTACACACCCACACAAGCTACTATCAACTGCTTCTTTGAGTATGCCAAATTTTATATAAACTTTATTTGAGTTACATGTCGCTAACTCCTCCATCGCAGAAAAATTTTGGGTAAGACCTCGAGACTTACACTAATTGTGTGCCCCCATTGATATATGCAAGTTGGGCCCCTGGACGGCTCCCACTGTCGTGAATCGAAGGTTCGCCCTTCTCTCCCACAAGTGGGCAAAGGCCACCATCGTTGGCACCCTCACTGCTACCAATGGACCTGAAGGCTCATCCATCATTGAGGATTGCAAGATGGGTCCCCAGAAGCCCCACTATTACGGAATGAAGGTCTACCAATCTCCCCTACAAGTGGATGAAGGCCACAAGTATTGGCTCTCTCGCTTCTACCAATAGGATCGAGCGCTTGTACTCCACTGGTAATCGCAGGAGGGGTCCCTGGACGCCTTCCATAACTAGGAATCGAAGGTTTGCCCTTCTCCCCCGCAAGTGGACACAAGATACTAGCGTTGGCCCCCTCGCGCTTCTAGTAGGGGTCTCGATGATCCGCTCTTCAGGGACCCCGTCACAGCGACCTCCCACTAGAGGTGATCGAAGCTCCGCCCTTCTCCGCCGCAGTAGGTTGTATTGGATCTTGAGGGGCCCTTAGAGGGGGCTGAATAAGGGCAAACATTTTTTTATATAATTTTTAATTAGCCAAATAAAATAGAAATCAAGCAAACTTTTTCACAACCAAATTCTCATAACGAACACTTAGAAAATTATAAGAAAATATAAATGAAAATTTATTTCATAAGCGATGTAAAACATAAACTATAGATTTCAATAAAGCTTGAAATCAAGGTTGTGATGAAAAGTCTTCTTTTTTGAATTCACCAGCCCTTCTCCTAAGGATCGGTTGGCTAAAGTCTATCACTCCCTTGATATAGCAACTAGCCCCCCTATATCTCTCTATGACCTAGTCGCTGCACATAAGGAGGCGATTTCCCCCTAAATCACAAAAGGGCCTAATTACCACTCACACAACGATGATTTCTCTACCGTTTACAAAATGAATAGAAAGAAAAGAAATCTAAAATAAAAACTCCCTCTGGTCTTGAGTACTGAAAAACACGAAAATCCTTGTAAAGATTACATGAGTTAGAAAGCATGAACGATCCCTTCTTCACTCTTGCACTTGCTCAAACACTTATAAGTTTTTCTGGTTCCACGGAGTTATCAGGCTGGGAATGCATAGGATGAAGGCTCCTGGAAGTGCGTAACAGTAAATTTTTTAAATTAAGCCTTTATATAGATTTTGCACTATCGTCCGACGATATATTGATATCACTTGTGATAACTCTATTTGCTGTCGCGTGTCCCACTCTGTAATAACTATGCCGAGAAGTTGGAGATCTTGTACGATTGTGGGCCTATTGCGCCGCGATAGCTTGATATCGCCTGACGATATCTTGATTTATGCGCTTCATAGTAACCATTGAGTAACATGGCCTACGTCATGGTTGACATCAGCATGTTTTGATGCAGCGATAGTTAT
The DNA here is from genome assembly GCA_039513925.1 of Platanthera zijinensis. Taxonomy (NCBI): domain Eukaryota; kingdom Viridiplantae; phylum Streptophyta; class Magnoliopsida; order Asparagales; family Orchidaceae; genus Platanthera; species Platanthera zijinensis. The sequence goes on along the minus strand of CM077084.1, from coordinate 155,649,686 downwards.
TTTCATCGGCGATAGCTCTGCTTGGTAAAAGTTATTGAACGTCGCCCATACAAAATCATCAGAATATTGTACATATTATATCTGCACACAACAAACTCACTATGATCAAATACATTCGGGATTTGTTATTTTCAAACCAAGTGAGTGAGAAACAAATGCTCCAACAATCTCCCCCATTTTGATAATAACAAATCCACTTAGAACGAAATCATATAGGATCTATAGTACTGTGTACAAGATATGATAAGCAACATCAGTATTTGTGAGTGCACAAACTCCCCCTAAATGCATGGCCATAAATTCCTTTTAATTCCACGTTAATTTGAATTTTAAAAATTTATAATTTCATGTCGTATTAATGTTCAAAAATTAACATGAACTCCCTCATAATGTGAACACCCCCTAAATACTTGCGTCGATTTGTTGGTTACATTCGATATATCGATTTCTCGATTTCTTTCGATATTCTCCCCAATTTGAAATTAACAAAAGAATGTAGAAGTAGGAGTGTGAAGCGGAAACGTAACTAAGAATTTGAAAAGAAGGATAGAGAGAAAGGTAGAATGAAATATTATTCACGAAAATAGATAAGAAAATTTTAGTTTATGTGTAAAAAAAAGGTGAAAAATGTGAAATAAAAAGAAAATATCTAGTAAACATACACATTGTGAGATTTACACAACAATATCTAAAAGAAGTATGGAAGTTGAGATATAAATGTTAAAATCATTTTTAGTCTAATTTTCATGAGAAGAAATTTTATATTAGATAATTAGGTGTACAAAGTGTGCTTTGGTAAACAAGAACAAGAGAAATAATTAAAAATCACTTGAAAAATGTGAATTGTAAACACATAACATTGATTTTACATAGACATCTTTGTACTCAGTTAGGAATTCTTTGCACTTTAATGAAATAAAAATGGTCACAAATGTGTGCACAAGGTACTTTATAATTCTTTCCAAGGTGCTTAACCTTACAATGCTTATTAAGACTTATCAGGAGGGTGAGTAGTGCTTGGTGGAGTATCATGAGCATATTATTTGAATAACTTTTTTTCTTGTTGTCTTGTTTCTTCTTTTTAATTATTCAAGACTTCAAATTCACTTGTATATCGCAATAGTTTTTTAAAAAACCAAGTCATTTTAAGAAAAAAGTGCAAGAACCACTGATAAAAAGTTGTGTTATGTATTTCAAGGAGTAATGTGGAACAAAAATACATTCATGTCGATTGAAAATTTATAAACACTTGTATTGTACCAAAAAGTATAAGTATGAAGTCATTATCATCTATAAAATATTACTCATATTTAGAGGCATGCAAAAATAATTTGAAACATTTACTAATCACAAATCCATTATAAAATAGAAGATATTTGAAGCATGAAAGTACATACACGATGTTATATGTAACTTGAAAAATGAATCTAACATTGCACAACTTCAGAAATTTATAAACCAATGTAAACTTGATTGAAGAATGTATAGCATATATGAAACAAGATTTGATCGAAAAATTTGAATTTTGAGACAAAAATATACTATCACGAGCGATATCGATATCGCGCCGCCATATCAAAATTAGTCCGGATTTCACTTCACCCCCTTATTTCTTGAATCCCAATAATGAGAAACAGTCTTGATGCCGACAAAACCTCTAAATCCAAGGTTAGTTTGTGATTTCTCTTCAAATTTTTTAGGGATTGTGTTTTTGAAGTTGATTTTAAGAATCCTCTGTGATCAAAAAAAGTTTTTTGGAAATTTTTTGGAAGAATTAATGATTTGTGCACAAACTTTGAAAACCTAAGTTTTATAGTGAGTTTTTCATGGATCGTAGATCAATAGACTGGATGAAGTTTTTGAAAACTCTTAGATATTTTAAATTCATAGAAATAATAGACATAAAAATAGGAGATGGAGTTTTCAGGTTTTTAGAGAGTTTTCGGCTATCGCCCAATGACAACTACTATTGTCCAGTGATTGTGAAATTTCGCCTTTTAACAAAAAATTTGTTTTACATAATTACAGGAATGGCTTACAGTTCAAGAGCATGCAAGAGTTTTTCCAGCAATCCTCACTCTAGATATCAATTGTATTCAGGAGTCGAGAAGGCCGCTATATCAAATTTCTAAGATCGTGGAATTCGATCTACCATGAGACACATACATCTATGATTTACTAGCGCAGACAGGTATAATATCCTTAATCATCCCTGATATGTTTAGCTCGGTATTTTTGCGAGAATTTTATAATCATTTAAAAGATCTTCTTACACCTGGCTAAATGGAGGAGTGCGATCTCACATTCAAAACAAAATAGTAGAGATAATGCATGAGGATTTGTGAAAGAATTTGGACTTATAGATTGTGGTAATGTACTAGATATAATTGAAAATTATCAAAAAGATAAGGATTAGACACATGCCAACCTAGTGCTTCATGGAACATCCAGAAAGACACTCATCAGTTCTACAGCTTGCCTTACTTCTGATACATATATGGTGCAAGATATCTTAAGGAATACAGTGTTGTTGAAGGTAGGGGATACTAGGATGATTACTGGACATGTCACTTTGGTGACTCAGATTATTTTGGAGAAGGTGCAGTTTGATGTAAGTAGACTTAATGTTATTTGTGATTCGATACACATGTAAGATGAAAAATCTGATGAGGAAGAAGATAAACACACTTCCATTTAGAAGTGTAATCCATCAAATCATATACCAAAAGTATAGATGGGTTCATCAGAATCTTTATGTTGATGATTGTATTCCTCCTATCTACAATACAGAGTCGACTAGGTTCCAAGCGGGATGCAGTGAAGCTTCTTCTTTAGCAAGACCGAATTGAGGTGAACCCTCGACATCTACTATTCTGCCACTTCCTCGAGGAGGATCTCTTCAAGAAAAGTTAATGGGTTATATGATTTGGTGGAAACGTGCCATGCTGAGATGATAGCAAGGTTAATGGGATGAAGAAATTCATGAACTTTATTGCTCAAGGATTGAAGCCCAAACCTACTCCAATGGAAGAAAAAGAGTGACAGAGTCTAGCGGTGGATCCTCCACGTCACTCAATTCATCACCTGAGATGATCGAGGGAACTAGGACAGAGCTCTAGTGAAGACTATAAACCTACCAATGAGGATTGGGATGTTTGATTGAGTTTACTGCTGGTTTAGCTTTCTTGGAGCTATAACCAAGTGATAGCAGTTGTTGCCCGACAATAGTGAATTTTTTTTTCTTTGCTATTTTCTGTGAGGTGAGACTGTTTGGGATGTTGTTTAATGCTTTCTGTGGGACTATTATCTGTGTTAAGACAATTAGTGATGTTTAATTATGTTTGAATTAATCATGATTATGTGTGATATGATTGTCTTAATGCTATTAATTTTAATCTCTTTGTTATATATATATGCACTGTAATTTTAATGTTGTGTTTAGACCGTGAATAATGTACTGGATTGTAAGTTAGATCAATCACAATTTTATTATCATTCCTTAAGTCTATGGTTTGTTGATTTATCCCAAAGTCTTTTAAAGTTTGTTTCATCCATAGGGCTTGTGCACAACAACTACCTAGTGCAATATATTCTCCCTCAGTATTGGAGAGGATAACATAATTCTATTTTCTACTTGACCATGAAATAAGTGAAAAGCCTAAAAAGTGATAAGTGCTACTAGTGCTCTTACGATCTAAAGAACAACCAGCATAATCCGAATCAGAATAACCATGTAAAATAAAATAATTATTATGAGGATACCATAAACCAAATTTTCAAGTACCAATATGATATCTAAAGATTTTTTTAACCACTTTTAAATGTGATTCTTTAGGATTAGCCTGAAATCTAGCACATAAACAAACTGCAAACATAATATCAGGTCTCGATGTAGTTAAATACAATAAATAACCAATCATTCCTCTATATAAAGTTTAATCAATTGATATTCAACTTTCATCTTTTCCTAATTTTAATGAAATACTCATAGTAGTATTAACTTGCTTAAGGTTTTCAAATTCAAATCTTTTATGAACATCATGCATATACTTAGATTGGCAAATAAAAATACCATCATGTTTTTCAGTAATTTGGAAACCTAAAAAATATGTAATTTCTCCTACCATGCTCATTTCAAATTCATTTTTCATAACTGTAACAAAATCATTATCTTCATTAGTGGCTCTAAAAATAATATCATCAACATAAATTTGTAAAACTACTAAATCATCATTAACCTGCTCAATGAAGAGTACACCAGCAACACTACCCAATTTATAATCATTCTTTAATAAATACAAAGTGAATCTTCTTTGCCATGCATAAGACGCTTGTTTCAAACCATAAAGTACTTTTTCTAATTTATAAACATGATCAGGATATTTTTTATTCGCAAAACCTGGAGGTTGTTCTTTATAAACTTCTTCCTTAATATACCCATTTTAAAATACAGTTTTTACATTCATTTGAAATAATTTAAACCTTTTGAAACTAGCAAACGAAAGAAATATTCTAACTACTTCAAGACACACTACAGGTGTAAAAGTTTCATCAAAATCTACCACCTCAAATTGAGCATATCCTTTGGCTAATAATCTAGCATTATTTCTAGTGATCTTAAATTCACTCTGTAATTTATTTTTAAAAATCCACTTAACTCCTACAATAGGATGATCGAATGGTCTCTCTATAAGTTTTCAAACTTTATTACATTCAAATTGATTACATTCATCATTCTTAGCTAAAAACCAAGATTTATCATTTAAAGCGGTTGAAACATCTTTTTGGTTCTATATTTAAAACAAAACAAAGGTTTGAAAATAAATCATGTAAAGATGAACCTGTACTTACCCCTCTTGATTGCTCTCCAATCACTAATTCCTGTGGATGATCTTCTGAAAATATAAGTTCACTTGGAGGCACATAATCTTCTACTTCTTCTTCTCTTTCTTCTTTATCTTCTTCTTCATGTTCTCCAAGTACTTCTTCATCATCCTTCTATAAAGGAGGAAGGGGTTCTTCATAATTTCCTGTAGGATTAGTCCCCACACAAGGAACAAACTCATTAAATTTAACATGAAATGATTCTTCAATAATTTTTGTCTGTTTATTAAAAACTCTATAAGTCTTACTAGTTAAAGAATAATCAATAAAAATTCATTAATCACATTTTTCATCAAATTTACCTAAAGTATCTTTTTATTTAGAATAAAATATTTACATCCAAAATATCTAAAATAAGTTACATTAGGCTTCTTTTGATAATATAACTCATATGGAGTTAGTTTCAAAAATGGACGTAACATGACATAATTTATAACAAAAAAAGTAGTACTAACATGTTCAGCCCAAAAAGATCTGGGTAACTTATATTTAGGTAACATAGTACGTGCTAGTTCTTGAAAATTCTATTTTTCCTCTCTACTACACCTTTTTACTGTGGTGTGCGAGGAGCGGAAAATTTATGCTTAATTCCTAATTCAGTACAAAATGAAATAAATTTATCATTTTTAAAATCACCTCCATTATATTAGCATATGCATTTAATTTTAAAATAAAGCTCATTTTGAATTCGTATGAATAATTTTGTAAATTCAAAGTAAGCATCAAATTTTGAAACTTAAAATATCGTCCAACAAAAAGCATGAATAATCATCTATCAAAACAAAAGTATATTTTCTATCTCCTAGACTTTGTGTAGTAACTGAACCAAATAAATCTATGTAAATTAATTATAAAAGTCTAGTAGTTGAAACTATATTTTTGCTATTGAAAGATGATTTTGAAAATTTTTATTTACGACATGGCGTACATAAAGAAGAAAGTTTTCCATCTAACAAAGGTAAACCTTTAATCAATTTATTTTTGAAAAGTTTTACAACAAGTTTTACACTAGAATGACTAAGTCGCCTATTCTACAATTCTAACTCATCATTATTTGAAATAAAACATTTTAGTAAAGATTGAGAAAGATCATAAAAAGTTATCATATAAACATTGTGAATTTTAGGTGCGGTAAAAACAATTTCTTGTGATTGAAAATCAATAATTTTGCAAAGGTTTATAGATGATTCAAATAAAATATTTAAACCTTTATCACACATTTGACTTATTGAAATTAAGTTATGTGTCAAGCCATCAAGAAATAAAACATTTGAAATATTAAAGAAATCATTACCCACTACACCAATGCCCATGATCCTTCCTTAACCTTTGTCGCAAAACATTACTACTCCTCCTTTCTTCATTTCTAGGTTAAGGAAATTTGATTTATTGCCTGTCATGTGTTTTGAAGATCCTGAGTCCAACTATCACACGTCTTCCTTGTCTTTATCCTACCAACGCACCTAGAAAGGATATGAGAGTAAAGATCTGGTTACCCAAGTGGTTCCTCCCATAGAATAGATGAATGCCTTAGGTACCCAGACTTGTTTAAAAATACTATGACCTTTCTTCCTGCAAGAGTCGGTAGTATGTCCAAACCTATTACATTTGGCACAATTAATAAAAGGTGATGATGCCTTTTTCATAACTGAATTCAGAATCTTACTAGAATATGGGTTATCAATAGAGAAATTATTTTTATTTTTAAAATTTATTTTTCTGGACTTTAAGATATCACCAGCGGTAGTTGTTATCGCAGAGCGATAACTTGTAGCGACATATCCAAACCTATTGCATTCCATCCACATTCAAATAATGGATCCAAGCTTTCAAGGTGGTATTTTTTGTGACTAACATAACACATCGATTTGCAAACACCTTTTTACCATCTTCTACTTGAGATTGAGAAGATTTGCAGAGATCTTTCTAAGTCCCTTTTTTCTTTGGTAATAGAATCAACAAGATTTGCTTAGATCTTTCTAAGTCCCTTTTTTCTTTGGTAATAGAATCAACATTTGATTGGGACTTAGCAAGAGCTTATTCTAATTCTTTTACTTTTGCCAAAGAGTGCTCATACTCTTGACAAGCGAGCATTTCCTTCCCAAACACTTTCAATTAAGCAGGTAATTTTTTATTTTACTTTAAAACAATTTTGTTTTCACACTTTAACAAATCAATATATTTTAATCTTTTATCAAAAAATTTACATGTTTGTAAAAATTCAGAATATAATTCATCATAAGTTGCAGGAGTTACCTTTATGTCGCTCTAGACACTACATTCATCTTCAGATGGTGAAATTCTCTTTCCTATCAAACAAATATTGGCTTCCTCATTATCTTCATAACTTGATCCACTCGAACCTTCAGATGAAGTATCATCCCAAGTCTCCGCCTTCAATACCTTCTACTTATTCTTTTTCTCGCGCCTCTTCTCTTTTTGTTCTTTCAGATACTTTGGGCACTTGCTTCGAATATGTCCAATCCTTCTACAGTGATAGCATTCCAGTGGCAGACGTCGTTCATCATCCTTAAAATTAGCTTTTCCGTTTCCTTTCTTAAATCCAGATTCATTCTTGTTAAAATACTTCTTGAACGAATTTCTCCTTTTCAGGTTCCTCATAAATCTCTTGAATTTCTTTACGAACATACTCTCCTCATCCTCTTCATCATCTTCATCCATTTAACTTTCTACTTCTTTCTTAGACTTCAATGCCAATGCCTTTTTTCGGCTCCAAGTTGTACTCTTGTTGTTGAATTTTTAGTTATACTTCAAGAGTTTTTAGATTTCCGATGAGGCTTTAAATTTGGAGAGTTTTAAGATCATGTGATTCTGAGATGGCAATCACCTTCAGATTGAACTTCGGGGGAAGTGATATTAAAATATTTCTCACCAAATCATCGTTGGAGAAATTCTTTCCAATAACTTTGGAGTTATTGACGATCTTTGTAAATCTTGTATGCAGAGTCAACATCTTCGTCAACTTCCATCCCGAACTTTTCAAATTCTAACTCCAATTGAAAAACTTTTGAGTCCTTTACCTATGATGTACCTTCATGAGTAACTTCAAGCAAATTCCAAATATCATATGTAGTTTCACATGCACACACCCTATTTAATTCAGTTCTATCTAACGCACAAAATAAAGCGTTCATTATCCTAGTGTTATTTTTGCATTTAAGTTTATCAGTATCGTCCCATTTATCCTTAGGTTTTCCTATAGTGACACTTCCAACTACCATTGAAGGTGGAGTATAGCATTGTTCTACCATACCCCATACATCAATATCTAAAGCGATTAAAAAACATCGCATTCGAGTTTTCCAGTAATTGTAATCTGTGCTAGTGAATAAGGGAGGTCTACTAATTCCTTGTCGCTCAGAAAATGCATGATCATTATGCAACATTTCTCCCGGTGGTAAGACCATTTTGGAGAAATTGAGCTATAATACCAAGTGTTGGATCTTGAGGTGCCCTTAGAGGGTGGGGTGGGGGGGTGAATAAGGGCAAAAGTTTTTTTATATAATTTTTAATTAGCCAAATAAAAATATAAATCAAGCAAACTTTTTCACAACCAAATACTCATAACAAACAATTAAAAAATTACAAGAATATTAAAATGAAAATTTATTTCATACGTGATGTAAAACATAAATTATAGATTTTAATAAAACATGAAATTAAGGTTGTGATGAAAAGTCTTCTTTTTCGAATTCATCGGTCCTTCTCCCAAGGACCGGCCAACAAAAGCCTATCTCTCCCTAGATATAACAACTAGCCTCCCCTAAATCTCTCCACAATCTAGTCATTGCACATAAAATGGTTATTTCCCCCTAAACCACACAAGGACCTAGTCGCCACTCACACAATGACAATTTCTCTACCATTTACAAAATGAATGGAAAGAATAAAAATATAAAATGAAAACTCCCTCTGGTATTGAGAGCTGAAGAAGATGACAAATTCTTGCAAAGATTGCCAGAGTTAGAAAGCATGAATGGTCCCTTCTTTTCTCTTGCACTTACTCGAGTACTTAAGAATTTTTCTGGTTCCACAAAGCTATCTGGATGGGAATGCATGGGATGAAGGCTCCTGGAAGTGTGTAACATCAAATTCTCAAAATCCAGCCTTGATATAGATTTTGCACTATTGCCCAACGATAGCTCGATATTGCCTACAATATTTCTATTTGCTATCATGTGTCCCACTCTACAATAACCACGATGAGAAGTTGGAGAATGTGTACGATTGTGGACCTATCGTGCCGCAATAGCTTGATATCTCCTGCCGATATCTCGATTTATGTGCTTTGTGGTAACCGTTAAGAATCATGGCCTACGTCATGCTTGATGTCAACATATTATCACAAGGCGATAGTTGCTGTCGTCGGTGATAGCTCTGCTTAGAAAAAGTTGTTGTACGTCGCCCATACAAAATCATCAGAGTATTGTACCAGTTATATCTGCACAACACAAACACAATATGATAAAATACATTCACGATTTGTTATTTTCAAACCAAGGAGTATGGAACGCATGCTCCAACAGGTTGCAGCACCACCAGGGCCTGCCACCCCCACCCCCATGCTCTCCAGTGGTTTGAAGTTCCTGAACTTCGTCGTCTCCCTGGGGACCCCTTTCCCAATGAACTCCCACTACCGCAGATTGAAGGTACGCCCTTCTCCACAACAATTAGTTGAGGCGTCGCTAAGACCTGCCTGGTGGTGGTGGTGTTTCGAAGAAAATAAAAGCAACCTAACAAGCAATCCAATGAGGCAAGTATACATATCAAACTGTAGCTAGGGGACACAAGTATCGTATTGAAATTCGGGAACTGTTGAGTACACTTACTCACACGAAGGCTATTATTTTATCGACGGAATAACTAGGGTTTGAGAAACTAATTGCAATTAAGGAAATAAAACTATGCAAGAAAGAGAACTACTGCAGTTAATTAAAGGCCTATAAGAAGCAATTACAACGAAGGGCTGAAAATATGAAATGGAAATGCACTCGATCAAGAATCACCTCGGCTAAAGTCAACTAAGAAATGCGATAAAAACCTAAACTTAATAGGGTAAAGGTCCTTGACCGTGGAGGTTCCTAAAGCTTGAACACGCTTCTCTCGAAGTCGTGCCTAACTAAGTTTAGGAAGGTCCGACCGACTCTCATCTAAATTGGAGGACTATAGCTTGCTTTAGGCGGTGAACCCCACTATTGGATTTTACTCCAATCCGGGAGATTTGGACGTTTGTCTCTCTCGAGGGGTGTGCTCAACTCCCTTTACTCTTGAATGCTCACTTCATTCTATCGGCCCCTCGGCTTGCCCAGAATGAAAGCAATGGTGGAGAGTATATATTGATAATATACCTCCAGCCCATGAAAAATCAAGAGTAATTCAAGGCCTAAAACTTAAAAAGAAAAGGTAAATTAAAATATCATAACTTTATCGCTCGAACCTCGGATCATCAAGATCGAGTACAAGGAAGATTAGTTAATCATAATGGAGTGGAGGAGGGGGAATGAGTAGTAAAGCATTAAGAACACAATGTTTTAAAGATCACTTATATTAATAAAGAGAGAGATCTACACTTGAAAAAGGAAATTATAATTGCATGAAATTGAAAGCCTATTCTAGCCCTACATTAAGCAACTAGTGCAAGAGAAAATATTACAACAAAAGCTATTACAACAAAAGCACTAAGCTAGGGTTAATAAAATTACAAAACAAGAAAGAGAGAGAGAGAGAGGGAAGAACACTAAAAAAGGACAAGAAACAAAGGGGCAGCACCTCCCCCTCTCAACCCAAGCTTGCTGAAATGGAGGGGGGTCTGAATTTATAAGAAAAGTTCACGGGTTGGTCACGCCCTTCGACACACCCTAGGGGGTGTGTTAGGGGGCGTGACATGTGCAGGGTTGACCTCGGGCTCTGGATTCTGGCAGGAACGATATTGCTTCTATATGTCGGTGGACACGTCTTGGGTCACGCCCGTGTAGGGGGGCGTGACATGCACGTCGCGTCGAAATCATTGGTCAGAAATCCGTCAATCATCGAAAAAGGAGGGGTCATGCCTAATATCATGCCCGTGACGGGGGGCGTGATAGTACTGTTGGCGTGCTGTGTATAAATGGCATTTAATGCGGCGGCAGGCTTCGGGCAGAGGGAGACACGCCCCGTGTCACGCCCGGGGACATGCCCGGGGAGGGCGTGTCAGGCGGGCATGACAACCATTTTTCCTTGTATTTTCCTCTGGCTTCTGGATTCCTCTAGAACAGGTGACACGCCCTGGGTCACGCCCGGGGAGGGCGTGATAGGGGGACGTGTCGGGTCAATTTTGACCAATTTTCAGGAAAGCTGAACAAAGAGAGGAAAAAGTTTGAGGCAATAAAATTATCATAAGAAAGATAAAAATAAAGCTTAAAATACAATATTTGTACATTATAAACTAGAAAAATATGATAATAGTTAAGACTACAAAACGTATTATCAAATTCCCCCAAGCTTAAGCTTTGCTTGTCCCCAAGCAAAAATATAAAAACTAGATAAACATAAAATAGGACTAATCAGAAAGTTCTAATTATGCTAACACAAGTACCATGCGAAATTCTAAATAGGGAAAAGGCGAAACGTAAATCTAAAACAATTATTTAGGTATGGTTTAACTTTTATAAACTTTACTAACAAAAATAAATCATCCAAAATTTTAACAAAATTCTTTAAAAAGATTTAAGCAAAGCAACGAAAATGAAAAAATGTATTGAGTTGTTACTAGATCCAAGCAACGCATTATAATTATATCAATTAAATAACAAAAATCTAAGTTTAAATCCAAAACTAACACTGATTTATATTTCTTCTTTTCTTAGTTATTAAATAAAATTCAAAAGGCGTGAATCAATAGGACTAAAATAGGACAGAAACATTTTGTTCAGGAATATGATTAGGAGTGGAAATCAAATATAAACGTGAAGGCTTAAAATCACACTAAACCAAAACAAAGAGTTTCAAAAAAATTCATTTAAAATAAAAATATTTTTTTTCTTTCTTTTTCTTTCTTTTCCATTTTTTTTCTTTTTCTTTTTCAAAACAAAGGCCATAAATACTTTTATTTTCATTTTGAATTGGCCAAACAAAAGCAAACATCTCTTCCGAGTACTACTTTTTTCAAAAACTTTTCACAAAAATATCACAAAATACCCTATCATAATCTTGAAAATATTTTATGAAACTCAAAAAGGCTAGTGTGATTAGATAGGTTGAAAATTTTGGCCTTGGTGAAAATGATATGAAAAGAGAAGCTATCAAATGAATTCGGAAAAAGGCTCAAAATCGGCTAACTAGTGGTGAAAGTTTTTAGGTTGATAGGAAAGCTCAAACAAAAACCAAAATGGCCTAAATCATTTTCACGCTTTTAAATTTATTTAAAACAAAGATTTGAAAATTTTCAAAAAGCAAGTCCTAGATAATAAAAGAAGATTGATGAAATTATCTTGAAGATAGAAATAATAAGTGACTTGGATCGTTCACATCTACTACGCTATTCAAAGTTGACCTTACAAAAATTATCCAAAAACGAAAAGGAAAATAGTGGATGATGAATTTTTGAGAAAGTAAAGAAAATAAAGAAGGAAAAACCATAATAGAAATGCGAGTTTTAGAAAAATATTTCACCTTAACATGTTACCGTGAATTAGAAACACAGCATGACCAACATTTTACTTGTGAAACATAATTAAAAAGGACAATTAGAAATATTATAATTAACTAAGTTGTTTATAGGAAATTTTGAGTAAAACAAAACAAAAACTATGGGTACTATTGAGATACCAAAATGTCTAAACTATTAAAGTAAGAACAAAAAAACAAATATTTTTTTAATTTTTGAAATATTCTCTTTTTTTGGATTTTGGAAATATTTTTTTTTTAATTTTAAGATATTCATTTTTTTGGGTTTTTTTGAAAAAAATATACACAAAGAAAAAATATTTACACCAAGCAAAAAGAAGGAGGAAGTCCTCCCCCAAGCTTAAAATGGACATTGTCCTCAATGGCAAAAGAAGGGGATTTGAGAAGGAGAGAAAATTAAAGTACAGAATTGAAAAACAGGTACTTCCTCGGATTTATTTGCTACGAAAGCTGAGTGATGCCACTCCCCCAAGCTTCTTCTTTAGACTTTGTGATGGATTCAGCAAAGTTGGAGCAGGCGATCGCAGAAGCTTCAGCTTGTCGGAGCCGTCCGGGGCAAAAATTGTAAAATAAAGAAAACAGAAAAAGATAACTTGGGTTGCCTCCCAAGAGCGCCCTTTATTTAAATCATCGTTTGAGCTCGACGCATCAAAAATACTATTGTCTAAAAATATTGTTGTCCAAAAATAAAATATTTTTTAACAAAAAATAAAAGTTAAAAGCTAGATTTCGTGCAGCAAATACTTAATAATGTTTGTACTGACATCATCATCATCAGAGAAATAAATTTTAAGACACTGACCATTCACTTTGAAATTACCCTTATTAGGGTGAGAAATTAAAACAGTACCATACGAAAAAACTTGCAGAACAGAAAAGAGCCCAGACCAACGAGATTTTAATTTTCCAGGAAATAAACGCAATCAAGAATTATATAGAAGAACTTGGTCTCCGGACTTAAAGGTTTTCGGATGCCTTAAGTGCTTATCGTGCAAATGCTTCGTCTGTTCTTTATAAAGTTAGTTATTTTCATAAGCATAAGAGCGTCACTCGTCAAGTTCATTGAGTTGAAATTTTCTAAGGTTGCCGACTGAATGGGGATCGAAGTTTAAAAATCTTAAGGCCCAAAAAGCGCGGTGTTCTAATTCTACGGGTAAATGGCACAATTATTTTGGGTATTGTATCCACAATTACCTGGATTTGAAGAAGACTCCAGTCAAGCTAAGATGGATTCACAATGTATTTGACGATCTTCTATCAAGTTGTGCTTGCAGCTATTCCATGCTAAGTACACACCAATGTCAGGGTGTAGTGGGTCAATATACACTGGTCTGCGCAACGTAATCCCTCGTTGAGTAGATCAGTGTGTTGACTCACGTGTGCTCTCTCTATTAGAGTGTACTTATTTTCAAGTACACGGTTAAGGTAGATAAAGAGAAGAAGAAGGAGCAAAGATGGGTCAAAGACCAAGTCTTCAAAGGAAGGAAGATAAAAATCTTCTAAGTCAAAATCGACGGTAATCACAAAGTCATTCCCGCCGACTTCGACGGGAGTCACTTGTGATTCCCGCCGACTTCGACGGGAATCGTTAGTGATTCCCTCCGATTCATCGAGAATCAGTTAGCCTCTCCCTCCGACTTCTTCCGGGTGATAGTTTTCAAACAGGGATTCTGCCAAGGCAGAATCGATGGGAATCACTAGTGATTCCCACCAACTTCGACTAGAATCGATAGTAATTCCCTCTGATTCGTCGAGTATCAGCTAGCCTCTCCCGCCGACTTCTTTCGGCTGACAGTTTTCCAGACATGGATTCTGCTAAGGAAGAATCGATGGGAATCGTGAATGATTCCCGCCGACATCGAAGAGAATCACCAACGATTCCCGCCGATTTTGCCTTAGGCAATTTTCCTCGTTCTCTATACCGAACCAAGATGCCTTGCACCATTTCGGCCGGGGCTAGGGCTTTTCCTTGTGGGCCCTACAACAGTCTTTAGGGTTGGATCAGGACATATATACGCATATTTTGAACTTCTACAGCAGAGATATTCTCGGAAATTAAAAAGAGGCCGAGCGTGACCTAGCGGATTGTAGAAAGCGCCGATCGCCTTTAGCCGCTCGCAGTTCGTCGTCGCCGCTAATCTTCGATCATCTATGATCTTCCAACTATAGTACCGAGGCAAGCAGAGCGTCTCACGCATCTCTCTTGAGATCTCTTGTCTCTCGATTCATTGAACAAGACTAGTTCTTCATTCCGAATCGGTGGAGACAATTGATCCGACTGAGATCATTTGTAGACCTTGCTTGCTTCGTGAAGAAGTTTGGATCTACAAAGTATCATCGTCGTAATCACTTGCCGCCATCAATCTTGACAAGATCCTCTCCAAGAGAGAAATTCGGTTGTGGACTCTTCGTAACTTGCAATAAAGCTTTAACGAACAAAGAAGGACATCGGAATCTCCAAAAGCTTTGTTTGTATTTTCTTTTACATTCAATTTTGGTTTGTTGTAAAGGAATTTTAATTCCTAGTTGTAAGGGTTGGGTGCAACCCGTGGTGGTGGAGTTGTGACTCCTTTGTTGGAAGGGTTCCTTTTGTTGTGTGAGGATTGGATTTCAATCCGTTTGGAGAAGTGACCGAGTCGTCCCTTGGTGGGAGATAGGTCGAAGGGGGAAAGTGGACGTACCCAAATCGAGGAACCACTATAATTCTTTGTGTGTTTTCTGTGCTGTGTTTGTTAATTTGTGCAGGTAAATTTAATTCCGCAAAAGACTGCAAGACACCTATTCCCCCCCCCCCCATAGGTGGATTTAGTCGACACTAGATACTTTCAAGTGGTATCAGAGCGAGGTTACTCATCAATAAGGTTAACACCTTGAGTAAGATCTTGTATCTAGTGTCAAGAAGAAAATAAGACTCAAGCATGGAGCTATACACCGATGTCGCTCCCCTGAGACTGCCTGCCTGCACCAAAGAATATTATCCCATCTGGAAAATAAGAGTTCAGTTTCATCTGGAAGCCATTCACCCTCGTGCTTTATTCATTATGTAAGAGGGTCCTTTCATTCCCATGAAGGCTTCTGGTTCTGGAAAAGATCTCCAAATCCCCAAGAGTCCCGCAGAGATGTCTTAAACTGAGCTCTCACTATTCAACTTGGACAAGCTGGTTCGACAGATCATTTCTAATATTTGGTCTTGATCATCTCTTATGAGATTGGATAAGTGTAATACTGCAAAGTCCATGTGGCAAACTATCTCTGACCTCATGGAGGGAATGAAGACTGTCGGGACAGAATACCAACAAGAGGATGAAGCCTATGTGGGGGTCCTCGTCTCTAAAGATGAAGATCAAGAACAACTTCTCAATTTCAGGGCTCCAGTGTCTCTATCTGAGACTGAAGAAGAGATTGAGGAATGCAGTTGTGATGAAGCTGAAACATCAGTCTCTGCAGACCATAACTCTAACCCTGATCAGCACAATCAGGATCAGGTATATTCCTCTTCTTGCTCCCTTCCTCTTGTATCTCCTGAAGGAAGGAGAAGTTCAGAGGTTTGTCCATCTTTTGATGCAAGGGAAATTGATAGCTTCAATCAAAAGATTGAAACTCTTGATTCCCTTCGTAGAGCCCTTCAGAAGAGCTACTTGCTT
Organism: Platanthera zijinensis; assembly: GCA_039513925.1. Lineage (NCBI taxonomy): Eukaryota > Viridiplantae > Streptophyta > Magnoliopsida > Asparagales > Orchidaceae > Platanthera > Platanthera zijinensis. The sequence goes on along the minus strand of CM077084.1, from coordinate 155,633,472 downwards.
GTTGAGGAACAAGCTAAGGAAATTGCTGAGCTGAGGACCATGATGGAACTCCAATTGGAATCCATCAAGGTGAAGGACTCAAAGATCTCGGATCAAGAGATTCATCTAGAGACCGAGAAGAGTATAGTATCTAATTTTTCCAAGATAGATGTTATTAAGAGAAAGGGAGAAAACTGGTGGATCTCGCGAATTATAAAATTGTGGAGAAATGGGGAAACTGTTTACAGACCCCCCACACCGAGTAGGAGGGGCATTCATCATTCCTTCAGGTATGACCATAATAACAACTATGGTCACTGCAAGAATGATCGACCCTCATGTGGAAACACCCATAGTGCAAGTTCTGTTATGGCTACCCATGAGAAAATACACATGGCTCATCATGAACCGTTTGTATTTACGGCCTCAGCCCCCTCACTTCATGATATTGCTGGAACCAGCTCTCGCAGAACTTCTTCCCACCCTAGGACAAAGGAAAAGGGAGTTGGCAAACATGTAGCAAGCATCACTGGGGCCCCCGGATGTGTGCTGGCTGAAAAGAAAGCACCATCCCCCAGGCCCCATAATACTCACCACATGTTTACCATCAGACCCCCTCGAGTCTCGGTGGAAAGGGTAAATCTGAGAGCAGTTCCAGCTTTGCCTCTTTCAGACCTAGAGCCATGACTAACTCCGTTAATAGACCTGGTAAGAAAAGGAGGTACAACATTCATGAGTGTTGGTGATGTGGCAGAGTGGGTCACTTTGCCATACATTATTGGAACAATCCTTCTATGCCAAGGGCAAGGGTATGTCCACATCCTTTGGCAAGAGACAGCCTTCCTGACAGAAATCTTGTAGGAAGGCATGCTGTATTTTATGCTGACAAGAACCTCGGACCCAATACCTATTGGGTTCCTAAGGTAAGGTAATTCTTTTTTGCAGGATAGTCTAGGTACCCATGAACCTGATGGGACCTAGACAAGAGATGTTCCAGGCTTGCTATGGAACAAGTATATGGGATAAGAGATAATGCTACCTACAGTGTCCTACTTGTACATGATACTCGTCGTACTTCAAATAGTGGATCCGAATGATCAACCTAGTAATCCCAGGTACGCGCATTCTGTTTCGAAAATTGAATCGCATTACATAGATATACATATATATATAGACATATATGTAGATTTTATTTCAAGATATATATATACACACCTGAAATGGAAGGACACGCAAGCCAATAACTGTATGATCCTTATGTTAGAATCTGATAAAATTTTTATATCTTGATAATGTGTGAGAGTGGGTGTCAATTGGTCCGATGAATCTCAAGGGACTTGTACCAGTAGTTGTAACTAATATTTTTTAAATCTTGACTCACCAAGAAATAGCCAGTGATTATTTCTAGTGTTATCCTTCCATCGACTCGGCGTAGCTATTCTGACCTGAAAATTTTTACCCATTATTTAAAAGGGAAAAGTTTCGAATTAGCAGGAATTCCCGTCGCCTCAAAGGTTTAAATGTACAGGAATTCCCGTCGATGAGCGGAAATCTCCTGATCGTGGTAAGTGATTGCTTAACATTACCATTTTCCCGTCGTGAAAGAAGTTTGTTTAATTGAAAGGAAAGAGCTGAAATCTCCCGACCGATCACCTTCCCGTCGACCCTTCAGCTTCCTGCAGAAAGCAGCGAAAACCTCGCCATTTCCCATTGACCCTGCGAAAACCTCGCCGAATCCCTTCAGCAGATCTTGCGGAAATGAGCCTCCCGTCGCTCCCTAGCTGTAGTTCATCGACTTCCGCAACCTTTGAGTCTACCTTCCGTAGCTCCCGTCGATCGTAACCCGCAGTCATCTCCAGTTGATCGTAGCCCATCGACTCTGTGTTCTCGTCATCGGCATCAGCTCAATGCACGTGTCACGCCGATCCACCGCCAGCCTTCAGTCCGGACGTAAGCTTCTCATCATCCTAGGGCTACTCTCCTATCACCGCCTGCTACGCGTCTCCTTCCTTGCACCCTCCGTGTGAAAGGTTCATAATGGCTCCTCGAAAAATGGTCGGGCTCACTCACTGGAAGTGAGTTGGTTAGGACAGGCTTTGCCATGCTTCAGATGAATTCAAAAACATCATCTTGATGCTGGAACAAGTCGGGCTCTCCTTCATTCTCGAGCACCCATGCAAGGTTCTAGACAAGGAAGTTCTTGAGTTTTACGCAAACTCCAAGCTGCATCACGAGGACATACTGATAAAGAGTAAGATAGAAGGTCTAAGGATAAAGATGACGGCTGCAAAACTGTCACATCATCTCCAGCTCTCCAGCTTTGAACAAGAGGACTATCTAGATGAAGATGATCGTACGAGGACACTGCTTTTCTATGGATTGGCTCGAGGGACCAGGGCTATTAAACGCAAGGACATGAACGAAGAAGGAAAGCTTCTCTCAGATATCATAAGGAAGATTCTAATCTGCAAGCCTGGCTCACACGATCACATCTCAGGGGACATGTTTAAGATCCTGATTTCCATAGTGTGCAGAAAGAAATTGAACTGGGGGCCATGTTATTTGAGAAAATAAAAGATACCCTACGTACTCCTAACTTCGAGAGAATCATCAGTCTCTACCTGAATCAGATGGATGGAGATAGATTTGATATGACTATGGGAGTTCCCCTTCACTACCTAAAGAAAATGGACTCTAGCGTCTTTGATAGGTGGGAAAGAAGAATTGTCCAAGGGGGTGCGTTTGGAACACGTGTTGATGAAGAAGACAAAGCACCTGAGTTAACAAATCCTTCGGATCAGCCCAGTGAAGTTCCTGATCTGCTGAATGTAGGAACTAAGGGGGAGTCATTACCCAATCCTTCTGCTGTTATCAGGATGGAAGCCTCAGTCACAGGACAAGTAAACGTTGTTACTGACATTACCCTTATAGCTAAGGAGGTAGTGGAGACTCTCGCTACTGATCAGACTAACGAGGAGGAAGAAGAGGATGATGTGGATAATATTGCTGCTAGTGAGAATGATGTGGATTCCCCTGAACAGCAGGTTGCTGAGGAACTTGATGATGAGCAAGCTGGAAAGGATATGGCCATGAGGGAGATTGATGTTGAACTCCCTCATGTGATACTATGCTGAAGGGTTCCTGATGAGGGTTCTTGATGTGACTGACGCAACAGTTGAGGGGGAGACCTCCCTGCCTAAGGAACAACTTGATACTATGCTGAAGGGGGTGATGAGTATACATGGAAACTTGGCAGATGCTGCCTCTATCCCTCCACAGGAGACTGTAAATTTATCGAGCTCCTCAAGTGAATCTGACGAGGAGAGTCTTGACTTACAGAGTCCTATCCCTCCACAACACGATCAGGCCTTACATCAAGATCATCTGTTAGGACCTAGCCTGGCAAATCACACTGTAAATATCATTCAAGGTATAGTAGATGAACTGAAGACCTCCTTTAAACGATCTCACAACAGGGTACTTAAACGAATTAAGCAATCAGAGGATCTTATGATAAAGAATATTGTGGAGATAAATCACAAGCTGGATAAGATGGAACAAAAGTTTGAAGCTAAGTATGCTGAGGCCGGCACTGCCGTCAATCTTCTGATGCAAGGGCTAAAGAAAAATACAACTGACCTGGAAGTGGTAAATCAAAATGCTCATGTTGTTGTCAACAACATCAAATTGTTTGATGCCAACATGGTAACACTCAACACGAATCAGAAAACCCTGCTGACCGATTTTACTCAGAATGTAAAGCATATCGATGAGTCACTGCATTCTTATGCAAACTCAATTGCCCTAGAAGCAAAAAAGGGGGAGAAGGAATATGCAGCTAAGATGGCAGGGTTAGAGCAAATCATGGTCGACAACTTCAAGCAATCAAATGAGTATGTTTTTGAAAGTTATCATTAGCTCGCTCAGCAAGCTTCGGGTATACATATTCCTGTTAATCCTACTGATGATGTATGTGCTGCTGCTGATGAGGTTGCTATTGCTGAGGAATTTCCCGTAAGTGAAGCTGATGCCAGAAAGGCTGCTAAAGCCGCTGCCAAAGCTGCTCACAGTGCAATGTTTGATCAAGAAGCGATTGCGAAAGGGAAAAGAAAGCTTCAAGAAGGAACTTCGAAAGAAACTCCAGCAGAGAGGAAATTAAAAAGGAAGGAAACTGAAGTTAAGAAAGAATGGTGGAGTCCCGTGTCTAGGAGCATTATACTTAATACATTCATGCTACAACAGCGGGGAGAGCTTAATAGAAATGAAGTATATAGTCAGTATGAGTGGGAAAAGCACAAAGAATATGAGGCTAAAAGAAACATATTATTTAGGTCAAACACAGTGGAGAACAAAGCTCCTCCCCCCGGTACTACCCGAAGCCAATGGAATTTTTTGAAAGGCAAAGCAAGAAGTTCCTGGCTAAACAACTAAGAGATGCTGAGGCAAAGGAGGGATAGACTTGGAATCTAAACTCTTTATTTTTAATATGCATGCACTTCTACTCTTGTAATTATAAATGGGCAACCCTTTGGATATATATATATATATATATATATATATATATATGATCATATGCTGATTCAATTTTTGTTTTGAATGCGTGAAATTTTATTATTTTGATTTCTTGTCTCGCATACTTTTATATATATCTTTTTGGTTGGTGTAATTCATCTTAGCTAGTAGGATTTTGGCTTCTTCAAATAGGGGGAGATTGTTGGGTATTGTATCCACAATTACCTGGATTTGAAGAAGACTCCAATCAAGCTAAGATGGATTCACAATATATTTGACGATCTTCTATCAAGTTGTGCTTGCAGCTATTCCATGCTAAGTACACACCAATGTAAGGGTGCAGTGAGTCAATATACACGGGTCTGCGCAACGTAATCCCTCGTTGAGTAGATCAGTGTGTTGACTCACGTGTGCTCTCTCTATTGGAGTGTACTTATTTTCAAGTACAGGGTTAAGGTAGATCAAGAGCAGAAGAAGGAGCAAAGATGGGTCAAAGACCAAGTCTTCAAAGGAAGGAAGAGAAAAATCTTCTAAGTCAAAATCGACGGGAATCACTAAGTCATTCCCGCCGACTTCGACGGGAGTCACTTGTGATTCCCGCCGACTTCGACGGGAATCGTTAGTGATTCCCTCCGATTCATCGAGAATCAGTTAGCCTCTCCCGCCGACTTCTTCCGGGTGACAGTTTTCAAACAATGATTCTGCCAAGGCAGAATCGACGGGAATCGCTAGTGATTCCCGCCGACTTCGACGAGAATCGTTATTGATTCCCGCTGATTCGTAGAGTATCAGCTAGCCTCTACCGCCGACTTCTTTCGGCTGACAGTTTTCCAAGCAGGGATTCTGCTAAGGCAGAATCAATGAGAATTGTGAATGATTCCCGCCGACATCGACGAGAATCACCAACGATTCTCGCCGATTTTTCCTTAGGCAATTTTCCTCGTTCGCTGGACCGAATCAAGATGCCTTGCGCCGTTTCGGCCGGGGCTAGGGCTTTTCCTTGTGGGCCCCACAACGGTCTTTAGGGTTGGGTCAGGACATATATACGCGTATTTTGAACTTCTACAGTAGAGATATTCTCGGAAATCAAAAAGATGCCGAGCGTGACCTAGCGGATCGCAGAAAGCGTCGATCGCCTGTAGCCGCTCTCAGTTCGTCGTCGCCGCTAATCTTCGATCATCTTTGATCTTCCGACGATAGTACCGAGGCGAGCAGAGAATCTCATGCATCTCTCTTGAGATCTCTTGTCTCTCGATTCGTTGAACAAGACTTGTTCTTCATTCTGAATCGGTGGAGACGATTGATCCGACTGAGATCGTTCGTAGACCTTGCTTGCTTCGTCAAGAAGTTTGGATCTACAAAGTATCGCCGCCGCAATCAATTGCCGCTGCCGATCTTGACAATATCCTCTCCAAGAGAGAAATTCATTTGTGGACTCTTCATAATTTTCAAGAAAGCTTCAACGAACAAAGAAGGATATCGGAATCTCCAAAAGCTTTGTTTGTATTTTCTTTTACATTCAATTTTGGTTTGTTGTAAAGGAATTTTAATTACTAGTTGTAAGGGTTGGGTGCAACCCGTGGTGGTGGAGTTGTGACTCCTTTGTTGGAAGGGTTCCTTCCGTAGTGTGAGGATTGGATTTCAATCCGTTTGGAGAAGTGACTGAGTCGTCCCTTGGTGGGAGATAGGTCGAAGGGGGAAAGTGGACGTACCTAAACCAGGGAACCACTATAATTCTTTGTGTGTTTTCTGTACTGTGTTTGTTAATTTGTGAAAGTAAATTTAATTCCGCAAAAGACTGCAAGACACCTATCCCCCCCCCCTATAGGTGGATTTAGTCGACACTAGATACTTTCAATTTTCCATAGACCAGCCGATACGGCGTACATCCGAGGGCAGTTTTGTACGCAGTTCGGTAGGCCTATAGAGCATCGTCTAATTTGGCTGACCAGTCTTTCCTAGAAGTTCAAACCGTCTTTTCTAATATTATTTTTATTTCTCTATTCACTACTTCGACTTGTCCGTTAGTTTGGGGGTGGTAGGCAGTTGAAATCTTATGTGTAACGCCATATTTAGTAAGGATTTTTGAAAACTGTGCGTTACAGAAATGGGAACCCCTGTCACTAACGATGGCTCGCGACGTTCCGAATCGAGAAAATAATTTTTTCAAAAAGGTAAGTACAACTCGGGAGTCGTTTGTAGGAAGAGCTTGGGCTTTAGCCCAACGTGAAACATAATCAACGACAACTAAAATATACTTATTTCCAAAGCTAAAAGGAAGAGGGCCAACAAAATCGATTCCCCAGAGGTCGAAAATTTCGCACTCGAGGAAATAATTTTGCGGCATTTCATTTTTATTTGAAATGTTGCCCAACTGTTGGCAACTATCACACATACTCACAAAGGCTTGCGCATCTTTTAACAGGCTAGGCCAGTAAAAACCTGCGTAAAGCACCTTGTGAGCGGTGCGAGCAGCTTGATAGTGCCCACCTGTCGGACCTTCATGTAAGTGTTTTAAAATATAAACTCCTTCTTCATAAGAAACACATCTCCTTATCAGGTTGTCCGCACAGATTCTGAAAAGATGCGGGACTTCCCAAAAATAGTTCTTCAGCTCAGAAAAGAATTTCTTCTTTTGCTGAGAGGAGAACTCTTTTGGGAGCACCCGGGCCACTAAATAGTTGGCGATGTGTGCGAACCAAGGATAAGTAGATGTGTTAATTGAAAGCAGCTTTTCATCAGGAAAATAATCATTAAAAGATTTTTCATTTAATTTTTCTATAAAGGGATTGTCTAATCTGGAGAGATGGTCGGCAGCCAAGTTCTCGGCTCCTCGCTTATCACAGATCTCTAAGTCAAACTCCTGGAGGAGTAAGACCCAGCGAACCAAGCGTGGCTTGGCATCCGTTTTGGCAAGAAGATATTTGAGGTCCGAGTGGTCCGTAAAAACAATAATTTTCGAAAGTGTAATATAAGGACGGAATTTATCGAATGTGAATACTACATCTAGGAGCTCCTTCTCGGTCGATGTGTAATTTTCCTGTGCAGATGTGAGCGTTTTACTAGCATAATAGATGGGGTGGAAGTTTTTAGATATGTGTTGACCTAATACGGCTCCCACCGCGAAACTACTCACATCGCACATTATCTCAAATGGAAGGTCCCACACCGGAGCTATCATAATCGGTGCGTTAATTAATTTTTCTTTTATTAATTCGAAGGCAGAAAGTCAAGAGTCCTCAAAAATGAATGGGGCATCTTTTTCTAGAAGATGGGTGTGGGGCTTGGTGATCTTGGAGAAGTCCTTTATGAAGCAGCGGTAAAAACCATCATGACCTAAGAAACTTCTAATAGCTTTTATATTCGTAGGCAGTGGCAGCTTCTCGATAACTTTTATCTTTGCAATATCTACCTCAATACCTCTCGCAGAAATTTTATGACCCAAAACTAACCCTTCCCTCACCATAAAATGACATTTTTTCCCAATTTAGGGCAAGGTTAGTTTCTCCGCATCGTTCTAAGACTTTTTCGAGGTTTTCTAAACATCTATCAAAGGAATCGCCGAACACGGAGAAATCGTCCATAAATACCTCCATAATGCTTTCTACGTACTTGTCAAAGATAGCGAGCATACATTGCTGGAATGTCGCTGGCGCATTGCACAATCCAAACGGCATTCTTCGGTAGGCGAAGGTGCCAAAGGGACAAGTAAACGTAGTTTTCTCTTGGTCCTTGGGAGAGATGGGGATTTGAAAATACCCTGAGAGGCCATCGAGAAAACAATAAAAGCTATGGCTGAATAATCGTTCTAAAATATGGTCGATAAACGACAAAGGAAAGTGGTCCTTGCGGGTGGCGTCATTCAGCTTCCTATAATCTATACACATACGCTAACCCGTCACCGTCCGTGTCGGGATTAATTCGTTATTTTCATTACTAACTACCGTTATCCCTCCCTTCTTTTGTACTACCTGAACAGGGCTAACCCACTTACTATCTGATATAGGGTAGATAATTCCTGCGTCTAATAAATTCATAACCTCGCCCTTAACTACTTCTTTCATGTTCGGTTTTATACGGCGCTGAGGTTGAATGGAGTTATGCGAATTATCTTCCATTAAAATTTTATGAGTGCAGAAAGATGGGCTTATGCCCTTGATATCGGAAATCTGCCAAGCAATAGCTCGGCGATGTTTACGTAGAACTAAAAGAAGTTTTTCATTTTGGACATCCGTGAGGTAGGCCGAAACTATAACTGGCATCTTGGAGTTCTTTTCTAAGAAGGCGTACTTGAGATTTTCAGGAAGTTCTTTAAGTTCTAGGGTAGGGGGTTCTTCATAAGAGGTTTGAGAAATTCTTTCTTTTTCAAATACTATACCTTCGTAGATTTTTTTTAGACAGAAAATTAAAAGGGGTGGAGCTGGTGGCCAAGGTGGCTTCTTGCAGCGATTCAGTTGGAAGAGTAAAAGAGGAACAAAAATCAGAAAATTCTTTTTCCAAATCAAATAGAAGATAAGAGGATTCTACGCTTTCTTCACTTAGGAGTAGAGATTCAGTTGGAAGAGAAGAGGAGGAACAGAAAGCAAAAAATTCGTTTTCAAAATTAGAGAGGCAATAGGAGGATTCATCACTCACGGCATCTACGAAAAAGAAGGAGTCATCATTTGCTAAGGTGTTTTTCATCGAAGGTGTGATAGAGAAAGTGACTTGGTCGTCGCCTACTCAAAGGAAGAGCTTGCCATTGCTTACGTAAATGATAGCTCGGGAGGTGGCAAGGAAGGGTCGGCCAAGGATCAGGGGAACCTCGGCGTCTTCTTCGATGTCCAAAATGACAAAGTCCACCGGGAAGATTAACTTGTCGACTTTTATTAGAACATCCTCCAATATTCCTAATGGGTACTTAATGGATCTGTCGGCGAGTTGGATGCTCATGCGTGTGGGGTTGAGGCTACCAATTTCTAACTTTTTAAACAACGAGAGGGGCATCAGGTTAATACTCACACCTAAGTCGGCTAATGCGTTCTTGACAAAAAGATTACCAAAGACACACGGAATAGAAAAACTACCCGGGTCACTGATTTTCTTTGGTAAGCCGTTTGTCAAAACCACAGAGCACTCGGCGTTTAACGTAACGTGAGAAAGGTTCTCTAACTTCTTCTTGTTGGTTAGGAGGTCCTTAAGGTACTTGGCGTACTTCAGCATCTGGGAAATCGCTTCATGGAAGGGCAGATTTATGTGGATTTGCTTAAACATCTCTAAGAAACGGGAGTATTGATCGTCCTGACATTGTTTATTAAGTTCGGAAGGGTAAGACGGATTTGGATTATTTTAAAAGATGGGTGGTTGAGTGAGATCTTTTTCTAAAACGGGGGTGATAACTTCTTCAGCAGAAGGTGGAATTTTTAAAACATGGGCGGGGCTTTGATTTTTTAAAGCGGGGCGGAGCTTGCCTCGAGATCTTCACTTACCATACCGGTAACTTGCTTCCCACTCCGAAGAGTTATAGCTTTCGCTTGCTCTCTCGGGTTGGGCTCAGTATTGGAAGGAAGAAACCCTGCGGGTCACTCAGAAATTATTTTAGCGAGCTGTCCTACTTGATTTTTCAAGACTTTTAACGCTTCCAGTTAAGGTTCTTATCGTAACGTCATTTGTGGAGATATATTTGGAAACTCCTCCAAGCTTGGAGGTTTTGGATAATTTTGAAGAGGTTGTGGTGGTGGTGCAGAAAAATCATTTTGTGGTGGCGGACGCATCGTGTTTGATGGATTACTCCACGAAAAATTCGGGTGATTTCTTAAAGCAGGATTATAACTATTCGGAAAATTAAAACCAGAAGGATTAAAATTCGCAGCAGAAAAATTATTAAAAGCATTTCTACGCATATTGTTAACAAAATCTAATTATTCTGGGGCAGGAGTTGCATATTCCCATACCTGAGGGCCGGAGGCAGCAGTCATCTCCGTTATCTTTTTGCTTAATATTTCAACTTGTAGAGCGAGCTGGGAGACGTTATCCACTTCAAAGATACATGTAGGTTTGTTTGGGCGGGACCTAGGCACATTCCACTGATAAGTGTTCATGGCCATGTCCTCAAAAAGCTCAAGAGCTGCTTCCGGGGTCTTATGATTTAAAGTACCGCCATAAGCTGCGTCTATCATTTTCTTTGTGCTTTGATTTAGCCCGTTATAGAACATCTGCACTTGTAACCATACAGGCAGCGCGTGATGTGGGCATCATCTTAATAATTCTTTAAATCTTTCCCAAATTTCATATAAGGTTTCGGAGTCTATTTGTTCAAAGGCAGATATGTCATTCCTAAGTTTTGCAGTTTTAGCTGGCGGTAAATACTTCGCCAAAAAATTTTCGGTTAATTCATTCCAAGTGGTTATGCTATTCTTAGGTAGAGTGTTCAGCCACTGCTTAGCTTTAATTCTTAAAGAGAAGGGAAAGAGTCTTAGCCTGATTGTAATATTTGTGACACCATTTATCTTAAAGGTGTCACAAATTTCAAGAAAGCTTGTTATATGTGCGTTTGTATCTTCATCTTGAAGTCCGTCAAATTACACATACTGCTGCACCATTTGAATTATGCTAGGCTTTAATTCGAAGTTATTATTTGCTATAGCAGGGCGAACTATGCTAGATTCTGTTCCCTCTAGATTCGGTCGTGCATAATAAGATATAGGTCTTTGCACGGCTTCCTCCACTGGGGGCTCTGCCATTCTTAAAGTAGAAGATGACTCAGAATCCTAAACCGGTATTTGGGAAGTAGGACCTTGAAATCGCAATCTTCTCTGAAGAGTACGCTCAATTTCGTGGTCCAAGTCCAAAATAGGCGACGGATTCCCTCGGGTCATGCACTAAAAGAAGAGAAGAGAAAGGAAGAGAAATAAAAAAAAATCTAGAATGAAAAACTAGATTCATTTTTTTGAAATAGATTTTTTTAATAGATTAACTCCCGAACTTCCCAAGGACTACCCGGTGAAAGCTTCGCAAGGTACTAGACAAGATAGTGGCACTTAAAGACGCTTTGCCCTTTCTGAGAGAATTAGGTGGCGTAGAAAAATTGTGAAGTTGGTTACTTTTAAGAGCGGTAATAAAAAAAATTTTGATTTTAAAAATTTTTAAGAAAGAAGATGAGAAAGAGAAGAGATAAAATTAATAGGTTCGTGTTTTCAATATATCAACAAAAGTTGCTCCTCGGCAACGACGCCAAAAACTTGGTGGTGGTGGTGGTGCTTCAAAGAAAATAAAAGCAACCGAACTAACAATCTAATGAGCCAAGTATACCTATCTAACTATAGCTAGGGGACACAAGTGTCGTATTGAAATTCGGGAACTGTTGAGTACACTTACTCACACGAAGGCTATTATTTTATCGACGGAAAAACTAGGGTTTGAGAAACTAATTGCAATTAAGGAAATAAAACTATGCTAGAAAGAGAACTACTGCAGTTAATTAAAGGCTTATAAGAAGAGATTACAACGAAGGGCTGAAAATATGAAATGGAAATGCACTCGATCAAGAATCACCTCGGCTAAAGTCGACTAAGAAATGCGATAAAAACCTAAACTTAATAGGGTAAAGTTCCTTGACCGTGGAGGTTCCTAAAGCTTGAACACGCTTCTCTCGAAGTCGTGCCTAACTGAGTTTAGGAAGGTCTGACCGACTCTCGTCTAAATCGGTGGCCTAAAGCTCGCTTTATGCGGTGAACCCCACTATTGGATTTTACTCCAATCCGGGATATTTTGACATCTGCCTCTCTCGAGGGGTGCGTACAACTCCCTTTACTCTTTAATGCTCACTTCATTCTATCAGCCTCTCGGCTAGCCCATAATGAAAGCAAAGGTGGAGAGTATATATCGATGATATACTTCCAGCCCATGAAAAATCAAGAGTAATTCAAGGCCTAAAACCTAAAAAGAAAAGGTAAATTAAAACATCATAACATAATCGCTCGAACCTCGGATCATCAAGATCGAGTACAAGGAGGATTAGTTAATCATAATGGATTGGAGGAGGGGGATGAGTAGTAAAGCATTAAGAACACAATGTAATAAAGAGCACTTATATTAATAAAGAGAGAGAGCTACACTTGAAAAAGGAAATTACAATTTCATGAAATTGAAACCTATTCTAGCCCTACATTAAGAAACTAGTGCAAGAGCAAAGATTACAACAAAGGCACTAAGCTAGGGTTAATAAAATTACAAAATAATAAAGAGAGAGAGAGGGAAGAACACTAAAAAAGGACAAGAAACAAAGGGGCAGCACCTCCCCCTCTCAACCCAAGCTTGCTGAAATGGAAGTGGGGACTGAATTTATAGGAAAAGTTCACGGGTTGGTCACGCCCTTTGACACTCCCTAGGGGGAGTGTCAGGGGACGTGACATGTACGAGGTTGACCTCGGGCTCTGGATTCTGGCGGGAAGGGTGATTGCTTCTGTACGTCGGTGGACACGCCCTGGGTCATGCCCGTGTAGGGGTGTGACACGCACGTCGCATCGAAATCATTGGTCGGAAATCCGTTAGTCATCGAAAAAGGAGGGTTCATGCCCTATGTCACGCTCGTGATGGGAGGCGTGACAGTACTGTTGGCGTGCTGAGTCTAAATGGCATTTAATGCGGTGGCAGGCTTCAAGCAGAGGGCGACACGCCCCGTATCACTCCCGGGGAGGGCGTGTCAGGGGGCGTGAGAGCCATTTTTCCTGGTATTTTCCTCTGGCTTCTGGATTCCTCTAGAACAGGTGACACGCCCTAGGTCACGCCCGGGGAGGGCGTGATAGGGGGCGTGTCAGGTTAATTTTGACCAATTTTCAGGAAAGATGCACAAAGGGAGGAAAAAGTTAGGGGCAATAAAATTAACATAAGAAAGATAAAAATAAATCTTAAAATACAAGATTTGTACATTATAAACTAGAAAAATACGATAATAGTTAAGACTATAAAACGTATTATCACTGCCCCCAAGAGATCGCAAGAGGTAAGAAGTGCTCAAAATTCACCATCTCTTCAGGTCCACACCCTGTGATCTCTTACTATTACCGATCGAAGGTCTGCCCTTCTCCTCAATAATAGATCAAAGCATCTCCAGGGATTGCCCCCTCAAAGTTTCCCAGGTTCAAAGGTCTGTACTTTACCATTATGCTTGGCGACATTCCCTAGCTCGGTAAGCCAGTCCTCTCAATAACCAGTTAGAAGTGTCCTCCATTTACCCTGATAGTAGGTTGTGGTACCATATAGGTCTCGTTCTCCAACCACTAACCTCAAAAGAGCAAATCAGAGTTGTCAGCACAAAATGGTTGTACCAACATCACTAATATCACAAGCAAACAATAGTCAATAAGTGATAAGGTAAGAAAAAATGCACAAAGTTGCTATAAAAATGAGAGTACAAAGTACAAGTACAAGTGCATCACCAAAGCCATCAGAGTACAATCAATATAAGAAAAAAAAATAGAGGTCTACTCCTTGCCATCAATATCAAATTCAACACACTGATCCTCAGACAGATCATCAAAGCTAAGATCGGCTACATCACTCTCATGCTTGCGAGCCACCATCTGTAGTATCTTTGTTATCCCGCGCTGAAAAACCACTTCATGTACTTCTACCATCTAGGGTTCAACCTCCCTCATCAAGACTTCCACGTGGATCTCTTCAGAAAGCAAACAATGATCCAACATAAACTCAATAGAGTCCTTGTACCTGGCCACTCCACCCGCCTTCAGTTCAGCAAGATGCTCCTGCAAGTAAAGTCTCTCCACCTTGGACTCTAAGCGAATGATGCCCCTTGTGTGCTCTCTAGAAGTCGTACCATCTTTTTCACCAGAGACTTCTTTGTCTGAAGCTTCTCCCACAGTCGAGTAGCCTCAACCTTAAACTTTTATTCGATTTGGAGAAAACGAGAAACATTGCGGTCATGAATTCCTCTTAAATCAAAAAGAGAAATCTCAACCCCTTGAAGCTTCTCATGAAGGGACAAATACCCATCCTTCAAGCCCACATAATAATCGTTCCACGTTAGAGAAATTTGTGCCTGTACACCGATCTGCAATACAAAAATTCAACATGTTCGAAATGATTAAACAACAACAAGGTAAATTAAGGTAAGATACAATGCTTACCGCATCGTTCATTGCCACCAAGGAAGAAGATATGTTTTTTCCTTCACCAAAGGTGGAGCAAGAACCCCCACGTGAGGATTTGGGGGTAGAATATCCCAAAACCTCAAGGACTAGATCATCCGGAGTAGCTTCATTAACTATTCAACTATAAGGAGTTGATACCGGATATGCTCTTAACTAAGTTGGAAGACGGTGTTCATGAGCCGCCCTCGAATACCAGCTTCCTCTTTCGATCCTAACCAAATGACATTATGGCAGCATGACCTGGATTGGTAGCAAGATCACATAGTAGAAGGAGTTTACCCTCCACAACAAGAAGATATTGAAAAGAGGATTCACAGACTCATGAGACTTGGGAAATCTCAACACTGGCGTAAACTCATGCTCACATCCTTTCACTCGACGATAATGATCAGGGAGAGCGTTCTAGAGTTCTGGAAAAACTTAGCAGTTCTGTACATACCCGTACATAATATTTTAATGGAGCCTATCCACCTGGCTCTAAAACTTAAGCTATCATTTATTACTGTGAACCTCAGCATGGCTGCCACTATCAGTGTGCACTTGGACCAGACTTTGAAAAGGTACAACGGGAGTCTCGAACCACGTTCCCAGAAGAATACTATTAGCCCCATAATGAAAATCATCGTGATAGGAGTAAACCACGATGATGGAACCCCACCATGCTTCACGATCTTACCACCTCCTCGCACAGTAGTAACGGAAACTCGGCCATCAACGATGATTCACACAATATCATCCATCTCGCAAGAGCATTCTACACCAACTCCTCAGAACGTAGTATCTTGATATATAGCCTAGTAGTGATGTCGTATCGCCCCTCCAAGCAATAACCTGCCACCAGTAATTGAAGAATGCATCCGCATCGGTCGACCTTGCGCAATAAGCATTAGAGCCTGGATAAAAAATACATGTCAAAATTCATTATTTCAAAGAAAGGGGGAGGATAGTGGATTGTACGCAAGAAAAATAGGCGGGCCCAAACTGCCGCAAACCACTCCCCATGCACGTAATCAAGAAAAGAAGCCTCGTAAGCAGACAGACACCCCCACACAAGCCATACGCAGCAATACACACCAAATGCGATGTGCACACAAAATTCGCCCAGGTGTGCGTGCAAGCATATGATCAGGTTGCGCGTGAAGGAGCATGTTGGCACGTGCCACGCAGGAACTATAAACCCACCCTACACGGGCATTCCCCCATGTCATGCACACTCCCTCTTAGGCTTCCAGCAAGGGCGCACCTTCATATGATCTCCTCGCGTGCCACCCTTCTCGCTCCGCACTATACCTTTCTGATTCCCCCATTTCTTGTTATTCTCCTTCATTTGCTTTTGCCATAATCACCAAAAATGACACTCCAAAAAAACCCTGCACTACTCACGCTCTAGCTCAAGACTCCAACGGCTTTGGGGACAAAATATGGGGTCGTCTCCAATGTACATGAATCTTGTATTGTAAATAATTGGGGTTCCCCTTGAAAGTATCTAGTGTCTATCTAAATAACCTAGAGGGGGTGAATAGGTGATGTTTGTGCCTTTTCGCAGAATAAAAATTACTTTAAAAAATTGCAAGCACACAGAACACAGAGATCTATAGTGGTTCCCCGTGTTGGGTACGTCCACTGTCCTGCCTTTCCCATCTACCACAAAGGGCTAGATTCGGCTACTTCACCTTTCTCAGATTTCAACAAATCTTACACCTCGGAGCCGCAACTTCTACAACTCGAAGACGATGCTCCTACCACTCGAATAACAACCTCTCCTACAACTCGATCCATAACTGGATCTACAACTTGATCCACACACGGATTTACAACTCGATCCACAAACGGATCTACAACTTGGAGATAAAAACCTCCTACAAATGTAAAAGAAAAGTTTACACACAATGATTACAAATAGTCTTAA
Organism: Platanthera zijinensis; assembly: GCA_039513925.1. NCBI lineage: Eukaryota > Viridiplantae > Streptophyta > Magnoliopsida > Asparagales > Orchidaceae > Platanthera > Platanthera zijinensis. Next base: position 155,616,921 of record CM077084.1, on the reverse strand, counting down.
CAAGATCTAGTGTCTTCAATCCATTGTTCTTTGAAATTGATCGAACTTGAATATTATGAAGAACACGACAAATCTGAAATTCTTGAAGACGTTGATCTTGAATCACGAATCGACTAGATCTGGAATATCGTAATCTTTAGCAAGCAATGATCAGATCGAATCTGTTGAGAACAAATGAATCATGCACTTGATGTCGTCGGCCGATCGGAAATAGTGATTAGAGTTTGGGAGCCGATGGGAACGATGCGTATGAGATATTTCTTGGAAGGTTTGAGCACGATTAGGGAAGATGGAAAATCTACCCTGAGTATTTATCGGAGATCGACTTCAATTATAACGTCTATAAAACAGTTTCCAAGTTGAGACCTCTGTATTTACTGTATATGGGGTATCGTCCAACCCGAGCCGCGATTTTGAAAATCAAGAGAAGTAGCATTGAGATGATTTGATAAATTCGGCGTGTATCGTCATGTATATTCGACGAATTCGGTGAGTATCATTAGATACATTCGATGAATTCGACGAGTATACTTGATGATACTCGACGAATTTTACTTAACTGTTTTTCCAACTTTTCAGAAATTCTACCACATGTACATATGATGAATTTGATGAGTTATAGTAGGTATATGCGATGAATTTGACAAGTATCAGATAGTATAATCGACGAATTCGATGAATATCCCTTACAATACTCGACAAATTTTACTTGGGTAAAATTTCTATTCTCCTAAATTCAACTTCTTCTTCCTTGATCCTTCTAATGCACCTGGTATAGAAGTACACCCCAATAGAGAGATTACACGTGAGTCAACACATTGTCCTAAAAAATGAAGGATTACATTGTATAGTCCTGTGTTTACTGACCCACTGTAACCTAACATTGGTGTGTACTTAGCAATGTAAACCTTCAAGTACATAACTGAAAACGCAATATCAAATACAATCATAATTCATCTTAGCTTAACTGGACCCTTCTTCAAATTGGGGTTATTGTGGATACAATACCCAATAAGCTCCCCCTATTTGAAGAAGTCAGAATCCTATAAGCTAAGGTGAATTGCACAACAATAATAAAGCATAAAAATTATAAGATATATGAGTTAAAGAAAATTTAAACACAGCGCACATTCCAATCAAGAAATTCAAAACACACATATATATATATATCAATATATGTTTTTAGTTTAGAGGGGGCAACCATAGCCACACACATAATAATCCATAACAAAATAAGCAATCCTCAGCCATGCCTGTCCCGGCTCTTCTAACGCTGCATGACAAAGTAACCCTTGGGCTTTGGATAGTATCTCGGAGGAGCTTGAGGTGCAGTTGGATCATCACGTATGTACTTTCTGAAGTGAATCCTTTTCTTCACGCAGGCCACCTCATACTTTTGCCATTCATTTCTATCGTAGTGGTTCCATCTGTTTTCTCCCCCAACATCAATTAAGGTGAAAGTGTCTAAGATAATTTCTCTTGATATTGGACTCCACACCTCAGCCATCTCTCTAACTGGCTCTTCCCTGACGGGCTCTGACCTAATAGCAGATGTACCTCACCATATCCTTTTCTCTTGTACACTGGATGAGGGATATATTCAACCACTTGAACATCTGGGAACCCAACAACAGCAGCAACAACATATCTGTCCTGAGAGAGATCCTGTGTGTCTGTCCAATATTTATAGTAATCCTTAGTAGGATGAACTTCAACATGAGCAGGCACAACAGGTACTTGAAATACTTGGCCTGGCCTACTAAAGATCTCATTATGTAGCTAAGTAATGTTTTCATAGCTGTAATCACTGACTCCTTTAAAGTTTGCTAACATGGCAACCTCAACTGCATCCACCTTAGCTTTAATAACATCCTCCCCCTTTCTGACTTCCACTGCTACAGCATTGACATACGGCTCCATTATCGTGTCAAAATGAGACATCGATCGATTGTGAGCATCGATCATAGTTACAAAATTCTTGTCAACATTTTGAAGAACTTATGTAGTATACTTGAGCCCTTATATGTTTAGAGTGATAAATTTGCAACCTTCGACAAATAATGAATCCAGCTTGGCATCAAGCTTGACATCAAGCTTTTCAATCTGTATTTTAAATTCTATAAGGCTATTGTTTAGATCCTTCTCTATTTCCTTGACCTTGTTCAGAACTTGCTGCATTGTGGCTTCAAAATGTGCTTGCTGTCTGGCCAAAATAGCTTCTAAGGTCTTCAAAATGGAACTATTAGAAGAGGAACTAGGAACATCTTCAGAAGGATTACTAGGGAGAGAGGGAAGATCATTACAGATTAGAGATAATCGAGCTTTAGAAATCAGCATCAGCTCTTCAGTAGTTAGGACAGGAGGATGCTACTCTACATCTGCTTCCTCATCAGAAACATCTACTAACTCCTCTGGAATAACTGGAGGACTACCTATCACCTTGCCAACTCTTTTCTCAAGGTTGCAGATAAACTTATCAACTTGAGTAGCAACATAGATCGAGGACTGGGTCACCTCACCCTTAGAAGTTGAAGAAGGAGTAATCTCTAGGAGAGCAATAATCATGTTGTCTACTAACACCTTCTCAGAACCATTATTAGCATTACCAATAGCTTTGGTCTCATCAGTAATAACCATTTCCTCATCAGCATCTATTTCATAGTCATTAACATTCAAATCATCTTCAGCAGCAGCAGAAATCTTGGCCTTATCTGGCACAAACTCATCAACAGTAGTCTGAGCAATCTTGGCAATGTCTGTCAGAATATTCCCTATCTCCGGAACTGTAATCACAGTATCTAGAACTAGAGTCTCTGCAACTGAAGTAGCAGCTGGCTCCCCCTCAGCTCCTGCACCCAATCTCTCAGGAGTTTCCCTGGGGGTTGGGGAAGGAATCCTATCCACAGGAACATATCCTTCTTCCTCCTTAGGCACATCTGGGGCTCCCCTGGCCTTAAGATCCTCCTATCCCACCTTGAGAAGATGGATGAGTAGATCTTCTTCAGGTGATGGATAGGCACACCTTTGGTCATATCAAACTTGTTTCTATCTAGTTGGTTCAAGTACAAGATGATAATCCTTCCAAAGTTAGGAGTGTGGAGATTGTCCTTGATCTTTTTAAGCAGCATAGCACCTCAGTCCATTCTTTTCAGCAGATGATTGCCACAAGAATCTTGAAAATCTCTGATAATAGGTAGTCATGTGAACTAGTCTTACAAACAATACTTTTCCAATAATATCTGATAGCAGCTTCCCTTCATCGTTCATCCCTTTCCTTTTAATATCTTTGGTGCCTCTTGGCAATCCACAGAATAATAATGCCCTTGAAAAGTCCTCCACTTCGAGGTGATCTGCTTCATCATAGGTTGGAAGCCTTAAGAGCTGGGTGAGGTGAGAGGCCTTTACCTTAATTGAAGTCTCACAAACTTTGCTCTTGATGATGGTATCTTCATTCCGGAGCCTGGCATTGTGGAAGAACTCAAGAACATCCTTTTCCAAAATCTTGCAAGGGTGTTCTAGGATAAATGAGAGACCGACTGTCTCCAACATCAGGATTATGTTGGGTCCGATGTTCCTTCACTTGACCCGTGGAGCTTTGCTACTTATTTAAGAAATTAAGTAGCGCCCTTTCCAACGGTCCGGGATTTTAGAACAGTTGGGTATACGCTTAATCCTATATTTGGTATCAGAGGGAGGTTGTGTCCTCATGAATAGGAATAGGTGAATGTGGAGGTGATGATGGTGGAAGAGGTGAAGCAAGTATAGGTGAAGCGGGTAGAGAGATAGAGTGATGAGGTTGTTGTTGTTGAGGAGGAGGTGAAGAAAGTCTGGTGGATGGGAGTAGAGAAGGAAGAACTTCTTCTAAGGGTGGGGGAGTGGATGTGACTTCCCTTGTGTCCTTAAAAGCTCTGGAAGAGGAGGCCTTGGAGGGCTTGTGGATATTCCTCTCCCATCTGCCAAAGAGGGAAGAGGTAAGCCTCTTAGAGGCATTGATAAAGATGGTCTGGGAGACCAATAGTTCTGGGCACTTAGCCTGTAGGAAGATCCCTAGGATCCTTCCATAACCTCCAGATTTTCTTGTAATCTTTTTATTGATTGAATCAAAGAAAATTGTTCCCCAGTTTACTGACTTCTTATTGACCAGAGCACACATCAAGTTGAATTGGTGCCTTGTGATATAGTCATGAGCTTAGTGTTTTCCCAACAACACTTTGCCAACAATATCTGCAAAAAATCTGTATTCTATAGATAGATTTTTCTTGTGTAAGTGGTTAGTGTTTCCCTGGGAGTGACCCAACTTATCTAGCATATCAATAAACTCACTGCTTGATAACTCTATATCATCTTCCCCATTAATAAATCAAAAAACTTCAGTTAAAACTTCTGGAGATAAAAAAACTAGGTTACCAAAGATGGAGCCAACAATGGCTGGGGTATCCTGAAGCTTTGCGGTGAACATCTATCCCTATATCTCTGTTACTGGGAGCTTGATTCTTGTTGACATGAAATATTGCAGATTCTGAGTTTCAAACAACTGTAGAATATCCTTGAATACTTGATCCGAATGAACGAAATATTTAAGGTCAATATCAAATCCAACGTCAAATTTCATAGTTAAGAGGAGGGCTGGAGAGATCATCATTGCTCTACAAAAGAAACAAGAAATCAAGTGCAAGAGAACTGGAAAGCGCGGGATGGAGTTCGATGAAAACCTAGATATAAGGTTTTAGAAGGTGAAGTGACGAACTCTGTCCAGCGAAAAGAAAAACTTCGAGCTCAGGTCGACGAAAATACCCATAAAGAGATAAAAGTTGTCGACCTAAGGTAGAAGAGTGGGAAAATAGATCGTCGATCTCTGTTCGACGAAATATTTTCAGAAATAAATTCGTCGATATCAGTTCGACGAAAAAATTTCTCAAAGAGATTTCTTTGATCTCCGGTCGATGAAAAACTCTAGAAGAGTTCATAGATCATTGATCTCCGTTCGACGAAAAGTGATCAATTCTTTGACCTTAGACAGAAATCAAATTTTTCCTTCTCTGTTAATCATGCCTAGCTGAATTAAGAAGAACAGATGTTTCTTCTCATCTAATGGTTTGGTGAAGATGTCTGCTCTTTGTAAATCACTAGAGATAAAGACAAGGTAAATCTTTTTTTTGTCCACACAATCTCTAATGAAATGATGCCTTATTTCTATATGCTTGGTCCAACTATGATGTACTGGATTTTGTGCAATGGAAATTGCACTGGTACTATCACAAAATATAATTGAATTATTTAGATTGTAACCATAATCTAGGAGGTTGTTTTGAATCCACAATATTTATGAACAACTGCCAACTGTTATATATTCAGCTTCAGCAGTTGATGTTGACACAGATGTTTGCTTCTTACAAAACCAAGACACAAGCCTATCCCCAAGGAACTGGCATGTTCCTGATGTGCTTTTCCTGTCAACTCTACATCCAGCAAAGTCAGCATCTGAGAATCCAGTTCATTCAAATTTTGACTCAGTTTGATACCAGAGTCCTAGATTTGGGCAACCCTTTATATATCTCAAAATTCTTTTTAGGAAAATAAGGTGAGATTCTTTAGGGTTCACTTGGAACCTAGCATAAAGACATGTCAGAAAAAATTATATCTGGCCTACTAGCTTTAGATACAATAAGGACCCAACAATAGCCCTATATGTTTTCTGATCAACTGGCTTTCCCTATTCATCAGAATCAATCACAGCATTGGAAGTCATAGGTGTTTTCATAGCTGAGGCATCAGACATCCCAAATCTTTTAACTAGCTCCTTAGCATATTTAGATTGGGAGATGAAAATTCCATCAGGGGATTACTTCACTTGAAGACCAAGGAAGTATGAAAGCTCACCCATGATACTCATTTCAAACTTGGAATACATCAGGTAAGAAAACCTTTTGCATAGTTTGGAATCAATAGAGCCAAAATGATGTCATCTACATATATTTGTACTAACAATATTTCATTTTTATGATGCCTAAAAAATAAAGTCTTATCTACAATGCTCCTAGAGAACTTATGCTCTAAAATAAAGCTAGATAGGGTCTCATACCAAGCTCTTAGAGCTTGCTTTAAACCATAGAAAGCTTTATGTAATTTGAAAACAAAAGAGGGATAAGTTGGAGAGATAAAACCTGGTGGTTGCTCCACATAGACTTCCTCTTTGAGTTCACCATTTAAGAAAGCACTCTTGACATCCATCTGGTAGACTATGAACTTTTTGTAGGTTGCATAAGCAAGGAATATCCTTATAGCTTCCAACCATGCAACAGGGGCAAAGGTTTGATCATAATCAATTCCTTCCTCTTGTGAATATCCTTGTGTTACTAGCCTTGCTTTGTTCCTTATAATAGCTCCTTGTGCATCCAATTTGTTTTTAAATACCCATTTTGTTTCAATGACTGGGTAGTCTTTGGGTCTTGAAACTAAATCCCAAACTCTGCATCTCTCAAATTGATTGAGCTCCTCTTGCATTGTAATAATCCAGTGGGGATCTTGCTCTGTATCTTTTATGGATTGGGGCTCAAGTTGAGATATGAAGAAAGCATGCATCAAGTCTTAGTTGAGTTGATGCCTTATTTGGATACCAAATGACATTTCTCCAATCACTTGAGATATAGGATGATCTCTAAGTGTGATAAGATCAGTAAGAGGTGTTTGTTCATTAACAACTTGGGGAATTAATTCCTCTTGTGGAATTAAGTTAGTTGTTGTTGGTTCAACTATTCCAATAGTTTCTTCTTCACTCTCTTCATCAACTTGTGGAGAGGGATGTTATATAACCTCTTTGGTGAGGTTTAAATAATCCAATTTCTCACACAGTTGGGGTACCTGCAATAAATATCTGGTAGAAGAATCATTCTCCTTGTAATACATGTTAGCTTCATCAAAAGTTATATGAACAGATTCTTCCATTTTTAAAGTTGATTTATTGAATACCCTATAAGCCTTGCTGACTTGGGAATATCCAAGAAAAATTCCCTCTACAACTTTGGCTTCAAAATTTCTAAGATGTTTCTTGTTATTATTGTGTATGTAATATCTACAACCAAAAACTCTAAAATAATCGAAAAGTGAGAGAAAGATCTACCTTTACTCTAGAGGGGGGGGGGGTGAATAGAGTATTTTAAAATAATGTTTACAATTAAAAATTGTAAGGCAGTGGAAGATTTAATTTAATTATATGTGTAAGGTGCTTGTAGAAAAACAAAGTTAAAGCAAGAAATAAGAATCACACAGCACACAACAATAACAAACACACAACAACCAGAAGACACAAGGATCTATAGTGGTTCCCCAAAAACTTGGGTACATCCACTCTTCTACCACCCTTGGTAGGAATCCACTGCAGGATGAGTTGATCAGGTGTCCTGGGCACCAATGAGCTTTTGATAAGGTGCTCAAAAACCAGATCTAGATTTTTTGATAAGGTGTCTTGCCACCACTGAGTTTTGACAAGGCTCTCAGAACCAGATTCAGAACTTTTGAAGGGAGTTTTGATAACCCTTTTACAGCAGGAAAAGAAAAAGAAAGAGATGATGATGTCTTCTCTGTCTCAAATCACTGAGAGAAGACTAGTGGATTGTTGATGTTGTCAAAGCTCCCCCTGAGATGTAGAATGGTTCAGGAGTGAAAGCTTTGCTAGGGTGATAGGCCTTCAGAAGCTTCAGATCTCAAGCAAAAGATGATTCCAGCAGATGCTGAAATATTTGGTGTCTAGAGTCCTTGATGTTGAAGCCTTTGAACACTTGAAGATTCAGTAGATTTGTAAATCACTGAAGTTGAAATCTTGATCAGAGAAATTGTGTTGTTCAATCTTCTGTAATGTAATCTAATTCTTCTGTATCTCTTTGTATTGTCTGTATTTTTCACTGTATCTTGTGTATCTGTATTATGAGAATGAATACTGAAGGAGTATAGCAGATATTCTCTTAGACGACCATTTATTCAGTCATAAATGACTTCCATAATAGACAACTGTATCTGGGGAAAGTCCTAATCAATATTCCATTTAGTCTTTCCTTGAAACTTGCATCAGATTGATTGATACGGCTAGGAAATCCTTTGCAATCAATGCAGGAATTAATTCTGATTATAATCCATAACTGTCCTTGAATTTGAATTCTGAAGGCATCGATCTCTCACAGAAATCGTCGATCTGAGCTCTACGATCGTTGAACTGAGCTTAGAGATTGGATTAACACAGCAGACAAAAAACGTCGAACTGAGCTCTACGATCGTCGAACTGAGCTCAGCGACTGGGAAAATAACTGAAGACAGATCGTCTATCTGAGCTCGAAGATCGTAGACCGGAGTTCGATGACTTAACAGGGTTGAGCTCAGAGAGCGTCGAACGGAGTTCGATGTTTCGTCGAACTGAGTTTGACGAAAATTGTCTTTATCTCAGCTCTAAGTCTTAATCTTTGAATGGTCCTGGGGGTAGCTTCAAACCTAAGTTATAAGCCCTAGACTCATTCTAATTTGACCTTTTCAACTATACATCTAGGTCAAACCAATTTTCCTAAAAACATAGTGATCCTTGCCCAAATTAGTAATAGGGTGTTCCAACAATCTCCCCCTATTTGGGTTAGGATTACTATTTACAGGACTCAGTTAGAAATACAAAAGTATATACAGAAAAGCAAAATTTAAAACAACAGAGTAGAACATATGACATAGCAGCATTCAGATAAGATATCAGCAAATGTTTAAAGATGAATGTACTGTTTGCTTACAGAATTCATTTCCTTTCACTGCCTTTCTTAAATACAATCTCTCTGTTGGGATTGAGAGCCTCTTTCTTTGACCTTCTGTTATCTTCTGCACCTAAGGATGTTTGAGATCTGGGCCTTGGAACTACATCCTCAGGATGCAGTTTCATGTAATCCTCTGGGTCAAAGAACTTCCTTGAAGCATATTTCTCCAGCTCTGCCTTTCTTTGCTCTGAAAGAGTAGAGATGTTGGAAGTATCTTTACCTTGTTCTCTGGCCTTTTTCAATTGATCTAGAGATGCAAGTTCTTTCATCTTGGCAGTCCAAGATAGAGGATTGTTTTCTCGATCCTCAAAAGGAATTGAAGGTTCATATCTATTTATGGTTTCTGAAGCAGTAGATGTCCTTGTAACAACAGTATCTCTGAGTTTGTAAGGGAAAGGACCTTGAGTTGAGTCCATATGCCCTTGTTCTTCCCTTTGCTGTTTGGAATAAGTTCTATAATCTCTCTGACTTCCTCTGTGTTGTCCTCTCTTAGACTTATGACTTTTCTGATATTGTCCTCTGGGATGATATCTTTGGGAAGATTGGGAGGAGCTTTGCTTTGAAGCAGAGGTTTGAAAGGTTGAGCCTCCACCTGATCCTTAGTCCGGAGGAGGAGGAGGAGGACGCTGATACTGGGAAGATCCTTTCTCATACTTATCCAGTTTCCTTTTCTTTCTCATAGCCTTTAACTGATTTTTGGAATATCGCATCCAGGGTTCTGTTATCTGGCAGTCATGTAGAATGTAATAAGGTATGTCATTAACATCTTTGGCCTTTGCAGGAGGAACTTTCATCATATCTTTGCTTCTAGCTTTCCTCTTTTTGGCAATGGTGCCAGCAGAGTCATCAGATTCAGTACTGAACTTGTCACTATCAGAACTCTGTGGTATGTCATACAGATCATCAATTCTCTTGATGTATTCCTCTTGGAGTTTTTATTTCTAAGGAGCAATAGAAGCAGGAAGTGTTGGGATAGCAACAGGAACTTCAGCAGGAGCAGATGAAACAGCAGGAGTCTCAGAGACTTTTTCTTCCAAAAAACTAGCCAATTCCTCAGCAGCAGCAGTATCAGCATCAACAGACAGCATTTCAATGTCAGTAGATTCAACAGATATAACAGCAGCAGCAGCAGTACAAACAGAAGCAACAACATCCTTAGCCTTAAGAGAATTGACATATGATATAATCAGGCTGGGATCACATTCTGAAATAGGCACAATGGCCTTAGTTAGGTCTTCAACTCCCTGAGTTGGTAAATATCTTCTGTAAAGAATATCAAAAGCACACAACAGTGACCTGAGGTCCACTGTAAACACTAGTACTGGAGCAGCAGCAGGCACTTCTTCAGCTTCATGAGGCATCTCCCCCTGCCTTGATTCAGTCAGGACTGGATCAAGGCACTCCATTAAAGGAATTGCCTGAGGAGAGGAGATAGCAGACAGCCTGTCAGATAGCTCCTGTATAGATTTGAGGAGTGGAGCTAAGGAGGTCTCCAGCAGGGCTACTAGCTTGGGGGCCAGTATCCCATAAAGCCTATCTGCCGGAGCTGAAAGATCCACTTGCTCCAGGGATACTTGAGTAGAGGTGGAGGAAGAGGTGGCTGGAGCTGATGGTGGATGGACTGCAGTTGATGTTGTGTTGGATGGTAGAATGGATGGTTGAGAGATAGGGATGGTGGAGATGGATGGTATAGGAGTGGAGATGGATTGAGTGAAGGATGGTTGGGAGAGTATATCTTGAAGTAGTTGGTGGTAGGAGGAGGTAGAAGCAAGCTCAAGAGGAGATGAAGGGGAATCATCCATGAAGGAGTCTTCCAATATGTTGAATGATGGAATTGTAAGAGGTGGATAATAGTGGAGTGGATGGAATGTTTCTGAAGTGGCTGGAGGATAAAGAGGTGATGAGATGGTAAAGGGGGAAGAGATGGTTATGGTTGAGGAAATTGTTGATGTGGAGATGGAGGTGGAGGTAGAAACAAGTGGAGGAGAAGGAGGAGAGGAGGCAGGCAGTTCTTCTAGAGCCGGAGAGGAAGTGACTGCAAGAGTCCTTATGCCTGAAGCTATGGCAGTCCTGGCAGGATTTATAATCTACCTGTCCCATTTCCCAAATAGGGCACAGGTTAATCTCTTAGATGCATTGATGTGTATCCCATTAGAAACCAGTAATTCAGGGCACCTGGAATGCAGGAAAACCTCTAGAATCCTTCCAAAATTGACAAAACTTTTGTTAATTTTCTTCTTGATCAAATCAAAGAAGAGAGTTCCCCAATTCAGATGTTTCTTGTCAACTATTGCTCCCATTAAACCGAACTGATACCTTGAGATGGTATCATATGCTGAATGCTTGGCAAGCAGTACTTTGCCCACAACATCAGCCAAAAATCTATATTCAACAGATAGATTGTTTTTCAACAGCTTATTAGGGTTTACAGCAGAGTGACCCATTCTATCTAACATGGAATCAAATTCTTCACCAGACATATCAGGGGAATCATCTCCAGAACTTAAGTTGAATACCTCAGTCAGAAGAATAGGGGACAATGGTACCTGAGTCCCGTTGATCGTGCCGACTATGGTATTCTCACCCTCATTATTTGCAGTAAAAACCCATTCCTTTATTTCGTCAGCCGCAATCTTCATTCTTGTTGACATAATATTCTCTAGTTGTTGTTCCTTGAAGAGTTCCATAATATCTTTGAATATTTGATCGCTCCCGGCGAAAGAATCCATATCAATATCAAACCCGGTATCAAACTTCATCTTTGCTAGAGCTGCACCAGTCACCGCCATTGAAGACCTGTAAAAAAAGTACCAAACACAACCAAGTGTAGTAGAGTTTGGAGGGAAAGAAAGAAATTGCAGAGAGTATGAATGCGCAATCGAAGAACGACGATGAAAAAAAGATTTTTATATTAGGGTTCGACGACGGAAAGGAAGGATCGCTGAACTTCGTTCGACAATCTAGGCTTCTAATGGAATCTGAAGAGTCTTCAATAACGTCGATCTCCGTTCGACGATACGGGAGAGCGTCGAACTCTGTTCGACGTTCGTTGACCAGAGGAAGATAGCCTAGCGCTGCCTTGAAAATGCTGAACTCCGGTCGACGCTTATTGGAAAGCGTCGATCTCTGTTCGACGATTTTTGGAAAAACGTCGAGCGCAGTTTAGAGACAAAACAGAACCTACAGACAATAAAAAATATAAGTTTTTAGCATAGTCTTGGTCTATTTTTAGATTTTCAAAATCTTGGAATTTATTTTAGACAGCCTCCATCTAGCATTCCTAACTGATTGAGGAAGAAGGTATTTTTCTTCTCATCCAAAGGCTTGGTGAAAATATCTCCCTTTTGCAAATCAGTTGTGATATATTGTAGTTCAATTTTATTCTTTTCAATATTTTCTCTTAGAAAGTGATGCCTAATCTCTATATGTTTTGTCCTACTATGGAGGACTGGATTTTGTGCTATGGAGATAGCACTAGTGTTATCACAAAAGATTTTTGACCCTTCTAAGTTGTAGCCATAGTCTAGAAGCTGGTTTTGAATCCACAGAATTTGTGAGCAACAACTGCCTGCTGCCATGTATTCAGCTTCAACAGTTGAAGTAGACACAGATGTCTGTTTCTTACAGAACCGGGAGATAAGTCTGTCACCAAGGAACTGACAAGTTCCACTGGTGCTTTTCCTGTATACTCTGCATCCAGCATAATCAGCATCTGAAAATCCAGTTAATTCAAATCCTGAGCCTTTTGGATACCAGAGTCCTAGATTTGGACAACTTTTCACATACCTGAGAATCCTCTTTACTAAAGTTAAGTGTGACTCTCTAGGGCTTACTTGGAACCTAGCACATATGCATGTAGCAAACATTATATCAGGTCTACTAGCTGTAAGGTACAATAGAGAGCCAATCATTACTCTATATGTTGTCTGATCAACATTTTTTCCATGTTCATCAGCATCTAATACAGCATTAGTAGGCATAGGTGTTTTCATACAAGATGCTTCAGACATACAAAATTTCTTAACCAGTTCATTTGCATACTTGGTTTGAGAAATGAATATGCCTTCAGCATGTTGTTTGACTTGCAATCTTAGAAAGAAGGAAAGCTCACCCATGCTACTCATTTCAAATTTAGAGTGCATCAGCTTGGAAAACTTTTTGCATAAATTTGAATCAGTAGAACCAAAGATAATATCATCTACATATATTTGTACTAGTAGGGTATGGGACTTATGGGTTCTAATAAAAAGAGTTTGGTCTACTCTACCCCTAATTAAATCATTTTCCAGAAGAAAGTATGTTAGGGTCTCATACCATGCTCTAGGAGCTTGCTTGAGACCATATAATGCTTTATGCAATTTGAAAACATGATCAGGATAAGTTGAAGAGATAAAACCTGGAGGTTGTATAACATAGACTTCCTCTTTGATGTCTCCATTGAGAAAAGCACTCTTCACATCCATTTGGTAGACCTTGAATCCCTTTTGAGCAGCATAAGCTAGGAATATTCTGATGGCCTCTAACCTTACAACTGGTGCAAAGGTCTGGTCATAGTCTATTCCTTCTTCTTGAGAGTAGCCTTGAGAAACTAGCCTTTCATTGTTCCTTACAATGACTCCTGATCATCCAACTTGTTCCTGAACACCCATTTTGTTCCAACAATGGAGTGATCCTTAGGCCTTGGCACTAGTTCCCAAACTTTATTCCTCTTAAATTGATGCAATTCCTCTTGCATAGCAATGATCCAGTGGGGATCTTGTTCTGCATCTTGAATGGATTGAGGCTCAACTTGAGATAGAAAGCAAGTGTGCATCAGGTTCTGGTTGACCTGATTTCTAGTTTGCACACCTGCTGAGATGTCTCCAATTACTTGGGAAATTGGATGATCTCTTGTTGTTACTAGATCAACATTGGGAGTTGATTGTTCACCAACCATTGTTGTTGTTTTCTCTTGTGGAACAACAACTGGTTCTTTTAGATGTTACACATCCTCTTCATCATCACTGCTCTCGTCCTTTTGCTGGATAGGTGGAAAAGCTATATCATTTTCTTTAACCTGTAATCTGTCCATACTTTCTGAAAGAGAGTGTACCGGCAATGGTTCTATGGTAGAAATAGACTTCTCCTTATAAAACATGTTAGTCTCATCAAAAGAAACATGAACAGATTCTTCTATTTTAAGAGTGGATTTATTATATACCCTATAAGCCTTGCTGATCATGGAGTATCCCAGAAAAACCCCTTCGTCAGCTTTAGCTTGGAATTTTGCTAAATATTTCTTGTTATTATTGTGTATATAACAAATGCAGCCAAAAATTCTGAAATAGTATACTTTAGGTTTCTTCCCTTTGAGCAATTCATAGGGAGTCTTGCCCTTCAGTTTATGAATTAGGCTTCTATTCAACACATAGTTGGAGGTGTTCACTGCCTCAGCCCAAAAGGATAAAGGTAGGTGAGCATCTGTCAACAATATAGTAGCAGATTCAATTAGGGTTCAATTTTTCCTTTCAGCTACCCCATTTTGTTGAGGAGTTCTAGGAGCTGAGAAAGTATGCCTGATCCCTTCACTCTGACAGAACTCTTGCATAAGAAGAGAATCAAACTCTGTCCTATGATCACTTCTGATCAGGGCAATGTGAGTATTGAACTCAATCTGTATACATTTGAGAAACTCTGTCAGACACTTAAAGTTATCAGACTTCTTCCTCAGAAAAAATACCCAAGTGAATCTAGAGAAGTCATCTACAATCACCAAAGTATAAGATTTCCCTTCTAAGCTTTGTACTGTAATGGGTCCAAAAAGATTCATGTGTAACAGATACAAAATCCTAGGTGAATCACTCTTATTAAGTGACTTAAAACTATTTTTAGTTTTCTTGCCTAATTGACAGGCCTTGCAGAGTCCTTCCTTCTTGTAGGGGCCAGAAGGTAGTCCTCTAATAAGGTTGTCCTTGGACAGCCTAGCAATGGTTCTAAGGTTTAGGTGACCTAGTCTCTTATGTCATAGATCATTTGGTTTACATACTGAATTAAATAAGCAAATGTCTGTATGGGTTGAAAGAAAATCTACAAGATAGATGTTACCTTTCCTTTTACCTGTTAACACAGTTCTGTTATCCTCTGACTTGATCTTGCACAAGGATTTATTGAAAATCACCTTATATCCTTCATCACATAGTTGACTGATGATGATCAGGTTGTGCTTCAGTCCTTCCACATATGCCACCTTCTTGAAAGTGACTGAACCTATCTGAACAGCACCATATCCTTTTGTTTGACAAAAATTTGAATCACCAAAAATTACTTTGGGTCCAAGTTTTATTATGAAAGATGATAGATTCTCCTTGTTCCCTGTCATGTGCTTTGAGCACCCACTATCAGGATACCATTGTTGGGCCATCTCTGGATAGGTCTTCACCTGCACATAAACAACTTATATGTTTTTGACCCAGTTTACCTTGGGTCTAGGTTGATAGCCTTTAAATTAGGAAATGAAAGACATCCCTGACTGACTCTTATATCCTTCAGGATGGTATCTCCTAGGAGGTACTATCCATTCAGTATAAGGGTTGAAGCTTTGGGATGAGGGACTTCTAGGATTGACTTGAGATTTACCTCTGAAAGAAGGTTCAAAGCTCTGAGCTCCGTTCGACGATCGTCGACCTGAGTTCGACGATCTTGGGTCAAATCGTCGAGCTCCATTCGAAGATCGACTATACCAGAGTTCAGAGTTCAGAGTTCAGAAGTCATCGATCTGAGTTCGACGATCCAGCTTTGGATCGCCGAGCTCTGTTCGATGATCGTCGATCTCTGTTCGACGTTTTCTTTTGAACTTGATTTTCCTTAAGTAAATCTAGATTCTTCCTAGCTACCTCTACAACACCCTTTCCTTTATCAGAAATAAATTTAATTGGGGTTGTTAATACTATAGGTTGGCTGGATGAAGCACCCAAGCCCAGTGTACTGTTGAATCTTGAGTTCACTGTACTTGTAATGTCCATCAGTCTGATGCTTCTCCCATTAAGGGATTCTTCAAACTTCTTGGCCTTGGATAGTTCACTTTTCAGTGCAGCTATCTCCTCCCTATAGCACTCTAACTCTTCAGAGAGTTTGAGGTTATTTGATTTTAGGACACTGTAGTCAGATAATTGATTTCTGAGAGAGATTATCTCTTTCTCAGACCTTAGCAAATCTAAACACAGTGTCTTAAATTCAATTTTAAAGTCCTCAGAAGTAAAATCAAAAGAGTTTATTACCTCATCCTCTTCAGATCAAGTTCCAGCTTCAGAATCAGACTCTTGTTCTGCATCAAAGTTTTGCTGGGAGGCATTGATTGCCATCATACAGAATTCTTTTTCCTCAGCATCATCCTCATCATCACTTGAGCTGGATGAGGCTTCTGATTCTTCTTCAGTGTCACTCCAGCTTTCAGCTACAAATCCTTTCCTTGTATGTTTATTTTTGTTGAATGAGGATCTGTTGCTGTTGTTCTTTCTGGAGTCCTTGTCTCTTCTTCTCTCATTTCTATCCTTCTTGTCCTTGTTTTTATTCTCTGGACAGTCAGGCACAATGTGGCCTGTCTTCTTGCATCCAAAGCAGATGATTTCTTTTCTGTTGGACTTATCATATCTAGGCTTCTCATGCCCTTTAAATGACTTCTTTCTGAAGTCCTTCCTGACCATCTTATAGAAACTTTTGGCCAGTAGACTTAGGAGCTCATCATTTCTTATAGCTTTGTCTTCAGGCTTCTCTTCTGTATATTTGAAGGCTATGGTCTTCTCCTTTCTGATGACTAGAGAAGTAGCCTTTTGTTCTTCTTCCCTATTCTTGATGAGAGCTCATAAGATTTGAGCTAGCCCAGAAGAGCCTCTGTGGTAATTTCACTTAGGCTTCTGGCATCTTTAATTGGCCAGATCCTTGAATCCCAAGTGCGGGAGAAGCACATTAGAATCTTGTCATTGAGTTCAGTGAGTGTGATTTCCTTGTCCAATTACTTTAACTCACTGACTATCAGACTAAGCCTGGTGTACATGTCTGCAACTGATTCAGCTTCACCTTTCTTGAAGTTCTCATATTGGGATATGAGAGTGGATCTCCTGTCCTTTCTTTCATCAGCAGATCCTGATATAATTTCTGAAATCTTATCCCATATGTCTTTAGCTGAGCAGCATTCAGATACCTTCTAGAATATCTCATCAGACATAGTCTGAGCAAGAATATTCATGGCCTTTGCATCTGCAGTTTTCCACTTCTTTATTTCAGCATCTATTCCTGAGGGAGGTGGAACAGCACTTGTGCTTGTGGTCTCTGGAGGTCTTGGACACACTGTCAAAACAGAATTGAGGATATCCTCATCAATAGAATTCATGTATAATCTAATCCTTGCCTTCCAAAGTGCAAACTTGGAAAGATTATACACTGGAGGTCTAGTGCTAGCATAGTCTTTGTTTTCTGCCATGGTTTTTGAAAATAACTATAATACAGAAAATAATACCCTTCTATATAAGATTTATCTTTTCAGAGATCTTTTGGTTCTGGTGTTAGCCTGTAAGAACAAACCTGTCTTTGATACCAATTGAAAGTGAGAGAAAGATCTACCTTGACTCTACAGGGGGTGAATAGAGTATTTTAAAATAATGTTTACAATTAAAAATTGTAAGGCAATGGAAGATTTTATTTAATTATATGTGTAAGGTGCTTGTAGAAAAACAAAGTTAAAGCAAGAAATAAGAATCACACAGCACACATCAATAACAAACACACAGCAACCAGAAGACACAAGGATCTATAGTAGTTCCCCAAAAACTTAGGTACATCCACTCTTCTACCACCCTTGGTAGGAATCCACTGCAGGATGAGTTGATCAGGTGTCCTGGGCACCAATGAGCTTTTGATAAGGTGCTCAAAAACCAGATCTAGATTTTTTGATAAGGTGTCTTGCCACCACTGAGTTTTGACAAGGCTCTCAGAACCAGATTCAGAACTTTTGAAGGGAGTTTTGATAACCCTTTTACAGCAGGAAAAGAAAAAGAAAGAGATGATGATGTCTTCTCTGTCTCAAATCACTGAGAGAAGACTAGTGGATTGTTGATGTTGTCAAAGCTCCCCCTGAGATGTAGAATGGTTCAGGAGTGAAAGCTTTGCTAGGGTGATAGGCCTTTAGAAGCTTCAGATCTCTAGGAGAAGATGATTCTAGCAGATGATGAAATATTTGGTGTTTGGAGTCCTTGATGTTGAAGCCTTTGAACACTTGAAGATTCAGTAGATTTGTAAATCACAGAAGTTGAAATCTTGATCAGAGAAATTGTGTTGTTCAATCTTCTGTAATGTAATCTAATTCTTCTGTATCTCTTTGTATTGTCTGTGTTTTTCACTGTATCTTGTGTATCTGTATTATGAGAATGAATACTGAAGGAGTATACCAGATATTCTCTTAGGCGACCGTTTAATCAGTCATAAATGACTTCCATAATAGACAACTGTATCTAGGGAAAGTCCTAAGTAATATTCCATTTAGTCTTTCCTTGAAACTTGCATCAGATTGAATGAAATGGCTAGGAAATCCTTTGCAATCAATGCAGGAATTAATTCTGATTATAATCCATAACTGTCCTTGAATTTGAATTCTGAAGGCGTCGATCTCTCACAGAAATCGTTTATCTGAGCTCTACGATCGTTGAACTGAGCTTAGAGATTGGATTAACACAGTAGACAAAAAACGCCGAACTGAGCTCTACGATCGTCGAACTGAGCTCAGTGACTGGGAAAATAACTGAAGACAGATCGTCGATCTGAGCTCGAAGATCGTCGATCGGAGTTCGACGACTTAGCAGGGTTGAGCTCAGAGAGCGTCGAACGAAGTTCGATGTTTCGTCGAACTGAGTTCGACGAAAATTGTCTTTATCTCAGCTCTAAGTCTTGATCTTTGAATGGTCCTGGGGGCAGCTTCAAACCTAAGTTCTAAGCCCTAGACTCATTCTAATTTGACCTTTTCAACTATACATCTAGGTCAAACCAATTTTCCTAAAAACATAGTGATCCTTGCCCAAATTAGTAATAGGGTGTTCCAACATAATCTATTTTAGGTTGCTTTCCTTTGAGCAGTTCATAGGGATTCTTACCTTTAAGTTTATGTATTAATCTCTTATTCAGAACATAGTTTGTTGTGCTTACAACCTCTGCCCAAAAGGATGGGGGAAAATAAGCATCTGCAAGCAATGTCCCTGCAGATTCAATTGAAGTTCTATTTTTCCTTTCTGCTACCCCATTTTGTAGAGGAGTTCTAGGAGCAGAGAACAATGCATGATACCTTCCTTCTCACAGAATTCTTGCGTGAGAAGAGAATCAAACTCAGTGTCATGATCACTTCTGATCAATGCAACTAGAGTAGAGTACTCAATCTGAATGATCTTAAGAAAGTCTGTAAGAACTTTGATATTATCTGACTTGTTTCTCAGAAAGAACACCCAAGTGAATCTAGAGAAGTCATCAACAATAACTAAAGTATAAGATTTCCCTCCCAAGCTCTATATTGCAATGGGTCCAAAGAGATCCATATGTATTAAGTACAGAATCCTAGGTGAATCACTCTTATTAATATATTTAAAGCTATTTTTAGTTTGCTTGCCTTATTGACAAACCCTGTAGAGACTTTCCTTCTTGTAGGGGACAGAAGGCAATCCTCTAACAAGGTTGTCCCTAGATAATTTAGCAATATTTCTTAGGTTTACATGTCCTAGTCTTTTATGCCATAAATCATTATTATTACATACTTGATTGAACAGACAAATTTTCTGAACTAGCTGACTTGAAATTAACTACATATATATTTCCTTGTCTAAGTAAAATTAAAATAGTTTTGTTGTCTATTGAAGTAATAATACATGAAGATTTGTTAAAAGATACCTGATAACCTTCATCACATAACTGGCTTATGGATATCAGGTTATGTTTTAAACCACTCACATATGCAACCTTTTTGAATGTAACATCTCCAACTTTAACATTCCCATAGCCTTCTGTTTGGCCATAGTTGGAGTCTCCAAAGATAACCTTTGGCCCAAGATTTGACTTGTAGTTAGTTAGGTTGTCCTTGCTTCCTGTCATATACTTTGAGCATCCACTATACAAGTACCATTGTTCCTCTGTGGTAGGATAGTTCTGTACCTGCAAGAAAAGAAATTAGCTGTTCTTGACCAGGTAACCTTGGGTCCTTGATTCTTTCCAGATTTAAAACTAATAAGAAAATTCTGGTTGATTCTTATATCCTAGAGGATGAAATTCCCTAGTTGGGATTATCCATTTGGTAAAGGGATTAATAGATGATTTAGGATAATTAAAATTTATGGAAGAATTTAAGTTTTTGTTGAAATTGTTTGAGCTAGTAAGTTCATCGATCTACCTTCGACGAATAGGGATGAGTTCGTCGAACTCCGCTCAGAGAATGAAAGTATTCATTTCCTGTGCCCTAATTTCGTCGATCGCGGTTCGACGATCCATATAAATTTCATCGATCGCGGTTAGACGATTTATTATATATAAAATATGCGTTCATAGTTCGTCGATCTGAGTTCGACGAACCATATACATTTCGTCGATCTGAGTACGACAGAAAATATTGAACATGGTTTTTATTGAAATTTTTATTTTTTTTCTTTTCTTTTGTTTGGGTTTCTGAAATTCTTCAATCTGTTTGTTATTTTCATCTCATTTTTCTTTTCTCTTTTCTGATATGAATTTGATAGGTGTTGAAAGAATATTTTTCATAAGTATTGGTGGCTGACTAGATGAAGCTCCTAATCCTAATTTACTATTAAGCCTAGCATTTACTGTGCGGGTTATGTCCATTAATTTAATACTTCTCCCATTTAGGGATTCTTTAAATTGTTTAGCCTCATTTAGTTCAGTTTTTAAAGAAATAATTTGTTTAAAAGCTCTATCTAGTTCATCTTTTTGTTTTATGTTTTCAGAAAACAAGTTATCAAATTCAATTTGTTTATCTCTGATAAGTTTGATTTCCTTCTAAGACTTAATTAAATCATTACACAATAGTTTGAATTCAGGTTTAAAATGATCAGAATTGAAATCAAAATAGGTTATTACCTGATCTTCTTCTGATTCTTATTCTTCTGTTGATTCATCAGCTGCTGAATGACTGCATGAAGCATCAATTGCCATCAGGAAAATCTCTATGGCTTTTGCCTCTTCTTCATCCTAACTAGAGCTGGAATATGAAGACTCTTCTTCAGACTCACTCCAAGTCTCAGCAACAAACCCTCTTTCTTTCTTCGTATGCTTGCTGGAAGAAGGCTTGTTGTAGTGCTTCTTAGAGTCCTTTTCTTTCCTTTTATCCTTCTTCTGCTTCTCTGGACACTCAGTTAGAATGTGTCTAGGTTTCCTACAACCATAGCAGATAATCTCCTTGGTAGGAGTCTTGTCATACCTTGGTCTATCTTCATTTCTGGAAGACCTTCTTCTGAAGACCTTCTTAGCAATTTTGTAGAATCTCTTGGCTAAGAGACTCATCAACTCTTCATTTGCTGGCAGTGTTTCTGATTCTTCAAAAGCTTTAAATGCAATGCTTTGCTCCTTCCTTGCTTAGGTAGGAGTCTTCTATTCAACAACTTCTCTGGTCTTGATCAGCTACTCATAGGATTTGAGCTTGCCTAACAGGGTTTCAGTTGAAATCTCATTTCGGCTTCTGGCTTCTTTGATTGGCCAGATCCTTGAGTCCCATGTGCTAGGGAAGCACATAAGGATCTTATCATTGACTTCTATAAATTTGATGTCCTTTTTAAGAATCTTCAGCTCATTGATGATGAGACTGAATCTGGTTTACATTTCAGCAACTGATTCTGATTCACCCTTCTTGAAATTCTCATATTGAGAAACCAAGTGAGACCTACTGTCCTTTCTTTCATCTTCTGAACCAGCAACCATTGCATTTAGGGAATCCTAGATTTCCTTGGTTGAAGTGCATTCAGCAACCTTCTGAAATATGTCATCTGACATTGTTTGTGCCAGAATATTCATTGCTTTAGCATCTGCCATCTTTGCTTTCTTCTGTGCATCAGTCCACTCAGGTGGTGGAACTGCATTGGTGTTTGTGGATGCTATTGCAGAAGGTGTGGGGAACCTATCAAGATAGAATTATAGATATCTTCATCAATTAAATTAATATATAATCTGATCCTTGCCTTCCAAAGTGCAAACTTGTTCAGTTTGCACACTGGAGGTCTGGTGCTTGAGAATTCTTTATTATGTGCCATGATAGAAAAATACAATAGAGAAAATGGGATCTATCAAAGATCTTATGGTTTAGGTGTTAGCCTTTGAAAACAAACAACCTTTCCCTCTGATACCAAAATGTAGGATCAAGCGCATACACAACTATTCAAAAATCCCAGACCGTTGGAAAGGGCGCTCCTTAATTTCTTAAATAAGTAGTAGAGCGCCATGGGTCAAGTGAAGGAATGTCGGACCCAACAATCCCCCCCCCCCGACGTCCAACACAACCCGTCTGCTCAGAGGTGGGGTTACCAAATGGCCCACATGGCTCAGAGGTGGGGGTACCACATGCCCACGGTTTGCCTGACCCGCCGGACCCACACAGGTAGAAGGGAAAAATCGTGATTTAATAGTGCCCCCAGTCTTAAATTCGTGACCCCCTCTGATACCAAATATAGGATCAAGCGCATACCAACTGTTCCAAAAGCTCGGACTGTTGGAAAGGGCGCTACTTAATTTCTTAAATAAGTAGCAGAGCGTCACGGGTTGTGCTGGATGCCGGGGGGATTGTTGGGTCTGGCGTTCCTTCACTTGACTCGTGGCACTCAGCTACATATTTAAGAAATTAAGTAGCACCTTTTCCAATAGTCTGGGCTTTTGGAACAGTTGGGTATGCGCTTCATACTACAGACTACATTCCTGAACTCATCAGAAGCTGAAGCAAAACCTGTTCGAACCAACTATCCAGCCCCTAGCAACCCACTGGTGGTTCGAGGAGCCATGGAGAATCAGAGAATGGAACAAAAATAATGTATGGACTGAATTGTCGGTTGGAACGGATTGTTGTCAATGACGGAACAACGAGATCAAGTTGTCGGAATCAAGTCCTCTAGAAGAAATTGTTGCTGGAGATCGGTTTGGACTGCTATCACTGACCTAAGCGACGAAGAATGAGAGCAGGGCCACAGGATGGAAATGACGAATAGTTCGGTAGGATGAATAGTTCGCTAGATCCGAAGGGTCGGGAGAAACAGTTCGGCAAACATGGCTTCTGATTTCGACAAAATGTCATGCAGTTTGCCCCTTACCCTTTTAAATTGTAAATTTATGACTTGAGAAAGGCGGGTACTTGATTAGCAGTGACTCTTCAGATCCAGTATAGGAAAGAAATTTTGAGCTAAGTCAAATTTGGTGAGATTCACTAGAGGCAAGGTTAGATTCAGCGAGTTTCGGCGTGTATATTCGACGAATCATCTAAATTCCTATGAATATCCGTCAAATCGGTGAGTTTTGCTGACCGATACTCAACGAATTTGCCTTGGACAGATTTCATCCTTTCTGTAGCATTTCCTGAGAGAATCCCTATCTTCTTAGCCATCTTCTCGAGTCTCTGTTAAGCATGCCTAATTATTTTTTGAAGAACGAGAACTTGGCCTCGTCCAGCAGCTTCGTGAAAATATTTGCTTCCTAATTATCCGTCGGGACATAGCTAAGTGCTATATCTCTATTCTCTACATGCTCCCGAATTAAGTGATATCGCACTTCAATGTGCTTTGTTCGGCTATGAGAGACTGGATTATGCGCGATCGCTATTGCGCTGGAGGAGTCACAATACATTAGAATCACTTTGAGCTTTAAGTTGTAATATTCAAGTTAATTCCTAATCCATAAAAGCTGTGCGCAACAACTACCGACAGAGATATACTCTGACTCGGCAGTTCAAGTTGCCAGACAATTTTGCTTCTTACTGCTCTTTGAGATAAGCCTTCTTCTGAGGAATTGACACGTCCCGAAAGTTACTTTCCTGTCATCCCTGCTTCCTACAAAATATGCATCTAAAAACCCAATTATCTCGACATCATTACTACTCGGGTACCATAAGCCAAGATTGGTTGTTCCCTTAAGGTATCTTAGAATCCGCTTTGCAGCAATGTAATGAAATTCCTTTGATTTCACCTAAAATCTAGCGCAGAAGCATGTTGAGAACATTATGTCTGGTCTACTGGTAGTGAGGTAGAGCAAGGATCCAATTATGCTTCTGTACTTTGTTTCATCAAAAGGTTTCCCTTTTTCATCCTTGTATAGAGACATAGTTGAACCCATTGGAGTCCTCATAGAGGTTGCGTTCTCCATTCCAAATTTCTTAAGTAACTCCTTAGTGAACTCTGTCTGAGAGATGAAAATTTTATCTTCGGATTATTTCACCTGAAGTCCTAAGAAATACTTCAGCTCTCACATACTGCTCATTTCAAACTTCCCTTGCATAAGTTTGGAAAACTTCTTGCAAAGGTTGTCTTCCGTAGAGCCAAAAATAATGTCATCGACATAGATTTGCACTAGCAAGATCTTGCCTTTTACTTCCCTAAGAAATAATGTCTTCTCTATCTTTCCTCTTGTGAACTTGTTCTCAAGAAGAAAGCTAGACAACGTCTCATACTAAGCTCGGGGGGCTTGATTTAAGCCATATAGAGCTTTATTAAGAAAATAAACGTGTTCAGGGAAAGTAGAGTTAACAAAACCTCGGGGTTGTTATACGTATACTTCCTCTTTCAGACTCCCATTAAGTAATGCTGACTTCACGTCCATTTGATAGACCTTGAAGCCTTTGAGGGCAGCATATGCAAGAAACAACCTGATCTCCTCAAGCCTGGCCACTAGAGCAAAGGTCTGGTCGATGTTGATCGTTTCTTCTTGTCTATACCCTTGAGCTACAAGCCTGGCTTTGTTCTTTATGATGACTCCATGTTCGTCCAGCTTGTTTTTGAAGATCCATTTGGTGTCGATCACGTTCTGTCCCTTGGGTCTGGGCACTAACTCCCAGACTTTACATCTTTCAAACTAGTTGAGCTCCTCTTGCATTGTCATGATCCAAGAGGCATCCTTTTTTGCTTCTTCAAACTTCTTTGACTCGACCTGAGACAAAAAAACTAAGATGCAATAACTCATTAGATGTACCTCTTCTGGTTCTAACTCCTTCGCCTGGCTCTCTAATGATTTGATCAGCTAAGTGATCTCTTAAGTGTCTGAACACTAGGTTTCTTGCTCTCCCTCCAACAGGTTCTACAACATCTGGTGCATCCCCTGTAAGATGAAGTAATTCTTTCTCTAGAAGTTCTTCATCCACCAAGCCTGGATCGATGACCTTGACTGAGCTTGGAGCATCTTCCTTGACTGCTTCATCCAAGATTAGTTCCTTGAACCCGGTACCTGCATCTGCACCAATAAAACTTGACGAGCTACTTTGGAGCAGGCTTTTCTCATCAAATACAACATTAATAGACTCTTTTACCACAAGGGTTTTCTTATTAAAAATCCTATATGCCTTACTATGACTACTATAACCTACAAAAATACCTTCAAAACATTTTTCCCTAAACTTTGTGCGATAATACTTCCCATTATTAAGTACGAAGCATTTACTTGTAAAGATTCTAAAGTAGGACACAGTCGGTTTTCTACCCTTCAATAGTTCATAGGGAGCCATAGGGCGGTTCTTGTTGATTAGAGCTCTGTTTTGCACGTGGCAAGTTGTGTTGACTGCTTCAGCCAAGAAGTACTCTAGAAGTGAAGCGTCATTCAACATAGTTGTACATGGTTCAATTAGGGTTCTATTCCTTCTCTCAGTAACTCCATTTTACAATGGAGTACGCGAGGAGAAAAACTTATGAAAGATACCTTGGCTTTCACAAAATTTTATCATGGCACTAGACTCAAATTCTGTTTCATGGTCACTTCTGATTTTGACCACTGAGCAGTTTAATTCGTTCTGGATTTGTCGAACAAAGTTGGTGAAAGAGTCAAAGGTGTTTGACTTTTGTTTCAGAAAGAACACCCAAGTAAAATAAGAGTAGTCATCCATAATTACCAACGTATATACTTTACCTCCTAAACTATGAATTGGCATAGGACCGAATAAGTCCATGTGAAGTAAGTACAGATTTCTTGAAGAATCTTTTTCAACAATACCCTTGATGGTATCTCTTGTCAGCTTACCCATTTGGCATGCATGACACAGACTCTCTTTAAGGCACTTAATGTTGGGGGCATCACACACTAAGTTGTGAGAAAATAACATATTTATGGTTTTGAAATTAATATGTGGTAATCTCGTGTGTCATTGGTCATAAATAGATGCACTACTTTTAGCCAAAAAGCACACTGGTGTAGAATTGTCTAAACATAGGAAATTTAAACAAAATATATTTCTAGTCCGAGTGCCTGTTAAGATAGTCTCCAAATTAGGAGACAACTTTATCAAACACCTGTCCTTGTAGAACTCAACGATATAGCCTATGTCACATAGTTTACTTATGCTTATCATATTATGTTGTAATCCTTCAACATAAGCCATGTATGTGAAAGAAACTATGCCATTGGAAATCATACCGTAGCCTTTCGTGATTCCCCTATCTGACCCTCCAAATATAACTTTTGGTCCGTCTTCGACTCGGGTAAATCATTGCAGTAGGCTTCTTATACCGGTCATATGCCGAGAGCATCCACTGTCCAAATATCAGATTGGATTTTTGTTAGCCTTTGGACATACCTGCAATCATAAATTATTTTGCCTTAGGAACCCAAACATATTTGGGTCCTTGGTTCCTTGTCAGCTTAACACCACTAGAAACATTAACTTTATGAGTGGTCAGTCTCGCACTGTTAACTAGTGGAGTTTTGAAATTTATCGGGTTGAACCAATAATCTACGCCAAAATGACCAATTTTGCGGCAACACCAACAGTCAAACATATTGTACCTTCTCTTGTACTCCTGCTTTACCATTTGAATATGAGGTCGAGTAGGGTCAACATACTTGGAGGTGGAGGCCTCCTAATTGCAACAGACACAAGGCTTCTCCATCTCCTTTGCCTTCGGTACCACAGTTTTAGCTTTCAGTGTTTTCTTATAATTATGTCCATGAACATAAGGACCATAGTCTTTAAGAGTGATCTCTTTATAAGGAGCCTTAATAACACTTGCCCCCAAGTCTTGGGGATGGTTCCATCCTTGGTAGTGCCTTTTTGGTTCCACGTAAGTAGGCCTGACAAGGTGACCATAGGATGTCTCAAGGTCAACTCTATTTATCGGGAAGATTATCTTCTTAAATGATGGTTGACCTTGTGGTGCCTTCCCTTTGCCTTTGGCACTGGATTTCTTAGCAACCTTAACTCTTCCAGTAACGTGGCCAAGACCATTGCCCTTCTTTGGAGCAGAAAACTCATCGATGAGTGGAAGAACAGTCTTTGGCTTTGAGTAGCTTTCAACTAGCTTCCTTTCCACCAAGAGCTTTTCTTCTATCTCATCTAGGTATTTCTCCTTTTATCTTAATGTCTCAGTCGAGCTTTTCAATTCCTCTTTCAAGGAGTGGACTTCATCTCTGAGAGGAAGTAATTTTGCAAGTTCCTCCTCAAGACTTGTTTCCACTACCTTGAGGGAGGCAATCTCTTTCGCTTGCTTTTTGAGTACCTTTCGGCATTTGTCAAAAGATTTAAGAAGGTTCTCATGCTGAGCCATCAAGTCACCTTTATCTTCCTCCGAAGAGTAGTCCTCATGACCATTTGTTGACATTTCTAATTCAGAGAGTATCGTGTGCGAATTTACCTTCCCGTGATACTCAGAGTCGCCATCTTCCTTGTCTGATCGAGCCATAAGCCCAAAGTAAGCTTCCTCATTCTCTGAAATATACTCACTCGAGTCACCGTCGCTTAGAGTCTTGGACTTCTTGGCGATGATGCTCTTTTCTTAATTTCCTTTTGCCTTTGAAGGATCTCTTTTCGTCCTTCTTGGAACCTTCCTTCTTCTTGAACGGACACTCCGTAATCATGTGTCCTATCTTATTACAATAAAAGCACACAATGTTAGAGGAAGAATGTTTATTTTGTTTAGATCTGTACCTGTCCTCTCGGTTGTATCTTTTCTTGGAGTGATCACCATCACGATGTAATCTTATGGAGTCCAAGGAGGATGGTTGATTCTTCATCTGTCTCCTCTTGCTGAGTAGTTTCTTAAACTACTTAGAGATGAGTGAAAATTCCCCATCAGATAGCTCGGATCCTGACATGCTTGGCTTAAAGTCTTCTGGAGTGTCTGGACCTCGTGTCCTTACTGGTGACACGGCTTTATACTTTCTCGAACCTTCTGCCATCAGGGCAACTTAATTCTCTCTGCTTGAAGTTCTGTTGCTTTGCACCTCCTTCTTTTTGGTGTTCATTTGAAGCTCATAGGAGATCAGCTTTCCAAAGAGGTTTTCAGGGTCAATCTTAGGAAGCTTCCCAAGCTCCCTAATGGCTACCACTTTAGTATCCCAGTCCTTTTTCAAGGATCTAAGGAATTTGTCGTTCAATTCACCATTAGTGAAGGTGCGGCCATAGTTTCTGAGACCATTGATAATCTTGAAGAATTTCTCGAAGCTATCTACAATGGTGTCATTTGGTCCCTACTTGAACGCTTCATAATCTTAATTCAGCAACAATCTGTGTTCATCTCTAACTTCTTCTATCCCTTCCATCAGAACTACAAGGCAGTCCCACATCTCCTTGGAAGATTTGCAGTGGAATAGGTTTTGAAGCATTGAGTCATCCACTGCACTTGCAATAATGTTCTTAGCTTTTTTGTCCAAGAAGATTAGGGCAATTTCATCCTTGGTGAGATCCATCATTTTCTTAGGAATCATGATGAATGGGTTCAGAGTTGAGGCTTGTGTAGGTATTTGCGGTCCTTCTTCCACAATCTGAAAAATTCTCCCATCTGTTGCTTCCATGAAGAATCGAACTCGTTCTTTCCACATGGAAAAGTTCTCTTTGGTGCATACCGACAACTTCATAGAAGGCATGTCCTTGCTTCTATCCATTTCTACTGAGTGGAATATCTTGACGCTAGATCTAGAATCTTGTTCAAGGTGTTAACGTTATATCGAACAAAATTCCCCTCTGATATTAATTGAAAGTATCTAGCATCTACCTAAATCACCTAGAGGGGGGGTAAATAGGTGATGTTTGTGTCTTTTCGCGGAATAAAAATTACTTCAAAAAATAGCAAGCACACAGAACACAAATATCTATAGTGGTTCCCCGTGTTAGGTATGTCTACTGTCCTGCCTCGCCAATCTACCACAAAGGGCTAGATTCGGCTACTTCACCTTTCTCAGATTTCAACAAATCTTACACCTCGGAGCGGCAACCCCTATAACTCTGATATGATGCTCCTACCACTCGGAGAACAACCTCTCCTACAACTCCATCCACAACCAAATCTACATCTCGATCCACAAATGGATCTGCAACTCGGAGATAAAAACATCCTACAATTGTAAAAGAAATGTTTACACAAAACGATTACAAATAGTCTTAACAAGATCTAGGGTCTTCAATCTGTTGTTCTTTGAAATTGATTGATCATGAATACTGTGAAGAACATGGCAAATCTGAAATCCTTGAATACATTGATCTTGAATCACGAATCGACTAGATCTGGAATATAAGAATCTTTAGCAAGCAATGATCAAGTCGAATTCGTTGAGAATGAACAAATCATGCACTTCCAAGTCGAGACCTCCGTATTTACAGTACATCGCATATTGTCCAACCCAAGCTGTGGTTTTGAAAAACCAGAAGAAAAAATAACCTAAGTCATTTTCATCGAGTATCGTTCAGTATAGCTGAGTATACTCGTCAAACTTAGTAGTGATATTTGACGAAATTTACTTGGAGAAATTTTGCTCGTTTCAACTTGCCATTCGACGCCAGGCAGAAGACATACTTGACGAATTTGATTAGTATTGGCTAGTATACTTGATGAATTCGACGAGTATAATCTAGACCTCCCACTTATGTGATGGATGAAACTCCTTTGCCAAATGTTGATGACATCATTCTACAAGATATGGAACAAGAGAATGTACCCATTCAACAAGCTGTTACAGAAATTGAGCATGTACAACCAACAGCTCCAGCTAAGGACAATTCAAAATTAATAAAACAATTAGGTGATCTCTATGACAATCCAGCAGATGAATTAGATGAATCTTAATGATGATGAATCAGATGATTCAGGAAATTTTGGATCTAAGAAAAGAAAAGCCAAGAAGAAAGCTCCAGTAAGGGCTGCTCCAAAACCAAATCCTACAGCAGATACCCCCTATTATATTCTACATAATATTACACTCACTCCAGATATTCCTTACTGGATGAGGCTTTTTAAAAATGAACAAAAGAGAAGGAAGAAGATGAAAAGTTAGCATTCTCCTCAAAGGACTTGGAGAGGACCTCCTCCTCCTCCTGCAGCAGGATCAGCAGGAAGTGATTCTTAAGTTCAAAGGTCTACTTCTCATTCTCATTAATCAAGACCAACTCAAGGTAGCAAAGACAGACCTTCAAGGTTAGAAACTCAATCCAGCAACCAGCACAGAAAACATCAATAACAGCATGATAATCAAAGCAGCCAGCAGACAAAATAAGGTAGTTAGGAAGAAGATTCAAGTCCAGAGAGACCTCCCTCTCAAATTTATGATCCATAGTTGGATCCTAACTACAGAATGGCCAGGTTTAATGAGTTGATAGCACTATTTCAGATAAGGAAGGCTAAGGAAGAAGGAAAAGATTTCTCTCAATTTTCAACCATGTCATCTTACAGGAAGAAGGAATTGGACAAATATCAGGTAAAAAAATCTCTTTAATGGTTATACTTATATGAATTTGCATCCAAAAGCTGTAGTGCCCAGAGCTATATCTGTGACGATTCTTAGTGCTCAAGATATGAAGATGACTCAACAACAAGATGTTGATCCAAAAAGAAAGATGATTTTTACAAAACCTGCTTTAGATCCTTCTACAGTTGCTTCAAAGAAAGAATAATAATTTTTTGCTTATGTTTTCTAAACTTTATTATTATTTTGTATATTTTCACAAGGCACAATTGTTTATATCTGCTGAAGTTTTATAATTCTATCAGCTATTCTTTTCTTGCTTTGTAATTTTCTTTATTCTGTTTTTATAGTGACCTCACCCAAATAGGGGGAGATTATTGGAACCATACTTGTGATTCAGGCTAAGTTCACTATTAGGTTCTATTAGATGACCCAATATGTATCGTCTAAGGTCATAGGTTATTTCCAGGGTCTAAGTCAGCACACATACTTAGATTGTAAGTCTCTATTTCAGAAGACTTTAGAGACAGAAGACTTCAAAGGAAAAGCAGTTAAAATGATTGCAGAAAAGTCATTCGACGATAGCTGAACTCAGCTCGACGATCGTCGATCTCAGACCGATGAACTCAGAGTTCCTTCTCTGAGTTGAGCTCGATGAAAGTCTAGCTGAGATCGACGAACTGATATCTCATATAAGAAGTTCAGCTCGATTAAGGACTATCTCAGTTTACCGAACATGGAGCTCAGATTGGCAAGTATATTTTTAAGTTCGACAATCTTAGAGCTCAGCTCGACGAAGGAGAATTATTAGCTCGACAAACTTGGAGCTCTGGGCCGACAAAATCATTGTTGAGTTTGACAAACTCCTTCCAGGTTCTGTTCGACTATTCTTCTCTGCAGTTTCTCAGTTCGACTATACCAGTTTGTTTTAAAATTATATTAAGACATTAATGCTCTGATAATTAATGCTCAATATTCTCAAGAATATAACCGTTACCTGGCAGCATTAATTATGGTTTTCATAGAGTTATTACTCTACCTTATTTACTGGGGCAGTTAGGGAAATGCATTCAAGATAAAATTAGCCATTCAAGATCCCAGAAATTATGCAGAGGATTTCAGGAAAGAATTTAAAATTCAAATGGTTTTGAATCTGCAATCAATATATAAAGTGATTTTTCAGAAGATTGCAGAAACAAGAGTTAGTAAATCAATGAAAAAGAAGAGCAATTAATAATCAGTGAAGAACACAACACAGCTCTCATACATACAGAGTTCTTCATCTGCTTCAGTCTTTTAAGATACAACTAATCAAAATCAGTCTAAAAGCTTGCTGAAGAGCAACATCATTTGAAGGCCTACACCCTGAAGCAAAGCTTCCACTCCTGATCAGATCCATACAACTCAGGGGGAGCTTTGACATCAATAAGTCCACTAGTCTTCTCAGAGCCTTGAGACATAGAACACAATATATTTTTTACTTTTCCCTTTCACTGTATACAGGGTTTTAATTCCCTTCAAAAGTTAGCATTTTGGTTCACAAGTCACCTGATCAAAAGACATGGGATTGGTTTTTGGGCACCTAATCAAAAGCTCAAAGGGTTGTTAGATCTCCCTTAGAAAAATAGATCTTGTGGTAACAGGGCACCTTAGCAAAAACCTGTGGTGGCAGGGCACCTGATACAAAACTTATAGTGGATTCCTACTAGGGTGGTAGAAGAGTGGATGTACCCAGGTTTATTGGGGAACCATCATAAATTCCTTGTATCGCCTGGTTTGCCTTTACTTTTTTGTTTGTGTGCTGTGATTTTCTTTTTATTTATATATATACATATCACCTATTTAAATCTGTTATAAAAATTATCAAAAAGTTTTTAATACTCTATTCACCCCCCCCCCTAGAGTTAGTTAGATCTATCCCTCACTTTCAATTGGTATCAGAGGGTTATTCTTTGGTTTCACAGGCTAACACCTGAACCAAAAGATCCTTGATATATCTTATTTACTCTAGTTTGCTCCCTTTCTCATGGCATAAGAAAAAGAGTTCTCAAGCACCAGACCTCCAGTATGCAATCTGAATAAGTTTGCACTTTGGAAGGCAAGGACTATATGAATTCTATTGATGAAGACATTTATAATTCTATTTTGTTAGGCCCCCCTACTTCATCTGCATCAACCAACACCTCAGTTATACCACCACTTCAGTGGACAGAGGCTCAGAAGAAGCTGAAAGTTGTAGATGCCAAAGCAATGAATATTTTGGCTCAAACTATGTCTGATGACATATTCCAGAAAGTTACTGAATGCACTTTAGCCAAGGATATCTGGGATTCCCTAAATGGGATGGTTGTAGGATCTGTAGATGAAAGGAAAGATAGGAGATCACATCTAATCTCTCAGTAGGAGAACTTCAAGAACTAAGAAGCAGAATCAGTTATTGATATGTACAATAGACTCCGCCTCATAATCAATGAGCTAAAATCATTGGACAAGAACATCTCAGTGACAGAGATAAATGACAAGATACTTATGTGCTTCCTTAGCACATGGGACTCTAGGATCTAGCCAATCAAAGATGCCAAAAGCCTCAATGAAATCTCTACAGAGACCTTGTTAGGCAGGCTCAAATCCTATGAGCAGCTCATCAAGACCAGAGAAGCTGAACAAAAGACTTCATCTTCAGTATGGAAAGAGCAAAGCATTGCTTTTAAAGCAACTGAAGAAACAGAAGCCATTCCAGACAATGAAGATTTATTGAGTCTCTTGTCTAAGAGATTCTACAAGATGGAAAGGAAGGACTTCAGGAGAAGTCTTCCAGAAAAGAAGATAGGCCAAGGTATGACAAGACTCCTACTAAAGAGATTGTCTGTTATGGATGCAGGAAACCTGGACACATACTTCCAGAATGTCTAGAGAACCAGAAGAAAGACAAAAGAAAGGAGAAAGACTCCAAGAAATATTCCAACAAGCCCTCTTATAGCAAATACAACACGAAGGAAAGAGTATTTGTTGCTGAAACATGGAGTGAATCTGAGTCAGAATCTTCATCTAGTTCCAGTGAAGATGAAGAAGAAGCAAAAGCAAAAGAAATTTATTTGATGGCAATCAATGCCTCATGCAATAATTCTGAAGAAGAATCTGAATCTGAATCAGAAGAAGATCAGGTAATCTCAACCTTTGATTTTCATTCAGAACAATTTAAAATTGATTTCAAATTATAATGTAAAGATTTGATTAAATCTGAGAAGGAAATCAAACTTCTCAGAGAGAAATTAATTGAATTTGAAAATGTATCTTCTGAAAACTTAAAACTTAAAGAAGATTTAAAAACTGCTACTAATCAAATATTTTCCTTAGAAACTAAATTATCTGAGGCTAAGGAATTTGAAGAATCCCTTAATGGGAGAAGTATCAAATTGATGAACATCACAAGTACAGTCAATGCCAAGCTTAATGGAAAATTGGGCTTGGGAGCTTCATCTAGTCAGCCTCCCCTTTTATAGAAAAACATTCTATCTACACCTATTAAATTCATTTCTGAAAAAGGAAAAGAAAAGGTAAAAGACACCAATAAAGAAACAGAAGTTTAAATAAGACTAAACAAAAGAAAAAGAAAAAATTTAATAAAAATTGCGTTCAACATGTTTCGTCGAACCAAGCTCGATAAAATGAATGTGCTTCGTCAAACTAAGATCGACGAACTATTAACACAGATTTTCAGTATAATTATTCGGCTAACTGTGCTCGACGAACTCAATATGGTTCGCTGAACTGCGATCGACGAACTTGGGGCACAGAGAATGAATACTTTCATTAATTGAATAGAGTTCGACGAAATCATCCCTATTCGTCGAAAGCCGATCGACGAACTTATTATAATTCGTCGAACCAAGTTTCTTATAATAGAAACTTTAATTCTTTTAAAAACCTTAATAAAAAACAAACCTTTATTAATCCTTTTTCTCAGTGGATTATTCCTCTTATGAGATATCATCCACTAAGTTATAAGGACCAACCTGAATTTTCTTATATCTCCAGCTATAAATATGAAAGAAATCAAGGACCCAAGGTTACCTGGGTCAAGAACACCTAACCTATTTTTATGCAGGTGAAGAACTATCCTACTATAGAGGAACAGTGGTATCTGGATAGTGGCTGTTCAAAACACATGACAGGAAGTAAAGACAACTTGACTTATTTCAAAGCAAAGCTTGGACCAAAGGTGATATTTGGAGACTCCAATCATGAACAAATAGAAGGATATGGAAATGTCAAGATTGGAGCAGTCACATTCAAGAAGGTGGCATATGTAAATGGCCTGAAGCATAACCTCATCTCTATCAGCCAACTATGTGATGAAGGTCATCAGGTAACATTTAATAAGTGTTTATGTTCAATTACTTCTGATAAAAATAAAACTATTTTAACTGGAATTAGATAAGGCAATATTTACCTAGTTAATTTTAATTCTGCTAAATCAGAAATCTGTTTGTTCAATCGGATTAGTAAAACTAGTGAACTCTGGCATAAGAGATTAGGACATGTAAACCTTAGGACCATAGCTAAATTATCTAAGGACAACCTTATCAGGGGACTACCTTCTGGCTCCTATAAGAAGGAAGGACTCTACAGGGCTTGTCAATTAGGCAAGCAAACTAAAGTAGTTTCAAA
Organism: Platanthera zijinensis; assembly: GCA_039513925.1. Taxonomy (NCBI): domain Eukaryota; kingdom Viridiplantae; phylum Streptophyta; class Magnoliopsida; order Asparagales; family Orchidaceae; genus Platanthera; species Platanthera zijinensis. Next base: position 155,581,594 of record CM077084.1, on the reverse strand, counting down.
TCCATTAATAAAAGTGATTCACCCAGAATCTTGTACTTGCTACATATGAACCTTTTTGGACCTATTACAGTACATTTTTTGGGAGGGAAGTTATATACCTTAGTGATTGTTGATGATTTCTCTAGATTCACTTAGGCTTTCTTTCTGAAAAATAAGTCAGATAACTTTAAAGTTCTCACAGACTTTCTTAAGAGAAACCAGATTGAGTACTCTACTCAAGTTGTATTGATTAGAAGTGATCAAGGCACTGAGTTTGAACCTCTTCTCATGCAAGAATTCTGTGAGAAGGAAGGTATCAGATATTGTTTTTCTGCTCCTAGAACTCCTCAACAAAATGGGGTAGCTGAAAGGAAAAATAGAATTCTGATTGAATCTGTAGGGACATTACTTGCAGATACTCACTTGCCCCTATCCTTTTTGGCAGAGGCAGTAAGCACAACAAATTATGTTCTGAATAGAAGTCTAACTCATAAGCTAAAGGGTAAGGTCCCCTCTTAATTACTTAAAGGAAAGAAACCTAAAAAAACTATTTTAAAGTATTTGGTTGTATATGTTATATTCATAATAATGACAAGAAATATCTTAGAAAGCTTGAATCCAAAGCTGTAGAGAGAATTTTTCTTGGATATTCCCAAGTTAGCAAGGCTTATAGGGTATTTAATAAATCAACTCTTAAAATGGAAGAATCTGTACATATAACTTTTGATATGACTAACATGTTTTACAAGGAGAAGGATTCTTATACAATAGAAAATTTGCAGGTACCAAATCTGTGTGAGAAAATGGATGATTTAATCCTAACACAAGAGGATATATCACATCCTTCTCAATAGATTATTGATGAAGATAGTGAAGAAGAAATTCAGGAATAGATTGCTGAAAACATTGTGGCTAATGAAATTCCACCAGAGGAATTAATACCACAAATGGTTATTGAAGAACCAACTCTACCCACTGAACTTGTCACACTTAGAGATCATCCCATATCTCAAATGATTGGAGACATGACAGCTGGTGTGCAAACAAGGCATCAATTAAATCATGATCAGATGCATGCTTGCTTTCTTTCTCAGATTGAACCTCAATCCATTAAATATGTAGAGTAAGATCCCCACTAGATTATTGCAATGCAAGAGGAGCTCAATCAATTTGAAATATGTAGAGTTTGGGATTTAGTTCCAAGACCCAATGACTACCCAGTCATTGGAACTAAATGGGTCTTTAGGAACAAACTGGATGCACAATGAGCAATTATGAGAAACAAAGCTAGGCTGGTAGCCTAAGGTTATTCACAGGAAGAAGGCATTGACTATGATTAAACCTTTGCTCCTATTGCAAGACTTGAAGCCATCAGAATTTTTCTTGCTTATGCTGCCCATCAAAATTTCAAAGTCTAACAAATGGATGTCAAAAGTGCATTTCTCAATGGGGAACTAAAATAGGAAGTGTATGTTGATCAACCACCTGGTTTTATCACTTCAACTCATCCCTCCTATGTTTTTAAGTTGTATAAAGCCCTTTACGGTCTAAAGCAAGCTCCAAGAGCTTGGTATGAGACATTGGCTAGTTTTCTCTTAGAGCATAAGTTAAGTAGAGGCATTATAGATAGGACTTTATTTATTAGACATCATAAGTCAAAAATTTTGCTAGTTCAAATATATGTAGATGATATAATATTTGGCTCTACTGATTCCAAACTTTGCAAAAGGTTTTCTGACCTGATGCTTTCAAAGTTTGAAATGAGTAGCATGGGTGAACTATCTTACTTCCTTGGTCTTCAAGTGAAGCAAACCCCTGATTGTATCTTAATATCCTAGTCTAAATATGTTAAGGAGCTACTTAAAAGATTTGGGATGTTTGATGCTTCAGCCATGAAAACTCCCATACAATCCAATGTTGTAGTTGATTCTGATGAATAGGGCAAGCCAGTTGATCAGAAAACATGTAGGGCTATTGTTGGGTCCTTATTGTATCTTATAGCTAATAGGCCAGACATAATGTTTGCTACTTATATTTGTGCTAAATTTCAAGTCAACCCTAAAGAATCACACATTATTTTACTAAAAAGGATTTTAAGATATATCAAGGGTTGCCCTAATCTAGGACTCTGGTATCCTACTGAGTCAGGATTTGAATTATTTGGATTCTCAGATGTTGACTATGTTGGATGTAGAGTTGACAGAAAAAGCACATTAGGAACTTGTCAGTTCCTTGGTGATAGGCTTGTGTCCTAGTTTTGCAAAAAGCAAACTTCTGTGTCCACATCAACTGCTGAAGTTGAATACATTTCAGCTGGTAGTTGCTGCTCACAGATTTTGTGGATTCAAAATCAGCTCTTGGATTATGGTTTCAACTTAAATAATTCAACGATCTTTTGTGATAATACTAGTGCAATTTCTATTGCACAAAATTCAGTGCATTATAGTAGGACAAAGCATATAGAGATTAGACATCATTTCATTATAGTTTGTGCAGACAAAAATAAAATTAATCTTGTCTTTATCTCTACTTATTTACAAAGAGTAGATATTTTCACCAAACCATTGGATGAAAAGAAACATTTGTTCTTCCTAAATCAGCTAGGTATGATTAATGGAGAAGCCTTAATTTAATTTTTGTCTGTGGTCGTAGAATTGGTCACATTTCGTCAAATGGAGATCGACGATCTATGAACTCTTCTTGAGATTTTCGTCGAATAGAGATCGATGAAATCTCTTTCAGAAACTGTTCGTCGAACAGAGATCGACGAAATTGTTTCAGAAAATTGTTCGTCGAACGGAGAATGATGAATTGTTTCCCCCTCTTCAAACTTAGGTCGACGATTTTTATTTCTTTATGAGATTTTTCGTCGAACTGAGTTCAAAGCTTTTCTTTTATGTCGGACAGAGTTTGTCTTTTCGACTTGTGAAACCTTATAACTAGGTTTTCATCGAACTCCATCCCACGCTTTCCAGTTCTTTTGCACTTGATCTCCTATTTCTACAAGCAATGGCGATTTCAGCAGCGACCCTCTCTAGGATGAAATTTGATGCAGGATTTGACATTGACATCGATTCATTCAGCCATTCTAATCAAATCTTCAAGAACATCCTTTAGTTGTTTGAGTCTCCACAGTTAAGAAAGTTCACGACCTTAAGGATCAAACTTCCAGTACAGGAAATAAAGGAATGGGTATTCATAGAAACCATTCCAAATCAAACCACCATTTCTGGATCGATTTTTGGACACCAGGTTTCTCTTACCCTTGCTATTTTAACTAAAGTTTTTGGTTTTATCAATGGGGAAGATGATATTGAATTATCTAGCACTGAGTTTGATGATGTGCTAGTTATAATCGGTCACTCCCAGGGAAACCCTAATAAAATGTTGATGAAGGACTTGTCTGTTTAATACAAGTTCCTAGCAGATGTGGTTGGAAAAGTCATCTTAGGCAAGCACTCTTCCCATGACTACATTTAAAGACTTGATTTCAAGAGCCTAGATACCTAGAGGGGGGTGAATAATTTCTAATTTTCTTTAATAAATTTTAGGCAATTAACTTGTTTTAACTTAGCACAGATAAAAACAATTCTCAGCACAGCAATCACAGCACAGTATAGTATACCAGACTTATAGTGGTTCCCCAAGGTATGGGTACATCCACTTTCCCCCTTCGCCTATCCAGTTGAGAACTGGATTCAGCCCAACTTCCTTCCACTTACTCAGATCTACAGATCTTACAACTCAGAATAAGATTAGTTCCTACAGCTCAGACTTATACAAGTCTTACCTCAGATTCTTCCCAAGAATCCTACCTCGGGCCTCATCCCTACCTCAGCCTTTATCACTAGGCTTACAACTCAGACTTTCACAAGTCCTACACCTCGGGAACTCAGCCCTACCTCAGCCTTTATAATTACAGGCTTACAACTCAGATCTTACAAAAGATCCTACAAGAAAATGATTTTTTTAAAGGGTATAGAAATTCACCAGATAGAACTCTCTATTGGTGTGAGCTTCTTGATCTGTTCTTGAATAAACTGAATCTTCAGATCCAACCTGACTTAGATGTTTCAAATCTTCTTGATAGAACAAAATAAGTTTGATCTTCACTTGATGTAGAAGTTGATCTTCAGATAGCTCCTTCCTTAGATTGAGAATAAGATCTGAATCTTTCTTACAGACTGTTCTAAATCTTCCTTCTTAAGGGTTTCCCCTTTACTTGTTGTCAAACTCTCTTTCCTGTAATTGCTTGATTACTTTCTTTCTTGTTCTTCTGGTTGTCAAGGATCAGTCCCTTATATAGAGTTTCCTCATGATTACTGGCTGATCCGGTTTGTAACAATCTTCTGATAGTTTTGACAAAGGTGTCAGACCTGTTGGTTATGATAGTTGTCGAGTCACCAGTCATGATTGTTGATTCCTCAAAAACTTTACAACTTCGCATGAACAACTCAACAAACTGCTTCACATATGTCGACACAAATAGACTAAATGTCGACACAAGTCTTGATGATGTCGACATAACACTCTATGTGTTGACATAGTCAATCTTCTGCTACTCGACACACCTTCTATTTATATGTGTCGACACAAGTCCTGTGTGCGACACAACTGCTCCTAGTCTTGACATAACTGATGATGAAAGATGGCATTGAGTGTATGTCCAGCTGTCGTTGAGTGTGTGTAGAGACGTCGTTGAGTGTGTGTCGACACAATTCCTATGTGTCAACACAATTCTTCAGACTCAGTATAGCTATTGTTGTTAGATGGCATTGAGTGTCGTCCAGATGTCGTTGAGTGTGTGTGTCGACACAAGTCCTGTGTGTCGACACAACTACTTTTGGTCTGGGCATAGCTGATGCAGAAAAATGGCATTGAATGTGTGTCAACACAAGTTCTGTGTGTCGACACAAACCTTCTTCAGGTGTCGACACAATTCCTGAGTGTTGACACATGCCTTTCTTCTAGTGTCGACATAACTCCTGGGTGTCGACACAACTTCTTCTTTAGGTGTCGATGCAATTTCTGCCTTAGGTGTCGACACAATTCTGGGTGTCGACACAACTTCTTCTTCAGGTGTCGACACAATGTCTGGGTGTCGACACAAGCCTTGCTTCTAGTGTCGACACAACTTCTGGGTGTCGACACAATTCTTCACAAGTGTCGACAATTATACTTAGAGAAATTTCTCGCAAATCGTACACCTGCACAATGAAACTCAAACATCCCATCAAATACAAATTGATGTATATCTTTGAGTAAGATGAGGCTTCTCCAAATCTAGTACATATTTTTCAGTGTATCCAACAATCTCCCCCTTTTTGGAGAAGTCATAACCCTTAGTCAAAGATATACATCACTCATAATAAAGCACATAAAAATAGATGTACATACATTTCAGTGCAAGATAACATACAAATAATGTAAACAACTAAAATCAATAGTGAAGCTGATTTTATTTATTAATCAGAAAATTCTGGGTTTACATGTTTTTCCTTAGAAAAAAAACAAAAAGTTACATTGTTCTATACATAAGCCTATCTATCTTATGATTGATTAGGCTCCTTAATTATAATGCCTTTTCCAGATCTAATATTTGCCTGCACAGTAGGTTCTTTATCATCAGCATGTTTCTTTCCTTTCAAATCCTTCTTCTTCAGTTTTTCAGCCTTTATCCTTTGCCTTTCAAAATAGTGAAAAGGCTTGGGGAAGTACCTGCTAGGATCAAGAGCATTAGCAGTTAACTTCCCAGCTTTTGCACTCCTTTTGTACTGAAGAATGGCTTCTTACCTTGCTTGATACTTGTTCCACTCTTGCTCAGAATACCATTTACCCCTATCATAGGTCTTATCCATTACAGTCTTCCCGGAAGTCAAAATAATATTCATGAAAGTAGGGCTCTATTGCTCAAAATCTAGCTTCAACTCAGCCTGTTCTCTAAACCTTTTCTTGGATAGCTGTGCTTCCTTCTGAGCCTCCTTGGCAGCCTCTAACATCTCTACTTTTTCAATAATCACATTTGGTGCCTCCTGTGGAGGGCTGTACATTGTCTGCACTTCTTGTTGAACCATGTCAAAGTCAGCAAGAGGGTAAATAACATGTGCAACTTCAGGCTGATCTCCTTCAATATAAGCAGGTTACACTCCAAACTCAGCAACATTGTCATCATCACACAAAGGAGGAAAGCCAAGTGTATCTCTGATGGTATTAGAAACCAATTTTGCATGATCAAAGCCAGCTTTGACTAATAATCTCTCCCCCTTTATGACTTCTCTAGTTATATGATCTCTCCGATCAGTCTTTTGAAACCTTATTTGATCAGCTAGATATTCTGTACCCTCTTGATAGTAGGCTTTGAACTTAGCTAGGTAATCAGAAATAGTCTTTTGAGAGGCTCCAATGACTGTTTGGACATCAGCTAGATCTTCTTGTATTTGATTTGATATTTCAGTTTTCAAATCAGTGGAAATACTTCCCAGTATTTTGAGAATTTCTTCATGGGAGTCTTTGAGATTTTCATTAGACCTGAATTGATTTTCTAAAACATATCCTTGCTTGGTGGCAATGTCCTCAACCTCAGTCTTCAACAGTTGTTATTGCTCAGCCAAATATAGTACAGCATTGCCTCCCTTATGGAAGAAATCTGTCATCTCTTTCTTATGTAGATTGACTTCAAATCTGATTGATTTAATGTCCTGAGCCAGCTAAAACTGCAGTTCTTTATTTGACTCATCCATATACTTCACTAAAGACTGCCTTTGTTCATCCAATTTTACTTGCAGTTGGACCAGTAATGAACTGAAGTCCATGCTTGGAGCAGGTGGTTGAGTGACTCTCTGTAAGGCCTTTTATAGCTTGTGCACTTTTTCTTGATTGCAACCATCTTCCTCTTCTTAGCCATAGAGGCTTTATCATTATCAGAGAGTTGTGATGAGCTTTCTATATCAACTATTTCCTTAATAGAAGGGGCATTCAGTAGCTCCTCCCCCTCAGTTCTGGCAGGTACTTTTCTATCTGTGATTAATCTCCCTCCGTCTTTGCAGCTGGTAAATCAGAAAACAGCTCTTCCATAGTTACCTCTTGTTGCATCTGTACAGGAGGAACAAGATTAGTTTGAAAAACAAAAGGTTCTCCCTAGACATCCAGATTTTTGTCCAGGGCCTTCTCTATAAAAGAGATACTTACTTGCTCATCTTGAGCTGTATCTTTTATCTACACATCTTGTGCTTCCTTCTCAGTAATGTCCAGTGCTTCTTTGTTTATATCTGATATAATGTCCATCACTATATCAACAGCATACTCACTCTCCAGAGTAGCTTCAACAATGCCTCCCCTTTGGGCAAGCAGCTCAGATAATTAAGTGACTTGTACTGCTGGTTCAGGGTGTTCTCCCCCTGGAGTGGAGGCTATCTGTGGCTGTGGGTGCTGACTGCTCTCAATTTGATCTTGAGTTTCCTTTTGTTGTTGGTATTCATCTGAATTGAAGACTACCTCCTCCTCAGAATCACTGGAGGATTCTTCTTGCTAAACAATTTCTTTCTTTTTCTTATTTTTCTTGACCTGTTTTTGTGGAGTAGAAACCTCTTTGGTCAATACTCTATCCCATCTGGATAGAATCCTTACATTCATTCTTCTCATATGGTTGATCTTGGATCCTGGTAGTTGGTTCATAATATATGGTATTGTAGAAGCACGACATAAGCTGAGGATACTTCCCAGATTTGGTTTCTTTATTCCTTCTTGTATTTTGTCAAATACTATTGATGTCTAGTCTGTTTTTAGCCTGAATATTATTCTTGTCATGAAATTGAACATAGAGGCTAAAATTCTGTCATGTCCACCTGTTTTACACAGAATCACTTTGTCTACGATTTCAGACAGAAACTTTTCTTGTGAATTCATCCCTTTCCTGATAATGGATGATCCAACTTTGGTATTAGAGTTTAGCCTGCACCAGCTTAATGTATCTTTTGTCATGGATGAACTTATGTCATCATCATCCTAGACCTTAGGAAGTTGGAGTGACTTCCTGATCGTCTTCAGTGTAAGTTTCACTCAGGAATCCTGAACTGTGGCTTTGATCTTCTTCCCGTCAGTGTCCACAGTTGCTGATGAATAAAATTCCATTACTTCCTTTTTCCAAATCTTAGTTGGTTCTGAGACCAAGAACTCAAACCCATTTTCCGAAATTAGGGTAATTACTCCTTGGATGTCTTGCAATGCTGTCGTGAATCCACCACAAACAAGCTCATAACCTTCATTCACCTTGTCGTCTTTGTGGGGCGCCATTGATGAGAGGGAGAGAGAGAGAAGAGAAGAGAAGTGAATATCTATGTCGACACAAGGTCTAGAGTCGAGAAATCTGAAGGCGTAGTCGACCAATTTTTGTCTTCCCCTATTTATAGTCTACTGGCAAAGGGTAGGTCAAAGGACACACCTTACTTTGTAAAAATACATGTTGACATAGTTGTACATGTGTCGACATAAAAGACGTAGGTCACGACAAAACTTAATTTTAGTCGACAAGTCTATGTGTCGACATATCTTTGTGTCGACATACTTGTGTTTGTGTCGACACGGGCTGGTCATGTCTCAACATAGTTGTGTCGACACCTATTCTTCTGTCGACACAGATACTGTTTCTGTGTCGACACATCCTTTTTCTTTGTCGACACAACATACTGAGTGTGTCAACATAATTTGTTTGTGTCGACGCAAACTTTATACTTAGAAAAATTTTCTGAGAAATATTGTGCTTACATATTCTACTTAGGAATGCTTGAGCTGACCTATTCTAGGTTCAACATACCTAATTTAATTTTAAAATAATTGAATTTAGTTTCATCTAGAGGTTTTGTAAAAATATCAGCAATTTGATTATTTGTATTTACAAATTCTAGACTAATATCTTCCTTCTCCACATGTTCTCTTATAAAATGAAACTTAATTTCTATATGCTTGGTTCTACTGTGAGATATAGGATTCTTATCAATAGAAATAGCACTAGTAGAATCACAGAATAGCGGAATTCTACTTACCTTGATGTCATAGTCTTCAAGTTGATGCTTTATCCACATCAACTGTGCACATCAGCTGCTTGCAGTATATATTTTTACTCAGCAGTTGAGATAGCTACACTTGTTTGCTTTTTGCTGCACCATGACACCAGCCTTCAACCTAAGAATTGACAAGTTCCTGTAGTACTTTTTCTGTCTTCTTTGCATCCTACAAAGTCTGCATCTGAGAAGCCTGTTAGTAAGAAATCTCTATTCTTAGGGCACAAAACACCTAGATTAGGTGTGCCCTTAAGATATCTCAAAATTCTCTTAACTGCAGTATAATGAGATTTCTTTTGGCAAGCTTGGTACCTAGCGCAGACACATGTAGCATACTTGATGTCAGGTCTACTAGCAGTCAAGTAGAGTAGGGAGCCAATTATCCCTCTATACAAAGACTCATCAATAGGTTTCCCTATCTCATCTTTGTCTATAGGCATACTTGTTCCCATTGGAGTTTTAATGGTGGAGGTTGAGTCCGTTCCACATTTCTTAATCAACTCCTTAGTGAACTTAGTCTGGGAAATGGACATTCCATCATCAGTCTGTCTTACTTGAAGTCCCAAAAAAAACTTCAGCTCACCTATACTACTCATCTCAAACTTCCTTTGCATAAGTTTGGCAAACTTTCTATAAAGATTGTTTTCAGTAGATCCAAAGATAATATCATCAACATATATCTGGACTAGGATTATCTTGCCTTTAGATTCCCTAAAAAATAGAGTTTTGTCACTCTTTCCTCTAGAGAATTTTTTTCTCAATAAGAAAAGTAGACAAGGTTTCATACCAAGTCCTAGGGGCTTGTTTCAAACCATATAGAGCTTTCCTAAGCTTATATAAATAATCAGGATAATGAGAATCTACAAAACCTGAGGGTTGTTCAACATAGACTTCCTCTTTTAAGTGACCATTCAGAAATGCTGACTTTACATTAATCTGATATACCTTGAACCCTTGATAGGCAGCATAGGCCAAGAAAAATCTTATAGCCTCAAGCATTGCCACTAGGGAAAAGGTTTGATCAAAGTCAATCCCTTTCTCTTGCATGTAGTCTTTTGCTACCAGTCTGGCCTTGTTCTTGATTATAGTGCCATTCTCATCAATTTTGTTTCTGTAGATCCACTTGGTTCCTATAATGTTGTGATCCTTTGGTTTAGGAACCAGTTCGCAGACTTTATATCTTCTGAGTTGATTCAGCTCTTCTTGCATAGCATCAATCCAGTTTGTGTCTAGCATGGCTTCTTCAAACTTTCTAGGTTTTATCTGTGACAAGAAACTTGAACATAAAACTTTGTTCATGTTCTTGCTCCCGGTTAGTACACCTTGACTTGCATCACCAATTACTTGATGAGCTGGATCATCCTGTAGGTGTCTTCTTGCTGGAGTAAATCTGCAAACCTCCTGGTCTTATTCATTTTCGTCAACCTGATGCTCCTTATTGTCTTCTTCATCAAGTGAGTCTTGTTCTCCCCCTGGACAACATGCATCCTTTTCTTCATCCATCCCAGCAGGTGCTTCTTCATTGATAGTCAGCTTGTCCAGCCTATCCTTTAAACCTGTAGAACTACCTGAAGAGCTAGATAATTCACTGCTAATCAACTTAGACTCATCAAATACTACATGGACAGATTTTTCTACAACTTGTGTAGTCAAGTTGTATATCATGTATGCCCTACTATTATTGTCGTACCCAACAAATATCCCTTCTAGGGATTTGGCAGCAAACTGAGTTTTGTAGTGCTTACCATTAACTAGGACATAACACTTGCTACCAAAGATTCTAAAGTAGGAAATGCTTAGTTTTCTACCTTTCAAAATCTGATAGGGAGTCATCTTATGTTTCTTATTGATGGAGGCACTATTGAGTACATGACATGAAGTATTTACTGCCTCTGCCTAGAAGTACTCAGGGAGAGTAGTGTCACTAAGTAGTGTTCTACTTGCCTTAATTAGAGTCCTATTCTTTCTTTCAACAACACAATTTTGCTGGGGTGTTCTAGGTGAGGAGAACTCCTGATGGATCCCCAGTTCTTCACAGAACTTTGTCATACATTTAGACTGAAATTCAGTTACATAGTCACTTCTGATTTTTACCACTGAATTGTTAAATTCATTCTAAATTTGTCTAACAAAGGTCTGGAAAATAGTAGGAGTTTCAGATTTCTGTCTCAAGAAGAAAACTCATGTGAATCTAGAATAGTCATCCACAATAACAAATGTGTATACTTTCCTACCAAGACTATGAACTGTCATAGGGCCAAACAAATCCATATGCAAGAGATATAAACATCTCATTGAATCTTTGGTATCAAGTGCATGGAAAGAGGACTTAGTCTGTTTGCCCTTTTAGCAATCTTAACACACTCCCTCTTTAATGCACTTGACTTGAGGACCATTCCTCACTAACCCCATACTGAATAGTTGTCCTATTGACTTATAGTTCAGATGAGCTAGCCTCTTGTGCCATTTGACACATAGTGAAGCTTTCTCTCCTGCAACTAGACAAATGGGTGAGATGTTAAACTCACAATCTAGGTTAAGATAATATACATTCCCTTTCCTGGTGCCAGTCAAAATGATCTCTTGATCACTTGACCTCCTTATTTGGCACTCCCCTTTGAGGAAAGAGAGTTCATAACCTAGATCACTAAGTTGACTTATGCTAATCAGGTTGTGTTTTACACCCTTCACATAAGCCACTTTAGTGATAGTAATTGAATCACTAGAAAGGTTACCAAATCCTTTAATGATTCCTTTTTCTGATCCACCAAAGATTACTTTGGGTCCATTCTCTATGGGTACATAGTCCCTCAACATTCTTCTTGTTCCAATCATGTGTTTGGAACATCCACTATCCAAGTACCATATAGGGGTATGACCACTTGGATTCACCTGCATCAAATAAAGAATCACTTATCCTTAAAACCCAAATTATTATTGGGTCCTAGGTCCTTATTAGTTTGAAATCCTGCAGTTGTTCTGACAGGTAAACTATTCTTGGTTTTAACACTTGTATTGAACCAGCAATCCATGGCAAAGTGGCTCACCTTGCCACAACACCAACACTCAAATCTATTGTACCTTCTTTTAAGTACAACTTTGTTGCCAGCAGTCCTGTTAAGTGTAGGTGCTGGAGCAACAAATCCCAAGAATTCCTTTTGAACTTGATGGGCTTGCCTATAGAGTGACCTATTGGCATTTGCACCTTGCCCATGAGATCCATACTCACAGTGACCATGAGTAATATCATGATCATACCTGTTTGTAGGTTGCATCACTTTCCTAAAGAAAATATGGGCTTTTTAGCTAGTGCCTGAACTGGGGCCTTACCTTTTCTATGAGAATTGGTGGCCCTAGTTCTTCCCTTAAAACCTAGACTAGTCTTTCCTTTTTGGGAAATGAAATTGTCTATTAAGGGTAAGACAGATTTTGGCTTAGAGAATTTAGCCACTAACTCTCTTTCTTGCTGAAGTTTTGCCTCCAGTTTCTTGATATGATTTTCCTTGAAAGAGATTGTGCCCATCTAAATAACGGTAATGTTTTTCAATTTGGCAACCTCCTTCAGTTTAAATCAATTAACATGGCTGAATCTGATGCATCCTGCTGAAGAGACTCAATTTTCTTGGCCTGCTCCTTGACAAGAAACTTGCTCCTCTTTAGAGCTTGCAATAGCCCACCATACTCATTAATGAGTTATGTAAATCCCCCTCAGAATCAGAACCATCCACTTCTCTTGAAGTTGATGCTGCTGATTCTGATCCAGTAAAATAATTAGAAGCTGAGGGAGAATTTTATACCTTGCTTGGATCAGGCTGATCCTGGCACTGATCATTTTCTAACAAAGCCATGAGCCCTCTGCAGCAATAGTCTTTCACTCCATTTATGGAGTCCAGCATTTGTAGGAATTCTAGTTCCCTAGAATCCTCTTCTGTTGAGAACAGCCCATCATATGCTTCTGCATCATCTTCTTCTCCTGATCCTGAAGATGAAGAGTCTGTCCAACTCTTCTGCTTTTGAGCAACAAAGGATTTCTCCTTCTTGCCTTTCACTCGATGCTTCTTATTGTCCTTAGATTCAGTCCTCTTGTCTGGACAGTCAGCTATGACATGTCCAGGCCTGTTGCAATAATAGCAAACAATCTTAGAATTAGTTTGTTTACTAGGTTTTGAGGCATACCTGTCCTCCTTGGGAGTCTTCTTTTTCTTGTAATACTTATCCTTGGAGAAGGATGTAGATGGCCTGGTTCTCCATTTCTTCTTTTTCATGAACCTTTGAAACTGCCTTGTAAAGGCAGCAAAGTCCTCATCAGAGGTGTGGCTATCTGATGTGTTGTTGTCAAAATTTTATTCTTCTGCCTCAGCACTCCTTCTTGGTGGAGAAGGAGACTTTCTCCTACCCTTCCTTGTGCCTTGAGCCTTGAAGGCTACTTACTTCTCTTTGTACTCAAACCTACTGTTTTCTCCTCCTCTTTTCTATCAGTGAGCTGCATTTCATAGGATAGCAGCTTTCCAAATAGTATTGGTGGAGGTGTATCAGCAAGCCTTGCCACCTCTCTGATGGCACATATCTTTGTGTCCCAATCCTTTGTTAGTGATCTAAGAAACCTGTCATTCAGTTCATATGTGCTGAAGACTCTTCCATAGGTCATCAGCTCATTTACTATCCTGAAGAACTTCTTGTAACATTAGGCTATGTTGTCAGACTTGGCTTGACTAAAGCTCTCATATTCTTTAATTAGAATAGATTTCATGTCTTCTCTGACTTCTTCAGTTCCCTCTATGTGTACAATCAATGTGTCCCACATCTCCTTAGAGGTTTTGCAATGCACCAGATTCTGAAATATGGCATCATCTATAGCAGTTACAATAATATTTTGTGCTCTTTTGTCTAATGTTGCCAGGATGATCTCATCCTTGGTCATTTCAAAATAACTCTTTGGGGTTCTAACATTTGCATCCAGAACTGATACCTTCATTAGAATGAAGGGGCCTTCTTGTACTGTGATGTAGATTCTTGGATCAGATGCTTCCATGAACAACCTGACCCTTTCCTTCTATATGTCAAAGCATTCTTTCCTGCAGATAGGCAGTTTCATAAATCCAAATTCCTTCTGATTCTCATTTGAACCCATTCTTGAAATCTGTTAATTGTCTTGGAGATTCACTCAGACTGTTAGGTCTATCTTTGAGTAACCTCCCTCTAATACCACTTGAAAGATTTGATTTCAAGAGCCTAGACACCTAGAGGGGGGTGAATAGGTTCTAATTTTCTTTAATAAATTTTTGGCAATTAACTTGTTCTAAGTTAGAACAGATAAAAACAATTCTTAGCACAGCAATCACAACACAGAAATCACAGCACACCAATCAAAGCGCAGTACAGTACACCAGATTTATAGTGGTTCCCCAAGGTATGAGTATATCCACTTTCCCCCTTCGCCTATCCAGTAGAGAACTAGATTCAGCCCAACTTCCTTCCACTTACTCAGATCCATAGATCTTATAACTCAGAACCACATTGGTTCCTACAGCTAAGACTTATACAATTCTTACCTCAGATTCTTCCCAAGAATCCTACCTCAGGCCTCATCCCTACCTCAGCCTTTATCACTAGGCTTACAACTCAGACTTTCACAAGTCCTACACCTCAGGCACTCAGCCCTACCTCAGCCTTTATAATTATAGGCTTACAACTCAGATATTACAAAAGATCCTACAAGAAAATGAATGTTTTAAAGGGTACAGAAATTTATCAGATAGAACTCTCTATTGGTGTGAGCTTCTTGATCAGTTCTTGAATAAACTGAATCTTCAGATCCAACCTGACTAAGCTATTTAAAAGCTTCTTGATAGAATAAAATAAGGTTGATCTTCACTTGATGTAGAAGTTGATCTTCAGATAGCTTCTTCCTTAGATTCAGAATTAGATCTGAATCTTTCTTACAAACTATTCTGGATCTGCCTTCTTAAGGGTTTCCCCTTTACTTGTTGTCAAACTCTTTTTCCCGTAATTGCTTGATCACTTTATTTCTTGTTCTTCTGGTTGTCAAGGATCAGTCCATTATATAGAGTTTCCTCATGATTACCAGCTGATCTGGTTTGTAACAACCTTCTGACAGTTCTGACAAAGGTGTCAGACCTGTTGGTTATGATAGTTGTCGAGTCACCAGTCATGACAGTTGATTCCTCAAAGACTTTACAACTCAGCATGAACAACTCAGCAAATTGCTTCACATGTGTCGACATAAATAGACTGAGTGTCGACACAAGTCTTGATGATGTCGACACAACACTCCATGTGTTGACATAATCATTCTTCTGCTACTCGACACAGCTTCTACTTGTATGTGTCGACACAAGTACTGTGTGTCAACACAACTGCTCCTGGTCTTGATATAACTGATGCTGACAGATGGCGTTGAGTGTATGTCCAGCTGTCGTTGAATGTGTGTCGAGACATCGTTGAGTGTTTGTCGACACAAGTCCTGTGTGTCGACACAAGCCTTCAGACTCAGTATAGTTGTTGCTATTAGATGGCGTTGAGTGTCATCCAGATTTCGTTGAGTGTGTGTGTCGACATAAGTCCTGTGTGTTGACACAACTTCTTCTGTTCTTGACATAGCTGATGCAGACAAATGGCGTTGAGTGTGTGTCGACACAGTCCTGTGTGTCGACACAAACCTTCTTCAGGTGTCGACATAATTCCTTAGTGTCGACACATGCCTTTCTTCTGGTGTCGACATAACTCCTGGGTGTCGACACAACTTCTGCTTTAGGTGTCGACACAATTCCTGCCTTAGGTGTCGACACAATTCTGGGTGTCGACACAGCTTCTTCTTCAGGTGTCGACACAATGCCTGGGTGTCGACACAAGCCTTGCTTCTAGTATCGACACAACTTCTGGGTGTCGACACAATTCTTCATAAGTGTCGACACTTGTACTTAGAGAAATTTCTTACAAACCTTACACCTGCACAATGAAACTCAAACATCTCATCAAATACAATTTGATGTATATCATTGAGTAAGATGAGGCTTCTCCAAATCTGGTACATATTTTTCAGTGTACCCAACATACATAACTAAGCACCAATTCCTTTTGATGAGTGCCCTGGTTAATCAAAAATCAGTGAACTGGGGTGGAATTGTATTTGATTTGATTAAGAAGAAGATAAGTAAGAAAGATGTTTGTTTTGGTAGAGTTCTAGGTATTTTCCTCCAGGCAAAGGTTCCAGAACTTTTGGTCTCCCAGACCATTTTCATCAATGCCTATAAGAGGCTTACCTATGCCCTATTTTGTAGATGGGAGAGGGTCATCCCTAAGCCCTCTAGGGCTTCATCTTCCAGGATAGCTTCAAAAGACACAAGGGTTGTAGCAGCCACTCACTAAACCCCTGATGAAGTTCCTACTCCTCCTCCTTCTCCTACTCGTTTGCCATCCCTACCTAAATCACCTCTACTATTTCATCTCATTGTGGACATTTCTTCCTCTTCTTTTCCTTCATTCACTCTTCTCTCATCTCCATCTCCACCTCACTCATCTTCTAAACATCAGTTATCTCCTCAATAACATCAACCTTCTACACCTCCTCCAACTCCACCTCATTCTACCCTCCAGGATGAAATAATCCCTAACATCACTCCCTCAACCATCTCTCCTTAGGATGCACCTCAGACATTTGATCTTTGTCAAAACTATTCTTCTTCAATTCCATCTTCTTTCAATCCACCTTCTACATCTGCTCAAGACCCCCTTGAGTTTATGTCTGTGGATTTATCCTCCATCTCTTCCAGCATCTTGGAATTCATCACTCCTACACTAAAAAAACTCATAGAGGAAGCAGTTGCCCCTCTTGTTTCTGCCCTTGCTAATCTTTCTTCCAAAATTTCCTCTTCCTCCTTTGTCCCTTCTTCTAGGGGCCTAGATTCAGGTCTTCCTGGATCTAGGCAGGGGGAGATGTCTGATGAAGAAGCTGCTCAAACAGCTGTTTCAATTCCAGAGGAAGTTATAGAAGCATTTATAGCAGCTGAAATTTCAGATATAGAAATGATTGTTGTATGTTCTGATGAAGAAGCAACAGATCTTTCAGTTCCAGAGGTTATCACTGATGGTGATGTATTTATTAATCCCACAGTTGATTTGTTTTCTCTATTTTTCAGCTTCTGATTCTCTAAACAGTATTATTCCTAGTTATCTCCTAGCATTTTCAGTCTATCAAAAAGCTATAGTATGATATTCTGCACCTATAGAAATTTCAGTTCTAGAAAAGATTAAATCTAGCTTCATAAAATCTTCTACTAGTATCTCTTCAGTTTCTGTAGATACAATAGTTGATAATTAAATGGAGGTTATAAAGCAAGGTTTTTCAGCTCCCACTTATGTGATGGATGAAACTCCTTTGCCAAATCTTGATGAAATCATTCTACAAGATATGGAACAAGAGAATGTACCCATTCAACAAGCTGTTATAGAAATTGAGCATGTACAGCCAGCAGCTCCAGCTAAGGACAATTCAAAGTTAATAAAATAATTATGAAAGTGAGGGTTAGATCTAATATACTCTAGAGGGGGGTGAATAGAGTATTTCGTAATAATTAAAATATTTTGCTGAATAATATAACTTGTTCCTAAACTCAGATGCTATATCATAGCACAGCAGATTAAACTAATAAAAATCACAGAATCCTAACTATCACAGCCACAACAAGAACAAAAGAAAAAGGCAACCAGACAACACAAGAATTTTATAGTGGTTCCCCAACCTGGGTACATCCACTCTTCTACCACCCTGGTAGGAATCCACTCAGGTTTTTGTTCTGGTGACTTCCACCAATGAGCTTTTGGTAAGGTGATCAAAACCAAACATTAAGTCTTTTGGTTAGGAGACTTACAACTAGGAATCACTTTTGAAGGGAGTAGAGAACCCTTTTTACAGAGGGGGTGAGAGAATGATGATGTCTTCTCTTTCTCAAGTATTCAACTGAGAAGACTTTGTGGATTTGATGGTGGCAAAAGCTCCCCCTGAAATACTGAATTTATTCAGGGTGAAAGGAACTTTGCTTCAGGGTGATAGGCCTTCAAGCTTTCAACTTCAACCAGAAGAACTTCAGGAACTCCTTAATAGATGCAGTAGTTATTGTCCTTTGAAAGTTTCTGAGAGGATGATAGAAGAAGACTCTTGATTTGAATAATTGTTCTTCTTCTTCAGAAAACTATTCTTCTTCTGGCCTAGTAGTTGTTGATTACTTGACTGATTGATTTTTTGTGTCTCGTGTATTCTGTATATCTATTAATGTGTTATACCTTGTCTGCTCTATTGTCCAGGAAGAAGAGGAATCTATACTTTTATATTTTTGATGTAAAAGTCCATTTGAATTTTTAAATCCCTTCTGTAATCAATGTTGACGTCCTTGGAAAATTTGCATTGATTAGTTTCCCCGACTATCCCTATGAAAAACGGCAGGCAATAACCCTGATGAAGACCATAATTAATGCTCTGTCTAACGGTAATATTCAGAGAATATTTTGGCATTAATTACTTGGGAATTATTACATTATAATAGGGACAAGAGGATGAAAAATAACTAAGTCTGGATTCGTCGACCTGAGTCCATAGTTCGTTGAGCTGAGATCCAAGATCGTCGACCTGAGTTTGATTCTGGACTTAGAATATTTGAGATGTTCTCTGGCATTGAGTGTTGAAGCATATGATCCAGAATTAGTCGATCTGAGACCTGAGAACTGAGTTCGTCGATCTGAGATCCAAGATCGTCGACCTAAATTTTATTCTGGACTTAGAATATTTGAGATGTTCTCTGGCATTGAGTGTTCAAGCATATGATCCAAAATTAGTCGACCTGAGACCTGTAAACTGAGTTCGTCGAGCTTAGCTCAGAGAATCTTTCTCTAATATCGTCGAGCTGAGCACGACTTTCGTCGACCTGAGTTCGACGAACGTCGAACTCATTTTACTAAGTCTTAGAAATCTCTAAGTCTTGAGTCTCTGGCAGTCTGTTGATGGCTGGTCCAAGTGATGTTGACTCTAAGGACTTGGCCTAGACTCTAGGACACAACCATGACCCTGGCTATACATGTTGGGTCATAAGATCCTAACCTAGTGAACCTAGCCCAAATCCTACTAGGGATCCAACAATCTCCCCCTATTTGGGTGAGGTCACTAATTACAGACTCAACGATAAAAAGAAATTTACAAAGCAAGAAAACATATATCTGGCAGAGAATGAAACAATATATGCAGCAGATATATTTATATATAGTAAGCTTTGTATCATAAGAGCATAGTTTTCAAAAATAATACCATAAACACAGCAGTTCAGGTTTTATTTCTTCTGCTTCTTTTCCTTTGGCCTCTCTTATTTGCTACTATCCCCAGGCTTAGTGAAAATGATCTCCTTGTTAGGATTGACAGCTTCTTTCTTTGATATGTACAGATTTGATGCTCCAATAATAGTCAGGGTAGAAGTTCTGGGTACAATAGCTTCTGGATGCAATGCCATGTATTCTGCTGGATTAAACACTTTCTTGCTGACTTGAAGTTTATCCAGTTCTCTTTCTCTATATAATGACATAGTTGTAAACCTTGATGAATCTTCACCTTCCTCCATAGCCTTCTTTATTTGTGATAGACAAATCAACTCCAGGAGCCTTGCCATCCTGAAATTGGGATCAACATCCTGACTGACAGATGACTGATCATCTTGTGGAGGTAGCAGGGTAACATGCTTGAATTGTGTGGATTGTGCTTGGAAACTTATCACTTTTTGGCTTTCATCATTTTGAGTGTATAGGGACTTTGGAGGAGCAGCCTCACTATATTTTCTTTTGGGCTTGTGGGATTCTGTGTGCCTTCTTTGTTAAGCTTGCTGTTTAGGAGGTGAGAACTCTGGTTTCTGATAAACTACCTCCTTTATTTGCTCTATAGAACTAACATTCCTTTGTTGGCTGCTTCCTTGAGAATGATGTCTAGAGGACCTTTCCTGCCTTTGATATGTTCTAGTGAAGGATGTAGGCTTGGAAGGTGCATCTGTCCCTTGAGAAGTAGTTCCTGAGGCACCAGTAGTAGGAGGAGGAGAAGGAGGACCTCTCTTGAATTTTTGTGGGGGAGGAGAATATCTTATGCTCTTCTTCCTTGCCTTTTGTTCATTTTTGGACAGCCACATCCAATCTGGCATACCCTTGTATGGAGTTATGTTCTGCAGAATGTAATAGGGTGTGTCATTTGCTGGATTGGGTTTTGGGGCAAGAGGTGGAAGAGCTTTCCTTTTCTTTGAAACTTTCTTCCTCTTTGTGTCCTCATCAGAATCATCATCATAATCATCATCAGAAGGTTGAGGATTGTCATACATGGCATCAATCTCTCTTATTGTGTCATCAGAAATTATTGTCTTTTCTGTCTTTGAAGGAACTGGAGGAGAAACTGGAGAACTGTGTACATCAGTGCTTTGAGCAGCTGATTTATTTTCTTCCTCAATATCAGCCATGACCAGTGCATCTAGATCAGGCATTGGAGAATCATCCATAACATAAACTGGTGTTATAGGGGATGAGATGGTGGGGGAAGCAACTCTGGGAAGAGACTCTGGTGCTGCAAAAGTGGCCTTGAGCCAAATTGGTGTGGTATATTGAATTATAGCCATAGATGGCTTAGTGTTGTCTGTTGGTACATCTTCTACTATAATTTCTTCTTGTACATCTTCTGCTATAACTTCTTCTTATACATCTGTTGATGTTTCTTCTTCTATTGCTACATCTTCTACTGCTTCTACTGTGTCCATATCCTTTTCAACTGATTCTGCTGGTGCTACTACTTCTGCTACAACTACTGCTTCTTCTTCATCAAGTATCTCCCCCTGCCTGGTTTCAGGAGGAACTGAAGCCAGGCCCCCAACTGAAGAGGGAGCAGTAATTAAGGCAGTAAGTTGTGTAGCTAGAGAGGAGATGGAGACAGCAAGAGGAGAGATAGCCTCTGCTATGAGTGATTTTAGGAGGGGTGTGAGGAGGGTAATGAGTGGGGAGATAAGAGAGGGATCCAAGTGTGGAGAAGTAGATGTTGTGGCAGTGGTTGGTTGAGTGGATATGGTAGGTGCTAGGGGAGTTAGAGGTGGAGGTGAGATTTGAGTGTCTAGGGGAGAGTTATTTGGAGGAGAGGGAGTGTTTAGTTGGGATGATAAGAGGTTGAAGGATGGGAGGGATGATAGGCTGGTTTGGGGGATATCAGCAAGATGATGTGGAAGAGGAGATTGGGGTTGTGAGGGTACAGATGTATCAGGATGGGGGATGGAGTATTAGAGGGACTGTTTATTGGAGAGGCAGGAAGTTGGGATGTTGGAGGTGTAGAGGTAGGGACTGTAATGGTAGTGGAAGGTGGAGTTGGTTGTATTGCTGGTTGGGATGGAACCTGAGGAGCTGGAGGTAGTGGAGGGGTGGAAGGGATCTCTTCAATGGGGTGGGGAGTGGCTGGTACAGCCCTGGTACTTTCAGAAGTTTTGGTGGAAGAGGAGGGAGTCTTGGTTGGCTTAGTGATTGTCCTCTCCCACTTGCTAAACAGAGCACAAGTGAGTCCCTTGGTAGCATTAACGAATATAGTCAGGGAGACCAGTGATTCAGCCGCCTTCTCCTTGAGGAAGATCCCTAGGATCCTTCCAAAGCAAACCTCCTTTTTGTTGTTCTTCTTTCTAATCAGATAAAATAAGATTTGTGCCAAGTTCACTATCCTTTTATTCACTATAGCACACATGACCAGGAATTGATGCCTGGTGATATAGTCATGTGTAGTGTGCTTCCCTAGCAGCACCTTCCCCACAATGTCTGCAAGAAACTTGTACTCTGCAGACAAATATTTCTTGAGCAATCTATTGGGGGTTTGTCCCGAATACCCCATCATGCTAAGCATCATATCAAATTCCTCCGAATTTATTTCTAATTTTTCATCACCATTACTCAATCCAAAAATTTCAGTTAAAACATCGGGGGTAAGAGAAATAGTAGTACCTGCGATTATTCCAGTCATCGTATTTTCCTCTGTAGAAGCTGTGTAAACCCATTCCCTGATCTCTGTTCCTAATATCTTGATGCGGGTGGAGAGCAGAGTCTTCAACTATTGGTCTTCAAGTAATTGTAGAATATTCAAGAAGATGGGATTTGAGTATTGGAAAGATTCGAAGTCCAGGTCGAATCCAGTGTAAAACTTCATCGCCACTAGAGTTCCTGCGGGAATCGCCATGAGAGCACCTGCAAGATAAAATGAGGATCAAGTGCAAGAGAACTGAAAGTGCGGGACGGAGGTCGAAGAAAACCTAAATATAAGGTTTTCCGGAATATGAATCGACAAACTCCGTTCCACAAAAAAGAAATAGATCTTCGATCTGAGGTCGACGAAATAATTTGAAGTTAAACAATTCGTCGCTCTCAGTCTGAAGGTTTGAAGACATTTCGTCGATCGCTGGTCGAATAAAGGTTTTCTGAAGAAAGTTCGTCGATCTCAGTTCGACGAGACAAACTTCACTCACAGACAGTTCGTCGATCTCTGGTCGACGAATATCTCAAGAACCTTTCCTAGTTCATCGACCTCCATTCGACGAACTCTGCAAAATTCGTCGAGTGCAGACAGAAACTAAACTAAGTTTTCTCCATTGATCATGTCAAGCTGATTTACAAAGAACAAGTGATTTCTTTCATCCAAGGGTTTGGTGAATATGTCAGCTCTTTGTAAATCAGTGTAGTTATAGACAAGTTTAATTTTGTTTTTGTCTACACACTCTCTAATGAAATGATGCATAATGTCTATATGCTTATTCCTACTGTGATGGACTGGATTTTGTGCTATAGCAATAGCACTTGTGTTATCACATAGTATAGTATAATTATTTAAGTTGAACCCATAGTCTAGGAGTTGGTTTTGAATCCACGGTATATGGGAACAACAACTGCCAGCTGCAATATATTCTGCTTCAACAGTTGATGTGGACACAGATGATTGCTTCTTGCAAAACAAGGACACTAATATCATACAAAGGAACTGGCAAGTTCTTGAGGTACTCTTTCTGTCCACTCTACATCCAGCAAAGTCAGCATCTGAGTATACAATTAACTCAATCTCTGACTCAGTAGGATACAAGAGATCTAGACTAGGACAACCCTTTATATATCTTAAAATCCTTTTTAGAAAAATTAGATGTGATTATTTAGGGTTCACCTGGAACCTAGCATAAAGGCATGTAGCAAACATGATGTCAGGTTTGCTTACTATAAGGTATAGTAGGGACCCAACAATACCCCTATATAGTTTCTGATCCACAGGTTTCCCATGTACATCAGAGTCTATTACAGCATTTATAGCCATAGGTGTTTTCTTTGCTGAGGCATCAACCATCCCAAACTTTTTAATAAGCTCTTTAGCATATTTAGCCTGGGAAATGAAGATGCTATCAGGGAGCTGCTTCACTTGGAGACCAAGGAAGTAGGAGAGCTCACCCATGCTACTCATCTCAAATTTTTAATGCATGAGGTCAGAGAACCTCTTGCATAATTTGGGATCAGTAGACCCAAATATAATGTCATCCACATATATTTGTACTAACAATGTTTGATCTTTATGATTTCTAGTGAATAATGTTTTATCTACAATGCCTCTAATGAATTTATGCTCTATCAAAAAGCTAGCTAAAGTCTCATACCAAGCTCTTGGAGCTTTCTTTAGACCATAGAGGGCTTTATGCAATTTAAAAACATGATAAGGATGAGTTGGAGAGATGAAACCTGGAGGTTGTTCAACATAAACCTCTTCTATTAGCACTCCATTCAGAAAGGCACTCTTCACATCCATCTGATAGACTTTGAACTTCTTGTAGGCAGCATAGGCCAGAAATATTCTGATTGCCTCCAATCTTACAACTGGTGCAAATGTTTGGTCATACTCTATTCCCTCTTCTTGCCTATAACCTTGAGCAACAAGCCTAGCCTTGTTTCTCACAATTACACCTTGGGCATCCAGTTTGTTTCTGTATACCCATTTGGTTCAAATAACTGGGTAGTCTTGGGGTCTTGGAACCAAATCCCAAACTCTACATCTCTCAAACTAGTTGAGTTCCTCTTGCATAGCAATGATCCAGTGGGGATCTTGCTCAGCATCTTTAATGGTTTGAGGTTCAACTTGAGAGAGGAAATAGGCATGCATCAAGTCTTGGTTGAGTTGATGCCTTGTCTGTACACCTGTTGTTATGTCTCCAATCACTTGGGATTTGGGGTGATCCCTTAGTGTGATAAGATCAGTAGGTGGAGTTGGTTCAGCAACAGCAGTTGGATTTAATTCCTCCTGTGGAATTATGTTTGTTGTTGGTTAAAACTCAGCTACTTCTGTGCTTTCTTCTTCACTTTGTTCTTCTTCTTGTGGATAAGGATGTGTTGGGTCCTCTTTGGTGAGGCTTAGACCATCCAGATTCTCACACAAGTGAGGTACCTGCAAAGGATTATTGGTAGAAATTTCTTTCTCCTTGCAAGACATGTTAGCTTCATCAAATGTAACATGAACTGATTCCTCAATTTTCATGGATGATTTATTAAATACCCTATAAGCTTTGCTTACTTGGGAATATCCTAGAAAAATTCCCTCTTCAGCCTTAGCTTCAAACTTTCTAATGTATCTCTTGTCATTATTATGTATATAACATACACAGCCAAATACTTTAAGATAAGTGATTTTAGGTTTCTTCCCTTAAAGTAATTCATAGGGAGTCATATTCTTTAGTTTATGTATCAGGCTTCTATTCAGTATACAGTTTGTTGTGCTTATAGCCTCTGCACAAAAGGATAGGGGCATGTAAGCATCTGCAAGTAATGTTCCTGCAGCTTTAATCAGTTTCCTATTTTTCCTTTCAGCTACCCCATTTTGTTGGGGAGTTCTAGGAGCTGAGAAGCAATGCCTGATACCTTCCTTCTCACAGAACTCATGCATAAGAAGAGGCTCAAACTTTGTACCATGATCACTTCTTATCAATGCAACATGAGTAGAGTACTCAATCTGTATAGTCTTGAGAAAATCTGTAAGAACCTTAAAGGTATATGACTCAGATCTCAGAAAGAACACCCAAGTGAACCTTGAGAAGTCATCCACTATGACTAAGGTGTAGGATTTCCCTCCCAGGCTTTGTACAGCTATGGGTCCAAAGGGATCCATGTGTAGCAAGTATAATATCCTAGGTGAATCACTTTTATTTACTGATTTAAAACTAGATTTAGTTTGCTTGCCTAGTTGACAAGCCCTGTAGAAGCATTCCTTCTTGTAGGGGACAGAAGGTAAACCTCTCACAAGGTTGTCTTTAGATAGCCTAGCAATGTTTTTCATATTAACATGCCCTAGTCTTTTATGCCATAAATCATTCTGATTACTTATAATGTTAGGGTTTAGGCCCTTCGCTACTATGGGGTAGTGCCAGCCCAGCTCAACCCCAAAGCCGTCGCGATCCTTGTAGCTTTCGCCTGCTACATGCGGGCGAAAAGGATCGAGTTCAGCCTGTCCATTTTTCAGAAGCTGTTCAACTTCCGGGCCAAAGGAGGGGCGGTTTTCCTTTCTGGGCAGTCAGTGAAGACAGGTGGTCTCGCCAACAAAAACCATCATTGGGCCCAGAGATTCGTCTTTGTATCCGGGCCATTCGCCAACATTCCCCTCATTCCCGTTCAGTACGATGAGGCGACCTATAAGCCTCCCCCCTTAGGGGGCGAGAGAGATCCCTTGTCGAGTTCTTCGGGTCGAAGGCTTTCGATGTCCAGTTCCTTCGGCGAGACCTAGACTCTCTTCTGCATGTCCCACTCGAAGAAGGTACGCG
This sequence comes from Platanthera zijinensis, assembly GCA_039513925.1. Lineage (NCBI taxonomy): Eukaryota > Viridiplantae > Streptophyta > Magnoliopsida > Asparagales > Orchidaceae > Platanthera > Platanthera zijinensis. The sequence goes on along the minus strand of CM077084.1, from coordinate 155,555,712 downwards.
TTCAGCCTGCTTTCACGATCATCAATCTTTGGGTGTGAGTTTTAATCGTTTAAAGCCTTCATAGGTGAATGGGATATTCCCCTCTGCCAGCCCTTCAACGAAGCTAGGGATTTCGCAAGCACCCTAGCTCTCGCCAAGTCTACCGCTCAGGCTTGCTGAAAGGAGCCCGGCTCCTCATCTGCACCAAGTGGCCGGAAGCAGAAGCCCAGCTCCTCACCTCCCGCTCCTCCCAAGAAGAAACTAAGTGTGGCAAGCAAGGGCAAGTCCCTCGCCGAGACCCCACTTGTCGCTGGCGAAGCGGCTGTCGCAGGGCAAGCTGTTAAGACCCCCGCCGAGGCCCCCACCAAGCCAGTGTCGAAAGGGCATCAGAACTTCGGCATCGGTGGGAAGTTTGTTGAAGAAGAGGGTCAGCCCATGCTCCGGTAGGACCCCGAAGCCAACCAGATTTCAATCTCATCGCTTCTCCCTAATTGGGTGGAGTCGGACATGATCTCCGGCGATGCCTTCTCGCTGGGCTTCGGGCTTTATAATCGGAAAGATGCTCCCGTGTTTGACCAGGAAGTTACCCGGACTCTCACCTTCAACACTGCCAGAGCCCAAATGCATGCGTTTGTGCTCACGCACAATATTGCGCGCCGCGGCATCACCCTTGAGCGCAACCTTATCAACGCGCTCAAAACAAGGGAAATCGCAATTACTGAGATGGCCACCCTGAAGGCTGACCTGGCGGCCGCCCAGCAGCTCCTCGCCCTTCGCCCGGCGACTGTAGTATGCAAATTTTCAAAATCCCTTTGCCTTGCGTCAATCTCGTGCTATTTATATTCCCAAAATCCTCACAGGATTCCGCCCAGGCCCAACTCTTGCGAGCGAGGATGGCCCATCTCGAATGCGAGAACAAGCTACTGAAGATAGAGCTCAAGGTTGCGTAAGGGATCAAGACGTCGGTACCGCCCTCCCTAGACGAGAGGCTCAAAAGCCGCCACATCACGGAATACAAAATGGAAGTGATGATGTAGGAGAACACGTAGAAGGCATCTGTGATGGTGATCGAGGTGCTGCGGGAATCGGGCTTTTTGGACGAAGACGGCAAGACCCTCACCGTGCATGGGGTCCTTCCCTGGCTGGTCGAACCCATTACAAAGCCTACGAGAGAGGGAGAATCCCCGGAGGAAGGTGCGCTAGAGAGTGGCCAGGATGATGGGTCTGGCGGCAGCTCTTCCGGCGGGACCCCCAGCGGAAGCTCTGGTGAAAGCTCTAGAGGAACCTCTAGCGGCCCTGCCTGACGGCCTCTCGCCCAACTCCTCCCTATAATTTTTTACTTCTTATTTCTTTTTTAACTTTTGATGTAATGGGCGAGATGCCTAGGAACATGCAAAATTGTTTTGGTATACATGTATACAAAGTTTGCTTGCTACTTTTCGCCAAAAGGCCTCTAATTTTTGTTCATCTCCTTTTTTGTGTTGTTATCGTTCGCAAGCGCTTCCACGACCATGTTTGGACCCTAGGCTCTTAGGCGATGATCGCAGCTTGTTTGAAAAATTGATTAAGTAAATTCTGTTGAGAGAGACCTGCCGAGAGAGACATGCTGGGAGTCCTGCGGAGAGGGACATTCCGAGAGCCCTGCCGAGAAGGAAATGTCGGGAGCCCTACCGAGAGGTACATGCCGAGAACCCTACCGAGAGCCCTTCCGAGAGGGTCAGGATTACCGAATCCCTACTCAGGATAGGTGCCAACTATTTGATAACTTGTTGGCGAGGTACTTCGTAATGCTCGTCATCGGCTTGACTCCCCTATCAGTTAGGTGAGAGCCTGACAACGGGAGTGGCTCCAGATCTAATTATTCCAATCATTCTTCATCGCTCCACCGAGCAGGCCTTTGAACCTGCAAACCTTTTTTTGCTTTCCCCCTAAGTGAGCCTACGGCCCTATCAGCTAATGAGATCCTGGAAGCGGGTCTACTCGGAGCTGAGTGCTCCTTCTAGCCCTGCCAGCTAATAAGAGCCTGAGCAGCGAGATCCTCAGGGTATTCCCTTACCCCCCCCCCCCACCCAGGAGAGCCTACGACCCTGTTAGCTAGTGAGAGCCTGGATAGCGGGTCTACTCAGGGGAGATTATGCCTTCCAGCCCTGCGAACTAATGAGAGCTTGAGCAGCAGAATCCTCTCGAGGTCTTGCAAACTACCAACCTCTTTTCCTTTCCCTACAAGCAAGCCTACGGCCCTGCCAGCTAATGTGATCCTGGAAGCGGGTCTACTCAGGGCCGAGTGCGCCTTCCAGCCCTGCCAGCAAATGAGAGCCTGAGCAGCGGGATCCTGTCGGTGTATTCCCTGACCCCCTAGGCGATCCTATGACCCTGCCAGCTAGTGAGAGTCTGGACAGCGGGTATTCGGAGTCGATTGCGCCTTCCATCCCTGCCAACTAATTAGAGCCTAAGCATTAAGATCCTCTAGGGGTCTTCCCTTACACTCCCCCCCCCCCCAGGCGATCCTACAATCCTACTAGCTAGTGACAGCCTGGATAGCGGGTCTATCCGGAGCTGAGTGCGCCTTCCAGCCCTGCCAGCTAATGAGAGACTGAGCAGCGGGATTGTCTCGGGGTCTTCCCTTACCCCTCTAGGCGAGCCTACGACCCTGCCAGCTAGTGAGAGCCTGGATAGCAGGTCTACCCGGGGTCGAGTACGCCTTCTAGCCCTACCATCTAATGAGAGCCTGAGCAGCAGGATTGTCTTGGGGTCTTACAAACTATCGTCTTTCTTGTAACGTCCCGTTTCGGGCTAGGCCCCTCGCACGAGTTTTGAGTCAAGAGACTCGACTCAGACTCGTGGTGCACTGACAGAGGGTGTCAGGAGTGTGGCATGAAGGGTTGGGTTTAAGGATACCCCAACCAGTAGCTGGAGTGAAGGAACTCGGCCAAGTGAAAATCGATGGGTATCGAGAATGATACCCGCCGAATTCGACGGGTATTGGTGGTCGATACCCGCCGGATTCAGAGCTTGAGAAGTAGGTTAAGTGAAATTCGACGTGTATCCATAGCTATGCACGCCGATCGACGGGTATCGAGAATGATACTCGCCGATCGAAGGGTATCAGTAGCTATGCACGCCAATCGACCGGTATCGAGAGTGATACCTGCCGATCGACGGGTATCGGTAGCAATGCACGCCGATCTACGGGTATCCGGATGATACACGCCGATTTTTCCTTAGACAGTTTTCCTAGGTTCCGCTGTCCTGTGTGTGCGGACTGAACCGGACCGGGATGGCTGCGGCTTGGCTACCTTGGACCGGGTCACTTAAATATGACCCATTAGTAGCGGTCCAATGGGACGTTGACACATGGCAGAAGGGACGTAACCTAATACATCGTTTTATAAGGGAAGATAAAGCCGAACCCTAGCCATTTTGCCGATCGACCTTGCCGTCATCTCGGACCTTACGAAACCGACAGAGCCGAGGGAAATCGTCGGAACTCCTGGAGTCGGCTCTCTCTCTCTCTCTCTCTCTCTCTCTCTCTCTCTCTCTCTCTCCTTGCTTTGCCGTGAAGAACAACTGCACCAAGCAAGGATGCCGTGGAGGAGAATGACTAGATCCATGGCCGGGAATGATGGTACCACTGGACATGAGGTGAGCTTCCTCCCCTCTCCCTTGGTGCTAGATCTGTAGTTAATATTCTAGGAGAGATATCGACTCCTTAGAGTCTTGATGGTGAGGAGGAGATTTCTTAGGGAAAGCCATTCCTAGGTCGTTTTCTAGGCTTAGTCCCCTCCAACCTCTTCATTCTTGAAAGTGAGGATGAGAGAGTGATTCGTGGAGCAATATGGCTTTGTGAGGGTGAATAAGGGTGGACGAATTTCTGGAGGAGTTTTTAGGAGATCGGTGCAAGGAGGAAGATGAACGGATACCGTTAATCTCGCCTTAGATGCGTGCAGAAATCTTATTTTTGCACGCAGCGATCTTCGAGGCCAATTTCGGGGGTGTTCTGGCTAGATCTGGGCTTTCGACTAAACACAAAAGTTGTAGCCCTTGAAATTATCTTTCCAACGAGTGGTTACACGCACTCGCCGGATTTCTGTAGCCTCGGGAATCCTTGGTCGGAGTTGCTGTCCGGATTAAGGCTGCACCTAAATTCTGGGCTGTGTAATGTGGAGTGCGATTTGGTGGAATTTAATGTTGCGATCCAACTCGAGGCTTGGGTGAACTCTTTTGACATAATCATCATAGTGATATGATAAGTTGAGGTTATAAATCTGAATTCGTATAACAAGTTGTGGACAAGCTTAATTGAAGGAAAGAGCCAGATATAAATTGGTAGATATAAATTGGTAGATGTATAAATGATTTAACTATGGCCATGACGTATGATGAATGGATAGAAGGGAGTTAGTAATCCAATGCTTAGAGTGTCGTCTCCCTACGGGTAGTATTATGGAAGTAACAAGTGCGGTGTTTACCTTCACTAGTTGGAATGAGGTTGAGCTGAGTTAAGTTGGACGGTTGGGCTTGGTCCTCGGTGTTCACGTCCCGAGGCTCCTTCCGTATTTGATGGATGGTTGGGCTTTGTCCTCGGTGTTCACGTCCCGAGGCTCCTTCCATGCAATGATATTGTGGAATTGCATGTGGTGTGAGTCGACACGCGGTGTCGTAATCCCGGGTTAGGGATAGTGTGGCAAGTCTACGGGCTCGCCAATTGTCACACCGATGGGAGTTGATAGTTAGACCTTGGGCAGTTGGGCTTGGTCCTCGGTGTTCACGTCCCGAGGCTCCTTCCGTGCCAAGTGAACGGTTGGGCTTGGTCCTCGTGCTCATTTCCGGGGCTCCTTCTGTGTCATACCTTAGGCCAGTTCGGGGCTAGAATCTTGGTGCACCTTTACCCAAGAGAACCCGTTGAGCCGTAGTACGCATGTGAGCTCCGCTGTTGTGTCCTTAGCATTGAGGCGTACGGAGGCCTAGGCCAGGTAGTGTGGAGACTAGCCTAGTAGTGGAGATGCTCGCTCTACTATCACCGTTTGGCCACGACGGTTGACGCCTGAGAGGTTAGCTACCTGCTCGAATAGTGGGAACTATAAGTCTGTGTCGACATAGCGATTGCATGTGCTTGATCATGGGTGTGTCATTGCATTACATACATAGCATTACACTTCATTACATACACAAGACCCTCATCGTATAAGTTTGTATGGGCACTCCTATACGATGGGTTACTTACTGCTGAACGACCCTCAACTTATATGCTTGTATGGGCATCCATATAAGTTGAGTTACTTACTGTTATAACATTATACTCTCTTGCTGTTGTAGATGGTAGAATTGTAGATTAAGAGGTTGTTAATTTATACACTACTATATTGCTTCTTATGTCATGTATACTTACTTCACCAGCTTGTACTACTGTTTTATATACATTGTACCTGTTTCTTTCTCCGCCGGTGCCGAGGAGTCATCGGGGGAGCTGATGTGAAGCCACTAAGTCTTTATGACTAACGGTTGCTACGTCTTTCTTTTTAGGAGGAAACCCCGCAGGTGAAGCAGCAGGTCTTGCGGCTGGACAGCCAGGCCAGGACGACAGGGCCTGAGGGGACGGTACCGTCGCTACCGTCGGTTATAGATGTGAGTGAGAGAGATTTTGTTGTAGCCCTTCGGGGCAATTCTATTTACGTACTCTGATTATGTAGAAGCTTGTTTTGCTTCTCTTTTGCTGCACTTATTGACGTATGCTTAGTGTGGATTGACTTCTTTATATTATTATTATTGGGTTGGCATTTATATGTTGATATTGGTTGTGGCCGGCAAGATAGGCGTCTTGTGGTACAGGCTGGCCCGAGTGCTAGTGTTACTGCAAGGCGGCTGTTCTTGGCATAAGACCCCTCTCGTGCCTGTTGGTACCCTAGATGTGATTTGGCTTATGTAATCCCTTTCCAGCCCCTCTTGATCCATATAACTATATATGATCATGATTAGGTCTTGTTCAGTTTCCCTAGGACAGCTTATAACTGACCTAGAGCTTAGGCTAGTAGTTCTAGATGTATTTTTGGTTAAGGCTTTTTCCGTTCGACCATCGTCGAACGAGGCCTCGCGATCATCGATCATTGGTCGACGATAGCAGGGCTATTGAATCGTTGAAGTCAAGATAATTATCGTCGACCGATGGTCGACGATCTCAGAGCAAGTTTATTATGCTCTGAAGGTTGGTCGACGATCTGCCATCAGTAGTTCTACGATAGTGTTCTCGCTTCACGATTTCTGTCTCGACAGATTTTTTGCCTTAGTCGTCGACATCATGAGATGTTCGACGTTTTCTGCTTCGACAGATTCTTTGTTGGTCGACGATATCTTGAGCTGGTCGACGATTTCTGGTCGACGATTTCTGTTTCGACAGATTTCTGCTTTTAGTCGACGATCTGTTAGCTAGGTCGACGATCATCGAACCCCTGTTCGACGATTACTGTCTGCCTTTAACAATTTGCATTTATTTTATTCCTTGGTTTATTTCCAAGTGTTTTAGCGTGTGGTTAGAAAGATTTTCTGAAGATTGTTTTTGCTAATTTATGGCTTAAATTCAAATGAATTAATTACCAAATATGTTAAGCATAAATTACGGGATTTCGTATTTTGATAAAGCATTTTTGTCCTATTATACAAAATATATTGCCAGGCTATATTCTAGCCGTTGGCGGTGTATGCTATTTCCAAGAATGATAAGTCTTTATGCTGAGATATTTCCCTATTCATTTATTTCCTTATTGGGACTGACAGAGAGTTAATAGGTCATTCTATTCCTATTGCTATATTCTATTTTTGAGATAACCTGTCGCAGGGCTCGAGAATTCAAATCAATAGAGCCGTTCCAAAGGAAAAATGAAAAGATATATTTAAAAGAGATTTTTTATCTCAGCAGCAATAAGCAAGTTACAAACGGAGAGTTTCTTCTAAGAAGGATTAATTGGCTCAAGCATCATCAGAGCAACTCTTCACCATCTCACAAAAAAAGAAGAGAAGAAAAGTTTTCCTGAAGCAAAAGTCCAAAGCAATTTCTTTCATTCTCAAGTCTCCTGAGCATCTGCTTAGAGTTTTCAAGACTTCAGAAAGAGCTCCAGATCTGCTTCACGTGTTCCAGAATCTGAAGACCTGATAAAAATCAGTCTACAGATCTCTGAGGATTTAGTTTCAGTATATCTGAAACTCCTTCATCCTGAAGCAAAGGCTTTCCCTGGACTTCCACTGAGCCAGGGGGAGACTTTGATTCTTTAGAGAATCCACAAGTCTTCTCTAATCTGTATTAACAACAGAGAAGACAATCTAACCCTCTCAACCCCTTTGTAAAAGTGTTTTCACACCTCTTCAAAAGTGAACATTGGTGACAGGGCACCTTATCAACAACCTGTGGTTGAGCATCCTTCTCAAAAGCTCAAAGGGTCTGTTTGATCTACCTGAATCAGATCATTGGTGGCAGGGCACCTTAGCAAAAACCTGTAGTGGATTCCTACCAGGGTGGTAGAAGAGTGGAGTACCTATTAAGAGGGAACCACTATATATCCTGTGTCTCTCTGGCTGTTTTTGTTTAATTGTTTATTCTGTGGCTGTGATAGAACTACCTAGGATTGCTAGTTGCTGTGATAGGTTTATAGTTAAACTGAAATTTCAGTTAACTCTCTCACTTGTGCACTTCACTGTGTTAGGCTCTTAGGGTTCAAGTATCAGATTATTTATTCCGCAAATAAACTCCAAGGGAGCTGACTAGTTGTTCATAAAATTTGAATACTCTATTCACCCCCCCCCCTCTATAGTAGTTTACAACTTATCCCCTCACTTTCAGTGCCGTGTTTTGTATTCCGAGAGGGGGTCTTACAAATGGTATCAGCTTGCTACGATACTCCAAGTAGACAGTCACTTAACAATGGTGCCACCCCCGTTTGATTAGTAAGTTTTAAGACAAACTGACTTAGCGGAAGCAGTGGTGTGCCCATATGTAATTCACACTAAGTTTGTCCATCTTTGACCTTAGATTAGCCAACCTAACCTTAGGTTTGTACCCCATGTGTAGATCCTAGTACATGCTGAGCCAGGGAGGGGCACCCCCGCCCCGTCCGTACCTACACAATTCCAACAATCAGAGCTGGGGCAGACGCTCACAGCTATTTTGGACGCCTTTAGGTCCCAATCTCAGCAGGCACCTATACAACAACAAGGTCCGGGATCTAGTTGGTTAAGAATTTTCCGAGCTCTCTCCCCTCCCGCTTATATTGGGACAGAGTCGGCGATGCGTATGGAAGAGTGGCTCGACACTGTACAAGAGTTGTTGGCAGGAATAAGATGCCCAAATAACATGGCGGTGACCCTTGTGGTGACACTCTTAGAGCTGCACGCCAAAAGGTGATGGAAGTCCCTCATGGGCTCCACTTTTCATGGAAGAGTATACACGGACATTAGTTGGAGCGAATTCTCTGAAGCCTTCTTAGAGCATTTCATCCCCTCGGTCACTCGGGATGATCTTGAAGAGAGATTTTTTCAACTAAAGCAAGGGGTCCAAGTCGGTGACAGAGTATTAATGGGAGTTTCAGCACTTGGCTAGATTCGCTAACTCCTATGAGTTAGATGATATAGGGTACGCCAAACGATTCTACAAAGGCTTGAGAGATCCCCTAAGGCAAGCCCTTTTGTTTATAGCGACTCTAGTCTGGCGGAGATTATCGATATGGCAAAGAGATTGGAAGCGGACCACTTGGGAAGTAGTAAGAGGCCAGCGGAGGGCGTGATGGAAGCCGACCCCAACAATAGAAGGAGATTTGATAATAGAAGAGGAAGAGGGTATCGGAGAGGTGGCGGGCGTTTCCCCCAGAATTTTAGAGAGGAGCGCCCGGTTCCGCAACCGCCAGCATTACCTCTACCTCAACAATTTCAGCAACACGGCAGAAGGCAGGAACGGGTGTGCTTTGAATGCAACCAACCGGGTCACATTCGACGCTACTGTCCGCAACTATTTGGAGATGCGCCTTTTGCTTTCCCTCCAGCAGCCCCTCGGGAGCGAGGGTATGTGCGTGGTCGAGGACATGGACCACGAGGAAGAAACCCTAGAACCGCTCGGGATCAGATGTATGCCTTGGATATGACTCAAGAGCGGAATCCTCAGGAGATGATTGCCGGTACGACTTTAATTAGCCATTTTTCTTCCATTAATATCCTCTAGTGGCTTAAGATATACTAGACGCCTAGCTTGAGTATTATTAATGACACTTAGGCACCGTGATGGTCGGCGGGAAACCGGCTTATACGTTAATTGACACCGGTGTCTCACATTCTTTCGTGTTTGAAGACTTCATCAAGGATATACACAGAGTGCAATATTTCACTGGTATTGCTCGAAGAGTACGCCTCCCAGACGGATCTGAGATGACGGCAATCGCGAAGTGTGAGTTGGAGATAACCATTGGGGGAAAGACCTTTGATACCCCCGCCACAATTTTGAGAATACTAGAATTCGACCTCATTCTGGGCATGGCGTGGCTGGATTGGCACAATGCAAGAATCAACTGTGCGGAGAAGCAAATCTATTTGAGACATGGAGACACTTATATAATCTTCCAAGGTATAAATTTCGCACCACGATTATTGTTATCCACAATCCAGACCTTGAAAGCTCATATGAGAGGGGATGAAGTCAACATGATATGTTTCGAACTAAAGGAGGTGAGGGTAGATTGAAGGATGTGCGGGTAGCACGGGATTTCCCTGAGGTATTTCCTGAGAAATTACCAGGGTTACCCCCGCATAGAGAAGTGGATTTTCAGATTAAGCTTGTATCAGGAGCTATGCCTGTTTCCAGGACCCCTTATCGAATGGCCCCAAAAGAACTCGCAGAGTTTAGAGTTCAACTGCAGGAGTTTGTAGAATCAGGGTTTGTTCGCCCCATTTCATCACCTTGGGGTGTCCCTATTCTATTTGTTAAGAAGAAAGATGGAACCCTGCGTTTGTGTATAGACTATCGGGAGCTCAACAAACTGACGGTACGGAACACCTATCTGTTACCTCGGATCGATGAGTTGTTCGATCAACTGGTGGGAGTGCATTGGTTCTCCAAGCTGGATTTGCGCTCCGGGTATTATCAATTGAGAATATAAGAGGATAATATCCAGAAAACGGCTTTCAGCTCAAGGTACGGCTTATATGAGTTTACGGTGATGCCATTTGGGCTAACAAATGCCCCATCAGCCTTCATGAGCTTGATGAATAAAGTGTTTGAGGCCTATCTAGATGTCTTTGTCATTGTGTTTATTGACGACATCTTAGTATACTCGAAGATGGAGGAAGAACATGCCGAGCATCTGGCCTTAGTTCTGAAAAAGTTAAAAGAGCAAGCCATGTTTGCCAAGTTTAGTAAGTGTGAATTCTGGCTTAGGGAAGTGGCTTTCTTGGGTCATGTAATCAGTGGGGCTGGACTAGCTGTTGATCCAGCCAAGGTGCGTGTTGTGAAGGAGTGGTTGCCCTTGAAGTCGGCAGCCGATGTGAGGAGTTTTCTTGGACTTGTCAGATACTACCGCAAGTTCGTAAAAGGATTCTCCAAGATTGCCCTTCCGTTGACTTCTTTGACAAAGAAAGGTGTGTCATTTGAGTGGACACCCCAATGTGAAGCGGCATTCCATGAATTGAAGGATAGACTCACCTCCGCCCCCATTCTTGTTCTGCCGTCTGGAAAGGAAGGATTTCAAGTGTACACGGACGCGTCTTATCAGGGGGTGGGAGCAGTGTTGATGCAGCATGGCCACGTGATTGCTTATTCTTCAAGACAATTGAAGAAGCATTAAATCAATTACCCGGTGCATGATTTGGAGCTAGGAGCAGTGGTGTTCGCCTTGAAGGTATGGAGGCATTATCTATACGGCGTCCACTGCGAAATCTTCTCGGATCATAAAAACTTGAAGTACGTTTATACCCAGAAGGAGTTGAACCTAAGACAACGGCGGTGGTTAGAATTTCTATGCGATTATGAGTTCACCTTGAACTACTACCCCAGAAAAGCAAACTCTGTAGCCGATGCGTTGAGCAGGAAAGTACCCGGCTCGAGCCCAGAGTCTCGGTTGATGAGCATGGAGTTGGCGCGGATGATTGAGGAGATGGATATTACATTGATATTTAAGGCTCCTTCGGCAGAATATTCGGAGTACTTGTCCAGCATGAGCATGGTTTGTGATATCCGGGACCGAATCCGAGTGGAGCAAGGATTGGATGCGGCTCTGGCCCCAGCACTCAAATTGATCGAGGACGGGGCTACCAACGAGTACAAACTAAAGGACGGCCTCGTTTACTTTTGTGGCCTGCTCTACATTCCCAAGGGCGGTAAAATCCGGGAGGATATCTTGAGAGAGGCACATTGCTCTCAATATTAAGTGCACCCGGGAATTTCCAAGATGTACGCCGGCTTACGGAATACGATGTGTTGGCCAGGAATGAAGAAGGATGTCTGATACTTTGTAACGCATATTGAAGCCTGCCAAAGAGTGAAGGCAGAGTGCAGGAGTCCCGGTGGCCTGTTGAAGTCGTTGCCAACCCCCGAGTGGAAGTTCGAGGATATTTCCATGGACTTCGTACATGGGCTACCTTGCTACCGCTCAGGAAATGATTCAGTATGGGTGATCTTTGATCACCTGACGAAAGTTGCCCGGTTCATTCCTATAAAGAAGGAGGCTCATGTGGATGTCTTAGTACGCCTTTTTGTGGAGCAGTTTGTACAGTATCACGACGTACCTAAGACGATAGTTTCGGACCGTGATGGTCGCTTTACCTCCAAGGAGTGGAAGGCGGTTGTTGGGTACATTGTAAAATGTGTACCTGATTTGGAGAAGCCTAACTTAAAATAATGGTATACATCAAGGTGTATTTGATGTTGTTTTAAGTTAATATGTGCAGGATCAGAATGTGCAACATGGCATGTAAATTTCTCTAAGTCCATGTGTCGACACCAGAAGATGATGTGTCGACACTTCAGAAAGATTGTGTCGACACTTGAAGGAGGCTGTGTCGACACAGAGAAAAAGATTCGACATCAACTGTGTCAACACCGAGAGGCTGTGTCGACATACAGAGGCAGAAGTCGACAACAGCTAAGTCGACACCTTGAGACAGAGTCGACACAAATAAAGTTCAGAATGTACATCAATTGTGTCGACACACAGGACTTGTGTCGACACATAGCAGAATCAACAACAAGTTGGTGGTTGAAGTAATTGTGTCGACATACAACTATCTGTGTCGACACATTCTCAAGAAGTTGTGTCAAGAAGCTGTGTCGACATTGAGGCAATCATGTCGACATCTCAAAGGACTGTGTCAACACTTAATCAAATTGTGTCGACACATTTTAACAATTGTCTCGACACACTTTGACAGATTGTCTCGACACTTTCTGACAGAAGCAAAGACTCCTTGGCAGTATGAAGACATGACAGATGTGGGTCTCTACAGGTTAACTGAAGTGATTGACACAGACAGAATTCTGTTAGGAACCGGACCAGCCGGTTACCAGGAGTGAAGGCTATAAATAGTCGAATGGTGTCAGTTGAAAGCATGTAACAAACAAACAAAAAAAACAACACAGAGTGATTATAGAGATTACAAACAGAAGATCTTTGAAGATCTAAGAAGACATTCTGATTGAACTATCAGAATTTGTCAAAGTAGAATTCATTTAAGAATTCTGAAGTATCTTCAAGGGATTTGGATAGAGAGAGATCCCATCTTAAGAAGGCAAGAAGAAAGCTGTCTAAGATTTCTAAAGAAACAGGTTCTGAACTTAACTGTCAAGAAGATTCAGATCCAATTCTGAAATCTAAGGTGGAAGCAGCTGATCAGTATATTCCAAAGGAGATCAACTCAACTAATTTCAGATTCAAGAAGCTTTGAATAAAGCTAAGGTCTAATTGATTTCATTCATCAAATTTATCAAGAAGCTAATCAAGAACTGTCTTGTTCCTCCTCTCTCATCAGAAGCAAGATACAATTATATTTTCAAATATTGTAGGATCTATTAGTAGATCTGAGTTGTAAGCCTAATTTATAAAGGCTGAGTGTAGGAGAGACATTCTCTGAGTTGTAGGTCTTGAAGAAAGACTGAGGTAGGGCTGAATTGCCTGAGCTGTAGGAGTGTCGACTCACTCTGAGTTGTAGGAATCCTTTTGGATTCTGAGCTGTAGGATCTGAGGATCTGAGTTATAGAAAGGAGTTTGGCTGAATCTAGCATACTGCTAGATAGGCGAAGGGGGAAAGTGGATGTACCCAGACCCTGGGGAACCACTATAAATTCTGGGTGCAATCTGTGATGTTTAACTCTAGATTGTGTGATTGTGTTTACTAGAGTAGTTGATGAAATTATTCAAAATAGTTTATAATTTGTGAGTCATTCTGCCTTAAGTTTGAAAAGAAAATAAGAATATATTCACCCCCCCCCCCTCTAGGTGTCTAGGTAATCTTGAAAGTAAAACTATCAAACTCCCAAAGATTTTTCATAAATGACTAAGGAAGAGATCATCCGTGCAACTATGGATAAAAGAGCCCAGAATATCATAGTAAGTGCGATAGATGATTCAACCTTTCAAAATTTGATTCACTACAAGACCTCCAAGGAAATGTGGGACACCTTGATAGTCTACATGGAGGATTCTGAAGAAGTCAGACAAGATAGAAAATATATGCTGAACTAGGAATATGAGAGTTTTAGAAGAGGAAAGTCACATGGTATAACTAAGTGTTATAAAAAGTTCTATAGTATAGTAAATGAGCTGATGTCCTATGGAAGGATCTTCAGTATATATGAACTGAATGATAAATTCCTAAGATCCCTGACAAAGGATTGGGACACTAAGATTTGTGCCATTAGGGAAGTGGCCAAACTTGCAGATATCTCTCCTCCAACTTTGTTTGGAAAATTGCTATCATATGAGATGCAGCTGATGGCGAGGAAAGAGGAAGAGAAAGGTGAAAAAGGGGAGTATAGAGAAAAGTCTGTAGCCTTTAAGGTGGAAGCCACTAGGAAGAATAGGAGGATGTCTCCATCACCTCCTGAGATTGTTGCTTAAATTACTTCAGATAACTCAGACAACCAAAGTTCAGACAGCAGTGACTCAGATAAAGACTTTGCTGCCTTCACAAAGAAGTTTCAGAGATTCCTGAAGAAGAAGTAGTGGAAGTCAAGGACCTCCACATCTCAGCCTGTTGATGACTATTATCAAAAGAGGAAGTCATCAAGGAAGGACAGGAGCAGGTCTAAGCCTAGCAAATCTACAACATCAAAGATAGTTTACTACTGCTATAATAAGCTTGTACATGTTGTGTCTGAGTGTCAAGACAAAAGAAAGGAGTCTGCTGATAAAAGAAAGACTCAACACAAGAGCAAGAAGGAGAAATCCTTTGTTGTTAAGAAGGAGAAGAGCTTGACAGACCAATCATCTTTAGAGTCTGAATCTGAAGCTGAGGCATACATTGGTCTATATGCAGCAGATGAAGAAGATGAGTTTATGCAATTGCTGAACTCTATCTATGAACAAGAAGACCATTAGTGCATGGGACTGATAGCTATATCAGAAGAAGACAAGTGCCAGGATCAGCCTGGTCCTAGTAAGGTACAATGTTTTTCTAATAATTCAGATTGTAGTACTCGCACAGAGTCAGCTACATCTGCATCAAGTGATGTGGATGGGTCTGAGTCTGAAGGTGATATTCATCAGCTGATAGATGAATATGGGGACTTGTTGCAGACACTAAAGAAAAGCAAAAACCTGGACAAAACTCAGGCTAAGGAAATTGCAGATCTTAAGATGGTTGCATCTATAACACCCCTATCCGTCGCATAGCATATAGCAATAGGTCCGGCCGGGGCCCGACGCCATATACTACGGACAGACCGGTTGGTTACGCATTGAAACCATTCAACCAATCATGTCGTCCTACACAACACCTAGCGGAAGCAATTTATTAGGTTGCAAAAGAAATAAGAACCCAGCCACAACAGCATGAATGTCCACTACAAACTCAGGAATGTATACATACACCAAAAGAGAAATGGCCTTAAGGCCTTACACTGTTCACTTAACAAAAGAAGTGTTTTCATACTTCGGCTCGCAGGCCGATCACACGTGAATACAATAAAAACACTCAAAATTTGGCCTTCGAGGGCCGGCGCAGCAACTTGGGCTTTAGCCTGCTATTTTCCGCTCGGCTCCGCAGCACCTGCAAGCAATAAACCACCGCCCGGTGGCAAACAATAGCAACGGTCAGCAATGCTGACCAAATTATAACGATCCCGCCCCCACATTCGGGGCGGCGATGCTCTTTCCCTGCACTTTATTAGCATAGACACTTATATAAAGTATTTTCACTTCACCACAGGCGTAGGCTCGCACGGCCACACACCCCGTGCACTCAGGGCACATTCTCGGCGAACTGGCCAACGTCACGTCAATTCAAGCCATAGACGTTCCCAATCCACCACCGCCTCTTGGACGGTCATCTATATGAGCATTTTGTCTTATTGGCCTTGGTCACGGCAATTTAAGTCATAGACCGCCGAAGACCCTCATCCATGCCAACGGTCCTACCGAACGACATAGACCGGGTACGGTTCCGCCTAACCCGTGCTCATACCGCAACGACAATTTAAGCCATATGCGCAGGCCAAGACTCACCGAGTCCCGTTTCCACCACAATAATCACATAACCCGGTTATGTTCACGTTGGCTCCCCGACCATCGTGTTGGCAAAACCCGCTTTTGCCCAGTTTTCCGGGTGCACCTTGGAGTTAATCTCCAAGGCTCCCTGATGCAATCTACCACGTAGAAAACCCGAAAACACCCAAACATCCGGATTCTTGCCCGATTCAAATGCAATGCAACATCACCAATCCGGCTCTACTTGTCCGGATAGGCTTCACACACAATGCCTATGTCCGTTTTCGCATACGGACTCTACACAAGGGGGACTTTACATATCTACCCTAAGGAACGCTCCAACTCTCCGCTCACTCGCGAGAGAGGGCTTCCTATGCAAAGGGAAAAAGGGCTTCACATGCCCAAGGATGAGAAATTGTTACCCTTGCGTTCTTCCGCGGCGCCATCGAAAACTATGCGGTTGGAAAGCACCGCAATCTCCTTGCCTCCGCGGATCCGGACTCGGATCGAGAATCGGAGCTCCGAAGCTCCACTGGCGGCCGGAGTTGACCACCTTCTTCCTCCTCCAAGCTCTCCCTTCTCTCTAGATTTTAGAGAGAGTACCCAAGTGAAATAAGGGTTTCAAAACCCTAATCCCGGCTAAAACCACCCAGGAGAAGCCCCCCACCGTCGGATCCAAAGCCAAGGAAACGAACGGTCGGGATTAGATCTGAAATCACAAAAACTGGGCCGAACACGGGTTCACACACGGCCGTGTGCCTGGTCGTGTAGCTCATTTGCCGTCCCGACCAAAATTGAAAACCAGCAACACGGCATGTGACACGGCCTCCGACACGCCCGTGTCACCTGTGACACGCCCTTGTCGGGACCCGTGTTACTCCCCCCGTGTGCAATCGACCAACAATTCGCAGTCAGAAAGGTATACAGCTTGGTGACACGGCATCAGACACGCCCGTGTCAAACTAGACTCGCCCGTGTTTATGCCCGTGTCACTGCCCGTGTACCCCACCGTACAGCCCAGGAGTGACACGGCCTGGGACACGCCCGTGTCCTAGGTCGTGTTCCTCCACACGACCATCGTCGACCTGAACTGTTCGACTACATGGCCAGCTCGATGACCCGAGCTCGACACGCCCGACACGGCCTCCGACACGCCCGTGTCGGGGCCCGTGTCACCTGCACCAAAACTTTGTCTTGGCCAAAACTGATCCCCGTCGCTCCTACAGCATTTTGGGGTGTTACAATTCTACCCTCCTTAAAGAATTTCGCCCACGAAATTAATAAAGGAAAAACAGGACTTAACGTAAATCAGTACCTGAGCGGAACAATTCCGGGTACTCCTCCAGCATAGTCTGCTCCCGTTCCCAAGAGAGCTCCTCTAGCCCGCAATTATCCCACCGGACCTTAACCATCCGGATCTCCTTGTTACGGAGTCTCTTGACCTCAACATCTTCAATACGAATGGGCCTGACCCTAGTCGTCAACCCTTCGTCCACCGGCACTTGATCAGCCGCGATCACCTGCGAAGGCTCTTGCACTGCCTTCCGCAATACAGAGATATGGAACACATCGTGTAGTCCACTCAACTCCACTGATAGCTTCAAACGGTAAGCAGCTTCGCTGACTCGCTCCAGAACCTCAAAAGGTCAAAGGTATCTTGGGCTCAGCTTCTTCAAGCGTCTCACCCGTGAAACCCCCTTGAACGGCTTCACTTTCAAGTATACCCAATCGCCTACCGCGAACTCCACGTTCCGGTGCTTGGCATTGTAATACTTCGCCTGCCTGTCCTGAGCGATCAACAAGTGCTCCCGAATGATCCACACCAACGAGGTAGCACTCTCCACCTCCTGCTTCTTGTACAACCTTGCCTCGCCCGTTTCAAGCCACGATAACGGCGTGCGACACTTCCTACCATACAGGGCCTCGAAGGGTGCCATTTGTATACTCTCTTGGTAGCTGTTGTTGTACGCGAACTCCACCAAATATAGGTGGTCCTCCTAATGCTTCCCGAAGTCTAGAACACACATGCGGAGCATGTCCTCCATCGTTCTATTGACCCTCTCGGTCTGCCCATCCGTCTGCGGAAGGAAAGCTGTGCTGAACTTTAACTTTGTTCCCAGCATCTGTTGCACCAACCTCCAATCATTTGACGTGAACCGCCCATCGCGATCACTCACAATGCTACGGGGCACACCATGCAGCCTAACAATATTGTCAACATACAACTTTGCCAATTTCTCCACTGGATCATCCTTCCTATGCGGAATGAAGTATGACACTTTTGTTAGCCGGTCTACGATCACCCAGATGGCGTCGTTCCCTTTCTGCGACCTTGGAAACACGTGCACAAAGTCCATAGATATGTCGTCAAACTTCCACTTCGGTATAGGCAAGGACTTCAGAAATCCTCCCGGCTTTTGGCACTCCGCCTTCACCAAGGCGCACGTTTGGCACTTAGCCACAAACAACGCCACATATTTCTTAAGCCCCGGCCACCAAAACAGCTTCTTGAGATCACGATACATCTTCGTGCTCCCTGGATGGATTGAGTACTTGGTATGATGAGCCTCGTACATCAACTCCGCCCGGAGGTTACCCCCACTCGGGACGCACAACCGATGATCCTTCCTTAATAGACCATCTTTCACTGAGAACTGGGAATTTGACCCATCCAGAGCGGCCTCCATAAACTCCTTCATGGAGTCATCTAACTCCAATGCCTGCCGAACCCGGTCAGCCAGGTCACACTGCACCTCTGTCCAGTTTAACATTGCTTTGGCGCTCGTCTGCTTTTCAACGCAACAGATCTCAAGCTCCTCCAACTCCCGTACTAGCCGCTCATCATGCACCGACAACCAGTTGGCTTGGGCGGGAGCCCTGCGGCTCAGCGCATCCGCAACTGCGTTGCCCTTCCCGGGTACTTAATGTATTTTGAAGGTGTAGTCCCCTAGGAACTCCATCCACCTCCTCTGCCTCATATTAAGGTCCTTTTGATCCAACAAGTATTTTAGGATCTTGTGATCGGTGTATATATCGACCCTTACGCCGTAAAGGTAGTGTCTCCACAACTTGAGTGCAAATATCATGGCCGCCAACTCCAAGTCGTGCACCGGATAATTTCTTTCATGCACCTTCAACTGACGCGATCCATACGCTATCACGCTCCCATGCTGCAACAACACGCAGCCCAAGCCACTACCCGAAGCGTCGCTATACACCTCGAAGCCCTCGGTCCCACTCGGCGAACTAAGCACTGGCGTCGTGGTCAACCACCTCTTCAGCTCCTCAAAAGCTTGCACGCACTCTTACGTCCACAAGAATTTCTGATCCTTCCTTGTTAACTTCGTGAGAGGTAATGCTATCCGCGAGAAGTTCTCTACGAAGCGCCTGTAATATCCGGCAAGCCCGAGAAAACTACGGACTTCCGCGACAGAAGACAACGCGGGCCACTACCGTATCGCAACGATCTTCGCCGGATCCACCGCTACACCTTCCCCACTAACTATGTGACCAAGGAACGCTACTGAGGGTAGCCAGAACTCGCACTTGGAGAATTTCGCATAAAGCTCATTCCTCCTCAAAGTCTCCAACACCAGATGCAAGTGCTTGAAGTGATCTTCTTCGCACTGCGAGTACACCAATATATCGTCAATAAAGACGATCACAAAGCGATCCAGGAAATCTCAGAACGTCCTGTTCATCAAGTCCATAAACACTGATGGCGCATTCTTCAGTCCAAACGGCATGACCGTGAACTCGAAATGCCCATACCTTGTGTTGAACGCCGTCTTCGGGATATCACATTCCCTTATCCTCAACTGATAGTACCCCGACTTCAAGTCCAACTTAGAATATACCGACGATCCGACTAACTGATCAAAGAAATCATCAATCCTCGGGATCGGGTACTTGTTCTTTTCCGTCAGCTTGTTCAACTCTCTGTAGTCGATACACAACCACATACTACCATCCTTCTTCTTAACGAAGAGGACCGGTGCGCTCCAAGGCGACGAGCTTGGATGCACATACCCTTGCTCCATCAGCTCCTCTAGCTGAACTTTCAACTCTCCCATCTCCTTAGGCACCAACCTATACGGAGCACGTGATACCGGTTTGGCCACCGGCACAAGCTCGATGGTGAAATCAATCTCCCGCTGCGGTGGGGCCCCGGGAAGACTATCCGGGAACACATCGGGGTATTCGCAAACCACGGGAATGCTATCCAACGTGGACTTTGTCTCCACCGCCCCCACTATTGCGAAGAACAGCTCTGCTCCAGCACGAACTGCCTTTACCACCTGAAGAGCAGACACCAGCGTCTTGCTCAACCCCTTGAGTCCCTCGAATGTTGTCCCCCGCCCAACACCCAGCTTGACCTCCTTCCGGTCACAGTCAATCCAAGCTTTCTGCTCCGAAAGCCAATCCATCCCAAATATCACGTCGAACTCTACTAGCGGCAGCAATGACGCTAGCAAGTCGAACTCTTGGCTCCTAATGTGAACCTTTACGGCGCACACTCTGTCCGCACGCATCGAGCACCCATTCGGTAGCAGCACATCCAACTTGTCCTTCGCCATCGAAGAAGGGACTCCGATGCGCGATATAAAATTTTTGGACAAGAAGGAGTGTGAAGCTCCCGTGTCGAACAGTGCCCGTGCCGGACTATCACTAATCACAACAAAGCCTATACAAACAATATTAGGCTAACAAGCAATAGATAACGGTATTAAAGCTAACTTGCTATAAATTAACTCATACCTGTCACCACATCTGCTTGCTTGATGGCCTCCTGCTGGCCCAAGTTATAGACTCTAGGCTGAGTCGGAGCATAGTGGGATGCGGTCGACTCCACCGCTTTGCCCTTCTCCTCGTAGGTGGCTCCTTGTTTCCTTTCGGACTTTGAGCGTCCACTCCAGCAATCATGGGCAAAGTGCCCCGTCTTTCTACACGTGAAACAAGCGCCCGGGGTTCGATTGGTAGTTGCCCCCGAGGCACCTGAAGAAGCTGGACCCGACGTCTTAGCTTTCTTATAGAATCTGCGGTAGCCCGACTTCAACGTAGTCGGTGCCTTGAACTCCGCTTTCTTACTACCGGATTCCTTCTTCGCTTGGACATTGTTCATGTCCTTCTCCAAGGACCGGGCCGAACTGACCAGGGTCATGAAACCCTGCGCCTTGGGCCCCGACAATAGCAACCTTAAATCGTCTCTTAGCCCTTCATAGAAGCGGCTCGTCTTGTGCTCCTCGTCTGCGAAGGTAGCGCCGGCATATCTCCCCAACCGAGTAAACTCGTGGAGGTACTCGTCTACAGTGCTATCTCCTTGCACCAACTTTTGAAATTCGCTTTCTAGCGCAATTCTCTGCGCCGAGGGGAGGTATCGAGCCATGAATAGTCTCGCAAACTCCTCCATCGAAACTTCGGCCAACGGCCTTTCCCGCAACTGATGTAGATCTAGGCCTTCCCACCATAACCTTGCGTCCCCATCCAACAGGAACGTCGCTATTGTGGTCTTCTGCCACTCTTCCGTTTCAGTCACTGTCATCATCCTATTGACTCTTGAGAGCCAATCTTCAGCCTGGGTCGGGGTTCCCGTTCCCGAGAACACCGGTGGGTGGAAGCCCATCACATGCTTCAACTGTCTTTCAGTTGCTCTCCTAGGCAACTCCGGCTCCACCGCTACCTGCTCAACCCTTCTAGGCTCTGCCACTTGGAGCGGCACTTGCTCCCCCGCAGGGTCAGGCTGTTGCACCTGTCTTGCAGGTTGCGCATTAATCATAGCAAAGACAGCTTCTGCCACCAATCTAATGGTCTCGGCAGACGGAGGTGTTGCAGGCGCTTCACTTGGCGCACTGCTTGCCTCAGAACCTGGCCGTTCTGACGGCCCAACACCACTCCTGGTCACCTATAATCGTGCAAAACACTGATAAGCGACCAAAAATTACTGCAAACAGCAATTATAGGAACGCGCAGGTTCCTCAAACATGTGTATTTTCATTCCTAAGTGGACATTCATGGGTTCTTTTCATGTTATAACGATGACGCACACATGTGCTCACCACCCCTTAAAGTGAATTCGTCCACGAATTCATTTAAGTTTGACCGAAACCAGTAGTCTGATACCAATTTGTAATACCCCTATCCGTCGCATAGCATATAGCAGTAGGTCCGGCCGGGGCCCGACGCCATATACTACGGACAGACCGGTTGGTTACGCGTTGAAACCATTCAACCAATCATGTCGTCCTACACAACACCTAGCGGAAGCAATTTATTAGGTTGCAAAAGAAATAAGAACCCAGCCACAACAGCATGAATGTCCACTACAAACTCAGGAATGTATACATACACCAAAAGAGAAATGGCCTTAAGGCCTTACACTGTTCACTTAACAAAAGAAGTGTTTTCATACTTCGGCTCGCAGGCCGGTCACACGTGAATACAATAAAAACACTCAAAATTTGGCCTTCGAGGGCCGGCGCAGCAACTTGGGCTTTAGCCCGCTATTTTCCGCTCGGCTCCGCAGCACCTGCAAGCAATAAACCACCGCCCGGTGGCAAACAATAGCAACGGTCATCAATGCTGACCAAATTATAACGATTCCTCCCCCACATTCGGGGCGGCGATGCTCTTTCCCTGCACTTTATTAGCATAGACACTTATATAAAGTATTTGCACTTCACCACAGGCGTAGGCTCGCACGGCCACACACCCCGTGCACTCAGGGCACATTCTCGGCGAACCGGCCAACGTCACGTCAATTCAAGCCATAGACGTTCCCAATCCACCACCGCCTCTTGGACGGTCATCCATATGAGCATTTTGTCTTATTGGCCTTGGTCACGGCAATTTAAGCCATAGACCGCCGAAGACCCTCATCCATGCCAACGGTCCTACCGAATGACATAGACCGGGTACGGTTCCGCCTGACCCGTGCTCATACCGCAATGACAATTTAAGCCATATGTGCAGGCCAAGACTCACCGAGTCCCGTTTCCACCACAATAATCACATAACTCGGTTATGTTCACGTTGGCCCCCCGGCCATCATGTTGGCAAAACCCACTTTTGCCCAGTTTTCCGGGTGCACCTTGGAGTTAATCTCCAAGGCTCCCTGATGCAATCTACCACGTAGAAAACCCGAAAACACCCAAACATCCGGATTCTTGCCCGATTCAAATGCAATGCAACATCACCGATCCGGCTCTACTTGTCCGGATAGGCTTCACACACAATGCCTATGTCCGTTTTTGCATACAGACTCTACACAAGGGGGACTTTACATATCTACCCTAAGGAACGCTCCAACTCTTCGCTCACTCACGAGAGAGGGCTTCCTATGCAAAGGGAAAAAGGGCTTCACATGCCCAAGGATGAGAAATCGTTACCCTTGCGTTCTTCCGCGGCGCCATCGAAAACTATGCGGTTGGAAAGCACCGCAATCTCCTTGCCTCCGCGGATCCGGACTCGGATCGAGAATCGGAGCTCCGAAGCTCCACCGGCGGCCGGAGTTTACCACCTTCTTCCTCCTCCAAGCTCTCCCTTCTCTCTAGATTTTAGAGAGAGAGTACCCAAGTGAAATAAGGGTTTCAAAACCCTAATCCCGGCTAAAACCACCCAGGAGCAGCCCCCCACCGTCGGATCCAAAGCCAAGGAAACGAACGGCCGGGATTAGATCTGAAATCACAAAAACTGGGCCGAACACGGGTTCACACACGGCCGTGTGCCTGGCCATGTAGCTCATTCGCCGTCCCGACCAAAATTGAAAACCAGCAACACGGCATGTGACACGGCCTCTGACACGCCCGTGTCACCTGTGACACGCCCGTGTCGGTACCCGTGTCACTCCCCCCGTGTGCAATCGACCAACAATTCGCAGTCAGAGAGGTACACGGCTTGGTGACACGGCATCAGACACGCCCGTGTCAAACTAGACACGCCCGTGTTCGTGCCCGTGTCACTGCCCGTGTACCCCACCGTATAGCCTAGGAGTGACACGGCCTGTGACACGCCCGTGTCCTAGGCCATGTTCCTCCACACGACCATCGTCGACCTGAACTGGTCGACTACACGGCCAGCTCAACGACCCGAGCTCGACACACCCGACACGGCCTCCGACACGCCCGTGTCGGGGCCCGTGTCACCTGCACCAAAACTTTGTCTTGGCCAAAAGTGATCCCCGTCGCTCCTATAGCATTTTGGGGTGTTACAATTCTACCCTCCTTAAAGAATTTCGCCCACGAAATTAATAAAGAAAAAACAGGAATTAACGTAAATCAGTACCTGAGCGGAACAATTCCGGGTACTCCTCCAGCATAGTCTGCTCCCGTTCCCAAGAGAGCTCCTCTAGCCCACAATTATCCCACCGGACCTTAACCATCCGGATCTCCTTGTTACGGAGTCTCTTGACCTCAACATCTTCAATACGAATGGGCCTGACCCTAGTCGTCAACCCTTCGTCCACCAGCACTTGATCAGTCGTGATCACCTGCGAAGGCTCTTGCACCGCCTTCCGCAATACAGAGATGTGGAACACATCGTGTAGTCCACTCAACTCCACCGATAGCTTCAAACGGTAAGCAGCTTCGCCGACTCGCTCCAGAACCTCAAAAGGTCCAAGGTATCTTGGGCTCAGCTTCTTCAAGCGTCTCACCCGCGAAACCCCCTTGAACGGATTCACTTTCAAGTATACCCAATCGCCTACCGCGAACTCCACGTTCCGGTGCTTGGCATTGTAATACTTCGCCTGCCTGTCCTGAGCGATCAACAAGCGCTCCCGAATGATCCACACCAATGAGGTAGCACTCTCCACCTCCTGCTTCTTGTACAACCTTGCCTCGCCCGTTTCAAGCCACGATAACGGCGTGCGACACTTCCTACCATACAGGGCCTCGAAGGGTGCCATTTGTATACTCTCTTGGTAGCTGTTGTTGTACGCGAACTCCACCAAATATAGGTGGTCCTCCCAATGCTTCCCGAAGTCTAGAACACACATGCGGAGCATGTCCTCCATCGTTCTATTGACCCTCTCGGTCTGCCCATCCGTCTGCGGATGGAAAGCTGTGCTGAACTTTAACTTTGTTCCCAGCATCTGCTGCACCAACCTCCAATCATTTGACGTGAACCGCCCATCGCGATCACTCACAATGCTACGGGGCACACCATGCAGCCTAACAATATTGTCAACATACAACTTTGCCAATTTCTCCACTGGATCATCCTTCCTATGCGGAATGAAGTGTGACACTTTTGTTAGCCGGTCTACGATCACCCAGATGGCGTCATTCCCTTTCTGCGACCTTGGAAACCTGTGCACAAAGTCCATAGATATGTCGTCAAACTTCCACTCGGGTATAGGCAAGGACTTCAGAAATCCTCCCGGCTTTTGGCACTCCGCCTTCACCAAGGCGCACGTTTGGCACTTAGCCACAAACAATGCCACATCTTTCTTAAGCCCCGGCCACCAAAACAGCTTCTTGAGATCACGATACATCTTCGTGCTCCCTGGGTGGATTGAGTACTTGGTATGATGAGCCTCGTACATCAACTCCGCCCGGAGGTTACCCCCACTCGGGACGCACAACCGATGATCCTTCCTTAATAGACCATCTTTCACTGAGAACTGGGAATTTGACCCATCCAGAGCGGCCTCCATAAACTCCTTCATGGAGTCATCTAACTCCAATGCCTGCCGAACCCGGTCAGCCAGGTCACACTGCACCTCTGTCCAGTTTAACATTGCTTTGGCGCTCGTCTGCTTTTCAACGCAACAGATCTCAAGCTCCTCCAACTCCCGTACTAGCCGCTCATCATGCACCGACAACCAGTTGGCTTGGGCGGGAGCCTTGCGGCTCAGCGCATCCGCAACTGCATTGCCCTTCCCGGGTACATAATGTATTTTGAAGGTGTAGTCCCCTAGGAACTCCATCCACCTCCTCTGCCTCATATTAAGGTCCTTTTGATCCAACAAGTATTTTAGGCTCTTGTGATCGGTGTATATATCGACCCTTACGCCGTAAATGTAGTGTCTCCACAACTTGAGTGCAAATATCACGGCCGCCAACTCCAAGTCGTGCACCGGATAATTTCTTTCATGCACCTTCAACTGACGCAATCCATACGCTATCACGCTCCCATGCTGCAACAAAACGCAGCCCAAGCCACTACCCGAAGCGTCGCTATACACCTCGAAGCCCTCGGTCCCACTCGCCGAACTAAGCACTGGCACCGTGGTCAACCGCCTCTTCAGCTCCTCAAAAGCTTGCACGCACTCTTGTGTCCACAAGAATTTCTGATCCTTCCTTGTTAACTTCGTGAGAGGTAATGCTATCCGCGAGAAGTTCTCTACGAAGCGCCTGTAATATCCGGCAAGCCCGAGAAAACTACGGACTTCCGCGATAGAAGACAACGCAGGCCACTCCCGTATCGCAACGATCTTCGCCGGATCCACCGCTACACCTTCCCCACTAACTATGTGACCAAGGAATGCTACTGAGGGTAGCCAGAACTCGCACTTGGAGAATTTTGCATAAAGCTCATTCCTCCTCAAAGTCTCCAACACCAGATGCAAGTGCTTGAAGTGATCTTCTTCGCACTGCGAGTACACCAATATATCGTCAATAAAGACGATCACAAAGCGATCCAGGAAATCTCGGAACGTCCTGTTCATCAAGTCCATAAACACTGATGGCGCATTCGTCAGTCCAAACGGCATGACCGTGAACTCGAAATGCCCATACCTTGTGCTGAACGCCGTCTTCGGGATATCACATTCCCTTATCCTCAACTGATAGTACCCCGACTTCAAGTCCAACTTAGAATATACCGACGATCTGACTAACTGATCAAAGAGATCATCAATCCTCGGGATCGGGTACTTGTTCTTTTCCGTCAGCTTGTTCAACTCTCTGTAGTCGATACACAACCGCATACTACCATCCTTCTTCTTAACGAAGAGGACCGGTGCGCTCCAAGGCGACGAGCTTGGACGCACATACCCCTGCTCCATCAGCTCCTCTAGCTGAACTTTCAACTCTGCCATCTCCTTAGGCGCCAACCTATACGGAGCACGTGACACCGGTTTGGCCCCCGGCACAAGCTCGATGGTGAAATCAATCTCCCGCTGCGGTGGGGCCCCTGGAAGACTATCCGGGAACACATCGGGGTATTCGCAAACCACGGGAATGCTATCCAACCTGGACTTTGGCTCCACCGCCCCCACTATTGCGAAGAACAGCTCTGCTCCAGCACGAACTGCCTTTACCACCTGAAGAGCAGACATCAGCGTCTTGCTCAACCCCTTGAGTCCCTCGAATGTTGTCCCCCGCCCAACACCCAGCTTGACCTCCTTCCGGTCACAGTCAATCCAAGCTTTCTGCTCCGAAAGCCAATCCATCCCAAAGATCACGTCGAACTCTACTAGCGGCAGCAATGACGCTAGCAAGTCGAACTCTTGGCTCCCAATGTGAACCTTTACGGCGCACACTCTGTCCGCACGCATCGAGCACCCATTCGGTAGCAGCACATCCAACTTGTCCTTCGCCATCGAAGAAGGGACTCCGATGCGCGATATAAAATTTTTGGACAAGAAGGAGTGTGAAGCTCCCGTGTCGAACAGTGCCCTGTGCCGGACTATCACTGATCACAACAAAGCCTATACAAATAATATTAGGCTAACAAGCAATAGATAACGGTATTAAAGTTAACTTGCTATAAATTAACTCATACCTGTCACCACATCTGCTTGCTTGATGGCCTCCTGCTGGCCCAAGTTATAGACTCTAGGCTGAGTCGGAGCATAGTGGGATGCGGTCGACTCCACCGCTTTGCCCTTCTCCTCGTAGGTGGCTCCTTGTTTCCTTTCGGACTTTGAGTGTCCACTCCAGCAATCACGGGCAAAGTGCCCCGTCTTTCCACACGTGAAACAAGCGCCCGGGGTTCGATTGGTAGTTGCCCCCGAGGCACCTGAAGAAGCTGGACCCGACGTCTTAGCTTTCTTATAGAATCTGCGGTAGCCCGACTTCGACGTAGTCGGTGCCTTGAACTCCGCTTTCTTACTACCGGATTCCTTCTTCGCTTGGACATTCTTCATGTCCTTCTCCAAGGACCGGGCCGAACTGACCAGGGTCATGAAACCCTGCGCCTTGGGCCCCGACAATAGCAACCTTAAATCGTCTCTTAGCCCTTCATAGAAGCGGCTCGTCTTGCGCTCCTCGTCTGCGAAGGTAGCGCCGGCATATCCCCCCAACCGAGTAAACTCGTGGAGGTACTCGTCTACAGTGCTATCTCCTTGCACCAACTTCTTAAATTCGCTTTCTAGCGCAATTCTCTGCGCCGAGGGGAGGTATCGAGCCATGAATAGTCTCGCAAACTCCTCCATCGAAACTTCGGCCAACGGCCTTCCCCGCAACTGATGTAGCTCTAGGCCTTCCCACCATAACCTTGTGTCCCCATCCAACAGGAACGTCGCTATTGTGGTCTTCTGCCACTCTTCCGTTTCAGTCGCTGTCATCACCCTATTGACTCTTGAGAGCCAATCTTCATCCTGGGTCGGGGTTCCCGTTCCCGAGAACACCGGTGGGTGGAAGCCCATCACATGCTTCAACTGTCTTTCAGTTGTTCTCTTAGGCAACTCCGGCTCCACCGCCACCTGCTCAACCCTTCTAGGCTCCGCCGCTTGGAGCGGCACTTGCTCCCCCGCAGGGTCAGGCTGTTGCACCTGTCTTGCAGGTTGCGCATTAATCATAGCAAAGATAGCTTCTGCCACCAATCTAATGGTCTCGGCAGACGGAGGTGTTGCAGGCGCTTCACTTGGCGCACTGCTTGCCTCAGAACCTGGTCGTTCTGACGGCCCAACACCACTCCTGGTCACCTATAATCATGCAAAACACCGATAAGCGACCAAAAATTACTGCAAACAGCAATTATAGGAACGCGCAGGTTCCTCAAACATGTGTATTTTCATTCCTAAGTGGACATTCATGAGTTCTTTTCATGTTATAACGATGACGCACACATGTGCTCACCACCCCTTAAAGTGAATTCGTCCACGAATTCATTTAAGTTTGACCGAAACCAGTAGTCTGATACCAATTTGTAACACCCCTATCCGTCGCATAGCATATAGCAGTAGGTCCGGCCGGGGCCCAACGCCATATACTACGGACAGACCGGTTGGTTACGCGTTGAAACCATTCAACCAATCATGTCGTCCTACACAACACCTAGCGGAAGCAATTTATTAGGTTGCAAAAGAAATAAGAACCCAGCCACAACAGCATGAATGTCCACTACAAACTCAGGAATGTATACATACACCAAAAGAGAAATGGCCTTAAGGCCTTACACTGTTCACTTAACAAAAGAAGTGTTTTCATACTTCGGCTCGCAGGCCGGTCACACGTGAATACAATAAAAACACTCAAAATTTGGCCTTCGAGGGCCGGCGCAGCAACTTGGGCTTTAGCCCGCTATTTTCCGCTCGGCTCCGCAGCACCTGCAAGCAATAAACCACCGCCCGGTGGCAAACAATAGCAACGGTCATCAATGCTGACCAAATTATAACGATCCCTCCCCCACATTCGGGGCGGCGATGCTCTTTCCCTGCACTTTATTAGCATAGACACTTATATAAAGTATTTGCACTTCACCACAGGCGTAGGCTCGCACGGCCACACACCCCGTGCACTCAGGGCACATTCTCGGCGAACCGGCCAACGTCACGTCAATTCAAGCCATAGACGTTCCCAATCCACCACCGCCTCTTGGACGGTCATCCATATGAGCATTTTGTCTTATTGGCCTTGGTCACGGCAATTTAAGCCATAGACCGCCGAAGACCCTCATCCATGCCAACGGTCCTACCGAATGACATAGACCGGGTACGGTTCCGCCTGACCCGTGCTCATACCGCAATGACAATTTAAGCCATATGTGCAGGCCAAGACTCACCGAGTCCCGTTTCCACCACAATAATCACATAACCCGGTTATGTTCACGTTGGCCCCCCGGCCATCATGTTGGCAAAACCCACTTTTGCCCAGTTTTCCGGGTGCACCTTGGAGTTAATCTCCAAGGCTCCCTGATGCAATCTACCACGTAGAAAACCCGAAAACACCCAAACATCCGGATTCTTGCCCGATTCAAATGCAATGCAACATCACCGATCCGGCTCTACTTGTCCGGATAGGCTTCACACACAATGCCTATGTCCGTTTTTGCATACAGACTCTACACAAGGGGGACTTTACATATCTACCCTAAGGAACGCTCCAACTCTTCGCTCACTCACGAGAGAGGGCTTCCTATGCAAAGGGAAAAAGGGCTTCATATGCCCAAGGATGAGAAATCGTTACCCTTGCGTTCTTCCGCGGCGCCATCGAAAACTATGCGGTTGGAAAGCACCGCAATCTCCTTGCCTCCGCGGATCCGGACTCGGATCGAGAATCGGAGCTCCGAAGCTCCACCGGCGGCCGGAGTTGACCACCTTCTTCCTCCTCCAAGCTCTCCCTTCTCTCTAGATTTTAGAGAGAGAGTACCCAAGTGAAATAAGGGTTTCAAAACCCTAATCCCGGCTAAAACCACCCAGGAGCAGCCCCCCACCGTCGGATCCAAAGCCAAGGAAATGAACGGCCGGGATTATATCTGAAATCACAAAAACTGGGCCGAACACGAGTTCACACACGGCCGTGTGCCTGGCCGTGTAGCTCATTCGCCGTCCCGACCAAAATTGAAAACCAGCAACACGGCATGTGACACGGCCTCCGACACGCCCGTGTCACCTGTGACACGCCCGTGTCGGGACCCGTGTCACGCCCCCCGTGTGTAATCGACCAACAATTCGCAGTCAGAGAGGTACACGACTTGGTGACACGACATCAGACAGGCCCGTGTCAAACTAGACACGCTCGTGTTCGTGCCCGTATCACTGCCCGTGTACCCCACCGTACAGCCCAGGAGTGACACGGCCTGGGACACGCCCGTGTCCTAGGCCATGTTCCTCCACACGACCATCGTCGACCTGAACTGGTCGACTACACGGCCAGCTCAACGACCCGAGCTCGACACGCCCGACACGGCCTCCGACACGCCCGTGTCAGGGCTCGTGTCACCTGCACCAAAACTTTGTCTTGGCCAAAAGTGATCCCCGTCGCTCCTACAGCATTTTGGGGTGTTACAGCATCTGACTTAAAGAAAGAGTTAGATCAAAAATTGAATGAGATTGCCAAACTGAAAACTATAATTGTTATTCAGATGGGCACAATCACATACAAAAATGATCTGATTAAAAGTATGGAAGCCAGACTTCAAAAAGAAAATGATTTGGTGGCTAGTTATTCCAAGCCAAAATCAGTTTTACCCTTAATAGATGAGTTTGTGGCTCAAAAGGGTAAGGCTGGAATAGGCTTTAAAGGTAACACCAGGGCTGTCCAATTTAAGAGAAAGGGCAAAGCCTCAGTCCAGTCACTGAATTTTAAAGTCCCTGTAGTTTTTAGAAAGGTACAAGTGCCTTCTAACAAGTATGACCTTGAGAATACTCATGGTCATAGTAAGACTGAAGTTCTGAATGACAAGGGTGTTTATGTCAATAAGACAGCCCATGTCCATAAACCTCATGTTCCTAAGAAAACAGTGGGTGTAGCTGCAGCAGTACTAGCACAATACAAAAGATTTGCTGTCAACCAGACTGCCAAGAATGTATCTAAAAATTGATACAACAGGTATGAATGATGGTACAATGGCAAGACAGGCCATTATGCCTTAGACTGCTGGCACGACATTAGTGTCATGAAGAACAACAGTCTACTTGTTAGAAGAGCAGCAGGTAGATTTGGTAAGTATGAAGCTAACTTGAACCAAGGATCTAAGACTTACTTGGGTTCTAAGGAGAGGTAATTCTTACTTACAGGTGAGTCCAAGTTACCATGCCCCTATATGGTACTTGGACAGTGGATGTTCCAGGCACATGACTGGAACAAAGGGATTGTTGAAGGAGTATTTACCTATCATAAATGGGCCTAAAGTAATCTTTGGTGGTTATGAAAAAAGTGTCATCAAAGGATTTGGTAATATTTCTAGTAACCAGATTACTATCACTCAAGTGGCCTATGTGAAGGGTTTGAAACACAACCTTATAAGCATAAGTCAGCTGAGTGATTTAGGATATGACATTTCATTTATTAAGAATGGATGTCATATCAAAAGATCAAGTGATCAAAAGGTCATATTGATAGGACATAGAAAAAGAAATGTGTATTGTCTTAATTTTGAGTGTGAGAACAAAGGTTCTCCTATTTGTCTTGTAGCTGATGAGAGAGCCTCTCATTGTGTCAAATCGCACAAGAGGCTGGCCCATCTTAACTACAAAATAATTGACCAACTCTTTAGCAAAGAGTTAGTAAGGAATGGTCCAAAAGTTAAGTGTATAAAGGATGAGATATGCTCAGCTTGTCAAAAAGGCAAGCAGACAAAATCCTCCTTTCATAGCCTTGAAAACAAGGATTCGGTGAGTTGTCTATACCTCTTACATATGGATCTGTTTGGTACTATGCCAGTTCATAGTCTAGGTAGGAAGGTCTACACTTTTGTGGTGGTAGATGACTATTATAGATATTTCTGGATGTTCTTTCTGAGACAAAAATCAGAAACCCCAAGTGTTTTATATAGCTTTGTCAAGCAAATTCAGAATGAACTTAACAGTACAGTAGTCAAAATCAGAAGTGACCATGGCACTGAATTTCAATCTGAGAGTATGACAAAACTGTGTAAAGAATTTTGGATTTTTCAAGAATTCTCCTCACCTAGAACACCACAGCAAAATGGTATTGCTAAAAGGAAGAATAGAACATTTATTGAGGCTGGTAGAACTCTATTGAGTGACACTTCTCTCCCAGAATATTTCTGGGTTGAGGCAGTAAATACTGCATGTCATGTGATCAATAGAGCATCTATCACCAAAATCCACAAAAAGACTCCATATGAGATCATGAAGGGTAGAAAACCAAACTTATCCTATTTTAGGATCTTTGGTTGCAAGTGATATGTCCTTAACAACGACAAATCTTATCTAACTAAGTTTGCTGCCAAATCCCAAGATGGGATATTTGTTGGGTACAGCAATAATAGTAAGGCTTATAAAGTCTACAACTTGATTACTCAGGTTGTAGAAGAGTATGTACATGTTGTCTTTGATGAAACAAGACTGATTAACAGTGAGTTGTCTTGTAGCTCATGCAGTTCTATAGGTATTTATGAGAAAATGGACAAGCTTACCATTACAGAAGAATTAACTGAAAAGCAAGAAGTGGAAAATGGTGACTACTATCCAGGGGAGTACAGGACTCCCTAGATGCTGTTGAAAACCAAGAGGTGCAGCATATTGAAGAGACTGGAGAGGTTCAACCTGAAGATAATCTACCTCCAGCTGTTAGACACTTAAAAGATCATCAAGCAAATCAGATAATTGGTGATCTAATACATGGAGTGCAAACCAGAAGCAGGAACTTGAACACAGTGCTTTGCTCAAGCTTCCTATCTCAACTGGAGCCAAATAAATTTGAAGAAGCTATTCTAGACCAACATTGGATTGATGTCATGCATAAGGAGCTGAATCAGTTGAAGAGGTGCAAGGTCTGGGAGTTAGTTCCTAAACCAAAAGACCACAACATCATTGGAACAAAGTGGATCTTTAGGAACAAACTGGATAAGAATGGGATCATTGTGAAGAACAAAGCAAGACTTGTTGCAAAAGGATACAGGCAGGAAGAGGGTATTGACTTTGATCAAACCTTTGCCCCAGTAGCAAGACTGGAAGCAATTAGGATGTTCCTTGCCTATGCAGCATATCAAGGCTTCAAGGTATTCCAAATGGATGTAAAATCAGCATTCCTAAATGGAAATCTAAAAGAATAAGTCTATGTAGAGCAGCCCTCAGGTTTTGTTGATTCTCTCAAACTTGATTATGTTTATAGACTTAGGAAAGCT
Source organism: Platanthera zijinensis (assembly GCA_039513925.1). Taxonomy (NCBI): domain Eukaryota; kingdom Viridiplantae; phylum Streptophyta; class Magnoliopsida; order Asparagales; family Orchidaceae; genus Platanthera; species Platanthera zijinensis. The sequence goes on along the minus strand of CM077084.1, from coordinate 155,522,083 downwards.
TTGTATGGGTTAAAGCAAGCCCCAAGGGCTTTGTATGAAACCCTGTCTACTTTCCTTATTGAGAATAAATTCTCAAGGGGGAAAATTGTTTAGTACATTGGAAAATGTGTACCTGATTTGGAGAAACATCACTTAGCTCAATGATATACATGAAGGTGTATTTGATGTTATTTTGAGTTTATATGTGCAGGATAAGTATTGGCTAAAATGCAGGAAAAAGTTTCTAAGTCCATGTGTCGACACCAGAGGAAGCTGTGTCGACACTTCAGCAAGTTTGTGTCGATACTTGGGAAAGACTGTGTCGACACACATAATAGATAGTCGACATCAACTGTATCGACACCAGGAGACTGTGTCGACACACAGAAGCAGAGTCGACATCAACTGTGTCGACACCTGGAGGCAGTATCGACACACAGAATTCTTAGTCTACAAAAACTGTGTTGACACACAGGACTTGTGTCGACACATAGCAGAGTTTCAACATATTTGATTGTTGTAGAGTGAAGAAGTGATTGTGTCGACACAAATAATCAGTGTCGAAACATTCTCAAGATATAGTGTCAAGAAGCTGTGTCGACATCAAGGCAGTTATGTCGACATCACCAAAGTCTGTGTCGACACTTAAGTCACTTGTGTCGACACATATTGACAGATTGTCTTGACACTTTAAGACAGTCAGTCTCGATGATTTGCTGACAGAGACAAAGGCTCAAGAACTGTTTGAGGACTTGACAGCTGTGAGTTACAACAGGTTTACTGAAGCTGTCAGACTTGTCAGAAGTTAGTTAGAAACCGGATCAGCCAGTTATCATGGATGAAGTCTATATATAGATGGATTCAGAAGAAGGATTAATAAACATATACACAACTAACACAACTATTGTGAGATTGATCTCTGATTAAGAAAGTGCAAGTCACAGAAGAAGATCTTCGTTAGAAGATCTAAGAAGACATTCTGAAGTGTTCATCCACTCAGATTTTGTCTAAGGAGAATTCATTCCAGAATTCAGAAGAAACTTTAGAAGGTTTGGGGAGAGAGAGCTCCAGCTATTTTTGAGGTCAAGAAGGAGACAATCACAAGTCTCTTAAGAAGTAGATCCAGAACTAATCTACTAAGAAGATCCAGATCCATATCTGGAATCCAAGAAGGAAGCTGGCAGTCAGTCAACTTCAAGGGAGATCAACCCAACTAAGTTCAGATTCAAGAAGCTTTAAAGAAAGCTAAGAACAGGTTGATTTCAATCTTCAGTTTCATCAAGAAGCTGATCAAGAATTCTCTTATCCTTTCTCTCTCAACAAGGGTAAGAGGCCATCAAATTACTTATCAAATTCTGTAGGATCTTTTCAAAGATCTGAGTTATAAGCCTATGTTATAAAGGCTGAGTGTAGGAGATTTCGATCTCTGAGTTGTAGGCCTTGTGGCAAGGCTGAGGTAAGGCTGATTGAGCCTGAGTGTAGGAGAATTGGTTCTCTGAGTTGTAAGCCTTGTGGTAAGGCTGAGGTAGGGCTGTTAGCCTGAGTTGTAGGAACCTTATAGGGTTCTGAGTTGTAGGAACCTTTCAGGTTCTTAGCTGTAAGATCTGTGGATCTGAGAAGAAGAAAGAAGTTAGGTTGAATCTAGCACACTGCTAGATAGGTGAAGGGGGAAAGTTGATGTACCCAGACCTTGGGGAACCACTATAAATCTATGTGCAATCTGTGATGCTTGTGTTATTTTAGATTCTGTGATTGTATGTGTTGTGTTAGCTGTAGAGATATTTGATTTATATTAAAGAACTGAAGTTAAATTCTTCCTTAAGTTAAAACAAGGATAAGAACCTATTCACCCCCCCCCCTCTAGGTGTTTAGGTTGTCTTGAAGTTAAAACTATCAAGTGGTATCAGAGGGATGTTACTCAAAGAAGGACTTAACAGTCTGAGTTAGATCCCAAAGGCAGAATCAAGAATCAAGAAAATGGGTTCTGGAGAAAATCACAAGGAACTAGATTCTATGAAATTACCCATCTACAGGAAGGAGATATTTGGAATATGAAAAGAAAGGGTCAGGTTGTTTATGGAGGCTTCTGATCCAAGGATCTATATTACAATTAAAGAAGGTCTATATGTTCCAATGAAGGTGTCTGTTCTAGATGCAAACCAGAGAACTCCCAAGGATTTTTCTGAGATGACTAAGGATGAGATCATCCTGTCAATTATGGATAAAAGAGCCCAGAATATCATAGTAAGTGCCATAAATGATTCAACCTTTCCGAATTTTATTCACTGCAAGACCTCCAAGGAAATGTGGGACACCTTAATTGTCTACATGGAGGGATCTGAAGAAGTTAGACAAGATAGAAAGTCTATGCTAAATCAGGAGTATGAAAGCTTTAGACAAGAGAAGTCAGATAGCATATCTGAGTGCTATAAGAAGTTATATAGAATAGTAAATGAGTTGATGTCTTATGGAAGGGTCTTCAGTACATATGAACTGAATTACAAATTCCTAAGATCCTTGACAAAGGATTGGGACACCAAAATTTGTGACATTAGGGAAGTGGCCAAGCTTGCAGATATTTCACCTCCAATTTTATTTGGAAAGTTGTTGTCTTATGAAATGCAACTAATGACTAGAAAAGAGGAAGAAAGAAATGCAAAAGGGGAGCATAGAGAAAAGTCTGTGAACTTCAAGGTTGAAGCCACTAGAAAGAATAGGAGGATGTCTCCATCACCTCCTAGGGAAGTTGTTGAAATTACCTCAGATAATTCAGACAACTAAAATTCAGATAGCAGTGATTCAGATACAGATTTTGCTGCCTTTACAAGACAGTTTCAGAGATTCTTGAAGAAGAAGCAGTGGAAATCTAGGCCCTCCACATCTCAGCCTGTTGATGATTATTATCAAAAGAGAAAGTCATCAAGGAAGGACAGGAGCAGGTCAAAGCCTGGCAAATCTACAACATCAAAGATAATTTTCTATTGCTGTAATAAGCCTTGACATGTTGTGGTTGAATGTCCTGACAAAAGAAAGGAGTCTACTGATAAAAGAAAGAATCAACAAAAGAGCAAGAAGGAGAAATCCTTTGTTGCTAAGAAGGAGAAGAGCTTGACAGACCAATCAACTTCAGAGTCTGAATCTGAAGCTGAGGCATACATTGGTCTTTATGCAGCTGATGAAAAAGAAGAGTTTATGCAATTGTTGAACTCTATCTATGATCAAGAATACCATCAGTGTATGGGACCGATGGCTATATCAGAAGAAGACAAGTACTAGGATCAGCCTGGTCCTAGTAAGGTACAATGTATTTCTAGAAATTCTGATTGTAGCACTGGTATAGAGTCAGCTACATCTGCATCAAGTGATGTGGATGGGTCTGAATTTGAAGGAGATATTCATCAACTGATAGATGAATATGGGGACTTGTAGCAAGCACTAAAGAAAAGCAAGAACATGGCCAAAACTAAGGCTAAGGAAATTGCAGATCTTAAGGTGGCTGCATCTGGTTTAGAGAAAGAGTTGGATCAAAATTGAATGAGATTGCCAAGCTGAAAACTATAACTGTTATTCAGATGGGCACAATCACATACAAAAATGATCTAATTAAAAGTCTGGAAGTCAAACTTCAAAAGGAGAAAGATTTGGTGGCTAGTTATTCCAAGCTAAAATCAGTTTTACCTTTAATAGATGAGTTTGTAGATCAAAAGGGTAAGGCTGGAATAGGCTTTAAGGGTAACACCAGGGCTGTCCAATTCAAGAGAAAAGGCAAAGCCTCAGTCCAGCCACTGAATTTTAAAGTCCCTGTAGTTTTTAGAAAGGTGCATGAGCCTTCTAATAAGTATGACTTTGAGAATACTCAAGGTCATGGTAAGACTGGAGTTCTAAATGACAAGGGTGCTTATGTCAATAAGGCAGTCCATGTTCATAAACCTCATGTTTTTAAGAAAATAGTGGGTGTAGCTGCAGTAGTACCAGCACAATACAAAAGAGTTGATGTATCTAAAAATAGATATAACAAGTATAAATGCTGGTGTTGTGGCAAGACAGGTCATAATGCCATAGATTGCTGGCACAACACTAATGTCAGGAAGAACAACAGTCTACCTGTTAGAAGAGCAGCAGGTAGATTTGGCAAGTATGAAGCTAACTTGAACCAAGGACCCAAGACTTACTTGGGTTCTAAGGGAAAGTAATTCTTTATTGTAGGTGAGTCCAAGTCACCATACCCCTATATGGTACTTGGAAAGTGGGTTTTCCAGGCACATGACTTGAACAAAGGGATTGCTGAAGGAGTACTTGCCTATCATAAATGGGCCTAAAGTGATCTTTGGTGGCTCTGAAAAAGGCATCATCAAAGGATTTGGTAACATCTCTAGTAACCAGATTACTATCACTCAAGTGGCCTATGTGAAGGGTTTGAAACACAACCTTATAAGCATAAGTCAGCTGAGTGATCTAGGATATGACATTTCATTTATTAAGAATGGATGTCATATCAAAAGGTCAAGTGATCAAAAGATCATTTTGACAGGATATAGAAAGAGGAATGTGTACTGTCTCAATTTTGAGTGTGAGAACAAAGGTTCTCCTATTTGTCTTGTAGCTGATGAGAGAGCTTCTCATTGTGTCAAATGGCACAAAGGCTGGCCCATCTTAACTACAAAACAATTGGTAAACTCTTTAGCAAAGAGTTAGTAAGGAATGGTCCTCAAGTTAAGTGTATAAAGGAAGGGATATGTTCAGCTTGTCAAAAGGGCAAGCAGACAAAATCCTCCTTTCATAGCCTTGAAAACAAGGATTCAGTGAGGTGTCTATACCTCTTACATATGGATCTTTTTGGTCCTATGCCAGTTCATAGTCTAGGTAGGAAGGTCTATACTTTTGTGGTAGTAGATGACTATTCTAGATATTCCTGGGTGTTCTTTTTGAGACATAAATCAGAAACCCAAAGTGTTTTATATAGTTTTGTCAAACAAATTCAGAATGAACTGGACAGTACAGTGGTCAAAATCAGAAGTGACCATGGCACTGAATTTCAATCTGAAAGTATGACAAGACTGTGTGAAGAATTTGGGATTTTCCAAGAGTTCTCCTAACCTAGAATACCATAGCAAAATGGTATTGCTGAAAGGAAGAATAGAACATTGATTGAGGCTGGTAGAACTCTATTGAGTGACACTTCTCTCCCAGAATATTTCTGGGCTGAGGTAGTAAATACTACATGTCATGTGATCAACAGGGCTTCTATCACCAAATGCCACAAAAAGACTCCCTATGAGATCATGAAAGGTAGAAAACCAAATTTATCCTATTTTAGGATCTTTAGTTGTAAGTGCTATATCCTTAACAATGGCAAGTCTTATCTAACTAAGTTTGCTGCCAAATCCCAAGATGGGATATTTGTTGGGTACAGCAACAATAGTAAGGCTTATAGAGTCTACAACTTGATTACTCAAGTTTTAGAAGAATCTGTACATGTTGTATTTGATGAAACTAGATTAATCAACAATGAGTTGCCTTGTAGTTCATGCAGTCCAACAGGTATAAATGAGAGAATGGACAAGCTTTCCATTACAGAAGATTCAACTGCAGATCAACAAATGGAAAATGGTGGCTACTGTCCAGGGGGTACAGGACTCTCTAGATACTTAAGTACATCAAGAGGTACAACATATGAAAGAGACTGGAGGTGTTCAACCAGAAGACAGTCTACCTCCAGCTGTTAGACACTTAAAGGATCATCCAGCAAATCAGATAATTGGTGATCTAAGACATGGAGTGCAAACCAGAAGCTGGAACTTGAACACAGTGATATGCTCAAGCTTCCTATCTCAACTGGAGCCAAAAAAATTTGAAGAAGCTATCCTAGACCCACATTGGATTAATGCTATGCAAGAGGAGCTGAATCAGATTAGAAGATGCAAGGTCTGGGAGTTAGTTTCTAAACTAAGAGACCACAACATCATTGTAACAAAGTGGATCTTTAGGAACAAACTGGATGAGAATGGAATCATTGTGAAGAACAAAGCATGACTTGTTACAAAATAATACATGCAAGAAGAGGGTATTGACTTTGATCAAACCTTTGCCCCAGTAGCAAGACTGGAAGCCATTAGAATGTTCCTTGCCTATGCAGCATATCAAGGATTCAAAGTATTCCAAATGGATAAAAAATCAGCATTCCTGAATGGAAATCTAAAAGAAGAAGTCTATGTAGAGCAGCCTTCAGGTTTTGTAGATTCTCTCAAACCTGATTATGTTTATAGACTTAGGAAAGCTTTGTATGGGTTAAAGCAATCCCTAAGGGCTTGGTATGAAACCCTGTCTACTTTCCTTATTGAGAACAAATTCTCAAGAGGGAAAATAGACAAAACTCTATTCCTAAGGGAATCCAAAGGTAAGATAATCTTAGTTCACATTAATGTAGATGACATAATTTTTGGATCTACTGAAAACAACCTTTGCAAGAAGTTTGCTAAACTTATGCAAGGGAAGTTTGAAATGAGCAGTATGGGGGAACTTAAGTTCTTCTTGGGACTCCAAGTAAGACAGACTGATGATGGGTTGACCATATCCCAGTCAAAGTTCACCAAGGAGTTAATTAAGAAGTATGATATGGAATCATACTCCACCATGAGAACTCCTATGGGAACAAGTATGCCTTTATGCAAAGATGATGCAGGTAAACCTGTAGATGAGTCTTTATATAGAGGAATAATTGGCTCTCTACTATATCTCACTGCTAGTAGACCAGACATTATGTATGCAACATGTGTCTGTGCTAGGCACCAATCATGCCCAAAAGAATCTCATTACACTACAGTAAAAAGGATTTTGAGATACCTAAAGGGCACACCTAATCTAGGCCTTTGGTACCCTAGAAATGGAGATTTTCTACTAACAGGCTATTCAGATGCAGACTTTGCAGGTTGTAAAGAAGATAGGAAAAGTACTACAGGTACATGTCAATTTCTAGGAGGAAGATTGATATCTTGGAGCAGTAAGAAGCAGACTAGTCTGGCAATATCCAAAGCTTAGTCTGAATATGTGGCAGCAGGAAGTTGCTGTGCACAGCTGTTGTGGATTCAACACCAGCTAGAAGACTATGGTATTCAGGTAAGTAGAACACCTTTATTTTGTGATTCTACTAGTGCTATTTCTATTGCTAATAATCCTGTTTCACATAGTAGGACTAAGCATATAGAAATAAGATACCATTTTCTTAGAGAACATGTAGAGAAAGAGGACATCTCACTAGAGTTTGTTAAGACAGATTATCAAATTGCAGATGTATTTACTAAGCCTCTAGATGAAACTAAATTCAATAGATTTAAAATTGAATTAGGAATGTTGACCATATGTTAGATTAACATAAGTGGCTAAGTAAAATTGTGTTAACACATTCAGTAATAATGTGTCGACACAGAGGATTTGTGTCGACAATTCAGGGAAATTGTGTCGACACAGTATCGTAGTGTCGACACCTAAGGGACAATGTGTCGACACATCCAGAAAAGTAGTGTCGACACAACCAGAGTAATGGTGTCGACACTTCCAGAAATTGTGTCGACACTTGCAATAAGAGTCGACACAGAATTTCTGATGGTCTACTAAGTATGTCCAGTGTCGACATATCATCAATTGATGTCGACACATAGTAGTCATTGCCGTGGTCGGGACAACAAAAGTATGTATAGACACTTTCCAACAGTGTCGACACATTTAGACAGTTTTTGCCCGCTTTTTTACCTCCTTTGTTTGAAAGGGTATAAATAGGTCGAGAACATATTCTATCGACACGCTCACCAGATTTTCGAGACTAAACCCTGGTGTCGACAAACTATCTTCTCTTAATTCAAGATTTCTCTCCATACCAATGGCGCTAAAGATTGAAGATAACATTAACGAAGGCTACGAGCTGGTGCGCAATGCTTTTGATGATGCGGCGACAGAGATTAAAGGGGTCATTACCATAGTTACTGATTCTGGGTAAGAGTTTCTTGTATCTGAACCTACCAAGATCTGGAAGAAAGAAGTGTTTGAATTCTATGCTGCTACAACAGTAGATTCCACTGTACTAAAGATTAAATCGACAGTTCATGGTAATAGAGTAAAACTTACTCTGAAGAGTTTAAGAAAGATTCTTCACCTACCAAGAATTCAGGATGAAGAAGAGGTCCCAGCCTCAAAGACAAGGGAGGCTCTCCAGTGGTGTGGATTAGATCCAACCATGAAGATTGGAGTAGCCATAAACCGAAAAGGAATGAATCAACAAGGCAAATTTCTATCTGAAGTGGTAGGGAAGGTGATTTTGTGTAAACCAGGAGGCCATGATAGGATCTCTGCCAATATGTTCAATCTGATGATAAGGATAATCTATAAGATTACCACATATTGGTCTGCAGTTTGGTTTGACAAGATAAAGAAAGGAATCAAGAAGCCTAATTTGGCTAGATTAATGAGTTTATACCTGGCTGGAGCAATTCCAGAGGTAATGCATTAGCTTCCAGGATCTAAAATAAATCATATGAGAAGAATGGACATCAGGATAATATCTAGATGGGATAGGGTTCTCTCCAAGGACACACCTGATTTGGATACCCAAGAGACTACAGCAAATTCACTAGTACATGACATTATAGAGATAGCACAAGTGCAGAAGGACACAGTTAGTGCGCAAGTGCAGGGGGAGCTAGAAAGTGTACAAATTCAGGACAATGCTAAGAATTCACAAGTGCAGGGGGAATCAGTTACTGCACAGTTGCAAGGGGAGCAGCATTCTGCACAAGGACAAGGAGAATTCACTTGGCAAGTGAAATGAGTTCACAATCTATTCTTGAAATAGTCCAGCACTAGATGTGATCATGGAGGATACATCTATAGTTGCTGATGCTCCTGAGATAGTTGTATCACCAGTTTACAATCAACAAGAGTTCACTCTGGAAGAGTTGTTTCCTGACATTGAGGGAGTAGCAGATAAAGAGAAGCAAGTAAGGATTGAGGGGGACCAAGCAAACATTGATGGGGAGCAAGTTAACCTGAGAAGGTGGAACTTAGGACTGAAAAGGAGATGCCTTCTAGTCCTAAAGAAAGAGTAAATATTGACAGTTCCACTGATTCAGGGGATGAGGAGATAGCAAGTGTAAAGAAAAGAAAACTGATGGTTTTTAAGAGGAGAAGCCAGAACTATAAGAAGGCTTTGCAAGCTACTACTTCACAACAAGCCCCTGAGACTGATTACAGCAAATTGTTAGTTGATTTACAAGTGAAATTTGATGAGCAGAGATTGGCTCTTGAAAAATATGTGGATGAAAGCCATAAGGCTCTTCAATTTGATCTAGCCCAAGACATAAAGTCAATCAGATTTGAGGTCAACCAGAATAAGAAAGAAATGACAGATTGCTTCCACAAGGGGGGCAATATTGTAGTCTTTCTAGCAAACCAACAAGCTGAAATCAAGAAACAAGTGGATGATATTGCTGTCAAACAAGGCTATGTCCTTGAAAATCAAATAAGAATGAATGACAATCTGACTGAATCTCACAATGAGATAGTCACTGAAGTAAGGAAAACAGTTATTGAAATTACTGAGGCAAGAAATAAGGAGAAAGAAGAATTTGATAAGAAGCTATAGGAAGCCTTGGATTCCTTTAAAACAGCTATTACTACTTCTCAGCAAACAATTTCTTATCAGCTTAACAAGTTAAAGCCATTTTTTAAGGATGGTGTCAATTACCTGGATGGGCAAATCAGATTTCAAAAAGATGATTTAAGAGAACATGTGGCCAGAGAAGTCATAAAGGGGGAGAGGGTGATAGTATATGCTGGCTCTGATCATGCCAAATGGGTAAACAACAACATTAGAGCCACTCTAGGATATCCACCCTTATATGATGATGATAATGTGGCTGAGTCAGGTGTGCAACAAACTCTACTTGAAGGTGATCAACCTGAGGTTACCCAAGTTATTTACCCACATGCAAATCTTGTGATGATACATCAATAAGTTCAGTCTATGTACAGCCCTCCACAACATGTTACTAATGTTATTATTGAAAAGGTAGATATGCCAGAAGTTGGTGTGAAAGCTCAGCAAGATGCTCAATTATCAAAGAAGAGATTCAGAGAGCAGGCAGAGTTAAAACCTGATTTTGAGCAATGGAGCCCCACATCTAGAAATATCATATTAACTGCCTGGAAAGCTGTAAAAGACCATGTTCATGAAAGGGGTAAATGGTATAATGAGCAGGAGTGGCAGAAGTATGAGGCTAGGCAAGAAGCCATAGTTCAATATAGAAGGAAGGACAAGATTGAGAAGCTACCTCCTGATGCACAGGAGCCTAGCAAGTATTTCCCTAAGCCTTTTCATTACTTTGAAAGGCAAAGGATTAAGGCTGAAGCTCAAAAGAAGGTTGATTTGAAAGGCAAGAAGCTCATTATAGAACCTTCTGTGCAGGCTCAGATTAAATCAGAAAAAGGAATAGTCATCAAGGAGCCAGCCCAGCCTTAGTTTAGTTTTACTAGATGTTTCTAGAACTATGTAATTCTTAGTTTTAAAGAAATCTATGTAAACAGTGTTAAGAAACTTTTTGATATAATAAACAAAACAATGTTTCATGTTCATTTAATTTGCATCCTTATTCCGTGATGATAGTTTATTATTTGTTTTGTTTATAAGTTACCCTGTTAAAAAATGCTTATACACATCATCATGTTTATTTATCATAAGTGGTGTATATCATTGACAAAAGGGTTATGACTTCTCCAAATAGGGGGAGATTGTTGGGTACATTGGAAAATATGTACCTGATTTGGAGATGTCTCACTTAGCTCAATGATATACATCAAGATGTATTTGATGTTATTTTGAGTTTATATGTGCAGGGTAAGTATTGGCTAAAATGCAGGAAAAAGTTTCTAAGTCCATGTGTCGACACCAGAGGAAGCTGTGTCGACACTTCAGCAAGTTTGTGTCGACACTTGGGAAAGGCTGTGTCAACACACAGAATAGATAGTCGACATCAAATGTGTCGACACACAGAAGCAGAGTCGACATCAACTGTGTCGACACCTAGAGGTAGTGTCGACACACAGAATTCTTAGTCTACAACAACTGTGTCGACACATAAGACTTGTGTCGACACACAACAGAGTTTCAACATAGTTGATTGTTGTAGAGTGAAGAAGTGATTGTGTCGACACAAATAATCAGTGTCGACACATTCTCAAGATGCAGTGTCAAGAAGTTGTGTTGACATCAAGGCAGCTATGTCGACATCACCAAAGTCTGTGTCGACACTTAAGTCACTTTTGTCGACACATATTGACAGATTGTCTCGACACTTTAAGACAGTCAGTCTCGACGCTTTGCTGACAGAGACAATGGCTCAAGAACTGTTTGAGGACTTGACAGCTGTGAGTTACAACAGGTTTACTGAAGCTGTCAGACTTGTTAGAAATTAGTTAAAAACCGGATCAGCCGGTTACCATGGATGAAGTCTATATATAGATGGATTCAAAAGAAGGATTAATAAACATATACACAACTAACACAAATATTGTGAGATTGATCTCTGATCAAGAAAGTGCAAGTCACAGAAGAAGATCTTCGTGAGAAGATCTAAGAAGACATTCTGAAGTGTTCATCCACTCAGATTTTGTCTAAGGAGAATTCATTCCAGAATTAAGAAGAAACTTCAGAAGGTTTGGTGAGAGAGAGCTCCAACTATTTTTGAGGTCAAGAAGGAGACAATCACAAGTCTCTTAAGAAGTAGATCCAGAACTAATCTACTAAGAAGATCCAGATCCATATATGGAATCCAAGAAAGAAGCTGGCAGTCAGTCAACTTCAAGGAAGATAAACCCAACAAAGTTCAGATTCAAGAAGCTTTGAAGAAAGCTAAGAACAGGTTGATTTCAGTATTCAGTTTCATCAAGAAGCTGATCAAGAATTCTCTTATCCTTTCTCTCTCAACAAGAGTAAGAGACCATCAAATTACTTATCAAATTCTGTAGGATCTTTTCAAAGATCTGAGTTATAAGCCTATATTATAAAGGCTGAGTGTAGGAGATTTTGATCTCTGAATTGTAGGCCTTGTGGCAAGGCTGAGGTAAGGCTGATTGAGCCTGAGTGGAGGAGAATTGGTTCTATGAGTTGTAGGCCTTGTGGCAAGGCTGAGGTAGGGCTGTTAGCCTGAGTTGTAGGAACCTTATAGGGTTCTGAGTTGTTGGAACCTTTCAGGTTCTGAGCTGTAAGATCTGTGGTTCTGAGAAGAAGGAAGAAGTGGGGCTGAATCTAGCACACTGCTAGATAGGTGAAGGGGGAAAGTGGATGTACCCAGACCTTGGGGAACCACTATAAATCTATGTGCAATATGTGATGCGTGTGTTATTTTAGATTCTGTGATTGTATGTGCTGTGTTAGCTGTAGAGATATCTGATTTATATTAAAGAACTGAAGTTAAATTTTGCCTTAAGTTAAAACAAGGATAAGAACCTATTCACCCCCCCCCCCTGTAGGTGTTTAGGTTGTCTTGAAGTTAAAACTATCAAAAATAGACAAAACTCTATTCCTAAGGGAATCCAAAGGAAAGATAATCTTCGTCCAGATTTATGTAGATGACATAATATTTGGGTCTATAGAAAACAACCTTTGCAAGAAGTTTTCCAAACTTATGCAAGGGAAGTTTGAGATGAGCAGCATGGGAGAACTAAAGTTCTTCTTGGGACTTCAAGTAAGATAGACTGATGATGGCTTGTCCATATCATAGTCTAAGTTCACCAAGGAGTTAATTAAGAAGTATGGTATGGAATCATCCTCCACCCTTAGAACTTTTATGGGAACAAGTATGCCTATATGCAAAGATGATGCAGTTAAACCTGTAGATGAGTCTTTGTATAGAGGAATAATTGGCTCTCTTCTATATCTAACTGCTAGTAGACCAGACATTTTGTATGCAACATGTTTTTGTGCTAGGTACCAATCATGCCCTAAAGAATCTCATTACGCTGCAGTAAAAAGGATTTTGAGATATCTAAAGGGCACACCTAATCTAGGCCTTTGGTACCCTAGGAATGGAGATTTTCTACTGACAGGCTATTCAGATGCAGACTTTACAGGTTGCAAAGAAGATAGAAAAAGCACAACAGACACCTGTCAATTTCTAGAAGGAAGATTGGTGTCTTGGAGCAGTAAGAAGCAGACTAGTGTGATAATTTCCACAGCTGAGTCTGAATATGTGGCAGCAGGAAGTTGCTATGTACGGTTGTTGTGGATTCAGCACCAGCTAGAAGACTATGGTATTCAGGTAAGTTGAACACCTTTGTTTTGTGATTCTACTAGTGTTATTTCTATTGCTAATAATCCTGTTTCACATAGTAGGACTAAGCATATAGAAATTAGATATCATTTTCTTAGAGAACATGTAGAGAAAGAGGACATCTCACTAGAATTTGTCAAAATAGATTTTCAAATTGCAGATGTGTTTACTAAGCCTCTCGATGAAACTAAATTCAATAAATTTAAAATTGAATTAGGAATGTTGAACATAGATTAGTTTATCAAAATTGGTTAAGTAAAATAGTGTCGACACATCCAGAGAAGTGGTGTCGACACTTCAGTAAATCAGTGTCTACACATCCAGAGAAGTGGTGTCGACACTTCAATAAGTGGTGTTGACACAACCAGAGTAGTGGTGTCGACACATCCAGAAATTGTGTCGACACTTACAAATAGAGTCGACACAAAATTTCTGATGAACTTCTATGTTTGTCTAGTGTCGATATATCATCAGTAGGTGTCGACACATAGTAGTCAACGCCGTTGTCGAGACATTAGAAGTATGTGTCGACACATTTCAACAGTGTCAACACATTTAGACAGTTTTTGCCCGCCTTTTGACCTTCTTTGTTTAGAGGGGTATAAATAGGTCAAGAACATATTCTGTCGACACGCTCTCCAGGTTTTCGAGACTTAAACCTTGTGTCGACAAACTCTCTTCTCTCAATCAAAGCTTTCTCACCATCCCAATGGCGCCAAAGGTTGAAGATAACATTAACGAAGGATATGAGTTGGTTCGTCATGCCTTTGATGATGCTGACTCAGAGATTAAAAGAGTAATTACCCTTATCACTGACAATGGTTTGGAGTTTTTGGTTTCCGATCCCACCAAGATATGGAAGAAAGAGATACTTGAGTTTTATGGCGCGGCTATAGTAGATTCATCTGGCCTGAAGATTAAATCAACAGTTCATGGAGCAAGAGTCAAACTGACCTTGAAAAGTTTGACAAAAATTCTTCATCTTCTAAGAACTCAGCATGAAGAAGAAGTATCAGTATCAAAAACAAGGGAGGCACTACAATGGTGTGGATTGGATCCCACCTTGAAGATTGGAGCAGCAATTAACATGAAAGGGATGAATCAGCAAGGTAAATTCCTTTCTGAAGTGGTAGGAAAGGTAATTCTGTGTAAGCCAGGGGGCATGATAGGATTTCTGTCTATATGTTCAACCTCATGACAAGGATAATTTTTAAGCTAAACACAGATTGGTCTATAGTACTGTTTGAGAAGATCAAGGAAGGAATAAAGAAGCCAAATTTGGCTAGATTGATGAGCTTATACTTGGCTGGAGCAATTCCAGAAGAAATGAACCAGATTTCTGGTTCTAAAATCAATCATATGAGAAGAATGGACATCAGAATTATTTCCAGATGGGATAGGGTCCTATCAAAGGACATACCTTATATAGAGAGACAAGAAGCTGCAGAGAAATCTCCTGCACAGGACATTACAGATACTGCACAGATGTAGGGGGAGCCAGATAATACACAGGTACAGGACAATACTGATAATGCACAAGTGTAGGGGGAGCTAAATACTGCATAGGTACTGGAAGAGAGAATCCACTTGGCAGAGGAGATAGATTCACAAATAGTCCTTGAGACATCTCATGTCAACAGTCCAGCACTAGATGTTATTATGGAGGATACATCTGTGGTTGTTGATGCTCCTGAGAAAGCAGTACCACCAGTCCACACTAAACATGATTTTACTCTTGAGAATATGAGTTGTTTCCTGATATTGAGGGAAAAACAAGTAAGGATTGAGGGGGAGCAAGTAAGGATTGAGGGGGAGCAGGCTGACATTGAGGGAGAGCAGCATAGGACTGAAAAGGAGCTGCCTCCTAGTCCTAAGGAAAGAGTAGACATTCCCAGTTCATCTACTTTAGAAGATGAAGAGATCAGAAGTACAAAAAGGAGAAAACTGATGGTCTTTAAGAGAAGGAGCCAGAGCTACAAGAAAGCATTGCAAACTGCTGCTTCACAACCTGCCCCAAAGGCTGATTACAGCTGTTTATAGGTGGCTTTGCAAGTTAAATTAGATGAGCAGAGAATGGCTCTAGATAAGTATGTGGATGAAATCCATAAGTCACTGTAATTTGATTTGGCTCAGGATATTAAATCCATCAGGTTTGAAGTAAATCTTCATCAGAAAGAAATGACAAATTATTTCCACAAAGGGGGCAATGTTGTAGTATTTCTGGTTGAGCAGCAAGTAGCAGTCAAGGCTCAAGTGGATGACATTGCTATTAAACAAGTCTATGTCCTTGAAAATCAGATTAGAATGAATGACAATCTGACTGAATCTCACAATGAGATAGTCACTGAAATAAAGAATACAGTCACTGCAATGACTGAAGAAAGAGCTAAAGAGAAAGATGAGTTTTATAAGAAGTTACATGAAGCCTTAGATTCATTTAAGACAGCTATTTCTACTTCTCAGAAAACAATCACTGATAAGCTTCTTAAGTTAAAATCATTTTATAAAGATGGTGTAAATTTTCCTGATGGTCAAGTAAGATTTCAAAAAGATGACTCAAGAGACCACATTGAAAGAGAAGTCATAAAGGAGGAGAGAGTGTTAGTCAATGAATGCTCAGATCATGCCAAATGGATATCCAATAGCATTAGAGCCACTCTGGGATATCCACCCCTTTGTGATGATGATAATGTTGCTGAGTCTGGTGTGCAACCTGATTATGTTAAAGGTGATCAACCTGAAGTTGCTCAGGTCATCTACCCTCTAGCAGATTTTGATATGATTCAACAACAGGTTCAGACAATGTACAGTCCTCAACAGGAAGTTGATAATGTTATTATAGAGAAAGTTGAAATGCTAGAAGCTGCCTTGAAAGCTCAACAGGAAGCTCAATTATCAAAGAAAAGATTCAGAGAACAGGCTGAGTTAAAACCTGATTTTGAGCAATGGAGCCCCACTTCCAGGAATATCATTCTGACTGCCTGGAAAGCTGTGAAAGATTAAGTTCATGAAAGGGGCAAGTGGTATAATGAACAGGAATGACAGAAATATGAGGCAAGGCAAGAAGCCATTATGCAACATAGAAGAAAGACTAAGATTGGGAAGCTACCTCCTAATGCTCAGGAGCCTAGCAAATACTTCCCTAAGCCTTTTCATTATTTTGAAAGGCAAAGGATTAAGGCTGAAGCTCAGAAGAAGGCAGAGTTGAAAGGAAAGAAGCCTATTGATGATGCAGAACCTCTTATGCAAGCTCAGATTAAGCCAGGAAAAGGCATAGTCATCAAGGAGCCTGATCAGCCTTAATTTAGATTTATTAGATTTTTCAAGAATAATGTAATCTTTAGTGTTGAAATAAATCTATGTAATCAGTTGTTAAGAAACTTTTTGTTAATATAAACAAAACAATGTTTCATGTTCATTCAAGTTGCATTCTTATTCTGTGATGTGATTTTGTTATATATTTTGTTTATAAGTTATCCTGTCATTTATTACTTATATACATCATAATGTTTGTTTATTATAAATGGTGTATATCATTGACTAAAGGGTTATGACTTCTCCAAATAGGGGGAGATTATTGGGTACATTGGAAAATGTGTACCTGATTTGAAGAAGTCTCACTTAGCTTAATGATATACATCAAGGTGTATTTGATGTTATTTTGAGTTTATATGTGCAGGTTAAGTATTTGCTAAAATGCAGAAAAAGTTTCTAAGTCCATGTGTTGACACTTAAGAAAGCATGTGTCGACACTTGGAAAAGCTGTGTCGACACCAGAAGCAATTGTGTCGACACTCAGAATTTATTAGTCGACATCAACTGTGTCGATACCGGGAGGCAGTGTCGACACACAGAAGTATTAGTCGACATCGACTGTGTCGACACCGGGAGGCAGTGTCGACACATAGAAATATTAGTCGACATCGACTGTGTCGACACCGGGAGGCAGTGTCGACACACAGAAGTATTAGTCGACATCAACTGTGTCGACACTTGGAGGCAGTGTCGACACACAAATTATGAGACTATATCAACTGTGTCGACACACAGGACTTGTGTCGACACTCAGCAGAGTTTCAACAATGTTGATTGCTGTGAAGTGAAGAAGTGTCTATGTCGACACAAAGAAACTGTGTCGACCCATTCTACAGATGCAGTGTCAAGAAGCTGTGTCGACACCAGAGGAGCTGTGTCGACATCACCAAAGCTTGTGCCGACACTTAATCTACTTGTGTCGACACATAATGACAATCAGTCTCGATGCTTTGCTGACAAAGACAAAGGTTCAAGAACTGACTGGATACTTGACAGCTGTGTATTCCAACAAGTTTGTTGAAGCTATCAGACCTGTCAAAAGTTGGTTAGAAACTGGATCAGCCGGTTACCATGGATGAAGACTATATATAGATGGATTCTGTCAAATCAAAGAGAAGAACAATAACAACAACACGAATAACTATTGAAGTATTGATCATTGATCAAGGAAGTGCACGTCACATAGAAGAAGATTTTCGTGAGAAGATCTAAGGATAATTCAAGCAAGAATTCTGTAGAAACTTCAGAAATTCTGGAGAGAGAGAGAGATCTCCAGTTGTTGAAGTAAAGTAAGAGACATTTACCAGTCTATTAAGAAGCAGATCTTGAACTAATCTGCTAAGAAGGATTCAGATCTATTTCTGAATTCAAAGAAGGAAGCTGCCAGCCAGTCAACTTCAAAGGAGATCAACCCTACTGAGTTAAGATTCAAGAAGCTTTGAAGAAAGCTAAGAATGATTTCAGCCATCAATTTTATCAAGAAGCTGATCAAGAAACCTTTTATCCCTTCTCTCTCAACAAGGGTAAGAGTCCATCTAAAACACTTATCAAATTTTGTAGGATCTTTTCAAAGATCTGAGTTGTAAGCCTATATTATAAAGGCTGAGTGTAGGAGATATAGATCTCTGAGTGGTAGGGCTTTTGAGCCTGAGTGTAGGAGAAATTATTCTCTGAGTTATAGGCCTTGTGGGAAGGCTGAGGTAGGGTTGTTAGCCTGAGCTATAGGAGTATAGTTATACTCTGAGTTGTAGGAACCTTATAGGGTTTTGAGTTGTAGGAACCTTTCGGGGTTCTGAGCTGTAAGATCTGTGGATCTGAGAAGAAGGAAGAAGTTAGGCCGAATCTAGCACACTGCTGGATAGGTGAAGGGGGAAAGTGGATGTACCCAGACCTTGGGGAACCACTATAAACCTGTATGCAATCTGTGATGTATGTGTGATTGTGAATTCTGTGTTGTGATTGCTGTAGTATAAGTTAGATTCTATTTTAAGAACTGAAATATTATTCTGCCTTAAGTAAAAAAGAAAAGAACCTATTCACACCCCCCCTCTAGGTGTTTGGGTTATCTTGAAATCAATTCTATCAACTAAGTCCTCGACGATGATCAGTTGGGGTCTTGTCTTGCGGTTGTAGTACCGAGCAGTCCGTTGTTGGTAGACCGCAGTGCGGAGGGCTGCCTCCTCGCAAACTTCAGGGACCAAATCTAAGTTGTCTGAGTGCTTCGTCATTCTTCTCGATGTTGAAGTTGGAAACCCGGGGGATTGAAACGTCGATGTCGACCGGGATGATAGATTCAGTGTCGTAGCAGAGATTGTACGGTGTTTCTCCTGTGGGAGTTCTCTCGATTGTCTGGTATGCCCATAACACATTGGGGAGTGCATCGACCCACTACCCCCAGCATCTTGTAGTCGCGTCTTCAACCCTTTTAAGATGGTACGGTTGGTCACCTCAATCTGCCCATTGGTATGAGGATGCGACACAGCCGTATGTCACATCTTGATTTTTTAATCATCGCATAGTTTTGTGAAGGACCTCCCCATAAACTGAGTACCATTGTCAGTGATGATGATTGTAGGGATTCCAAAACCGCAAACATTGTTCTTCCACACAAATTGCTTTGTAATCTCTTCGGTGATCTTGGCCAGCGGTTCTGCTTCCACCCATTTAGTGAAATAATCAATAGCCATTATGAGGAATTTCCTTTGCCCCGGAGCTTGAGGTAGAGGCTCAAGAAAGTCTATTGTTGGGAATTGTGTTTTTCAATGTTCCTTAGGATTTGAAGAGGCATCACCAATCATGCAAATGGGTATAATGTATTTGATGTGTGCTTGAGTTCTTGCATGCAGGTTGTCCTTGTACAACCTCGGGCTCACGGGAGGGAACTCAGCAGAGAGGGGATTAGAAGAATCCTCAAGAGGAGACAGGGCCCTAGGCGAGAGGGGCCCAAAGCAAAGACCACTCGCACTAAGCGAGAGGGGCCTAATGGTGGGTCCACTCGCCCTAGGCGAGAGGAGCCCAAAGGTGGGTCCACTCGCCCTAGGCGAGAGGAGCCCAAAGCTGGGTCCACTCGCGCTAGGCGAGTGGAGCCCAAAGCTGGGTCTGCCCGCGATAGGCGAGATGAGCCCAAAGGTGGGTCCACTCGCGCTAGGCAGGAGGAGCCAAAGTTGAGTCCATTCGCCTGACAGGTAGGGGTCAAGGGAAGATTTTCTATATGGTGATGGAGGGTCTCGCCTGCGAGGTGGTGCTTTCAGCCGCAAGGTGGTCCTCTCGCCAAGCACCGGTTCGGCAGGAAAAGATAAGGCCGGTTCAGCAATTGGGTGGGAACCGGTTCAGTTGGCAAACGGTTCATCCTTTTTTAGCCTTTTTTACTCTTTTACCCTTGATGGTCTGCTCATAGCCCTTCAGAACAGCGGAGTTTGGCTGTTGGCAGACCCAGCCCAGGGTATTCAGGTAATTTCACAGGTGCTTGATTTGGTTATTTGCAGTTCGAATCCTGAGGACTATAAATAGACCGGTAAGGTGTCTGAGAAAGCGGGGTGTGGAACCTTCTTTTTCCCTCTTACTCAGGCACCTAGCTCAGCACTGGCTAGGGAGGGGAAGGATTTTCAGTTCTTCCGGGTAAGCGGTGGGACCTCCGAGCTGAAGCCCCCGGTCTGTTCCTTTAGGAGTTCTGTTAGGAGTGTGGCTCAAAGAAAGTAAGCGTGAGCTGCAGCCTTAGATCCGAGCTTTTAGGAGAAACTAGTTCTGCTGGTTTCAACATTTTTGGTGCGGTGAGCGTGGATCGCAGCCTACGCCGAAGAACTTTGGATCATCTCATGGCAGGAGATCTGGGAGGAGGAGATGAGGGCGGGGGAGATGAGGGCGGGTCCCAAAACCCAGGAGGATATATTGGGAGGGAAGAATTCATGGCATCCATCGGGGGGATCATGGGGATGTTGCAGCAGATCTCGCAGCGAGGCGAGTGCGTGACCCCCCTACCTCAGGCGCCGGGCCTCTCGCCTTCGGAAGGAGCCGTCTCGGCAAGGGTGGGCGAGGATGCGCTAGGGGGCGGCCTGGAAAGGAGAAGATGGTGGAAGGAAACGGGCGAGATCTGGCAGGAAGGGAATTGTTCCCCAGCCCGACGAGCGCCGTCTCGCCAGTGGACCTCGTCGCGCGAGTGGAGACGGTGAGACCCCTGGCGAGAGGGTCACCCTTTTGCGAGCTGGTTCTTTCGGCTCCCGTCCTCGGAGGGGTTCCGTGAGCCTGAGATGGTTTATTATGTGGGGAAGGATGATCCCCTCCAACACTTGCAATGGTTCGAAGATGCGGTCTCCATCAGGCCGATGACGGATGCATTTAAGTGCCGCCTTTTCGCGATCACCTTGAAGGACAAGGCCCGGGACTGGTTTCATCAACTCCCGGCAGGGTCAATATATGGTTTTGAGGACTTGAGTAGGAGCTTCCAGCTGCGCTTCTCGACCTCGAAGAAGAGGAAGAAAAACCCGGAGTCCATCTTCCTGATCAAGCAGAAGGCAGACGAGTCTTTAGCCCAGTACGTGGATCGCTTCCAAGAGGAAATCCTGGACATTCAGGAGGTGCCGGGATTTGCTCTCCAAATGTCCTTTACTGTAGGTCTCAGGGAAGGTTTCTTCAAAATGAGCCTCACCAGGAAGGCACCCCTATCATTTGAAGGGTTGATGGAGATGGGAGCCAAGGAGATAGCGATAGAGGCAGCAAACCCGGCTTTTGCCAAGAAACTAGCAAGGTTGACGGAGGTAGAGTCCAGAGAACCAGGAGGAGCGAGGCAGCAGGAAGGGAGGAGAAGGGAGGAGCCAAGGGGGCCGGCACATCAGGAGTTGGGTTGGAAGCAACCGGAAGGCCCTGTTCAAGGGCAATGGAGAGGTCTTCCCCCGGGGGGAAGGAACTACTACCAGGGAGGAGCAGGAAGGTTACCACAGCTGGGGTGGAGACATGGTCCTAGGCCACTCCCACCCCCGCCTCAACAAGCTATGGCTATAGGCGGGGAAGAGGAAGAGGAAGAGAGCGAGGAAGGGGAGGAGCAGGAGCAGGGAGAAGAAGGAATCACCAAGAAGGGAGGCAGGAGGGGGAAGTAGTTATGCCATTCTGTGACTTCCATGAGGAGGAAGGTCACGCGACAGCTACTTGTCCAGAATTTCTAGAGCTGAAGGGGAGAAGAGGAGCGGGAGAGCAGCAGCCACCAGCGCGGATAGTAGAGATAACCGGAGTGGGGGAGGAGGATAGATGTGTAGATCGGTCAGATGTGGGGGATAGAGGAGGGATCGGGGTGATTCATGGCGGGGTGGGAATCGAGGCTGCCCGAAAGGCCAGCCTTCATACAATGTACCGTCGAGGTGTCGCCTCGACGTCGCAAGCCACGCCCCCGGATGAGAAGATCACCTTCTCCAGGAAGGACTTGCCAGATCACGAAGATCCATTCTGCGACGCGCTGGTGATTCGGACGGCTATCGAGAGTTTCATGGTATCGAGGATCTTGGTGGACAATGGGAGCTCGGTTAATGTTATCTTCAAAAAGGCATTCAATGAGATGAGGGTGGAAGCCAGGAGGGTGTTAGCAGCGGACGGACCGCTGTTCGGATTCTCAGGAGAAAGGAAGGAAGTAGAGGGGGGAGTCGGTCTCTAGGTAACTCTGGGAGGGCTGTCCAGGAACTGCCGTTTTGTGATAGTGGACGCTCCCAGCAGTTACAACGCCATCTTCGGGCGCCCCTTGATTAGTGCCTTTAGATGTGTACCATCATCTTTTCATCAATGTTTGAAACTCAATTCAGGAGGGACCCAGATCAGGGTAAGGGGAGATCCGAAGGCGGCCCGGGAGTGTTACGTGACGGCAGTAAACACTATCTCTTGGAGGGGTGATGCAAAGGAGTTAGAGAGAAGACTGGAGCGGGAGGAGCAGGAGGAGAGTAGAGTTGAGGAGTTGGGAGGTGGCATTGCGGAGGATCCAGTAATGGCAGGGGAGTTAAGGGTCGGAGGAGAAGGGAGAGAAGTGAGAAGGAGGAAAAGAAAGATAGGAGAGATGGAAGAGTCAGTGCCGGGAGGAGGCCCTGTGCAAGTGGAGGAGAGGTTCGTAGAGAGAGTAAACATGGCAGTGGAGGAAAAAGAGGGCGGAGAGCAAGAGCTCGGAAGCCAGGAGGAGGAGCTGGGGAAGGAAGAGGAGATTCCGAAAGATCAGGAGGAAGAAGAAGAGCCCTCGAGGCTGAGGGCTGCAGTCGAGCTACAGGAGGTGGACATCTTAACAAAAGAAGGAAGAAAAGAAAAGATCAAAATCAGTGGAGAGCTTGGCCTTGAGGACCAGGAGGAGATCCGAAAATGTGTGCAGGAAAACATTGATATCTTTGCTTGGAGCGCGGCTGACATGCCAGGGATTGACGCAGATGTGGCATGCCATCGTCTCAACCTTGACCCCAAGGTTTGTCCCATCCAGCAGAAGAAAAGGGCCATCGCTTCCAGGATGGCCAAGCCTATCAGGGAGGAGGTGGAAAAGCTGCTCCAGGCAGGATTCATATCAGCAAACAAGTATCCGGGGTGGGTGAGCAATGTTGTAATGGTAAAGAAGGGGGAAGGGAAGTGGCGAATGTGTATTGACTTCTCTCTTTTGAATAAAGCATGCCCCAAGGATTGTTACCCTCTGCCTCGAATCGACGCGCTGGTTGATTCAGCCGTCGGTTTTTCACTAATGAGTTTTTTAGATGCCTTTTCAGGATATCATCAAATATGCATGCACCCTCCGGACATCAAGGATATCACCTTTATCACTGAGGATGGATGCTTCAGCTATAACATGATGCCTTTTGGGTTGAAGAATGCGGGGGCGACCTACTAACGGATGATGGATCGAATCTTCCGAGAGCAAAAGGGACGGAACCTCGAAGTCTACGTGGATGACTTAATGATCAAGAGCCAAGATCTCAAGTCTCATATTGCGGATCTTGAAGAAACGTTCGCAACTGTAAGGAAGTACAAGATAAGGCTCAATCCGCTGAAGTGCGTATTCGGAGCCAGCACGGGAAAGTTCTTAGGACATCTCCTCACCCCATCAGGAGTAGAGCCTAACCCGGATAAGGTAAGGGCTATCCTAGAACTGGGGTCTCCAACGAATACCAAAGAGGTCCAACGTCTTACCGGCAAGTTGGCGGGGCTCAGCAGGTTTCTTTCCAGAGCAGGAGAAAGGTGCTCACCTTTCTTCCGAACTTTGAGGGGGGGAAGAAATTCGAGTGGACCTCCGAGTGCGAGAATGCTTTTCTAGCCTTGAAGTAGCAGCTCACCAAGGCACCGCTACTCCAAGGTCCGAGAGAAGGAGAGATTCTATTCTTGTACCTAGGGGTAGGAGCAGGAGCAGTGAGTTCGGTCCTCGTGCGGGAAGAAGGTAAAAAGCAATTCCCGATTTATTATGTAAGTAGAGTCCTCAAAAAGGCAAAACTAAAGTACCCTATCCTAGAGAAGCTAGCCTTTGCCCTCGTTATCTCAGCCCGAAAGCTCAGGCCATATTTTCAGGCCCATTCCATCCAGATCGTGACGGACCACCCTCTCCGCCGTATTTTGGAAGGGGTGGAGCACTCAGGGAGATTAGCTAAATGGTCGATAGAACTCAGTGAGTTTGACCTTTCTTATATTCCTCGGTTGGCTATCAAGGCGCAAGCTGTAGCAGATTTCTTGGTAGATTACACGGTGGAGGTCAAGGAGGCCGAGACGTCTCCTGTAGTAGCTTGGGAGATGCTGGTAGATGGGGCCTCGGGAAAGAATTCTTTTGGAGGAGGGATGGTTTTGGTAAGTCCTGAGGGAACACGGATCGAACAGGCCCTGAAGGTTCATTTCGCCCTCACCAACAATCAAGCGGAGTATGAGGCCATTATAGCAGGGCTGAGGTTGGCTCGTGAGCTCGGTATACAAGATATAAAGGTCTTCACGGATTCTATGATAGTGGCAGGGCATATAGAAGGGGAATTTGAGGTAAGAGAACGCACCCTCTAGTTGTACTTAACAAAGGTAAAGAGGATCATTGGTCAGTTCCACAGTTTCTCAGTTCAACACGTCCCAAGAGAGGAAAATACCCGGGCAGACCTGCTCGCCAAGCACGGTCCTCGGGCCGGAGCAACCATGACAGAGCTCTTTAGGCCCTCCATCGAAGAGGGAGAACTGATGGAAGTAGATCAGCAGGGATCCTGGATGGATCCATTTACCACCTACTTGACGACCGGACATCTGCCTGAGGGAGAGCTCGAGAAGAAACAAGTCAGGTACAAGTCGGCGTACTACCTGCTGAAAGAAGGGATCTTATATCGTAAGACGTTGTCGGGTCTGTTGGCTCGATGCGTATCCGAGAAGGAGGTCGCAAGGGTGCTGGAAGAAATTCACTCTGGAGAGTGCGGTAGCCATTCCGGGAGTCGGACCTTGGAGGGAAGGGTGTTGAGGCAGGGCTATTTCTGGCCCACCCTTAGGAGGGATGCCGAGGAATTCGCAAGGAAGTGCAGGCAGTGCCAGGAATTTGCTCCTCTTCAGCTCCTCCCGGCCCAAAGGTTGCGCACGATTACAGCCCCATGGCCCTTCGCCATATGGGGGCTAGATCTGGTGGGTCCATTCCCTCAAGCCAGTGGCCAGAGGAGGTTTCTGCTGGTCATGGTAGACTATTTCTCAAAATGGCTGGAGGTGAAGGCATTGGCAAAGGTGACGTCTCAGGTGGTCAAAAGCTTCGTATGGGGAGAGATCATCTGTAGGCATGGGCTCCCTTTGGCCATTATCACAGATAACGGACCGCAATTTGCCAGCAGAGAGTTCGTGGATTTCTGCGTGCGACTAGGTATAGACCTTCGATTTGCTTCAGTGCATCATCCTCGAAGCAATGGGCAGGTGGAAGCCGCGAATAAGGTCATCATAAATCTCTTAAAGAAAAAGGTAGAAAACTTGAGGGGAAGTTGGGTGGAGCAGCTCCCCTCCATCCTATGGGCCTTGAGGACCATGCCAAGTTCCGCCACGGGAGAGACGCCATTCAAACTTTCCCATGGCTCTGAGGCAGTCATACCTGTTGAGTTCGAGGTTGAGTCACCTAGGGTAACTGCGGCAAGGAGGGGAGATGAGGAGTGGCTGGTAGATAATGGGGAAGAGCAAAGGCTCTCCCTTGACTTGGTGGAGGAGCTTAGAGAGCTGGCATCTATCCGACAGGAGGAGGTCAAGTGCCGGATGTCAAGATATTTTGATAAGCACGTCAGGGTCAAGCAGTTTGAGAAGGCAGACTTGGTCCTCAAGAAAGTGGATGCAGCAGGAAGAGGGGCTTCTGTAGGGAAGCTCAACCCCAACTGGGAAGGTCCTTTTATTGTAAAAGAAGTCTTGAAATCAGGAGGGTATCACCTCCAAGATGTAGACGGGACGCCCCTCGATCGCGCCCGAAGCGGCGACGATCTAAAGCGATTCTATCCTTAGTACTTTTGTTTATGTTCATTATCTATTCTGAATGAGATGTAGTTTCTTTGTTTTTCTCTCTCACTTTCCAATATTAGCAAACCTGGCAAGGCCTTCTGGTACTGCCATATAATTTCAAGTAGCTGTCTTCTCAAAGCAAGAAGATTTTATTTTGGAGAGGAGACCCCGAGAAGACCCGTTGTCCAGGCTACCATCGAGCTGGCAGGTCTGTAGGCTCACTCGGTGGTTGGAATTGGTTTTGGAGAGGATACCCCGAGAAGACCGGCTGTCCAGGCTACCATCGAGCTGGCAGGTCTGTAGGCTCACTCGGTGGTTGGAGTTGGTTTTGGAGAGGAGACCCCGAGAAGACCCGCTGTCCAGGCTACCATCGAGCTGGCAGGTCTGTAGGCTCACTCGGTGGTTGGAGTTGGTTTTGGAGAGGAGACCCCGAGAAGACCCGCTGTCCAAGCTACCATCGAGCTGGTAGGTCTGTAGGCTCACTCGGTGGTTGGAGTTGGTTTTGGAGAGGAGACCCCGAGAAGACCCACTGTCCAGGCTACCATCGAGCTGGCAGGTCTGTAGGATCACTCGGTGGTTGGAATTGGTTTTGGAGAGGAGACCCTGAGAAGACCCGCTGTCCAGGCTACCATCGAGCTGGCAGGTCTGTAGGCTCACTCGGTGGTTGGAATTTGTTTTGGAGAGGAGACCCCGAGAAGACCCGCTGTCCAGGCTACCATCGAGCTGGCAGGTCTGTAGGCTCACTCGGTGGTTGGAGTTGGTTTTGGAGAGGAGACCCCGAGAAGACCCGCTGTCCAGGCTACCATCGAGCTAGCAGGTCTGTAGGCTCACTCGGTGGTTAGAGTTGGTTTTGGAGAGGAGACCCCGAGAAGACCCACTGTCCAGGCTACCATCGAGCTGGCAGGTCTGTAGGCTCACTCGGTGGTTGGAGTTGGTTTTGGAGAGGAGACCCCGAGAAGACCCGCTGTCCAGGCTACCATCGAGCTGGCAGGTCTGTAGGCTCACTCGGTGGTTGGAGTTGGTTTTGGAGAGGAGACCCCGAGAAGACCCGCTGTCCAGGCTACCATCGAGCTGGCAGGTCTGTAGGCTCACTCGGTGGTTGGAGTTGGTTTTGGAGAGGAGACCCCGAGAAGACCCGCTGTCCAGGCTACCATCGAGCTGGCAGGTCTGTAGGCTCACTCGGTGGTTGGAGTTGGTTTTGGAAAGGAGACCCCGAGAAGACCCGCTGTCCAGGCTATCATCGAGCTGGCAGGTCTGTAGGCTCACTCGGTGGTTGGAGTTGGTTTTGGAGAGGAGACCCTGAGAAGACCCGCTGTCCAGGCTACCATCGAGCTGGCAGGTCTGTAGGCTCACTCGGAGGTTGGGTAAGGGGCAGCATATGAGTGGGGGTTTCATGTAAAGATAATCCATAATTTGAGCAAAGGCAGAGTCCCTGTCCTAAAGGTAGAAGAGGAGGGAGGAGTCGGTCCCTCAAGATCCACTCGCGCCAGGGGTGTCCAGGGGCAAGGCGAGTGGAAGGGACACAATCCCCGCGCAACTGCGGCGAGGACATGACTATTCGCACCTAGAGTAAGGGGACTGCTCTTCGACCAAAGGGCGAGAAGAAGAGTACACTCATCTCGCAAACGAAACTAGTTATAAGAGCGATTCGAGACCCACTCGCGCCAGGGGTGTCCAGAAGCAAGGCGAGAAGAAGTGGTACAATCCCTGCGCGAGAGCAACGAGGGCCCGCCCACTCGCACCACGGGTAAAGCTAGCCCCTCTATCGGTAGGCGAGATAAGTCGTGATCCCGTTCCGCAAATAAAGAAAAAGGTAAGCGTATAGGAAAGATGAAAAGAAAGACGAGATGTCCTAAAAACAAAAATATGTATATACGAAAAAAGGCCGTAGAACAAAATGCCTCAGTACTGAGTGTCCAAAAAAGGGGGGGTATACAAAAGAGCTGAAAAATAATTCTTCTATTCCTCCGCGCTGGAGGACGGGCCGTCTTCCTCCTCGCCATAAATCTCGGGTACCAGGTCGCGGGCAGTGACCTCCTCGCAGCCTTCCCTG
Source organism: Platanthera zijinensis (assembly GCA_039513925.1). NCBI lineage: Eukaryota > Viridiplantae > Streptophyta > Magnoliopsida > Asparagales > Orchidaceae > Platanthera > Platanthera zijinensis. Next base: position 155,493,985 of record CM077084.1, on the reverse strand, counting down.
ATGACTTCCATCTCCTTCATCATCTTCACGATTAGCTCGGCGGTCCGGATATTGGCATCTTTGCAGAGTTCCACAACCTCAGCATGAGAATAATGAGAGGGAGGAGGTTGGGGAATCACCACACGAGAAGGCGAGAGAGCAGCCTCCTGAAGTCGAGTGATCTCGGACTCCATGCCTTTAACCTCCCCTTCCAGAGTGGCTATGCGCGAGTGCATCCTGTCGGCCGTCTCGGCATCCTGCGAGAGGTTTATTTATTAGAGGGATTTGATGGTAGATAAAGAAAGGGAAGGAATCAAGAGTGGAAAAAACTCACCACACCACCCCGAGCCTTGGCGAGAAGGTTTTCGGCCACGGCCAACCGTTTCTCGAGGTCCGTAGACTTCTCGCGCTCGGCCGCCAGATTCGCCTCTGAATCCCTCCAGCTTTTGTTATTGTAAATCAGACGGAGCGAGACCTGGTGCGAGAGCTCCAGTGAGCGCAGTTGGGATTGCGCGGCCCTCAGGATCAAGTCCCGCGAGGGGGGCTCAGTGGCGGGTTCTCGCTCTGCGCCACCGTAGAGGCCAAAGCCCAGAGAAAATGCATGAGCCGTAGGTTGCTCTCGCTCTATCCAGGGGGGAAGGAGGGTAGAGATGGAGACCCGGTTCGCCTCCTTGTCCCAAATCAGGGTTGGCTCGCCAACAGCATCCAGGATCACAGGGCCCATGTTGAAGTTCAGATGGGTGGAAGGAGCCGGGCGGCTGGAGGAGCCCACCTCACGAGTAGGAGATTTAGAGGGGAGGTTGTCAGCAAGAGGATCAGGTTGACCCGTCCCGCCAATCGGCGAGATGGCCCGCTGACTGAGAAGCCGAGAAGGGGATTGGGGAGATTGGGACCCCAGAGAGATGGGGGATAAGGATCCCAACGCGTCTACCATCTCAGCAGGAACTTGCTTCGCCTTTCCAGAAGGAAGAGGTGCTCCTTTCTTGACCTTTGTTTTCTTTGAAGGACTCTGGCGAGATGGGGCGGAGCCTTCGGCAGGTCTTTTCTTCAGGGAGGGGGCAGGTTTTCTCTCGCCGCCTCAGCTGCCATCATGGCAAGGGCGACATCTTTGGAGGGTTTGATGTTGCTTTTGTAAGGCGGGCGGGCGGGAACATTTCTTTCTCCTGGAAAAGGCGAGACGAGGCGTTTACAAATACTATTCGTTAGACCTAATGAAAATAAAGGGCCCCAGCATTTACCTTCTCCTGGAAGCACAGGAAGGAGGGAGTCGAGGCCCCGCCTCAAGAACTGAACTTCGAAGTTCTTGCCAATGAAAAAGTCGCAGAGGAGCTTGTCCGTGCCGCTAACCTGGGGAGTGGTGTAGAACACCTCGGCTGGTGACACGGGCGCCAGCGGGATGCCTCCCATGTTGCCGCGAATGAAGACAAAGTGAGTAAGCCAGTGATGGTTCTTGTTGGGCGTCTCGCAAACCTTGAGACCCTGCCCCGTGAAGTAGGACACGCCGTCTGCGTTGGCATGGTAGACAAAAAGCTTGCGGAAGGAGTTCAGGCTGAATTCAATTCGCTCCCGGCGCATGTAGCAGGCAAAGTCAACAAGTACCGAGATAGCGTTTGGATTCAGTTGCGCAGGGACAGTCCCAAAGTATTTTAGAACCTGTTTCACCTCTGGCCAGAGGGGCAACCTCAGCCCCGCCTCGAAATGCGGAACAGGGAAGGCGAGTTCACCAGGATAAAAGGTATTGATCGACTCGCCCACCCTTGGAGGGCGTGACTCAAAACCCTCTGGCAAGAAATCACGAGTGAAGGCGTTGTAGTCCTCCTCGGAAATCCGGCCGGGAGGAAAATCATGGTCACCAAACCGCCTCCCACATCGGCTTCGCCCTTCGCCTTCTTCAGCCTTCTTTTTCCCCATTCTAGGCAAAGAGAGCGAAAGGGGGATGCGAGAAGAATAGGCGAGACGAAGCGCCGACAGGATCTGCTCACGAGGGGAAGAGGAGAGAGAGGCAAGGTTTAGGGCACCGAGATAAATCGAGAGCATGATCCGGGCCCCAGGGATAGGGGGGTATTTATAGCCCGTTGGGTAAAGAGAAAAAATACGAAGAGGCAAAAAATATATATAGTGTAGAGGAAGGGGAAGAGGCGGCCGTCCTTTTCTCTCTCCTAACCTCGATTGGTGTAATCTAGCGTAAGTCCCAGGCCGGGGACGAGACAGTACCATAAAAATATAATAAAAAATGGTTTAAGCATAGATATGACGCAAAAGTCGCAATGAAGAAAAGCACGGTACGAGAGATAAAATTATCAAAGAAACTACTAAAAGGCGTTATTAAATCGTTTGTCTCGCATATATCAAGCAGACCTATTCATTAGATCCAAAGGGTTCGGGCGGTAGCCGCGAGAGGAAGCGTTATTACAAAACGCAGAACAGTACAAAGAAAATAAGGGTGCGAGGCGGCGCGAAGGATTCAATCCTTATGCCATCACCAGCGCCCCCCACCGCGAGACCTCGCGCAGGGAGGACGGTGGGGGAGGTGAAAAGCACGAGCCGCATCTACGCCACGACGCGCGAGACAGAGTTGTTGGTCGACCTCGTTCAGAATCGCCTGGGGGTCGGTCTCATCCATCTCAATATCAGCGTCAATTTCAGAAGTCAAGCGAGCAACCTCCACCTCCAACCAATCAATCTGTCGGTCAGCCGCTTGCTTGTCTTTCTCCAACTCTTGGATCATGATCGCATGTTTTTAGAACATCTCGGCCACCCTGCGCTTCATCGCCAACGGATCCATAGGGTCGCCAAGGTAATCTTCGATCTCGTCCATAGGAGGAGGAGGGGAGGAGACTGCTCGCCTCGGGCGCTCCTCAGTAGGTGAGTCCTCGGCAGAAGAGTCTACTCGCACGTCTGCAAAGCTAAAATAGAATAAGGGCCGTAATCAAAGGTGGGCAGCAAGAGAGGCCGAAGCCCAGGGCAGAAGATTCCTAACCAGAGTGGCGGGAGGTCCCAGCGACATGGGAAGGCTCGCCATTTTTCCCACCAAGAGTAGAAGGAGGAGTGGAAGGAGGAGGCGAGACAGAGTTTAGATGGTGGTCGGCGAGATTAGCTTGTGTACTACCAAACTGATGGGGGGTGCATGACTTTTCTGAAAACCAACAGCAAAAGGAGCAATGAAAGATAGATAGCGAACAGGGGAGGTATACAAGGATCTTACCTCTTTTCCCTTGAGAAATGATGGTGTAGGAGGGATGCGTCTCTCCGAGGGATCTGGTAAGGGTCCTCCCGACGGGGGAACAAGATCAGTTGTTCTCGCCTTCTTCGGGCAAGAGGAAGATGGCGGTGGTGAGGAAGAAGTACGAGCGGGAATTAGGTTTAAGGCCGCCGCGCTCGCCTTGTTCCGCTGACGCACCAACGCGATACGATCACGGAAGTTTTTGCTAAGAGACATAGCAGCGAAAGTAAAGGGGGGTAAAATGAAGGGGGGAGGCCTGTTGCACTCAGGAAGGATCCCAGTATTTATAGACTCAGGGGGGGAGAATCCCACCCGAAAAAGATTCCGCTATAAAGTCGCTGAGATGACGTGAGCCTCGGTTGGACTTTTCTTTTCGAGCTTGGACAACCCTGAAAAGAGCGGGGATTGTGTACAACCTCGGGCTCACGGGAGGGAACTCAGCAGAGAGGGGATTAGAAGAATCCTCAAGAGGAGACAGGGCCCTAGGCGAGAGGGGCCCAAAGCAAAGACCACTCGCACTAAGCGAGAGGGGCCTAAAGGTGGGTCCACTCGCCCTAAGCGAGAGGGGCCTAAAGGTGGGTCCACTCGCCCTAGGCGAGAGGAGCCCAAAGGTGGGTCCACTCGCCCTAGGTGAGAGGAGCCCAAAGCTGGGTCCACTCGCGCTAGGCGAGTGGAGCCCAAAGCTGGGTCCGCCCGCGATAGGCGAGAGGAGCCCAAAGGTGGGTCCACTCGCGCTAGGCAGGAGGAGCCAAAGTTGAGTCCATTCACCTGACAGGTAGGGGTCAAGGGAAGATTTTCTATATGGTGATGGAGGGTCAAGCCTGCGAGGTGGTGCTTTCAACCGCAAGGTGGTCCTCTCGCCAAGAACCGGTTCGGCAGGAAGAGATAAGGCCGGTTCAGCAATTGGGTGGGAACCGGTTCAGTTGGCAAACGGTTCATCCTTTTTTAGCCTTTTTTACTCTTTTACCCTTGATGGTCTGCTCATATCCCTTCAGAACAGCAGAGTTTGGCTGTTGGCAGACCCAGCCCAGGGTATTCAGGTAATTTCACAGGTGCTTGATTTGGTTATTTGCAGTTCGAATCCTGAGGTCTATAAATAGACCGGTAAGGTGTCTGAGAAAGCGGGGTGTGGAACCTTCTTTTTCCCACTTACTCAGGCACCTAGCTCAGCACTGGCTAGGGAGGGGAAGGATTTTCAGTTCTTCCGGGTAAGCGGTGGGACCTCCGAGCTGAAGCCCCCGGTCTATTCCTTTAGGAGTTCTGTTAGGAGTGTGGCTCAAAGAAATTAAGCGTGAGCTGCAGCCTTAGATCCGAGCTTTTAGGAGAAACTAGTTCTGCTGGTTTCAACAGTCCTTGATTGGATAGCTGAACAAGAAGAGGAAGCTGGAAGTCAGACAATTTGACTAAGGCAAAAGCATCGAGATAGATGAGACAGCTGAGAAGAATGTCTCAGCAGAACCGCTGATACAGCTGAGAAGCTCAACACAAATCATTGAGAGAAGTGTTGGTCTCAGCTAAACCACTAAGACAAAAGATAGTCTTGGTTGTGAAGAAGTAACCGCTGAGATAGTTGAGAAGAAACCACTGAGACAGAAGACAGTCTCAGCTATGAAGAAGAAACCACTGAGACAGCTGAGAAGAAACCGCTGAGACCAAACCAGCAGAATTTCTCTAAGTCCAGAAGCGTTGAGCGAGGAAGGCTCACTCAACGCTTCTAAAGAAGAAGCTCAGTTCAGTATTCGTCGAACTAAATTCTGAGTTTGTCGAGCTGAGACCACCTTTCGTCGAGCTCAAGTTAAAGTTTTAAGAATCTGAGTTCATCGAGCCCAGTTCAGAATTCATCGAACTAATTCCAGAATTTGTCGAACCCAGCTCACCTTTTATCGAGCTCAAGAAAAAGTTTGAAGGCTCTGAGTTCGTCGAGCTCAGTTTGGAAATCATCGAACTGATTTCAAAATTCATCGAACCCATCTCACCATTCGTCGAGCGCAGTCAGGGTACTTCATGCCATTGCGGGAAAGCTACAGCAACGCCGGAAAGTACTGTTTGTCTTCTTCTAAGGGAAGTGCGCTCACCATCCTTGGTTGGGCCCACATTCAAATTGTGTTATAGATTCAAATAAATATATATAAAAGGAAGAGAAGAAAAGGGGATTAGGGTTAACGAGAACAGAAGTAGAAAATGAAATAGAGGTGGTTGGACTTCATCTTCTCCGACAAGCTTGAAAGCCAAGTCCAGCAGTGCAAGCCAGAAGGCAAAGAGAACGATAGATAAAGCTTCTTCCAGTTCAGTAAGATTGTTCCTTGGAGAATAAGTTGGTTGATTCATTCAATCAGCAAGAGGATATAATTGTGTGAAGGATTATAAGCCTTCAACAATAGTTAGATGTCTTCAGTACAATAGAGAAATTGGTAGTTGTATAAGAAGACAAATTCCTTCTACAGCAAGTGGGCTGGACTGATATCTCTCAGTCCAGAAAGTTAGACTCAGAGATTTTCCTCTAAGTCAGTATTTCAATTCACTTATTTAATTTCTTGTAGGTTCAGGTTAGCTGAATCTTAGTTGTAGGGCACTTTATGCTTGAACTGTATGTGACTAATTAGTCACTGAGGTAGGTTCTCTGCTGGGGTACTGAGGTAGGATCCAAGTGTGGATTTGAGAGTAGGGTTGTTCTCCCAGCCTAAGTAGTAGGCCTTAGTGATAAGGCTGAGGTAGGTGACTGTTGAGTCACTGAGGTGTAGGTAATAAGTGTGTCACTGAGTATAGGTCTTGGAGGAGACTGAGTGTAGGGCCTTTGACCTGAGGTAGGTGACAAATTTGTCACTGAGCAGTAGGTGCCTGGAAGAGCAATGAGGTAGGTACCTGGAAGGGTACTGAGATGCAGGAGTGCTACAGCACTCTGAGAGTAGGGTCTGGTGCCTTAAGTTGTAGGGCTGAGAAGTCTGAGCTATAGGCCTTAGAGATAAGACTGAGGTAAGTGGTTTGAGGACCACTGAGTTGTAGGAGCACTGCAGGGCTCTGATGTAGGAACATTTTTGGTTCTGAGGTAGGGTTCTGAAGAGAACCTGAGTGTAAGGCTGAGGGCCTGAGGTATAAGCTCTGAGGAGCATTTTGGTGGAGTTTGAGCCTTGTCTAATATAAGTTAGAAAGGTGGGAGGGAAAGTGGATGTACCCAATTGGTTAACCACTATGAATACTTATGTGATGTGTTGTGTTGCTTGTTCTTATTTTATATTGCAGGTAATAAGGACAAACTCTAGATCACTTAGTTAGTAAACAACAAAAAGAGTAAAGAAATTTCAAAGACCTATTCACCCCCCTCTAAGTGACTAGTTAACCTTGAAGTAATAACTTTCAAATGGTATCAGAGGGAGGTTACTCAAAAATGATTTAGCAATCTGAGTATACCTCTAAGGTTAGCTGTAAGATATAAGCATGGAGTCAGGAATTAACTATAAGGAGGTAGGGGCCTTGAAACTACCAATCTGCAGGAAGGAAGGATTTGGCCTCTGGATGCAAAGGGTCAGACTATTCATGGAAGCATCTGACCCTAGGATCTATATAACAGTTATGGAAGGTCCTTTTATCCCCACAAAGGCTTTCACCATAGATCCAACTCTGAGAGTGCCTAAGGCATATACTAAGATGGATAGAGATGAGGTAGTGATGTATACCATGGACAAGAGGGCACAAAATAGAATAGCCAGTGTCATTGATGACTCAACCTTCCAAAATCTTGTACACTGTAAGACCTCCAAGGAAATGTGGGACACACTTGTGGTCTACATGGAAGGCTCTGAGGAAGTTAGAGATGATAGGAATTCCATGCTCAACCAAGAGTATGAGGTTTTCAGGCAAGGCAAATAAGAAAAAGTGGTTGAATGCTTTGAAAAGTTTTTTAGGACAGTCAATAAACTAAGAACCTATGGTAGGGTCTTTAGCAGCTATGAGCTAAATGACCAGTTCCTTAGATCTCTCACTAGAGATTGGTACACCGAGATTTGTGTCATTAGGGAAATGGCTAAGCTGGCAGACACTCCTCCACCAACTCTCTTTGGAAAGTTGTTATCCTATGAAATGCAGCTAGGTTCTAGACTAGAAGAAGAGAAGAGCAGCAAATCTAAGTCCAAGGATTAGTCTGTAGCATTCAAGGTAGAAGCCCCAAGAAGGAGCAGAAGAAAGACTCCCTCACCACCAAGGAGGGAAGCTGAATCAAGCTCAGAAATATCTAAGTCAAGCTCATCAGACACCACATGTCTGATAAAGATCTAGCTGCCTTCTCTAGGTAATTTCAGAAGTTTATGAAGAAGGATTAGAGGAGCAGGCCATCTTCATCCTCTTATCACAGGAATTCATTTAAGGATGACAGGTATGTCCCTAAAACTAGTAAACAGATTTCCTCTAATGTAATCTGTTATTGTTGCAGCAAAGCTGGGCATGTCATTGCTGACAGCCTGTCAAAAGAAAGGAAGAAGAAGAAAAAAAAGCATCACCATCACCACAAGGACAAAAGAAGGAGAAGTCCATTGTGTCTAAGAAGGAGGGAAGATGGATATATTCTTCCTCCTCAGAATCTGAAGATGAAGAGGAAGAAGCCTATATAGGGCTGATATTTGTTGCTGTAAATCAAGAAGAAAAAGAGGAACATCCTACTGCCAGGATAGGAATCAAAGCCCCACTGGTACACTCAGACAGTGACAATGAGGAGAATAAAGAAGACTGTGGATGTCAGGGGCTAATGGCAATAACTGAAGAGGAAAGAATTCAGGTAGATTCAAAATCAATCAAGGTACAACCTCTCTCCATTCCTTCATCTTCCTCTGAGTATAAAACCAGTCCAAGCACTGATGCATCTTCATCCTATGATGAAGATTGCTCAGAATCTGAGACTGATGTCAATCAATTGATTGACAAGTATGGACTACTCCTAGATGCTCTAAGGAAGAGCAGAAATCTTGCCAAAAGGCAAGCAAAGGAGATTGAAGTCTCCAAGCCTTATAAAACTCTTTATAATAATAAATCTATTGAGTTTTATAAGAAGAGTCATGAGGCATCTGAACTCAAGAAAAGTCTTGAGTGTCAGACCAAGCTTCTAGAAGAGAAGAATAAGCATATTAGATATCTGGAACAAACGTTCACAGAGAAATTGGGGATTTTGATTAACCCTTCCCAGTCACAGGGTCAGTTGCAAAAAGCTGTAACCTGCCATGTAACACCCCTATCCGTCGGATAACATATAACAGTAGGTCCGGCCGGGGCCCGATGCCATATACTACGGACAGACCGGTTGGTTACGCGTTGAAACCATTCAACCAATTGCACGCCCTACACAACACTTAGCGAAAGCATTAAAATTAAGTTGCATAATTAAGAACCCTGCAAACAGCATGAATGTCCACTACAATAACACCCGCAGGAATGTTCCAATACACAGAAAATTGAAATGGCCTTAAGGCCTTACATAGTTTGCTTGATATAACAGTGTTTTCATACATCAGCTCGTCGGCCGGCCAAACATGGTCACAATGAAACACTCAAAATTAGGCCTTCGAGGGCCAGCTCAGCAACTTGGGCTTTAGCCCGCTATTTTCCGCTCGGCTCTGCAGCACCTGTAAGCACAAACCACTGCCCGGTGGCAAACAAAAGCAACGGTCAGCTATGCTGACCAAATTATAACGATCCCGCCCCAAAATCGGGGCGGCGATGCTTTTTCCCTGCACTTTATTAGTATAGGCAATTTATTAGTGTAAACACACATCATCACAGGCGTAGGCTCGCACGGCCACACACCTCGTACACACAGGGCACACTCACGGCGAACCGGCCAACGTCACGTCAATTCAAGCCATAGACGTTCTCGTTCCACCACCGCCCCTTAGACGGCCAACCATATGAGCATTTTGTCTTCTTGGCCTTGGTCACGACATTTTAAGCCATAGACCGCCGAAGACTCTCATCCATGCCAACGGTCCCACCGAACGACATAGATCGGGTACGGTTCCGCCTGACCCGTGCTCATATCGCAACGGCAATTTAAGATATATGCGCAGGTCAAGACTCACCGAGTCCCGTTTCCACCACAACAATCACATAACCCGGTTATGTTCACGTTGGCTCCCCGGCCATCGTGTTGGCAAAACTCGCTTTTGCCCGGTTTTCCGGGTGCACCTTGGAGTTAATCTCCAAGGCTCCCTGTTGCAATCTAGCACGTAGAAAACCCGAAAAACGCTCAAACACCCGGAGTCTTCCCCGGTTCATATGCAATGCAACATCACCGATCTGGCTCTACTTGTCCAGATAGACTTCACACACAATGCCTATGTCTGTTTTCGCATACGGACTCTATACAAGGGGGACTTTACATATCTACCCCAAGGAACGCTCCAACTCTTCGCTCACTTGCGAGAGAGGGCTTCCTATGCAAAGGGAAAAAGGGTTTCACATGCCCAAGGATGAGAAATCGTTACCCTTGCGTTCTTCCGCGGTGCCATGAAAAACTATGCGGTTGGAAAGCACCGCAACGGCGTCACCTCCGCGGATCTGGACTCGGATCGCGATTCGGAGCTCCGACGCTCCACCGGAGGCCGGATCTTGGTCTCCAACCTCTCACCTTGCTCTCCCCTCTCGCTAAGATTTAGAAAGAGAATGGAAAAAGAGAATGAGGGTTTTGAAACCCTTATCCCGGCTAAAACCACCCAGGAGATGCCCCCCACTATCGGATCCAAAGCCAAGGAAATGAACGGCCACGATTAGGCCTCAAATTAGAAAATCTGGGCCGAACACGGCCGTGTGCCTGGCTGTGTCACCCATTCGCCGTATCGACTAACTCGAAAACCAGCATACGGCATTCGACACGGCCTCCGACACGCCCGTGTCACATGTGACACGCCCGTGTCGAGACCCGTGTCACGCCCCCCATGTGCAATCGGCCAGCTTTCCCAACCCGAGAAGGACACGGCCTGCGACACGGCACCCAACATGCCCGTGTCGCAAGTGACATGCCCGTGTCAGGGCCCGTGTCATGGCCTGTGTGCCTGACTCAGAAAACTGCCCAAAGTGACACGCCCTGGGACACGCCCGTGTCCCAGGCCGTGTGCCTCAACTCGACGATCTCCAATCGTCAAAACGTCGACCACATGACCCGTGGCCGAACACGCCTGTGTCACGCCCGTGACATGCCCGTGTCACGCCCGTGACACGCCCGTGTCACGCCCGTGACACCTGCTCCAAATTCAGACTGGGCTTAAAACATCACCCGTCCCTCTTTTGAGTTTCGGGGTGTTACAACCCTCTCCCCCTTAAAAGAATTTCGCCCACGAAATTTACTAAAAGAAAACCATAGGAACTTAAAACTTTTAACGGTACCTGAGCAGAATAACTCCGGATACTCCTCCAGCATAGTTTGCTCCCGCTCCCAAGATAGTTCCTCCCGGCCGCAATTATCCCACCGGACGTTAACCATTCGGATCTCCTTGATACGGAGCCTCTTGACCTCAGAATCTTCGATACGAACGGGCTTGACCCTAGTCGTCAACCCTTCGTCCACCGGTACTTGATCAACTGCGATCACCTGCGAAGGCTCTTGCACCGCCTTCCGCAATACAGAGATGTGAAATACATCGTGTAGCCCACTCAACTCCACCGATAGCTTCAAATGGTATGCAGCTTCGCCGACTCGCTCCAGAACCTCAAAAGATCTAAGGTATCATGGGCTCAGCTTCTTCAAGCGTCTCACCCGCGAAACCCCCTTGAACGGCTTTACTTTCAAGTATACCCAATCGCCTACCGCGAACTCCACGTTCTGGTGCTTGCCATTGTAATACTTCGCCTGCCTGTCCTGAGCGATCAACAAGCGCTCTTGAATGATCCGCACCAACGAGGTAGTACTCTCCACCTCCTGCTTCTTGTACAACCTTGCCTCACCCGTTTCTAACCAAGACAACGGCGTGCGACATTTTCTACCATATAGGGCATCAAAGGGCATCATTTGGATACTCGCCTACTAGCTATTGTTGTACGCGAACTCCACCAAATACATGTGGTCCTCCAAATGCTTCCCGAAGTCTAGAACACACATGCGGAGCATGTCCTCCATCGTTCTATTGACTCTCTCGGTCTGCCCATCCGTCTGCGGATGGAAGGCTGTGCTGAACTTCAACTTTGTCCCCAGCATCTACTGCACCAACCTCCAATCATTGGACGTGAAACGCCCATCGCGATCACTCACAATGCTGCGAGGCACACCATGTAGTCTAACTATATTATCCACATATAGCTTTGCCAACTTCTCCATCGAGTCGTCCTTCCTATGCGGAATGAAATGCGACACCTTAGTTAACCGATCTACGATCACCCAGATGGCGTCGTTCCCCTTCTGCGACCTTGGCAACCCATGCACAAAGTCCATAGATATGTCGTCGAACTTCAACTCCGGTATAGGCAAGGACTTCAGAAATCCTCCCGGCTTTTGGCACTTCGCCTTCACCAAGGCGCACGTTTGGCACTTAGCCACAAACAACGCTACGTCTTTCTTAAGCCCTGGCCACCAAAATAGCTTCTTGAGGTCACGGTACATCTTTGTGCTCCCTGGGTGGATCGAGTACTTGGTATGATGTGCCTTGTACATCAACTCTGCCCGTAGGTTACTCCTGCTTGGGACGCACAACCGATGATCCTTCCTTAACAATCCATCTTCCACTGAAAATTGGGAATTTGACACATCCAACGCTGCCTCCATAAGCTCCTTCATGGAGTCATCTAACTCCAATGCCTGCCAAACCCGGTCAGCCAGGTCATATTGAACCTCTGTCCAGTTCAACATTGCTTTGGCGCTCGTCTGCTTGTCAACGCAACAGATCTCAAGCTCCTCCAACTCCCGTACTAGCCGCTCATCATGCACCGACAACCAGTTGGCTTGGGCGGGAGCCCTGCGACTCAACGCATCTGCAACTGCATTGCCCTTCCCGGGTACATAATGAATCTTGAAGGTGTAGTCCCCCAGGAACTCCATCTACCTCCTCTGCCTCATGTTAAGATCCTTCTGATCCAATAGGTACTGCAGGCTCTTGTGATCGGTATATATATTGACCCTTACGCCGTATAGGTAGTGCTTCCACAGCTTAAGTGCAAATATCACGGCCGCCAACTCCGAGTCGTGGACCGGATAGTTCCCTTCATGCACTTTTAGCTGATGCGATCCATAAGCTATGACGCTCCCATGCTGCAATAACACGCAGCCCAAACCACTACCCGAGGCGTCACTATACACCTCAAAGCCCTCGGTCCCACTCGGCGAACTAAGCACTGGCGCCGTGGTCAACCGTCTCTTCAGCTCCTCAAAAGCTTGCACACACTCCTGCATCCACAAGAATCTCTGATCTTTCCTTGTCAACTTCGTGAGAGGTAGCGCTATCCGCGAGAAGTTCTCTACGAAACGCCTGTAATATCCGGCAAGCCCGAGAAAACTACGGACTTCCGCGACAGAAGACAACACAGGCCACTCCCGTATCACAACGATCTTCGTCGGATCCACCATTATACCTTCCCCACTGACAATGTGACCAAGGAATGCTACTGAGGGTAGCCAGAACTCGCATTTGGAGAATTTCGCATACAACTCATTCCTCCTCAAAGTCTCTAACACCAGATGCAAGTGCTTGAAGTGATCTTCTTCGCACTGCGAGTACACCAATATATCGTCAATAAATACGATCACAAAGCGGTCCAGGAAATCTCGGAACGTCCTGTTCATCAAGTCCATAAACACTGATGGCGCATTCGTCAGTCCAAACGGCATGACTGTGAACTCGAAATGCCCATACCTTGTGCTGAACGTCGTCTTCGGGATATCACATTCCCTTATCCTCAACTGATAGTACCCCGACTTCAAGTCCAACTTAGAATATACCGACGATCCGACTAACTGATCAAACAGATCATCAATCCTCGGGATCGGGTACTTGTTCTTCTCCGTCAGCTTTTTCAACTCTCTGTAGTCGATACACAATCGCATATACCCGTCCCTCTTCTTAACGAAGAGGACCGGTGCGCTCCAAGGCGACGAGCTTGGACGCACATAACCTTGCTCCATCAGCTCCTCTAGCTGAACTTTCAACTCTGCCATCTCCTTAGGCGCCAACCTATACGGAGCACGTGACACCGGTTTGGCCCCCGGTACGAGCTCGATGGTGAAATCAATCTCTCACTGTGGTGGGGCCCCAGGAAGACTATCCGGGAACACATCGGGGTATTCACAAACCACGGGGATGCTATCCAACGTGTACTTTGCCTCCACAGCCCCCACTATTGCGAAGAACAGCTCTACACCAGCACGAACTACCTTTACCACTTGAAGAGCAGACATCAGCGTCTTGCTCGACCCCTTGAGTCCCTCGAATGTTGTCCCCCGCCCAACACCCAGCTTGACCTCCTTCCAGTCACAGTCAATCCAAGCTTTCTGCTCCGAAAGCCAATCCATCCCAAAGATAATGTCGAACTCTACTAGCGGCAGCAATGACGCTAGCAAGTCGAACTCTTGGCTCCCTATGTGAACCTTTACGGCGCACACTCTGTCCGCATGCATCGAGCACCCATTCGGTAGCAGAACATCCAACTTGTCCTTTACCATCGAAGAAGGGACTCTGATGCGCGATATAAAATTTTCGGACAAGAAGGAGTGTGAAGCTCTCGTATCGAACAGTGCCCGTGCCGGACTATCACTAATCAAAACAAAGCCTATGCAAACCATATTAGGCTAACAAGCAATAAACAACAGAATCTAAGTTAACTTGCTATAAATTAACTCGTACCTATCACCACATCCGCTTGTTTAATGGCCTCTTGCTGCCCCAAGTTGTAGACTCTAGGCTGAGTCGGAGCATAGTGAGACGCAGTTGACTCCACCGCCTTGCCCTTCTCTTCGTAAGTAGCTCCTTGCTTTCTCTCAGACTTTGGGAGTCTGCTCCAGCAATCGCGGGCAAAGTGCCCCGTCTTTCCACACATGAAACAAGCGCCCGGGGTTCGATTGGTAGTTGTCCCCGAGGCACCTGCAGAAGGAGCTGGACCTAGCGTCCTAGTCTTCTTGTAGAATCTTTGATAGCCCGACTTCGACATAGTCGGCGCTTTGAACTCTGATTTCTTCCCACCAGATTCCTTCTTAGCTTGCACATTTCTCATGTCCTTCTCCAAGGACCGGGCCGAGTTGACCAAGGTTAGGAAACCCTGCGCCATAGGCCCCGATAGTAGCAACCTCAGCTCATCTCTTAACCCTTCATAGAAGCGGTTAGTCTTTCGCTCCTCGTCGGTAAAGGTAGCGCTAGCATATCTCCCCAATCGAGTAAACTCGTGGAGGTACTCGTCTACAGTGCTATCTTCTTGCACCAACTTTTGGAACTCGTTCTCCAATGCGATCCTCTGCGCTGAGGTGAGGTATCGAGCCATGAATAATCTTGCAAACTCCGCCATAGGAACTTCGTCCAACAGCCTTCCCCTCAACTGGTGTAGCTCTAGACCTTCCCACCATAACCTTGCGTCCACATCCAATAGGAACGTCGCTATTGTGGTCTTCTTCCACTCTTCCGTTTCAGTTACTGTCATCACCCTATTGACTCTTGAGAGCCAATCCTCAGCCTGGGTCAAGGTTCCCGTTCCCGAGAACACCGGTGGGTGGAAGCCCATCACATGCTTCAACTGTCTTTCAGTTGCTCTCCGAGGTAACTCCGGCTCCACCGCCACCTGCTCAACCCTTCTAGGCTCCGTCGCTTGGAGCGGCACTTGCTCCTCCGCAGGAGTAGGCTGCTGCACCTGTCTTGCAGGTTGCGCATTAATCATCGCCATGACAGCTTCTGCCACCAACCTAATGGTCTCGGCAGACGGAGGTGTTGCAGGCGCTTCAATTGGCGCACTGCTTGCCTCAGAACCTGGCCGTTCTGACGGCCCAGCACCACTTCTGGTCACCTATAATCGTGCAAAACACTGATAAGCGACCAAAAATTATTGCAAACAGCAATTATAGGAACACGCAGGTTCCTCAAACATGTGTATTTTTATTCCTAAGTGGACATTCATGGGTTCTTTTCATGTTATAACGATGACGCCCACATGTGCTCACCACCCCTTAAAGTGAATTCACCCACGAATTCATTTAAGTTTGACCGAAACCAGTAGTCTGATACCAATTTGTAACACCCCTATCCATCGGATAGCATATACCAGTAGGTCCGTCCGGGGCCCGACGCCATATACTACGGACAGACCGGTTGGTTACGCGTTGAAACCATTCAACCAATTGCACGCCCTACACAACACCTAGCAGAAGCATTAAAATTAAGTTGCACAATTAAGAACCCTGCCAACAGCATGAATGTCCACTACAATAACACCCGTAGGAATGTTCCAATACACAAAAAATAGAAATGGCCTTAAGGCCTTATATAGTTTGCTTGATATAACCGTGTTTTCATACATCGGCTCGCAGGCCGGCCACACATGGTCCCAATGAAACACTCAAAATTAGGCCTTCGAGGGCCGGCTCAGCAACTTGGGCTTTAGCCCGCTATTTTCCGCTCTGCTCCTCAGCACCTGCAAGCACAAACCACCGCCCGGTGGCAAACAAAAGCAACGGTCAGCTATGCTGACCAAATTATAACGATCCCGCCCCAAAATCGGGGCGGCGATGCTCTTTCCCTGCACTTTATTAGTATAGGCAATTTATTAGTGTAAACACACATCATCACAGGCGTAGGCTCGCACGGCCACACACCTCGTGCACACAGGGCACACTCACGGCGAACCGGCCAACGTCACGTCAATTCAAGCCATAGACGTTCCCGTTCCACCACCGCCCCTTGGACGGCCAACCATATGAGCATTTTGTCTTCTTGGCCTTGGTCACGACAATTTAAGCCATAGACCGCTGAAGACTCTCATCCATTCCAACGGTCCCACCGAATGACATAGATCGGGTACGGTTCCGCCTGACCCGTGCTCATATCGCAACGGCAATTTAAGCCATATGCGCAGGTCAAGACTCACCGAGTCCCGTTTTCGCCACAACAATCACATAACCCGGTTATGTTCACGTTGGCTCCCCAGCCATCGTGTTGGCAAAACTCGCTTTTGCCCGGTTTTCCGGGTGCACCTTGGAGTTAATCTCCAAGGCTCCCTGTTGCAATCTACCACGTAGAAAACTCGAAAAACGCCCAAACACTCGGAGTCTTCTGATGCAGGCCCATAGTTTAGAAGAGAGATTTTCTTGAAAACGTCCAACAGTTATATGGGGAGGAGGTGTGGGGGGCTCGGATTGTGATGAAGGGAGGAGGCCAGTTTTGGCTTGTTGGGTGGAAGGGGTCGGTTTTCTTCGTAGAGGAAGAGGAGGGCTCAGGTAGCTAGAGGAAGAGGAAGATATGAAGGAGAGAGAAGAAAACCAAGAAAGGGGAGAGGGAGGAGAAGGCCGAATATTGCCTAGGGGGAGGAAAGAGAGGAGGTGGCCGAGAGAGATTAAAGAGGGAGAGGAGGTGGCGGATTTGGACTTAGCCGAGCCCTAAGGGGGTGGTGGTGGCCGGCGGCTTGGAGGGAAAAGGGAGGCCGATATTTTTTTGGGGAAGTAAAAGTGGGTTTGGGTTGAGGTGGTGGAGGTGAGGGAGAATATTGAGGAGGAGGAGGAGAAGGGAGAAAAGAGGTAGCCGAGATTGAGAAGAAAGGGGAGGGGGTGGCCGACGGCCAAGGTAGAAAGAGGGAGAGAGGGTTTGGCCGAAATTTGCCAAAGAGGGGGGAGGAAAATTCTCTCAAGAATCTCTAGGTTTTTTCAATTTTTTCATTCTTTCAATACTTAATCAAACAAAACATGGTTATATATAGCCTTACACCACTTAATCTCCTCCATACATATTTAGAACAAAATAAAAACAATTCCAAAATTAAAATGCATGAAAATGGAAGCAAATATATGATGGTTATAAGTATCCATCATAATTATAAGAAAAAAAATATAATAATAAGATTGCTTAAATTAAAACATTGCTTAAATAGAAATTGCTATAAATGATATAAGATAAATAATAAAATATATAATTTTAATTTTAATTTATAATTATATATTTTATTTAAAATGGTGCCGGCAGACGTCGTGCAAAATATGAAGCGACGTTGGCAAAGGAGCGTCACGGCGTTGACGAAGAAGCGTCGCGGCGTTGGCGAAGAGCGTCGTCATCAATTCTCCCACACTTAAAATCACTCATCTCCGATGAGTGGCCCGTGAGGGGGGAACAGTCAGAAGAAAGCAGCAACATTGGGGCAAGTCTGGCCATAAAAGTTGGAGGGTGCCAATTTGAAAATTGACATGAACCTCCCTCTGATACCAAATTGATGCAGGCCCATAGTTTAGAAGAGAGATTTTCTTGAAAACATCCAACAGTTATATGGGGAGGAGGTGTGGGGGGCTCAGATTGTGATGAAGGGAGGATGTCGGTTTTGGCTTGTTGGGTGGAAGGGGTCGGTTTTCTTCGTAGAGGAAGAGGAGGGCTCGGGTAGCTAGAGGAAGAGGAAGATATAAAGGAGGGAGAAGAAAACCAAGAAAGGGGAGAGGGAGGAGAAGGCCGAATATTGCCTAGGGGGAGGAAAGAGAGGAGGTGGCCGAGAGAGATTAAAGAGGGAGAGGAGGTGGCGGCTTTGGACTTAGCCGAGCCCTAAGGGGGTGGTGGTGGCCGGCGGCTTGTAGGGAAAAGGGAGGCCGATATTTTTTTGGGGAAGTAAAAGTGGGCTTGGGTTGGGGTGGTGGAGGTGAGGGAGAATATTGAGGAGGAGAAGGGAGAAAAGAGGTAGCTGAGATTGAGAAGAAAGGGGAGGGGGTGGCCGACGGCCAAGGTAGAAAGAGGGAGAGAGGGTTTGGCCGAAATTTGCCAAAGAGGGGGGAGGAAAATTCTCTCAAGAATCTCTAGGTTTTTTTCAATTTTTTCATTCTTTCAATACTTAATCAAACAAAACATGGTTATATATAGCCTTACACCACTCAATCTCCTCCATACATATTTAGAACAAAATAAAAACAATTCCAAAATTAAAATGCATGAAAATGGAAGCAAATATATGATGGTTATAAGTATCCATCATAATTACAAGAATAAAAATATAATAATAAGATTGCTTAAATTAAAACATTGCTTAAATAGAAATTGCTATAAATGATAAAAGATAAATAATAAAATATATAATTTTAATTTTAATTTATAATTATATATTTTATTTAAAATGGTGCCGGCAGACGTCGTGCAAAATATGAAGCGACGTTGGCGAAGGAGCGTCACGGCGTTGACGAAGAAGCGTTGCGGCGTTGGCGAAGAGCGTCGTCATCATCTTCCCCAGTTCATATGCAATGCAACATCACCGATCCGGCTCTACTTGTCCGGATAGGCTTCACACACAATGCCTATGTCCATTTTCGCATACGGACTCTATACAAGGGGGACTTTACATATCTACCCCAAGGAACGCTCCAACTCTTCGCTCACTCGCGAGAGAGGGCTTCCTATGCAAAGGGAAAAAGGGCTTCACATGCCCAAGGATGAGAAATCGTTACCCTTGCGTTCTTCCGCGGCGCCATGAAAAACTATGCAGTTGGAAAGCACCGCAACGGCGTCACCTCCGCGGATCTGGACTCGGATCGCGATTCGGAGCTCCGACGCTCCACCAGCGGCCGGATCTTGGTCTCCAACCTCTCACCTTGCTCTCCCCTCTCTCTAGGATTTAGAAAGAGAATGGAAAAAGAGAATGAGGGTTTTGAAACCCTTATCCCGGCTAAAACCACCCAGGAGATGCCCCCCCACCGTCGGATCCAAAGCCAAGGAAATGAACGGCCACGATTAGGCCTCAAATTAGAAAATCTGGGCCGAACATGGGTTGCAACACGGCCGTTTGCCTAGCCGTGTCACCCATTCGCCGTCTCGACCGACTCGAAAACCAGCACACGGCATTTGACACGGCCTCCGACACGCCCATGTCACATGTGACACGCCCGTATCGAGACCCGTGTCACGCCCCCCATGTGCAATCGGCTAGCTTTCCCAACCCAAGAAGGACACGGCCTGCGACACGGCACCCGACATGCCCGTGTTGCAAGTGACACGCCCGTGTCAGGGCCCGTGTCATGGCCCGTGTGCCTGACTCAGAAAAATGCCCAAAGTGACACGCCCTGGGACATGCCCGTGTCCCAGGCCGTGTGCCTCAACTCGACGATCTCCGATCGTCAAAACGTCGACCACATAACCCGTGGCCGAACACGCCTGTGTCACGCCCATGACACGCCCGTGTCACGCCCGTGACACGCCCGTGTCACGCCCGTGACACCTGCTCCAAATTCATACTGGGCTTAAAATATCACCCATCCCTCTTTTGAGTTTCGGGGTGTTACATGCCAAGTCCCTAGAAAACTGAGTATTTATCACATTAATCATCAATTCATATCTGAATTCCCTAATAAGTTGACAGTATTTCAAAAGGTGAATTTACCTTCTAAAACTATCAAGTTTGCACCTCCCCATGAGGATCAATTATATGTGTGCTCTACTAGTGGGGTAAAG
Source organism: Platanthera zijinensis (assembly GCA_039513925.1). NCBI lineage: Eukaryota > Viridiplantae > Streptophyta > Magnoliopsida > Asparagales > Orchidaceae > Platanthera > Platanthera zijinensis. The sequence continues at coordinate 155,474,209 of CM077084.1, read as the reverse complement.
ACACATGATCTCAGAAAGAGTGTTTTTGTACACTATAGCCACAAAGCTCAGGATAAGCTCTTTAGATTTGGATCCAAACATTTTGTTTCTAAAGAGATGAGAGAGACCACTAGATGGCAGGCTCCAAAAATATAATTGACCCATCCTAGACCAGCTGTATTTAGTTCTTCAGCACCTTCATTCAGGAAGAAGGAAGCAACATCATGCAATGCTTTTCTAGCAAAATCTGGAGTTGCACACATCTCTCATGGACAACAAGTCTGTGCTGTCCAGAAGAGAAGATACAGCATTCATAAATGTTGGTGATGTGGGAAGGTGGGTCACTTTGTCATTGATTGTTGGCATAACCTGAATGTGGCTAGTGGACAAAAAGGTGCTCAGCCCAGGCCGAGAGTTGGGCAAAAGTTTTATAATCCTAACAAGAACCTAGGACCCAACTATTGTTTGGTGCCTGAGGGTAAATAAATTTCTTTTTGCAGGTTAGTCCAAATACCTGTCTAGATAAGACTTGGTATTTGGACAGTGGATGTTCCAGGCAAATGTCTAGGATAGAATGATTGCCCAAGGAACATGCTCCATGTAAAGCAATAAACAAAGATTGAGGCTGTTAAGTGTGTAATCCTCATAAGCTAGAGGCAGTAAGTCTCTCATACTTGTATAGAGACTTAGTTTGCAAATTCATGAATTAATTTAGATGTGCTTAGGATGACCCTAATCAAGCACACCAGTTAGATAACAATGATTCAATTATCCTTCATAATTATCTATATTGTTAACTTGTGTAGCCTTTTCTCTCAAGCTCAAATAACATATAAATCAGTGCATAATAAGGTTGCCAATAAAACTGACTTATTAGCATGTTAGGTCTCCATCATACTTAGAATTGATAAAATATCTGTATAATGGTGTGACAAATAGAATGTACATCCAGACAGTGAGGAAAGCTACAAATTAATCAGGCATTAAGTGAATAAAAGGAAAGCTAAGAGATATAATAGAAGCACTAAGTGCCCTGTATCGTAATAGGAATCGTAGAGCAAGCCGTAAAGTCTAAAAATGTTTAATTGGTTAGTCAAATGAAAAAGGTAATTAAACTTTTTCATTACATATATAAAGGCGATAAGAAACAAGAAGCCACATCGCTCTCAAAAGCCTTAACCCTAGCCATCGAGACCGAAACCTTCTCAGCGTCTTGCCTCACTGACTCAATGGCGCCGAAGATCTCAAAGGAGCTCCAGGAGGGCTATGAAATTGTGAGGAATGGATTCAGTCATGCCTCGCTAGAGATTAAGGAAGTGTTAAGGATGATTGAGACCACGGGTTTGGATTACACCCTTTCTAAGCCCTCAACCATTCTTAGAGAAGAGGTAGTGGAATTCTTCTTCAACGTCAAGGTGTCATCCTCTCAAAACTCACTGAAGTCTAAGATTGAGGACATCTAGATTAAGATAAATCCAAAGAGACTAGGCAAATCCCTTCATCTACCCTCCGTCAACCCTAGCGAGGAAGAAGAACCCACTATCATGGATAGAGACAATGCTCTCAGGTGGTGTGGATACAGTGAGGTCAAACATTGGTCTCTTAAGAAGAAATTATTCAATCAGAGAGGCAAACTGCTGGCAGATATAGTAGGGAAACCCCTCATCTACAAACCTAGATCATATGACACAATCTCCAGGTCAATGCTTGATGTCATGACTAGGATATTCTTCAATAAGCAGACTTCTTGGTCATCAATCATCTACTAGAGAATAGTAGACTGCCTACACACTCCAAATATGGGCAGAATTCTTTCCTTATATCTAGTGAATACCTACCCTGATACATTCAAGCAGGAGCAAGGAGTGAATATTCACTACCTAAAAAGAATGGAAATAAAAACTTTGGATAGATTCACTAGGGTCTTACCAATGAACCAACCTTTAGTAATAAATAACTCCTCTAGGGATACAAGGAAGAAACCTGCTGAGGAGGAAAGAACTGGTATCTCTAAACCAGAGCTTGGAATCTCCTCTCCAGCAGATGTTGGTCTGCAAGTTGACTTATCACTCAGTCAAACATCTGCTAACTTCAAACTCTAAGTAAGTGATATGCATGTTGATAAAATCCATGCCAGTCCAAAGTCAGGACAAGTTTCAAAGAATGTTACTGAAGAAGTGATTGCTACAGAAGATGAGGCAAATATGGTTGATACTGATGATGTAGCTGTAGTAGAAGTTATACTTACAACAAAAGATAATCATGAGCCTCCTGAGGCTTTAGATACTCATCTTGATGGGTCAAGCTCAGAAAAGAATGCTCAGTCTGAGGGGGAGCATGATCAGATGGATTTGACAACTTTGGATCAAGTGGTCAATAGAGTGGTTGAGTTTGCACCCACTACAGGTACTACCCATACCCTCTTATTTAATAGTGTTAAAATATCTTTAGCTAAGGAATTATTTCCTTCTATAGGTGTTGTATTTGAGGGGGAGTCTTCACAAATCCCTGCTAAGGAAAATTTCCCTCCTCTATTAAGTCAATCAACCACCACCAAAATCTCTAATGAGTTACTCCTAAATAATATCAAAGCACTCCAGGATGCCCAAACCACGATCCTCAAGGAGTATATTGACCAATCAGTTGCTAAGATGAGAGATAAATTGTCAACCAAAGTTAAGAAAAACAAAGAAGAAATCTCTCACTTAAATAAATAGGTCACCACCTAGTTTGATAGGGCTGGAACTACTGGCATCAAACTTACCACCCTCATGAAATCCTTGGACACAAGCCAAAAACTCTTTGCAGCTGACATAAGATATGTCAAGAATTATGTCAGTGTAACTAATGAGGTGATCAGGGGTGCAACAGATCATGTAAATCAGCATGTCACCAGTATTGCTTTTAGCTCTACGAAGGAGGCAGTACTTCTGAAAAATGAGCTGTTTGCTGACAATGAGAAAATATTCCAATCCATATCAAGCAAAAATAAAGCCAACCACCACCCTACTGCAAAACACCATCTATTAAGAAGGCAGAAAGGGGGAGAGCAGTCATGCTAAAACAGTAGTACTCATTGAAGATCAAGCCTTCAATGTAAATCAAGGCACCAGGGTGGCACTGCACCTGCCCCTCCTAGATAAAAGGAGGCCAGAGGACCTAGACTTTCCAGCACAATCTAGAGATGCACAGGATGAAAAACTTGCTGTCAGAAGAAAGATGGAAGGAACTTAGATGGCTGAAGAGTTCATGACAAAGAGGAGAGTTGAGAACAGAGATGATCCAAATCATGAACAACTAGGTGATGCCTCTGAATTCATCATTATCAATGCTTAGGTAAGCCATGGACAAATTTTAAAGAATATTGATAGTGTATATCCTTCTGAGGAATGGATAAAGCATTTGGAAAGAAATTCCCTAAGGGAAGGAGTATTCAAAGAAAATCTGGTAAGGAAGAGCAATCCTTAGAAAATGCCTCCCAAATATATTCCATAGCCATTCCTTTACTTCAAGAGGCAGGAGAACAAATCTGATAACTTGAAGAAGACAGCTGCTACCAAGGATGCTGATTCAAGTTCATCAAAGAAGATCTGAGATGAGGCTGCAAGACTTAGGGTGCTTTAAATATGTAATCAATGTCTTGTAATGATTATCAACAGTGTAGCAATATCAAATCTTTATCAATGAAATTAATATGAGTTGGCCCTGACTATATTGATGTGATAAATGTGTAATGCAATTTTCATTTATTTATCTGTGATAAATAAATATGTTGTTCTTTCATAGATATCTTGTAATCATAAGTTTGTTACTGTTGCTTGGCTAAGTTAATGATTAGGTAGATCTTAATCAAAATGTTTACCTTGTAAATGATTAATAAAGCTTTTGTTGCTAATCATACTGTTACACTGTTAGTGATTTATAATTCACTAGTGCTTTTGGTTAGTCAATCATAGTGTTATTTCATCCCACCTATAACTCCCCAAAACTCAAGAGAGGAACGGGCAGCATTTGAGCCAAGTTTGGGTCTTGGTAAGGTGCACACGGCTTGGGACACGGGCGTGTCCTGGGATCGTGTCATGCTCGTATTGCATAATATCCTGTGTGGTCGACGAGATGCAGTGGACGATCATAGTAAGTTGAGAAAATGTCCTGAGACACGGGCGTGTTCAGGGTCGTGTCCTGCTCGGGCTGTTTGTCGGGCTGTGTGGAAAGAGTTACACGGTCTGGGACACGAGTGTGTCCTAGGGCGTGGCTGGCACACGGCCTGTGACACGGGCGTATCACAGGTCCATGTCCTCTTCGGAATGTTTTGGTCCTGTGTCGATTCAGGGAACACGCCCCACAACACGAGCGTGTACTGCATGACACGGGTGTGTCAATTGTGACACAGGCATGTCTAAGCCCGTGTCCCGTTTGGGACGTGACGGTTTTAGCGCCGATTGAGGCACACGGCCCATGACACGGGCGTGTCCATGGGTGACATGGGCGTGTTAGAGTCCATGTAATAGGCCGTGTCCTGTTCTGTATTTTCTAGGTTACGGTGAGTGTGGAACACGGCCTTGGACACGGGCGTGTCACAAGCCGTGTTCGGCCCAGTAAATTGATTTTTTTGGGAGAATCATGCCCGTTCGTTTCCTTCAAATAAGATCTGACGGCTTAACCTTTCCTCTGCTGGTTTATGGACGGGAATAGGGTTGGAAACCCTCATTCCACTTCAAGTTATCTCTTTCTAAAACTTTAGAGAGAGGGGGAGAGCAAGGAGGAAGAGGAAGAAGAAATCAGGCTGCCGGAGAAGCTTCGGAGCCCCGATTCTCGATCCGAGTCCAGATCTACGAAGGCGAGGCCGATACGGTGCTTTCCATCCTTCATGGTGTCGAAGATAAATGCTAGGGTAACGATTCTCTTCTTGGACATGTGAAGTCCCCTTTCCTTTTTGTATAAGAAGCTCGCTCTCGCGAGTATGCAGTGAGTTTTGAGGTGTTCCTTCGGGTAGACATGAATAGTCCCCATTGTTTTGCATGTAGAGTCCGGAATCGAAGTACGGACATAGGCATGGTGTGTGAATCCTACCCGGAAAAGTTGGTCTGGATCGATGATGTTTCATTATGCATGAATGGTCGGAGAAGACTCCGTGTCGATGGTTGTTTTTGAGTTTTCTACGCGGTAGATTGCAACAGGGAATCTTAGGGATTAACTCCAAGATGCACTCGGAAAACTGGGCAGAAGCGTGATTCTGCCATCTTGGTGGCCTGGGAGCCAACTTGCACATAACTGGGTTATGTAATAATTTGTGATCGGTTTGGGACTCGGGGAAGCTTGACCCGCGCCTATGGCTTAAATTGATGTTGCGGTGTGAGCAACGGGTTACGCGGAACTGTCCCACTCTATGTGGTTCAGTTAAAGAGACCTAAGGTACGTGGTACTTACCGTTGGCATAGATGGAGGGTATTTGGCTTAGGCCGAAAAGACTATAATGCTCACGAAATTTGTCATCCTGGAGGCGGTGGTGAGACCACGGATTTTCACCGAGTTTACCGAGTAAGTGCCCTGAGAGCACGGGGTGTATGGCCGCGGGCCTGCACTTGTGGTGTATTATGTAAATATTGTACTTTCACTTTAATCATTGGATTATACTAATGCAATGTAGGGAAGGAGCACCGCCACCCCAAAAAGGGGGTGGGGTCATTATAATTTGGTCAGCTTTAGCTGACCGTTGCTTTTGTTTGTCACTGATGCGGTGGATTTTTGCTTGTAGGTGCTGCGGAGCCAAGTGACAAGTAGCGGGTTAAAGCCCTAGTTGCTGAGCCGGCCCTTGAAGGCCATGTGAATGTTTACTTGTTATATTCATGTGTGACCGGCCTGTGTGTCGATGTTTGTAAAACACTGTTTATTTAAGTAAACCCTTGTAAGGCCATAAGGCCAAGTACTTTGTGTATTTTGGTACGTTCATTCCTATTTTGGATTGTTAGTGGACATTCATGCTAATGGCTTGGGTTCTTTCTTTGCAACTTTAAATTACTTTCGCTAGAATGCACTCTGAGTAGGACGTATGTATTATTGGTTGGATGGTTTCATCTAGTAACCCACTGGTCTGTCTGTAGTATATGGCGTCGGGCCCCGACCGGACCTACTGATATATGTTATGTGATGGATATGGGTGTTACAATTTGGTATCAGAGGACCGGTTTCGGTCATGCTTAAATGAATTCGTGGGCGAATTCTTTTAAGGGGTAGTGAGCACATGTGTGTGTGTCATCGTTATAACATAAAAATAACCCATGAATGTCCACTTAGAAATGAAAATACACATGTTTGAGGAACTTGCATGTTCCTATAATTGCTTTTTGCAATATTGTTTGGTCACTTAACAGGGTTTTGTATGTATATAGGTGACCAGGAGTGATGCAGGGCCTTCAGAAAACCCACATTCCGAGGCAAGTAGCGCACCAAACGATGTGCCTACAACACCTCCCTCAGCAGAAACCATAAAATTGGTAGCTGAAGCAGTTCGCTATGATAAATGCCTAGCTTGCAAGGCAAATGCAGCAGCCTGCCCTTGCTGTGGAGCAAGTGCCGCTTCAAGCGGCGGAACCAAGAAGGGTGGATCAAGTGGTCGTGGAGCAATTGATGTCTAGGAGAGCAACTGAAAAACAACTCAAGCATGTTATGGGCTTCAACCCTCCGGTGTTCTCGGGGACGGGAACCCCAACCCAAGTTGAAGATTGGCTCTCCCGAGTAAAGAGAGTATTGACAGCTACGGAGACGGAGGAGTGGCAGAAAATGACTATATCCACTTTCTTATTGGATGGCGATGCCAGGTTGTGGTGGGAAGGTTTAGAGCTACACCACTTGGGGGGAAGGCAACTCTAGGACGTCTCGATGGAGGAGTTTTTGAGACTGTTCTTGGCAAGGTACCTCCCCTCGGCTCATAGGATTGCGATGGAGAATGAGTTTTAGAAGCTGGTGCAAGGAGAGAGTGGCATGGACGAGTACCTCCACAAATTTACACGTTTTGGTCGGTATGCAAGCGCTACATTTGCTAATGAGGAACGAAAGACAAACTGATTCTATGAAGGTCTGAGGGATGACCTAAGGCTACTGCTCTCGGGTCCTATGACGCAGGGTTTTCTAACCTTGGTCAACACGACCCAGTCTTTGGAGAAAGATATGAAGAATGTGCAGGCAAAGAAGGACTCTAGTGCTAAGAGGACAGAGTTCAAGGTGTCGACTACCTCAAAGTCTGGTTATCGTAAGTTTAATAAGAAGGTTAGGACTTTGGGTCCAACCCCTTCTTCTGGTGCTTCGGGGGCAACTATAGGCCGAACCCCGGGCGCATGCTACAACTGTGGGAAGCCGGGGCATTTTACCCGTGATTGCTAGTGCGGACGCCCAAAGTCCGAAATGAAGCCGGGAGCAACATACGAAGAGAAGGGCAAGGCGGTGGAGTCCACCGTATCGCACTATGCTCCAACTCAACAGAGAGTCTATAATCTTGGCCAACAGGAGGCCATAAAGCAAGCTGATGTGGTGACAGGTACGGTTTAAGTTTATAGCAATTTAGCTTTAAATACTTGGTACCTTGCGCATGATAGCTTATTATCGCTTGTACTAGGCTTCGTTTTGATTTTTGATAATCCGGCAAGAGCACTCTTCGATACGGGAGCTTCGCACTCCTTTTTGTCCGAAGGATTTATATCACGCATCAGAGTACCTTCTTCGATGATGAAGGACAAACTGGATGTGTTATTGCCTAATGGGTGTTCAATGTGCGCGAATAGAATCTGTTGCATAAAGATACGGATTGGGAGTAAGGAGTTCGACTTGCAAGCATCGTTACTGCCGCTGGTGGAGTTTGACGTGATTTTTGGTATGGACTTGCTCACGGAGCAGCATGCATACATTGATTGCAATCGCAAGAAGGTCAAGTTGGGAACTGGTTGTAAGACGATATTTGTAGGCTTGAAAGGGTGGAGCAAGACGTTGATGTCTACTCTTCAGGTGGTTAAGGCAGTTCGTGCCGATGTAGAGCTGTTCTTCACACTAGTGGAGGTTTCGAAGCCTAAGCCTACTTTGGACAGTATCTCAGTAGTATTTGAGTACCCCGATGTGTTCCCTGACGATCTCCCTAGAGCCCCACCGCAGAGAGAGATTGACTTCACAATTGAGCTAGTGTCAGATGCCAAGCATGTGTCGCGCTCTCCCTATCGGTTAGCACCTAAGGAGATGGCGGAACTAAAGGTTAAGCTGGAAGAGCTATTGGAACAGGGTTATGTGCGTCCAAGTTCGTCGCCTTGGAGCGCACCGGTCCTTTTTGTTAAGAAGAAGGGCAGAAGCTTGCGACTCTGTATCGATTATCGAGAGTTGAACAAGTTAACGGAGAAGAACAAGTACCTAATCCCAAGGATTGTTGATCTGTTTGATCAGTTAGTCGGGTCATCGGTGTACTCGAAATTGGATCTTAAGTCCGGGTATTATCAGTTGAGGATAAGAGAAAGTGATATCCCCAAGACAGCTTTCAGCATGAGGTATGGGCATTACGAGTTTACTGTCATGCTGTTTGGGCTGACTAATGCGCCATCCATGTTCATGGATCTGATGAATAGAACATTCAGAGAGTACTTGGACCACTTCGTGATAGTATTATCGACGACATATTGGTGTACTCGCAGTGCAAAGAGGATCACTTCATGCATCTGCATTTGGTGATGGAGACGCTGAGAAGGAACCAACTATACGCCAAGTTCTCCAAATACAAGTTTTGGTTGTCCTCGGTAGCGTTCCTTGGTCATATAGTCAGTGGAGAAGGGATTGCGATGGATCTGGCAAAGATAGTTGCGATACGAGAGTGGCCTGCGTTGTGTTCAGTAGCGGAAGTCTGGAGTTTTCTGGGGCTTGCTGGCTACTACAGACTCTTCGTAGAGAACTTCTCGCGGATAGCGTGACCCCTCATGACGTTGACGAGGAAAGATCAAAAGTTTGTGTGGTCGCCTGAGTGAGCGCAAGCTTTCGAAGAACTGAAGAGTCGGTTGACAACGATGTCTATTCTATGTTCGTCGGTTGGGAGCGAAGGTTTTGAGATCTATAGTGACGCTTCGGGCAGTGGTTTGGGTTATGTTCTACTATAGCACGGGAGAGTGATAGCTTATGGCTCGCGCCAGCTAAAGGTGCATGAGATAAATTATCCGGTCCATGACTTGGAGTTAACGGCCATGATATTTGCTCTGAAGCTGTGGAGACATTACCTGTACGGGGTGAAGGTCGATATCTATACCAACCATAAGAGCCTAAAATACTTGTTGGATCAAAAAAATCTAAACATGCGGCAGCAAAGATGGATGGAGTTCCTGGGGGACTATACATTCAAGATTCATTATGTGCCTGGGAAAGGCAATGCAGTTGCAGACACATTGAGTCGCAGGGACCCTGCGCGGGCTAACTGGTTGTCGGTTCATGACGAGCAGTTGATTCGGGAGCTGGAGGCATTAGAGATCTCTTGTGTTGACAAGCAGACGAGTGATGAAGCCCAATTGAACTGGACAGAAGACCTGGCTAATCGGATTCGGCAGGCTCTGGATTTGGATAACAACATAAAGCAAATAATGGATGAGGCGTTGGATGGGTCAAATTCCCAATTTGATGTTGTTGATGGACTGTTATGGAAAGACAGCCGTCTGTGCGTCCCAAATGGGGGTAAACTGTGAGAGGAATTGATGTACGAGACTCATCATACCAAGTACTTGATTCACCCAGGGAGCATGAAGATGTATCATGATATGAAGAAGTTGTTCTGATGGCCAGGACTTAAGAAGGACGTGGCACTTTATGTGGTAAAGTGTCAAACATGCGCCTTGGTGAAGGCGGAGTGCCAGAAGCCCGGAGGTTTCTTGAAGTCCTTGCCTATCCCGGAGTGGAAGTTCGACGGTATTTTTATGGACTTTGTGCATGGGTTGCCAAGGTCGCAGAAGGGAAACGATGTCATCTGGGTGATTGTAGATCGATTGACGAAGGTGTCGTACTTCATTCTGAATAGGAAGGATGATTCGGTGGAAAAACGACAAAACTGTATGTGGATAACATTGTTCGACTCCACGGTGTGCCCCGTAGTATCATGAGCGACCGAGATGGATGGTTCACGTCCAATGACTGGAGGTTGGTACAATAAATATTAGGAACCAAGTTGAGTTTCAGCACGGCCTTTCATCTATAGACGGATGGTCAGACCGAGAGAGTCAACAGGACGATAGAAGACATGCTTCGCATGTGCATCTTGGACTTCAGGAAGTAGTAGGAAGATCACTTGTACCTGGTGGAATTTTTATTATAACAATAGCTACCAAGCGAGCATTCAAATGGCGCCCTTCGAGGCCCTTTATGGTAGGAAATGTCGCACGTCGTTGTCATGGTTGGAAACGGGTGAGATGAAGCTATACAAACGATAAGAGGTGGAAGACGCAACTTCATTGGTATGAACTATTCGAGAACGACTGATGATCGCTCAGGACAGACAGGCTAAATACTATAATGCCAAGCATTGGAATGTTGAGATCGCTGTTGGCGACTGGGTGTATTTGAAGTTTAAGCCGTTGAAGGGTGTCTCACAGGTACGATGCTTGAAGAAGCTGAGCCCAAGATACCTTGGACCGTTTGAGATCCTGGAGCAAATTGGTGAAGTAGCTCATCGTCTGAAGCTATCGGTGGAGTTGAGTGGTCTACACGACGTATTCCACATATCGGTGCTGCGGAAGGCGGTGCAAGAGCCTTCGCAAGTGATCGCGATCAATCAAGTACCGGTTGAAGTTGGGTTGACGACGAAGGTCAAGCCCGTACGCATTGAGGACTCGGAAGTCAAGCGACTGCATAACAAAGACATCAGGATAGTCAAAGTTCGATGGGAAAACTGCGGTCGTGAGGATATTTCGTGGGAGCGAGAACAGACCATGCTCGAACAGTATCCCGAGCTCTTCTTTTCAAGTACCATTTAAGTTTGAGTACTTTCTTTTCCTTTTTGAAATTTCGGGACGAAATTCATTTAAGGGGGGAGAATTGTAACGCTTGAAACTCAAGAGAGGAACAGCCAATGTTTGAGCCAAGTTTGGGTCTTGGTAAGGTGCACACGGCCTGGGATACGGGCGTGTCCTAGGGCCATGTCGTGCTCGGGTTGCATGATCTCCCGTGTGGTCGACGAGATGCAGTTGTCCAGGGCTGTGTCCTGCTCGGGCTGTTTGACGGGCTGTGTGGAAAGAGTTACATGGCCTGGAACACGGGTATGTCCCAGGGCGTGTCTGGCACACGACATGTGACACGGGCATGTCACAGGGCCGTGTCCTCTTCGGGATGTTTTGGTCCTGTGTCGATTCAGGGAACACGCCCCACAACACGGGCGTGTACTGCATGACACGGGCGTGTCAATTATGACACAAGCGTGTATAAGCCCGTGTCCCGTTCGGTACATGACGGTTTTAGCGCTGATTGAGGCATACGGCCCATGACACGGGCATGTCCATGGGTGATACGGGCGTGTCACAGGGCGTGTCACAGGCCGTGTCACAGGCCATGTCCTGTTCTGTATTTTTTGGGTTACGGCGAGTGTGGAACACGGCCTTGGACACGGGCGTGTCACAAGCCGTGTTCGGCCCAGTAAATTGATTTTTCTGGGCGAATCGTGCCCGTTTGTTTCCTTCAAATAAGATATGATAGCTCAGTCTTTCCTCTGCTAGTTTATGGTCGGGAATAGGGTTAAAACCCTCATTCCACTTCAAGTTATCTCTTTATAAAACTTTAGAGAGAGGGGGAGAGCAAGGAGGAAGAGGAAGAAGAAATCTGGCCTCCGGAGAAGCTTCGGAGCCCCGATTCTCGTTCTGAGTCCAGATCTGTGAAGGCGAGGCTGATACGATGCTTTCCATCTGACTACATCTTCATGGCGCCGAAGAGAAATGTCAGGGTAACGATTCTCTTCTTGGACATGTGAAGTCCCCTTTCCTTTTTGCATAGGAAGCCCGCTCTCGTGAGTTTGCGGTGAGTTTTGAGGTGTTCCTTCGGGTAGACATGAATAGTCCCCGTTGTTTTACATGTAGAGTCCGGAATTGAAGTACGGACATAGGCATGGTGTGTGAAGCCTACCCAGACAAGTTGGTCTGGATCGATGATGTTTCATTATGCATGAATGGTCGGAGAAGACTCCATGCCGATGGTTGTTTTTGGGTTTTCTACGCGGTAGATTGCAACAGGGAATCTTGGGGATTAACTCCAAGGTGCACCCGGAAAACTGGGCAGAAGCGTGATTCTGCCATCTTGGTGGCCTGGGAGCCAACTTACACATAACTGGGTTATGTAATAATTTGTGATCGGTTTGGGACTCGGGGAAGCTTGACCCGTGCATATGGCTTAAATTGACGTTGCGGTGTGAGCAACGTGTTAGGTGAAACCGTACTCGCTCTATGTGGTTCGGTTAAAGAGACCTAAGGTATATAGTACTTACCATTTCCATAGATGGAGGGTCTTAGACTTAGGCCGAAAAGACTATAATGCTCACGAGATTTGCCGTCCTGGAGGCGGTGGTGAGACCACGGATTTTCACCGGGTTCACCGAGTAAGTGCCCTGAAAGCACGGGGTGTGTGGTCGCGGGCCTACACCTATGGTGTATTGTGTAAATATTGTACTTTCACTTTAATCGTTGGATTATACTAATACAATGCAGGGAAGGAGCACCGCCACCCCAAAAGGGGGTGGGGTCATTATAATTTGGTCAGCTTTAGCTGACCGTTGCTTTTGTTTGCCACTGATGCGGTGGATTGTTGCTTGCAGGTGCTGCGGAGCCAAGTGGCAAGTAGAGGGCTGAAGCCCTGGTTGCTGAGCCGGCCCTCGAAGGCCATGTGAATGTTTACTTATTATATTCATGTGTGACCGGCCTATGTGTCGATGTTTGTAAAACACTGTTTATTTAAGTAAACTTTTGTAAGACCATAAGGCCAAGTACTTTGTGTATTTTGGTACGTTCATTCCTATTTTGGATTGTTAGTGGACATTCATGCTAATGGCTTGGGTTCTTTCTTTGCAACTTTAAATTACTTCCGCTAGAATGCACTCTGAGTAGGACGTATGTATTATTGGTTGGATGGTTTCATCTAGTAACCCACCGGTCTGTCTATAGTATATGGCGTCGGGCCCCGGCCGGACCTACTATTATATGTTATATGATGGATGAGGGTGTTACACCACCTAGGGGAGTTATCCAATACTGGAATGGATAGTTGTCATGATAATGTCTCTTTATGCCCATCATGATATGTTTTTGTGTTGATGCATCTTAGCATGGATGAGTGTTCTGTCTTCTTCATATAGAGGGAGATTATTGGGAATTGTGCCCTTCAATGTTCCTTAGGATTTGAAGAGGCATCACCAATCATGCTAAGGGGTATAATGTATTTGATGTGTGCTTGAGTTCTCGCATGCAGGTTGTCCTTGATTGGACAGGTGAACAGGAAGAGGAAGCTGGAAGTCAGACAATTTGACTAAGGAAAAAGCATCGAGACAGCTGAGACAGCTGAGAAGAATGTCTCAGCAGAGCCGCTGAGATAGCTGAGAAGCTCAACACAAATCATTTATAGAAGTGTTGGTCTCAGCTAAACCGCTAAGACAGAATACAGTCTTAGCTGTAAAGAAGTAACCGCTGAGACAGTTGAGAAGAAACCGTTGAGACAGAAGACAGTCTCAATTGTGAAGAAGAAACCACTGAGATAGTTGAGAAGAAACCGATGAGACCAATCCAGCAGAATTTCTCTAAGTCCAAAAGCGTTGAGTGAGGCGGGCTCACTCAACACTTCTAAATAAGAAGCTCAGTTAAGTATTCATCGAACTAAATTCTGAGTTCGTCGAGCTGAGCCCACCTTTCGTCGAGCTCAAGTTAAAGTTTGAAGATTCTGAATTCGTCGAGCCAGGTTCAGAATTCGTCGAACTGATTCCAGAATTCGTCGAACCAAGCTCACCTTTCGTCAAGCTCAAGCAAAAGTTTGAAGACTCTGAGTTCTTCGAGCTCAGTTTGGAAATTGTCGAACTGATTTCATAATTCGTCGAACCCAACTCACCATTCGTCGAGCGCAGTCTTGGTACTTCATGCCGTTGCAGGAAAGCTGCAGCAGTGCCAGAAAGTACTATTTGTCTTCTTCTGAGGGAAGTGGCGCTCACCATCCTTGGCTGAGCCCACATTCAAATTGTGTCGTTGATTCAAATCAACGGATATAAAAGGTAGAGAAGAAAAGGGGATTAGGGTTAACGAGAACAAAAGTAGAAAATGAAATAGAGGCGGCTGGATTTCATCTTCTCCGAAAGGCTCGAAAGCCAAGTCCAGCAGTGTAAGCCAGAAGGCAAAGAGAAAGATAGCTGAAGCTTCTTCCAGTTCAGTAAGATTGTTCCTTGGAGAACAAGTTGGCTGATTCATTCAATCAGTAAGAGGAGATAGCTATGTGAAGGGTTGTAAGCTTTCAACAACAGTTAGCTATCTTCAGTACAGCAGAAAAATTGGTAGCTATAGAAGAAGACAAATTCCTTCTACAGCAAGTGGGCTGGACTGATATCTGCTCAGTCCAGCAAGGTAGACTCAGAGATTTTTCTCTAAGTCCGTATTTCAATTCACTTATTTAATTTCCTGTAGGATTCAGGTTGTCTAAATTTGAGTTATAGGGTACTTTGTGCCTGAGCTGTAGGTGACTAATTAGTCACTGAGGTAGGTGCTCTACTTAGGTACTGAGGTAGGATCCAAGTGTGGATCTGAGAGTAGGGCTGTCCTCCCAGCCTATGTAGTATGCCTTAGTGATAAGGCTGAGGTAGGTGACTGTTGAGTCACTGAGGTATAGGTGACAAGTGTGTTACTGAGTGTAGGTCTTGGAGGAGACTTTGTGTAGGGCCTTTGGCCTTAGGTAGGTGACAAATTTGTCACTGAGTTATAGGTGCCTTGAAGGGCACTAAGGTAGGTACTTGGAAGGGTACTGAGTTGTAAGAGTACTGCAGCACTCTGAGAGTAGGTCATTGTGCCTGAAGTTGTAGGGCTGAGAAGCCTGAGATATAGGCCTTAGAGATAAGGCTGAGGTAGGTGGTTTGTGGACCACTGAGTTGAAGGAGCACTGCAGGGCTCTGAGGTAGGAACCTTTTTGGTTCTGAGGTAGGGTTCTGAAGAGAACCTGAGTGTAAGGTTGATGGCCTAAGGTGTAAGCTCTGAGGAGCATTTTGGTGGAGTTTGAGCCTTGTTTAACATAAGTTAGAAGGTGAGAGGGAAAATGGATGCACCCAATTGGGGAACCACTATAAATACTTGTGTGATATGTTGTGTTTCTTGTTCTTATTTTATATTGCAGGTAATAAGGACAAGCTCTAGATCACTTAGTTAGTAAACAACAAAGAGAGTAAAGAAATTTCAAAGACCTATTCACCCCCCTCTAGGTGACTAGCTAATCTTGAAGTAATAACTTTTATCTATTCCCTACTGTGCAAACCGCCATGCTCCTTGCAGCATGGAGAGGGCAATGGGAGGTTGTCAAGGGATGTTGGCGTGCAGTTAACAACTCTTACACCATTGGATGAAGTCGGTCACTTCCCTCTTCATAGTGGGCTAATAGAAGCCTTGACGTAAGATTTTTCGTACCAAGGCCTTCCCATCTAAGTGCTCACTGCATACCCCTTCATGGACTTCACGCAAAGTATATTCGGCATCTCTCTCTGCTAAACACTTTATGTATGGTCCCGAGAAGGACCGCTTATACAATTCTCCATCGATAAACACAAAGATGGCTGCCCACATCCTTACACATCGTGCTTCCGTTGGGTCTTTCGGCAGTCGCTGGTACTTTAGGTAGGTAACCAGTGGACTAACCCAAGATTCTTCCGGCTTGTCAATCTCTGCAACCTCCCAATGTCCTTGGACACTGGGAAAGACAATTTCTTCTACTCAGCGCCTCCTTGACTAATAATGGGAAGGTGATATGGCCAGCTTTGACAGGGCATCTGCCCGGGAATTCTGTTCCCTAGGGATGTGAAGGATCTAAACCTGCGGTATCCTGAGCAGGAGGGACTTTACAAGTGGGAGGCACTGGGCTAGCTGCTAGTTTGTCGTTTCATAGTCCCCTTCCATTTGGGAGACAATGAGCTGAGAATCTAAGTAGACTATCAATCCTTTGACGTGGCAGTCGATGGCGAGCCTAAGTCCGGCAATTAAAACGTCATACTTAGCGACGTAGTTGGTAGAGGGGAACTTCAACCGGATCCCATACTCCAAAGTGATAAGTTCTGGGCTTACAAGAAGCCATACTACTCCTACTTCTTCAAGCCCAGACGCTCCATCAATGTACAGAGTCTACCGCTGATCGGGTTCGACTTGTGTGCTCTTCGTCTCTGCGGGTAGGGTATTTTTAACAACAAAATCTGTCAGGACTTGTGACTTAATGACGAGGTGTAGCAAAACGTGGATGTCGAATTCGCCTAACTCGACCGCCCACTTGACCAATCGGTCGGACGCTTCTAGTTTCTGGAGGATTGCGCAGAGAGGTAGCTCGGTCAACACTTTGATTGTATGGACTTGAAAGTAAGGACAAAGCATCCTGGCTGAGAAGACGAGTGTTAGGGTTGTCTTGTCTGCAACTTGATACCGATTTTTTGCATCTGAGAGGATCTTACTGAGGTAGTAGACGGGGTGCTGGATTCACTCTTGTTCCCTTACCAACACAGAACTTAGCGTCGCATGCATGACAACGAGGTACAAAAAGAGTGTTTATCTGGGAGTAGGCTTTGACAGAATAAGAGAGGAGGCCAGATATTGCTTCAAAGCCTTAAAGGCGGCATAACACTCGTCCTTCCACTGGAGCCCTGTGGTCCTGGCTCCTCTGGGAATCTTGAAGAAAGGGAGATACTTGTCTCTGGTTCGTGCCAAGAACCGGGAGAGCATTGTAATTCTCTCATTCAAACGTTGCACTTCTTTGAGGGACCGAGGCAGCGACATCTCCTCGAGAGCTTTGATCTTTTCTGGGTTCGCTTCTAATCCTCGCTGCGTTACCATGAATCCTACGAACTTCCCAGACATAACCCCGAACACACATTTACTGGGGTTGAGCCTCATACCGTACTGGCAGAGGATTTTGAAATACTTTTTGAGGTCTTCTAGGTGATCTTCTCGACAAATGCTTTTAACTAGCATATCATCCACATACACTTCCATAGACTTGCCAATGATATCCTTGAAAACCTTGTTCATGAGCCGCTGATAGGTTGCTCCCACATTTTTGAGCCCAAAGGGCATCACTTTATAACAGTAGATTCCTTTGTCAGTTCGGAATGTCGTGTGCTCTTCGTCTGCAGGATTCATCTGGATCTGGTTGTAGCCGGAGTAGGCATCCATGAAGCAGAAAAGTCAATGCCCGGTTGTCGAATCAACTAACTGATCGATCCTGGGAAGGGGGAAGTTATCCTTAGGGCAAGTTTGATTGAGGTTGGTGTAGTCCACACACATCCTCCACTTCCTGGAATACTTCTTCACTATGACAATGTTGGTCAGCTAAGCGTGGTACTCTACCTCCCGGATGAACTGGGAATCGAAGAGCTTTTGTACCTCTTCTTCAATTGCTTGGAGCCTTTCCGGGGAAAATTTTTCGCTTCTTCTAGATGACGGGTTTGCAAGACGCGTTTATGTTGAGGGAATGCTGGATGAGTTGAGGATTTATGCTAGGCATATCCTCGGGAGCCCAGACAAAGATATCCTTGTTCTTGTAGAGATAAGTTGTTAGCTCCTCCTTTTCTTGCTATGCAAGGAGGGAACCATGCTGGACGGTGCGAGCAGGAACTATTGGTGACCGGAGGACTTCGACCAATCTTTCCATAGGCATTCCCAACTACAGGATCGCCTCATCATATAGATCGAAGTCATCAATATTTAGAGTCGTGTCTTTGACGGGTTGTGCCTGCTACGAGTAACAAGTCCTAGCAGCCTCTTGATTCTTGCGTATGACTCTAATCCCTCCTAAAGTGGGAAACTTCATTACGAGATGGGGAATCGAGGGGATGGTTTTGAAAATGTACTGGACTGGTCTTCCGAAGATTGCATCGTAGGCTGAGATTGAATCTACCACAACAAACTGGACTTTATGTGTTGCCTGCCTTGGGAACTCTCCCATAGTAACTGGTAGGGTAATCATTCCCAGCACCTGGACTGGATGGTTGTCGAATCCGTAAACTGGTCCCGCGGCTGGTTTCAGATGTTGTTTGGAAAGCTTCATGTTCTGAAGGGTGGAGGAGAACATGACGTCAACTGAGCTTCTGTTGTCGATGAGGATTTGCTTGAAATTATAGCAGGGATCCCTAATCCCTGCATTGATTACAAGAGGGTCTTGGTGAGGTGTTCATAGCCCCTTGAGGTCTTCATCTCTGAAAGTTATGGTGGTGTCTTGCCTGCACTTTTAATCATCATGAGTTCCCCCCTGCGTGCATACCGAGAGTATCTGAGTGGAAAGAACGAGCGATCCGGCAATGGTCTCGATGTTTTTGACCATCTGCCTACCACCAGCTCTTCCTTGCGGGGCATTTTGCTGATCTCTGAGCGGACTAGGTGGGTCTTGCTGGTCTTGTAGGCGTCCCTGTAAAAATCTTCCGAGTAACCCTAGGCGAACAAGACGCTCGGTTTCCTCCTTCAAGAGGGCACAATCCTCAGCAGTGTGCCCCGTGCTTCGATGAAACTCACAATACTTGGACTGGTCGCTCCTGGGGTTATGAGCCGGCTGCTTAGGCCGATGCAGAGCTGACTCATTCTGGATGGCGTAGAGTATGTTGGTGCGTGTGGTATTGATGGGAGTGTAATCCCGGGGTGGCTGATCTCTCTGATGGTCACGTCGGCGTTGCCCGTTCCAACGTTCTTCTCAGAATCTTCCTCTTTGGTGTTGAGGGGTCGGCTCCTTGTCCCTCTTGCGCTTTTGGTTCCCGTCGAACTGTTGATGATGAGCTTCAATAGTCTCGTCTGTTTTGATCTGCACCTCTACATGGTATACGAGGTCGGGGTAGCTAGGGACAGTTTCACGCATTAATGCTTAATAAAAACCGCTAGGACGGATACCCCCAAGGAACACTCCTCTTAATAGCTCTGGGTCGACACCTGAAATTTGATGAGCTTCTGTAGAGAACTTGCGGAAGAAGTCCTTCAAAGACTCCAAAATAAGGAGGCCTGAAGCTCCTTTTATAGCCTCTGGGAGGAGGTTACGGTAGTTATGCGGTTATCTGCACACCGTAACCACCTACATAAATATTAATTTTATATTTTAGGGGATTATTTATTTTAATGATGACATCCCCCCCCCACTAACTTGGGGGTTAGCGGGTAGTTAGCGGCGACCGGCTGCGGCGGTAGTTTTTGAAAGGGTGGCCCCCCATGATCCTCCTATTGTGGAGGAGATCATGAGAAGTGGATTGACCGGTCAAACCCATGATCTCCATAATAGAAAAAATCATGGAGGAAGAGTGGTCAAATGCACTCCCAAGGCTTTAAATGAAGCTTCATCCCCATCAGTTGATTAGATGATTTCTTAACGAATGACGGTTTAACCCATGCGTTTGTGACCGCCACAACCGTGCCAACATCCGTGGTTTCTTTGTTTTCACTTTTTTGTATTTTCTATGACTCTTCCATTCCTTCAAAGAAATTTCCAATCCTTGATGTGATTTACAACATCTCTCTCATACAACTCAGGTTCCGATTTCCTTCTTTGAGGCCTTAACCTTTGAATCTGAAGATTCATTTTCTTTGTAATTAAATTTTGGTTTTCAATCTAATACATTATCAAAATTTACAGGTTGTTCCATCAATCATCTTCCATGTCTTTGTCTTCATTTGGTTCGGCATTTCGCCGCCTTCTTTTGGAGCAAACGCCGTCGGACGGCGGGTAAAAAAATGGTCGACGGTGGCGTTTGCTCCGTTTGAACCCGCAACAAGGAAAAAACGACTCTGATTTGCTCTGTTCAAACCCCCATCTCTCCCCTTACGATTCCAAAATAGCATTTCGACCCACCGGATGCACCGGCTGCCGCCAAACCAAATATAATCTTTGTTCATCATACCTTGAAAACTGTTATTTTTGGTAAGCTTTCTCATTGATTTGTATCAGTGATATTTCATCATGTATCTTGGTGAACCCTTTTTTGGAGTTAACTCAACCCTTGTCAATTTTATGAATGCTAATGATAAGCTAGGACCCCAGGTCACCTGCACCAATTGGGTCTATTTGGCTAGACGTTTAGAGGGTGAGGTGCCGCGGCATTTGGAAAAGCCACCCAATTATCAGAGCGAGCGGCTGGAATTGCCCCCCCCCCCCCGGTCGGGCCTCACTCCAGTCCGACTGAATTAGACTGATAATCGAGTGTTTCCCATTTTATCCCCCCCCCCCCGGCCCCAGTTACATTTTACGCGATTATCTCTCTTTCTCTCCCGCTTCCTCTCTCGCTCGCCCTTTCTTTCTGCCGCTCTTCCTTCAACCAGGGCGAATCCTTCTCCAGTCGACTTAGCCAAGGAACTTCACTCCCTAGCATCCCACTCCTCCAAAGTTCTCCATCGCGATTTAGAGAAGATGGCTGTAACGCCCCCGGTCTTTCTGTGTTTTGTTTGATCATTGTTTGGCGTTGCAATGACACGTTGTCGGCTTTTGCCATTGTTAGAGCATGGTCATAGCTCTTTAGGTTCCTTTAGTAGTTCTTTAGGAGCCTGTTTGCAAGATTCCCCAGCTAGTCGGAGTCTGTTTTGGTGACTCGGTTGGGCCTCTTAGGGAATGCTTGTATTTTTGGCTTCGGGTAGTTTTAGCCCGAGTTTTGATCGTCGGATGTTGTTTTCGACTTCGCCGTTGTGTTTGTAGCTGTGGTGTTTAGCTACGGTGTGAGTTTTGTCGAAATCCGAGATCGTTCGTTTTTTTCGCGCCGTTTCGACGTGCGTTTGGTTAGCCGGTAGTGCCTACCCGATTGTTATGCGTGGCCTTGTGTGCTCGAGCTGGGTAAGATCGGTGCTTGTTTTAGGCTAAGTGTGGTTAGCCATTTTTGTTATATATGTATATGCATGTATATATGTATATATATATATATTTATTTATTTGTGTGTAAGCTTGGGTGTTGTTTATATATATATATTTATGTGTTGTACACACACACACATATATCTATATATATATATATATATATATATATATATATATATATATATATATATATATATATATATATTAGATATTAGTGGCTGTTAATATATGTATATATATATGCTATATAAATATATATATATATATATATATTAGTTAGTGGTTGTGAGCTGGATGAGTGAAGGGGGGCTCGGGATAGCTGTTAGGATAAGCTCAAGCTTAGTGGCCGAATAGTTTATTCTAGATTAAGCTTAGTGGTGGCTAAGTCTTATTATTCTAATAGCTTAGTGGGGCTAGGTAATATTATAATATTAGCTAGTGGGGGTATTTCCCCAAGCTTTTCTTTATCTCCTTCCCCATTCCCAAGCCAAAGCTTCCAGCAGAAGAACGGAAGGAGCCGGCGGTGGACCTGCTTCCTTGACCGGTGGTTTCCGGCGATCTAGAGCTCGGTTTGTCCGGGAAATTCAAGTTTTGAGCTGCTCTCGCCGAGAGCTAGCTTCCTAGGTATGTTAATTTGTCCTTAGGGTTGTCTTTAGAGAGCTGAAATTTCGGGTTTTCTCTTTTTTTTCCTCTCTAAAAGCTCTTGATTTCTTCTTGCTTCTTAGGTAGCCTTGCAGTCGGTGCCAACCCGTGAGGTGAAGCTGCAGCTAGTCTTTGGTTGAGGCAAGTGGCTCCTTTGCCCTTGCTTACTCTGTTGATCTCAAGCTTATTTAATTCTTTATTTTATTTTCCTATTCATTAGCTAATTAGCCCCCTTGTGCTGCTCCAAGTTATTTCCTCTGTTTTTTCCTTCTAATTATCTCGGCAAGTGTCAAGATTAGCAGCTTGCTTGAGTTTTAGCCTAGGGTTAATGGTGTCTTAAGGCTAAGGTTAGGACTGCTAGGTCGGGTAAGGAGGAGCAGCATGAGCCTTGGAATTAATTTTCCAAGGCTCTGCTTGCTGGCTTTGAGTAGAGTTTGGTCTTATTTGGGTTATAGTCTAATTTATTAGGCTGTGGTCGGGTAGGAGAGATAGGAGTGAGAGCTGGAATTAAATTTCAGCTCTCGGGTTGTGGAAAGCTTAGTGGTAAGCTAGTTTGGAGCTGCTGTGGTCAATCTTGCCAAAGTAGGTTTGGCGTTGAGTGAGGTAGACTCACTCAACGCCATGGCCAGGGCTTGCGGTTAAGTCTCTGGCATTGAGCGAGGTAGACTCACTCAGCACCACCGTTTCTTTTTAGGCTAATGTTATAGCCTTGGGATGTGAGCTTCTTTAGGGCTGTTAGAAAAGTTTTACCTTCCTAAGGGGGATGTTGGGGGTGTTCGGCTAGTTTTTGCATGCCGACTCGTGGGCTATGACCGGAGGGGGTGTGGTTGTTTGGACTCTGAGGGGTGAATTGTGTGTGCGGAGCTGTGGCCACCACTAAGTTTGGACACTATGGCCAACTTGTTGGGTGTGTGGACCCCGAAGCTGCCACCGATTGTGTTTTCACCCTTAAGTATTTTTGGGGTCTGGTTGTTGGTGTTGGACACTGTGGCCACCCACTCCAGTCCCCCTTATTTTTTTTACACCCCAGTCATTTGCCCACAAACTTAGGACTGTTAGTTTCCTATTGTCTACTTTTGGTTTTTCCCTGCTTTTATGCTGATGTATTTCTACTGCAGGTTGATTCTTTCCAGAGCAGGTAGTTTTGTGCTCACACTTAGTGTGTTTTGCCTTTATTGCTCTATAAGCAATGCTTCTTTCTTTTCCTGCTTCTGTGGTTTAGTATTTTGTTGCCGGGTTGGAAAACCCTTCTTTAATTGAGTAATCTGACACTCTTTACTTTGATTTATTTTCTTTGCTGAGGCATTTCTTTTCTTGAATGCCTCAGGTCTAGGTTGTAGCCAATTGAGCGGCTGATTCCATTTTGTGGGGCTTGCTGGTAGCCTCCAGGGTAGCAGAGTTACAGATCATTCCCTTGTGAGGTAGTTATCTCTCCTTTCTGTATAGACATGCACACTCACCGATGGGTTCGTGTCGGGTTGTCGACGCCCACCGGTGGCTTTCTTGTTTAGCTAAATATGAGTTAAAACTGCTGATTTTGCCCTTTTTCTTGGGATTGGTTTCTTTCCTCTGGGAAGGATTTATGCTAGGTTGCATGTTAGGTATTTTAAAACCCTAAACAATTATATGTACTCATGCATAACATGTTTTTCAATTAAAACACTATTTTCTTAACGCGTAAAACATCTTTTAATATATATATTACTCACCGTAGGCGTCGTGCATTTTATAAGTGGTCTCTGGTGGACCCTTATGCTCATTTAGGGTGTCAAACTAACTGAACCAAAGTATTTTTCTGTTGTAGTATATATATCTATATATATATACATATATATTTTTCTCATCGTGGACTAGCTGATCCACTGTGCCGAGGGATACAGACTTCAAACAAACTGGTTTTCTATTAACTTAAAACTTGTGATTTCTGGTTTTGGTGTGTCGCCTGAGCGTCGGTAGTTATCCCCTGCTCGACGTGGCATCACAACGCGTATTTTCCCTTACTCTGATACTTCTTAACCTTGGGGAAAATGCGGGTCGTGACAGTTGGTATCAGAGGGAGGTTGTCTTGACAATTGGTCGAGCAACCTGTCCTTTGATTGCATTAGATGTTTAGCTTCATAAGCATACACTCACCGATATGTCATCAGCACGTCTGGCCAAAGCACGAACACTACACTCATAAGCATAAAGAAGTATACTGGGCATATTATGTAGTATGGGATGCATAATATGTGTTCGTATATGGATCCCCCATAGGAGGCAACATGTGAGAGTTATGTAGTATGGGATGCATAACCTCACCACATGAATGCGGCTAGCACGTTTTTCTTTTTCGTTGCATGGGAATGTTATGTAGTATGGGATGCATAACATTTTCATGTGTACGCCGCCCATGGCATGCATTAAGGCCTTTTTAGAATGCATAGCACGACATGCATAGCATAACATTTCATTAGCACAACGTGTCAGGCTAAAGATTTGCATGATGACATATGTACACACATGGTTTTGAGTCAAAACGAATATAAAAGCATGCATTCATAATTTAGGCACATGAGTTAGTGTGATGGTAGTGAACCATCTTAGGTTAAGCATGGAATCATCATTATAAAACAAATCCCAGAGCAAGATTTGCAGTTACAATTCATATTTAAGTATGCTTGTCTGTACCGGGTAGGCTTGTTTTAGTAGTTGGGATGGGTTTTAATTAGGATTGGTGCGATTATAGGATGGCGAAGCGTCCTGCGACGCGATCGACTCCCCAATCTGCGGGTGAGTCTTCGGGATCCCAGAGCGAGGCCCTGATTGAGAGCTTGCGGCTAAGTAATGAAGCCTTGTCAAGACAGATGGTGGACATGCAGAGCCAGATCTGGTCCTTGGTTGTAGTAGTGGCAGGGCAGGCTCAAAGAGCTCAGGACCCCGTTGGGGGTGTGGTTGTTCCTCCTCCTCCTGCTCCTCTTGTGCCTCCAGTTGTAGTACCCCCAGAGATGGCCTTCATATCTCAGTTTCAGCGGCTTAGGCCCCCTACTTATGGCGAGCAGGCGGATTTTATGATTTTGGATGACTGGCTGATTTCTCTAGAGGAGATGTTCTCCTATTCCGGGATCACGGATGATCAGAAAGTAATGCTTGCTGCCTACCAGCTCAAGGGATTGGCAAAGAGTTGGTGGCTCAGGGAGAAGGAAAGTATGGTGGCAGGATGCACCTGGGAGTCGTTTAAGGAGATGTTGTTGAGTAAATTTCTGCCCTCGGTCGAGCGGGACCGATTGATGAATGACTTCCTGCATTTGAAGCAAAGGAAACTCACGGTTAGTGAGTATGAGATTAAGTTTAGCAAACTGAGTCAATTTGCTCCTGGACTTGTGAGTGTTGAAGCAGACCAGGTTAAGCGGTTTCTGGGTGGGTTAAGAAGCGACGTTCAGCAGTTAGCAAATGCCTACGGAGCAGTCAGTTATGCCAGAGTGGTGGAAGTGGCTTTGAAAGTTGAGGGCATTGAGAATGCTAAGAACAGAGGCCAGCAGGCGAGGCAAGATAAGCGGAAGTCTGTTGGGGGGGGAAGGCTCCCAGGAACCTGATGCAGTTACAAGGAAGAAGACCAAGGGGACGTGTAGCTTCTGCGGCCGGCCAGGCCACCCCCTGGAGAAGTGCTTCAAGAGATTGGCAGCGCAGAAGAAAGAGCAAGTCCATGCTATCCAGGGTGCTCCCAGAGGGGATGTGGTGTGTTCCTTGTGTGGAAGGAAGGGGCATGATTTGGCCCGTTGTTGGTCGAAAGATAAGGTTTGCTTCCAATGTGGGCAGGAGGGCCATCTCAAGTCGAGGTGCCCTCAGGCGCAGCCCGTTCTTCTAGTGGTTCCTTTGCAGGCGTTGCCGCCACCACCGCGGGCGGATAAAGGCAAAGGGAAGCTTAATGTTATCTCGGCAGAGGAAGCGTTGACCTCGACCCAGGTCATTTCAGGTTAGCTTTCTTCCTAACTTGATTTTTCTGCCTCTTGTGTAGTTTAGCTTTTGTTTTCCCCTTAGTTGTGTGGATTGCTATATAGGGAGATTTAAGGTAAAGAACCGTTGGGCGTGCGTTCTTTTCGACTCCAGCGCCACCCACTCTTTCATTGCTAGGGATTTTGTGGAGCGATTCCATTTGAGCCTAGATCGTGTTGGCGGAGCTTTCAGCGTCAAGTTTCCTTCGGGTGACTCTGTGGTTTCAAACTTGGGTATTCAGGGCTTCCCAATCTTGTTGGGAGACTTTCTAGCCAGGGCAGATCTGATAGTGATTGATCTAGAGGACTTTGATGTCATCCTAGGCATGGATTTGTTGTCCAGATATGATGCGGTTATCCAGTGTAAGGGTAAGCGCTTGGATTTCGTGAAGGACGATGGCCATCCCGGGAGCGTTTTTGCCGACCCTATCCAGGAGCTTCCGATTGTTTCTGCGGTACGTGCTTGCGATTTGCTTGTTCCGAGCTGTTTTGCTTGTTTGGTCTCTCTGGTAGGGGCAGATGTTCGTGTGCCGCAGTTGGAAGAGATTCCTGTTGTTTGTGAGTTCCCTGATGTTTTTCCTGCTGATCTTCCTGGACTTCCACCCGAAAGAGATGTTGAGTTCGTTATAGATTTGGAGCCGGGTACGCGTCCTATAGCTAAGGCGCCGTACCGCATGGCCCCGCGAGAGCTGGAGGAGTTGCGGATCCAGCTAGATGAGATGTTGGCAAAGGGTTTTATTAGGCCGAGTTCGTCGCCCTGGGGTGCGCCTGTTCTGTTCGTAAAGAAGAAGGATGGGTCGATGAGGCTATGCATCGACTATAGAGAGCTGAACAAGGTTACAATTAAGAACAGGTACCCATTGCCTCGGATTGATGATTTGTTTGACCAGCTGAGTGGTAGTGTTGTGTTTTCAAAGATAGACCTTCGTTCGGGCTATCACCAGTTGAGGATTCGGGAGTCTGATATTCCGCGGACGGCGTTCCGTTCTCGTCATGGACACTTTGAGTTTTTAGTCATGTCTTTTGGTTTGACTAATGCACCTTCGGCTTTCATGGATTTGATGAACCGCGTGTTCAAGGAGTACTTAGACAAGTTTGTGATTGTCTTTATTGATGATGTTTTGGTGTACTCCCGGAGTGCGGAGGAGCATGATCGACATTTGCGTCTAGTTTTGGCGACTCTGAGAGATCATAAGCTTTATGCCAAGCTGAGCAAATGTGAATTTTGGCTGCCTCAGGTATCTTTTCTCGGCCATGTGGTTAACAAGGAGGGGATCTCAGTAGACCCAGAGAAGATCGTTGTAGTTATGGAGTGGGCGAGGCCTGTTACTCCTCGTGAGATCAGAAGCATCTTGGGTTTGGCAGGTTATTATAGAAGATTTGTGAAGGGATTCTCCACCCTGTCTGCGCCCTTGACTCGGTTGACACAAAAGAATGTAGCCTTTGTTTGTGATGGCAAGTGTGAGGAAGCTTTTGAGGAGCTAAAGAAGAGGCTATGTTCAGCCCCTATTTTATCTTTGCCTACAAAAGGTGTTGAGTATGAGGTTTATGTAGATGCTTCCCATATCGGGTTGGGATGCGTGCTGATGCAAGGCGAGAAGGTGATTGCGTACGGGTCGAGACAGCTAAAGACTCATGAGAGGAATTACCCTACGCACGACCTGGAGTTTGCTGCTGTGATCTATGCTCTGAAGTTGTGGAGGCATTTGCTATATGGTATACAGTGCAAGATTTTTACTGATCACAAGAGCTTGAAGTATGTCTTCATGCAGAAGGAGTTGAACTTGCGTCAGCGGTGATGGTTAGAGTACGTGGCCGACTATGATGTTGAGATTCAGTATCATCCGGGGAAGGCCAATGTGGTGGCGGATGCCTTGAGTCAGAAATCAGGAAAGATCTTTGGTCTCACAGTTGAGTCGTTGGTAGAGGAGTTTCTGTTGATGGATATTTCTGTGGGTAGCTGTGATGGACAGAGTAGCCTAGCAGTGGCAGAGCCTTCATGGATCGCGCTTACGAGATTGCATCAGAAAGATGATCCTGACCTTCTGAGGTTGTATGTTCGAGCTGAGAAAGACGAGCTGCCAGATTTTTCTATAGATGATTTGGGTACCTTGAGATACCGAGGAAGGTTTTGCATTCCCGTTGTCGGCGATATCAGGGCTATGGTGTGCAGAGAAGCCCATGGATCTAGCGTTGCCTACCACCCAGGATCCACTAAGATGTACCGCGATTTGAAGCAGATTGCCTGGTGGTACGGGATGAAGGGAGACATAGCCAAATTTGTTTCTGAATGCAACACTTGCAAGCAAGTAAAGGCTGATCATGGAAGACCAGGTGGCAAGCTGACTCCCTTGGAGATTCCTACTTGGAAGTGGGAAAGCATCTCGATGGATTTCATTACAGGCTTACTAAGGTCTCTGAGGGGGCATGATTCGGTATGGGTGATCGTGGACAGACTGACGAAGTGTGCCCACTTTGTGCCATTCAAGATTGATTACCGGATGAGAAAGATAGTTGAGCTGTATGTGGAAGAGGTTATCAGATTGCATGGCGTCCCCGTGAGCATCATTTCAGATCGAGACTCCAGGTTCACGTCTCGTTTTTGGAAGAGTCTTCAGCTAGGAGTGGGGACAGATTTGAGGTATTCCACTGCTTACCACCCGCAGACTAATGGCCAAACAGAGCGGGTAAATCAGATTGTAGAAGATATGATTCGATGCTATATTCTGGAGCATGGTGGTGTGTGGGACGAGTGTTTGCGGCTTATGGAATTTGCTTATAACAATAGCTATCAGGAAAGCTTGCAAATGGCTCCGTTTGAGGCTTTATATGGGAGGCGCTACAGGACTCCCTTGTTTTGGGCTGAGGTTGGTGAGAGACCATTGTTGGGTCTAGAGGCTCTCGAGGAGATGGAAATTTCAGTGAAGCTTATTCGGGAAAAGCTTCGAATTGCCCAAGAGAGATATGAAAAGAACGCCAATCGGCGTAGATCAGATTTGGAATTTGCTGTGGGGGGTCAGGTGTTCTTAAAAGTTTCTCCGATGACTGGGGTCAAGAGATTTGGAAAAGACCGGAAGTTGGACCCGAGATATGTGGGGCCATTTAGGGTTGTTGAGCGGATTGGTGTGGCAGCATATAGGCTGGAGTTGCCCGCAAATTTTCCTGGCGTACATGATGTTTTTCACGTCAGTCAGCTGCAGAAGTGTGTGCATAGTGACAGGCAGGTTTTGGATTTTGTGCCTCCGTTAGAGCCGAACCTTTCTTATGTGGAGGTGCCTGTCCGTGTTTTGGATGCTCGGGATCGCGTGTTGCGGAAGAAACCGATTCCTATGGTGAAAGTTTTGTGGAAGAACCACGATGTTGAAAGCGCAACTTGGGAGCTGGAGTCAGCTATGAGGGAGGCTTACCCTCACCTTTTCCCCTGACTTGTGCCTGGTATGTTTGCACTCTTTCTTTTATGGCTTTTGATTAGCTTGTTCTTATTCCCTTTTGAAAAAGGTTGTGTGTAAAGTTTCGGGATGAAACTTTCTTTTAGGGGGAGTGACTGTAACGCCCCCGGTCTTTCTGAGTTTTGTTTGATCATTGTTTGGCATTGCGATGACACGTTGTCGGCTTTTGCCATTGTTAGAGCGTGGTCATAGCTCTTTAGGTTCCTTTAGTAGTCCTTTAGGAGCCTGTTTGCAAGATTCCCCAGCTAGCCGAAGTCTGTTTTGGTGACTCGGTTGGGCCTCTTAGGGAATGCTTGTATTTTTGGCTTCGGGTAGTTTTAGCCCGAGTTTTGATCGTCGGATGTTGTTTTCAACTTCGCCGTTGTGTTTGTAGCTGTGGTGTTTAGCTACGGTGCGAGTTTTGTCAAAATCCAAGATCGTTCGTTTTTTCGCGCCGTTTCGACGTGTGTTTGGTTAGCCGGTAGTGGCTACCCGATTGTTGTGCGTGGCCTTGTGTGCTCGAGCTAGGTAAGGCCGGTGCTTGTTTTAGGCTAAGTGTGGTTAGCCATTTTTGTTATATATGTATTGCATGTATATATGTATATATATATATTTATTTATTTGTGTGTAAGCTTGGGTGCTGTTTATATATATATATTTATATGTGTTGTACACACACACATATATCTATATATATATATATTAGATATTAGTGGCTGTTAATATATATATATATATGCTATATAAAAATATATATATATATTAGTTAGTGGTTGTGAGCTGGATGAGTGAAGGGGGGGCTCGGGATAGCTGTTAGGATAAGCTCAAGCTTAATGGCCGAATAGTTTATTATAGATTAAGCTTAGTGGTGGCTAAGTCTTATTATTCTAATAGCTTAGTGGGGCTAGGTAATATTATAATATTAGCTAGTGGGGGTATATCCCCAAGCTTTTCTTTATCTCCTTCCCCATTCCCAAGCCAAAGCTTCTAGCAGAAGAACGGAAGGAGCCGGCGGTGGACCTGCTGCCTTGACCGGTGGTTTCTGGCGATCTAGAGCTCGGTTTGTCCGGGAAATTCAAGTTTTGAGCTGCTCTCGCCGAGAGCTAGCTTCCTAGGTATGTTAATTTGTCCTTAGGGCTGTCTTTAGAGAGCTGAAATTTCGGGTTTTCTCTTTTTTTTTCCTCTCTAAAAGCTCCAGATTTCTTCTTGCTTCTTAGGTAGCCTTGCAGCCGGTGCCAACCCGTGAGGTGAAGCTGCAGCTAGTCTTTGGTTGAGGCATGTGGCTCCCTTGCCCTTGCTTACTCTGTTGATCTCAAGCTTATTTAATTCTTTCTTTTATTTTCCTATTCATTAGCTAATTAGCCCCCTTGTGCTGCTCCAAGTTATTTCCTCTGTTTTTTCCTTCTAATTATCTCGGCAAGTGTCAAGATTAGCAGCTTGCTTGAGTTTTAGCCTAGGGTTAATGGTGTCTTAAGTCTAAGGTTAGGACTGCTAGGTCGGGTAAGGAGGAGCAGCATGAGCCTTGGAATTAATTTTCCAAGGCTCTGCTTGCTGGCTTTGAGTAGAGTTTGGGCTTATTTGGGTTATAGTCTAATTTATTAGGCTGTGGTCGGGTAGGAGAGATAGGAGTGAGAGCTGGAATTAAATTTCAGCTCTCGGGTTATGGAAAGCTTAGTGGTAAGCTAGTTTGGAGCTGCTGTGGTCAATCTTGCCAAAGCAGGTTTGGTGTTAAGTGAGGTAGACTCACTCAACGTCATGGCCAGGGCTTGCGGTTAAGTCTCTGGCATTAAGCGAGGTAGACTCAATCTGCATCGCCGTTTCTTTTTAGTCTAATGTTATAGCCTTGGGATGTGAGCTTCTTTAGGGATGTTAGAAAAGTTTTACCTTCCTAAGGGGGATGTTGGGGGTGTTCGGCTATTTTTTGCATGCCGACTCGTGGGTTATGACCGGAGGGGGTGTGGTTGTTTGGACTCTGAGGGGTGAATTGTGTGTGCGGAGCTGTGGCCACCACTAAGTTTGGACATTGTGGCCAACTTGTTGGGTGTGTGGACCCTGAAGCTGCCACCGGTTGTGTTTTCACCCTTGAGAATTTTGGGGGTCTGGTTGTTGGTGTTGGACAATGTGGCTACCCACTCCAGTCCCCCTTATTTTTTTTACACCCCGGTCATTTTCCCACAAACTTAGGACTGCTAGTTTCCTATTGTCTACTTTTCGTTTTTCCCTGCTTTTATGTTGATGTATTTCTATTGCAGGTTGATTCTTTCCAGAGCAGGTAGTTTTGTGCTCACACTTAGTATGTTTTGCCTTTATTGCTCTATAAGCAATGCTTCTTTCTTTTCCTGCTTCTGTAGTTTAGTATTTTGTTGCCGGGTTGGAAAACCCTTCTTTAATTGAGTAATCTGACACTCCTTACTTTGATTTATTTTCTTTGTTGAGGCATTTCTTTTCTTGAATGCCTCAGGTCCAGGTTGTAGCCAATTGAGCGGCTGATTCCATTTTATGGGGCTTGCTGGTAGCCTCCAGGGTAGCAGAGTTGCAGATCATTCCCTTGTGAGGTAGTTATCTCTCCTTTCTGTATAGACCTGCACACTCACCGATGGGTTCGTGTCGGGTTGTCGATGCCCATCGGTGGCTTTCTTGTTTAGCTAAATATGAGTTAAAACTGCTGATTTTGCCCTTTTTCTTGGGATTGGTTTCTTGCCTCTGGGAAGGATTTATGCTAGGTTGCATGTTAGGTATTTTAAAACCCTAAACTATTATATGTACTCATGCATAACATGTTTTTCAATTAAAACACTATTTTCTTAACGCGTAAAACATCTTTTAATATATATATTACTCACCGTAGGCGTCGTGCATTTTATAAGTGGTCTCTGGTGGACCCTTATGCTCATTTAGGGTGTCAAACTAACTGAACCAAAGTATTTTTCCGCTGTAGTATATATATCTATATATATACATATATATTTTTCTCAGCGTGGACTAGTTGATCCACTGTGCTGAGGGATACGGACTTCAAACAAACTGGTTTTCTATTAACTTAAAACTTGTGATTTCTGGTTTTGGTGTGTCGCCTGAGCGTCGGTAGTTATCCCCTGCTCGACGTGGCATCACAACACGTATTTTCCCTTACTCTGATACTTCTTAACCTCGGGGAAAATGTGGGTCGTGACAATGGCTCTGGCCATGGCCGCCGACGAGCGAAATCATTAGAAAAACCTCTCGTGCTTGACTCCTTCCCGTCCAGAATTGTCGGTGGTCCATCGTTCTCCCTTTCAGTTTCTCGGAAAAACTACAGGGCGGTGAAATCTCCCTGCTAAGGAGATTTAGAAAGGGATTGGACTCCACCTTGCCTGATTGGTTTTCTCTCCCTCTAGCTTCATGTTTTTTTCTGATTTGGAGAGAGAGCCAGCACTGGGTTTTCTCTCAGTCCAGAGAAAAAGAAATTGCATCACTCAAACTGGATCCTGGAGGCTGATCGATCTCGTGCACAGTATCTTCTTCTTCACGATGGTCGGAGCTTCTAGACAAATGGTATCGCTGCCCTAGCCCCCTTTTTGGTTTTGCCAATCGCTTTATAAGCAATCAATGCCAATTACGTTACACTCTCTATCTCTTCTCCCTCTATCCACCTCCAACCTTCTTACTCTTCATTTCTTGGGGTTTGATGTCTAACACTAGAAGGAAATCCAGTTATGGTCTCTCTCTCTCTCTACCAGCCATCTATTACTCTTCTGGAAGCAAGCTCAAATGATAAATAAAGCAATTCCACAAAAATATACCACTTCTCTTGCAAGCTATCTGTTTGTTTAAATTGCACAATGATGTTCGTTGTATATATAAATATATATGTGTGTGTGTGTGTATATGTGTGTGTACTATGAGTGACAATGCACGGGGGACCTCATGCGGCCAACGATAGTACCCTGACTGTCATAGTGCCCAATGCGATGACACTCGTAGCCCCCGATCGTATGTTGCAGTCCCAAGGGATTCGATGTAAGAATTATTCAATTCAAAAAGCTCATTAGGGTTGAAAGATCACTTTGATTCTCTAAACTTAATGAAATTGTTTCATTATAATGATGCCATTATTTCTTATAAATCATTTTTGTTAAAAATGCATGAGGATAAACATCACCTCCATAACCCTATTCCTTTTTTAATGACAATATATATTTGATTGATCATTGTTGAACATGATTTTGGATATACTTATTGATTTAATATATGTTTTACTCTTACCATAGTTCTAAAGGTGTTCTGTCTTGATCATAAATGATAGAATCGATCATCAGAGCTTGCATGTGAAGAACAATTTTACAGTTTCTTGCTTAATTTAAAGATTTAGGCTCTGTTTGGGGGGACTAATTTTCACCGGTCTAGCAGTTACGATTGCATGAATCAGACCGTAATTATGTCCGGTTCATGCGCTCGTAACCGCTTGACCGGTGAAAATAAGTCCCCCCAAACATAGTCTTAATCAAAAGTGTTGATGAGTGAAGCTTTGCAGAGAACTGGAGCCTTTTTGGGCACCCGATTATATATAAATTTATT
Organism: Platanthera zijinensis; assembly: GCA_039513925.1. NCBI lineage: Eukaryota > Viridiplantae > Streptophyta > Magnoliopsida > Asparagales > Orchidaceae > Platanthera > Platanthera zijinensis. Next base: position 155,440,596 of record CM077084.1, on the reverse strand, counting down.
TGGAGTTTTTCTCTTATCATTCATATTCCATCCAGTGATTTAAAGAACCGGTCGGATATCCATTTAGCGCGGCATTTTTACACCAACGAGTTTGATCAAAATTGCCAACATCATAGAATGTATGTTTGACATGACAATGGTTAAGACCATCGTCAAAAAAATGAAACTAGTTTTGAACATAAAAGTGGATGAAGACCGGCTAAACCCCAAACGAAACAAGTTCTACTCATCGTCTGAGGATGAGGTTCTTCTATACACCACTTTATATCTATATATTTAGTTTTGTTCTCTCGTCTCACATACAATGTTATTTGTTTTTATTTTTTAAAATGCTCACATTTTGGGTCTGTCTAAAACTAGAAGGGGAGGGTGCTAACCATTGATTCATGTGTTTATTTAAAATATTGATAGTTATCCAAAAATAGGTATGTTCGTAAGTAGAAGGAATAAGAACATCAACAAACTGCTATTGGTAATTGCTATATAGGATTGCTGAATAGGATTAGTGTTTAGGATTGTTGTTTGGTAACTGTTTAAAGTTGCCACACTTATTAATCAGGGTTGGAGTTTGTTGAATGGTGCTTAGGCATTACTTTGTTGTTTTCACCCAAAAGGTCTTTGATGAAATTTCTCATAGATTTTGGTGTTCTTAAAATTTTTCTTGGACCTTAAACAACCAACATCCACCCTCCCCAAATATTAACCGCACTTACCCAATTACTTCCTAGGGTCATAACTTAAAGCTCGTATTAAACAAAGAAAACAACAACATTTTGTATGCCGAAGTTGGGGAGGAATTCATTAATCTGTTGTTCAGCTTTCTCACCTTCCCTCTTGGTGTCGTACTGCGATTAGTATCCCAGAACTTATCCCTAGGCGGTTGCATCAAAAATTTATATTATTCCGCCGAAAGTATAAGCTTAGAGTGCTTATTCAAATTAGTAATCTGTAGATACATGTTGCTGAATCCAATGCTCCCTACCTTCTACGGATGTAATAAGAACCAAATACCGCAATTGGAGGAAATTACATCAATAAAGTTAATGGTTTCGAAGGGTTGCCCAATGTGCTATTTTGATAATGGATACAACAAATCTTGTGGATACATTCCAACATGGAATAAAAAAGGCAAAAGTCATAGAGTGGAATCCCAAGTCTACAAAGATAATGGCAGATGCAGGCAAAGCTTTTGTTGTGGGCTCAAAAAAAGGTATATGATTTCAGATGATCTTCAAGTTTCTCCATTATCAATCATCTCTGCGAGTGAACTTGTCCATTTCTGAAATGGTTGGAAAAGTTTCCATTAGTAATGGCAAGGTAATTGAGTCCAATGTAACTTCTTTGGCAATGTTTGGATCATTTTAATTACTGATTTTTATTTGGTATTTATTTGCTGCTCTTATTTCTCTTCAAATGCAGGCTCGATCGTTACTGGGTGCTATGCTCATCTTCAAGTTGGTCCTAACTGATATTTTTCTCCTAAACCAACAAAGAAAAGGAAAAGCTTGTGAATGTTTGTAAGATTTTTAATTTGGTTTCCCTGTTAAAGGCACTATTTGAGTCTCTATTTGGTATTTTGTTTTGTTCAGTTGATATTTTTGTTTAATCTGGTTAGATAAATGAAAGTGTTTGGGAAAACTTCATTTTTGAGCTAGGATTCAATCAGGATAAGCAGGATAATCTGGCAGGTTCTCAGGCCTCTAGCGTCTAGAGAGACATATAGCGTATTTTGCTTGATTCAGCAGTATGAAATGAGCCAGAAATAGAAACAAGCCAAAAGGAAAAAAAATTATACATGTATATAAATATATCAATAGCGACACTTTTAAAACGCCACCAAAGGCTTTAAAAACGCCTCGCTTCTTCTTCCTGAGCACCGGCGTCCTCGCAGGTATTCGATTCGATCTCTTCCCCTCTCACCGTATTCGCCAGCTTCATTTAATTTTGAACAGAGTAGTGCATGCTTGCGTGCAGGTTTCAGAATCGTGTGGCGCTGGTCGGGGATGCCGTCGGGTTTGTGACCAAATGCTCCGACGAGAGCATCTATTTTGCGGCGAAGAGTGTGCGGATTGGCGCGGGGGCGATCGTGGAGGGATCGGACATGGGCACGCGGATGATCGATGAGGCCGACCTGCGAAACAACTTGAAAAAGTTCGACAAGACCTACAGGCCCACCTACAAGGTGCTCGACGTATTGCAAAAGGTGTTCTACCGCTCCAATTCTGCACGGGAGGCCTTTGTGGATCATTTTACCTTGATATATGGAGCTGTTTGTCACCTTCAAGGCCTCAATTAATGATTCCTATCTTCTCTCTCTTTGCCCCCCTTAATGATTTCGTGTTTTGGTTTGCTAGGTTAGTAGTATATTGTTTTGGTGTGTTTGGTTTGAAAGTTGATTGAAGACTGATTCAAGATCTCTCTAAATAGATTAGCAGATGATCCATTTGACTTGTTGAGGTAGATTTGATAGAATGGTTCAGTGATTTTTCTCTTTTGTCTCATTATCTTTATTTACTGTTGATGATTTCTTAAGAGGATTTGAACTGTATCATGGGATAGGTATTAATACTTTTGTTGAGTTAAAGTCTATAACCTTTTAAATTCAGATGGCTTAGTTTAGAAGGCCATGGTTATATTCTAAATGCATAGTTTAATTAGTACTTAAATATATCTCTGAGCAAGGTAAGTTCAAAAGAACATGCCCATTTTTTGGGTTAAAATGTGGGTATTATCTGCTTCGTTTAGAATTTCTTTGACATCTTTTCTGAATTATACTTCTCTGAGAGGTTGGGTTATTACTATTTGAGCATATTTTTAAAAAAAGCTTTTGATATCTTGTAATGTTGCTTGTGGTTTTGATCTGGTACAAAATCCCGCTTCTTTCCTATTGTTTGCTCAATCAATTGCGATCTTTGTCAGCGGCTCTTCACTTCTCATGCCTGGTCTTACATATTCACATTCTGTTAAACATATATGATTATTTTTTTTCTCTATGGGAGGAGGCGGTTCAAAGTCACGTAGGTTGTCGTCTTGCTTTATCAATATTCGATCTATCCTTTTTAGTTTAGTGTAATGCTTTTTGTTTTAATTTTTTTCAACATCATTGTTATTGCTTTGAAGCTTTTTTAACATGTTCAGTTGATATGAATTTTTGTTAACATCATTGTTATATGCTCATAAATGTTTTCATGTTTAAATGTTTAGGAATCATATTTTCTTGTATACGTGCTACAGAAAACCTCAATAAGAAGCACTAATCATTCAACACAATAGAACCGAGTTCTTATTTTAGACAAAAACAACGCCACATTGACATCTGTAACTTGCAAAAAATACATCAAACTATAAATGCAACTGTGGAGAGGAAGGATAAGATCCACCAATTCATCAACCCAAAAAATGAAACATTGAAAGGCAAGTGAGAGCTGACAAGGATATTTTCTGGGACTAGTTGCGAGGAGAAGAGGTTGAGCATAGGAGTAGAGAGATGATTATCATAGTTGGGTCATTTAAACTGTCTAGTGATGTGTATCGTGTAGACTGTTTAAGGTCACTTTATTGTCCAAGTTTTGGTGGAGAATTTGGATTGGGAAGATGTGCAGTGGTCACAAACTGGTGTATGGATTGCTGGGAAGGAATATGCTCTTGCTCGCGTTCATTTTCTCTCTCCAAATTAGTTAAATTTTGCATGTTTTTTATATAAATTGTATGCCTACTGCACCGTTTGTGCATTTCATTAGATGTCATATGCTGCATAAACTGTAGGTCTCATTTTTATGTGGTGATGTAAAAGGCTTCCCAAATGATCCAGCTATTTCTTCTATCAAACAACGCAGGCTCAGTGAAACATTTAAAATAAAAAAAATTTAGTAAGGTTCCGTTTGGCGCGATATTTAACACCGCAATTATAAAATGTATATTTTGCATGACAATGATTTTTCAAGGCGGCGGCCGTCGGCAAAAGCAAGAACGAAGACGAGAGAGCGGATGCCAGCGGCAAAAGCCAGAACAAAGACGGTGTGAAGAGAGCGGCAGCTGGCGGCCTCAGGCTCGCCAGCCATCGGTCGCACCGTCTTGGCACGGTTTCTATTAGCATATGAATGTGATCCCCTCTCTCTATATATAAATATATATTTGCTAACAAATTAAAGTGTCATAACGAAGCACATTTGATCAATGTTTAAAAAAATGAGCTTCACCGGCATTTTTTTCAAAAGCATGTCCATTGCTTTTCAAGATATAAATTAACCTGATAAGTTATTATCGTGTTTATAAAAGAATAAGCAGTTCCTATTAATTGGATGACCATTACATTTTAAAAGAAGCATCATTGTTGCTTATTGATCTACCACGACATGATGCATCTGAGCAGTTATCAGGTTTTAGCGAGGGGTAGGAATCTGATGAGGGTGAAGCAAGAATAGATGAGACAGAACATGAAGATGAACTAAAGATCAATTTTCTTGTAGCGTTAATATTTGTATAGACTACAAATAAGAGATTCAAGCTTATGTAATCATCGTACTTTTTTCTTACTTTCTCTCTCCCTTTTTTTCCCCTCTTCTCTCTTTCTCCCTCACCCACCTTTTCTTCTCCTCCCCCTCTTTTTCTTTCTCCCCCTCCCGCCCCCCTTTTTTCCCCCTCATACCGGAGTGGAATCCGGCGGCCCCCCCGGTCGGGCCTCACTCCAGTCCGACTGAATCGGACTGATTATCGAGTGTTTCCCATTTTATCCCCCCCCCCCCGGCCCCAGTTACATTTTACGCGATTATCTCTCTTTCTCTCCCGCTGCCTCTCTCGCTCGCCCTTTCTCTCCGCCGCTCTTCCTTCAACCAGGGCAAATCCTTCTCCAGTCGACTTAGCAAAGGAACTGCACTCCCTAGCGTCCCACTCCTCCGAAGTTCTCCATCGCGATTCATAAAAGATGGCTCTGGCCATGGCCGCCGACGAGCGAAATCATTAAAAAAAACCTCCCGTGCTTGACTCCTTCCCGTCAAGAATTGTCGGCGGTCCATGGTTCTCCCTTTCAGTTTCTCGGAAAAACTACAGGGCAGTGAAATCTCCCTGCTAAGGAGATTTAGAAAGGGATCGGACTCCACCTTGCCTGATTGGTTTTCTCTCCCTCTAGCTTCAAGTTTTTTTCTGATTTAGAGAGAGAACCAACACTGGGATTTCTCTCAGTCCAGAGAAAAATAAATTGCATCACTTAAACTGGATTCGGAAGCTGATCGATCTCGTGCACAGTATCTTCTTCTTCATGATGGCCGGAGCTTCTAGAAAAATGGTATCGCTGCCCTATCCCCCTCTCTGGTTTTGCCAATCACATTCTAAGGAATCAATGCCAATTACGTTACTCTCTCTATCTCTTCTCCCTCTATCCACCTCCAACCTTCTTGTTGGGTACATTTGAAAATGTGTACTAGATTTGGAGAAGCCACAACTTAGTCAATGATATGAATCAATGTGTATTTGATAGAAGTTTAAGTTTCATTGTGCAGGTTTAAAAATTTAAAGGAAAATTTTCTAATTACAAGTGTCGACACTTGTGAAGAAACTGTGTCGACACTCAAGGAGACTGTGTCGACACTCAAGCAAGTTGTGTCGACACACAGGCGAAATGTGTCGACACTTATAAAGAAGCTATGTCGACACCCAGCTGCAATGTCGACACTCAGGAAAGCTGTGTCAACATAGTGGCAAAATGTGTCGACACTTATAAAGAAGCTGTGTCGACACTCAAAGCTATGTCGACACCTAAAGAAACAGTTGTGTCGACATCCAGAATTGTGTCGACAACTTAAAACAGAATTGTGTCGACACTTAAAACAGAAGATGAGTCGACACTCTGAAGCTATGTCGACGCCTAAAGCAATTGTGTCGACACACAGGACTTGTGTCGACACACCAACTCTCAAGAGGTTGTGTCAACACACAGGACTTATGTCGACACACACTCAATGCCATTTGACAAACACTCAACGCCATCTGTCTGCAACAGAAATGTCGAGACAAGAAGCTGTTGTGTCAACACACAGGACTTGTGTCGACACATATAACATAAATAGTGTTGATAAGCAGAAGTATGACTGTGTCGACACTTGGAGTAATTGTGTCGACACCATGAAGACTTGTGTCGATACTTAGTCACATATGTGTCGACATATGTGAAGCAGTCTGCTGAGTGTTGTATGTTGAGTTGAAAAGACATTGAAGAACCTGGTGACGTGGCTGATGACTTGACAGTTGTCATAACTAGCCGGTCTAACACCACTGTCAGAACTGTCAGAAGTCTGTTATGAACCGGATCAGCCGGTAACCATGGTGCAAGCTCTATATAAGAGCCAGATCGGAAACGACAGAAAATGAAAAAAGAAAGATCTCTGGATCATAAAGAAGAACTCTAACAGATCAAGGCCTTTCTGCAAGAAAGATTCAGATTTCAATCTGAATCTAAGGAAGAAGCTGACTGAAGATCAACTTCAACTTCAAGAGAAGATCCACCTTATTTTTCCTAATCAAGAAGCTTTGAAAAGCTAAGTTAGGTTGGATCAAAAGGATCAGTTTATACAAGAACTGATCAAGAAGACAACATCAACAGAGAAATCTAACTGGTGAAGTTTTCAGATACTTATTACTCACAAATTCTTGTAGGATCTATTGTTAGATCTGAGATTGTAAGCCTTAAATTATAAAGGCTGAGGTAGGGCAGTGTGTTTGAGGTAGGACTTATGGAAAGTCTGAGTTGTAAGCCTAATTATAAAGGCTGAGGTAGGGCTGAGGCCTGAGGTAGGATTCAGGGAAGAATCTGAGGTAGGACTTGTGTAAAGTATGAGGTATAGGAACCATTTTGGGTTCTGAGTTTGTAAGATATGCGGATCCGAGCTAGTGGAAGGAAGTTAGGCTGAATCCAGTTATCTACTGGATAGGCGAAGGGGGAAAGTGGATGTACCCATATCTTGGGAAACCACTATAGATCTGGTGTTTGCTATGTTATATTTAATTTCTGTAGATAGAATTATTCTGTGCTAAAAGAAGTTACAAATATCTGTTTGCCTTAAAATCAAAAAGACACAAAAAGATTAGCACCTATTCACCCCCCCCCCCCCCCTCTAGGTGTTTAGGCTCTTGAAACAAAGTCTTTCAAGTGGTATCAGAGGGAGGTTCCTCAAATTTGACCTAACAGTCAGAGGATTTCTCCAAGGCAAATAATAGATAACAAAAATGGTTTCAAGTGAAAATCAAATGGAATTTGGATCTATGAAATTTCCCATATGCAGGAAAGAATCTTTTGGCATTTGGAAAGAAAGGGTCAGGCTATTTATGGAAGCATCTGATCCAAGAATTTATATCACGATACAGGAAGGCCTTCTTCATCCCAATGATGGTTTCAGTTCTTGATGCAAACATTCAAACTCTAAAGAGTTATTCAGAGATGACTAAGGATGAAATCATCTTGGCTACATTAGATAAAAGAGCTCAGAATATAATTATAAGTGTCATAGATGATGCAACATTCCAGAATCTTGTGTACTGTAAAACTTCCAAAGAAATGTGGGATACAGTGATTGTCTATATGGAAGGCACAGAAGAAGTTAGAGAGGACAGAAAGTCTATGCTAAATCAGGAATATGAGAGCTTTAGGCAGAATAAAACTGACAGCATAGTTGAATGCTATAAAAAGTTTTTCAGAATAGTGAATGAACTGATGATATATGGAAGAGTCTTCAGTACTTATGAATTGAATGACAAGTTTCTTAGGTCCCTAACAAAGGATTGAGACACTAAGATATGTGTCATCAGGGAAGTGGCCAAACTGGCTGACACACCACCACCTATACTTTTTGGAAAACTACTTTCATATGAAATGCAGCTTACTGTTAAGAAAGAGGAAGAGAAGGGCAGCTGATCTGAACATAAAAAAAAGTCAGTAGCCTTCAAGGCTGAGGGCTCAAGGAAGGGTAGGAGAAAATCTCCTTCTCCACCTAGAAGGAGTACTGAAGCAGAAGAAGGTGTTCCTGAAACAAGTACATCAGATAGTCATACATCTGATGAAGACTTTGCTGCCTTCACAAGACAATTCCAAAGGTTCATGAAGAAAAATAATTAGAGAACCAGCCTTCATTTACATCCTATTCCAAGGATGAATACTACAGGAAGAAGAAAACACCTAAGGAGGACAGGTATGCTTCTAAACCTGGTAAACAATCTAATTCTAAGATTGTGTGTTATTGCTGCAACAGGTCTGGGCATGTTATAACCGACTGTCCTGACAAAAGAAAGGAGTCAAAGGACAAGAAGAAGCAGCTGGTCAAAGGCAAGAAGTAAAAGTCTCTAGTGGCTCAGAAGGAGAAGAGTTGGACAGACTCTTCATCTTCTGAATCTGAAGAAGAAGAGGTAGAAGCATATGTTGGACTCTTCTCAACAAAAGGGGATTCTAGGGAACTAGAATTCCTACAGATGCTGGACTCCATAAATTGAGTGGAAGAATATTGATGTAAAGGGATGATGGCTCAATCTGAAGAATATAAGTTCCAGGATCAGCCTGGACCAAGTAAAGTAAACAATTCACCCCTAGTCTCAGATTACTTTACTGGATTAGAATCAGAAGCATCTTCTTCAAAAGAAGTGGATGGATCTAAGTCTGAGGGGGATATTCACTAACTCATTAATGAGTATGGTGGGTTGTTGCATGCTCTAAAGAAGAGCAAGTTTCTTGTTAAAGAGCAAGCCAAAGAGATTGAGTCTCTTAAGCTGGCTGCAGCAATTTCAGCAAAACTGCTGGATCAAAAACTGAATGAGGTTGCCAAATTGAAAAACATTACAGTTATTCAGATGGGCACAATCTCATTCAAAGAGAATCATATCAAGAAACTGGAGGGAAAACTTCAGCAAGAGAGAGAGCTAGTGGCAAAATTCTCCAAGCCAAAATCAGTCTTACCTTTGATAGATAATTTTGTTTCACAAAAAGGAAAGACTGGTCTAGGCTTTAAGGGAAGAACTAGGGCTACCAATTCTCATAGAAAAGGTAAAGCCACAGTTCAGCCTCTAGCTGTTAATCCCCCTATTTTCTTTAAGAAAGTAGTGAATCCTACTAACAGGTATGATCATGACATTACACATGGTCACTGTGAGCATGAAAATTTCATGAGCAAGGGTGTTAATGCCAATAGACCAATCTATAGGCATGCCCATCATATTCAAGAGGAGTTCTTGAAGAATGTTGTTCCAGCACCAACACTTAATAATTCTACTGACAATAAAGTAAGAAGGCTTGTACCTAAGAATAGGTATAATAGGTTTGAGTGTTGGTGTTGTGGTAAGGTGGGCTACTTTGCCATAGATTGCTGGTTTAACTTAAGTATTAAAACCAAAAGTAGGATTCCTGTTAGATCAGTCACAGGGTTTCAAACTAACAAGGACCTAGGACCCACTAGCAAGTTTGGTTCTAAGGGTAAGTGATTCTTTATTTGTTGCAGGTAAATCCAAGTGACCATACCCCTATATGGTACATGGATAGTGGTTGTTCTAGACATATGACTGGAACAAGGAGAATGTTGAGAGACTATGTGCCCATAAATAATGGACCAAAAGTTATCTTTGGTGGATCAGAAAAGGGAATCATCAAAGGATTTGGTAGCATCTCTTGTGATTCAATTACTATCACTGAAGTGGCTTATGTAAAGGGTTTAAAACATAACCTGATTAGCATAAGTCAACTTAGTGACCTAGGTTATGATATTTTTTTTCCTCAAAGGGGAGTGCCTAGTAAAAAGGTCAAGTGATCAAGAGATCATTTTGACTGGCACTAGGAAAGGAAATGTGTATTGCCTTAACCTAGAGTGTGAGTCTAACAACTCACCTATTTGTTTGGTTGTAGGAGAGAAAGCTTCTCTATGTGTAAAATGGCATAAGAGGCTAGCTCATCTGAACTATAAGTCAATTGGACTGCTGTTCAGTATGGGATTAGTGAGGAATGGTCCTCAAGTTCAGTGCATAAAAAAGGGTGTGTGCTCAGCTTGCCAAAAAGGCAAGCAGACTAAGTCCTCTTTTTAGTCACTTGACATCAAAGATTCAAAGAGATATTTGTATCTCATGCATATGGATTTGTTTGGTCCTATGCTAGTCCATGGTCTTGGTAGGAAAGCATACACACTTGTTGTTGTGGATGACTATTCTAGATTTACATGGGTTTTCTTCTTGAGGCAGAAATCTGAAACCCCAACTATTTTCCAGACTTTTGTCAAACAAATACAGAATGAATACAACAGCTCAGTGGTCAAAATTAGAAGTGACCATGGAACTGAATTTCAGTCTGAATGTATGATAAAACTCTGTGAAGAACTTGGGATTCATCAGGAATTCTCTTTACCTAGAACTCCTCAGCAAAATGGTGTTGCTGAAAGAAAGAATAAGACTCTAAGTAAAGCCATTAGAACTCTACTGAACGACACTACTCTCCCTAAATACTTCTTGGCTGAGGCAGTAAATACTGCATGTCATGTGATCAATAGGGCCTCCATCAATAAGAAACACAAGATGACTCCCTACCAGATTTTAAAAGGCAGAAAACTATACATATCTTATTTCAGAATCTTTGGTAGTAAGTGTTTTGTACTAGTCAATTGTAAACACTACCAAACTAAGTTTGCTGCCAAATCCCTAGAAGGGATATTTGTTGGGTATAGCAACCATAATAGAGAATACAGGATCTACAACTTGACTACTCAAGTTATAGAAGAATCTGTGCATATTGTATTTGATGAGTCAATGTTTATTAACAGTGAATTGTCTAGTTCTTCAGTTAGTTCTACAGGTCTAACAGATAAGTTGGACAAGCTGACCATCAATGAAGATGTTCCTGCTAAACTGGATGAGGATAAAGATGTCAGCTATCCAGGGAGAGATCAAGTCCCTCTGGGTTAAGAAGAAAATGTAGAGCATCAAGATGAGGAAACTGGAGATAGCCATAATGCTGACAGAATTCCTCCAGCAAGGAGACACCTGAAGGATCATCCAGCTCACCAGATCATTGGTGATACAAGTAAGGGTGTTTTAACAAGGAGCAGGAGAATGAACACAGTTTTATGTTCTAGCTTGTTGGTACCCTAGTTTGATTTGAGTTCAGTCCTCTCCTTTATGCCCCTTGACCCAAGAAATATCTATGGTCAATGGTTAGGAGTCTAGCTGTAGGGTCCTCGCTTTTCCAAATTGAGAATTTGGTTAAGTAGGTTTTTCGTTCGACTATAGTCGAACGCCGTTCGACTATCGTCTATCGGCTGATCGACGATCGTCTATCAGTTGGTCGACGCTTTGTCTGCGCTGATAGTTCGACTATCTGTTGATAGTTCGATTATCTGTTCTGCGCTGATAGTTCGACTATCTGTTGATAGTTCGACTATCTGTTCTGCGCTGATAGTTCGACTATCTGTTGATAGTTCGACTATCTGTTCTGCGCTGATAGTTCGACTATCTGTTGATAGTTTGACTATCTGTTCTGCGCTGATAGTTCGACTATCTGTTGATAGCTCGACTATCTGTTCTGCGCTGATAGTTCGACTATCTGTTGATAGTTCGACTATCTGTTCTGCGCTGATAGTTCGACTATCTGTTGATAGTTCGACTATCTGTTCTGCGCTGATAGTTCGACTATATGTTGATAGCTCGACTATCTGTTCTGCGCTGGTAGTTCGACTATCGGTTGATAGGTCGACTATCTGTTCTGCGCTGGTAGTTCGACTATCTGTTGATAGATCGACTATCTGGTTTGTTTTGATAGTTCGACTATCTTTTGATAGATCGACTATCTGTTTTCTGAGGTAGGTCGACTATCTGCTTGATAGTTCGACTATCTCTGTGCGCTTGATAGCTCGACTATCTGTCCTAGATAGATCGACTATCTGATAGTTCGACTATCTGTCCTGATAGTTCGACTATCTGCTGCGGTAGCTCGACTATCTGTTTGATAGCTCGACTATCTGGATCGTTCGACTATCTGCCCGATAGTTCGACGATCTCCGTGCGTCGTTCGACGATCTTCGAAGGTCGTTCGACGTTTTCTGTCTGCCTTTGTATTTTGTATTTATTTATTATATTTAATTAATTAATACATTTTCTGGCACTCTATTTTAAGCTGTATGATAAAGTTTCCAGGCATTATTTGCTCTATTCTTATTGCCTGAGTTAAAATCTTTTAAGATAAAGTTGTTTGTCTTATTAGCTGTCTCTTTAAATTACTTTATCTGCTGACAGCCCTTTATAGCCGTTAGACTGAAAAGTCTTCTTTTGCTATAAAGAGATTGTTTCTGATGTGACTTTATTTAGTCCTTCTGTTATCTGATTTAAGCCTGCAGCTTCTTAGAAAGTGATTTATTCCCTTTATAGAATGTTTTGCTGCAGAGATATTTCTGTCTTCTTGATATTTACAGCCCAGGTCTCAAGGCTTAGAAGAAGACAAATAATTCAAATGGAAGAGAGCCGTTGCTTGCTGATAATATTTAAAGGACCCTTTGAAGAAGGATTGAAGCTAGTGTTACACACATATTCAAAAGCACTCAAGCCTTCATCAAGCTCAAGCTTCCTGCTCTCAGCAATCTCCATCTAACTGAGAAGTGTTAAGATCTTCATCTCTTCTTCACCTGAGTTCTCCTGCTTTCAGGAAGTTCAACTCAGAGTCTCTTTGAAGAAGAAGAAGAAGAAGATAGCTGCTTGAAGAACTTTGATTTTATCATTTACTTTCTTCTTGTAGCTCTTTCCTTCAGAACTTTCTGAAGAGTTTTCTCTGCACTGAAGCAAGACTTCACCTGGACATCTTTGAGCCAGGGGGAGCCTTGATTCTTTAGAGCATTCTAGCTCAGTGCAAGCTTTTGTGCTTCTCTAATCTATTGTAAAATAGAGAAGACATCTTAACCTTCTTCCCCCTCCTGTACAGGGTTATTACTCCCTTCAAAAGTATCCCTTGGTGGCAGGGCACCTGATCAAAAACCTGTGCTTGGTTTTTAGACACCTGATCAAAAGTCTAAAGGGTTTCTGAATCTACCTGAATCAGATTCTGTTGGTGGCAGGGCACCTGATCAAAAACCTGTAGTGGATTCCTACCGTTTGGGTAGAAGAGTGGACGTACCCAAGTTGTTTGGGGAACCACTTAAATTCCTTGTGTCGTCTGGCTTGTTTATTATATTTCCTGTACTGTGGCTGTGAATAGATATAACTAGGTTGCTAGTTGCTGTTTAGGTTTTCCAAGCTTTAACTGTAATTACAGTTAGCTTGTGTTTGCACATCACTTGTGTTAGGCTTTAAGGTTAAATCAATATCTATAATCTCTTCATTCCGCACTTCACTCCAAGGGAGTTGGGTAGACAGTTAAGTTTTGTATTGTGCAAAATTTGATTACTCTATTCACCCCCCCTCTAGAGTAGTATCTATCCCTTCACTTTCAATTGGTATCAGAGGGAGGTTGACTGACTGTATAGGCTAACACCTAAGTCACAAGATCCTGATAGATACCAAGAGCTTATAGATATTCACTATCATGGCCCAGTCTAAGGATTATTCTAGCACCAGACCTCCAGCATGCAACTTAGCAAAGTTTGGCATCTGGAAGGCAAGGATTAAATTATATATGAACTCTATTGATGAGAGTATTTTTGCTTCTATTTTGTCAGGTCCCCCAAGAGCACCTGCTGCAGCCACTGCCTCATCATCTGATATGAGTGCAGTGCCTCCTCCAGACTATAATGATGAATACAAGAAGGCCAAAATTGCTGATGCCAAGGCAATGAACATACTGGCTCAGACAATGTCTGATGAGGTGTTCCAGAAGGTGGCTGACTGCTCCTCAGCTAAGGCCATGTGGGACACACTGAACCAGATTGTAGCTGGTTCAGCTGATGAAAGGAAGGACAGGAGGTCCAACCTTATCTCACAGTATGAGAACTTCAAGAAGACTGATGCTGAATCAGTTGAGGCTATGTACACCAGGCTCAGCTCAATCATCAATGAGCTGAGGACCCTGGACAAGGACATATCATTGACAGAGGTCAATGATAAGATTCTTATGTGCTTCCCTAGCACATGGGATCTAAGAATCTGGCCCATCAAAGAAGCCAGAAGTACCAATGAGATCTCAACTGAAGCTCTCCTCGGCAAGCTCAAGTCTTTTGAGCAAGTGCTGAAGACCAGAGAAGCAGAAGCTGAAGCCAAGACCCCCACTCCAACAAGAAAAGAGCAATCTCTAGCTCTTAAGGCTGCAGATGTTTCTGAAGGCAGCCAATCCAATGAGGAACTTATGGCACTGTTTGCCAAGAGGTTTCTCAAGATGGGGAGAAAGGAGTTCAGAAAGAAGTCTTCACGCTATGAAGACAAACCAAGGTATGATAGATCTCCTGCTAAAGAAATCATTTGCTATGATTGCAGGAAGCCTGGACACATTTTGCCAGAGTGTCCAGAGGAGAAGAACAAGGAAAAGAGAAAAGACAAAGAACAACACAGGAAGCACTCCAAGCCATCCTCCTACAAAAACAAGAAGAAGGAGAGAGGTTTCATTGCTGAAACCTGGAGTGATTCTGATGAAGAATCATCCTCATCAAGCTCCAGTGAAGATGAGGAAGAGAAGAAGGCCAAAGAAATTTGCCTAATGGCAATAGATGCCTGCAGCAACCACTCTGCTGCAGAGAGTTCTGATTCTGATGAAGAGATGCCTACTGAAGATGAGGTACTTTCATCTTATGATTTTACTTCAGAAGAGTTTAAGTTAGAATTTAAATCTTTGTGTTTAGATTTAATTAGTTCAGAAAAAGAAATAAAAGAACTTAGAAATAGGTTAGCTGACTCAGATTCAATAGCCTCTGAAAACATTAGGTTAAAGGAAGATCTCACTACTTGTAGTGAAGAAATTAAATTTCTTAAAATAGAATTAGCTAAGTCTAAGAGATTAGAAGAATCCCTTAATGGTAGAAGCCTTAAGCTGTTAGAAATTACCAGCATGACTAACACTAGGTCAGGTAATGATAAATTAGGCTTAGGAGCTTCTCCCAGTGAACCCCCAGTCCTCCTTAAAAATAACCTTTCAACTCCAGTGAACTTCATTTCAGCTAGTGGAAAGAAGAACACTGAGCAAGTAAACCTTGTAAATAAAACCCTAAATAAAGCTAAGAGAGAAAAGAGAAAGAAGTTTTTCAAAGAAATGCAAAGAGCGTCGAACGCCGCTCGACGATCGGATGCTCCATGGTCGAACGAAGCTCGACGATCTGAGCGCCCATCGTCGAACGTCGATCGACGATTTCAACATGATTTTCAAAATCATAATCAGTATCATAGAAACCTAAATGAAAATAGAAACCCTAGGTTTGTTGACCCATCATCTGCATGGAGAATCCCACCTAGGAGATCTCACCCACTAGGTTATCACCCTCAGCCTGCATTCTCTTATATTTCCAGTTTTTCTTATGTGAAAAACAAGGGACCCAAGGTTACCTGGGTCCACTCTGTCTAAATAGTTGTTTTGCAGGTGAAGGCCTATCCAATCACTCAAAATAAGTGGTATTTGGATAGTGGATGCTCTAAGCATATGACAGGAAACAAAGAGCTTCTGTCAAAATACAAAGCTAAGCTCGGCCCAAAGGTTATCTTTGGAGACTCCAGCTGTGGTCAGACAGAAGGATATGGCAAGATCACGATTGGAGCTGTTACATTCAAGAGAGTTGCTTATGTCAATGGACTGAAGCATAATCTGATTTCAGTTAGCCAGCTATGTGATGCTGGCTACCAGGTTTCTTTTTCTAACTCCTCTTGCAATATTACTTTAAATAACAATGTTGTCTTAATAGGTAATAGAATAGGCAATATATATTTAGTAGATTTTAATTCATCTCACTCTGAAATCTGCCTGTTTAATGAATTAACCCTTAATAATAATTCTTTATGGCATAAAAGGCTTAGTCATGTAAACCTTAAGAATATCTCTAGGTTATCTAAGCACAACCTTGTTAGAGGTTTACCTTCTTGCCCCTACAAGAAGGAGAGCCTATGCAAGGCTTGTCAGCTAGGCAAGCAAACCAAGAATTCATTTAAATCTGTTAATAAAAGTGATTCTCCTAGAATCCTGTATTTATTACATTTGGACCTTTTTGGCCCAATAAATGTACAGAGTTTAGGAGGGAAGTATTATACTTTAGTAATTGTAGATGACTTCTCTAGGTTCAGTTGGGTTTTCTTTTTGAGAACTAAGTCTGATAACTTCAAAGCCCTTACAGACTTTCTACTTTGTGTGCAGACTGAGTACTCTACTCATGTGGCCTTGATCAGAAGTGATCATTGTACTGAGTTTGACTCTCTTCTCATGCAAGAATTCTGTGAGAGAGAAGGTATCAAACATAGCTTCTCAGCTCCTAGAACTCCCCAACAAAATGGGGTAGTTGAAAGGAAGAATAGAACACTAATTGAAGCTGCTAGCACATTATTGGCAGATGCTAACATGCCTCTATCCTATTGGGCAGAAGCTGTTAGTACAGCCAACTATGTCTTGAATAGAAGTTTGATACACAAACTTAAGTGTAAAACTCCTTATGAGTTGCTTAAAGGAAAGAAACCAAAAATTAATTACTTTAGAATTTTTGGCTGTACTGTTTATATTCATAACAATAATAAAGAATATATTAGAAAATTTGAAGCAAAAGCTTCAATGGGAATCATGCTTGGATATTCCCAAGTAAGCAAAGCTTATAGGGTTTATAACAAATCAACCTGTAAGATAGAAGAATCTGTGCATGTATCATTTGATGAGTCTCAGATGTTTTACAAGGAGAAGGAAAATTCTCCTTCATCTAGTTCTTTGCAGGTACATGATGCTCCTAAAGAAATTCTTCAACTATCAACTCTTCAGATCACTGAATCAGACAGTGATGAAGACATTGCTGAAGCTGTTGAAGCTGTTGCTGTACCACCAACAGTAGATCAAATTCCTCCTGAGGAATTAATCCCAACTGTTGCTGAAGATCACATCCCACCTGCTGATATTGTCACACTTAGAGATCACCCCACATCTCAAGTGATTGGAGACATATCAGCTGGTGTGCAAACAAGACATCAATTAAGACAGGATGTGATGCATGCTTGTTTCCTCTCACAGGTTGAGCCCCTCACCTTTAAAGATGCAGAGCTAGATCCCCACTGGATCATTGCAATGCAAGAGGAACTCAATCAATTTGAGAGATGTAAAGTTTGGACTTTGGTTCCAAGACCTAAAGGCCAACTGATCATAGGCACCAAGTGGGTGTATAGAAACAAGTTAGATGCAAATGGAATAATAGTAAGGAATAAAGCTAGGCTTGTAGCTCAGGGCTACAGACAGGAGGAAGGTATAGACTATGACCAAACCTTTGCTCCTGTTGCAAGGCTAGAAGCAATAAGGATCTTCTTGGCCTATGCAGCCTTCATGAAGTTTAAGGTATTCCAAATGGATGTCAAAAGTGCATTCCTAAATGGTGAGCTTAAGGAAGAGGTGTTTGTTGAACAACCACCAGGGTTTGTTTCTTCAACTCAGCCTTCTCATGTTTTTAAGTTGCAGAAAGCTCTTTATGGACTAAAGCAAGCTCCTAGGGCCTGGTATGAGACTCTAGCTAGTTTCCTGTTAGAGCACAACTTTACTAGGGGAGTAGTTGATAGAACCCTTTTCGTCAAGCATCACAAGGACACAATCCTGTTAGTTCAGGTGTATGTAGATGATATTATCTTTGGCTCCACTGATCCTAAACTATGCAAAAAGTTTTCCAACTTGATGCACTCTAAGTTTGAGATGAGTAGCATGGGTGTGCTGTCTTACTTTCTTGGTCTCCAAGTTAAGCAAGATGCTGATGGTATCTTCATCTCCCAATCCAAATATGCCAAGGAATTGGTAAAGAAATTTGGGATGGCTGATGCTTCAGCAATGCCTACACCCATGGCTACTAATGTAGTTATTGATTCTGATGATCACGGCAAGCCAGTTGATCAAAAGACTTATAGGGCCATTGTTGGTTCCCTATTATATCTAACTGCAAGTAGGCCAGATATAATGTTTGCTACATGCCTTTGTGCTAGATTCCAGGTCAACCCCAAGGAATCTCATCTGATTCTTCTAAAGAGAATCCTGAGATACCTGAAAGGATGTCCAAATCTAGGACTTTGGTACCCAGCTGAGTCAGAGTTTGAATTAATTGGATATTCTGATTCTGACTATGCTGGTTGCAGAGTTGACAGGAAGAGCACCTCAGGAACTTGCCAGTTCCTGGGAGAGAGATTGGTCTCTTGGTTCTGTAAGAAGCAGGCTTCTGTCTCAACTTCAACTGCAGAGGCTGAATATATAGCAGCTGCCAGTTGTTGTTCACAGATCCTGTGGATTCAAAACCAGCTTGTGGATTATGGTTACTCACACAAGAACACCAAGATCATGTGTGATAGTACCAGTGCTATTTCAATTGCACAAAATCCAGTGCACCACTCTAGAACGAAGCACATTGAGATTAGGCACCATTTCCTGAGAGATTGTGTGGAAAAGAACAAGATCTGTCTTGAGTTCATATCCACTGAGTTTCAGAGAGGTGATATATTCACCAAGCCTTTAGATGAACAGAAGCATCTGTTCTTTTTAGTCCAACTAGGCATGATCAATGGACGAGACTAAGTGTGACGATATCTGCCTATGTTGAGGTCTGCTCGAAGATCGTCGAACGATGATCGAAGATCGTCGAACGGATTGAGCCTATCGTCGACCTCTGGTTAATGATAGCTTATCTGTTTGAAGATCGTCGATCGACGTTCGACCATCGTCGAACAGGCTGAGCTTATCGTCGATCTCTACTCGACGACAGCTTGTTGCTTGTGAAGCCAGAATTGGCCGAACGATGGTTCGACTATTCTGCTTCTGAGCCGATCGTCGAACGGCCGTTCGACTATCGGTTCAAGATCTTTTTAATAGATCGACTAT
The DNA here is from genome assembly GCA_039513925.1 of Platanthera zijinensis. Taxonomy (NCBI): domain Eukaryota; kingdom Viridiplantae; phylum Streptophyta; class Magnoliopsida; order Asparagales; family Orchidaceae; genus Platanthera; species Platanthera zijinensis. The sequence goes on along the minus strand of CM077084.1, from coordinate 155,421,635 downwards.
TTCCGGTCCAATATAAAGCCGATAGTCGACCTAGGTTAAAAGATCGTGTGCTTTTTCGTCGACGGAGCGTGCCCTTTCGCATTCTGCTTTCCCGCTTGCAATTTTCTGGCGCTTCGTCTTTCTCGTTCTCTCTCCAGCTTTCTCGTGCTCTCTCCGGCGAATCCATGGCGATTTCCCCAGCTGTTCTAGCCGTAGTAAAGTTTGATGCCGGATTCAGTGTGGATTTCGAAGCTTTCAGCAGTTGCGATGCCGGAATCGTGGAAGTTCTCCAGCTCTGCAGGGATCAAGGTTTAGAGAAGCTGATGTCTGAAAGGATCAAGATCAACATTCCAGAAATAAAAGAATGGGCTTTCACGTCGTCTTCCACAGACGAATCGATGATCGGTACCATCGGCGGAGTAGAAGTTATCCTGACTCCGGCCGTTCTTTCTGATGTTTTTGGTTTAGTTATTGGTGATGAGGATTATGAGCAAGACGCTCAGGAGTTTGGAAGAATGCTGGTTGAGCTGGGACATGCTGAGGGCATTCCCACCAAGCTGCTCAAGGTAAACTTCCCCTTCAAGATCAAGTTCCTCGCTGAGGTAGTAGGAAAAGTGCTTCTGGGGAAGCACTCTGCCCATGACAATATAACAAGACAGCAATTCGCACTTATGTGTGCAATTGTTAATCGAAAGAGAATCGATTGGGCAGCTGTTCTGTTTGATTTAATCAGGAAGAAGACAGGAAAGAAGGAAGTCACCCTGGGAAGGGTTATTGGAATTTTCCTTAAGGAGAAATTCCCCCAGCTGCTGAGTTCTGCCGCAACTACAATCAACGCCAGCAAGAAGATGGATCCCCACTTGTTCTCTAAGTGGAAGAGGACATTTGTGAAATCTGCTCCAGCAACATCTGAGGGCACAAGGACTGCATCAGTCGCTCCTCAACCTGTTGAAGCTGGCTCAGCTCTCCCTTCCTCCTCCTCTGCATTGCCGTCTGCCTCAGTTGAAGTACCATCAACTTCAGCTGAGGTACGACCTTCTTCTTCTGCTGCACCTGAAACAACTATGGTTGTTCCTCTGTCTCCTCCAGCTTCTCCTCTACCTGCTCATCTGGCTAGGATATCTGCTCCTAGCTTTGATTTGTTAGGATCAGAGAGAATTCTTACTCCTCCTGAATCTCCAATTCATTCTCCAATTCATTCCCCAATAAATTCTCCTGCTCCATCACCTGCTCCATCTCCTGCTCGATCCCCTGTTCACACCATCCTCCATCCCAGCACATCTACCATATCTGCTGCTGCTCCATCCACCTCTCATCCATCATCTTTTGAAATCACTCCTGATTTCATCTCCCGCATTGTGGAGCTGATTACCCCATCAATCAAAACCATGATTGAAGAGGCAATCACTCCCCTTGCTGCCTCCATTGATCTATTATCTGCTTCCATCAAATCCCTCTCCAAATCAGCTGAGCCATCTTCCTCTAGGGGCCTGGTTTCAGTACCCACTGAAATCAGGCAGGGGGAGATGTTCAATGAAGATGTCTCAGGCCTTCCTGACTCTCCTCTAGTTATGAAAGATTCAGTCTTGTCTGCCCAGCCAGAATCTGCTCAAGTTGAGCCAGAAGAAGTTCCAGATGTTGTTATGACTGTTCAGGAAGAGACAGCTCCAGCTGAGGAAGTGGTAACTCCAGCTGAGGAAGAGATTGCTCCAGTTGAGCAAGTTGTAGCTCCAGTTTTGACTGAGAAGGAAATAGCAGATGGAATCCTGCTATCAGAAATTGCAGTGAAAGTATGCTTAGAGGATCTAACTACCCCTATGATTGCCAGATTCCTGGAAGGAATCATAACTTCTTATCTGAATGAATCATGGGAAATGGTTAAATATGAAGGTAACTCTTTCATTCGTTTTGTTGATGAGTCGATTAATTTGATAGTTTGTGAATACCTTGAAGGAATGATTCAAGCTTATTTAGCAGATATGTATTCATAATTTTACAGATATTATTAAAGAAGATTTAACTGCTCAAATCATAGCAGTAGTTTCTGAGGCTGACCCAAGTATTCCTGCTACTCAAGTAGACCCTGAGTTGGAATCCTTCTTAGATAATAAAGAAGATGAGTCTGAGAAAGAGGAAGTCAAAGTTGACTCTTCTGTTCTGAGTGCGGAAGAAGCTCAAGCTAGAGCAGCATGGGAATTAAGAGTTCAATCTTTAAAAGAGAAAGAGAAAGATTTGCAATGTGAAAAGTCATCCATCTGGGATGACTCCCCAGGTTTAGATTTAGACTCCCTTCTGGCTATGGATGCCATGGAAGAAGAAAAAGAAAAGTCTGCCTCAAAGCTTAAAGAAAAGGCTGTCTCAGAAGCCTATGATCCCTATGAGAACCCTCCATCATCCCATTCTGATGATGATGATGATTCTGATATCTCTGAAAAGTCAAAGAAAAAGAAATCTGCTGCAAAGAAAAGAAAAGCTGCTCCTCCTCCACCTCCAAATAAGGATAATGACATTCCCTATTATATTTTGAAGGGCATTGACCCTAAATCCAAGGATTTTAAGCATTGGATGTGGTTTTCGAAAAATCAGCAAAAAGAAAGGAAGAGAACTAAGAGGTATGACAGTCTAGTCTCCAGATGGACTCCCAAAGGTCCTCCTCCACCTCCAGGTGCAGGAGCCTCTGGGAATCTACCTGCTAATCAATCTGCCGCCTATGGAAAATCTGCGTCTGTTCAGCCCCAGCCTAGACAAGGTCATCAAAGTTCACAAAGCAAATCATCTTATGGTTCTCAAAGACAAATGAAGGAGGTTGTGGCCCAAAGACCAACTTTTTCCCCACCTCCTTCTCCAGTTCAATCTGAGAAAAGTGTTTCGAAAGGTAAATAGTTTACAGTGTTTTAAAACCTTCTAGCAAGTCCCTTTTGCTAAGTTTAATCTAATGTCTTATCTAGATATAATAGCTGATGCTGCTTCTCCAGAGCCCGTATATGAAAATCCTGAGCTCGATCCTAATTTTAGGATGGCTCGCTTTCAAGAGCTTGTAGGAGCAGCCCAAATAAGAAAAGCAAGAGCCGAAGGTAAAGATACAACTGGTTTTACTACCATGTCAGCTTATAGAAAGAAAGAATTTGAGAAATTCCAAGTCAATCCTGAGATTTTTGATCCAGCAAAGTACATGGAAAAACATCCTGAAGCTGTTGTCCCCAGAGCTACAGAACTAAAGATCCTTGGAGTGCAGGATTTAAAGATGTCAAAGAAGGAATCAGATGACCCTCTTCGAAAAATTTCTTTTGTCTCTAGTTCTTCTGATCCATTAACTGACCCTAAAGATTCTTAATAGTTTGATTAAACTGCTGTGATATATTTGATTATTTGTTTATCTGATTGATAATCTGCCAGTTTATTATTAACTATTTGCTGAATTTATTTTTAGTATTCTTTTGCTAGCTGTTTTAGTTTTTGAGAGACTTAACTCAAATAGGGGGAGATTGTTGGTACCCTAGTTTGATTTGAGTTCAGTCCTCTCCTTTGTGCCCCTTGACCCAAGAAATATCTATGGTCAATGGTTAGGAGTCTAGCTGTAGGGTCCTCGCTTTTCCAAATTGAGAATTTGGTTAAGTAGGTTTTTCGTTCGACTATAGTCGAACGCCGTTCGACTATCGTCTATCGGCTGATCGACGATCGTCTATCAGTTGGTCGACGCTTTGTCTGCGCTGATAGTTCGACTATCTGTTGATAGTTCGACTATCTGTTCTGCGCTGATAGTTCGACTATCTGTTGATAGTTCGACTATCTGTTCTGCGCTGATAGTTCGACTATCTGTTGATAGTTCGACTATCTGTTCTGCGCTGATAGTTCGACTATCTGTTGATAGTTCGACTATCTGTTCTGCGCTGATAGTTCGACTATCTGTTGATAGCTCGACTATCTGTTCTGCGCTGATAGTTCGATTATCTGTTGATAGTTCGACTATCTGTTCTGCGCTGATAGTTCGACTATCTGTTGATAGTTCGACTATCTGTTCTGCGCTGATAGTTCGACTATATGTTGATAGCTCGACTATCTGTTCTGCGCTGGTAGTTCGACTATCGGTTGATAGGTCGACTATCTGTTCTGCGCTGGTAGTTCGACTATCTGTTGATAGATCGACTATCTGGTTTGTTTTGATAGTTCGACTATCTTTTGATAGATCGACTATCTGTTTTCTGAGGTAGGTCGACTATCTGCTTGATAGTTCGACTATCTCTGTGCGCTTGATAGCTCGACTATCTGTCCTAGATAGATCGACTATCTGATAGTTCGACTATCTGTCCTGATAGTTCGACTATCTGCTGCGGTAGCTCGACTATCTGTTTGATAGCTCGACTATCTGGATCGTTCAACTATCTGCCCGATAGTTCGACGATCTCCGTGCGTCGTTCGACGATCTTCGAAGGTCGTTCGACGTTTTCTGTCTGCCTTTGTATTTTGTATTTATTTATTATATTTAATTAATTAATACATTTTCTGGCACTCTATTTTAAGCTGTATGATAAAGTTTCCAGGCATTATTTGCTCTATTCTTATTGCCTGAGTTAAAATCTTTTAAGATAAAGTTGTTTGTCTTATTAGCTGTCTCTTTAAATTACTTTATCTGCTGACAGCCCTTTATAGCCGTTAGACTGAAAAGTCTTCTTTTGCTATAAAGAGATTGTTTCTGATGTGACTTTATTTAGTCCTTCTGTTATCTGATTTAAGCCTGCAGCTTCTTAGAAAGTGATTTATTCCCTTTATAGAATGTTTTGCTGCAGAGATATTTCTGTCTTCTTGATATTTACAGCCCAGGTCTCAAGGCTTAGAAGAAGACAAATAATTCAAATGGAAGAGAGCCGTTGCTTGCTGATAATATTTAAAGGACCCTTTGAAGAAGGATTGAAGCTAGTGTTACACACATATTCAAAAGCACTCAAGCCTTCATCAAGCTCAAGCTTCCTGCTCTCAGCAATCTCCATCTAACTGAGAAGTGTTAAGATCTTCATCTCTTCTTCACCTGAGTTCTCCTGCTTTCAGGAAGTTCAACTCAGAGTCTCTTTGAAGAAGAAGAAGAAGAAGATAGCTGCTTGAAGAACTTTGATTTTATCATTTACTTTCTTCTTGTAGCTCTTTCTGAAAGTGCTAAGTTGGTAGCCTAATTCACCTAGAGGGGGGTGAATAGGTGAAATGCGTGTCTAATGCGGAATTAAAAATTGAACACAACGCACATCAAGCAATCACAGACGACAAGAGATTTATAGTGGTTCCCCAATCTTGGGTACGTCCACTTTCCTCACCGATCTAGCAAATCACTAGACTCGGCTACTCCACTATCTCGGATTGAAAACAATCCTACACCTCGGAACCACGTTCCTACAAATCTCGATCCCAAAACGGATCTACAAAAACTCGGAAGACAAAACTTCCTACAAATCTCGGAGAATTAAAACTCCTACAAAAATATTGGTTGTGATTACAAACAAACACACTATCAGATCTGGATCTGTATCCGTCTTCTTCTTTAGGAACTTCGGCTTGATCAGAAAATGTAGAAGACGACTAGAGAAAGATCCACGAATCTGAGATCTAGAACCACCTCGATCGAGAAAGTAGATCTGGAATCTTCAAGGCTCGGCAAGATCGAGTGATTCTCTTTCTTCTGGATCGCTGGAGAAAAGATCGATGAAAACGAAGGTCGCGATCCAAACTTTTCTTCTTCTTCCGTGAACGGCAATGGCGGCGGCGTGAAATTAGGGTTCACGGAATTTCTCTTTCTTAAAAAGAATATTTCTGTAATAACGCTTAAAAGTCATTTCTGAAAAGACCTATTTATAGGTGGGTTCCAACGGTCATAATATTGATTAATGATGACACGTGGACCAATCAGAATTGACAGATTCAAAATACTTATGATGAAAATGGACTTAGAAAAATTCTGGAGAAGTTGACTGCGATACTCGAGTAATGGAGGATATACACGAGTATGGAGAGATGGATTACTCGAGTAGCAAGAAGCAGTATACTCGAGTATAGAAAGAGAGAAATACAGGAGAGAAGAATGAATTACTCGAGTATCAAAAATGGTATACTCGAGTATCAGAATTGTATACTCGAGTAATAGAAAAGTATACTCGAGTATCAAGACGATATACTCGAGTATCAAAAGGCTAAACTCGAGTATCAGAAAATATACCTGAGAAACGTTTACATACACGAGTATCAGAGTCAATTACTCGAGTATGGAAGAATTTACTCGAGTATCAAAGATCAATTACTCGAGTATGAACATACTTACTCGAGTATCAGAAGATATACTCGAGTATAGAGAAAACTTACTCGAGTATCAGAAGTTATACTCGAGTATCAGAAAACACTTACTCGAGTATGGAACAAGAGTTACTCGAGTATGAATTACCTTACTCGTGTATTACAAGGAAATACTCGAGTATAAAGGACTTAGGAAAATCCTCTCTGAGAAAGCTTAGCTCCAAAGCTTCTGTCCATCCATCCAATGTGCATGAAGGATAAGTGTATCCCAATAGAGAGGCTATACATGGGCCAACACCTTGGATCACACAATGAGAGATTACATTGCATGGTCCTGTGTTTGGTGACCCATTACAGACTGACATTGGTCTACACTTGTCAATTAGAACCTGCACACATACAACTCAAATACCACATCAAATACAACTTAATTCATCTTAGTTCAAGATCTGACCTCCTACAAATCTGAGGTATTGTGGAGACAAACCCCAACAATCTCCCCCTATTTGTAGATGTCAGCACTCTCTATACTAAGGTGAATTACTTAGGAGTAAAAGAACAAAAAGCATATCAAGGAGAATAAACCTAATTAAAACAGGATAGACAAAATATGGCCATAATCAGAATTAAATATATATATATGAGGAAATGTTTTTAAAGCACATAAACAAAATAGTCCAATTCCACTTTCTCAGATCCACTCATGATGGAGCATCCTTGTGCATCCTTTCCCTTTTGAGCTCTTGCCTCTCCAGGTAGCTGTAAGGCTTTGGGAAATAAGTCCTGGGCCTGGGAGGAGCAGCAGGGTTGTTGTGTCCCCAGTTTTTGTCATGTAGCCTGATCTTAATCTGTGAAGCTTCATAGGCTTTCCACTCTGAGTAGCTGTAATGATTGTCTCTGTTTTCCCCATGGTCTGTCACTAACCTCAAGGTGTCGAGAATTAGGGACTTGGAGGTAGGACTCCATACTTCAGCATGAACAGCAGGAGGTCTACTTTCAGAAGCTGGCTCTTTCCTGGGAGCAGAACGACTTGCAGAAGCACCTTCACCATACTTTCTTTTCTTCTTAGAAGGACCTTGAGAACTGGAAAGAAAATCATCTTGCCACATGTCAGAGTAGTTAAGAGGAGGCTCAGTCACATCACCCTCAGGTCTAGGAGAGAAGGCTGGCACACCACTTTCTGGAATGGTAGCTTGGACAGGGGCATCTGCAGAGGGTTGCTCTTCAAGAGGATTTAGGTGCTGAGGTATAATGGTTGGGTTGAGCTGGGCATTAGGGAAGTTCATGTTATGCAGCCACACAGCAGTGTCATAGGTATAAAACTTTACAGATTGAAGTTGAGAGAGAATGTCTGCTTTCATTTCCTTTACAATTCCATCCACTGTAGTTTGAGCCTGTTTAGAGAGAGTTTCAACTTGTTCTTTTACAACTATTTGAGCTTGCTCATGTAGTTTGTCCACTTGTTCTTTTACAACTTTCTCCCCCTTGCTGATATCTATGTTTAGCTTTGCAATGGCTTCATCTTTGAAGGTGCCCACTTCATTACATACTTTCACAACATTCATTTCAGCTCTCTCATCTAGCTTGATCTGATTGTGAGCTACTGTCTCGGCCTGGTTTCTTAGCTCACCTATGCTTGTAATGGTGTGGTCTATGGCTTTGCCTCCAATTTGGAACAACCTTTTTAACTCATCAGTATTTGCTTGAATCTCAGCAAAGCCTCTGCTCATCTCTGTTTCAAGAGCAGAGACCTTGGATGTTACTGATTGCAGAGAGGCATCAAAGTAATCTCTCTGTTCTTTGAGCATAAGCTCAATCTTGCTTATTATATCTGAAGAGGAGGGAGCTGAGGTTGGTTCAGGAGCTGAAGCAGCAGGAGCAGGAGCAGGGGCAGTCCAAGGAAGGATTTCTGTGATCACCACTGAGCTGACAGCTCTCTTGAAGGGTTCTATTTCAACATCTTCTTCTGAGGGTAGGAGAGAGGGCATGGAGAAATCCAAAGTCCTCAGAGGTGCCTCCACAGGATCTGGAGACATCTCATCATCAGACAGGAGAATATGAGCTGATTTGCTAGGCTCACTCTCAGGAGATTGGACTGGAGATTGGACTGGAGTTCTTGCAGGAGATGGAGCTGGGGTTCTTGCAGGAGATGGAGCTGGGGTTCTAGCAGGAGACTGAACTGGAGACTTTGCAGCTGATCCATTCTGGAAGAGTGGGGCATCTGAGCTGAGCTCATCAATGAATTTGTTGATATCTTCAGCTGTAGACAGAAGGGCTGCTGAGTCTGGAAGCTCTGAGTCTGGGTTTGCTGATGGAATCTCTGCTGGAGGAGGAGAGACTGGAGGAGTAGGAATTCTTATTTCTTCTTGTTCTGGAATTACTGATTCTGAAGAAACCTGATTCTGAGGAAGAGAAGAGGCAGGCTCCCCCTCAATTGATGCACCCAGAGTGTCAGCAACTTGATGTTGAGGAGGAGATGGGGTCCTGATGACAGCTTGCTGTCTGGAGGTTTGGGAAGTATTTTGAAGCTTGATTTCATATCTATGTATGGAGGCGAGGGTGACTTTCTTCATATGGTGGAGAGGAATACCTTTAGAAAGGTCAAAAACCTGAGGATCTATCTCATGGAGGATGAGTGAGATAATCCTTGCAAAACTGGGTTGCTTGATGCTCCCCTGAATCTTGTCCAGTAGCATCATGCCAAACTGGAACTTCTTTCTGCAGACGATGGCTTGCATGATCTCAAACATGTTGTGAGAGATTTCTCGGATGGAGTAGGTCTTGTAGAGTATGACCTTGGAGATAACATCAATCAGAAATTTTCCCTCTCTATTGCAATCTGCTCTGCTGAAAGTATCACACTCGGGATCAACCCCACAGTATAGGGCTGTTCTGTCAGAATCTTCGGTTGTGAGTTCATCCTCTTCCTCAACGACGGGCAGCCGGAGTAAAACAGAGATTGAGGTTTTGTCCAATCGGATTTTGAGTCCTCTGACCTTGGTCTTTAGAACTTTTCCATTTCGTTTAACCTTTAGGTTTTTGTAGAACTCTTCCACTGCGGGAATAATAGCCTTGCACGGCGTCTGGAGGAGGTAGGTCAATCCAGCGGTGTCGAACAGAATGAGAAGGTTGCGAAAGTCATCTGAGAGGTCTGCAATACCATCTGGAACTAGTTCGGAGCCGATTCCGATCTTGGACGACGGAGGAGCCATCTGAAACTGAGAAATCGGCGGCGACGGAAGAGCGACGAGACAGAGTCGGGAAGACGATAGGTCGGCGGATACACGAGTGAATGAGAAGTGGAATGGACGTTTTCGTTTTATATATATATATAATTAATCCTAATTAGGTCTAAAAATGATTAAACATAAAAACATACCCGAATGAGGCGGCAAATTCGTTGTGCGAATAGAGAGTTTGAAAAATTCCAGAGAAATCCGATTACACGAGAGAAGTTTACGGCATACACGAGTATTGGATTTAGTATACTCGAGTAGGTCATACTATACACGAGTATAAGAAATTCATACTCGAGTATCAATCTGATTACTCGAGTATATGAAGTTCAATACACGAGTATTAAATTCTGAAGACTTTTCATACTCGAGTATAAAGAGTGCATGCACGAGTATTGATTTGATTTCTCGAGTATATTTGACTTGTTACTCGAGTATTCACTATTTCACTCGTGTAAATGTAACTATTCTCGAGTCTCAAATTTCTTGAAGGAATTTTCACAAAACAAAAAAAAAATTTTGTAAAAAAAACTGTACCTCAGAGTATCCAACATTTCTGACCTCTTCTAAATTTCTGAGTCCATCATTGGTCTTCTTTGTTAAGCAGTCCAAGCTCAGTTTTGAAGAATGAAAACTTGGACTCATCCAGCGGCTTGGTGAAGATATCTACAACTTGCCTGTCTGTGGAGACATATTGAAGGTCTATGTCTCCATTTTCCACATGCTCCCGGATGAAATGGTAGCGAAGCTCTATGTGCTTGGTCCTGCTGTGGGAGACTGGGTTGTTGGCTATTGCAATTGCGCTGGAAGAATCACAGAACAGTGGAATGTTCTGGAACTTCATGTTGTAATCTTCAAACTGATTCTTGATCCACAAAAGCTGTGCACAACAGCTCCCTGCAGAGATGTACTCTGATTCAGCCGTTGAGACGGCTACACAGTTTTGCTTCTTACTGCTCCAGGAAATGAGTCTCCTTCCGAGGAATTGGCAAGTCCCGGAGGTGCTTTTCCTGTCGTCTTTGCTTCCTGCAAAATCTGCATCTGAGAATCCAATTAGTTCACTATCATTACTTCTTGGGTACCATAAGCCAAGATTTGGTGTTCCTTTGAGGTATCTCAAAATTCGCTTTGCAGCAATGTAGTGAGATTCCTTAGAGTTCACCTGGAATCTAGCACATACACATGTCGAGAACATTATATCTGGCCTACTTGCAGTAAGGTAGAGCAAGGACCCAATTATGCTTCTGTACTTGGTTTCATCAAAAGGTTTCCCTTTCTCATCCTTGTCCAGAGACATAGCTGAGGCCATTGGAGTCCTCATAGAGGTTGCATTCTCCATTCCGAATTTCTTAAGCAGCTCTTTGGTGAACTTGGTCTGAGAGATGAAAATTCCATCCACAGATTGTTTCACTTGTAGCCCTAAGAAATACTTCAGCTCTCCCATACTGCTCATTTCAAACTTCCCTTGCATAAGTTTAGAGAACTTTTTGCAGAGGTTGTTATCTGTAGAGCCAAAAATGATGTCGTCGACATAGATTTGCACTAGCAAAATCTTGCCTTTTATTTCCCTAAGAAATAATGTCTTGTCTATCTTTCCTCTTGTGAACTTGTTCTCAAGAAGAAAGGTAGACAGCGTCTCATACCAAGCCCGAGGGGCTTGCTTGAGACCATATAGTGCTTTTTGTAATAAATACACATAGTTAGGAAGGGTTGGATCAACAAAACCTGGGGGTTGCTCTACGTACACTTCTTCCTTAATGTTACCATTTAGGAAGGCGGACTTCACGTCCATTTGATAGACGGTAAAGCCCTTAAGTGCAGCGTAGGCAAGAAATAACCTGATTGCCTCCAGTCTTGCTACTGGAGCATAAGTTTGGTCGAAGTCGATCCCTTCCTCTTGACGATATCCCTTGGCGATAAGTCTGGCTTTATTCTTTATAATTGTTCCGTCTTCATCCATCTTGTTCCGGTAGACCCATTTTGTCCCGATGACGTTCTTATGCTTGGGTCTAGGAACAAGTGTCCAGACTTTGCATCTTTTGAACTGATTTAATTCTTCTTCCATGGCTAGAATCCAGGATGCGTCGGAGTTGGCTTCCTCAAATTTCTTTGGTTCAACCTGTGAGAGAAAGCTTAAGTGTAAATTCTCGTTAGTTGTACCTCGATGAGTTCTGACACCATCCCGAGGATCTCCTATGATTTGGTCAACAGGATGATCCTTCAAGTGTCTGAACTCTAAAGTCCTTGCATCTGGGATCTCTTCAGCCACTGGAGTTATATCTTCAGCTGGGATGTCTTCTTCATCTTGATCATCTCCCTCTCCAAAGGTGGTTGTAGAGGGGATCTTGATGAACGTCTCATCTTTATCTTTAATAGGTTCATCCAAGCTGAGTTCTTTCAACTTTGTACCTGCATCTACAATAGGCACACTAGACGAGTTGCTTTGCAACAGACTCGTCTCATCAAATACAAGATGTATCGACTCTTCCACAACCAGAGTTTTTCTATTGAAAACTCTATAGGCCTTACTATGGCTACTATAACCTACAAAAATACCTTCAAAGCTTTTCTCGCTAAACTTTGTAGTGTGATACTTGCCATTGTTAAGTACGAAGCACTTACAACCAAAGATTCTAAAGTATGAAATGGTTGGTTGCCTGCCTTTTAGAAGTTCGTAAGGAGTCTTATCATGGTCTTTGTTGATGAGTGCTCGATTTTGCACGTGACAAGCGGTGTTGACGGCTTCAGCCCAGAAATACTCCGGAAGTGAGGCATCACTCAACATGGTCCGACAAGCCTCTATGAGTGTTCTGTTCCTTCTCTCAGCCACTCCATTTTGCTGTGGTGTGCGGGGAGAGGAAAACTCATGAAAGATACCTTGACTTTCACAAAATTCTGTCATGGCTCCAGACTTGAATTCCGTTCCATTGTCACTTCTGATTTTGACTACGGAACGGTTGTATTCATTCTGGATTTGCCTGACAAAATTAGTGAAAGTACCGAAGGTATCTGACTTGTGTTTCAGAAAGAACACCCACGCAAAGCGCGAGTAATCATCCACAATAACCAACGTATATTCCTTACCTCCCAAACTTCTAACCTGCAGTGGACCAAACAAGTCCATATGAAGAAGCTGTAAACTTCTATTGGAATCCTTGCCTATTATGCTTTTAAACGAACTTCTTGTTTGCTTGCCTTTGATACAAGCGTGACAAGGACTGTCCGTAACGCACTTGACCTTGGGTGCATCACGCACTAAGTTTTGAGAGAATAATTTATTAATAGTTTTGAAATTAATATGTGCTAGTCTCTTGTGCCATTGGTCAGCAAGAGATGCACTACTTTTTGCCAAAAGACACACTGGTGTCGAAGAGTCTATACAAATAAAATTCAAACAGAAAATATTTCTGCTTCGAGTGCCTGATAAAATAGTTTCCATATTGTTAACCGATTTTATCAAACACTTGTCAGCATGAAATTCAACTACGTATCCTTTGTCGCATAGTTGGCTTATGCTGATGAGATTGTGTTCCAATCCTTCAACATAGGCTACATCCGAGAAGGATACGCTACCGTTAGAAATCATACCATAGCCTTTAGTGATTCCTCGATCTGAACCTCCAAAGATGACCTTTGGTCCGTTGCAGACTGAGGTGTAGTTCAGTAGTAGGCTCCTTGTCCCGGTCATATGCCGAGAACATCCACTGTCCAAGTACCAGATTGGCATTTTGGTGGCCTTTGGACATACCTGCAATTACAATCATTTAGCCTTAGGAACCCAAACAAGTTTGGGTCCTTGGTCTCGAGTTAGAATACTCCCCCTACGAGTATTAGCCTCATGAGTGGTCATTCTCACGTTGCTAACTTTAGGGGTAGCAGCATTATTAGGATTGAACCAACAATCACTGGCAAAATGACCAATTTTGCCACAACACCAACAGTTGAACCTGTTGTATCTTTGCCTTGGGTAGTCCTGCCTGACTTTCTGGAATGAAGGTCTAGCAGGAGCCTTACTTTTGGAGGAAGAGGCTTCATGATGATTGCAGTTACATGAAGTCTTCTCCTTCATAGGCTTTTCTACAATGGGTTTTACTTTTGGTGTCTTCTTAAAGTTATGACCATGAGCATAAGGTCCATAGCTTTGAAGCTGAATCTCCTCATAAGGTGCCTTGAAGACACTCTCGCCAAAGTTACGAGGACGAGTCCAACCTTGGTATCTTGACTTAGGCTTCTCAGGGATTGGCCTAGAAAAGTGTCCGTAGGTGGACTCATAATCGAGTTCGTTCGTGGGAAAGATAACTTTCTTGAACACAACAGGTTCCAAGGGAGCTTTCCCTTTTTCTTCAGCTAGAGTCTTTCGGGCAGCCTTATTCTTTCTCTTGGCCTTGTTTCTTCTAGAGGATTTACTAGAAGAGCCAATGTGGCCTAAACCAGCACCCTTGGCCTTAGCAGAGAATTCAGCAACGATTGGAAGAACTGTCTTAGGCTTAGAGAAGCTCTCAACAAGCTTCTTTTCAGCCTCGAGTTGTTGTTCCAATTCCTTGATGATTATCTCTTTAAGGTCAAGGTGCTTGAGAGCTTTATTGTATTCCTCCATAGCAGCATTGAAGTTCTCTTGAAGAGAGTTAGTCTTATTGACTTCTACTCTCAAGCTGCTTTCACTAGCCTGTAGAGATTTTATCTCTTTGGCTTGAGTTTTCACTACTCTACGACATTTTTCGTAGGCGGTGAGTAACTCCTTATACTGACTCATGAGCTCAGATTCATCTTCAGAGGAATAGCCCTCTTGCTCATTGTCATCATCAGAGTCAGAGAGAGGAGTGTGAGATTTTACCTCCCCAGTGAACTGGGGGACTTGTTCATCATCTGAATGAGCCATGAGCCCAAAGTAAGCTTCCTCTTCTTCACTTGACTCAGATGAGTCAGAGTCGCTGAGAGTTTTGCTCTTCTTGGCTACTAGGCTTTTCTCTGTCCTCTTCTTATGGTGTGAGGATTTCTTTTCCTCTCTTCTTCCACCCTCTTTCTTTTTGTGAGGGCAATCGGCGATGACGTGACCTGGCTTATTGCAACAATAGCAAATGATGTCAGTTGAAATATGTTTGTTCTGTTTAGAATTGTACCTGTCATGGCTGCTTGAGCCTTTCTTCCGATGATCACCGTCATGTCGTGATCTTCTATATGAGGCATCCTTGCCTCTCCATTGCTTCTTCTTGTTCAAGAATTTCTTGAACTGCCTTGAGAGTAGGGAGAACTCTCCATCAGATAGTTCTGAGCCAGATGAGCTAGGCTCAGATGATTCTTCTTCATCAGCCTCAGGAACTGGGGCAGGAGAGCTAGCCTTTATCTTCCTTGAGCTATCTGCCTTTAGAGCGACAGATTTCTCCTTGGATGCAGACCTGCTTGTCTCTTCTTCAGCTTTTCTTGAGTTGATTTGCAGCTCGTAAGACATAAGCTTTCCGAACAGATTCTGCGGGTCCGTCTCAGCTAACCTTCCAAACTCCCGAATGGCACATACCTTATTGTCCCATTCCTTGGTTAGGGATCTTAAGAATTTGTCATTGAGTTCCCCGTTGGTGAAGACACGTCCATAAACTCTTAGGCCATTTACTATCTTGAAGAAGTTCTCAAAAGTGTCAGCTATGGCTTCCTTATGACCCTGCCTGAAGGCTTCATATTTTTGGTTCAGTAGGGATCTACGATCATCCCTCACTTCTTCTGTACCTTCCATTAGAGTCACAAGGGATTGCCACATCTCCTTGGCAGACTGGCAATGAATCAGATTTTGCAGCATTGAGTCATCCACTGCACTTGCTATAATATTTTTGGCTTTCTTGTCCAGAGAGACAAGTGCAATCTCATCCTTATCTAGATCCATCAGCTTCTTGGGAACTTGCTTGGTGGGATCTATGGTGGATGCAGTCATAGGAATGTGGGGACCTTCTTCAACAATCATGAAGATCCGGGGATCTACTGCTTCCATGAAGAACTTTACTCTTTCCTTCCACATAGGAAAGTTGTTCTTGGTGCAGATAGGGAGTTTAGCAAAATCCTTGGTCTTACTCATGCTTGATACTTTTCAAGAAACAACTTAGAAGGATAAGATCAAGGTGTTAACCTTTTAACGATCAACCTCCCTCTGATACCAATTGAAAGTGCTAAGTTGGTAGCCTAATTCACCTAGAGGGGGTGAATAGGTGAAATGCGTGTCTAATGCGGAATTAAAAATTGAACACAACGCACATCAAGCAATCACAGACGACAAGAGATTTATAGTGGTTCCCCAATCTTGGGTACGTCCACTTTCCTCACCGATCTAGCAAATCACTAGACTCGGCTACTCCACTATCTCGGATTGAAAACAATCCTACACCTCGGAACCACGTTCCTACAAATCTCGATCCCAAAACGGATCTACAAAAACTCGGAAGACAAAACTTCCTACAAATCTCGGAGAATTAAAACTCCTACAAAAATATTGGTTGTGATTACAAACAAACACACTATCAGATCTGGATCTGTATCCGTCTTCTTCTTTAGGAACTTCGGCTTGATCAGAAAATGTAGAAGACGACTAGAGAAAGATCCACGAATCTGAGATCTAGAACCACCTCGATCGAGAAAGTAGATCTGGAATCTTCAAGGCTCGGCAAGATCGAGTGATTCTCTTTCTTCTGGATCGCTGGAGAAAAGATCGATGAAAACGAAGGTCGCGATCCAAACTTTTCTTCTTCTTCCGTGAACGGCAATGGCGGCGGCGTGAAATTAGGGTTCACGGAATTTCTCTTTCTTAAAAAGAATATTTCTGTAATAACGCTTAAAAGTCATTTCTGAAAAGACCTATTTATAGGTGGGTTCCAACGGTCATAATATTGATTAATGATGACACGTGGACCAATCAGAATTGACAGATTCAAAATACTTATGATGAAAATGGACTTAGAAAAATTCTGGAGAAGTTGACTGCGATACTCGAGTAATGGAGGATATACACGAGTATGGAGAGATGGATTACTCGAGTAGCAAGAAGCAGTATACTCGAGTATAGAAAGAGAGAAATACAGGAGAGAAGAATGAATTACTCGAGTATCAAAAATGGTATACTCGAGTATCAGAATTGTATACTCGAGTAATAGAAAAGTATACTCGAGTATCAAGACGATATACTCGAGTATCAAAAGGCTAAACTCGAGTATCAGAAAATATACCTGAGAAACGTTTACATACACGAGTATCAGAGTCAATTACTCGAGTATGGAAGAATTTACTCGAGTATCAAAGATCAATTACTCGAGTATGAACATACTTACTCGAGTATCAGAAGATATACTCGAGTATAGAGAAAACTTACTCGAGTATCAGAAGTTATACTCGAGTATCAGAAAACACTTACTCGAGTATGGAACAGGAGTTACTCGAGTATGAATTACCTTACTCGTGTATTACAAGGAAATACTCGAGTATAAAGGACTTAGGAAAATCCTCTCTGAGAAAGCTTAGCTCCAAAGCTTCTGTCCATCCATCCAATGTGCATGAAGGATAAGTGTATCCCAATAGAGAGGCTATACATGGGCCAACACCTTGGATCACACAATGAGAGATTACATTGCATGGTCCTGTGTTTGGTGACCCATTACAGACTGACATTGGTCTACACTTGTCAATTAGAACCTGCACACATACAACTCAAATACCACATCAAATACAACTTAATTCATCTTAGTTCAAGATCTGACCTCCTACAAATCTGAGGTATTGTGGAGACAAACCCCAACACTTTCCTTCAGAACTTTCTGAAGAGTTTTCTCTGCACTGAAGCAAGACTTCACCTGGACATCTTTGAGCCAGGGGGAGCCTTGATTCTTTAGAGCATTCTAGCTCAGTGCAAGCTTTTGTGCTTCTCTAATCTATTGTAAAATAGAGAAGACATCTTAACCTTCTTCCCCCTCCTGTGCAGGGTTATTACTCCCTTCAAAAGTATCCCTTGGTGGCAGGGCACCTGATCAAAAACCTGTGCTTGGTTTTTAGACACCTGATCAAAAGTCTAAAGGGTTTCTGAATCTACCTGAATCAGATTCTGTTGGTGGCAGGGCACCTGATCAAAAACCTGTAGTGGATTCCTACCGTTTGGGTAGAAGAGTGGACGTACCCAAGTTGTTTGGGGAACCACTTAAATTCCTTGTGTCGTCTGGCTTGTTTATTATATTTCCTGTACTGTGGCTGTGAATAGATATAACTAGGTTGCTAGTTGCTGTTTAGGTTTTCCAAGCTTTAACTGTAATTACAGTTAGCTTGTGTTTGCACATCACTTGTGTTAGGCTTTAAGGTTAAATCAATATCTATAATCTCTTCATTCCGCACTTCACTCCAAGGGAGTTGGGTAGACAGTTAAGTTTTGTATTGTGCAAAATTTGATTACTCTATTCACCCCCCCTCTAGAGTAGTATCTATCCCTTCACTTTCATAGCTTCCTGTCTCAGATAGAACCAAGAAAGATTGAAGAGGCCATGCAATACACTAACTGGATTTATGGATTACAAGAAGAGCTCAGTCAGTTCAAAAGGTGTAAGGTCTGGGAACTGGTGACAAAATCTAAGGATCACAACATAATAGGAACTATGTGGAGGAACAAACTTGATGAGAATGGCACTATAGTCAAGAACAAGGCTAGACTGGTAGCAAAAGGCTACTAGCAAGAGGAAGGTATTGATTTTGATCAAACCTTTGCTCCAGTGGCAAGGTTGGAGGCAATAAGGTTGTTCTTAGCCTATGCTGCCTATCAAGGGTTCAAAGTATATCAAATGGATGTGAAATCGGCATTTCTGAATGGTGATTTAAAAGAAGAAGTCTATATAGAACAACCCTCAGGTTTTGTAGACTCTCACTTTCCTGATTATGTATATAGGCTTAGGAAAGCTCTATATGGTTTGAAACAAGCTCCAAGGGCTTGGTATGAAACCTTATCTGCCTTCCTCATTGAGAATAAATTCTTTAGAGGAAAGATAGACAAAACTCTATTCTATAGGAAATCAAAAAGCAAGATAATACTAGTCCAGATATATATGGATGGCATTATCTTTGGTTCTACTGAAAATAGCCTTTGTATAAAGTTTGCCAAACTTATGCAAGGGAAGTTTGAGATGAGTAGTATGGGTGAGCTGAAGTTCTTCTTGGGACTTCAAGTTAGACAGACTGAGAGTGGGTTGTCCATATCCCAGTCTAAGTTCGCCAAGGAGTTGATTAAGAAGTATGGTTTGGACTCAGCTTCTATAATGAAAACTCCAATGGGAACAAGTATGCCTATATGCAAAGATGAAGCAGGGAAACCTGTTGATGAGTCTTTGTATAGAGGGATAATTGGCTCCCTACTATACTTGACTGCTAGTAGACCTGACATCATGTATGCAACATGTGTCTGTGCTAGGTATCAAGCATTTCCTAAGGAATCTAATTATACTGCAGTTAAAAGAATTTTGAAATATCTTAAGGGCACACCTAATCTAGGCCTTTGGTACCCTAAGAATAGAGATTTTTTATTAATAGGTTTCTCAGATGCAGATTTTGCTGGATGCAAAGAAGACAGAAAAAGTACCACAGGAACCTGTCAATTCCTTGGTGGGAGGCTAGTGTCATGGAGCAGCAAGAAGCAAACCAGTGTAGCTATATCAATAGCTGAATCAGAGTATATAGCTGCAGGTAGCTGTTGTGCACAATTGATGTGGATGAAGCATCAACTAGAAGATTATGACATCCAGGTAAGTAGAATTCCACTATTTTGTGATTCTACAAGTGATATTTCTATTGCTAAGAATCCTGTATCACACAGTAGGACCAAGCATATAGAAATAAAGTTTCATTTTATCAGAGAACATGTTGAAAAGGAAAATATTAGTCTAGAGTTTTTAAAAATAGATAATCAAATAGCTGATATTTTCACAAAACCACTGGATGAAACTAAATTCAATAATTTCAAAATTGAATTAGGTATGTTGAACCTAGAATAGGTTAACATAAGTTTTCATGAGTAGCATCAGTAAGCACAAAAATTCTCTTGAAATTTGTCTAAGTACAAAGTTTGTGTCGACACAAGCAAGTTGTGTCGACACACTCAGTATGTTGTGTCGACACAAGAAAAGGATGTGTCGACACAGAAACAGTATCTGTGTCGACAGGAGAATAGGTGTCGACACAACCTTGTCGAGACTATAAGTCATGAGGATATTTGTGTCGACATAACTCTGTCGATACTTAAGTTGTCAGTGTCGACACAGACGCAAGTATGTCGACACAGACTCAAGTATGTCAACACATAAACGTGTCGACTTAGAATATGTTTTGTCGACTTAGATATTAGTATGTCGACACATAGTTGTGTCCACTCAGCTTAAGTTCTATCAAGACCTAGGTCATTTGAATGTAGACACGAAAACTAACCTGTCGACTTAGGCCCGTCTTTTGACCTGCCCTTGACACAAGTACTATAAAAAGGTGAATCCAAAATCTGGTCGACTACGCTATCAGAATTTTTGACTCTACACCTTCTGTCGACATAGACCTTCTCTTCTCTTCTCCTCTAGTACTTACATCAATGGTGCCACACCAAGAAGATAAGTTAATGAAGGTTACGAACTGGTTCGCGAAGGTTTCACAACTTCTTTTGACGAAATTCAGGGAGTTATTGCCCTAATTTCTGAAAATGGACTAGAATTTTTGGTCTCAGAACCGACCAAAATTTGGAAGAAGGAAGTCATGGAGTTCTACACAACCGCTTCATTGGACACTAAAGGAAAGAAAATCAAGGCATCTATTTAAGGTACCCAGGTGAAGCTCACTTTGAGATCAATCAGGAAAGCACTACATCTGCCATTGATTAAGGATACAGACGAAATTACTCCATCCCAAATAACTGAAGCATTAAGCTTGTGTGGACTGAATCGTAGTATTAAGATTGGTTCATCTATCAATAGAAAAGGGATGAATTCCCAAGGAAAATTTCTTTCTGAAGTAGTGGGCAAAGTGATTATCTGCAAAATAGGTGGACATGATCGGATTTTTGCCCACATGTTCAATATGATGGTGAGAATCATATTCAAGATAAACACTGACTGGGCAGCAGTAGTGTTTGATAAACTACAAGAAGGAATAAAGAAACCTAACCTGGGAAGGATCCTCGGCCTATGCTTCACATTAGTAATTCCAGATGTTCTGAAACAAGCAAATGGCTCTAAGATAAATCATATGAGAAAAATGGATGTAAGGATACTGTCAAGGTGGGACAGAGTTCTGACCAAGGAAGTCCCTGCTCCCAAGGAGAAAACTAAGAAAGACAAGAAGAAAAAGAAAGTGATTGTACAGGCTGATTCCTCTAGTGATTTTGAAGAGGAAGTGGTCTTCAGTTCTGAAGAATACCAGCAACAATATGATGTTCATGCTCAAGCAAAGGACTGTGAGCCCCAAGAGCAACAAATTGACTCTACTCTAGGGGGAGAAAACCTAGAAAAAGAATCTGAGTTGCCTGCCCAAGGGGGAGGTATTGATGATGCTATCCTGGATAGTGACTTAGCTGTAGACACAATAATGGATGTTGTATCTGAAATCAACACTACAGCTGAAGTAACTGATAAGAATGATGCTCAAAATGAGCCAGTAAGTATCTTCTCCACAGACTAGTGATGTATTATAGTATTCTCCTAAAAAATTGTTCAAAGGGACACTTTTGTTTACACAACAAAAGAGGTTTTTCAAGTGGTATTTGTCTTTTAAGTAGTTATTTTAAAAAAAACTAATCTTATTCCTTCTGAACAGATACAGTAGGAATTTACAATAGAAGAATTGTTTCCGGATCCTCTTACTGATAGGACTGAGGGGGAGGAAATTGAAAAAGAAAAGGAAATTCCAAGGACTGAGGGGGAGTTATCCAAGGATACCCCAACTGAAAAGGAAACTTTTGATATTAAAAGTACATCTGAATCTTCGGAAGATGAAGAAGCCACATTGGCTAAGAAAAGGAAGCTAACTATTTTAAAGAAAAAGAGTTCTGGATACAAGAAGGCTTTGCAAGTGGGAACAGCACCATCTACATGAAGCATGGACTTCAGTTCTTTACTGGTCCAGATGCAGATAAAATTAGATAATCAAAGGCAGACTATAGAAAAATATGTGGATGAAACTCATAAGGAGTTATAGTTTCAGTTGGCCCAGGACATCATATCCATTAGATTTGAAGTGAATCAACATAAGAAGGAGATGACAGATTGCTTCCATAAAGGAGGTAATGTTGTGGTGTTCCTGGTCGAGCAACAGCAAAATATCCAAGCTAAAGTGGATGAAATTGAAGTGAAGCAGGGATATGTACTAGAGAATCAGTTAAGGATGAATGAAAATCTCAAGGATTCACATCATGAAATATTGACAAAGCTCACTGATTCTAGCACTACTCTAAAGGCTGAAATCTCCAAGCAAATTCAGGAAGATATATCTGCTATCAAAGCCACATTTCAAGAATCTCAGGAGAAAATTAAATCTTTCCTAACAAAATTAAGAGCTTATTTTAAAGAGGGAACTGAATATATAGCTGATCAAGTCAGATTCCAGAAAGAAGATATAAGAAATCATGTTGTAAGAGAAGTCATAAAGGGGGAGAGATTACTAGTCAAAGCCAGCTCTGACCATGCTAAATGGACTACCAATAGCATCAGAGCTACTCTTGGATATCCTCCTCTTTGTGATGATGCTAATGTAGCTGAGTCTGGGATACAACCTGAATATTTTGAAGGATATCATCCTGAAGTTGCTCAGGTGATCTACCCCCCCAGCTGATTTTGAAATGGTTCAAGAAGAAGTGCTTAAAATGTATAGTCCTCCACCAGAGGCACAAAATGTAATTCTGGAAAAGGTTGAAGTGTCAGAAGCTGCATTAGAAGCTCAGAAGGAAGCTCAACTTTCCAAGAAGAGATTCAGAGAGCAAGCTGAGCTGAAGCCAGATTTTGAGCAGTGGAGCCCAACTTCTAGAAACATCATACTTACTGCCTGGAAAGCTGTAAAGGATAAAACCCATGACATGGGTAAGTGGTATTTTGAACAAGAGTGGAATAAATATCAAGCAGGACAAGAAGCAATTCTTCAACATAGAAGAAGTTCTAAGGTTGGGAAGCTACCTGCTAATGCTCAAGAGCCAAGCAAGTACTTCCCCAAACCTTTCCACTATTTTGAAAGACAGAAGATCAAGGCTGAAGAATTAAACAAGAAAGCTCTAAAAGGGAAAAAGCCAGCTGAGATTGCTGAACCTTCTGTGCAGGCTAAAATCAAGTCTGGTAAAGGAATAGTTATTAAGGAGCCTAGTCAGTAATAGGATTGTTAGGTTTATGTAATAGAACAATATACTCATTTGTTTCTTTTGTTCTATAAGAAATTCATGTAAACCAAAGTTTTTCTGATTAATGAAATCTGTTTCAGTATTAAGTGTTTGTTGTTTACAATGATTATGTAATAACCTGCTCTGAAATGTTTTTACTTCTATTACAATTTTGTTTTATCTTAAGAGATGTATATCTTTGACTAAGGGTTATGACTTCTCCAAATATGGGGAGATTGTTGGGTACATTGGAAAATGTGTACTAGATTTGGAGAAGCCACAACTTAGTCAATGATATGCATCAATGTGTATTTGATAGAAGTTTGAGTTTCATTGTGCAGGTTTAAAAATTTGAAGGAAAATTTTCTAAGTACAAGTGTCGACACTTGTGAAGAAACTGTGTCGACACTCAAAGAGACTGTGTCGACACTCAGGCAAGCTGTGTCGACATACAGGCGAAATGTATCGACACTTATAAAGAAGTTATGTCGACACCCAGCTGCTATGTCGACACTCAGGAAAGCTGTGTCGAAACACTGGAAAAATGTGTCGATACTTATAAAGAAGTTGTGTCGACACTCAAAGCTATGTCGACACCTAAAGAAATAGTTGTGTCGACATCTAGAATTGTGTCGACAACTTAAAACAGAATTGTGTCGACACTTAAAACAGAAGATGAGTCGACACTCAGGAGCTATGTCGACACCTGAAGCAATTGTGTCGACACACAGGACTTGTGTCGACACACCAACTCTCAAGAGGCTGTGTCGACACACAGGACTTGTGTCGACACGCACTCAATGTCATTTGACAAACACTCAACGTCATCTGTCTGCAACAAAAATGTCGAGACAAGAAGCTGTTGTGTCGACACACAGGACTTGTGTCGACACATATAACATAAGCAGTGTCAAGAAGCAGAAGTATGACTGTGTCGACACTTGGAGTAATTGTGTCGACACCATGAAGACTTGTGTCGACACTTAGTATATATGTGTCGACACATGTGAAGCAGTCTGCTGAGTGTTGTATGCTGAGTTGAAAAGACATTGAAGAACCTGGTGACGTGACTGGTGACTTGACAGTTGTCATAACTAGCCGATCTGACACCACTATCAGAACTGTCAGAAGTCTGTTATGAACCGGATCAGCCGGTAACCATGGAGCATGCTCTATATAAGAGCCAGATCAGAAATGACAGAAAATGAAAAAAGAAAGATCTCTGGATCATAAAGAAGAACTCTAACAGATCAAGGCCTTTCTGCAAGAAAGATTCAGAGTTCAATCTGAATCTAAGGAAGAAGCTGACTGAAGATCAACTTTAACTTCAAGAGAAGATCCACCTTATTTTTCCTAATCAAGAAGCTTTGAAAAGCTAAGTTAGGTTGGATAAGAAGGATCAGTCTATACAAGAACTGATCAAGAAGACAACATCAACATATAAATCTAACTGGTGAAGTTTTCAGATACTTATTACTCACAAATTCTTGTAGGATCTATTATTAGATCTGAGATTGTAAGCCTAAAATTATAAAGGCTAAGGTAGGGCAGTGTGCCTGAGGTAGGACTTGTGGAAAGTCCGAGTTGTAAGCCTAATTATAAAGGCTGAGGTAGGGCTGAGGCCTGAGGTAGGATTCAGGGAAGAATCTGAGGTAAGACTTGTGTAAAGTCTGAGGTGTAGGAACCATTTTGGGTTCTGAGTTTGTAAGATCTGCTGATCTGAGCCAGTGGAAGGAAGTTAGGCTGAATCTAGTTATCTGCTATATAGGCAAAGGGGGAAAGTAGATGTACCCATATCTTGGGGAATCACTATAGATCTGGTATTTGCTGTGTTGTATTTAATTTCTGTAGATAGAATTATTCTGTGCTAAAAGAAGTTACAAATATCTGTTTGCCTTAAAATCAAAAAGATACAAAAAGATTAGAACCTATTCACCACCCCCCCCCCCCTCTAGGTGTTTAGGCTCTTGAAACAAAGTCTTTCACTTCTTACTCTTCATTTCTTGGGGTTTGATGTCTAACACTAGAAAGAAATCAAGTTATGGTCTCTCTCTCTACTAGCCATCCATTACTCTTCTGGAAGCAAGCTCAAATCACAAATAAAGCAATTCAACCAAAAATATACCACTTCTCTTGCAAGCTATCTGTTTGTTTAAATTGCACAATGATTTTCACTGTATATATATATATATATATATGTGTGTGTGTGTGTGAGAGAGAGAGTGTGTGTATGTGTGTGAGTGTGTGTGTGTGTGTGTGTGTGTGTGTGTGTGTGTGTGTGTGTGTGTGTGTGTGTGTGTGTGTGTGTGTGTGTGTGTGTGTGTGTGTGTGTGTGTGTGTGTGTGTGTGTGTGTGTGTGTGTGTGTGTGTGTGTGTGTGTGTGTGTGTGTGTGTACTATGAGTGGCATTGCACGGGGGACCTCATGCGGCCAACGATAGTACCCTGATCATCATAATGCCCAATGCGATGACACTCGTAGCCCCCGATCGCATGTTGCAGTCCCAAGGGATTCGATTGAAGAATTATTCAATTCAAAAAGCTCATTAGGGTTGAAAGATCACTTTGATTCTCTAAACTTAATGAAATTGTTTCATTATAATGATGCCATTATTTCTTATAAATCATTTTTGTTAAAAATGCATGAGGATAAACATCACCTCCATTGTTGAACATGATTTTGGATATACTTTTTGATTTAATATATGTTTTACTCTTAACATAGTTCTAAAGGTGTTCTGTCTTGATCATAAATGATAGAATCAATCATCAGAGCTTGCATGTGAAGAACCATTCTACAGTTTCTTGCTTAATTTAAAGATTTAGGCTCTGTTTGGGGGGACTTATTTTCACCGGTCTAGCAGTTACGACTGCATGAATCAGACCGTAATTAAGGTCCGGTTCATGCAGTCGTAACCGCTTGACCGGTGAAAATAAGTCCCCCCAAACATAGTCTTAATCAAAAGTGTTGATGAGTGAAGCTTAGCAGAGAACTGGAGCTTTTTTGGGCACCCGGTTATATACAAATTTATTTGGAGTTTTTCTCTTATCATTCATATTCCACCCAGTAATTTAAAGAACCAGTCGGATATCAATTTAGTGCTGCATTTTTACACCAACGAGTTTGATCAAAATTGTCAATGTCATAGAATGTATGTTTGACATGACAATGGTTAAGACCATCGTCAAAAAAATAAAACTAATTTTGAACATAAAAGTGGATGAAGACCGGCTAAACCCCAAACGAAACAAGTTCTACTCATCGCATGAGGATGAGGTTCTTCTATACACCACTTTATATCTATATATTTAGTTTTTTTCTCTCGTCTCACTTACTATGTTTTTTGTTTTTATTTTTTAAAATGCTCACATTTTGGGTCTGTCTAGAACTAGAAGGGG
This sequence comes from Platanthera zijinensis, assembly GCA_039513925.1. Taxonomy (NCBI): domain Eukaryota; kingdom Viridiplantae; phylum Streptophyta; class Magnoliopsida; order Asparagales; family Orchidaceae; genus Platanthera; species Platanthera zijinensis. Next base: position 155,395,396 of record CM077084.1, on the reverse strand, counting down.
AGGGTGCTAACCATTGATTCATGTGTTTATTTAAAATATTGATAGTTATCCAAAAATAGGTATGTTCGTAAGTAGAAGGAATAAGAACATCAACATACTGCTATTGGTAATTGTTGTATAGGATTGCTGAATAGGATTAGTGTTTAGGATTGTTGTTTGGTAACTGTTTAAAGTTTCCATACTTATTAATCTGGGTTGGAGTTTGTTTAATGGTGCTTAGGCATTACTTTGTTGTTTTCACCCAAAAGGTCTTTGATGAAATTTCTCACAGATTTTGGTGTTCTTAAAATTTTTCTTAGATCCTTAAACAACCAACATCCACCCTCCCCAAATATTAACCGCACTTACCCAATTACTTCCTAGGGTCATAACTTAAAGCTCGTATTAAACAAAGAAAGCAACAACATTCTGTACGCTGAAGTTGGGGAGGAATTCATTAATCTGTTGTTCAGCTTTCTCACCTTCCCTCTTGGTGTCGTACTGCGATTAATATCCCAGAACTTATCCCTAGGCGGTTGCATCAAAAATTTATATTCTTCTGCCAAAAGTATAATCTTAGAGTGCTTATTCAAATCAGTAATATGTAGATACATGTTGCTGAATCCAATGCTCCCTACCTTCTACGGATGTAATAAGAATCAAATACCGCAATTGGAGGAAATTACATCAATAAAGTTAATGGTGTCGAAGGGCTGCCCAATGTGCAATTTTGATAATGGATACAACAAATCTTGTGGATCAGCTACATGCCAACATGGAATAAAAAAGGCATAAGTCATAGAGTGGAATCCCAAGTCTACAAAGATAATGGCAGATGCAGGCAAAGCTTTTATTGTGGGCTCAAAAAAAGGTATATGATTTCAGATGATCTTCAAGTTTCTCCATTATCAATCATCTCTGCGAGTGAACTTGTCCATTTCTGAAATGGTTGGCAAAGTTTCCGTTGGTAATGGCAAGGTAACTGAGTCCAATGTAACTTCTTTGGCAATGTTTGGATCATTTAAATTACTTATTTTTATTTGGTATTTATTTGTTGCTCTTTTTTCTCTTCAAATGCAGGCTTGATCGTTGCTGGGTGCTATGCTCATCTTCAAGTCGGTCCTAACTGATATTTTTTCTGCTAAACCAACACGGAAAAGGAAAAGCTTGTGAATGTTTGTAAGATTTTTAATTTGGTTTCCCTGTTAACGGCACTATTTGAGTCTCTGTTTGGTATTTTGTTTTGTTCAGTTGATATTTTTGTTTTATCTGGTTAGATAAATGATAGTGTTTGGGAAAACATCATTTTTGAGCTAGGATTCAATCAGGATAAGCAGGATAATCCGGCAGGTTCTCAGGCCTCTAGCGTCTAGAGAGACATATAGCGTATTTTGCTTGATTAAGCAGCATGAAATGAGCCAGAAATAGAAACAAGCCAAAAGGAAAAAAAATTATACATGTATATAAATATATCAATAGCGATGTTTCTAAAACGCCACCAAAGGCTTTAAAAACGCCTCGCTTCTTCTTCCCGAGCACCCGTGTCCTCGCAGGTATTCGATTCGATCTCTTCCCCTCTCACCGCATTCGCCAGCTTCATTTAATTTTGAACAGAGTAGCGCATGCTTGCGTGCAGGGTTCAGAATCGCGTGGCGCTGGTCGGGGATGCCGCCGGATTTGTGACCAAATGCTCCGACGAGGGCATCTATTTTGTGGCGAAGAGCGTGCGGATGGGCACGGGGGCGATTGTGGAGGGATCGGACATGGGCACGCGGATGATCGATGAGGCCGACCTGCGAAACAACTTGAAAAAGTTCGACAAGACCTACAGGCCCACCTACAAGGTGCTCGACGTATTGCAAAAGGTGTTTTGCCGCTCCAATTCTTCGCGGAGGCCTTTGTGGATCATTTTACCTTGAGATATAGAGTTGTTTGTCACCTTCAAGGCCTCAATTAATGATTCCTATCTTCTCTCTCTGTGCCCCCTTAATGATTTCGTGTTTTGGTTTGCTAGGTTAGTAGTATATTGTTTTGGTGTGTTCGGTTTGAAAGTTGATTGAAGACTGATTCAAGATCTCTCTAAATAGATTAGCAGATGATCTGTTTGACTTGTTGAGGTAGATTTGATAGAATGGTTCAGTGATTTTTCTCTTTTGTTTCATTATCTTTATTTACTGTTGATGATTTCTTAAGAGGATTTGAACTGTATCATGGGATAGGTATTAATACTTTTGTTGAGTTGAAGTCTATAACCTTTTAAATTCAGATGGCTTAGTTTAGAAGGCCATGGTTATATTCTAAATGCATAGTTTAATTAGTACTTAAATATATCTCTGAGCAAGGTAAGTTCAAAAGAACATGCCCATTTTTTGGGTTAAAATGTGGGTATTATCTGCTTCGTTTAGAATTTCTTTGACATCTTTTCTAAATTATACTTCTCTGAGAGGTTGGGTTATTACTGTTTGAGCATATTTTTAAAAAAAGCTTTTGATATCTTGTAATGTTGCTTGTGGTTTTGATCTGGTACAAAATCCCGCTTCTTTCCTATTGTTTGCTCAATTAATTGCGGTCTTTGTCAGCGGCTCTTCACTTCTCATGCCTGGTCTTACATATTCACATTCTGTTAAACATATATGATTATTTTTTTTCTCTATGGGAGGAGGTGGTTCAAAGTCACGTAGGTTGTCGTCTTGCTTTATCAATATTCGATCTATCCTTTTTAGTTTAGTGTAATGTTTTTTGTTTTAATTTTTTTCAACATCATTGTTATTGCTTTGAAGCTTTTTTAACATGTTCAGTTGATATGAATTTTTGTTAACATCATTGTTATATGCTCATAAATGTTTTCATGTTTAAATGTTTAGGAATCATATTTTTCTTGTATACGTGCTACAGAAAACCTCAATAAGAAGCACTAATCATTCAACACAATAGAACCGAGTTCTTATTTTAGACAAAAACAACGCCACATTGACATCTGTAACTTGCAAAAAAATACATCAAACTATAAATGCAACTGTGGAGAGGAAGGATAAGATCCACCAATTCATCAACCCAAAAAATGAAACATTGAAAGGCAAGTGAGAGCTGACAAGGATATTTTCTAGGACTAGTTGCGAGGAGAAGAGGTTGAGCATAGGAGTAGAGAGATGATTATCATAGTTGGGTCATTTAAACTGTCTAGTGATGTGTATCGTGTAGACTGTTTAAGGTCACTTTATTGTGCAGGTTTATGAGGAGAATTTGGACTGGGAAGATGTGCAGTGGTCACAAACTGGTGTATGGATTGCTGGGAAGGAATATGCTCTTGCTCGCATTCATTTTCTCTCTCCAAATTAGTTAAATTTTGTATGTTTTTTATATAAATTGTATGCCTACTGCACCGTTTATGCATTTCATTAGATGTCATATGCTGCATAAACTGTAGGTCTCATTTCTATGTGGTGATGTAAAAGGCTTCCCAAATGATCCAGCTATTTCTTCTATCAAACAACGCAAGCTCAGTGAAACATTTATAATAAAAAAAATTAGTAAGGTTCCGTTTGGCGCGATATTTAACACCGTAATTATAAAATGTATATTTTGCATGACAATGGTTTTTCAAGGCGGCAGCCGGCGGCAAAAGCAAGAACGAAGACGAGAGAGCGGATGCCAGCGGCAAAAGCCAGAGCGAAGACGGTGTGAAGAGAGCGACAGCGGCGGCCCCAGGCTCGCCAGCCATCGGTCGCACCGTCTTGGCACAGTTTCTATTAGCATATGAATGTGATCCCCTCTCTCTCTATATAAATATATATTTGCTAACAAATAAAAGCGTCATAACGAAGCACATTTGATCAATGTTTAAAAAAATGAGCTTCACCAGCATTTTTTTCAAAAGCATGTTCATTGCTTTTCAAGATATAAATTAACCTGATAAGTTATTATCGTGTTTATAAAAGAATGAGCAGTTCCTATTAATTGTATGACCATTGCATTTTAAAAGAAGCATCATTGTTGCTTATTGATCTACCACGACATGATGCATCTGAGCAGTTATCAGGTTTTAGCGAGGGTGAGGAATCTGATGAGGGTGAAGCAAGAATAGATGAGACAGAACATGAAGATGAACTAAAGATCAATTTTCTTGTAGCGTTAATATTCGTATAGACAACAAATAAGAGATTCAAACTTATGTAATCATCGTACTTTTTTCTTACTTCCTCTCTCCCTTTTTTTTCTTTTCCCTCTTCTCTCTTTCTCCCTCACCCCCCTTTTCTTCTCCTCCCCCTCTTTTTCTTTCTCCCGCTCCCCCTCCCCCCTTTTTCCCCCTCATACCGGAGTGGAACCCGGCGGCGCCCTCACTTCAGTCCGACTGAATCGGACTGATAATCACTTGATTCCCATTTTATCCCCCCACAAATTATATTTTACGTGATTGTCTCTCTTTCTCTCTCACTGCCTCTCTCTCTCTCTCTCTCGCCCGCTGCCTCTCTCTCGCTCGCCCTTTCTCTCAACCACTCTTCCTTCAACCAGGGCGAATCCTTCTCCACAGATTTTTGCAAGGTTCGACGGGTGGAACCCGCAACCCTTCCTCACCCTTCTCCGGCGCTCCTCACGGCAAGCACCACATGCGGCGTACCTCCAACTCGATTCTCGAGAAGATCAGCTACGCCGAACCCTAAATCCATCTCTCCTCCTCTCTCTGTTGTCGGCGCATCGACCTCCGCAGCAGCGTGCAGGCGCGCCGAACCCTAAATCCATCTTTCCTCCTCTCTCTGTTGCCGGCGCATCGAGCTCCGCTCCTTCCTCCGGCCGATCCCTCCTGCTCCTTCCTTCGGCCAATTCCATGAGCTTCCTGTGTTCTCCTTCCTCCCAGCTGAGCGCCACTGCTGTCCAGAGGTCCGACCATCCTCCAATGAGCTATCCCTGTCAGCCTCCTACATTTCTTCAGTTCCTCCAGGCAGTCCTCAGTCCTGCATTTCCAAGAATTTCTTCACGGTTTGTTGTGATTGTTTTTAGTGGATTTCTGGCTTGTTTTTTATTTAATCAATCTGCTCCAATGAGTTTGATTTGGGGCTTTGTGTTTAAATATTTTAGTTGAATATTCTGAAATGGTGAGTTTTGGTTGATTTGGGGCCATCGCTCTCTTCTGAAATGGTGAGGTTATTTACTAAAGAAAATAGTTAAGATACAAGGGTACGTACTGTAGTTTAGCTAAGATTATCAGCCACAATCCATATTAATTTCTCCCCTATTGGCATTACTGCTTCTGCAACTTCTCCAGGATGATTATAGATTTTTAGTGTTTGCTGGTCATCGCTCCCTTTTATACCAGTATAATTGTGCTCTTTTAATCGTTTTGGTAACTTAGTCTCATATGGGTTTTGTTTATCTAGGGATAATTCATCTACTATTTTTTGTAAATTTTCAGTTAAACCTTTTATCTTGCTAACCTGATCAACAGTTACTAATCCTCCTTCTAGTATTTGTGGACCTGTGGTATTTGTACTAAAGAAAATAATAGTATCAAACTTGCTATCCAGTCATATTTATCTATTGATCCAATATCACTAGATGATGCTATTATTAAAAACCTTAAGCAAATGATTATGGTACGAGCCAATTTTAATTCGTATGATCTAGGTAATTGGAACAGTTTATGGCAAGTACAAAATAAAGATATACTCGATAATTATTGTGAAGGGGATGTTATAAAAATGGATACTACAAATTCATATATTTATTCTAATAATAAGCTTAGTGTGATAATAGGAATTGACGATCTGGTAGTGATTAATACTAATGATGTGTTACTTGTAGTACCTAAATCAAAAATAGAGAAGGTAAAAGAATTAATCCTACAAATGTCTAAAAAAAGGTCGAAGAGAAGTATATAATTAAGTATATATAGGTGTAAGATATCTCCATCCTCTAGGTTCTGTGAAGGAAATTTCAAGATGTAGTTAAATTTGGTAATTTCTTAGTTAGAACACAAAAGAAATTACCACATGAATTATTACATTAAAGAACGAGAATGGGAAATTATATTCGCCAAACATCAAAAAATAACCAATCTAGTGAGTTATGTTTGGCATGTCAACAGCTATGACCTCCACCAACAAAAGAAAACTAGTTTTGAACATAAAAGTGGATGAAGTTCATTAGTTGAGTTCAGAGATTCTCACGAACGATGGTTCATGACCACCGTGTTCTTGACCACCACCGTCGTGCCAAACGGAGGAGCCTGAATCAGAAAACCCCTAATCATGAAGATGCATTGATTTTTAATATATGACTTCTAAATGCTGCTTAAATAGGACACACTGATCAATTATGAATTGTATTTAAACATGTCAGCAAATCAAACACCTGAGCTTATTAAATCAAACACTCTTCTGACCAAAAAAACCTTTGCAAAATGTAATTCTTCAGATTGGTCTTCGACTCCTTGCTTCAGGAGGAATGCAGTTCCACCAATTGCATAGATGGGTCTTAAAATGTCATGTTTGCAATGATGTAACCCAAGAGATTGGTAAAATATTTTGCCCAAAGTGTGGAAATGGAGGCACTCTGCGCAAGGTTTTGGTGACTGTTGGCGAGAATGACATTCTCCTTGCATCACGTAGGCAACACATTATTTTTCGTGGGACAAAGGTAAAGTTCTTTTCCCACATTTACATATACTCTCTCTATATATATATAATTATATGTATTTTCATTGCAGAAGCTTCCATGTTGTCCACAATCTAATAATTATCATAATTACTTTAGATAAGAAGAAAGATTCATCCATCATTTGCCCAGCAGCAACACCAAGATCGCCACCCAAGAGTTCTTGATGGATCTTCCACTAGTAGAAAATCGACTTTTAGCGACGAAATTTTTAGTCACTAAAAGTTGCATTTTAGTCACTGAAGATATTTCGTGATCAAATATTTTCCGTCACTAAGCGGTCACGAATGCCCCGCCACTAAATGTTTTTAGTGACCAAAATGAGTTACGTCACTAATCGTATGTATTTAGTGACTCAATTTATTATAGTCACCAAAAGATTCTTTTGTGACGAAATTGATTTGTTCACTAAATTAATTTTTGTGATTAACTTGAATCAGTCACTGAATGAACATTTAATGACCATATTGATTCGTTCACAAAATATTTTCTGGTGACCAATATATTTCGGTCACTAAATAATTCTTTAGTGACCAAATTATTTCGTCACCGTATGTGTAATTTCAGTGACGGAATATGTGGTCACTAAAGATACAACACGATATAATATTTTTAGTTAATAAATGCTATTCAATTTCTCAAAAAAATACCATATACTTTCATTTTTTATTATATCATAACAGAAATTTGTTCAACATTATTTTATTAATAAAGCAAAAAGTGGGAGAGAGCCCAAATCTCTCAATACAGAATAATAGTTTTAAACCATAATTAAACTAAATATATATTCATTCTTTAGCTCATTTAAATGTGCATTTTATAAATTCTTAGATAATGATTGTCCAGGTTAGAAGCAGGCCCAACATCTCAAAGCCGGTGGAAGATCTGCGTGCCCTTCTCGAACTTCGTCCGTGAGATGTTGTTGGGGACATGAGTTAGGTACTCAATGATCTCCACCTCGCAATTGTCGATGGCAGTGGCGGCGATGCTCAACACATTGAGTCTTCTTTGTACGCTTAACCACATCCCCATTGAAGCATCGCCAAACTCTAGCCGTCTTAAGATTCTTCCCATTTGCGTCATGCTCGGGCCAATATAAACTAGACCTGAAGGTAGAGTAATAATCATTGACAATACAAATGATTTATACAATTTTAAATTATTATTAAGCATCAAGATTACACCATACCATTTCTCTTTTTCCCCAATTACCAAAATAATGACCGCAAGCTTAAAAGACTAGCAACATTCAATCAGAGAGCATTTCATGTACACATCAACACAAATTCGTCTCAAGAGATCAGCATCCTTGGATGTCAATTGGGATGCCATATCTAAAGCAATTGGAATCTGCATCAATTTTGAAAGGATTAACTACCCGATATTAAGCATTTTTTTACTTGGTATGGGATTATATTCTCAACAAAACAAAAGGTTGAAAATAGATACCTTGGTAGCAAGCAAAAATGGAGGCCATGGAACCATCTTGAGGCTTGGATTTGATGAAAAAGGAACTAGAAAACGGTCCATCTCCCTGAATAATGTTAACTTAAGGATTATATTATATGCAAGATAATTAATATTGAAGAAAGAGAAAAGTAAATAAATATCATGTCATTTAATTTCTACGAATTCTATTGAAGTCTTACTAGTCAATTATAAGCAGTGACGGACGCAAGATTTTCATCAGTCGCTGTCGTCGTTGCTGGATGAGCAGAGGGGCACGACGAGGCCAGCAAAATCGTAGATCGGCACAGCAGGAGCAACGATTCTCCACAGAAAGCCCTAAGGCTTACGTGAGCAGGGATCGTAGAATAACGTAGGGACTTACACATGCGAGGAAGGTGAAGGTTACGGGAGGGGAAATAGGCGGAAAACTTAAAAAAATTGGGACGTAGCACCACGGGATCCCGCGACGTCACACCACGATATGATTGACGAATCTGGATTTTTTTCACAAGCAAACAGTGTCTTAAAATGGCAGTCATCACCCTTGTTTATGATAACAGAGGATTGGGGCATATACTAAATAAAGTCCAAAATATAAACTAAGTACATATAAATATGAAAATGGCGTTCCGGATGCCCTCATAATCTCAGATAGTTAATTCGATCAACATTTCTTGTGCAAGTACACAAGCTCAAGCCCCGCAAAGTAGGTGTTGACTACGCCCCTATTTTCGAACTCTCGTTGAGGTCAGATTTTGGCTTCAATATGGTACAAATAGTAACTTAGAGTACAATTACAATTCTAGGATTTACAAATAGCAAAGAGCTACAAATAGCAAAATATGATTTACGAATATCAACACTCACAAAATATTAAATAAGTGGGAAAAAATAATAAGTGAGGAAAATAAAACCTATTATGTTTTTGTAAGTATAAATAATGAAGTATAATTAAGATGAAATATCATTTTTTTTAGGGTCACTCAAAGTTGGTGGCGTGCACAGAAAGGACACGTGCAGATGCACCCAACACATCGATGTATCCTTCGTCGGCACGTCGCTGGAGTTGTTCGGTGGTAACCTAAATTATGACAAAGTTAAAGTTTTTTGCTTGCAAAAATGAAAGTCAAACTGTCTAGTACTCATATATTTTTAAATATAGACATGCTAACTTTCTTATAAATTAGGATAGATATATATTATGTCTCTAAGTATTTTGGTTACTAAGTAAATTATTTTGTAACAAAAAAATATCATTAAATATGAGTTATGGTGAAAAATTTACGTGTCCCACTAAAAAAACATGCATTTAATGTATATTTTATCACAAAATCTCTCGCAATGAATACATACATTTAGTGACCGAACTTTAATTTTGTCACTATAGCCATGTCTTTAGTGACTGAACATTAATTTTGTCACTAAAGACGTCTCTTTAGTGACCGACATTATTTTCGTCACTGAAAATGTATCTTTAATGACTGAAGTTATTTTTGTCACTAAAATCACGTACTTAGTGATGAAAATTATTCCGTCACTAAAATTTGGTCACTTAAACCCTGTTTTCTTGTAGTGTTCATTTGCTCATCATTTTATTGCTGACCGCCGGCGAGGGTCTTCTGAGAGGGCTTGGTGCCGAAAAAAAGGTTCATCCATCATTTGCTCATCATTTGATTGCTGACCGCCGACGAGGGCCCTAATTTTCTTATTTCAAGTTCAATCCTTTGACAACCCCTGCGACTCTGCGAGCCTGCGACGAGGAATAAGACGCCACATCCTGCCAAGAACCTTCTGATTTTTGAGGTAGTTTCACTTGGGATTTTTGAGAAAAAATACGCCACATCTTTCCTGCAATCTTGCCACCGCATGCCCTAATTCCCTGCTTTGAATTTTTTTTGTTCTTTTAATTTCACTTGGGATTTAATATTTTAATCTCAGTGTTTCACTTGGGATTTAGTATTTTTGTTTCACTTGGGATTTAGTAATATAATTAGGAGACATTTCAAATAAAAAATTGAGAAGATTTTAAAATTTTAATTCTACCTGCAGGACCATAATTGTAGAGGATAAAATAGAAGATATTCCACTCTTTAATAGCACGATGGTTGGAGATTCATCTGCAATGAAATATGTAAGCCCACCATTTTGAAATAGCCTCTACTTTAGATGCCTATATTTGCAAGTAAAATATACAGTCAACTCCATTACACGTTCCCGTGCTACCTTAATTGAAATTGCTCGGTCAGGCGGTAAACCGTGTAAGGTGTGCTAGCGTGGAATCAAAATGGTAGTAATGTGTATAATGATTTTTCAGCCTGAAGAATCTGAATGGGATGAATTTGTGAATGACTTGTATAGTATTCCTGAAGTTCATCATGCCCAGCCGATTGCTCCCATAGTTGATGTTTCTCCTGTCGACAGAGTAGATGAAGATAGCAAGATTAAAGATTTAGTTGATACACCTGCACTTAATTGGAATCGGTGAGGTTTTGATTGGTTAATTCTTCTGAATTTGCACTTCACAAGTTTCTAGCTCTGCGGTGATGGTATAGTGAAAGTTCATCTAGTGTCAACTACCTTCACCTATGGGGGGGAATAGGTGACTTGCAGCGTATTTGCGGAATTAAAAGTGTACCTGCAGAATCAAAACAAAACACACAGCACAGAGAATAACACAGGCAATTTATAGTGGTTCCCCGATTTGGGTACGCCCACTTCCCCCTTCGACCTATCTCCCAATCCAGGGACGACTCGGTCACTTCACCAACAGGATTGAAATCCAATCCTTGCACTATCGGAAGGAACCCTTCCACACGTAGGAGTCAACACTCCCACAACACGGGTTGCACCCAACCCTACAACTAGAGACCAATCGGTCCTTTACAAAGAATTGAAAATAGCTTGTAAGAAATACAAACAACGTATGGAGACTAAGGTGTCCCTCTTCGTTCAACGACGTGTTCTTGAAGTCAACGAAGAGTCCACAACCCTAGATCTCACTTGGAGAGAATCTCCCCGAGACCGGCGGCGGCGACGAGCGGCGGCAAGGCTCTCGGTGTTGGCGGCGGCAACTGAAGATAGCAGCAAAGCACTTGGAGATTCAATCTTCTTAGCGAAGTCGACAAGGTCTTCCAACGGTCACACTAGGATCGATCGTCTCGATCGATTCGGACGGGGATGGATTTCCCTATCTCAAATCAAGAGACAAAAGATCTCTGGTTAGACACGTGAGACGCTATGCAAGACTTGGCTTCTATCACCGTGGATCTGGAGAAGATCGAGATCAGCAATGGTGATCACTGTACGAGCGGCGGCGACGGAGAAGATTCGCGAGATTAGGGTTTGACGGCCGCTTGCTTTCGTATCCTTGATTTGTGGTTTACTGTACACCAATACCTGTGTATTTATACACTAGGTCATAAAGATGACCGTTGTGGGCCCCACCAAAGCAAAGACCGAAGTCCGGTTCGAAATACCGCTTGAAACCAGGACCGGTCCAGGAAATGTCGGAAATTTGCCCAAGTCAAATTCGGCGAGAATCGTAAGTGATTCTCGACGAATCGGCGAGAATCACTTGCGATTCTCGCCGAATCCTACTTGGCTAATTCTGGCATCACAGGTTATAGAGGTCGGGGAGAATCGGCGGGAATCACATTAGATTCTCGCCGAATCGTCGAGAATGCAAAGACATTCTCGACGAATCGGCGAGAATCACTTAGTGATTCTCGACGATTCTGCCTTTAGAGAATTTTCTGGCTATGTTGAGTCAGCTGGCCTCAACCGGCGAGAATCATCTAGTGATTCTCGACGACTCATCGAGAATCACAAGTGATTCTCGACGAATCGGCGAGAATCACATAGTGATTCTCGACGATTTACACTTGGACTATTTCTCCTCTTTCAACCCGTGAGCTGGTCTTTGGCCCATCCTTGCTCCATGTCTGCTCTTGCTTTATCATAGCCCTGTACTTGAAATTAAGTACACCCTAATAGAGAGAGTACACGTAGGCCAACACACTGATCTGTTCAACGAGGGATTACGTCGCGCAGACCCGTGTATATTGACCCACTGCACCCTGACATTGGTGTGTACTTAGTGTGGGATAACTGCAAGCACAACTTAAAGGAATTCATCAAACACATTATCTATTTACCTTAGCTTGTTCAGGGGCTTCTTCAAATCAGGTACATTGTGGATACAATACCCAACAATCTCCCCCTATTTGAAGAAGCCTAAACCCTATAAGCTAAGGTGAATAGAGCAAATAGGAATGAAACTCATAAACTTAAAATTGAGTTGAGAGAGATATTCATTACCAATTACTTGAGAGCAGACTTGGAGCCACCTTAGCCTTAGCCGAGAGGGTAATCTCCCCATTTTCGGCTTCTGCAAATCGGGGTCTGGTGCATATGACCCCATGCTCCCCCTCAGTTCTTGTACCTATGCTTACACTTGAGTGACTGTCAGATGCTCCCCCTAGATGCACGAGCCATGAGCTTCTGTAGTCTTCATTCCTCATAGTTGAGCATCCCCAATTCAGTTTTGAAAAGACTGAACTTGGCCTCGTCTAAGGGCTTAGTGAAAATATCTGCAATCTGCTTGTCCGTGGGGACATAGCAGAGAGAGATGTCTTTGTTCTCCACGTGCTTCCGAATGAAGTGGTAGCGTACTTCAATATGCTTCGTTCTGCTGTGCGATACGGGATTGTTGGCAATAGCAATTGCACTTGAGGAGTCGCAATACATTGGTACTTCCTTGAACTGGAGGTCATAGTCGGCTAACTGGTTTCTTATCCATAGGAGTTGTGCGCAACAACTGCCAGCCGAGATGTACTCAGACTCTGCAGTGGAGGTTGCTACACAATTCTGCTTCTTATTGTTCCATGAAATAAGCCTTCTTCCGAGGAATTGACACGTCCCGGAGGTGCTTTTCCTGTCATCCCTACTTCCTGCAAAATCAGCATCTGAAAACCCTATTAGCTCGACATCATTGCTTCTCGGGTACCATAAGCCAAGATTAGGGGTACCTTTAAGGTATCTGAGAATTCGCTTTGCAGCGACATAATGAGATTCCTTAGTGTTCACCTGATATCTGGCACAAACACATGTGGAGAACATGATATCCGGTCTACTCGCAGTAAGATAGAGCAGAGATCCAATGATGCTTCTGTATTTGGTTTCATCAAAAGGTTTCCCTTTCTCATCCTTATCCAGAGATATGGTGGATCCCATTGGAGTCCTCATAGAGGTTGCATTCTCCATTCCGAATTTCTTGAGGAGTTCATTTGTGAACTTCGTCTGAGAAATGAAGATTCCTTCCTCAGACTGTTTCACTTGAAGTCCCAAGAAATACTTCAGCTCTCCCATACTGCTCATTTCAAACTTTCCTTGCATAAGTTTGGAAAACATTTTGCAAAGATTGTTGTCCGTTGAGCCGAATATAATGTCATCAACATAGATTTGCACCAGCAAAATCTTGCATTTGACTTTCCTGAGAAACAATGTCTTATCTATTTTTCCTCTAGAGAACTTGTTCTCAAGAAGAAAACTAGACAGTGTCTCATACCAAGCTCGAGGAGCTTGTTTTAGGCCATATAGCACTTTATTAAGAAAATATACATGATTAGGATAAGTAGGATTGACAAAACCTGGAGGTTGAGCAACGTATACTTCCTCTTTCAAATCTCCATTCAAGAAAGCCGATTTCACGTCCATCTGATAGACTGTGAATCCTTTGTGAGAGGCATAGGCTAGGAATAGCCGGATTGCCTCGAGCCGTGCAACTGGTGCAAACATCTGGTCAAAGTCAATCCCCTCCTCCTGTCTGTATCCTTGAGCCACCAGTCTGGCTTTGTTCTTGATGATGACTCCATGTTCATCCAACTTGTTTCTGAAGATCCACTTGGTGCCAATCACATTTTGCGTCTTCGGTCTGGGAACCAGCGTCCAGACATTGCATCTTTCGAATTGATGCAGCTCATCTTGCATGGCCAAAATCCATGATGCGTCTTTGTTCGCTTCGTCAAACTTCTTTGGCTCCACCTGCGATAGAAAGCTAAGATGCAAGATCTCGTTAAGAGTACCTCGGCGAGTTCTGACACCGTCTCGGGGATCTCCAATGATTTGATTTCTGGGGCGATCCCTCACGTGTCTGAGCTCTAGAAGTCTTGCATCAGGAGCTTCGACTACTTCCTGGGCATCTCCTTCTTCTAAAGGATTTGCTTCATTTTGAACTTCAACTTCTCCGATCGGCGTTGATGTGGAGACCTTGACATATTTTGGAGTTGCATCTTTCTCGGGATCATCTAGTTGTAACTTTTCGAGTCTGGCACCTGCAGCTTCAGGAAGACAACTAGAAGTCTTGTAATTAAGCAAGCTTCCTTCATCAAATACAACATTTATTGATTCCTCTACCACTAGGGTTTTCTTGTTGAAAACTCTATAAGCCCGGCTGTGGCTACTATAGCCCATGAATATGCCTTCGAAGCATTTTTCACTAAACTTAGTACGAGGGTACTTCCCATTATTCAGTACATAACATTTGCAGCCAAAGATCCTCAGATAGGACATGGTTGGTTTCTTGCCTTTCAATAGCTCATAAGGAGTCTTACGATGGCTCTTGTTGATTAACGCCGGGTTTTGTACATGACAAGCCGTATTGACAGCCTCGGCCCAGAAGTATTCTGGAAGAGAAGCATCATTCAACATTGTCGTGCACGCCTCAATGAGTGTTCTATTCCTCCTCTCTACCACTCCATTTTGTTGAGGAGTGCGAGGGGAGGAGAACTCATGAAAGATACCAAGCTCTTCACAGAACTCTGTCATAGCCCCAGACTCAAACTCTGTTCCGTGGTCACTTCTGATTTTGACCACTGAGCAGTTAAGTTCGTTCTGTATCTGCTTGACAAAACTGGTGAAGTTGTCAAACGTATCAGACTTGCGCTTTAAAAAGAATACCCACGAAAACCGAGAGTGATCATCGACAATTACTAGCGTATACGACTTCCCTCCTAAGCTATGAACTTGCATTGGACCAAACAGGTCCATATGCAGAAGATAAAGACATCTGGAGGAGTCTTTGTCTGGGATGCCCTTAAAGGTATCCCGAGTCTGCTTGCCCATCTGACATGCAGGACATGGACTATCTTTAATGCACTTAATAATGGGAGCATCCCTTACTAAGTCTTTGGAAAACAGCATATTAATTGTCTTGTAATTAATGTGTGCCAATCTATTGTGCCAGTGTTCACAAAGAGACGCACTGCCTTTAGCAACGAGGCATACTGGGGTAGAAGAATCTAAACTAAGAAAATCTAAACAGAAAATATTTCTGCTCCTAATGCCAGTTAATACAGTTTCCGAAGAATCACATGATATTATCAGGCATTTATCCTTGCAGAACTTAACGTCATACCCTTTATCACATAATTGGCTTACGCTGATCAGGTTATGATTTAATCCTTCAACATAAGCTACGTTAGTGATAGAGAGTATACCGTTGGAAATCGTACCGTAACCGCTGGTGACTCCCCGATCAGATCCCCCAAATATGACTTTGGGTCCATTCTCGACTGGAGAGTACTCCCTCAGCAGGCTTCTTGTCCCGGTCATGTGACGGGAGCATCCACTATCCAAATACCAAATAGGAGTTTTGTTGGCCTTTGGATATTCCTGCAAAACAGAATTAATTTGCCTTAGGAACCCAATCGAACTTGGGTCCTAGATTCCTTGTTAGCATACTCCCCCTCGATTGGTTAACTCTACGAGTGGTCGGCCTCGCATTGCTAACATAAGGAGTCTCATTATACCTTGGATTAAACTAACAATCCACGGCAAAGTGACCAATTTTGCCACAGCACCAGCAGTCAAACCCGTTATACTTCCTCTTGGGCGCCTGCTTCACCCTTGAAACGTGGGGTTCAGCCGGGGCCGAAGACCTGGAGGTGGAGGCAACATGATGACCACAGTCACATGACTTCTTCACCTCTTGGCTTTTCAGTGTAACAGGCTTGGCCTTAGGTGCCTGCATCCTATTATGGCCGCTAGAGAATTGACCATAATTTCCCAAGTGGATTTCCTCATAAGGTGCCCTGAAGACACTCTCACTGAAGGTACGGGGAAAGGTCCACCCATCATACCAGCTCTTCGGCTTTGCAACCGAGGGCCTGAAGTGATGCCCATATGTTGACTCAAAATCATGTTGGTTATAGGGAAAGCTAGGCTTTCTGAACTCAACAGGGCTGAGTGGGGCCTTTCCTTTCTCATCAGCAGAGGCTTTCTTGGCAGCCTTATTCTTCCTCTTGTTCCTGTTTCTCCTGGATGAGGAGCTAGATGCCCCCACATGCCCCAAGCCAGCTCCTTTGGCTTGAGCAGAGAAGGTATCAACTAATAGAAGAATAGTTTTTGGCATAGAGAAGCTCTTGACGATCTTCCTTTCTGCCGCAAGTAGTTCTTCCAACTTGTCGACTTCCTCTTACTTAAGATCAAGGAGCTTAAGAGACTCTGAATGCTTTGAAGTCAGGTCCAAGTGCTCTTGTCGGAGGGAGATCAAACTGGTGATCTCTTCCCTCAGGGATACACTCTCGCCTTTAAGGAATTTAACTTCCTTTTTCTCAGCCTTCAGTTTCTTTCGACATTTCAGGAAAGTATTGAGCAGAAGCTCATACTTATCGAGGAGCTCAGCTTCAAGGGCAGAAGGGCTATCCTCAGGGTCATCATCCTGAGACTCAGGATCAGAGTCAGAGTCAGAGAGAGGGGTGTAAGCTTTTACCTTCCCAGTAAATGGGGGGCATTCTCCTTCTGAGTTAGAGCGACCCATTAGCCCAAAGTAGGCTTCCTCATCATCGCTGGTGTCTGACGTGTCAGATTCACTCAGCGTCTTTGACTTCTTTGCAATGTAACTCCTCTCCTTCTTCTTGTATTTTCATGACCTGTGCTCCTCTTCCTTTCCCTTTTCCCTCTTGCCTTGATGGCAGTCGGCCACTACGTGTCCTGGCTTGTTGCAACCAAAGCATATAATGTCAGAAGAGTGGTGTTTGTTCGGTTTGGAAACATACATGTCAGAAGAATAGTTCTTCTTCTGATTCCTTGAGGAGGAGCCGTTTCTCTTTCTCTGATTCCTCAGCTTGAGGAACTTCTTGAATTCCCGTGTGATAAGGGATAAATCTTCCTCTGACAATTCTGAGCCGGAGGAGCTTGGCTCAGAGTCTTCCTCTTCATCCCTCTTCCATGCACGGGAAGAAGCGGCACCCTTGCCCTTTCTGGATTGAATGGCTTTCAGGGCCACCGTCTTTTCCTTGGCCGCGGCTTTCTCTGCTTCCTCTTCAGCCTTCCTTGTGCTCAACTGAAGCTCATAGGACATGAGCTTCCCGAACAAAATCTGTGGATCAGTTTCCGTAAGTCTGCCAAACTCGCGGATGGCGCAGATCTTTGTGTCCCATTCCTTAGTGAGGGACCTAAGGAACTTATCATTGAGTTCACTGTCAGTGAACACTCTTCCATATCCTTTGAGTGCATTGACGATCTTGAGGAAGTTTTTGAAGGTAACTCCGATCTCCTCCTTTGGCCCTTGCCTGAAGGCCTCATATTTCTGATTGAGGAGGGATCTCCGATCGTCCCTCACTTCATTTGTGCCCTCCATTAGGACAATCAGACAGCTCCAGAGATCCCTGGCTGTCCTGCAGTTGCTGAAGTTCTGCATCATAGAGTCGTCAACTGCGCTTACCAGGATGTTCTGAGCTTTCTTGTCGAGTCCAAACAGCACCATTTCATCCTTGTCCATTTCCGAAAGTTTCTTGGGCACTTTCCTGGTTGGATCAATGGTGGAGGCCTTGGTGGGAATGTAAGGTCCCTCCTCCACTATCATGAAGAGCCGGGGGTCGACTGCTTCCATGTAGAATCTGATTCTTTCCTTCCAGATAGGAAAATTCAGTCTGGTGCATACTGGGATTTTGCCGGAGTGCTTGAGTCCGTCCATGGAAGATATCGGTCTCCTTCTTGACACTGGTGGCAGGATTCTACTCAAGGTGTGAACCTTTTTGATGAGTAACCTCCCTCTAATACCACTTGACAGTTCACCTAGTGTTAACTACCTTCACCTATGGGGGGGAATAGGTGACTTGCAGCGTATTTGCGGAATTAAAAGTGTACCTGCAGAATCAAAACAAAACACACAGTACAGAGAATAACATGGGCAATTTATAGTGGTTCCCCGATTTGGGTACGTCCACTTTCCCCCTTCGACCTATCTCCCAATCCAGGGACGACTCGGTCACTTCACCAACAGGATTGAAATCCAATCCTTGCACTATCGGAAGGAACCCTTCCACACGTAGGAGTCAACACTCCCACAACACGGGTTGCACCCAACCCTACAACTAGAGACCAATCAGTCCTTTACAAAGAATTGAAAATAGCTTGTAAGAAATACAAACAACGTATGGAGACTAAGGTGTCCCTCTTCGTTCGACGACATGTTCTTGAAGTCAACGAAGAGTCCACAACCCTAGATCTCACTTGGAGAGAATCTCCCCGAGACCGGCGGCGGCGACGAGCGGCGGCAAGGCTCTCGGTGTTGGCGGCGGCAACTGAAGACAGCAACAAAGCACTTGGAGATTCAATCTTCTTAGAGAAGTCGGCAAGGTCTTCCAACGGTCACACTAGGATCGATCGTCTCGATCGATTCGGACGGGGATGGATTTCCCTATCTCAAATCAAGAGACAAAAGATCTCTGGTTAGACACGTGAGACGCTATGCAAGACTTGGCTTCTATCACCGTGGATCTGGAGAAGATCGAGATCAGCAATGGTGATCACTGTACAAGCGGCGGCGACGGAGAAGATTCGCGAGATTAGGGTTTGACGGCCGCTTGCTTTCGTATCCTTGATTCGTGGTTTAATGTACACCAATACCTGTGTATTTATACACTAGGTCATAAAGATGACCGTTGTGGGCCCCACCAAAGCAAAGACCGAAGTCCGGTTCGAAATACCGCTTGAAACCAGGACCGGTCCAGGAAATGTCGAAAATTTGCCCAAGTCAAATTCGGCGAGAATCGTAAGTGATTCTCGATGAATCGGCGAGAATCACTTGCGATTCTCGCCGAATCCTACTTGGCTAATTCTGGCATCACAGGTTATAGAGGCCGGGGAGAATCGGCGGGAATCACATTAGATTCTCGCCGAATCGTCGACGAATCGGCGAGAATCACTTAGTGATTCTCGATGATTCTGCCTTTAGAGAATTTTCTGGCTACGTTGAGTCAGCTGGCCTCAACCAGCGAGAATCATCTAGTGATTCTCGACGACTCGTCGAGAATCACAAGTGATTCTCGACGAATCGGCGAGAATCACATAGTGATTCTCGACGATTTACACTTGGACTATTTCTCCTCTTTCAACCTGTGAGCTGGTCTTTGGCCCATCCTTGCTCCATGTCTGCTCTTGCTTTATCATAGCCCTGTACTTGAAATTAAGTACACCCCAATAGAGAGAGTACACGTAGGCCAACACACTGATCTGCTCAACGAGGGATTACGTCGCGCAGACCCGTGTATATTGACCCACTGCACCCTGACATTGGTGTGTACTTAGCGTGGGATAACTGCAAGCACAACTTAAAGGAATTCATCAAACACATTGTCTATTTACCTTAGCTTGTTCAGGGGCTTCTTCAAATCAGGTACATTGTGGATACAATACCCAACATGTAGAGAATAAAAAATTGAACTCTATTAGTTCCCTTTTTGTTAGCTCTTCGTGAAATATATTCTGATCCCATGGTGTCATTGACTTTCACAGCCATGGACATGATTCTTATGGTGGTGGAAGAGGATTTGGAAGGGGAATGGGCGGGAGGATGATGACCACACTAGTAAATATTCGCCCTTGTTTATTTTGGTAGAATTGGCTCAGGTTAGTGTTTGGTGCTTACCGTCTTGTCTAGTCTCACAAAATATACTTAGACAGTAAATTTATTAAGCTGTGCATATTCTACCGTAATTTATTGAAGCATATTCTTACATAAGTGATATTGTACTTCATGATGAAGTTCCCTGTGGCACATTTTTTCAATAAAATGTTATAATTAACTCCTTAATATGTCATAAGTGCACACTTCATTTGATACTCGATCTTCGACTCTTTCACTCGATTTCTTTTCTTGAAGAAGCATGCCATATTACTTGTAATATCCATTTCAATCAGGATGAAATTAGATTTTTGTAAAGAATTTAGAAAAAAAGGTGGTTGCCGACCCCACTATAGTGTGGGATAAAGGTTTGAGTGTTGTTGTAAACTTTAGCATTTATGCTACTGTTTCTGTTTTGCATATGCAGCTCACTATTCATTCCATGAGAGAAGTGTGAAATTATAGTTAATGGATTTTCGTGTATGGGTGAGATGACTATATGAATAAGGAGATTTGATATTTGGATTTGAGAGTCCAATAACAGAAATATCTCATTTTCTCAATTATAAATCACTGGGCATTGTAATTTCACACTGCCTATCGTTCTGTTCTTGGTCTTATGGTAGTTTATATAGGGATTGGTTGGTTGGGTTTCCACTTTTTCATTATTTGTGCAATGGAACTCTTTCTCATAAAAGATATAGAGACACTGCTGAGAATGATTGATTTAAGAAATAGTTTAAAACCTCCTTTAACAAGTATACCTTTGCAAAGTAATTTGTTTGTATCAGTTTGCTTGTGAACCTGTTGATATTCACAAAGATCTTTGTCCATGTCTCAACAACTCGATCGGCGAAATCGTGGTAAGTGTCCAGTACACCCAACCAGTTCAAAACTTCTTTGAAAATTCTCTTCCAGGTCTTGGTCCCAACCGACAACATGTAGCGTGCGGGGATCGAGGAAAGTTGAAAATGCTAGTAGTACGCGTGCGGCGATGCTGCATGGAAGACACATGCGGCGTCAAGCCAGGTGGAGATTGAAGTTTGCAGGCACAAGCTGCCTCCGGAAGGAAACAGAGGTCGTTGGCGTGGAGTGCCAGGAGTTTGAGAAATATCGAAAAAGAACAGGGGAATGATCCATTGGTTCATCGACAATGCGGGTGGCGGAATGAAGGACGTGCGGCGTGCGGTGTTTGCAGAACGATTAATAAGGTGATTTTTAGGGATTTTTTTGCAATCATCTCCATCGTCTTTGTCTTCAACTTGAAGTTGTTTAATGCATAGTTACAAAAATTGTCTTGGGCTAGAAATTTAGTACTTTGTGCATAGTTTTCGATCGTGGTTCCTGGAAGAAGGTAACATCATGACCAATTTTATGTTTATATAAAGCCCAAGCATTGGTCTAGATTTTGTAAAATAGTTATAGAAATTGTCTTGAGCGAGAAATTTATTAGTTTGTGCATAGTTTTTTTTTAAGATTTCTTTTTAAAATTATTAGTTTTAGATAAACTTGGCCAACTATTTTTTGGGTTCCATGTTGTTCTTGCATCCGAAAATGAGCTCTTTTATATGAAATAGTATATAAATGCCTCATATATCTTATCTGTTCTTATAAATAAATAATTTATCATTATTGACACCCAAACATTTGATGTTTACTGCAAGTTAAGACAGTACAGTATTTTCCTTTGCTAGTTTGTTCTTATTGATTTATAGCTACTGGCATTTGCGGTTATTTGATGTGGCCATTTTGTATCACGACGTTTAGATTGGCTTTTTATTTGTGGCATTGTTTGAACTAGAATTCTATTCTTAGCATGAACTTAGGTTAAGTGTAAGTTGGTATCTTAGATTTAGTCAAAATATGAACATAACAGGTTATATATATATAGAAATTACCAGTTCATTTGAGCCTTCTCATAGCAGGTTGAGTGTATGTTGGAATCTTAGGCTTAGTAAAAATATGAACATAGCAGGTTGTATATACAACAACTGCTATTTCATTTGAACCTTCAAAACACTAATTTAGTTCAAAATATCCAGATTACATGTTGAAGGTGTTTTTATTAATTTCTCATGCAATGCGTTCTTTTATTAGGAAAAAACTAATTATGCTGATGATGAAAATTTACTTGAGCTTAAAACTATATTCCACCCAGATTAATGGTCATTTGCTAAGGCCCGCTGTCATGCCCTGCATGCCTCCCATTTGGTTGATCTTGGGCAGGCTGCTCATTTTGCTAGCTTGTTGAAAAGTGCAGGCGCTACCCTGAAACTTTTTGTCAATAGTAACTTTAATGTGAAAGAAATTTTGTTTTTCTCTCTAAAGAATAGGCCAAATGAAGATATACTTTCTTCTTCATAGGTCATTTAATTTCCAATGTGATGGCCCTCTTTTACTCGGACTTGCCCCCACAGTTGGTATCATTGTGTTTGTTGTAAGGGGTCTTGAGCCAATCATGCATTATTGAAGTAGTGCCTTTCATGTATGTACCATATGCATTATGTCTTCTCTATTATTATTGTGGACATTCAATTTTTCTATAAATTGACGAAATTAGATGACGTCTTTTATTCTTTGGTTGTTCAAATAAAAAAGTGTGTATTTATAAAATTTCCCTAAAATTATGATTAGTCTGCTTTACTATCAATGCGGTTCAAATAAAAAGTGTGTAATTATAAAGTTTGACAAAATCTTTCAATTTTTTGGAAGATGTTTGTTGGTTGGTAATAGATTTTGCAAATTTGGGGTGATTATTACTTTAGAATTTTTATTTGGCACAATGTTCAATATATTTCTAATCTTATCAAGAAATGTGGTGTGAGAATTTAGTAAAAATGTTAAAACTACATGTAGATCATGATCTGATGCAATTCTTCTACTATTAGTTTGTTTGGATCAAATTGGTATTTAGTTTACTTCACATCTTCACCATTAAAAGGAGAACATTTGTTCTTGAGGTTGCATATGATTTTCTCTGCAATGTGTTTATGCACAATTCATAATCTTATTTTGGTTATTGATGTAGATAACAACTCTTCTGATGTTCAAAATCAGGCCGATTCTTGCAAAATGCTTCTAATATTTTGAAAATGAGCATCAGAAAATCAGTCCAACCAAATAAACTCTAACAACCGCAACAATCAAATTGTCTGCCTTCAGAAGCGCCAAACTTACAACTACGGTAACAAGTCTAGAAAAACTGCATCATTTTCCCTCTAATTTACATTCATCATTAACCTCAGATATTATTGAATAGGAGATTGATGTGTACAGCTTGCTCTAATTTAGGTACTTCTTATCATTGTATTTGATATAAAAAATTGATCTCATATATATGTCTAAAGACATCTACATCAATAGATTTCAGCTTTCTCAACCAAATCTTGCTACTATCCTATTTTCCGTCTACTTTTTCCCCAGATCTTTGAGGGAGAGAGCAACTTCCTTGCATACACAATGAAATCATCCAACATGCTCTATGAGGCTGCTGCGAGTCTTGATTTCAACCTGCAACTATTTTGCTCACACATGTCTGAAACAACTGATCAAATTATATTGAACTGTATCAGGACTACCTGTATAATCAATAGAGGCCTTTACTCAGCAGTGTCTGAATCAGAATCTATTATCTGCAAATAATATGTCTATTGTATGCATGTTTATTTGCAATGAATATGTCTGTTGTATGCATGCTTATCTACAATGAATATGTCTATTATATAAATTTACATGTATGTTGTACAACTATTTTAATGATGCTCCTTGTTGATCAAAGTTTTTTTTTAAAAAAAATAATCTAAAATTTGTGGCCTTTATTAAAAAGCGTGGCGAATGAAAAATGTATTAACTGTATTCATTTAGAATCCTAAAATCTTGTTCTTGATCTAATGAAAAATGTATTGTCGTTGCTTATGGACGTAGCCCATGAAAATGTATTTTTTATGTTTAATTGTTTTATACGCTCATTTCTGCAACATAAACTATATGTTTGAAATTTATGGATTTTGAAGTCCAAGTCTAAATACTCTTCTAGAGCTCGTTTAATTTCAACGCCTTTTCTTGAGCTCTTCATATGGACTATATAATATAATACATGAAAGCTTGATGCAATCAGTCATTAATCCTTGATCTATTAATAGTATCAGTTGCTCGAAATGTCTGAGATTTCTTTGTTGATCAATTAAATTCATGTGTATTCTTCTACAACCATTTATGATTTTTGAAAATAAAAATTAACTAATTTTGAAAAGAGCGCACGAAATGAAAATGAGTCATAGCATGACTTTCAAGTTTTTCAGAAAAAATTGAATATAATGTAAAAAAACAAATTGTTATTAAGTAGTGTATTTATATTAGTGTTTAGACTTATTCTTATTTCAACTATCTGTTGGTGGGCTCGCATGAATGATATCTATATAATGGTTATATGGATATATTTAAAAGGTGTTGTTATGGTTGTAAAAAAATTTTAAGCGCGATGATATTTAAAAAATCAAAATTGTTTGGGGAATTTTGTTAGAGAATCATTCTCAATGCTTTCAATAAAAAAACATCATGAATGACTGCAAGTTAATCATTGTGATTATCTAAATGGTGCCACAAGGTTTCAGCACCACAAACACTTTCACAAAGTCTTTGCGGCATTTTATAAAGTGTCGCAAATTCAATCGCAATGCTTTAAGCATTGCGGAAGACTTAAAAAATCATCGCAGGAGACCTATTAAGAAGTGTTGTTGCAGTAATTGATGGATTTGTTTAATTTCTGTCATTTTTTAAAAAGAAATACAATAAAATATTTTACGACACTTTTGCGTAGGCCCGTTTTGTTGCACTCACGAAGGGCCGAATGATGTTTTTTGTTGCACTCATGATCTTTTTTGTCTTCATTCCTCTCCCCTCCCCTTTTTCTTCTCCCCCCCCTCCCCCTTCCCCCGGTCGGGCCTCACTCCGGTCCGACTTAATCGGACTGATATTACTATTTCCCGTATTTGCCCTTCGCAAATCGCGAAAACCTAAAGCCCGCTGCTCACAATCCCGCAACCCTCTCCTTCTCTCTCGCTCGCCCTTTCTCTCTCGCCTCGCCCTTTCTCTCTCGCTCGCCCTTGTTCTCCCGCGGAAGGAACTTCGTCGGGGGCATTCCGGTCTCTCCCATATTCGTTCGTCTATCTTCGACCTGCCTACTTGATCTCTTCGACATTCTTCCTCCTCGCCTACTTGATCGCTTCTACTCCTCACGTTGGTGTCTCTCTTCTCATTATCAGGATACATCACTAGCCGGGTGTCCGGGGCCAAAGACGGGTGTTTGTCACCGGCCACGTCGAGCCGGCCAAGGTTCTTACGAGGGTGAGAAGCACCAGAAAGAAGGCGGAGTTTTGGCCCTACACGCCGAGCAACTTGGTCTTCTACCCTTACGTCGCTGGCGCATACGACAAAAATTCACTTGGCTTCTTCTTGCCTACGAACCCTCATTTCTCTTGGCAGGCCAACTCTCTCCGGCAATGGCGGCCGACATTGAACGACCGATAGAGATAAAGACAACGGATCGTGGCGTTAAGAAGCTACTTCCTAAGGAGGAGGTCGAGGTGCGCTCTTCTCCCATCTCTGTGTGATTTTAAGGGACTGTTTGCTTCCACTAGATATAAATCTTCTCTTCGATTCTATCGAATCCTCATAGTTGCCCGGATTCAGATGCAGAATTACGCCTGTTTCTTCTGATATGGACACAATTGCTTCACAAATGTTTATTTTCCCTTCCATTTTGTTTTAGTTTGTTTGATATTGTAATGCTTTTGGCACCTTATTCTTTTGGGGTTAGGGTTCCTCTTCCGCGACTAGTATCTTTAACGTGCTACTAGTTCCTTATGAGTTCTACTAGTTCCCGATACGCTGCGTGCTTCCCGTAGTAGAATTTTGATTTCGTAGATAACAAGCTGATTGGGATAAATATGTTTAGCCTGATCTATGTTCTTGTTGTACTGCTGTACAAAATGGTCGGAAGAATGGTTAATGGTGATGATGATTTTGCTTCATTATTAAGGGCAGTCTATGAATTTTGTCTGCATATGCTCATATTGTGTTGTGAAAATAATATCTGCACAACCATCAAATCAATGTATAAATTAAATGGCACATCTTTATAACTCGAAATGTATGAAATTATCAGCAATGAAAAAAAAACTTCTCTGCATCCATTTTTGCTCTTTGTTCTTTCCATGTTTATCTTTTTCCTATAGCGTTATCAAACCAACTCATTTGCTCCTGATTTGAAATTGTTTCAATGACTTCATCATCTACCTCTGTGCCAGTGGCCACCAGCCTCATATGCTCAAACCTCCATCCCAATATTCAATGGCGAAATGTGTAAACATTAGAGCAACAAAATAAAGACTTGTTTTATCTTTTATCAGGACCTTTGGGACATCATTGAGATCGAGCAAAATTAAAAGCTACACACAATTTTCATAAAATAGCTTACATGTGCCGACGAGGCCCTCAGTTGATTCCATGCAATCAGGGTAAGAGATTGTTATAGATAATGACATTTAAAAACCAACCTCGATTCCTATCTCTTACCCCGATTCCTGTCTCTTATCGCCAAAGCCCTCAGTTGTCAGTTTCGCGGAAGATTAGGGCGATTTCGGGCGTGAGGCGACAAGATGACGAGGAGGAGGCACGCGACGGCAGTGCCCTGGCAGCTCCAATCTCCTATTCTCCCATCTCCAACACATTCTTCTCCTTCTTTGTAATGAATCCATAAATTTTTTATTTAGTACTTGTTATGGCTTATGGATCTTTTGATTTGGTAGGAAATGCAGCGTCTCCTCTGTGAACCAGGTAATTGTTCTTCCCTTAGCTCTGAGACCATTGTTTAGCTTGGTTTGCATATTGGAGGTCGCCTTTTTATGATTTTTGGAGAAAATTTAGCGAGAATTGATGGTTTTAGAGGTTTTATCTATCGCTTGTGTGTGAATTTATCTATGTTTTCTTTCGATATTTTTTTTTTCGTTTGTCTGTGCTGCTCTGAGGAATAGTGTGTCTCCATCAGAAGAGAACATGTGCTACTTTAATGTGATGATTCTTGGCCCATGGCAATCTCCATACGAATGTGATTACATTTTTGAGTGTGATTATTTATTTTTTTATCCATTTCATTCATCCTTGGCAAGAATCTGGTAAATTGTTATCTAAGAATATGCATGTCTTTAGGCCATTTATTTAATGCTAGAGTGAACTGTTTATCTTGCTGATTTCAATTTCTGACTGGCTTTTAGACATGAACTTTGTTTTTGCTGATTATGTGCAATATTTAGCAAAATGAAAGCAGAAAAAAAATTCTTGGAACAATAATTTAAATGGTAAAAATTAAACCTATTCTCAGGAGTCCAAATTGTCACAATATGCCCTATGAATGATTGAGCTAAGGAGTTAAGCCCAATTTTTGTGTATGCGTTGGTTACTTTCCCGCTTTAAGAAATGACAAATGTTCATATCTGATCAACCCCTATGATTACAATCCTAGCTATAAATCTCTCATTATAAGAGTATCATGCAGACTCATATAGCTTAAACCCAAAATTTCTTTTCCCTTATAGAATAGTATGGTCATATGTGTAACTGTGTTATGTAAATTTACTTTTAATTATGGATCAATAATATGTTATAAATAGTTCTGTGAGACACCTATGCCATAGTTGAGTTTGGGTTAGCTACTTAGCTTAAACCATCATCGTGTACGACATCCACTTGATTATCTATTTCAAAACATATAACTTACTCTTCTGTTACTATTAATGAACTTGAAATGTATAATTGTGTTTCCTAAATGAATACATTTCTAATGAAATAAGTTTATTGCTCAGCAAATTTTGTTGCATTTTTTCACTTAAAATCATGAGAACATTCTCGACATATCTTTCCATGATTCAATTTTTTTGGAATTTGTATCTATTAAAAATTTGAATTCATTATAATTCACCTTTTCCAATTGCATCTATAATTTTCCTTTTCAATTTGCAAGGGAGTTTTTCATTTGCCTTAGAATTGCATCTATTGGCAAGGGAATCTGTGTTTTGTTATTTTTATTTCCAAGCTTTGTTTTATGAAATTTGCCAAATTGAAAGGTAGAGGGTCTTGGTAAGGGAGATTCATGCATGTGAGTCTTGCAATTGATGTCTTCTTTCTTCATTTTCTGATATCAATCTTACTTTGATCCTTTCCTTGTAGACTTGGAGTGTTGTTGTTGGTCGCATAATCAATGTTCTTAACATCTATGACGTGAAAAGCAAAATGTACCTATGTTAACAGATTGTTTATTACAGATTGTAAAGCCACGTTATATCGTGGCCACGTGTTGTGGTATTTGGAAATGCGTGCTCGGGATGCCGCACTCGGGCAATCGACGTTGCCTCAGGATCCGGCAGTGTTTCCCGATTTTCCGTTGTTTTTCAGCATTGCAACGAGTACAATGGAACTCTCGGTCCAGTGGAATCGACGCTGACAAGCCTGGTCAACGACTACATTGCTCGCCAACTCCCGTTCTACAACCGAATGGAAGGCGCCATCACCGGGACTCATCTCTCGGCCGACCATCATCACAACGTGCCGGGATGCATGAAATTAACGGATGAGTTCAACGGCAGGAAATTCGCTCTCGTTACTGGATTGCACTCCTTCATGAACGAGCACCAACAAATCGTCTCCCATCAATTCACACGCATGACGGGCTACATATATATATATATATATGTAGCTAAAGTTTAATATGTACAAATCAGCTGGGTGGTAGGTAGTGCGCAAGGATTTCTGGCTGTTATTTCTACAAACATAGCAGAAAGAACTAGCAAATATGCCTCCAAGTTGAAGGCTATTTCTATGATGGCCTTTATTTCACTTATTTATGCACAGTTATCTTGAAGGTGACGCATGTATATTGCTACACGAATCATTTGTTCTTATTGACTGTATTTCATCAACTTTATTATGGATAGCAGCATGTGGGTCTTCCTCTTAGGTTGAGTTTTCCCTACATAAACTAGGTCTTAGGAAGAGTAAGTAGTTTGTCTAATGGTAATCTTTCAACACTTTCAACTCATCAATGTTAATCTTCTTCCAGGAGAAAAGAAGCAGCAGCTAATGGTGGATAAACCAGATGACAGACATTATTTTTGGCACATTTGATAACGCGATGACTTCATGTGACTCAAATGTGAATATTTTTCTCTGTTTTTCCATTATAGTTTTTTTCATGTATTATTTTTTCTCTGTTTTGCTTACAGGAGTCCATAGAAAGTATCAAAATACAGCACATATAAATTTGGATGCGCGGAGACATCTGCACCCGCCATTTTCCTGTTGAGCATGAACCTTTGACTTGCCGGCAGCAACAATTGGATAATCGACCCCGTGATCTAACTTTTAAGTGCTTTCTCCGTCTTGCAACTAAAGTTGCCTAGTTATAACAGTTGCAGCTGGAATGAATACACACTTTTAGTGTTAAGTTTGTTTCATTTAATTGGATTTTTAATAACTAATTTGCCGTTGATTTGTGTTGAATGCCTATGTAGATGGAACTATAATAGTCTTTTTTGTGCATTACTTCTTAATGGATGAGTAATAAACATTGTTGACAATCTGTGTTTTGGAATTGTGCATCTTTTCTAATGGAACTGTATTAGTCTTCTAATGTTGTTGTTCAATTGATATGCAGAATTTGGATGCGCACAACACATGGTTGTATTAGTCTTTTAATGTTGCTGCTCAATTAATATGTAGAATTTGGATGCGCACAACGCATGGTTGGAAGTCCCTAAATCTTAAAAAAGTAAACCTAAATCTTAAACTATAAACCCTTAAAACTCCAATACAAAATCCTAAAAACCCTCAAAACACTAAGTCCTGAAATCCTAAAATCATAACCTTCAAACCCTACAAATCCTAAAACCCTTCAAAACACTAAGGCTCCGTTTGGCACGGCGGCAGCGGCATGAACACGGGGGGTTAAATTGTCATTCGTTAACGTCCACTTAAGAAACTTCATCCACTTTTATGTTCAAACGGATGATATTTGTTAGGTGATCCTTAACAAATGACATTTTAACTCATACGTATACGACCGCCACCACCGTGCCAAACAAAGCCTAAATTCTAAATCATAACTAATTTGCAGCTGATATGTGCAATTTATTTTCTCATTTGTGTAGATTTGTAATTGCATAATATCTTCATTAGAGCCTTACTCTGCAAGAGCATAATTTGGATGATAGCTACCACATTCGGGCCCGTTCTATGCTCGCTGGTGTTCACCTGGCTGGGTGAAAGGGTAATGTTAATTCATGTCCTCAGGTTCCCAACGACGTTAAGGCGAAGGCTTCATCTCGTTCGCAGCTCTGCTTTCTCACTGAGGCGTTGGATTTCAATTGTTTGGATCTTGGATCTGTTTTGTCTATTTTGTTGAAGATGTTTTGGTTTAGTTTATCTGTTGATGGAGAATTGGGGATAAGGTTATTCTTTTAGCGGACTTATTTATCTGATGTTATAGATTTAGTATAGATAAATAAAATTTCATTTGTGTGTGAATTTAGTTTATTGTTTGTCAGTTGCAGTGCGGCCTCTTTTTTTGGATCTTTACAATGTGATTTTTTTCAGTGTTCTATTGTTGGATAATTAAGTTTATGTTAAACTCTTAAGTGACGTCGGATATAAAAAACAAAATTATTATGTGGTTGTAAAATTGTTTTTAAACTCGACGATATTTAAAAAAATCAAAATTATTCGGGGCATTTTGTTAGAGAACTATTCACAACACTTTCAATAAAAAAACATCATGAATGCTTACAAGTTAATCGTTGTGGCTATCTAAACGGTGTCACAAAACTTTAGTGCCACAAACATTTTCACGTCTTTGCGGCATTTTACAAAGTGTCATAAATTCAATCGCGGAAGGCTTAAAAAATCATCGCAGGAGAAAAACATTAAGGACAAAAATCTTTTAATAAAAAAATTTAAAATAAATAGGTTCAAAAGAGAAAGGAAACCTAACTCCCCCCCTTTCTTCTCCCCCCTCTTTTTCTTTCACCTCCCTCCCCCTCCCCCCTTTTTCCCCCCTCATACTAGAGTAGAACCCGGTGGCCCCCCCGGTCGGGCCTCACTTCAGTTCGACTGAATCGGACTGAAGTTAGGTGATTCCCAAAATACCCCCGCGACTCTTGTGCCTTCAACCTCTTCCACGATCGTTCTCCTCTCATTCACATCTCGTCCTCCTCTCGTTCTCCTTTCATTCTCCTCTCCGGCGGCCGCGTATCTCCGGGAAATCCATCTACAATCGTGAATCCCGCTTCGGCTCCCGGATCTCACTTCGGCGCCTCCCGTGCCCTAGCGCCTGGCGCTGCTTCCGCTCACTTCGGCGACTCCCGTGCCCTAGCGACTGGCGCTGCTTCCGCTACCAGGTTTCTTCTTCTTCTTCTTCCTGCCTCCCCCTTGCAATTATTAATTGGGTATTTTTACCTTATAGTGATTCTTCTTCTTCTTCTTCTTCTTCTTCTTCTTCCTGCCGCCCCCTTGCAATTATTAATTGGGTATTTTTACCTTATAGTGATTCTTCTTCTTCTTCTTCTTCTTCTTATAGTGATTCTTCTTCTTCTTATAGTGATTCTTCTTCTTCTTATAGTGATTCTTCTTCTTCTTCTTCTTCTTCTTCTTATAGTGATTCTTCTTCTTCTTCTTCTTCTTATAATGATTCTTCTTCTTCTTCTTATAGTGATTCTTCTTCTTCTTCTTCTTCTTCCTGCCTCCCCCTTGCAATTATTAATTGGGTATTTTTACCTTATAGTGATTCTTCTTCTTCTTCTTATAGTGATTCTTCTTCTTCTTCTTCTTCTTCTTCTTCTTCTTATAGTGATTATTCTTCTTCTTATAGTGATTCTTCTTCTTCTTCTTCTTCTTCTTCTTATAGTGATTCTTCTTCTTCTTCTTATAGTGATTCTTCTTCTTCTTCTTCTTCTTCTTCTTCCTGCCGCCCCCTTGCAATTTCTTCTTCCTGCTGACTCTTCTCTATTTTGAGTGTATTAACTTTGCAATTGGGTATTTTTACCTTATAGTGATTCTTTTTCTTCTTCTTCTTCCTGTCGCCCCCTTGCAATTATTAATTGGGTATTTTTACCTTATAGTGACTCTTCTCTATTTTGAGTGTATTTCTTTGGTTAAAAAAAGAAACTAATTTGAGACATCTGGTGGAGGACTACTATGAATGAGGAAATGCAAGTCATGAAATGCAATAACACTTGGTCACTTGTTCTCTTGCCTCCTAATAAACGCTACGTCGGCAATCGTTGGTTATATAGGGGATCAAACTATTAGAAAGAAGGATGGCTTGTGGCGAGGCTTCTCAGGCAACCCGTGCAACCCATCATAATGTTGGAGGGAGGTTGGATGGCAGGTGAGAGTTTTTTTTTACAATGCATGGAGGATGGCCTGGCGAGTCTTCTCTGCCCCGTTCTCCTTCTCTTTGACTAGTTTGGAAATGATCCGAGCCCCAAGTTCTCCACTTAGGCTTCATTCTCCAATGATTGTTAGAGTTTCACTTTGCAATTGTTGACATGCTTAATGAGATTTTATTTGCATCAATTAGAGGCGATGAGGAATCATGGAGCTGACATGGACTAATGATGTCTTTTTCCCTTGAATGTTGAGGACATTGAGGATGGCCTGTGGAGAAGACTTCTCAAGCAACCCCTACAACTATCATTAGCACTGGAAGGTGGTTGGAGAGATGAGTGTTTATTCGCTCTCTCCATTTCACCTCTTCTTGGACTAGTTTGGAGATGATCTGAGCCTCTATTTTCCACTTTTCTTCTGAAGCCTTCTTAGTTTTTTAATAATTATTAATTTAGGATTTGTTTGTTAAAGCGCTTTCTCTAACTTGTGTTTTTCAAAGAACACAAGTATAGAACGCGAGGTCAGCATAAAATAAAGCAAATATAGGTTAGTAATTTCCCTCGCGGGCCTGGTACGATCGCGCTTGGTTGTAGGGGCATTGCCCCGTGTACCGTCTATGCAAATAAATTAAAGAGAGAGACCTTCAACTTCGACAACACCAACTGAGCAAACTCGAGAGTCAACCCGAGTGCATGTTAGTAATTGGAGACGGTCATTGACTGTTGAACAACAAAGTGCACTGAATGCAAGGCGAACACAATCGCGCTCAACGTTGACTTTACAATCAGTCGTGGAAGTCCAACCAGCACATCTAGAACCTCCACATCGACCAAATGAAATTGAAGATGATAATTCTGAGCCCACTTCGCGGACAGGACGTCGTAATGCTGCAATAAATTACCGTTCAATAATGTAGAAGATAATTTATCATCTGTTAAGTTGTTTGTTTATTGTTGTATTTACTTATTGTGTCTCATTATTTATTTTACTTCATGAAACCAGACTCTGCTATGAACGGTATCGACCTTGTGCTGCGGGACATTACGAAAACACAGCGATCGGTGGAAACCCTGGTCCTCCGCTACCCTGAAATTCCACCAAAATCTATTCCGACCCAAACGCCGTCATTCTATTCGTCAGCATTCGACCGCCCAACCAGTGAGCCGTGTGTTTATGGCAAGCAATCAGGCACATTGAACAAGATTCAAGAGGATTGGATCAAGACCCAGCTGAAACTGATCGAGGATGGCATGCGCCCTCCTATCCGAATCGATCCGCCCGTGCCACTATGGAGCAAACGTCCCGACCTGAACGCGTATCTACTGAAACCGATGTTCGTGATTGATCCAGAACAGTAGTGTGACGTCAATGTGACAGCGGGTGCATGCCCATCTTGCAACAAAGTCGGCTTTCTTTTTCGCAAGCAATTCAGTGCCCCGCGAATCATCGATTGCATCGACACCACTGCATTTGCTCTCTGTGCTCGATATGTGTGCAGGAAGTCACAGAGCTTAGGCTGCTGTGGTGTCACGTTCCATGTCATGGACGAGGCCAAAACCGAGAAGTTGATCCCGATGCCCATCGTCCTTAACTATCCCGTACAGCTGTTTGAACAGAGCGCGCATGACGTCAGTCTTGTTCAAATGACATACGACTTATACACATCCCGTTCCGGCAGTGCTGATGCCGCTAAGGTGATTCGTTGTGCCCGAACGACTCGATACATGCGTCAAGCCACTCTATATCGTGGTCACGTGTCGTGGTATTTGAAAATGCACGCTAGGGATGTCGCACTCTGGCAATCGTCGACGCCTCTGAATCCGACAGTGTTTCCTGATTTTCCGTCATTCTTTCAGCATTGCAATGGGTACAATGGTACTCTCGGTCCTGTGGAATCGACGCTGACAGGCCTGGTCAACAACTGCATTTCTCGCCAACTCCCTTTCTTCAACCAAATGGAAGGCGTCATCACCGGGACTCATCTCTCGGCCGACCATCATCACAACGTGCCGGGACGCATGAAATTAACGGATGAGTTCAACGGCAGGAAATTCGCCCCGGTTGCTGGATTGCACTCCGTCATGAACGAGCGCCAACAAATCCTCTCCCATCAATTCACAAGCACGACGGGCAATGCCGAACGTCGATCTGTTAGCCGGGGTTTGCTGAGACGGTACAACGCTTATAGTATTGATACTTTGATGCTCATCATGTACCTGGACAAGTGTTGCGATGATCGGGAATGGCTGGAGGAGTTCGAGAACATCATTGTTCTTCTCGACAATCACCACCTGATCACAAGGTACTGGGACAATTCGAACAGCACGGATCGTGCTCGGCATGAACAATTCATGTCTGCGGTGGCCGAAATCATTGTTGGCACTGGACAAGCTCCGATGCGGGAATGCTCCATCATTGAGGCTGAATTGGAGGCACTGTTGGATCGCATTAAAAAGTGGGAAATCTTGAATGATGTGCCCCCGTCCAAGCGCATTGTGACAAGCAAACTTCTCGCTTGCCACGAGACACAGAAAAAACACATCAGAAAATGCCTAACGCCGCCCGCATCCGCGTTGACTACCGTCGTGGATCGCTTCTTTTGTTCGAGTCTGCACCGTGGATCGGGGAAGAATGAAAACTTGTGGCGTCATGGACGAGCTATTTGCCCGGAGACCATATCCCTGGAAGGAGGGAACTTGCTGCTCCATGCTGTTGTCGCTCAAATCAACTTTCGAGGGGAAATCCAATTTGATCCTCGCTGGGCGTATTTGCCAATCTCTGGGATGCATATCATTCTCACTCAATATCTCGCACTGTTTTCGACTGATGGAATCACTCCCTCGCATACGTCTCTGTCGACGATGTTTCACTTATTGCCTCTCTCGATTGATGATTGTGACGACGAATTCGGATTGACGACAGCGTTTGGACAATCCCTTCCTCAACTGCCCGAAATTCCAGCAGGGCAATTGGAATCTCTTGGAGTGGTCGTGGAATCAATCGCTGATAATGCAATTTGGTTGAGTCACACGTTCGATGCGATTGTGCACGATGCCTTTGATGTAGCCGTTGCTGTTGTCGAGAGGGCTCACAATGATCATCGCATCGTTGAAGAAGATGATGCTGCACCGCGGGACGATGGTGATCTGAACCATGTCGACGACGCTGATCCTTTTATTGGCTCCAAATCTGGCATCAAATTCAGCAACATGCCTCATTCCATTCATTCCCATCGCAAGCGGCGCAAGCCAGGACCAACATCGCATGAGTGCAGCTCTTCATCGAGTCACCATAAAAAACCTCGCAGCCTCAACGCATCAGGAAATGAACTCCAGTCGGCATTACAAGGGCTTAATCTATGGGAAGCTGTCATGAGCACTTCACCAATGATCAACCCCTTGGAGCGTCGCTTGCTCCGAACGATTGCTATCAAATTTCTTCTGCCCGATGAAGTGCAGGATCTGAAGGATTTCCCTATTGAATCTTTACATCTTCCGCAATTGCACTGAATCTGGTCTGTTCTAGTCTCGGCTCTGCGTACCACCAATTTCGCTTTCAAACGGTTCATTCGGCCAAAATCAGAACAGGTCTTAAAACAGCACTTGGAGGATATGGTTGCCCAGGCCCGATTCAGATTGCCTATTCAACGAGCAGCGCCCAAACGCAGCATCATTACTGCCCTAAGTCAAGCCGCATCAGTGATTGCTCCATTGCGATCGTCCCCTGTTGCCAGTTTCAACATTGTGCAGTTGGAAGAGACTGTGACAACAACTACAACTCGAATCGTCACCTTGGCAACCAGTGCCAATCAAAGTTCAAGTCAACCTCATGCATCGGATCTGCAATCTACGCCCGAACAATTCATTGAAGGGTCATCAGACAATATCATTGATCGACTGGTTCAACAAGAGATTGATGTCGGGCATGCCGGCAACATTCATTGGACCAAAGTGATCGCCCCAGCGTACGCCTGCATTGCTTCCCGTCGTGATTATCTGGTCGAGATGACCCACAAGGAGATTCAGAATCGTTGGGAGTATCTTGCATGTGTCAAGAAGCGTGCGCCATCCACCACATCAGCATGACCAGGTTATCATTATCATTTGCAATTGCATTCCGAGGCAGCCCATCAGCACGATGATCCAGGCTCCCTAAATATTTCGTCGTCGCCGCCGGCCGAACTATCAGTTCTAGCCGCATCGCCGACCACCCGGAATTCAAATCAACCGACCTCTTCTACAGTCATCACAACGACGGAGGAACCTGCTGTGGCCAACACGTCTGCTGTCAGCGAGATTGTTTTGCGTCCGCCATTCATGGTCGATCATCAGTTGCCTGGTTTTGATCAGATATTGGCGGCCACCGTCCCCGCCCCATCTACAGGGGAGCCGTTTTCACAAGCGGAGAAGGAGTTGCTCAATTACTTGCTGACCAGTCCAGCAGAGCGCTCCCATGTGAAATCGGCGACTAGTGATCAAACGTCTTGGAAGAGTCTAGCCAGGCATTTCTTGTACTGGGCGCGAGTCGCGCGGGTATTGGGGATGAACCAGTTTCGGGCCCGATCCGATGGGCAGCTCAAGCAAAAGGTCAAGGATGATAACAAGAAAAAGAGTTGCTAGCAGGTAGACAATATTTGGCCTTTGGTTTCATTTCTATCTTCAAAATTTTCGTTCTCAATTATTGAAATTTTCCTTCTTTTAATCTCACTAGGCTTGTTGAGGTGACTCAAGCTTGAGAAGATCAGACTTTCACGGCATGCTTGATTTCAAGTCCCAAATTCCAATTCTGCAAGGTATACCATATAATATTTTTATCGAGTTTAAAGCTTTGAGAAGTTGAAAGAAACGATGCTGAAGCTGAGGTGCAGAGGTTGAAGATAAAGACAAAAACTGGTAATGGTGGTATATTTTCCTTCTTTTATAGAATCTGGTATATTTTGTCTTAAACATATTTGATTTTTCTAGATCGATCATTACTATTTTATGTAAGCATCTAGTATTATTTCAGGAAATATTGAAGACATTGTCATCTCTAAACCTAAAGGGAGACAAAATAAATCTACGGCTAATTGGGGGCAAATAATACTGAACATAGTGTGACTACCTGGCAATTGGGGGCAACTATGCGAACAGGGCTAAGCGTGTGGATGTAATTAATGATGAAGCACGTCTCATTAAGAAGCGAGAATCTTTGGACAATTGTCGGCCTGCATACTGCTTTGATGAATGATTATTGATTGAGCGGTTTGTCTTGAACATATGTTTTGTTGATTTCTCTGATTACAACAACTATTAATCACTGGGTGTGTCTTGAACATATATATATTTTTTGTCCTCAATAGTTTTTCTGGATTTATTTTGAGGCTCTAGCAGTTCTAATGTTTAATACTTCTAGCAGTCAATGGAATGAGATTGGCTCAAAAAAATTCAGTTATTTACTATTAGTTTGTATCAGTTTTTTGAGTGTTGGCTCAAAAAATTTTAATAGCAGGAGGATCCATGAGAAGAACTGTTGGTTCTGCTTATTAAGCCCTCATTTTGAGGCACATCTTGTAGTAAGTATTGGTGAAAGTGACTACTGTGCACTTGCTAATGGCCCACTTGTTCAATATCATGTTCTGTTTGAACCTATTTTACCCATCTTCTTCCTCTTCTTAATCCCAGGAAATATGAAAAGATTAGCCCTCCATATGTTGATGACTTCTGCTACATAACTGATAATGCCTATACCAAAAAACATGTTAACATCTTCTCTAAAAGTTTTCCAATTCTTGTTTCTCAAAGTTTGCAGAATAACTAGTTGGTGTATTCTTGATAGATAGTCGAGATGGAAAGTATCATCCTCAAATTTCTAAAGTTTGAGATGGACAATCTTGAAAGTCCACCTAGTGTCAACTACTTACACCTATGGGGGGGATAGGTGTATTTGCAGTGAATTTGCGGAATTAATGTTTTACCTGCACAAGAAAACAAAACAACACAGTACAAAAAATACACAAGCAATTTATAGTGGTTCCCCGATTTGGGTACGTCCACTTTCCCCCTTCGACCTATCTCCCAACCAGGGACGACTCGGTCACTTCACCAACAGGATTGAAATCCAATCCTCGCACTAACGGAAGGAACCCTTCCACACGTAGGAGTCAACACTCCGTGCATAGCGTGCGCCGACTGTATTTAAATAATATGCGACATTTACAAAAAACGGCAGAAACTACTAAAAAATTTGGCCGTATGTGTTAAATATTGTAGTGCAATCCCTCTCTCCCCCCTTTTCTTCTCCTCCCCCTCTTTTTCTTTCTCCCCCCCCTCCCCCTCGGTCGGGCCTCACTCACGTATGACTGAATTAGACTTATTTTCCATGTTTCCCATTTTACCCCTGCAGTATTCTTAATACTCTCCCGCAGCCTCTCCCTCGCTCGCCATTTTTCTCCCGCAAGATCAATCTCTCACACTTTATTTCTAATCCCCTGCCCGATAATCTCTCACGCTCGACATTTCCCTTCCGGATATCCAGCGCCGCCCTAGATCCCCGCGTTTTCTCTCCCTGCTCGACGGAAGCCCCCGACGCTCCGGCAACAGCACGACATCTTCCCGGATTACGTGAGTCACGCACGACATCCTCGATCCTGAAGCTTCAAGAGTTCCCTGCTGAACCTCTCCATTCGGCGAACGATCGGCCTCCTCTCCTCGCCTCCTCCACCAGTGGACTCGCTGGTCCCCGACGTCCCTTTCCATAAGCAGGTATTATATTCCATAAACCTGCAAGCCTCTTCCCCCATTCTCTCGTGATCATCCTTCTCGCAAAACCCTCCCTCTTCTTGCTTTCAAAAATCATAGAAACCCTCTCCTCACGCAGACGGCTACGCCAATCGACCATTCTTTTCCTTACGCACCCGACTCCGATGGCTTCTCTGCTCGCCGATCTAGGGCAAGGCATCCTCTATCTCCCAGTTGGGCCGTATCACCATCTCCTCTGCTTGCCGATCTAGTTATGATATTTGGTTCAAAACATTGCAATCTTGATTAATTCTTACCGATCTTTATGACATCCTCTTCATTTACTGTCAATAAATTAGGGCCATTTTATTTAGGTCAGTTTGCTTACACGAATGAACAACCGTATTGTAGTTTTGAAGAGAAAAATGCCTAAAAAAGATCTCAAAACATATATCATCCTCCGTGCCCAGTTCACTCAAAATTAGTCATTTTAGAAGGTATCTTAGTGATTGAAGCTGCAATAGTTAGTATATTGTGGTGATCTCTCTTCTATGATGCTTCAATACATTATCGTTGTGATTGTTTCTATATTAGATATGTTGTTTATTTTTACGGTGGACTTAATTTTTGGTCACATTGATAGGACACAGGGAGAACTTCAGTCATAGAACATATGAAGATGATTACTTCACAATCTTATGATAATAACTTCTATTTTCTCTTTGGTTCACTGCATATTGCTAGTTAATAAGTGATTTCTTTTTATAAAATTTGAGGTGTAGAGTTTTTGATTACTTTTCATTACATGAAAGTATGACACTTTGTTAGTACTTAGTAGTAGTATTTCTCAATTTTATTTCTTTGGAAATGTTGTTCATATACTGTCTCGTCTTCCGGTTGTTTCAGTGACATTGTCCCAATTCGTGTCCTAAAACTGAAAAATTTGCATGGTTATTAGATTGCTGTGTTCTTCTTCCATAAATCAACTAAAAATATATACTCTTATATTTGATTACTCGAGCTTTAGTTGGGTGAATAAAAGATTACTCTTATATTTGATCTATCAAAATGAAAAAAGCTTCTAATATTCAGAGTTATTTTTTCTCTGTAAGTGTACATGTTTATCACAAGGTTTGACTTCGTTGCCCCATTAAATTTTTTTGTCTTTCCATATCTGTCATATAATTGTGGTGAGCATTACATGGTTGTTTTGGTTATCTTACTATCATGAATCAAATAATGTTTGGTCATTCCTGATTCCACATTAATGTGTGATCATTTATGTAAGATCACACAATGTTTGATCAATCACTAATTTTGTCCGATCCATTCAAGATTGTCCGCCTGTTAGTCATCATCGTCAATGAACGGTATCGACCTTGTGTTGCGGTACATTGCGAAAACGCAGCGATCGGTGGAAACCCTCATCCGTCGCTGCCCTGAAATTTTGCCGGAATCGATTCCGACCCAAACGCCGTCATTCTATTCGTCAGCATTTGACCGTCCCACTAGTGAGTCGAGCGTTTGTGGCAAGCAATCTGGAACGTTCAACAAAATTCAGGAGGATTGGATCAAGATCCAGGTGAAACTGATCGAGGATGGCATGCGCCCTCATATCCGAATCGATCCGCCTGTGCCACTTTGGAGCAAGTGTCCAAACCTAAACGCGTATCTGGGGAAACCGTTGTTCGTGATCGATCCGAAACGACAGTACGGCGTCAACGTGACAGTAGGTGCATGCCAGTCTTGCAACAAAGTCTGCTTTCTTTTCCGCAAGCAATTCAGTGCCCTGCGAATCATCGATTGCATCGACGCCACCGGATTTGCTCTCTGTGCTCGATATGTGTACAAGAAGTCGAAGAGCTCAGGAGGCTGTGGTGCTACGTTCCATGTAATGGACGAGGCCAAAACCGAGAAGTTGATCCTGACGCCCATCGTTCTTAACTATCCCTCACCGGAGAAATGAGAGTGTTTGGAAATGCGCGCTAGGGATGTCGTACTGAGCCAAAAATCGCGACCGCGACCACGGTGTTGAGAAATTAATTAGACCCTTTGCCTTCCCATGATCGTGGTTTCCATTTCACTGAAAACCTTGCATTTCAGTAGATTCTCATTATTTAATCATGATTTATGTTATAACTTTGTGTAGCATTTTAATTTAATTATGATTTATATTACGATAGGGGGAATGGTTTGCTAGAGCATTTTGAATAAGAGGAGAGCCACACCCTATAGATCCGGTCATTGGTAGAAGCAGGTATTTCATGTCTATTTCATGAAATTTAATTTTCATTATTGATTGAATTTTGAGAAAAATTGTTGAGTTTGGATTAATTATGGCTTTGTTTGACAGAGCTTATTTGCTCCAGTTAGTCTTCGTTCTTCTTCCTCTCGCCACTAACTTTACCTAATCCATCCCAGATTGGCGGCCTGTTAGTCATCATCATCAATGAACGGTATCGATCTTGTGTTGCTGGACATTGCGAAAACACAACGCTTAGAGGAGACTCTCATCCGCCGCTGTCATGAAATTCTGCCGGAATCGATTCCGACTCAAGCGCCGCCATTCTATTCGTCAGCATTCGACCGCCCCACTAGTGAGCCGTGCGTTTGTGGCAAGCATTCTGGCACGTTGAACAAGATTCAGGAGGATTGGATCAAGATCTAACTGCAACGGATCGAGGATGGCATGCGCCCTCCTATCCGAATTGATCCGCTTGTGCCACTGTGGAGCAAGCGCCCCGACCTGAACGCGTATCTTCTGAAACCGTTGTTCGTGATCGATCCGGAACGACAGTACGACGTCAACGTGACAGCAGGTGCATGTCCATCTTGCAACAAAGTTCGTTTCTTTTCCGCAAGCAATTCAGTGCCCCGCGAATCGTCGATTGCATCGACACCACCGGATTTGCTATCTGTGCTCGATACGTGTGCAAGAAGTCGAAGAGCTCGGGCGGTTGTGGTGCCACGTTCCATGTAATGGATGAGGCCAAAACAGAGAAGTTGATCCCGACGCCCATCTCCCTTAACTATCCCGTGCAGCTGTTTGAATAGAGCGCGCACGACGTCAGTCTTGTTCAAATGACATATGACTTGTACACGTCCCGTTCTAGCAGTGCTGATGTTTCCAAGGTGATTCGTTGTGCCCGAACGACTCGATACATGCGTCAAGCCGCGCTATATCGTGGTCACGTGTCGTGGTATTTGGAAATGCAAGCTAGAGATGTCATACTATGACAATCATCGTCGCCTATAGATCTGATAGTGTTTCCCGATTTTCCGTCGTTCTTTCAACATTGCAACGGGTACAATGGGACTCTCGGTCCAGTGGAATCGACGTTGACAGGCCTGGTCAACGACTGCATTGCTCGCCAACTCCCGTTCTTCAACCGAATGGAAGGCGCCATCACCGGGACTCATCTCTCGGCCGACCATCATCACAACGTGCCAGGACGCATGAAATTAACGGATGAGTTCAACGGCAGGAAATTCGCCCCGTTGCTGGATTGCACTCCGTCATGAACGAGCGCCAACAAATCCTTTCCCATCAATTCACAAGCACGACAGGAAATGCGGAACGTCGATCTGTTAGTCGTGGTTTGCTGAGACGCTACAATGCTTACGGTATTGATACTTCGCTGCTCATC
Organism: Platanthera zijinensis; assembly: GCA_039513925.1. Classification (NCBI taxonomy): domain Eukaryota; kingdom Viridiplantae; phylum Streptophyta; class Magnoliopsida; order Asparagales; family Orchidaceae; genus Platanthera; species Platanthera zijinensis. The sequence continues at coordinate 155,352,608 of CM077084.1, read as the reverse complement.
ATGTACTTAGACAAGTGCTGTGATGATCATGAGTGGCTGGAAGAGTTCGAGAACATCATTGTTCTTCTCGACAATCATCACCTGATCACAAGATACCGGGACAATTCGAACAGCACGGATCGCACTAGGCATGAACAATTCATGTCTGTCGTGGCCGAAATCATCGTTGGCACTGGAAAAGCTCCGATGTGAGAATGCAACATCATTGAGGCTGAATTGAATGCACTGTTGGATCACATTAAAAAGTGGGAAATCGAGAATGATGTGCCCCCATCTAAGCGCATCGTGACGAGCAAACTTCTCGCTTGTCACGAGACACAGGAAAAAACACATCAGAAATTGCTTAACGCCGCCCGCATCCGCGTTGACTACCGTAGTGGATCGCTTCTTTCGTTCGAGACTGCGCCGTGGATCGGGGAAGAATGAAAACTTGTGGCGTCATGGACGAGCTATTTTCCCGGAGACCATATCCCTGGAAGGAGGGAACTTACTACTCCATGCTGTTGTCGCTCAAATCAACTTTCGAGGCGAACTCCAATTTGATCCTCGCTGGGCGTATTTGCCAATCTCTGGGATGCATATCATTCTCACTTAATATCTCACACTATTTTCGACTGATGGCATCACTCCCTCGCCTACGTCTCTGACGACGATGTTTCACTTATTGCCTCTCTCAATTGATGATTGTGATGACGAATTTGGATTGACGACAGCGTTTGGACAATCCCTTCCTCAACTGCCCGAAATTCCTGCAGGGCAACTGAAATCGCTTGGAGTGATCGCGGAATCAATCGCCGATAATGCAATTTGGTCAAGTCATACGTTCGATGCAATTGTGCACGATGCCCTTAATGTTGCCGCTGTTGTCGTCGAGCGGGCTCACGATGATCATCATATCGTTGAAGAAGACAATGCTGCACCACGGGATGATAGTGATCCGAACCATGCCGACGACGTTGATCCTTTGATTGGCTCTGAATCAAGCGTCAAATTTAGCAACACACCCCATTCCATTCAGTCCAATCGCAAGCGCCGCAAGCCAGGACCAACATCGCACTAGTGCAGCTCTTCATCGAGTCATCATAAAAAACCTCGCAGCCTCAACGCATCAGGAAATGAACGTCAGTCGGCATTACAAGGGCTTAATCTATGGGAAGCTATCACGAGCACTTCACCAATGATCAACCCTTTGGAGCGTCGCTTGCTCCGAACGATTGCTATCAAATTTCTTCTGTCCGATGAAGTCCAGGATCTGAAGGATTTCCCTATTGAATCTTTGCATCTTCCTCAATTGCACTGAATCTGGTCTGTTCTAGTCTCAGCTCTGCGTACCACCAATTTTGCTTTCAAACGGTTCATTCGGCCGAAATCAGAACAGGTCTTAAAGCAACACTTGGAGGATATTGTTGCCCAGGCCCGATTCAGATTGCCCATTCAACGAGCAGCGCCCAAACGCAGCATCATTACTGCCCTAAGTCAAGCCGCATCAGTGATTGCTCCATTGCGATCGTCCCCTGTTGCTAGTTTCAACATTGTGCAGTTGGAAGAGACTGTGACAACGACTACAACTCGAATCGTCACCTTGGAAACCAGCGCCAATCAAAGTTCAAGTCAACCTCATGCAACGGATCTGCAATCTACGCCCGAACAATTCATTGAAGGGTCATCAGACAATATCATTGAACGACTGGTTCAACAAGAGATTGATGCCGAGCATGCCGGCAATATTCATTGGACCAAAGTGGTCGCCCCCGCGTATGCCCGCATTGCTTCCCGCCGTGATGATCTGCTCGAGATGACCCACAAGGAGATCCAGAATCGCTGGGAGTATCTTGCACGCCTCAAGAAGCGTACGCCATCAACCACATCATCACGACCAGGTTGTCATTATAGTTTGCAATCACATTCCGAGGCGGCCCATCAGCACGACGATCCAGGCTCCCTAAATATTCCGCCGTCGCCGCCGGCCGAACTATCAGTTCCAGCCGCATCTCCGACCACCCGGAATTCAAATCAACCGACCTCTTCTACAGTCATCACGACGGCGGAGGAACCTGCTGTGGCCAACACGTCTTCTGTCAGCGAGATTGTTTTGCGTCCGCCATTCATGGTCGATCATCAGTTGCCTGGTTTGGATCAGATATTGGCGGCCACCGCCCCCGCCCCATCTGCAGGGGAGTCGTTTTCCCAAGCGGAGAAGGAGCTGCTCAATTACTTGCTGACCAGTCCAGCAGAGCGCTCCCATGTGAAATCGGTGACTGGTGATCAAACGTCTTGGAAGAGTCTAGCCAAGCGTTTCTTGTACTGGGCGCGAGTTGCGCGGGTATTGGGGATGAACCAGTTTCGAGCCCGATCCGATGGGCAGCTCAAGCAAAAGGTCAAGGATGATAACAAGAAAAAAACTGCTAGCAGGTAGAAAATATTTGGCTTTTGGTTTCATTTCCATCTTCAAAATTTTCCTTCTCAATTATTGAAATTTTCCTTCTTTTAATCTCACTAGGCTTGTTGAGGTGGCTCAAGCTTGAGAGGATCATACTTTCGCGATATGCTTCATTTCAAAAGTTGACTTAGTTTTTTTACTCCTTGGGATTAGGCATCAATCGAGAAAGACAAGAATGTATTGGTTTCTTTGGTTCTCCCTCAATTTTACCTGCCTGAAATTTACATATTCTTGACAATTGAAACCATCTCCTTTCACAGGTGCTAGGTGCAGGGAATCCTGAGATTAAAAGAAGGAAAATTGCTGATCTGAAGAAAATTTCTTTCACAGGTACTGTAAAATATTCTTTTTCATTGATTTATTCTTCCTCAGTTGATGAGTCCAAGTAGATTATACTTAATTGTGATGTAAAGAATGAATAGCTCTGGATGTATTGCTCTGATCTTGATCTTGATTTAGTTGATTCATTCGTTTCTCAAACTTATTCTTTTATTCATTCCATTTTTAGATCTACTACACTAGATTTCATGTTCTTTTTTGCTTTATGGGAGATAATTTTTGAAGCGAAAGGGAGAACTATATCCTATGACAGAAATATTAAATTGTTCAGCAAATGCGCGTAGGTTTTGTTAACTCATTCAAAGTTGTTGAGATCATGAAAAATTAAGCATAATTTTTTGTTTGGGGCAACTCTCTCCGGGTAATTGAGGGAAGTGAATCAATTATCAACATCATGTTAAATATTAAGAGGAAAGTTGTTTACTGTGATTGCATTTATTACATTTAACACCTCAATTAGCAATCAAAAGAACAAATGCAAAATAGGATTCTGAAAGCCGGACATAATCAGTTCCATCTAGATAATGTTGATGTCTTTTGTAGTAAAACTTGCTTCATTTGGTAAGATTTTGTAGATAAAAGGACCTGAATTGTGAAACTTCACCAACTGTAAAGCATTTTTGTGTATGTTTTTTTAAATTATGAATGTAACTTTACAGGTGACTCTCTTTCACTTTGAAGATGAGCCACGACCTGGTGTTCATGACATTGTTTCAACACTGAGAGACAAGGCAAAACTTCGGTTGATGATGCTGACTGGTGATCATGAATCAAGTGCATGGAGAGTTGCCAAAGCAGTGGGTATCAGTGAAGTTTATAGCAATCTTAAGCATGGAGAGGTTGCGACGTGATGCTGACTCGTGATTATAAATTCAAAGGACAGCGAATATTAGTCAAGTGCAGAGTTTGACACTGCTATGCTGCAGATGGCGACGATCGCCGAGAACTCTCCCGAGAAGAAGACGAGAAAGATGATGGTTTGTAGATGGTGGAATGAAATATAAATGATGAGAACTGCTATCTTGTTCCTGAGAATGAAGCTTGTGGCCGGGGGATATAAGGGCTTGAGATTTACTTTATACAAGTGCAGATTTTCAGTGTCACACACACGTGCAGATTTTAGATGAAATTTTACATGGATTTTCGAGAGGTTTTTGCTGGATTTAAGATAACCGTATAGTATGGTTTTGTGGATGGAATAAGATTTTATTTGGTGAAAATTTATTTGGGGCTTGTATTTCATTACTTGATGTTTATGATTAATTTTCTATTTGGCTGGCTGTATTTATATCAGATGTGAGTTTGATATTAAAGTATTTTTGTTCTACAGCTTCAAATTACTGGGTTATGGTGAAAGTAAATTAATTAGGATTGTATTCAAATGGTTCTTGAAAGATTTTATTGAATTGAATATGCCTTTTTCATTTGGTGCGGCGTTTTTGATCCAGTGAGTTTGGACAAAAATGCCGCAGTCGTGTTTGGCATAACGTTTTTTGACCGTCACCAAGAAAAAAATTGTTTTAAAACATAAAAGTAAAGTGAGTTTCTTAGGAGAGGTGGGCGTTCACGAACAGTAGTCATAACTATTGTGTTCATGACCGCCACCACTGTGCATGTGCTCGGCTCTCTTGTGGACTGAGCCCACATACAAAAGGGGATCACTCATATCCCCAACTCTTTTTGTATATTTGTTTAAGACTAACCTAGTTGAATTGTGCTCGATACATTTGATTATTAATATGAAAAAGCTAAATTTATCCCTGTATTTAGTTTAGGGTTAAGCTATGAAATAGAGTTCTCATATACAGTTTTTTTTGGCGCGAATATCATAAATAGTTAACGTTTTTGATCCGCCATAATAAAAATCTGCTCATAACCTCGATTTATTCTGCTCGTCGTAGAAAAGATTTGTATCACGGTGTTTTTCTTTCACTGTATATATGAATTCCTTAATTAATCAGCACAAAGTACTGTGTATCACAATATTTTTTCTTTTCCTCTTCTCTCTTTCTCCCCCCCCCCCCTTCTTCTCCTCCCCTTCTTTTTCCTTTCTCCTCCCTCCCCTCCCCCCTTATTTCCCCCTCAAAGCAGAGTGGAACCCGGCGGCTCCCCCTTTTTTCCCCTCATACTAGAGTGGAACCCGGCGGCCCCCCCCCGTAATTACCGATTTCCGCCTGCTGCCCGCCCCGATTTCTCGCGGACGCCGAGCTCTCCTCCACGCCATGGACTCGCCTTCTTCTCTTCCACCGCAGGTAAGCCCCCATTTCTTGTCGACGGCCCTCTTCTGCCATGGCCGACCCCCCTTCTATCCGCCCGCCCCCTTCTATCCGCCCGCCATCTTCCAGGTTAGGGCCAATGCTTTCTCACCATTTTCTTCCTGATTTCATTTCAGGGTTTTGGTCTACAGAAGGTTTCCTGATTCTCTGTTTCTCTTCTCCATTTCCGGCCACACCCGGTTGTGATTTTTTGTAAGGTATATTTCAAGTCTATGTAATCATCCACTGATTTTTTGTAGGAGAACACTGATTCCATATCCATTGTTACTTTTTATGTTAGCATTTGCACCCACATTTTCATATCCACTGTTTCAATGTTAGCACAAATTCCGGTCATTGTAGTAGTTATATATGCATTGATCTTGATTTTTCCCATAGATGGAAAAATCAAAAGAGTGCAGAATTTTTGCAAATTGGGAGACATCACATATTCTCCTATTTTGCGACCTTTGTATTCGAGAGAGATTTAGGGAATAGACCTACCACCCATTTCAATAAGAAAAGGTTGAGACAATTTGGTGAAAAATTTCAAGGAGCGCACAAGTTTGGAATACAGACACGCATAGATGAAAAATAAATGAGATCAACTGAAGCGTCATTGGAAATTATGGCGTGAACTCAAAAGAGGTGAGACCGGTCTTGGTTGGAATTCTACTAAACAGACAATAGACGCATCCGATGAGGTGGACAAAACGTATTGATGGTAAGTTAAGAGTAACTCAATGCTCTAAAAGTGCAGTTGATGGCATTAATGGTAAGTTAAAGAGTAAATCAGGTGCTTATTTATGATCAAATTTTTATTAATAGGAAGAGAAATGATTAAATCTCTATTTGTTTGGGCGTTTCGCTGCTCCGTTTCGGGCAAGTGCCGCCGGAAGGAGGGTAAACAAATGAGCCTCCGACGGCGTTTGCTTCGTTTCCACCCACCCGCCTTGAGAAACGCCCCAAAAAGCTCCGTTTGGAGCAACCACCTCCCCCCTCCGGTTCGAACACTCCGTTTCCACCCGCCGGATCGACCCGCCACCGCCGAACCAAATGGAGCCTAAATCCTTGTTATTTTACTGGCCATGTGATTCTTGCTCTGCTGTACAATTAGTAATCATTAATAAATTCTCATTCTGTTAATCATTTGATTTTTTTTCCAGTCTTTTCATTGATCCGAAATGTATATACATTGTTTCAGGCAAAAGATGAGGTGCAATTCTTGAAGATTTATTCAATATTAGTGTTTTGTGTTTATTCTTGCACTCTAGCAACTGATGGAAGGAAAGAAGAAGAAAAACAAGAAGAAGAAAGGAAACCAAGCGAAACAGAATGATTCCACATCGACTATGGAAGATGTAAATCAAACTAAACAGAATGACTCTGTTTCCAATGCAGAAGTAGTTATCGAAGATCATGACCATGCTGCTGCCTCTGAAATGAACCAATGCACTGAGGCGCCAAGTAATGCAATAAGTCAAAGGTGTGGAGTTTTAGTCTCTGATGCGGAGCAAGAGGGAATCAAAAACCTTGAAGAAAATTGTGTAAGTAATTGGCATGCAAATATTCTACATACTGAGAATATTGGATAAATTACTTCATAATTTGATTGGCTTAGATTAATTGTTTGTCATACACATTCATTGATGTATTTAGGGATTCCTATGTGTTGGGTTATATATTAATCCTTAGTTATTAAAGGCCCAAGACGCATCAAAGCGCAAAGAGGTCTTGAAGCCTAGGAACAAGGCTCAAGGCGTAGGCGTGCGTCTGACGAAGGCAAGACGCAACCACATCCATTTTAAATAATTAGCATCATACATCATTTCATCTTCTCGATCAAATTCTTCATCTATTCTACTAATTAATTATTCATTACTATCATTTATATCTCTTAAAAAATAGAATCAATGTGATCATTTGTATCATATCTAAGTCCTAACACAATTATTTTTCAGATACACTAAAGCTCTATTTGTTTGGGCGTTTTGGGCAAACGCCGCCGGAAGGAGGGTAAACAAATGAACCTCCGGCGGCGTTTGCTCCGTTCCACCCGTCCGCCTTGAGAAATTCCCCAAAAAGCTCCGTTTGGAGCAGCCACCTCCCCCCCTCCGGTTTGAACACTCTGTTTACACCCGCCGAATCGACCCGCCACCGCCGAACCAAATGGAGCCTAAATCAATCAAAAATTATTAAGTTCTTACATTATTTTTTTCTTTAATTTTGGAAAAAAATTACAACAAAAATTTCACTCAGGCGCACCTTTTATGTTCCAAAAGCGCAAATAAGATGCACAAAGTCGCAAACCTTTGAGCCTGATGAGTCTTGAGTCTTAGGCGCGGCTTTAACAACATAGTATTAATCCCCTACTAACATAAGTAGAATACCCCAGTATTTCTCTGGTTTGCAAAATCAAGGGGGCTCCACTACTATTCTGTTCTGAGTTAATCCAGTTATTTAAATGTATTTTGACAAATAACATTCACATGGAAACATAATCTGAAGCAAATTGTGGTAAAAATAGGCCTACTAGGCTTATTTTTTTACTGTGACATTCATGTATTTTAGGTTATGTTAGGACATGAACATTGCTTATCATGAGTACTGCCCTTGAAACGATAACCACTCAAAGTTATTATCTTTTACACTTCATTTATTTAATTATGATTGGCCCAACATGGATGAAATCTATCTCATTTTTTATGTTCGATAGAAACCAAGAAATTTTATGTTTGTCTTGCAGGAAGTGTTGCACGAAGAGGTTAACATGGTAGAAGTTGAGAAGGATATGTTGTCACAGAGAGAGGTAGCTCTCAGTTTTTTTAGTTACATGCCAATTTTGATAACTTCTCAGTTCTCATTTTCCGTGTTATTTAGAAATCCTTGAAATTTGCTGAGTTTCTAACTGGATGACAATAAAATATCATTTCATATGCAGATTTTATTATTCTTTAGTATCTTATCATTTCTCACTATATCAAATGAGATCTGAATAACTGAATTTAATTTTTCATTTGGCCTCGTATTATTAAATTTTATGTAGCAATGACCATTTATATTTTCCCCTTGATGCTTATATTAATTTCCAGGGTAACTTGGAAGAAAGAACCAAATATCTTCAAGATCAAGTGGGCTCTTGCATTCAAAGAGAGGTCAGGCATGTTATATTAATTGTTAAACTTACCCAACATTGGTTGAAAAAAAGGTCATAATCACTTCAGTAGTATTTGGGGTTTTAGTATGCATTGGTACAGTGCTAAGTTATAAGATTCTCCCTTGTGAGTAATATTATCTCTAGATTAACATTTTATTTTCTACCTGTTGCAGGTCAGTTTAGAGGACAAAATAGTTGATTTGAAAAGAAAAAAATGATTTGTTAAAACATAATTAAAACAATATTTCTTTCTGTGATGATGTTTGAGGCTTGGAATAAAACTATAAGGAAAGACATGATGTACTTTGACATTAGTGAGATTATGACAAAAGATAGGACACAATGGCGACAAAGGATCCATATAGCCGACCCGACTATGGTGGGATAAAGGCTTGAGTGTTGTTGTTGTAGTGATGATGTTTGAGGAGTAGTAATTAATATAGGACTCCAGGTATCCTAAGTAGAAATACTTTATATGATAGTGTTGTGACAGTCTTGATTTAAAGCTAAGATTCTGTTCTTGCTCACATCTGGTAAGATAGAGCTGTGTTGGCAATGCTAATTCACTAGTTTGTTTTCAAATCTACTGGTATATTATCTTATAGGAACTTGCCAACGTAACAAGCTTTTATGAACCAAAAAACCATGAAGTGAGGCTCCTAATTCTTCATGTCTGAGACAAAAACAACTATGAATACCATAGCTATCTTTAGAAATGATAGAAATTTTCATAAAGTTCATAGAGAACTAAGAAACTAATCATTTGTTGGCCGTCAATGACATATTTGAGTTGGGGTCCAGAGGCGAGATCCGGGGTCCAGAGGCGAGATCCGGGGTCCAAAGACGAGATCCGGGGTCCAGAGGCGAGATCCAGGGTCCAGAAGCGAGATCCAGGGTCTAGAGGCGAGATCCAGCTTCACCCAAGACTCGCCACCCCCAAGATATCTCTTTAGTTCTGCTAATAGCCCCTTCAAACAACGGATTTTCGCTGTTAGCAGACCACTTTGGGCTACGTATAGTCCAGCCAAAGGTGGGATTCCGCTATTTGCAGGTCAGACTTGAAAAACTATAAATAGATCCCAGGGGCACCTTTGGAGGCGACTCGTTTCTTTGGCTTCTCCCTCCTCTGGTAGGCTTTGGTTGACTTCCTGTGCCCTCCAAGGTGCCCAGCTCAGCATTGGCTAGGGGGAAGCTCTCTTAGATCTTCCGGGTGTGTGACGGGACCTCCTCGCTGCAGCTCAGGGTCTGTTGCTAGTCCCCAGCCGCTGGTCAAGTGCTCTAGCTCAAGAGAAGTAGGTGCAGGTTACCCACTTTTGGGTCCGAACTCTTCCTGAGATCGGGTTCCGGTTTCAACATTTTTGATATAGTGAGCGTGAATCATAGCTTGCACAAGAAAATCTTAAGTTCCATGGCTGGAGGTGAAGGACAAGGTGCCGACTTGGGCGACTTGCTACCACCCGCGACAGTAGTTATAGTTGAGATGTTCGAAGAATTTAAGAGGGAGATCTTGGATACCCTACACTACGCATTCGTCGTGCGTGGCGAGTGCTCGACTCAATCTGTCCCGGTGGTCGCACCACCGTCCCTAGGCGAGAACGCCCCCATCAAGCGACCTGAGAAGGAGGCGGCAGTGGAGGGTAGCGAGAGGGATCTCGCCGAGCGAGAGCTCTTCCACAGTTTGACGATTGCTTGTAGGGCCGGCGAGCCGATGTCACGTGACCACTCAACTCGCCCCGCAGGGGGAGGAAGCCCCTTCAGCGAGCTGATCGTCTCGGCCTCAGTTACAAAGGGGTTCTGGGAGCCGGAGATGTTCTACTACACTGGTAGAGATGATCCAGTTCAACACGTCCGGTGGTTCGAGGACGAAGTTTCCATCAAGCAGATGTCAGACGCTTTCATGTGCCGACTCTTCACCATCACTTTCAAAGAAAAGGCAAGGGGCTGGTTTCACCAGCTTCCCTCCAGTTCGATCTATTATTTCGAGGACCTGCGTCAAGGCTTTCTATTGAGATTCTCGACGTCCAAGAAAAGGAAGAGAGGAGCAGAGTTCTTGTTTGCCATCAAACAGGGGCCGAAGAAGACTTTGGGAAGTTATGTGGATAGGTTCCAGGAAGAGGTTCTCCAAGTACAGGAGGTACCAGGGTACACCCTGATGTTGGCTTTCACACTGAGGCTTCGTCAGGGGTTCTTCAGTATGGAGCTGAAGCGGGAGCCACCTCTGTCCTTCGAGGAGTTGATGGAGAGGGCGACAAAGGAAATAGAGGGGGGGGGGGCGGCGAACACAACGTTCGCAAAGAAGTTAGCCAAATTGGGAGAGATCGAGGCGAAGGAGCAAGGATGTTTCTAGCAGCAGGAAGGGAGAAGAAGGGAAGAGCCAAGGGGTCAGGGGTTCCAGGTATCTTACGGAGGGCATGGACGGTTCAACCCTCCGGGGTGTAGACCGGGCCTAATGCTACTTCCGCCCCCACCCCAGTAGGATATGACAATCGGCCGGGAGGGGATGAGAGAAAGAAGGAATCGCCCAGGAGGGATAGGAAGGGGCAGGGTGAAGTTGCCCTACCGTGAATTCCATCAGGAGGAAGGTCATGCAACAACCACCTGCCTAGAGTTCTTGAAGGTGAGGAGGGCGATAGGCCCAGTGCAACAACAGCAGGTGCAGATTGAGGAGGTTGTAGCAGGAGCAGGAGAGGAGGATAGATGCGAGGATCGGGCCGATGTGGGGACCCGAGGAGGGATCAAGGTGATTCACCGGGGGGGGTGATTGAGGCTAACCGAATGGGGAGCCTCCAAACAATGTTCAGAAGGAGCGTCGCCTCGACCTCCTACACCTCGCCTCCGGAGGAGAAGATTACCTTCTCATCAAAGGACATGCCAGATCACGAGGATCCGTTCTGCGATGCATTAGTAATCCAGACGGCCATCGGGAGTTTTACGGTCTCAAGGATCTTGGTCAACAACGAGAGCTCGGTGAACGTAATCTTCAAGAAGGCTTTCAATGTGATGAAGGTAGAGGCTGATGGGTGTTAGCTTCAGATGGACCGTTGTTCGGATTCCCAGGAGAAAGGAAAGAGGTGGAGGGGGAGTAGGGCTTCAATTGACCGGGGTGGACGGTCCGGGAACTATCGGTTCGTCATCGTTGACGCTCCGAGCAGTTATAATGTCATTTTTGGATGACCCCTCATTAGCGCATTCCAGTGCGTCCCCTCCTCTTTCCAACAATGTTTTAAGTTCTACGATGGAGGGGTTCAGGTCAGAGTCCGGGGAGATCCCAGGGTGGCCAAGCAGTGTTACGTCACGACCTTCAACACTATCTCTTGGAAGGAAGAGGCAGAGGAAGTGGAAAAAGTGATGGAGAGCATGAGCTGTTGGAGGTGTTTGGGGAGAAAGAAGAGAACGGTCATCAGGATCGAGGATTCTAAAGGAGCCTCATCTTGATGAGTCCTATTTTGTAATGAACTTTGTCCCTGGCCGATTAGGTCAGAGTGCATTATATTGAAAAGTTTCCCACTAGGTAGATGATAATTATTTTTTGTTAATTGAAAGCCCCGAGAAGGTTCCGCTGACCGGACTCCCACTAGCCGACAATGCAAGTTGACTTTTCGGAGAGACATGTTGGAATATTGGTTGAGAGACCCAAGAAGGTTCCGCTGACCGGGCTTCCACTTGCCGACAGGATAGGTTGACCTCTCGGAGAGACAGGTTGAAATATTGATTGAAAGCCTAGAGAAGGTTCCGCTGACCGGGCTCCCACTAGCCGTCAGGGTAGGTTGACATCTCAGAGAGGCAGGTTGAAATATTGATTGAAAGTCCCGAGAAGATTCCGCTGACCGGGCTCTCACTAGCCGACAGGGCAGGTTGACCTCTCGGAGAGGCAGATTGAAATGTTGATTGAAAGCCCCGAGAAGGTTCTGCTGACCGGGCTCCCACTAGGCAGCATGATAGGTTGACCTTTCGGAGAGGCAGGTTCAAATATTGATTTAAAGTCCCGAGAAGGTTCCGCTGACCGGACTCCCACTAGCCGGCAGAGTAGGTTGACCTCTCAAAGAGGCAGGTTGAAATGTTGATCAAAAGCCCCGAGAATGTTCCGCTGACCGGGCTCCCACTAGCCGGTAGGACAGGTTGACCTCTCGGAGAGGCAGGTTGAAATGTTGATTGAAAGCTCCGAGAAGGTTCAGCTGACTGGTCTCTTAAAAACCAGCATGGCAGGTTGATCTCTCGGAGAGGTAGGTTGGAATATTGGTTGAGAGCCCTGAGAAGGTTTCGCTGACCGGGCTCTCAAAAGTCGGTAGGGCAGGTTGACTTCTCGGTGCGGCAGGTTGAAATATTGATTGAAAGCCCGAGAAGGTTCCGCTGACTGGGCTCTTACTAGCTGATAGGGTAGGTTGACCTCTCAAAGAGGCAGGTTGAAATGTTGATTGAAAGCCCCAAGTAGGTTCCGCTGATCAGACTCCTACTAGCCGGCAGGGCAGGTTAACCTCTCAGAGAGGCAGGTTGAAATATTAGTTGAGAGCCCCGAGAAGGTTCTGCTTACCGGGCTCTTAAAAGCCGGCATGACAGGTTGACATATCAGAGAGGTAGGTTGAAATGTTGATTCAAAGCCCCGAGAAGGTTCCGCTGACCGGGCTCCCACTAGCCGGTAGGGTAGGTTGATTTCTCGGAGAGACAGGTTGAAATGTTGATTGAAAGCCCCAAGAAGGTTCCGCTGACCGGGCTTCCACTAGCCGGCAGGGCAGGTTGACCTCTCGGAGAGACAGGTTAAAATGTTGGTTGTGAGTTCCGAGAAGATTCCGCTGACCGGGCTCCTACTACCCGACATGACAGATTGACCTCTCGAGAGGCAGGTTGGAAAATGTTGTTTTGGAAAGAAGCCCCCGAGATGGTTCCGCTGACCGGGCTCTCACTACCCGGCAGGGCAGGTTGACCTCTCGGAGAGGCAGGTTGGAATGTTGGTTGAGCACCCCGAGACGGTCAGAGAGGCAGGTTAGAATGTTGGTTGAGAGCCCCGAGAAGGTTCTGGTGACCGGGCTCCCACTAGCCGGCATGACAGGTTGACCTCTCGGAGAGGCAGGTTGGAATGTTGGTTGGGAGCCCCGAGCAGATCACGCTGACTAGGCTCTCACTAGCCTGCATGATAGGTTGATCTCTCAGGTGGCAGGATGAGGAGCAAGTGATCTTGGTTAGCCAAGCCCTCGAGAAGGTTCCTCCACCTCCAGTTGAGTCGGGCTCCTGAGAGGTGTCAAGATCTTTTTGCTCTCCACCTCCCGTTGGGCCGAGCTCCTGGGAGGTGTCGAGATCTTTCTCCTCTCCACCTCCAGTTGAGCTGGGCTCTTGGTAGGTGTCGAGATCTTTCTCCTCTCCACCTCCAGTTGAGCCGGGCTCCTGGGAGGTGTCGAGATCTTCCGCCTCTCTTCCTCCAGTCAAGCTCCACTCTTGGGAGGGACTTTGGGAGGTGTGTCGTTTAGCGCACTTCTCTCTAAACCATGAGTTTTACATTGTTTTTTCCGACCTCGTGTCGAGCTCGAAAAAAGTGGGGATTGTATATAACCCGTAATTCGTCGAGATCAAATGCGACCAGGATGGCCTAGAGGATTTCTGCCACCTAGGACAGGTGTAGAAGGAGTCACCTCCAAAGGCGAGATCCGGGGTCCAGAGGCGAGATCCGGGGTCCAGAGGCGAGATCCGGGGTCCAGAGGCGAGATCCAGGGTGCAAAGGCAAGATCCAGCTTCACCGGACACTCGCCACTCCCAGGATATATCTTTAGGTCTTCTAATAGCCTCTCCAAACAGCGAGTTTCGCTATTGGTAGGCCACCTTGGGATGCGTGTAGTAAAACCAAAAAGCGGTATTCCGCTATTTGCAGGCCAGAGTTGAAAAATTATAAATAGACCCCAGGTGCACCTTTGGAGGGGACCCGCTTTTTTTGGCTTCTCCCTCCTTTGGTAGGCTTTGGTTGGCTTCCTGTGCCCTCCAAGGTGCCCAACTTAGCATTGGCTAGAGAGGGGAAGCTCTCTTAGATCTTCCGGGTGTGTGACGAGACCTACTCGCTGCAGCTCAGGGTTTGTTTCTAGTCCCAGCCGCCGGTCAAGAGCTCTAGCTCAAGAGAAGTAGGTGCAAGTTACCACCTTTTGGGTCTGAATTCTTCTTGAGACCGGGTTCCAGTTTCAGCACAAGGCACACTAGTGCTAGGGCGTTTCCTAGAATCGAGTACCATGATGTGACCTGATTGTGGGAAAGATAAGTTAGAATCCTTTATGTATAGTATTATGATTATACTGGCTACTAGAAATTTGAGGACTTTAAATGAAACGACAGGATTTTTGGACAATGACTAGGAGATGTATTCACATTGTTTGTTCAATAGAAACGAAGTGGAAAGGGCAAAAGTACATGGACATTGAGGATGCTTATAAGTTATTGTATACTGAATAAGTAGATAGTATAATTGGGGTTAGGATAGTGATGGATAAATAGTTGAAAAAGAATTATTGATGTGAATAGACATAGTGAGAGAGTGATTGCTATCAAGATAATTATCAATGTTGATATTATTAATGTGACTGAATTTTATTATTTTAATATGGATTAGAAGATTAATTAAAATATCAAATTTGGGAAGAGATGAATGCTTTACTATGACATATAGCTGAGGAAGAAATGATAACTATTGTTTGTTATTAAAACTGCAGACATGTTTTAGTAGACTGTTCTATGAATGGTTTTATGATATGCATTCAATATGATATGTAGATTAGAGCTATCATGGTTTCGGTTTTACTAAGACTGTAAACCATACCGCTAAAGGTAACAATTCTTCAAATTAGAACCAAAATCTTATTTGGTTTGACCGATTCCAATTTCGGTCACAGTTCCATAATATTTGGAACCATCGTGTCAACGGTTCCGGTTCCGATTCAACAAGAACCAAAATTAAATCGTCCACTAACGGTTTGGTCGGGTTCTATGCGGTTCGGTCCGGTTCCAATCCGTTCTATATATTATAGTTTTATTCATTTTATAACTTTATAATTTGAGTCATTAGACACATTCACAAATATTATTATCTCTTTAAAATGCATATTTGAAAAGGAAATTGGAATTCAAATGGTTGGAGCAATAATTTCATGGATTCTTAAGTCTAAATATGCCAAAAATGAACTAATACATATATGCATACAATAATATTTGATTTGGCTCATTGAATAGAAAAATAATGGGTAATATTATATGATTATAATAAACCTGATCCAAAAATAATTAACATAAACATGATATTTAGCATGATGGACAACAAGTAACACTGTAATACAATATTACCATTCCTCAACACTGTAACGAGTGACAACTCTAATGTAGATAGAATGTGACTACTGTGGGCTGAACCCGTAACAAGATCTGGGATCTCGTTGGAGATGGTGGTGGAGATATAAGAGAGCCAAACTCAACCCACAAAGAGTGCAACGGGAGTTGAAGAAAGGGGAGCCTAACTCAACCTTAATTGAATGAGGATGAAGAGAAAGGAACTAGAGAGAGAAAGAAGAACTTAGAGAGATAGAGTAACTTTGATTAATTCTTTAATATCTTCCTCATGGCTCATGGGGGTCCATATATCTCTACATAATGATATGAGTGTAAATAACCCCAAAATAAAAAGGAAGAGCATGCAACAATAAAACACTATGGGCTCGTATGATATTATTATGACATGAGATGATCTGAAAGAAATTCAAACTCGAAAGGACTTGCTAGAAAATTTGAGGTAAAGGACTTAGGGAACCTCAAGTATTTTATGGGCATTGAAGTCTCCAAGTTCAGGCATCTGATTTTCATCTCATAGAGGAAGTATATCTTGAATTTACTTGAGAAATCTAAGATGAGTGAGTGTAGACCTTCCAATACCACTATCGAAGCAATCTGCAACCTAGGGAAAGATATTGAAGAAATTGTTGAGTACATCACTGGTTTTTAGAGGTTAGTGAAGAAGCTGATCTACTTGCCACATACTTGCTCAGATATCTCGTATGTTGTTGGAGTGATCAGCCAGTACATGCACTCCTCAAGACTCGCCATCTTGATGCAACTCACCGTATTCTCATATACCTCAAGACTCTCCTAGGAGCGGTATCGTATTCTTGCCTAATGATGAGCTAAATATTAAACGCATAATGGGATGTATCGGTTGATGATCGACGATGCACCTCAGGATATTGTACTTTTGTTGGTGGGAATTTGGTTATGTGAAGGAGCAAAAACAACATGTGGTTGTCAGATTTAGTGTTGAAGTTGAATTCAGAATCATAGACCATGAAATCTGTGAAAGACTGGATTCAGAGTATTATGAGGGACCTTGTCCTTGAGAAAATAAGTCAATCAGACTATATTAAGATAACAAGGCGTCCAATAGTCTTACTCAACCCTTTGCAACACGATCACACCAAACACATTGAAGTCGACAAACATTTCATTGAAGAAAACATAGTGAGAAGAATTGTGTTATGGGCCTATTCGGAATGGTAGCCGGAGTAGTGGTCGGATGCAGAGATGATGTTGGTGGAGGATACAGTCATACAACGAATCCCTAACCGTGACTGCCTAAGCGGAGTTGCTCGTTAGAGGAGTCACCAAGTTCTCACTTTTAAAGACGGGAATTAGAACTCTTTGACTGCTTCCTTCATACAACACACCAAATGTCTTTATATAAGCTTACAACATAATAAAAGACAAACAAGAATAATACCTATTACTAGACCCGATGCTCGAGGTACCATACATTATGATATCATCTATAATCGTAATTAATTAGATAAGTGGGCCTGGGGCCCATAACACAATCATTGGGCGCACAACCCATAACATCTCTCCTGACCTTCAAATCGAGCTTGTTCTCAAGCTTGAATGAGGCTTGCACTGCATGATTGTCTGGCTCTTTGATTTCACGGCAAGACAATTCTCGATATTGTGTTGCTGTAGCTGAGACTGAGGTAGAAACGATGGTGATGAACGAGCGGAACGACGGTAGCTCGGACGAAGAGCGAGCAGCGCCAGGCAGAAATGGCGGCGCAGACTTGGGACCGACCGACTGAAGGAAGGGATCTATGGGGCCCGATAAAGCAGGGGTTGGTATGAGTGGGTCCAGAGGAAGCATCGAGATAGTCGGAGGCAGAGTAGGGGTCGGCAGAGCATGAGTCGGCAGAGCAGGAGTCGGTGGGGGAAATGGCAGCACGTCGTCCGCTTGCTTAAAAGGCAGCTGGACGAGGAGAGGCGGCGGCGGTGCCGGTGGAAGCTTTGGTTGAAAGGTGGCTATCAAATCATCAAACTTGCATATGAGCGCGGTTAGCCGGTCATGTCTTCCCGACGATGAGCTTCGGTATTTTGACGAAGAGTGTTCAGGATGTCGTAAATTCTTGTAACATTGAACCGATGACGACCGCATTCACCGCAACCAACTTGTTGTTCCCCGTAATGAGATAATATGATTTACAATCAAGTAATTAATCAAGAATAATACTTGATAAAATTAATTTCTTATCAATCAACCAAATAAGATGGAGGACTTTCAAATAAGGAGGGGTGGGGTCAAGGATAAAAAATGCAAGCTTTTAATAAAATAGCAGGTGGTGGCTTAAAAAGGAGAAAAGGTGTAAGGTTTTAATAAAATGAAACATAAAGATAGCAAGGAAAAAAGTGGCAGGCGGCTCAATAGCTTCTGCGTTAACTGAAGCAGTGGTGGGTTCGATTATGGCAATGATGATGGAGAGCAATGAGCTGAGTAGCAGAGGGAGATGTGCGTCGATTGGACACAGACGCTCCCCTGCGTCGATCAATGTCGATGGTGGAGACGACGCGGAAGAACGCGTCGACTGGTCGCAAAAGAAGCGGCGTGGTCTTTTGGCAGGGGAAGGAAGAAAGCTGGCTCGAGTTATTCCAAGGATAGGAATGAAGCGATTGTTGTTTGACAAGCGGGGGATCCTGTCATGTCGACGTAACAATGAGAGGGCTTCGTTGAGGCTGAGGTCAGGGAGTCGAGGGGGCGGACTAGGGCTCAGCTCGAGGCTGAAGAGGCAATGGCTGCTTGGTTCTGTCATCGATTTGAGCACAACAACGGTGTGTGCATGTAGCAGGAGATGCAGTGGGGTCTCAAAAAGGGAATAATGGCTGATGCTGAGAATAATGTGGAAGTGAACTAGAGCTCTGATACCAAAGTTGTTATGGGCTTATTCAGAGCGGTGGTCGGAGTAGTGGTCAGAGGCGGAGATGATGGCTGTGGGGGATACAACGAAGCCCTAGCCATGTTTGCCTAAGCGGAGTTGCTCGTTAGAGGAGAGAGCCACTAAGATCTCACATTCAAAGACGAGAATTAGAACTCTTTCATTGCTTCCTTCATACAACACACCAAATGCCTTTATATAGGTTTACAACATAATAAAAGACAAACAATAATAATACCTATTACCAGACCGGGTTCTCGAGGTCACATACATAATGATAACATTTAGAGATAATCATAATTAATTAGATAAGTGGACCCACTTTGTTCGTTCCGTCTGAACAACAACTGACAAACATCCTCACTAAATGATTGGGTGTGACTGCTTTCAAAAGGATCATTACCAAGTTTGGTGTGGTCAACATTACGCGCCCAACTTGAGGATACTTATTATTTCATGTATTTTCTATTTCATATATTTCCATCCACTTCTATATATAGGTGTGTGTGACCCCTTGTAATTAATCAATCAAGTAATTTCTTGTTGAGATCAATTTATCGTTTTGTGTGTCGTTTAGTCTTAGCCGTGTATTATTGTATTTGTTTTCCTGATCCGCCTCCATATAGAGAGGGGATTAGGGTTTTCTCTTTGTAATTGAAGTCTATTTTCATTTCCACAACATGGTATCAAAGTCTTAGACGATTAGGGCTCCTGCGTATTCACCCCCGCCGCTTCCGCTTCCCGCTTCGGTCCGCTCCATCGTTTTCGTCCCGCACCGCGTCGCGCCTCCTCCGATCTAGCAACTGCCACCTCCAAAAGCCGCATCCCGTCCAACTCTTCGGTCGGGCATCCCGCCCCGTTCCGCATCCAGCCACGAACTTCCGCCAGCCAGTCGCAACCGGTCTTCTCCAGCGCGCCCTGTTCTGCATCCAACACGCGTCCCATCTTCCAGCAGCCGGTCTTCTCCTTCTCCAGCAACCTCCAATAGCTCCCGCATCCTCCCGCAACCTCCCGCAGCCTCCCGCAGCCTCCCGCAGCCTCCCACAGCCTCCCACAATCCGTCTAGTCCTTCTTCAGCGCGCCTCCTTGTCTTCTTCCGTTCTTCGTCCCTTTTTCCGGCGGATTACCGTTGTTTGGTTTTTTGACACTGGAAATGTGGCTCTAACCTGATGGCATTTCTGGTGTCAATCCGTATTGGAGGTTCCTTCGTGATCTTAGTATCGTTCCTTCTTCTATGAACCAACCCTGGTTTCTATCTAAATGTTTGTGGGGCTTCTTGTGCTTGTTCTTACACATCATGTCAGGGAATGATGGATCTCCTACTCTCTCTTCCGGTGCCGGGATCTCCTCCACTACCTTGCCATCCGGTGGCGCTGCTTGTTCCAGTCATGACCACAATACTCCTCAAATCACCACTATTAAATTGTATGGTTCCAATTTTTTTCTGTGGTCTCGGGCTTTTACCCTTGCCTTGAAGAGCAGACGTTTGTTTGGGTATGTTCTGGGGACTATTCCGACACCGACCAAAGATTCTCCGGATTTGCTATAGTGGGAATCTGAGAACTCTCTCGTGAGGTCTTGGTTGACAAACTCTATGGTTGATTCGATTGCTCAGAATTATCTATTTTTGGAGACTGCAGCGAATATTTGAAAGATGGCCGAGGCTACTTACTCTTGCTAGGGTAATGCTGCCCAGATTTTCCAGCTGCAACGAAAGATCTTCCTCCTTCGTCAGGGTGATCGCCCCCTGTCTGCCTATTACTCAACTTTATCGAGAGTATGATCACTTTGACTCCCTCACTCTTGTGTCTCCTGAGGATGAGCTCCTTGTTCAATCTCGGGAAGATAGGAACAGAGTTTTTGAGTTCCTTCATGGCGTACACCGTGACTTTGATCCGATCAGTGTGCAGATTCTTGGGCGCTCTCCTCTGCCCTCCCTTCCCGAGGTTTTCAGTCTTGTTCAATAGGAATTTGATCTGCGACAGACATGGATCCCTGATACTGCTCCCGAAGGTTCTGCCTTGGCTGCTTAGTTTGACAGTAGAGCTCCACGTGATTCCATACCCAAGTCCACCGACAAAGATCACTTGCTCTGTGATTACTGCGACAAGTCTCGTCATACTCAAGACACCTGCTTTCGTCTTCATAGCCTTCCTGCACCCCGTGGGGGCTCCGCACCACGTAGCGGTCGTGGTTACGGTCGTTCTCCAGGTCGCTCTACTCAGCCCCGCTCTGCTCACCTGTCTGATGCCTCTGAGGAGACGTTTACTCCCACTACCCAGTCTGCTCCTCCTCTGGCTTTGTCAGCTGATAAGATTCATGCTTTTTGCCATCTGATGCAGCAGCAGACTTTGGAGCCTTTCGTGTCCTCGTCTTCCTATGCTTATCATGGACCCCCAGGTGCTCATAATGCGTCCTCTCGTTCCTCTACCCACTGGATAATCGATTCTGGAGCAACGAATCATATGACCGGCTCTGCTATAGGTTTTGTGTCTTACCTCCCTTTGTTTGGTCGAGCACAAAGTGAACATTGCGGGCGGTTCCTTCTCTCCAATTGCTGGAAAAGGAACAATCCCCTATTGCTCTCTTACTCTTTCTTCTGTCCTTCATGTACCCAAGTTTACTCGCATTCTTCTCTCAATTAGTCATCTGACAAAATCTATGAACAATTCTGTGACATTTTCCCCCTCTTTTTGTGTTTCAGGACCTGAAGACGGGGACGATGATTGGCTCTGGTAGTCTGGTGGATAGACTCTACGTGTTTGATTTTTCCACTCCTGCATCTTCTCCTCAGACCCTTTATGCTGATCAGGCAGTCGCTTTGGAGTCCTGGCATTGTCGCCTCGGACATTCCTCTATTATGTCTATGAAACATTTATTTCCTACTTTGCATACTGTATTAGTTGATAATTTTCATTTTAATGCTTGTGAACTTAGCAAACATCATCGTGTTTTGTTTAATCATGTTTCATCCTCTAGTTTTGCTCCTTTTCATGTTATTCACAATGATGTTTGGGGGCCTTGCCCTGTTTCTTCTATTTCTGGATGTCGTTGGTTTGTCACTTTCATCGACTACTTCTCCCGTACTATATGAGTTTATCTAATAAAGGCTAAGATGAGATTTTCCCTTTATTTTAACGTTTTCACAAAATGATTTCTACGCAATTTGATACCCTTATCAAAATCCTTTGCACCGACAATGGCCGCGAGTACATGGATTCTCAATTTGACCGCTATCTTGCTTATCATGGGATTATCCATCAAACTTCTTGCGTTCACTCTCCTGCTCAAAATGGGGTGGCCGAACGCACTATTCGTCATCTCTTGGAAGTTACCCGGTGTCTTCTTCTCCATATGCACCTTCCAAAATACTATTGGGGGGATGCTATTCTCACTGTCGCCTATCTTATTAATCGTCTTCCCTCTTGTGTCCTGGATTATAACACTCCTCTTCACACTCTTGGGGTGCCTCCTATTACTCTACAACCTCGTATATTCGGTTGTGTTTGTTTTGTCCATATTCACCAAAGGACTAAAATCGATCCTCATGCTCACAAGTGTGTTTTTATTGGTTATGCTCCTACTCAAAAGAGTTATAAATGCTTTGACCGGATGCTTAAGAAAGTCTTTGTTATCATGGATGTCATATTCCTTGAATTCAAGAGCTACTACAGGCCCTCACTTCAGGGGGACCTCTTCTATGTTGGACGTGAGTTCTTTAACTACTTTACTAATTCCTCCGTTATATCACTATCACTCGACTCCATCTCTCATTGCTCCTGTGCCAACTCCGTCTCATATTGCTCCTGTGCCAACTCCAGCTGCTCCTATTGCCAAGCCCCTGTAGGTTTACTCTCGCCATCCTAAGGGAACAAACACACCGACCCATATCAAAGTCCCAGAGCAGACAAGTGATCCGTCGTCAGGATCCTTTACTCTAAAAGAAGGCACTTCTACACAACACACATTGTCTTAAGTCGTCTCTTATTTGTCCCTAACGGCTTCCCATAAAGCTTTTGTCTCTTCTTTGGCTGCTACTTCCATCCCTACTTCGTGGAAGGATGCTCTCTTTGATGATAGGCAGAAGACGATTATGCTTAAAGAAATGCATGCTCTGGATAAGAATCACACATAAGACTTGGTATATCTGTCTAAAGAAAAGACTGTTGTGGGATGAAAGTGGGTGTTCTCTGTCAAACAGAACACTCAGGGGGTTGTGGAAAGGTACAAGTTGTTGAAACTGAAAACTCGGTCTCCGTGGAGTTCACCCTTGGGGAAGGGGTGATCACACACTTACTTCTCTCTTGCGAGCCAAACGACTAAGGAAAAAGAACAGGAGACAAACCCAAGGGCTCGGCGTGGAGGTCCCACCACACACCCGAAAGATCTTAGAGCGCTTCCCCTCCCTAGCCAAATGCCGAGCTTAGGATAGCTCAAGAAGCGCAAGAAGACCGGGGCACAAGTAAACATGCCTTCTGAGGTACCCCCTCGGGTCTATTTATAGATTTCTGAAAAAAGGTCTGCAAATAGCCAACCTCCGCTGTTCTAAACAGCTATGTGCAGCCCAACTGGGTCTGCCAACAACATAACTCCGTTGTTCTGGCAGGCTATAGGCATGCCAACAAGGGCAAAATAGTAAAGATACATCACAAAAAAACTGGGCGAGTGCCCTCTAGAACTTCCATTCGCCGGGGGCGGCGAGTGCTCGATGAAGCTGGCACTCGCCGTCGCTTCCCAGCCCTGGGCGAGTGCGGGCCCGCCCCGCCCCACTCGCCCGCTGCTCGCCGAGCCCCTGGGGCGAGTGCGAGCCTACCTGCTCCACTCGCCCCTAACGCGATCCACCCTCCTGGGGCAAGCCGCAGCGGCTTCCAGGGACCTCGCCTCCCTCCGGCTCGCCTAGGACCCGGACTGCTGGACTGACCGATCTGACCCCTGTCGACCACTACTCGCCTTATATGGGGTTGTACACACCATTCCCCGCTATTTGCGAGGTTGGTCCAAGCTCGGAAAGAATCATCCAACCCCGCAATATGCGGTGAGTGCGACAGGGGCTAGAGAATCTTTTGGTGGGCTTCACCAGCGGCTATAAATACATGCTCGCGTACCTGGGTGGCCTCCGTCATTCCCCTTGAATTTTGCCGAGATGCCTCTATCCAAAGAGCTCCAAGAGAAGCTTAGCCGCGCCCGCGAGCTTAATGCCACTTGTGCTGCCGCGCTAGTCGGCATGTCTCCCAACGCTGCACTGCGCGAGCCGACGAAATCCAATCCTGCTAAGAAGGCTAATGCTCTGTTTGGTTGGGCTGTTGCTGATGAAAAGCTGCTGATGAAAAATAGCTGATAGAAAAATTGATGATTCTGGAAAACAGAGTTTTATTAAAAAATTGTTTGGGTGAAATGAAGTTTATAAAATGAAGTTTTGAAAAAGTTATTTGAAAACAAAACGGAGTTTTGAGTGAATTTTTTCTATAAATTAATTATAACACACGTACAATCATCTCGTCTGCACATTCAAATTCCAACACAACTCAAAACTCTTATAATCTGGAGTTAGTCGATCCCTAAACCCTAATAAAATACAACCTAATGAAAATCTAGACATTTTTCAAACAACTTGTGATCATCTCGTCTGTATGATATAATCATGACATTCACATACAGAAGAAGTAATTAATGTAAAAAAATGTAACGAAATGATTTTTTTATGGAAAGAATAGTATAGTTGTAACATGCTTAGCTTGGAAAAGAACGTTCTAGAATGGTTGAAAGAGGAAATCCCCCTTTGTTTTGAAACAGTGTAAAAATCTTTTGAGAAGATGAATAACACAAAAAATCCCCAAATGTTTGAAATTTACGCAGATGGCTGAAGCATTGTTCATGAAACAAAGGCATAATCAAATAAATTGCAAGACCTGGGCAGTGGGAGATATTAGTGGCACGCTCTTCAGACCTGTATAGTAGTCCAGCGTCGACGCCGTCGAGCTTCCCTGAACGCAGTTGAGGCAGGTCACGAGCACTAGGAGGAGGTCCCTGACCATGTCAGTCCACGCCGACGACACTGCCACGAGCACCAGGAGGAGGTCATTGAGCATGAACCGAGCAGCCTCGCCAAAGAGGAGAAGGAAATGACAAAAACCAAAGGAATTCTGACGGCGATTCAGGCTATGACGGAGAGAGAGAGAATACTGCTTTGAGTATAGAGCGCATGGCAGAGTGATTCTAGCGGGGACGGGGAGATTTCGGTCGGTGACCGAGAAGAGGACGAGTAAACAAAGAAGCAATTCAGGCTATGACAGAGCGATTCCACCTGTTAGCTTCTGCGGAGGATAGGACGGGCACGAGATGCCGACTGTCGCGAGAAATCACGGGTGCGGCGGACCGGAGAAAAAAATGCGGATTGAACATAGAAGAAAACAGCGAAAGATAATAAACGTAGTTTATTGGATAAGCCAAAACAAACGTGGCTTATAACACAAACTGCGTTTTGGCGCAAACGCACCGGAGGCTATCAGTCCAACCAAACGCTACCTAAGTCCATCCCTAAAGATGCTGAATCCATCTACCGCGACCTGTAATCCACCTTGATGCCCGGGCTCGCCTCCTCTAAACCGGCTGCGGACCCCAAGGGGAAGATGGTCGTCGACATTCCAGCCGACCCCGAGAGCCATCAGATCGATGCCGAGACCTCCACGCCGCGAGTCCACACACCACACGACGACTCGCGGCTTCAGCCTTCCCCCGACACTCGCTTGCAGGGGAAATCACCTCCCTTTGGGACCACGGGGCTGGACCTGCTGAAGTCCAGGTCGCCAACTCACTCCTTCTCAGCAGCCCACACCTGCTCCTGCACTCGCGGGGGAAAGGGCCGGAGACATCCCAGTTCCCAACTTCAACCTCCTCTCCCCAGGAACCCATCCTCCGGGTCACGACAAAAACTTAGCCTTACCTCCTTCGCACACCCCCCAACGACTGCCAAGCTCATTCGGTAAGCTCCACTTTCACGAGAACATTTTGCCGTGGCACCTTCGCTGCACTCGCATCCTCTTTCTACCGGAGTTGATTGTTTTTTGCAGGGCTCTCTGCTCCGTCTGAAATCGAGGATTCTTCAGAACAAGCTCGCCACTCGCCATCCCCTGAGCCTGGGGTGGAAATCTTCCTGGATGACTCGCTGGATCCTGCCGAGCTGAGGCGGCGAGTAATAAAAGTGTTGAAGAATCAGGACGCCGCCTTGCGCCAACTTCGAGCGGACAACGCACATCGCGAGCGGAGACTGCAATCGCTGGAGCGGGACTATGTGCTGCTCACAGACAAGGTAGAGCACGGCTCGGCGGGCGAGATGATGTCCCCCACCCCAGTTATGGAGAGACTTGATGACAACCTGCAGACCTTTGGTCGGGATCTGGACCTGGTCCGCGAGTTCCTCAACCCGCGTCGACCTCCGGGGATGGGGGCGCGAGGCCGGGGTAGATGGAAATGCTCCCTAGCTGAGCCTACCGGCCCTCGCCCCCAGCACCCCCAGCTCGCGCGTGTTGACCGAACTTTTCTTCTGCTCGTTATGAACTTCTTCTTTCTTGGGGTTGCGAATGTCCCTGTCTGTAATAACTTAAATGATTTTTAGAACTCGATATGCTATTTGAAATAATATGCTGTGTCATATAGGTTCAGTTCACACTAGTATAGGCCAGGTCGCCGGGTCGGCGAGTCGGAGTCAGCGAGCTGAGGCTGGCGAGCTGGATTGACTGGTCAGCCCGACCATAAATCCGATTTTCTATAAATAGGCCTCCTCACCAACCCCCTAGGCCATCGCCTTTATTGCATTCATACCCCCCTTTGCTGCTCTTCTCACTACCCGCTTTCGCACCCCAACCCTTTTGCGAACATGGGCAAGACGCGACCTGACGCCGACGGGAGGTCCAAGTGTGCTCGACAATTTGCCGAGTACCTATTCTTCGAAGGGAATACCACCGAGCGCGAGCTCACCGAGTTTAAAGCCAACTTCCTTCCCCCTGGTTTTGAGGCGCGCCGGCCCAGGGAGAACGAATCCATCAACACTTTCTACCGGAACGAGCTCGCCTTCCCCATCTCGCACTTCGAGGTGGGGTTGCGCTTGCCCCTCTGGGCGGGAATCTGCCAGATCCATAAGTACTTCGGCGCGGTGCCTGCGCAACTGAACCCGAATGCGATCGCTATGATGGTCGCATTCGCCTGCTTCTTCCGCCGAGAGCGGATTGAATTCAATCTCGCCGTCTTCCGCAAGCTTTTTACCTACCGTGCGACTAGCGACGGGGTCGCCTTTCTGATGGGCTCACATATCAAGGTTCGCGAGACCGCGAACAAGAACCACAACTGGGTTTCCAAGGTCGTCTTCCTCAAGGGCGACCTGGGCAACATTCCCTTCTCCCCCCAGCAGAAGAGCGAGTTGGTATATCGGCCTCCGACGCTATCAGACGACGACGCCGAGCTGCACAAGTTCTTCCTGGGGAAGGACTTCGAGGTCGCCTTCCTTCGAAGGGGCCTCGACTCGCTTCCCCCGTCCTCCCTGGCGAAGGTACACTTCCCCTTTTTTCTTTGCGGGCTCGCCTAAGTTATCGCTTTCTAACTCCAAGTCTTTTTCTGCAGGGGAGCGATCAATTCCCTAGCATCCGCCCCATAGGGACTCAGAACTTTACCCGGACCCGCTCGCGCGCGAGCGGGCTGCCGCGACGGCCTGCCGAGACGAGCTGGGGACTGACGGACCTTCCACCAGCAGGAAGAGACCTGACCTCGAAGGGTCCAGCTCGCCTCGGCGCCCCCCGTCGTCAAAAAAGATGAAGCAAGCCCTGGTCTCCAAGAGGGGACTACAACAACAACAACAAATATACATAAGCTCGCCGGAGACCACTCCTGAAGGGTCACCAGCGAGCTCGCTGATGGACTCGCCGAGGAAAGATCAGGAGGGTGGCGAGCCCTCCGTTCCTGCTGCAGTGGAGACTGTGACCCACGAGCCGGGCCTGCCGAAGAGCCACCCCCTGTTCGGCTTTGGGGGAAAATTAAAAGACTCGGCCGGCGAGCCGATGGTGCGATGAGATGAGCAGACCCACAAGATTTCCATCTCATCACTCCATCCCTCCTTGTCGGGGGGTCAACCCGCCTCTGGGCATGCCTATGCGCTGGGCTTCGGCCTGTATGGGCGCGAGGATGCCGAGGCCTACAAGGGCCTAAGGGCCTGACTCTTTGGCAGCTCGGCCGTAAAGGTTTGCAAGCCCAGATGCGGGCCTTGGAGCTGCACCATATGGTGGTCCGCCGCGGCTTCAGCCTCAACCACCAGTTGCTGAAAGCCGAGCAGGAGCGCGACCTTGCCAAGGACAATGCCGCCGACCTGGCGGGGTGACTAAAGGTCGCTGAGAACCTTCTCGCAAAATCCGCCGACGGGATGGTAAGCGCCGGCCACCACCTTTCTTTTTCCCTTAGGATTTTTCACGCATATTAATCTTACCTTGCCCTTCTTCCCATGATGCCGAAGCAGCGAGCGAGCTGCGAGCTCGCGCCGCTGAGCTGGAGGCTCGCGCCGCCGAACTGGAGAAGGAGAACAATAAACTGAGGGAGGAGAACAAAGGGCTCAAGAGCGAGCTGATTCGGCAGACTTACATCTTCTTCCCTCAGTCCGGCGGCGAGCCGAGCTTTCCTCTCAAATGGCCAAAAGTCTACAGTGAGGCCGAGGTCGCCGAAAGGTTGCGGATCAACTCCATCAGCACCGCCGACTATACCCTGCAGATGATGAAGGATATGGAGGTGCTGGTGGAGGGGTGCGAGGAGATCACGTCGAGGGACCTTGTGCCGAACCTGTTCCCGCCGGCTACCCCTCCCAGCGAGAAGGAAGAAAGCTTTGAATCACTCTTCATGGACGTCAAGGGTTACAAGTACAACCGCCCATCCGGAGGGGAGGACGAGGACCACCCGTTCGGAGGGGAGGGCGAGAGCTGACTCGCACCTCCTTCTCATTTTTGATGTTCTTTTTTTTGTATTTCTCTTCCCCCTCCTTGTAACATGTAATATTTTGTTAATGAAAAATTACTTAGCTTGAATTCTTCCTCCTTTATTTTGAATCCGCTGTGATGTACTTGCCTGCGAGCTGACCTCTTCCGTTGGGCGACCTCGCTAGGATAGAACTTGCCGCTAGAATGTATCTGAGTTAGGATGCGTGCCCGTGGAGAGACCTTGGGAGGTCGCCGACCCTAGACAATTAGGCGGCGGACCACCTGCCGAGCTAAACTCGCGACTACCATGCTCGCCCGCGAGTTGCCCTTTCGTCAATCGTGAAGTTGAAGTTGCCAGAAATCCCCAAGTAAAAACCCGAGGGGGTGGGAAGTACTTGCCGAGGACTGCCTCGCCTCGCCATCCTCACTCCTCAGTGGATGCCAAGATCTCTGCTCGCCGCACTCTCATCTTGTTATGGGATGATGCCACCCCCAGGGTAGTAGGACCAGACGACCTGCCGAGCTGGTCTCGCGAGTGCTCAGCTCGCCGGTAACAGCTCTTCTTCTTTGAGGCTGCCGATAGTAGCCTCGGCCAGCTCGCCCAGGGACGGCTGGATCCAACCCTTGATCACCTTTGTGCCCTATCTTTGAAGTCCAACTACCTGGTTCCTAAATTTAGATGTAGGCATGCCCACCAAGAATCCCAGCCCCTTCAGCTAGGTGAGAGCCTGACTGCGGGTGTTGAGCATCCATCGGACTCCGCCTCCAAGGTCATAACGACGTCACTCTAGGATCCCGACCCTGCCAGCGGGAGTGTCTCGGGACCTAACCCCAGAGAGAGAACAAAACTCCTTTGGCCAACCTCCAGGCGCTACCACTGGCCCAGTCAGCTAGGTGAAAGCCTGACGGCGGGTGTTGAGCATCTACCGAAATCCACCTCCAAGGTCATAACGACGTCACTCGAGGATCCCGACCCTGCCAGCTAGGTGAAAGCCTAACAACGGGAGCGTCTCAGAACCTAAACCCAGAGGGAGAACAAAACTCCTTTGGCCAACCTCCAGGAGCTACCAACGACCCAGTCAGCTAGGTGAAAGCCTGACGACGGGTGTTGAGCATCCATCGGACTCCACCTCCAAGGTCATAACGACGTCATTCGAGGATCCCGGCCCTGACAGCTAGTTGAAAGCCTGACAGCGGGAGCGTTTCGGGACCTAACCCCAGAGGGAGAACAAAACTCCTTTGGCCAACCTCCGGGCGCTACCACCGGCCCAGTCAGCTAGGTGAAAGCCTGACGGCGGGTGTTGAACATCCACCAGACTCCACCTCTATGGTCATAACGTTGTCACTCGAGGATCCCGACCCTGCCAGCTAGGTGAAAGCCTGACAACGGGAGCGTCTTGGGATCTAACCTCAGAGGGAGAATAAAACTCCTTTGGCGATCCCGGCCCTGCCAGCTAAGTGGAAGCCTGACAGTGAGGGCATTTCAGGACTTAGCTTGACAAAGACGGCTTGCCACAAATTTGATCTGTAAAATAGTTGGAGCATCAAAGGATTTCATATTTATTAAAGGAACGGGAGTACATGCTTTCACGGATAAAAACGCTTCAAGTCATCACCACTCCAGATGCGACATAGGGTCTCGCCCTCCATATTTTGGAGGCAATACCCCCCCCCCCCGACCTCAGGGCTTCCCGGACAATGTGCGGGCCCTCCCAATTAGGGTTGAGCTTCCCCGCTGCCGTTGATCTTCCTGCCACATTTACCTTCTTCAAGACCAAGTCCCCTTCCGCGAACTGTTTGACCCTGACGTGCTTGTCAAAGTATTTAGCCATTCTTCGTTTTACCTCTTCTTGTCGGATGACGGAGAGATCACACGACTCCTCCACTATGTCAAGAGAGAGCCGTAGCTCCTCCTCGTTTTCAGCTTGCCATTCTTCTCCGCCTGCCTCTGTCTCGACCAACCGAGTCGTCTGGACCTCAAACTCTATGGGAAACACGACCTCGCATCCATGGGAGAGCTTGAAGGGGGTCTCCCCCGTGGCTGTGTTGGGGGTGGTTCTCAAGGCCCAGAGAACCGAAGGAAACTGCTCCACCCAGCTACCCCTCAAATTCTCCACTTTCTTCTTGAGGAGGTTTACAATGATCTTGTTTTCCGCCTCCACCTGCCCGTTGCTCCTAGGATGGTGGACCGACGCGAACCTGAGGTCAATCCCAAGCTGTCCGCAAAAGCCGATGAATTCGGCGCTTGCAAACTGAGGCCCATTGTCCGTGAAAATGGCCTGGGGTAGGCCGTGCCGACAGATGATCTCTCTCCATACGAAGTTCCTGATTACCTGGAAGATCACCTTGGCTAGCGCCTTCACTTCCAACCACTTAGAAAAATAGTCGATCATCACCAGCAGGAACCTCCTTTGCCCACCGGCCTGGGGGAATGGTCCTACCAGATCCATTCCCCAAATGGCGAAGGGCCAGGGGGCCGTGATACTCCTGAACCGCTGAGCTGGTTAAAGTTGGAGGGGGGCAAACAGCTGGTACTTGTGACACTTCTTTGCAAATTCTGCGGCATCCCGGCTTAGGGTCGGCCAGAAGTACCCCTGTCGGACTATTCTTCCTTCCAAGGTTCCGCTCCCCGAGTGACTTTTGCACTCCCCGGAATACACCTCCTCGAGAATCCTCTGGACCTCCTTCTCGGCCACGCATCGTGCCAACATCCCCGAGAGAGTCTTTCTATATAACTGTCCGTCGCGCATAAGGTAATATGCCGACTTGTGCTTGAAGTTCTTCTTGTCCATCCCTGTACAACCTCGGGCTCACAGGAGGGAACCCAGCAGAGAGGGAATTAGAAGAATCCTCAAAAGGAGATAAGGCCCTAGGCGAGAGGGGCCCGACGCAAAGACCACTCGCACTAAGCGAGAGGGGCCTAAAGCTGGGTCCACTCGCAATAGGCGAGAGGAGCCCAAAAGAGGGTCTACTCGCAATAGGCGAGAGGAGCCAAAACGTGGGTCCATTCGCCTGGCGGGTGGGGGTCAAAGGAAGATTGTCTATATGTCGTCTGAGGGTCTCGCCCGCGAGGTAATCCTTTTCAGCCGCAAGGTGGTCCTCTCGCCAAGCATCGGGTCGGCAGGAAGAGATAAGGCCGGTTCAGCAATTGGGTGGGAACCGGTTCACTTAGCAAGCGGTTCATCCTTTTTGGCCTTTTTACTCTTTTACCCTCGGTGGTCTGCTCATAGCCCTTCAGAACAGCGGAGTTTGGCTGTTGGCAGACCCAACCCAGGGTATTCAGGTAATTTCACAGGTGCTTGTTTTGGTTATTTGCAGTTCAAATCCTGAAGCCTATAAATAGACCGGTAAGGTGTCTGAGAAGAGGGCATGTGGAACCTTCTTTTTCCTTCTCACTCAGGCACCTAGCTCAGCATTGGCTAGGGAGGGGAAGGATTCTAGTCCTTCCGGGTGAGCGGTGGGACCTCCGAGCTGAAGCTCCCGGTCTGTTCCTTTAGGTGTCTTGCTGGGAGCGTGGTTCAAAGAAAGTAAGCGTGGGTTGCAGCCTTAGATCCGAGCTTTTAGGAGAAACTAGTTCGACTGGTTTCAACAATCCCCTCCGGAAATTCCCCTGTGGAAAGGAAAGTTGCGAAAGGGTCCATCCACGAGGTGTGTTGGTCCACCTCCATCAGCTCCCCCTCTTGGATGGACGGACAGAACAGGTCAGTGATGGTACCCCCCACCCGGGGGGCCATGCTTGGCTAGCTGATCAACCTGGTCATTCTCCTCCCGCGGCACATGCCGGATGGAGAAGGTCTGGAACATACCGATGACCCCCTTCACCTTTGCCAAGTATAATTGGAGAGTTGGTTCCCTTGCCTCAAATTCCCCGTTGATCTGGGAGGCCACCACCATGGAGTCAGTGAAGACTTCCACATCATGCACCCCCGGCTCCCTGGCTAGGCGCAGTCCTGCTATCACTGCCTCATACTCGGCCTGATTGTTTGTGATGGGAAAGTGCACTACCACCGTTTGCTCGATCCTCATTCCACGGGGGCTCTCCAGGATCACCCCCACCCCCAAGGAATATCTTCCTGACGCGCCGTCTACCATCACCTTCCAGGGAACCGGGCGGGTGAGTTCTGCCTCCGCCACCTCAACCACATAATCTGCGAGAAAGTCGACCATTGCTTGAGCCTTGATCGAGAGGCGGGGGATAAAAGAGATATCGAACTCACTCAACTCTACCGACCATTTCGCCAATCTGTCCGAATGCTCCACCCCCTCGAAGATGTTGCGGAGGGGGTGGTCCGTCATCACTCGGATGAAGTGTGCTTGGAAGTAAGACTGGAGCCTCCGGGCCGAGATGACCAGAGCAAAGGCCAGCTTCTCCAAGATGGCATAACGGAACTCTGCCTTCCTCAGGAACCGACTTACGTAGTATTTGGGCAACTACTTTTTCCCCTCCCCGAACCAGGACGGAGCTCAAGGCCTCTGCTTCGACCCCGAGATACAAAGATAGATCCTCCCCCCCTTTGGCCCTTGGAGTAGGGGGGCCTGAGTTAACTGCCTCTTCAAGGCCTGGAACGTCTCCTCGCATTCCTTCAACCACTCGAACTTCCGGTCCCCTCTCAGTGCTTTGAAGAAGGGAGAACACTTTTCTCCTCCCCGAGAAAGGAACCTGCTGAGGCCTGCCAACTTCCTCGTTAGCCGCTGGACCTCCCTAGCATTCCGAGGCGATTCCAATTCCATGATCGCCTTGATCTTGTCAGGATTCGGCTCCACAACTGCAGGAGTAAGGAGATGGCCTAGAAATTTACCTCTGCTTGCCCCGAAGACACACTTCAAGGGGTTTTTCCTCATCTTGTATTTCCGGAGGGTGCCGAAGGTCTCCTCCAGATCTCGGAGATGGGAGTCCACCTCCCGGCTTTTGATCATCAGATCATCCACATACACCTCGAGGTTCCTCCCCTTTTGCTCCTGGAAGACCCGATCCATCATCTTTTGGTATGTTGCCCTGCATTTTTCAACCCAAAGGGCATCATCTTGTGGCAATAACACCCATCCCCTGTGATGAAGGAGACATCTTTCACATCGGGAGGGTGCATCCTGATCTGATGATAACCTGAAAACGCATATAAAAAACTCATTACAGGAAAACCGACAGCTAAGTCAACCAGCGCGTCGATTCGAGGCGAGGGGTAACAATCCTTAGGACATGATTTATTTAGCAAAGAAAAATAAACACACATTCTCCACCGGTCGTCTCTTTTTTTAACCACTACAACATTGGAGACTCAGTCAGGGTATTGGATTTTGGATACAAAGCCGGCCTTCAGGAGCTTGACCACCTATTCCCTGATGGGCTCGGCTAGCTTGTCCGCGATGGACCTCTTCTTTTGCTGGATGGGGCGAGCCTCTGGATCCAGGTTGAGGCGGTGGCAGATAACGTCCGCATTGATCCCCGGCATCTCTGCTGCGCTCCAAGCGAAGATGTCCACGTTCTTCTGGATGCATGCCAGCATCCTCTCCTGGTCCACCGGGGTCAGCCCCCCGCTGATGCGCACCTTCTCCACCTTGCCTCCCAGGGTGAGAACTTCCATCTCCACCACCGCTTCTGCAGCCTCCAGACGAGACTGCCCTCCCCATTATCCAACGTCCCCCTCTCCTGGGACAAGAACCTCTTCCTCAGCCTCCTCTACGACCATTTCCTCAGCCGGCTCTTCCTGGATCTTCTCCGTCACCCCCACCTGGGCACGGTTCTCTTCCACTTCCACCTCCACTCCTGCCTCTTGCTCCGCCACCTCCATCCTCCGCTCCAACTCCTCGGCCCCCTCTTGCCAAGAAATGGAGTTCATCGCGGTGACGTAGCACTCCCTCGCCACCTTGGGGTCTCCTCGGACCCGGACCTGGATCCCCTCGGCGTTGAACTTCAAGCATTGGTGGAAGGATGAGGGGACGCAACGGAAGATGCTGATGAGAGGCCGACCGAAGATGACGTTGTAACTGCTGGGGGCGTCCACGATGACGAACCTACAATTTCGGGACTGTCCCCCAGAGTGACATGGAACCCCACTCCTCCTTCAACTTCTTTCCTCTCTCCGGAGAATCTGAAGAGAGGTCCATCTGAGACCATCACCCTCTTGGCCTCCACTTTCATCGCATCAAACGCCTTTTTGAAGACGACGTTGACCGAACTCCCGCTGTCAATGAGAATCCTGGAGACAGTAAACCCTTCGACCGCGGTCTGAATGACTAGCGCGTCGCAGAAAGGATCCTCATGATCCGGCATGTCACTCATAGAGAAGGTGATCTTCTCCTCCGGGGGTGGCGTCTAGGATGTGGAGCCAACGCTCATTCGGTACATGGTGTGGAGGCTTGCCTTCCGTGAAGCCTCACCCCCCCCCCTCGGGCCCCAACATCAGCCCGGTCCTCGCATCTGTCCTCCTTTGCCCGAGGCAGGACTTCCTCAATCCGCACCTCCCGGCGGTCCCGCTGCTGCTGCTGCTCCCTGTTTCCTCTTACCTCGAGGAACTCCGGGCACGTGACCCTCCTCCTGGTGAAAGTCACAATAAGGCAGCTCCACCCGGACTTCCCTCCTTCTCCTCTACTGACCCCTCCTCCTCTGCATGGCTATTTCCATGGCCTGGTGCTACTCGGGGAGAGGGGGCCTATGTCCCTGCCTCTAGCCTGGTGGGTTGAAGTGACCCTGGCCCCCCTGACGATGGTCTCTTTCATGGAAGCCTCTCCTCGGCCCCTGCTCCTGCCTCTCTGTCTGCCTCCAGCCAAGCCGATTGTTCGGCTCCTGGTGCCCCCATCTTGGCTGCTGCTGTGGCTGATGCTCCCTCGGCCGGGGTTCAACTCTCCTCACCTCCTGACCCCTGCCACCTCCTGGAACCTTTTCCTCTTCCGTGGCCCACCGGGCCAACTTCTTCGCGAACTCGGGGGTTGATGCCTCCCCGTCGACATCCCTCGCTGCCCTCTCCATCAACTCCTCATAGGAGAGAGGCGACACCCTCTTCAGCTCCATCCTGAAGAAACCTTGTTGCAGCCCCAAGGTGAAGGCCATCATTAGGGTATGCCCTGACATCTCCTGGACCTGGGTGACCTCCTGAAACCGGTCCACGTAACTCTCCAAGGTCTCGTTCACCCCCTGCTTGATGTGGAACATGGACTCCGACTCCTTCCTCTTCTTGGAAGTGGTGAACCTCAGCATGAACCCCAAGCACAGGTCCTCGAAGCAGTAGATCGAGTTGGCCGGTAGCTGGTGGAACCACTCCCTCGCCTTTTCCTTGAGGGTGATGACGAAGAGTCTGCACTTGAAGGAATCCGACATCTGCCTTATCGACAACACATCCTCAAACCACTGGATGTGCTTGACCGGATCATCCTTACCGGTGTAGTAGGACATCTCCGGTTCCCTGAACCCCTCCAGAACTGGGGCAGAAAAAACCAACTCGCTAAAGGGGCTGCCTCCCCCTGCTGGACGAGCCGGAGGTTCTCGCACCCCATCTCGCCGAGCCGGGGAAGAGCACTCGCCCGGGGAGATCGCGCCCACTCCCCTCCTCTGCAACCTCCTTCCCAGCTCGCCGAGCCGGGGCATCTTTGCCTAAAGCTGGGGCGGCAGCGACTGGAATAGCTGGTGTCGAGCACTCGGCACGCGCGCCGAGTGCGAACTTGAAGAGGCCAAGCACCTCCTGCTGGAACTCCTCGAACATCCCCACCGTGGCGAGAGGGGGAGGGGGTGGCGAGTCGGCCCTGTTCGAACCTTGCCCTTCTCCCATCGAGCCTGCTGAAGATTTTCTGTGCTGACCACGATCCACGCTCACCGCACCAAAAATGTTGAAACCAAAAACTCGGTCTCTGTGGAGTTCACCCTTGGGGAAGGGATGATCGCACACTTACTTCTCTCTCGCGAGCCAAACGACTAAGGAAAAAGAACATGAGATATACCCAAGGCCTCGGCTTGCAGGTCCCACCACACATCCGAAAGATCTTAGAGCGCTTTCCCTCCCTAGCCAAATGACGAACTAAGGATACCTCAAGAAGCGCAAGAAGACCGGGACACAAGTAAACATGACTTCTGAGGTACCCCCTCGGGTCTATTTATAGATTTCTGAAAACGGCATGCAAGTAACCAACCTCCGCTGTTCCAAACAGCTATGTGCAGCCCAACTGGGTCTGCCAACAGCGTAACTCCGCTGTTCTGGCAGGCTATAGGCAAGCCAACGGGGGAAAATAATAAAGATACATCACAGAAAAACCGGGCGAGTGACCCTCTGGAACTTTTACTTGCTGGGGGCGACAAGTTCTCGATGGAGCGGGCACTCGCCGCCTCTTCCCAGCCCAGGGCGAGTGCGGGCACGACCCGCCCCACTCGCCCGCTGCTCGCCGAGCCCCTGAGGCGAGTGCGAGCCTACCTGCTCCACTCGCCCCTCACGCGATCCACCTTGCTGGGGCGAGCCGCAGGGGCTTCCAGGGACCTCGCCTCCCTCCGGCTCGCCTAGGACCCGGACTGCTGGATTGACCGATCTGACCCCTATCGACCACTACTCACCGGATATGGGGTTGTACACTCAGGGGGTTGTGGAAAGGTACAAGTCTAGTCTAGTTGCAAGTGGGCACACTCAAACGACAAGTATTGATTACCAGGAAACCTTTGCACCGATTGCTAAGATGAACTCTATAAAGATTTTCCTGTCGTGTGCTGCCTGCAAGGGGTGGAGTCTCAGCCAACTGGATGTAAAAAATGCGTTCCTTCATGGTGATCTGCAAGAAGAGGTGTACATGGCTCTACCTCCTAGTCTCTCTCCTAAAGGATCTGAAGGCAAGGTGTGCAAGCTGAAGAAGACCTTGAATGACCTGAAATAATCACAAAGAGCTTGGTTTGGATGATTTCACAAGACAATGACTTGCTTCAGATTCTCCCAGAGTAATGAGGATCATACTCTTTTCATCAAAAACTATGAAGGAAAACTAACTACTCTAATAATTTATGCAGATGACATCATTATAGCTGGAGATGATCAGAACGAGATTCAGGCATTGGAAGTTAGACTGACGAAAGAATTTGAAGTAAAAGACTTGGGGAACCTCAAGTACTTCTTGGGTATTGAGGTTGCGAGGTCCAAACATGTGATATTCATATCACAAAGAATGAGTGAGTGCATATCATCTGACATTCCAACCGAAGTCAACCACAGGCTTGGAAAAGATGATGGTGACATGATTGAAGACATTCTTAGTTTTCAGAGTCTTTTTGGAAAACTGATCTACCTGTTGCACACTTGCCCATATATCTCCTATGTTGTAGGAGTTCTCAGTCAATATATGCATTCCCCGAGGACCCGTCATGTAGATGCTGCTAATCTTGTCCTCAGATATCTCAAGTGCTCTTTTGGGAGGGGCATCCTGTTTTCATCAAATGAAGAGCTGACTATTGAGGTGTACACAGATGCTGACTGGGCTAAATCGATTGAAGATCGACGGTCCACGTCTGGGTATTGCACTATAGTGGGTGGAAATGTGGTTACTTGGAGGAGCAAAAAACAACATGTGGTTGCCAGATTTAGCGCTGCGGCAAAGTTCAGGTCTATGGCTCACGAAATATGTGAAGGGCTATGGATACAAACTATTTTGACCGACCTTGGGTTTGAAAGTAGCGAGCCTATCAGGCTATACTACGAAAACATGACATCGATTAGTTTTGCTCACAACCCCTTGCAACATGACCGCACAAAATATATTGAAATCGACAGACACTTCATCAAAGAAAATATAGATAGAGACATTGTTGTTACTCCATTTGTGCCCTCTGAACAACAATTGGCAGACCTCCTAATGCAGGGATTATGAAGTGGTTTCTTTAAAGAGCTTGTTGGCAAGTTGGGAATGTTCGACATCACACACCCAACTTGAGGGGGTGTTGAGATGAGTTTATCGTTTTATGTGCCGTTTATTCTTAGCCCGTGTATTATTGTATTTGTTTTCCTAATCCGCCTCTATATATAGAGGGGATTAAGGCTTCCACTTTGTAATGGAAGTCTATTTTCATTCCCGTGACATTTTTAAACATTTCAATAGGCTGAATAGAAATGAAGACACAAGAAAATGCAGGTAAATCGCATATGGCAGAATAACCTGCTTGAGCTTGTTGGAGTTACAAGTGAATCATATATGGCAGAATATAAATGAAAAGCATAAATTGAGATAAAGGATGCCTAACATTTACTAGAAAGAAAAGATGGAGGAGACATCTCATAGAGCAGACTTGGGAATTTTAGCCGGGCGAGTGGGTATAGAGACGGAGAAAGCCAAGCGGCGAATGCGCGAGGGCACGAAAAGGAGTGGACATGGGTTCTCGCTGTTGGTGCAA
Organism: Platanthera zijinensis; assembly: GCA_039513925.1. NCBI lineage: Eukaryota > Viridiplantae > Streptophyta > Magnoliopsida > Asparagales > Orchidaceae > Platanthera > Platanthera zijinensis. The sequence continues at coordinate 155,313,905 of CM077084.1, read as the reverse complement.
AATGTGGAGAGTTGAGAAATCAATTTTCTAAGAGCAGGTCGTGAGATCTCCTGTGGCTACATCGGTGTGAATGGAACTTTATAACCATCAGAGCTATCTAACTATTCACAATATGTAAAATATATGCACGCTAGATGGCAGTTTCTTGCATAATTTGTTTTAGGATCTTTGCGCCTCTCCTGCTCAAAATCCGTCTATGAAACTTCAATAGTTTCTATTATTGCATTATAGGGCCTCTGTTAAGACATTAGATAGATAGAGAGAGAGAGAGAGAGACTAGAGAGGAAGAGGAGGCTAAGAGGAATTAGGGTTAGAAGGAGGAAGGAGATTATACCTCAATTACTTGCATGCTGAACCAAGAGGGGTTCCGGGATATAAATACCCGGAACCAAAGAGGGGCCGGCCAAAGGGGCCGGCCGGCCCCAATAGGGCTGAACCGAACCGGTTCAGCCCTATTTCGGCATTTTCAGAGAGAGGGGGCTGAACCGGATGGTTCAGCCCCGTTGTGTACGGCATCCTTGCGTCTGCGAACATAGTGACGACCGGAAAAACGTTGCGGGGGCGTAACATTCCCCTCCCCATCAAGAACCAGCTTGTCCTCAATGTGGTAGTCGGGGTAGAGTTCCTTGAAATCGAAGAAATCCACCCAAGAGTTTTGTGCCGGAGACAGGTTCTTCCACTTGACCAAGAGTTCGGGCCGGAATTCGGTGCCCCGGTGCTTCCATCTGCTTCGTAAAACATCCTCTGGAAGTGGCCTCAGCTCACCCGCTGCCGTAACGTCAGGCAAGAGAGCAGAAGGTTGGATATGCTGGCCCACCTTTCTCTTGAGCAATGAAACGTGAAAAGTGGGATGGATGCGGGAGCCCGGCGGCAAAGCCAAGGTGTAAGCTACCGGCCCCACCCTGCTGATGATCTGAAAGGGGCCGTAGTAGCGCGGGGATAACTTCTGATTGCCACGGGCTGCAACAGATAATTGCCGATATGGTTGTAACTTGAGAAAAACCTCATCACCGACGGCGAATTCCCGCTCAGTGCGGTGCTTGTCCGCTTGCACCTTCATACGATCCTGGGCCAAACGGAGGTTGGCCCGAAGAGTGACCATCATGCGATCGCGGTCCAGAAGAGCCCGATCAACCGCCGGTAGAGCGGTGCTACCCGGCTCATAAGTGCCCAAGGTCGGAGGTGGCCGACCGTAAACAACCTCAAATGGCGTCATCCTGCTGGCGGAGTGATAAGACGTGTTATAACAGTATTCGGCCCAATGTAACCACTCTGGCCAAGTGCGGGGCTCATCCATCACAAAGCACCGAAGATATGTCTCCACCCCTCGATTAAGAACTTCTGTTTGGCCATCCGATTGCGGATGGTTGGCCGTGCTGAAATGTAAGCGAGTTCCTTGTAAGCGGAATAACTCCCTCCAAAAGCTACTAACGAAGGTCGGGTCACGATCAGAAATAATCGCGCGAGGAACGCCATGCAGACGCACAATCTCTCTAGCAAAGAGGGCGGCCACCGAGTCTCCAGTGTAAGGGTGGCTGAGGGCAATAAAGTGGCCATACTTGGAGAGTTTATCCACTACTACCAAAATGACCGACTTCCCTTTTGATTTAGGCAACCCGTCGATGAAGTCCATGGACACCGTGTCCCAAATAAGCTGCGGGATGTCCAACGGAACAAGCAGCCCCGCGGGTGAAGAAGTCTCATATTTCTACCGCTGGCAGATCTCACACTGGCGAACGAACTGCTGAATGTCCCGTCGCATGCCCGCCCAAAAGACATTGGCCCGCGCCCGCTGAAGGGTTCGAAGTACTCCGGCATGTCCCCCCGTAGGCGACGAGTGAAACTCATGCATCAAAACTGTTCTCCAAGCTGATGCGGCCGACACCACCACTCGGCCCCTAAAGTGAAGACGACCATTACATAAATGATAGCCAGGCGTAACAGTCTCGCCCCGCTGCAAAGCCTCCACTAACGGCCGCAAGGTGTCCGAGCCCATGACTTCCTCGTGAATGTCGGCCAAAGAATCGAGCAAGGGTCCCGTAATGTGAGTGAGAGCTGCCTCCGGCAAGCGAGAGAGAGCATCAGCGACGACATTATCCTTGCCGCGCCGATAAACGATCTCATAATCATATCCCAAGAGCTTTGTAACCCACTTCTGTTGGAGAGGCGAGGAGACCCGTTGGTCCAGAAAATGTTTTAAGCTTTGATGATCCGTGCGCACCTTAAAGTGCCGCCCCAACAAGTACGGCCGCCAAACGCCCACCGCATGAATGATTGCTAACATTTCCTTTTCGTAAGACGACAGGCCCAGAGTACGAGGGGCTAACGCCCTACTATAGAAAGCTATAGGCCGTCCCTCTTGCATCAAGACGGCGTCGATGCCCACCCCCGACGCATCCGTCTCGAGGACGAATTCCTTCGCAAAATCTGGTAAGGCAAGAACAGGCGTGGTCGTCATGGCCTGTTTGAGGGCATGGAAGGCGCCCTCCGCCTCTTCTCCCCAAGAAAAAGAATCTTTCTGCAAAAGCTGAGTCAAAGGTCGTGCTATCTTGCCATAATCCCGGACGAACCGCCTGTAGTATCCCGTGAGACCCAAAAATCCGCGCAAGGCCCGCACTGTAACTGGCCGCGGCCACGATTGGATACTCTGAATTTTTCGTGGGTCGGCCCGCACGCCCTGACCTGAGACCATGTGGCCCAAGTATTCCACCTCCTCCTGACCAAATGAGCACTTAGAACGGTTGGCGTAAAGACGGTGTTGCCGAAGTCGGCATAGGACCTGTTCCACATGTCCCACATGATCCTCCCAACTAGCACTGTAAATGAGAATGTCGTCGAAGAATATCAGCACAAAAGTCCGCAAGAAATCCCGAAAAATCTCATTCATGTTGGCCTGGAATGTCGCAGGTCCGCCAGTCAAGCCATTGGCCATGACCAAGAACTCATAATGGCCGTCATGTGTTCGGAAAGCCGTCTTGTGGATATCTTCTTGGGCCATGAGAATCTGATAATATCCAGAGCGAAGATCTAACTTGGTAAAAAGTTGTGCTCCATGCAGTTCATCCAGCAGCTCCTCAATGTGAGGAATCGGAAAGTTATCCTTGATCGTGGCGCCATTCAAGGCGCGGTAGTCCACACAAAACCTCCAGGAACCGTCTTTTTTCTTGACCAGAATGATGGGAGCGGAGAAGGAACTAGTACTTGGCCGAATGATACCGGCCTCCAACATCTCCCGGACACTCCGCTCGATTTCCGCCTTCTGAATGTGTGGGTAGCGATATGGTCGCACATTAGTAGGCTCGGCGCCCACCTTGAGCGGAATACGATGATCCCGGAACCGAGGCGGTGGCAGAGTACGGGGCTCCTGAAAAACGTCAGCGTAATCTGTCAGAATGGACTGTAAGTGAACTGGTACCTCAGAATTGCCGGAGTCGCCGGCCTGAACCTCCCGTAGAATGGCCATCACTTGCCCGTCTCCGCTCAACTGTTGCATGCTGCGAAGAGATACCTCCTTAATAGGAGAAGACATAAGACCCCGCAGGCAGAACTGTTGCTCCCCGAGCACAAACTCCATGGTCATGTGCGCCCAATCAAAAGTTACCCGTTGTAATTGGCGTAACCACTGAACTCCCAAGACCATATCCGAGCCACGAATAGGTAGCAAGTAGACGTCCGTTCGTCCCGCATAGTCTCCTATCCGCAGTTCCACTCCCTTCAGCACCCCTTCACATTGCAACTTACTGCCATCCGCTACCATAACATGGAAGGCAGCCCCCTTGTCGACCCTGTGTCCAACTCTCCCTGCCACATCGGGATGCACAAAGTTGTGGGTGCTCCCACTGTCCACCAAAATAGTAACCTTCTCCTGGGCGATCCGACCCGCCAGCCGCATTGTAAGCGGAGGAACGCACCCTTCCAAAGCATGCATAGAGACCCCAAACTCAGTGTCTTCCAAGTCCACCTCCAATTCATCCTCGTCGGCCGCCGGTGCTTCCTCAGTCTCCTGATATAACATGAAGGCTTGTGTCCTCTGGCATTTATGGCCCGGAGCAAACTTCTCATCACAATTGAAGCATAGACCCTTCTCTTTGCGAGCTTGCAACTCACTCCAAGACAAGCGAGTCACCGTCGGCTTGTTAGCCGTAGGTTGTTCCCGCCGTGCAACCGTAGTAGTAGTAGTGCTGGCCGAGGGGGGCCTATTCTGCATGCGGCCTCTCTGCCTGCTGAACCGCTCCTCCTGAATACGGGCCAAGGTAATGGCGTGGTTCAACGACTGAGGCATGAGTGCCTGCACCTCATCACGAATATAATCCTTGAGACCGGAGATGAAGCAACTGTATAACGTCCTTTCTGGCCATTGCACCCGATTCGCCAACTTCTCGAACTCCGTGCGGTACTCCATCACAGAACCCTTCTGGCGGAGTTTCTGAAGCATGGCTTCATAGTTCTCATACTATAGCGGACCAAATCGAGCCGTAAAGCCCTCCACAAACTCCCCCCAGGGCACGTACTCCCGTCCCCGCAGGAACCACTGTGTCCATTGGAAAGCGTCATCCTTTAGGTGAAAAGACGCCAACTGCACCCATTGGCCTTCAGGAACATCTTGATATTGAAAGAAGAGTTCGGCCTTCTGAATCCATTCCAAGGTGTCACCACCCTCGAACTCCGGAAAATACATGCGAGACAAGCCTGGAGACAAGCGATGCGGACCATGACCTCCTTCTCGCCTTCCGATATCGCCTTGCTCAAATACACCATAACCCGGTGGTTGGCCACCCCATGGTGGTCCATAAACCGGCGCACCCTGCTGTCCAAACCCCCGAGGAGGAGGAAGAAGACCTCCCCGCTGCTGTCCGGCCTGTTCCGGTGGCCGCCGCTGACCTGCGGCCTCATCCCAGCCCCGCCGCTGACCTGCGGCCTCATCCCAGCCCCGCCGCTGACCTGCGGCCTCCTCCCAGCCCCGCCGAAACCCTGCTGGGTCATCCCAGCCACGCCGGAAGCCTGCGGGCTCATCCCAGCCCCGACGCCCCTGGTTCCGGCTTGCGACGGGCTCGCCGAAGCCGCTGTGCAAGGATGCGGGCGGCATCGGCCCCACACAGTGCCCCGACCCCGATCCGCCAGCCCCGCCATACGCGCCTGTTAACGGAGGGGGAAAAAGTCGCGATGCGTCGTCGCCGAGCCGCGCGACTCCGCCGTCCGTGGCCCCGCGCGCAATCACAGCCGGATCTTGTCCCGATCCGGCCGAATCATCCGTAGCCGTCGCTTTTCCTTTCAATAAGGTTTTCAACTCCTCCATACCGGCCGTCATGGCCGCCACCGAATCCGTGAGAGTGGCCACCGTCCCCTCTAGGGTTTCGAGCCGTGCGGATTCCTCTTGCGTGCGCGTATTCACCATGTCGGAGACGAGTCCTCTGATACCAAATGTTAAGACACTAGATAGATAGAGAGAGAGAGAGAGAGAGACTAGAGAGGAAGAGGAGGCTAAGAGGAATTAGGGTTAGAAGGAGGAAGGAGATTATACCTCAATTACTTGCATGCTGAACCAAGAGGGGTTCTGGGATATAAATACCCGGAACCAAAGAGGGGCCGGCCAAAGGGGCCGGCCAAAGGGGCCGGCCGGCCCCAATAGGGCTGAACCGAACCGGTTCAGCCCTATTTCGGCATTTTCAGAGAGAGGGGGCTGAACCGGATGGTTCAGCCCCGTTGTGTACGGCATCCTTGCGTCTGCGAACATAGTGACGACCGGCAAAACGTTGCGGGGGCGTAACAGCCTCACTGTGATGGTTCATTTCAGGTGCAGTACCTGGTCATTATCTGTTATGACTACCCCATCAGATATTTGAGTAATCTGGTTTGGTTTGCTTGACATCTTATATGGTGGATGCAAAAATCACTCTATTTGGCTGTTTCCTTTTCCTTTTCTTCGATTACCAAACACAAGATGCTAGTTTTGCATATCAAAATCCTCCACATTGCACCATCTCTTTTGCCTGGAACAAAGGAAGCAAAAAAATGAAACAATTTTGAGAACAAAAATCTATTAACGAGTACAAATTTTTGCAACAAATCTAGAATCACGTGGCGATAAGATGACAGATTTGATCATTTATATTCTTAATAATTAGTGAAAACTCGATTTTCAACAATTGTTTTTTTTAAGTTCTAATCTACAAATATTACCACCAAATGCATTTCTGAGATTATCAAATCCTAAAAAATCAGATAAATACGCTAATGAGTAGTGCAAGTGACGTGCATGGCTTTAAGCCTTCCTAAAAATCGCAAGGTTTTGAGTCACTTCAATAAAGGTTGTTCCATGTACCCCGTTGGCTCTGTATCCAATGCAGAAATAGCTATGCTAGTTCATGATCATGATGCTGCCCTTGAAATCAACCACTTAGTGAAGCCCCATAATGCAGCAACAGTAAGTTAAAGTTTTGGAGTTTCTGGATCCGATGTTAAGCAAAAGAGCCCTAAGATGTCGAAGCAAATTGTGCAAGTAAATGGCATGCAAATATTCTTTATACTTAGAATTGTTGGATATATTCCTTCATATATGATGTTTAATAGTTTTTTCATCATTGTAGGTCACACTTTTGTTGATGTATTTAGGGAATCCGACAAATTCTTTTTATCAAGTGGTCCACACAAAAACATTGAGTTGTATATTAATAACTTTATCAGAATTAGTGAAATACGTAAGTATTTTGTTGGTTGCAGAATCATGAGGCTTGCTGCTACTCATTTTGTGTGTGTACATCCAGGTATGTAAATATCAATTGCACAAATACAATTCACATGGAAACTCAATACCGAGTGAATTAGAGTATAGAGAGGTCTACTGGGTGACATAGGGTCAGGAGGTAAGAGTGGGTCCTAATAAGGCAAACCCTAGGTGCAGTTTCAGGGAAATAAACCCAGTTTGATGTTTACATGCATATAGCGATCCAAAAATATATTGCTATTAATAAAAAGAGCATAAATCCCACGCAGTTGTGAAAAATGGGAAAAATAAATAATTTTAACAAGTGGGCAAGTTTGGATTTCCTCTGGTTGGAGGGCCGAAAGCTAATATACACAAATGACAAGGCCCTGCAAGACAAAATTTGTCCTAGAGATAAAATACTATCACTGCAAAGCATCCATAAGAATATAAACGATCTATCCCATAAAACAATGCTGAAATAAATAACACTAAATACTAAAACTCATGAGGTGTAATAGGCGAAGAAGGCAGAGTTCTAGTGATTGTCGAAGTGCGATGGCTGCCACGTAAGGCAATAGTAGCTGTACGGAGGCTGTTGGGGGAGGAAAGGTGGTTGTTTTGTTGAGCGAATGGGATGAGGAAGTTGTAAGGGGGTATAGTTTGGGATAGAGTGGAGGTGGGTTGAGTTGGAGGCCGTAGATGGAGGTGGAGGAGAGGCCAACGAGTCAAGGAATGGGGAAAATAAGGTCCGTTGCCTGCTGCAAATGCAGCCTCTGTGTACTTGAGGTGGAAGTAGGGGATGAGTGTATTGGGTTTATCTATACAACACATCATATGTGCGTAGGGGAATAAGGTTCAAGAAAACCCTAAAGATAAACTTGGATGTTGCGATGAACATTGATTAAGAAGTAATTGCAACATTAGATAGGAGTATACCTGAGCGGGATTGAGTCAGCACTCAATCAAGATGCTCCAAAACAGTCTTAGACTGGCGGGTGAGTTCACGCAAAATCATATTTGCGGCTCTACAGGAATCCACACGAACAGGGAGAACATCGACACCTTGTCAAACAAGATCCAGGATGGAGAATGTAAAGCCATCTGCGTCTCCACAAATTGCTAGGTCTGCACCAGGAGAGGCGGCGGGGGCGGGCGCCGGAATCGGGGCTTCCGGGAGCGACGGGATCGATACTTTGGGAAATACTTTTCGTCAAAACTTCCTGATCCGTAAGTATCGTGGATCTCGCTCTTGAAAAACCCTAAAACAACTGCTATTTATACCCACGAGTATAAACATGTTTGAACCGTCGCTATCCGCAGACCCAGAACAAATGGAATTAACTCGACGAATCATTAGTTGAGATGTCTCGACGAATTAGCTGTATTGACTCGACGAATCATTAGCTGAGATGTCTCGACGAATCACTTCGAAGTCTCGACGAATTAGCTGTATTGACTCGATGAATCATTAGCTGAGATGTCTCGACGAATCATTGAGATGTCTCGACGAATCACTGAGATGCCTCGATGAATCAGCTGTATTGACTTGATGAATCATTAACTGAGATGCCTCGATGATTCACTGAGATGTTTGGACGTATTAACTGTATTGACTCGACGAATCATTAGCTGAGATGTCTCGATGAATCATTGAAATGTGACGAATCACTGAGATGTCTCGACAAATTAGCTGTATTGACTCGACGAATCATTAACTGAGATATCTCGACGATTCACTAAGATGTCTCGACGAATCAACTGTATTGACTTGACGAATCATTAGCTGAGATGTCTCGACGAATCATTGAGATGTCTCGACGAATCATTGAGATGTCTCGACGAATCATTGAGATGTCTCGACGAATCATTGAGATGTCTCGACGAATCATTGAGATGTCTCGACGAATCATTGAGATGTCTCGACGAATCAGCTGTATTGACTCGACGAATCATTAGCTGAGATGTCTCGATGATTCACTAAGATATCTCGACGAATCAGCTGTATTGTCTCAACGAATCATTAGTTGAGATGTCTCGAAGAATCATTGAGATGTCTCGACGAATTCCAATAAGTCAAGTTCTTGGTACTTCACTCATATCACATTTGAGTACGACCAACACAATCCATTCCTCTAACTTCTCTAGACGCTCTTATGTGCGACCCTATAGGCTTATATTACGTTGGTAGTGAGACTACCTGTTTGACCACTTCCAGATCACCATGGTAACACCAACAGAGTGAACAATTTCCAAGATGAGCGTTTGCTATATATTAGGGTTGAGGCAGCCGAACAATGAGGGAAGGTTAACAGAAAACACAAAGGAATAAAGGATACTCAAGATAACACACAAAGGAGTCAGTACCTTGGGATTTCGCGGAGTTCTTACCACGAGTGATCACTGGATTCCAGGGAAGTGCATCACCAAAATTTGCAATCCCTCTAAAGTCAACCCCTCGTCATCTATTTATCTATTCATAATAAAACATTCTTAGGACAACCATCTTTGATAATTATGATTGATTATACACGATGGTTATCTGATCTCACTAAATAATACGCTAAAATAAAAATATATATAGAATTATTCAAACATCACTTGGGATGCGACCGCGGATTCAGACGTTCGTCTGGTGATGTCAAATATAGAAGGTGGCAAATTGGCCGAAATGGACCCTAAAGTTATGCCGATCCCCATCACTGGACTTATTTTTCTTGTGTCATTCGCCTCTTTTAGGTTAAGGTGTTGTCGTATGACCTTGAGGTCACGGGACCGAGTCCTGGAAGGAGCCTCTTGCAAAAATGCAGGGCAAGGTTTGCCTGCATTTCACCCTTGTCGTGGGACCCTTTCCAGGACCCTTGCTGCACGAGGATGCTTTGTGCACCGAGCTGCCTTTTTTTAATTAGTCTCATTTTGGTTGTTTTAGGAAATGGAGATTGTTTTTGTGCACTTCCCTTGAACTGAAAATCACTCAAAGTATCTTTTATGACACTTCTAAATTTTGTTTGACCTAATGGAGCTGAAATTTAATGCATCTTGTAGAGAAGTACACCAAAAATGAGGAACAAAATAATCAACCTTGTATATCCTTTTTCTGTATGTAAATACAATGTATGAGTACATATATATAGGAGGAAAAAGAGAGAAGAGTCTCTTATACACAATGTGAGACTATTACAACAAGAGAAAGAGAAAATATATGGGCCATTTAGATGGGCATTTACAATGTCTTTTCTAACACTCCCCCTTAAGCTGGAGTGTACAAGTCGTAGGCACCAAGCTTGGACAAGAATTTATAAAATAAAGTACTAGGCAGGGCCTTTGTGAGAAGATCAGCAACTTGGTCAGTAGCTGGAACATGTCTCAACTCTTGTTTCTTTCATTTGAACTTTCTCTTGGATGAAGTGAAAATCAACGTCAATGTGTTTTGTTCTTTTGTGGAAGACCAGATTCTTAGCTATGTGTATAGCAGCTTGACTGTCATAGAGTAAGGTAGCCAGTGAGGAAAGTTTTACTCCCATATCACCTAGTAGTCTTTCGAGCCAAGTAAGCTCTGATACAATCGACGCCATTGAGTGGTACTCAGCTTCAGCTGAAGATCGAGCAACCACAGCTTGTTTCTTACTGTGGCAAGTAATAAGATGACCTCCCAAGTAGGTACAAAATCCACTGGTAGAGTGCCGATCATCCAGGGATCCAGTATAATCTGCATTTGAATACGCAACCAGAGTTGGAGTAGAAGTAGAAAAGGTATTGTATACCAGCCCTTGACCAGGGACTGCTTTTAAATATCTCATGATGCGTTCGACAATCTGTAAATGAGACATCCGAGGAGAGTGCATAAACCTGCTGACAACCCCAACCGCAAAAGATATGTCTGGTCTTGTAACCGTTAGGTAAATTAGTTTTCCAACAAGGCATCAATAGTATTCCGGATTTGAGAGTAGAAGATCTGTATCCGAGCTTCTAGCACAAAGTTTATGTGATACTCACCGGGCTGCTCGCATGGCCATCTAACCCAGGATCCATAGCCGGCCGCACCAGGTCCCGCAGACCATACACTCCAACCCTTCTCCATAGCGGCTGCCAGGCTGCTCACTTAACGGATCCATAGCTGGCAACCACAAGGCGGGTTGTTGAGGCGGGGGCTCGATCCCCCTACCTCCTAGATAAGACTCGCTTCCACAGAGTCTGATCACCAACTGAGCCGGGCTGCTCGCAGGGCCATCTAACCCAGGATCCATAGCCGGCCTCAACAACCCGCCTTGTGGTTGCCAGCTATGGATCCGTTAAGTGAGCAGCCTGGCAGCCGCTATGGAGAAGGGTTGGAGTGTATGGTCTGCGGGACCTGGTGCGGACGGCTATGGATCCTGGGTTAGATGGCCCTGCGAGCAGCCCGGTGCGTATCATTATGATTGACATCCATGGGAGTTTTGGTCAGCTTGCATCCGGAGTAACCGACATCCTGAAGGAGGTCGACACATTACTTCCGTTGAGATAGGACAAGACCATCTGGTCGTCTCGCGATCTCAAGGCTGAGGAAGTATCTGAGGTTACCCAGATCTTTTGTTTGAAACATCGAGCTCAGACGCTTTTTGATCATTTGTATTCCCTTTGAGTCATCACCTGTGATTAGGATGTCATCGACATATACTAAGAGAAACACAATGCCTGTTGTGCGATGTCGAGTAAACAGAGAGAAGTATGTCGAGCTCCGAGTAAAACCAACCTCTCACACAACTTTACTGAATTTGTCAAACCATTCCCGGGGGATTGTTTGAGACCATAAATCAATTTTTTGAGGTGACAAACCCGGGACTCCCTCGTGGTCTCAAACCCCGGAGGTTGCTGTATGTAGACGGTTTCTTGCAGATCACCATTCAGAAAGACATTCTTGATATCCAATTGTTGTAAGGGCCATTGACGATGCACAACCACTGAAAGAAGGACACGAACCGTGTTGAGCTTGACCACTGGAGAGAATGTTTCTTCATAGTCTAGACCCTGTTGCTGAGTAAACCCACGAGCTACCAGACAGGCTTTAAGACGGTCAATTGTCCCATCAGGAGCATGCTTGATGACAAAGACCCATTTGCACTCCACCGTAGTCTGGCCTGGAGGAAGAGGAACCAGATCCCACGTCCGATTAGCCTAGAGGGCTGTCATTTCTTCGTCCATAGCTGCCCGCCAACCTGGATGTTGAAGAGCCTCCTGCACAAAGTTAGGAACATAAACAGAGGACAATGTTGTAGCAAAGGTGTGAAGCGTCGGGGATAAGCGATGTAGAGACACATAATTCAGCATGGGATGAGCGGTTGAGGCCGGTATCGGATCATCAGGCCATAGAGTGTCAGAGGTCGAAGCCGATTGCATCGGGGCGACGAAGCGAGTAGGACGACGAGTATAGACACAAAAAAGAGGGGGGGTTTCGAAGAACGGGAGCTGGGTTTGGCAGAAGTGGAGGTGGAGGATAGGTAACAGGAATAACATGTCTTGACAAGGTTTTTGTGACAGTGATGATGTTGGAGCGTTGAAGTATGGTTGATCTTCTCGAAAAGTAACGTTAGCAGAAACTGTCACCTTGCGGGTAGTAGGAGAATAACACACATAGCCTTTCTGGGTACGGGAGTATCCGACAAACATGTATTTGGTTGCCCGGGGATCCAACTTGTCCGATGACGGACCAAGTGTGTGAACATAGTAGGTGCAACCAAAAATGCGTGGCGGGAGAGAGAACAACGGAGTAGACGGGAAAAATAGACTAAATGGGGTAGCATTTTGTAGAACAGAAAAGGGAGACGGTTAATGAGATAACATGTGTCGAAAGAGCAAAATTCTAATACACCTTGGGAACATGGATTTGAATCATGGGGGAGCGAACAATATCAAGGAGGTGTCTGTTTTTACGTTCGACAACACCATTTTGCTGCGCTTTGTACGCACAAGAAGTTTGGTGAATAATGCCACATTCAGAGCAGATGTTGGCAAACTCATTGCAAGTGTATTCACAAGCATTATCAGTACGAAGAGTTTTAATGTTGGTGGAGAACTGCGTTCGAGTTTTAAGAACAAAAGCCCGGAACACATGGGAAAGTTCGGAGCGATCACGTAGTAAGTATAACCATGTTTTTCGAGAATAGTCATCAATAAATGTGATAAAATACCGGTAGCTAGTTATTCTAGATATTTTGTACGGGCCCCAAACATCAGAACTAAAATAAATGGAGCAGAGCTCCGAGTACAATGAGGAGGAAAAGATGAACGATGATGTTTTCCCAAAATACATGAATTACACGTAAAAGGAAGAAGAGAAATATCATGTAGGGCCTTCTTGAGGGCTGGTAGAGGAGCATGCCTGAGACGCCGATGCCAATCAATGGAGGAGACTGATGAGAGGATGGTAGGAGAATAATCGAGAAGATAGAGCCTGTTGTGCAGTCGTCCTTTACCAATGATACTCCGCGTCCGTCGATCCTGCATCATAAAAGAAGTAGAGGTAAATGTGACAAAATATTTCAAATCGGCAGTGAGACGACTAACATACAGTAAATTAAATGGGGAGCCCGAAACATGAAGAGCAGAGCAGAGAGAGATAGAGGAATTCAGAGGGATATCAACAGAACCTGAGACAGGGAGGGTAGCGCCATTGGCCACAGTGAAACACTTAGGATAGGAGGAACCCAGATAGTGATGTGGTTTTAGCGAGGTGATATGGTGAGTAGCACCTGAATCCACTATCCAACGCGGCCAGTGGAGAGACAAGCGATACCTTCATTGGAGACGGAGGCAACAGAGGCAGACAGATGACTGAGTAGCCCTTGAAGACGCTGGAGTTGTCTGCGGACGTCGTCAAGATCAACACGAGTGACAGAGGGACTGTGATTAGCAGCAAAAGCAGTCGGACGAGGAGGACGACCATATTTGCGGTAGCAGGTCGCCTCAAGGTTCCCATCTTTACTGCAAAAAGAACACTGAGGACGCGGTCGTCCACCACGACCCCTTCCCCGAGAGCCAGAACGACCTCCACGCGTGGGAGGAGGGAGGGGCAGTAATGGCTCAGAAGAGTGTTTGAGAAGGGCCGAGGAAGGAGGTCCAGTAGTATCAGGAGGTGGTGACACATTTAGCAGCATGGAGCACACATCAGAGAGCGAGAGGGTTGCAGCAGCCGAGAGGATCTAAGCCCGGATACTCTGAAGATGAGATGAGACACGAGCCATCATCATGAAAATTTCGATGGCTTCTTTTTGAGCCTGTTGGGCAGTGAGATCCGTAGTTGGGGGCTGATGCTGAATCCAGGCTTCAACAAGAGTCTTGTAACGAGCAACAAATGAAGTCAAGTCGGTAGCATCGCCGGTGTCAAGAGTCTGAAGAACAGTAATGATGTCATACATGTGTTGGAGACTGTCCTTGTCAGAGTACAGAGAATGAAGCTCGTCCCACATGACCTTGGCCGTCTCGTGATACATGGCCATGCGGTAAGGTTCACCATCAAGAGAGTTGAGAAGCCACGTCTGAACCCGCCCATCGTTATGAGTCCAGTCATCAGTAGGAGTAGCAGGAACATCTTGTATTAAGTGATGAAAAAAGCCCTTAAATTGAAGAACTCGGCGAACAGAGTGTACTCATTCAACAAAGTTCTTCTTCCCTGTTAGAGAGATAGTAATGATGCGTAACTCGTCACGTAGTTCAGGTGCCGGAGCAGACACTGCTGCAGGAGAAGAAGTAGCAGTAGTCGTATCCATGAATAGTATCCGGTTACACAGGACAGCTAGTCGGCAAAACCAGCAAATCGCACAGCAAAATAGGAGGCCGGCAAGAGACTCAGTCCGCAACATACTGCAAGCCGCAACAAAGAAGAGGAGATCGCAGCGGCAGCGGCAGCGGGCAGACCGCGCGACAAGTAGAACAATCCGCGGCGAACAGAACAACCCGCGACGAACATAGTACATCAAGCGGTCAAGCGGCAAGGAAGAGAGAAGTCGCAACGGGCAGACCGTGCGACAAGCAGCCGACAGACCGCGCAAGAAGAAGACACGCTAGAAGAAGAGAGAGGCAGACCGCGCAAGTAGACCAAAGAAGGCGAGGACAATGAAACAGACCGTGCGGTCAGGAGAAGCGAGAAGGAAAGTGAGAAGATTTTGGTTTAGAGGAAGCGGTTAGACAAGATGAGAAGAGGCCACGGCAAGATGAGAGGAGACCGCGCGATAAGACTTGTCCCACGGGTAACCGCAGATATGCGCGGTCAGAGCACCGTGACAAAAAAAGGAGTCCTACGGGTAGGAAAAGAAGACCGCGCGAGGAGGGGCCCACCACGCTGTAGCTGAAGACAGTTTTAAAATCCACGCGAGAGAAGGAAGGGGAGTGGTTCCACAGAAGGAGAAAACAGGGCGGGTAGAAGAAGGAAGCCCCAGGAGAGGCGCGGTTAGCCGGCGGGTAGAAGACCCCAGAGACTGACGGTTAAAACAGAAGAAGCCGCTCGACTTAGGTGGTAGGACCGTATGCCTCCGATACCATATAAAGAAGTACACCAGAAATGAGGAACAAACGATCAACCTTGTATATCCTTCTTCTATATGTAAATACAATGTATGAGTACATATATATAGGAGGAAAAAGAGAGAAGAGTCCCTTATACACAATGTGAGACTAATACAACAAAAGGAAAATAAAATAAATGGGTCATTTAGATGGACCTTTATAATGTCTTTTCTAACACATCTTTTTAAATATTTTGTAAGAAATCAAGAGTTTGATCAGTGTTGCTTAATGACATAATTTATATTTGGTGTGCAGGAAGAGTTGCATGAAAAAATTAATAATCTAGAAGTTGAAAAGAATGCTTGGTCGCAGAAAGAGGTATCTATCAATTTTTCGAGTAACATGTCAATTTTGGTAACTTCTGATCTTCCATGTTAGTTTGAGATCTTGGAAGTTTGCTGAATTGCTAAGTGGACAATTTAGCATCATTTCATATTCAGATTTTATTATTCTTTATGATCATTTCATTTTTCACTGCATCAAATGAGATCCAAACAACAGAGCTTGATGTTTTTGCATTTGCCTTGTATTACTGATTTTTGTCTAGCCATGACCATTTATATTTTTCCCTTGATGCTTGTATTAATTTCCAGGGATTCTTGGAGGAACGAATCAAATATCTTCAAGAGGAAGTGAGTTCTTGCATTCAAAGAGAGGTTAGACATATGCTGCATTCATTGTTAAACTTACCCAACGTTTACTGAAAAAAGCCCACAATATGTATTATGTGGGATTATTTCTATGCACTGGTATAGTCCCACTTCATGATGCTCTCCCTTGAAAATTTATTCTGTCCAGATAAACACTTTCTTGTCTACCTATTGCAGGTCAGTTTAGAAGATAAATTAGGTGATTTGCAAAGTAAGAATGCATCATTAACACTGAGAGAGGTACCTTCTATGCTACTTTAGTATTTATTTCCTGTTACTGTTTCAACGATGATATGTTGGACCTAGTACATGATCATTATGCGAAACTCATGATCCAGAAGAAGGGAGGGAAAATGTGAGTGGGAAATCCGTGCGTGTAACCACCATGCATCACGGCTAGTCCTAGGCTCCGTATTCTAATTTCACTAAGCTAATAATAAGAATACAATAGTATTTTGTTGTTCTACGTCTCATAACCCTAAATGTGTAATTAACTTGAAAATAGTTCGAATTTAAACATAAAAAATTCCATCGATGCTTGGTTTATGTTGTGCCACTTGCGATCTTTGGTTGGTGGGAATAAACTCGCCAGACTTGACCCTAGTTCTCGGTTGTGGAGAAATTTACCTTGTCATCATGGTTTTAAGTTCAAAAAACTGGATTTTGAAGTCTTTGCAATTGACCCAGGTAACATTTGATGGGAAACGGTCCTTCCATTGCAAGAATTGAACCAACAATTGGTAAAATGTCATTCTTTACCACAATAAAACAGTTATACCTGATGTGCAAATCTTTCCTCTAAACCTATGCTGTGTGAGCTTTGCTATTCAAAACAAAAGTTTGTCTGAGTTGATCAAGGAACGTCGAGTAACACTACTTGATGGAGATTGACACCAGACTACCGGTCGCCAGTCGGCGGGGCCCACTTTTGTATATTCGCGTAGGAGGTGATGATTGGATCGGCGATTCGAGACCACGAGCGTGACCGGTTCGTCCCACTTAATTTTATGTATTTTATTTTATTTTTTTGGATTTGTTTTTGGTGTTTTAGGGCCTCGGGCGTAACGGCCAATCATAGTCTTTCACTCCCGATGCCCAACCGCCCTCTTTTTATAAATAGGGGAGAGTGCTGCAGTTTAGACTCATTGCTAATTTGTAGGAGATTGCAGGACGACAATCATCCGTGGTGCGCTAGCTCGGTGTGCGACGCGGCGAGCTCGGGGTGCGACGGCTCGGTTTATTTTCTACAAAATTTTTGTTCCCCCGTTTTGTTTCTCCCATGAAGCACCTCTGTATTCCACGATCCCCACCACAACTGCTCAAAACTGCTCAAAACCACACGTTAACCCATCGCCTCCGCTGGAACTGCTCATCGTCTTCATCCTCTCCCGATTCAGGAAGCCCGTTCCTGGTGCATTCTCATCCGCAAGCTGTCGTAACCCTCACTCACGCCCTTCCTTCCTGTGCGGACCCCCACTTGCGGAAGCCGTTTTCTCATTACCGCTTCTTTCTCCTTTCCCACTGTTCATCTTCCTCGTCGAAGCCTCCATGTCTCCAAATCGCAGGTATCCAATGATAGTCTCCAACGCTAGTTCCTGCGTTCCTCTCTCCCCTCCCTCACTGTAAACATGAAGCCACCATCAACCTCCAACCCTAATTCTTCTCTCTCTCGCCCACCAACTAACAACCTCCTATTCATAAATCGCCGGACCATCTCCACAATCCAATTTCCCGTGGAGCCACTATTCTTCAATCCCTGTGAACTCCACTCCCAACAATCTCCCTGTCATTTCTCTCCCTAACCGCAAGCGCCAACTTGGCCATCCTTCCTGCAGCCGAGCCCGACCCCACACAACATCCGTCCTCCATCATTGACCACCGTTGGATCACCATTGTTTTGCAAGGTATTATTGTGCCGCGTTCTAATTACTTCAATATTGAATATTGGAAAACACGTTATATTTGTTTGGGAATCCGACTTTTTTGCGTAGTTGTTTGCATTTTCTTTTATCTTGTTAAGTTTATTTATGAAGCTTCATAGTTGAAAGCACCCTGTGCGTAATCGGGTATAATATTACTCACTTGAATTTCACGTTCACCTCTCGACTAATTTTGCCGAACTCTATAATTATAATTGCCAAGTTTCATTTCCAGATTAAAATGAAATTTCCCATGCATCATTTTGGTTAAATTCATTGAGTCCATCTTGCAATTTCACATAGGGTTACATTAGTGTCAACACACTCCAATCACACGGCCTATCCCACGTTAAATTTGGTATCAGAGTTCAGGTTAGGGAACTTGCATGTTACGTAGTGGTAGGTCTTACCGTCAAACTATGTTTGACCCGAACCTTACCATTGAGAGAGCCACCAACTCCAATTCGGAAATGACACTAGCGGAATTCCAACACTTGATGTTAGATCAATTTGCTCAAATAACTGCACTATATGGCGATCTTCGCACCCGCGTTGACGCCCTTAAGGATCAACAAGAGCAATCTACTTCCCAGAGCATGGACAACTCACCCACTCCATCTGATGTTCCCTTTGAGGAAGGACGGTTTACCCTCCCACCACAAGACGTGCGTGTTAGAATTCGACCACCATGAGAGGCCGCTCCACTTCGCAAGCCTGGTCCTCACCGAAGGGGACCTCTCGATTACGTTTGAGTCCGTCAGCCTGCACCTGCTTCCCCATGACGTCTAGCTCCACAGATAGAGCTTAGGACCATTATGATTACAGACCAAATGATTACTTCAATGAATATCCTGAGCCACGCCGAGCACCATACGCCGAGTACGATATTACTCGTCGCATACGCATTAACGCCCCCCGCCTTCAATGGTCAGCTTGACCCAAAGACTTTTTGTGACTGACTTCAGGAGATGGACCACTACTTTGAGTGGTATGATATGAGTGACGAGCGCTGTGTTAGGTTACTAAAATGAAGTTGGTCGGTCTATCCAAGATTTTCTGAATCAGTCTCGACTCTAGAGAGATTGTTGCAACGAGACGGGTACCATCCTATCATCCATTAGGAAGACATGAAATGCCGATTGAAGGAGAAATACCTTCCCACCTCTTATCTGGATCAGTTGCTAGATCAACTTTTTTACGTTGCTCTAGGGCACACAATCCGTAACGGAGTATATGCCTCAATTTGATGAGCTAGCAGTGAGGAGTGATCTACGAGAGAGACTAGTACCACCGCTTCCTGATTTCGTACTAGGCTGAGATTGGAGTTACGTAGGGAGCTTATTCCCCTCCGGTTAGAGACAGTAGAACAAGTTTATCAGATGACCCTTGAGTATGAATAGTACCTGTGACTCGTTGGTACCCGTCAGACTTCTTCCAGGTCAGACGTGTCCACATTTAGGAGTCAATCATCATGCACTCCCTCCCCTGCATGGCCCTCTCGTGTTCCCACAGACATGAAGGGCAAGACTGTCACCATTGGACCTTTCACGACCACTAAGTCGGGAACATCCAGTGCTATCGTTGCCTGGGTAGGGGCCATGTGACGGCCCAATTTCCTAGAAATCTATTAATTGAAGAAGGCGAACCCAGTGTTGATGCTGAGGAGATTGCTGATGAGGAGGTTGTTGCCACTGTCAAGGAAGGTTGTGAGAGCGATGTTGAGCGCTCTTTAGAGTTAGGTGTTATACAATGTCTCCTCTACACCCAACATACTGATGAGGATTGACACCGTACGTTGATCTCTTATACTTACTTTCCCAGTACAGTCGGTCTCTACAAGCTTATCATTGATAGCGGGAGTTGTGTGAACATTGTAGCACAACGAGCATTAGAGCGGATATAAGTGACTCCTCAGCTTCATCCACATCCTTATCGAGTCGTTTGGGTCGATAAAACGACTATACATGTCACCCAGAGGTGCCTAGTTACGATCACTCTCGCTTCATTTGAGGACCGTGTTTGGTGTGATGTCATCCCTATGGATGTTGCCCATATTCTTTTAGTGAGACCTTGGCTATATGACCATGATGTCACGTGTTTCGGTCTTTGGAACACATATGTATTCTACGATGAGGGTCGTAAGATCACGTTGACATCGACCCAACCCAAGGAGAAATCTTCGAGAAAGGCCGTACTCTCTACTAGTACGAGCTCATCTAGGCCTCTGCACATCCCGTGTCGTTGCGAGTTCATGAGAGAGAGTGCCAGCGCCGGTATCTTTTACATAATGGCAGCCACCATGGCTTCTGAGAGTCCTACGGAATTTCTTGAGCCACCACCCTAGGTTCGGCGACTCTTGAATGATTATGATGACCTTATCCTAGATGAACTCCCTAATGAGTTACTTCCATTAGGAGACATTCAACATGCCATTGATTTGACACCAGGGGCTTCACTCCCGGACTTACCCCATTAACGAATGAATCCGGATGAGCATGCTGAGCTCAAGAGACTGATTGATGAGTTGCCGTGGAAGCAATTAATTAGAGAGTGTCCGAGCCCTTGCACAGTCCCTGCCCTTCTCACCCCGAAGGACGGGAGTTGGCAAATGTGTAGTAGGGTTATCGACAATATTACTATTAAGTATTGTTTTCCCATCCCCCGACTGGATGATTTGCTTGATACGATGGATGGTGCCCAGTTATTTTCGGAGATTGATCTTTGCAGCGGGTATCACTAGATTAGAGTACGTGAGGGAGATGAGTGGAAGACATCTTTTAAGACCAATGATGGTCTTTCTTAGTTGTTGATCATGCCATTTGGGTTGTCCAACGGCCCCGACACATTTATGCGGGTCATGACTCAGTTCTTCTGACCCTTCATTGGCAAATTCTTGGTCGTCTACTTTGACGATATTTTGATCTATATTCACTCTTCTGATGACCATTTGAGGCTCTTATTTGATATTTTCTGAAAGGAAAAGCTATATGTGAACTTGAAGAAGTGTTTTTTCCTGACAGATAACGTGCACTTCCTTGGGTTCATCATATCAGCGTCCGACGGGTCTGTTGACCCGGATAAGGTCCGATCTTTTTGTGAGTGACCTACTCCCTCCACTATCACTGGGGCTCGTAGCTTCCACGGACTAGCCACCTTCTACAAGAGGTTTTTCTGGGGTTTTAACACCATTATGATCTCCTTCACGAGTTGCCTACGGAAGGGAGATTTTCAGTGGACGATTGCCGCCAATCGAGCCTTTAATGAGATCAAGGAAAAACTGACGAACGCACCTGTGTTTAGATTGTCTGATTTCTCCAAGGCATTTGAGGTAGCCTGCGACGCATCTGGCGTTAGGATCTGCAGAGTATTGAGCCAGTAAGGTCATCCAGTTTCCTACTTTAGTGAGAAGTTGAATGAGGCTGACATGGCAAGTGGGTTGATCACCAGGCCCCGCGATACCTTGATTCATAGCGCAAATTGGGGCATAGACATGCCAAGTGGGTTGAATATTTGCAGGACTTTCACTATGTTCTAAAACACCCCGCAGGTGTTGAGAACAAACCTACCGATGCCTAGGAGACTTGTTGTCCTTGCCCCTGTTTCCTTATAGTCACGCCCTAGTGAGTCCGCCGAGTCTTTCATTCATCACATACATGAACCGCATGAAATGATATGGGGAAAAATTGCTAGCAGTATATAATTATATAAAGCACGAACAGATGAACACATGCGTGGGCAACATTTTCGGGTAGGCGACCAAGTAAATCCGAATTCACATGGAGAGTCGCCCAAAAGGAGTTGCTAAGAAACTACAGCCAAAGCGAATGAGCCCTCATAGGATTCTAAAGAAAACTGGGACAAATGCCTATGGGGTCGATTTCCCAGCATATATGGGTATTCATCCTGTATTTAATACTGAAGATTTAACACCGTACTTTGATCCTCTCGAGTATAGGGATTCATATCTTGATCCACTTCCTACACCGTCTCCGTTACAGTCTGGCGACCACCTTGGACAAACACCTACGGACTTGCTTGAACCACCTATGATTCCGACGGTTCTTCTGAATCCGCAAGCACGAGAGGTGAGGGTTGACCACATAACTGATATTGTGACGCAATTTCCACCGCAAACGATCCTTCTTATCGTTACTTGGTGCAGTGGAGTGGACGCCCCATTTTTGATGATACTTGGATGTCCGCAGAGGAGCTTGATAGACTTGCCCCCGATCTTTGACGTCAGTACGATCATCTCCATTCATCGTAGATGAATGCTTTTCAGTCAGGGTGAGTTGAGGGAGATCGAAACCAGACTACGGGTCGCCAGTCGGCGGGGCCCACTTTTGTATATTCGTGCAGGAGGCAATGACCAGATTGGCGATCCGAGACCACGAGCGCGTCTGACTCGTCGCTCTATTAATTTTTATGTATTTTATTTTTTTGGATTTGTTTTTGGTGTTTTAGGGCTTCAGGCGTAACGACCAATCATAGTCGTTCACACTCGATTTCAAATCGGCAATCTTCCGTGTTGCGACGCCTTGGTTTATTTTCTAAAAAATTCCATTCCCCCTGTTTTGTTTCTCTCGTGAACAACTCTGCATTCCACAATCCCCCCAAAACTGTTCGAAACCGCTCAAAATCGCACGTTAACTCATCGTCTCCGCTGGAATTGCTCATCGTCTTCATCCTCTCCCGATTTAGGAAGCCTGTTCCCGGTGGATTCTCATCCGCAAGCTATCGTAACCCTCACTCACGCCCTTCCTTCCCGTGCACACCCCCCACTTGCGCAAGTCGTTCTCCCGTTATCGCTTTTTACCCCTTTCCCATTGTTCATATTCCTCATCGAAGCCTCTATGTCTCCAAATCCAGTGATAGTCTCTAGCGCCAGTTCCTGAGATCCTTTCTCCCCTCCCTCACTGTAAATTGGAAGCCACCATCAACCTCCAACCCTTATTCTTTTCTCTCTCGCCCATTGACTAACCACCTCCCCATTCATAAATCGCCGGACCACCTCCAAAATCCAATTTCCCGTGGAGCCACTACTCTTCAATCCCTGTGAACCTCACTCCCAACAATCTCCTTGTCATTTCCCTCCCCAACCGCAAGCTCTAACTTGGCCAATCTTCCTACAGCCGAGCTCGGTCCCACACAACAACCATCCACCATCATTGACCACCGTTGGATCTCCATTGTTTTGTGAGGTATTATTGTGTTGTGTTCTAATTGCTTCAGTATTGAATATTGGAAAACACTTTATATTTGTTTGGGAATCTGATTCTTTGCGTACTTGTTTGCATTTTCTTTTATCCTGTTAAGTTTATTTGTGGAGGTTCATAGTCGAAAGCACCCCGTGCGTAATCGGGTATAATATTGCTTGCTCACTTGAATTTCACGTTCAACTTGCGACTAATTTACTGAACTTGCATATTTATAATTGCTAAGCTTCGTTTCCGGATTAAAATGAAATTTCACATGCATCATTTTTGTTAAAATCATCGAGTCCATCTTCCAATTTCACTTAGGGTTACATTAGTGTCGGCACACTCATGTCACACGGTCTACCCTGCGCCACTACGATTGCAGGTCGAAAATCCTCGACTTCCTTCTTGTCGTCTTTTAACAATCACCGAGCGAGGGTTCTCTCAAAGATCGATGATCATTGAGTGACGCTTGACGGTCCAGACTGCACATTTCCTTTGGAAATAAGAGAAGTTATCATGAACTCAACATAATTGAAATTTACGGTCTGTAAATTATTTACCTAGTTTAATTTTAAGGTGGAGATTGCAGAGTTTTCTATGGCATAAGGAAGCTGCCATCATCTAAATCTGAGTTGCTAATACTTGTTGATGATAATTGTAGAACCATGGTAACCTCGCGCTGTATCTCGCGAGTGTCAAGGATGGATGTTGGGTTGTATGGATGAATCAAGCCAACCAAGTGATCCGTAAGGATTGAAGCCTCCCATATGCGGTCTTCGATCACTCACTTGAGTCATGAGAGATGAGGTTGTCTACCAACTTTATCTCCAAAAATCAAAGCCGCATACACCTTGGTGTATGCAAATTTGATTTGGGGGCTAAAGGTGTAGACAACCTCATTGATATGGGAAAATACATAAAATGGATCCTGGTAACGGGCCGAAAGCTTTTGGTGAATACGAACAATGACAATGCCTGGTGATGCGGGTAGAGTTTCACGAACACCTTGTCTCCCACCTCGAATTGAAGGTGTCGGCGGAGCTTGTTGGCTTGTAGAGTCATGCAGTGCTGGGGCACGTTGGATATGGGATTTTAGTTAGCGTAAGTTCTCATTGCGACTTTAGATCTAGCGGGCTAAACTCTTCATGTAGGATTATCCTAATAGATGTCACAACAAGGTGGGAGGGGGCTGGAATGGAGTGGTGTTGGCCTCAACATGAAATGAGGTGTTATAGGAGTACTTTGCTTAGTCAAGAAAAGTGGCCAACTTGTGAGGTTATTCGGAGGTAAAGCAGAAAATGTATGTTTCCAAGCAACAATTGTGGACCTCTATCTACTTTTTCATTTGTGGGTGGTGCAAGCTGAAGTTTGAACAAGGCCTGCTAGAAATTGCATATGAGTACACATCATCTATGCCAACAATCTAACGAGGAAAATTTGAAGCCGCACAATTCATGAATGAATCTTACTGTGACAAACTCTACAACGAATGAATGGTGGAGTGGAATGAAATATCCGTATTTCGAGAGACAATTCACCCAAGTAAATGTAGTCATAACTCGTAGACTTGAGCAGCTTGGTGATGATGCCCATGACAAATGCACTCCTAAATGAGTTCTGGTACAATTAATGGTTGTAGAAGACCTGTTGGAAATGTAATCTCGTACTTTATGCACTGGTAGATGAGACCAGAAGACATCAACTGCGAACTACACGCGCCACATCCCTTTTCAAGGTGGGCCAATAAAAGCGATCCTCAACTAGAGCAATAGTTTTGTCTCTGCCAAAGTGGCTAGCGCCACCACCTGCATGCAACTCTCAAATCAAGAATTCTCTGAAAGACGTCCTAGGGATGCAGAGACGAGTCCCACGATATTAGTACTCCTCTACAATATCAAACCCATCAGTGGGCTCAGGTGGATCCTTCAAAAATCCTAAGTATATCTCACCAAAATCGGGGCAGGTGGGGTAGTCACTAGGTAAACGATCAAAACTAGTCGTACTAGCACTAAGTGTGCGTAGGAGGGTCACGTAATGACTAAGGGCGTCAGCATGTTTGTTCTTAACACCCGTGCTGTGTTTGAGAACATAATGAAAATTCTGCAAGTATTTGACCCACTTGACATGTCTATTCCCCAATTTGCGTTGTGAATCAAGGTAGCACAATGCCTTGTGATCGGACTATAAAATAAACTTCCGTGGGAGGAGATAGTGTCTCCAATACCGAAGCGACTGCACTACAGCATAAAACTCCCTATTATAATTTGAGTACTTTTGTCGTGGTTCATTCAGCTTTTTAATAAAGTAAGAAACTGGATGACCTTCCTGACTCAGTACTCCGTCGATACCAACACCAGATGTGTTGCAGGCAAAACCTTGGAGAAATCGGACAATCTCAACACAGGTGCGATCGTCAATTTTTCCTTGATCTCATTAAAGGCGCGAGTGGCGGCAGTCGTCTACTGAAAATCTCCCTCCGGTAGATAACTCGTGATGGGGGCCACAATGGTGCTAATTCCCCAGACAAACCTCCTATAGAAGGTGGCTAGCCCGTGGAAGCTACAGACCTCAGGATAGTGGAGGGAATGGGCCACTCACGAATAGATCAGACCTTGTCCGAATCAGTAGATACGTCAGACACTGATATGATAAACCCAAGGAAGGAACACTTCTTCAGGTTCACATATAGCTTCTCCTTTCGGAGAGCATCAAATACGAGCCTCAGATGACTCAGATGGTCATCAAAAGAGTGGCTATAGATCAAAATATCATCAAAGTAGAAGACCAAGAATTTGTCCATGAAGGGCCGAAAGACCCGAGTCATGACACGAATAAAGGTGCTGGGGTCGTTGGACAACTCAAATGACATGATTAACCACTCATAAAGACCATCTTTGGTCTTAAAAGCCGTTTTCCACTCATCTCCATCACGAACTCTAATCTGGTGGTACCCGCTGCGAAGATCGATCTTCGAAAATAACTGGACACCAACCATCGTATCAAGTAAATCGTCCAACCGAGGAATGAGAAAACGTTACTTTATAGTAATCTTGTTGATAACCCTACTTCAATACACATTCTCCAACTCCCGTCCTTTGGGGTGAGGAGAGCAGGAACTGCGCATGTGCTCAGACTTTCTCGAATGAATTGCTTCTTCAGCAACTCATCAACCTACTGCTTGAGCTCAACATGCTCATCTGGATTTATTCGGTAATGGGGTAAATTTGGGAGTGAAGCCCCCGTATCAAATCTATGGCATGTTGAATTTCTCGTAACAGGGGTAATTCGTCATGTAACTCATCTGGAATAAGATCAACATAATCATCCAGGAGTCATCAGACCTCAGGTGGAGGCTCAGGAATCTCCGTAGGGCTCTCAAAAGCCATGGTGGCTGCAACTACGTAAAAGATACCGGCGATGACACTCTCTCTCATAAACTCACTGCGATGTAGGATGTCAGCAACCTCTATAAGCTCGTACTAGTATAGTGTATGACCTTCCCCAAGGACTTCTCCTAGGGTTGGGTCGGTGTCAACACGATCTTACGACCCTTGTCTTAGAAGACATACGTGTTCGAACGATCGAAACACGTGACATCACGGTCGCTAGCCAGTGTCTCACTAAAAGAACGGGGGGACATCCATAGGGATGACATCACACCAAATATAGTCCTCAAATGAAGCTAGAATGATCGTAACTAGGCACCTCTGGGTGACCTGTATCACATTCTTATCGACCCAAACGACTTGATAAGGATGTGGATGAGGTTCAGGAATCACCTGCATCGCTTTAGTGCTCGCGGGGCTACAATATTCACACAACTCCCGCAATCTATGATTAGCTTTCAGGGAACGCCTGTACTGGGGAAATATGTATAAAAGATCGTCGTACGATGTCAATCCTCATCAGTACATGGGGTATAGAGGAGATGTCGTATAACCCCTAACTCTAGAGAGCGCTCATCATCACTCTCCCAACCGTCCTCAATGGTGGCAACAACTTCCTCGTCAGCGATCTCCTCAGCATCAACACTGGGTTCGTTATCTTCAACTAATAGATTTCTCGTAGGGCATTGGGCCGCCACGTGGCCCCTACCCGAGTAACGATAACACTGGATGTTCCCCGACCTGGGATCCGTGGTAGATCCATTGGTGATAGCCTTGCCCTTCATGTCTGTGGGAGCACGAGAGGGCCTTGCAATGGTAGTAGTGGTTAGTGGTGGTCTCCTAAATGTGGACCCGCCTGACTTGGAAGAAGTCTGTCGGGTACCAGCGAGTTTCAAGTACTGCTCGCACTTGAGAGCCATCTGATAAACTTGCTCTACTGTCTCTAACCGACGGGGAATAATCTCCATACGCAACTCCGACCTCAATCCTATACGGAATTGGGAAGCAGTGACACTAGTCTCCTCTCGCAGATCACTCCTCACAGATAGCTCCTCAAATTGAGATATGTACTCCGCTACAGATTGCGTGCCTTGGCGCAACACATAAGGATGATCTAACAACTGATCTCGATAGTCGGTGTTTCAGGTCTTCCCAACGTATAATAGGACGATATCCGTCTTGCTTGAGAGAGCTCTCTAGACTAATCCAAAAAATGTTGGATTGACCGACCAACTTCATTTTCACGAAACTAACACAACGTTCGTGATTCATATCATACCACTCAAAATAGTGGTCCATCTTCTGAAGCCGGTTGTTAAAAGTCTTTGGGTCAAGCTGACCATCGAAGGTGAGAGAATTAATGCGTATGCGACATGTAATATCATAATCAACATGTGGTGCTCGGCGTGGCTCTGCATACTCATCAAAGTAATCATTCACTCTGTAGTCATAACGATCTTGAGCTCCAACCGACTTCATTTTCGCGAAACTAACACAACATTCGTGATTCATATCATACCACTCAAAATAGTGGTCCATCTCCTGAAGCCGGTTGCTAAAAGTCTTCGGGTCAAGCTGACCATCGAAGGTGGGAGAATTAATGCGTATGCGACAGGTAATATCATAATCAACATGCGGTGCTTGGCGTGGCTCTGCATACTCATCAAAGTAATCATCCACTCCGTAGTCATAACGATCCTGAGCTCTATCCTGTGGAGCTGGACGTCGAGGGGGAGTCGGCGCAGGATGACGGGCTTGTACATAATCAAGAGGTCCCCTTCGGTATGGAGCAGGCTCTCAAAGTGGAACAACCTCTCGTGGAGGTCGATTCCCTAACACACACATCTTGTGGAGGGAGGGCAACCCGACCTTCCTTTAAGGGAACATCAGGTGGAATGAGCGAGTTGTCCCTGCTTTGAGAAGTGGAGTGCTCTCAGTGAATTTCTAGGGTTCCGATATGGGTGTGAAGATCACCATATAGTGTCGTCAATTGATCAAATCGATCTATCATCAAGCGTTGGAACTCCGCTTGTGTCAGCTCCAAAGTGGAATTGGTGGCCCACTTGACAGTTTGATTCGGGTAAGACATGGCTTGACGGTAAGACCTACCACTACGTAACATGCAAGAGCCCTAACTTGCCTCTGATACCAAAAATTGATGTAGTGTAGGCCGTGAAACTTGGATGTGCTGACTCTAATGCAAACCTACGAGGATGTGATGCAAGATGGAATCAAATGAAATGTAGTTCAAATGAAATGCAAAACAGATTTTAAAATCTTATAATCAGAAATGAAATCTAGCAGTGACGATTATATAAGCGAGGCAAATTAACAAAGAGCGAACATTAATTTTTAGATACACAAGTAAATCACGCTCGATTGCCCACAAATCATTTTCCATCACAAATCCCACGAGTTAGATTTATAAGATAAATAAAATACGTCACAATTACATTAAATGCATCGAAACACCCATACTAGTATGTAATGTTTTCCAGCAATTAATAATGAAGAAATAAAACTCATACAATAATACCTTAACAAGTAGATCCGGCAATGGCGACAGACGTGGCTCCACGAGACGGAATTGGGAAATGGGGAAACTTGGCTGTTGTTGTTTTCAAGTAGAGGTGTTGCAGTGGATGGCTTAGAAGGTGGTCCCACGACAAAAAATGAAAGGAGGTAGGAGACAGATGGATGTATGCAGAATAGATCACTGAGTGGAGGAGATAACTTGCGACTCTGATTGGACGAGAGGAAAAGCAGGGCTGTGGAAAATGAGGGTGAAGGTTACAGGATGTTAGAGGGGAGATTGGATTGCATGGGAGAGGCAGTGGGGACCGATTACTATAAGAGTAAGGGAAGTTGTTGTTTTAATTGGCAGAGACGACAGGTGGTTCCATGGGTAACAAAGTACGAGGAAGGGTGCAGAATTAAGGGATCAGAGTCATTGGAGATTACCGTGGCTTACGCGAGTGGGGTAGAGCTGTAGTCTCATGCGTTGAAATCGAATGGCACAGGCAGACCTGTTGTGATTACAGTCGGGGAAGAAGAACAATGGGAGCGACTGAAAAGGGCGTGGCTGGGTCTTGTTCTTCCGTCGGGATCAGAACTCTGGAGAGAAGAACGAGTGGCGTGAGATGTGTGGCAGGTGGTTTCATGCGTGGGGAGGGGCCGAACAACGCCAAAGATGGAGGGTATGAGGAGTTACTGGAGGAGCACGATGAGAAACCGCGGTTAATAGGATGTATCGTGGATTTGGGGGGATGACAACCCTTGTTCACGAAAAAAATAAACTGAAAGATACACGAGAAAATGAATAAAAAACCGGGATTTCACACTCCGGGCCTCGCGACGTCGCACTACGAATGATTATCGAAATTTTGAATCTCTCACAAACTCTGCAATGCCAATAAACTATAGCGCTCACCCCTATTTATAATAAGAGGGGGCTGTTAGGCACCAGGCGTGAACGACTATGATTGACCGTTACCACCGAGGCCCAAAAAAACAACAAAATTAAATCCAAAAATTGAATAAATTACATAAAAATGATAGTGCGACGAGTCGGACGCTCTCGCGGTCTCGGATCGCTGATCCAATCATTGCCTCCTGTGCGAATATACAAAAGTGGGCCCCGCCGACGTGCGACTTGTAGTCTGATGATGATCCCCATCAATTGGTGCTTAGGGCTCCCCAGTATTTTAAATGTCGAATGTCAGATACTCGTCAGATTTTATTGTAAATGTCAGTTCTCGTAGATATGCCAGGGATAATTGAAAATGTTAGGTTTTGTATCTCAAAATTAAAATATATTTATATGTAATATTTTTAAATGCTCAGAATTGTTTTACATGTCGGTTGACATGCGCTGTTTGAACAGAAAATGACTTGCATAATGAAAATATAAAGGTGATGACATTTTGCAATATGTCGGCCAACATTTCGGATCAAATCCGCTGTGTCGGCCAACAACGACTTTTTAAAAAGTCGCCGACATTTTACAATGTCGCCCGTTATAAAATAAAATTAGTCTCTGCTCTGCTCCTTCCATTTCAAGGTACTGACTCCGCCTTCATTTCTTTTTCATTCATCTTCTGATTAAACTTCTTCAATTTCTTTGTGAAATCAATGTCCGAAGGATTCATTAATATGGTCTAACAACTCCTACATGTTATTTTATTGATGTTTAAGTTTATAGTGGCTCTTTTTTATATCAAGATTCTTTGGTTGAGTTTTTCTATTTGTGACAAAACATGAACAATGCTTTAAATTAATTATTTGAGCACTTGGGACCATCCATTGCCATAGAAATGATCCTTACCTCTGTTTGCATGTCTTTCCTCTTGATTGCTCTCGTTGGATTTAGAACAAAAAATCAGAAACATAACGTCAAAGCAGTTTTTGATGGGTTACAGGTGCATTTAGTACAAAAAATCAGTTTGTTAACAAAAAAAAACCATTATGCATTATGTTCAGAATTTGTTAATTTATTCTTTGCATTAATCAGTATGTCTCATGATTTGAATTACCATTATATTTCAGGTTTTTGTTCACTTACCTTCAATTTTTTTTGCCTTTAATCGGTATTTAATATATTTTAGGCTTTTGAATTGTGTTCACATGCATGTAAAGAATATATACAACTAAATTTAGAATGAGAAAAAATTTAATGTAGATGATAGTGTTTAAATAACATGCTATAATTTAAAATACAAATATTTTTTAGGAATCCGACATTTTAAAATGTCCCCGACATCTAAAATCTCAATTCGACATCTAAAATCTCAATCTGACATGTCTCCGACATCGGACATTTAAAACCATCTGTAATACTACTAGTTATTCAATGTAAGTTGTATGTAAATATTCACCTATCATGATTTTTTATGTAACTGTTAAATATGCGTGAAACTTATAATCATAGTAAAAATGTATAGACTTAATATTTATATTCACAAAAAGACAATTGACAAGTACTTAACTTATTGTTTTTGTTTTTTAAGATGCAAGAAGCTCTATTAAGATGGTTCAGACACGTACAGAGGAGACTATTATAGACACCTGTTAGTTGTTGTGAGAGTTTAAGCCAATAGACATGTTAAATGGGGGAGGGGTAGACCAAAAAATACTTGTAATGAAACTATATGAAAGACATGACATACTTAGCATTAATGAGATTAAGATCCATAAAGCCGACTTCCATGTTGCACGGGAACGGAAACATGATACGAGATACGATACGAAACTGATACAAAAACATGATTTTTTTAAAAATAAGGATACATGAAACGTTTTAATTATTTTAATATAATTATTAATTAATATAAAAATAAGACAACTAACAAACTATTTGTACATATCTTGAATTGTAACAAAAAAATTTAATAAGACTATATTATATATCATTGACATTTCATATACTGCTATAAATAACATTCAAGGAAACAAGCATCATAAAGAACAATATATCACATGTCTACATCAATACATCATTATATTAATTGATCATTGTTTTGTTACATTCATATGCAAAATATCAAGTTTAAAAACTAAACATTCTCTCCAATAGTATTAACTTCTTCATCTTCGTCAATAATCAAGAGCTCCAACCTTGGTTCATCAAGCGATATATTAGCTATCTCAAGTGTACCTATATCTTCGAATGACTCAAAACCATCGCCCACAGTATCCCACAATGTAGACTCTCCTTCATTGTATTTTTTATCTCTTCTAGAAAGAAGTCGATTTCTATGGGTATTTATTAAATCTTCTGCACGTTGCAGTGTCATTCTATTTCTTTTCGTTGAATAGATAAAAGAGTAAGTACTCCAATTTCTCTCAGCTCATGAAAAAGATGATGGTTGTACTAATAACTTCAATGCAGAAGAAGAAGAATCAGAAGAAGAAGAACCAAAGAAGAAGAACCGAAGAATCAGAAGAAGAATCAGAAGATGAATCAGAAGAAGAATCAGAAGAAGAAGAACCGAATTAGAAGAAGATGAACCGAATCAAAAGAAGATGAACCGAATTAGAATCAAAAAAAGAATCAGAAGAAGAAGAAGAGCTTAGTAGCTTACGATCAAGGCAGAATTTGGAGCGGCAGTGGAGCGGGAGCGATAGTGGAGCGGGATTGGTGCAATGCCGCAGCTTTTAGCGCTTGAACCTAAAGCTTGAAATGAAATATGCGAGAAGGGCGGGACCTATATCGCACGGAATCGCGTATCGCGTATCCCCCTTGCGGGATACGCGATTCCGAAATAAATTCTTTTTTTATTTAAAATTGCATTTCCTATAGTTTCAGAAACACGCTTCTACGCGTTTCTCGTATCCGACACGCGCTCGAGCTGATACGTAGAGCATTTTTAATTATCCGTGCTTCGTAGGCCGACTCCACTATGGTGGGATGAAGGCCCGAGTGTTGCTGTTGTTTGTTTGTTTGGGTTATCTCCTGTCTTGATGTAAATATTTGGGCACAAAGAAAAAAGTTTGACAGCCTTATTTCTTAAACTACGACAAAGTTTTCATACAAAAAAGATATAAAATGCAAACAAGTATAATTTGTAAAAGTGCAAAAATAAATAATATGTATTAGCCATAAAAAATAACTTTTTACAGTTTACATGTAGTCCAATGATAAAAGAAATGCCAAAATCAACTATAGATGCACAACCCTCAAAATAGAATCATTTTTGCCATATATGAACAGTTGAGATATTAATATTGGTTTATTAGTATGTGAGTGGGTTTAGTCACACATCGTGAGTCAAATTTTATGTATCATTGTATTTCCTATATATTCCCTCCTTATGTAGAAGAATAAAAAATTTATGCATTTCTATTTTATTTTACTTGGTATTAGAGGGTTGAAACCCTAAAATCCCTTCCTGTGTGCCGCCACCCCTTCCGCTTCCTTGTTCTCACCCGGTCGATCGTGCCTTTTAGGCTCCCGTCGAGCGACGCTGTTTCCGCTCCCATCGAGTGACGCTGTTTCCTCTCCCGTCGACTCAATCAATCTCTGATTCTGTCGACGGGAGAGGCTCCTTTCCCCCCGCCTGTTTTGCCAGCTTCTTCTGCCATCGTCGACTGCTCCGGGCTAGTCCCGCCTTCCGCTTCCCGGCCAATCTCCCGCAACCGTTCCTATTTCTGTTCGTCGTGGACATCTTTGTCTTGCTTCACTTCTGTCGACAGGCTTTGCTACCTCTTACGACTCTCGTCTGCGTTTCTTTTGTCGTAGATCATCGCCAAATACTCGTCGAGCGGCTGCTGTGTCCATTCCTCTCCTTCGATCTCAACGAATGCTTCTTCTACGGCTGCGATTTCTGCGCCTCTTCATCCTACAGCTTCCTTCGACCCGATCTGGCTTTACGTGGATGATTATGATCCCATCAATGTTCTCTTTTATTGATCTCCTTGTTGTCCCAGCTTTTTGCATGCTTGCTACTGCTCCTTATGTGCATGTTGCTGCCCCTTACTACAAGAAAAAAATACTAAAATAATACAATAAGGTAATAAGTTGTTGAGTGACTCCTGCAAGGCGAGGCCGAATGTCTGAGTGTAAGCATGAGACGTGTTCCCCAATGCAAATATGTATCAACACCCACAGCTTAAAAATTGACCCTGTCCTCAAGGTCGAGACGATAAGGATCCCATGAGCGCGATGTGGAGACTCAAGCATCTCCTCTGGTGGGCGGTTCTAGTGAAACAACAGAAACTGAGAGGCATCGTGGCAGGATGGTTCTGCAGAGCTGACATGGGACTGCCCGAGAGGAGAATCAATGTCGTACCGATAATATATCTCGGTCTCAAGGTCGAGCGAGGTACACGCCAGTTGGGCCAGGGCCTTGGGAGGAGGCTGGCTGCTGTGAAGACGGAGGGTGGAGTCCCATTCAAATCCTGGATGATGATTGTGGGGCCAGAGATTAGGTCGAAAAGGAGGGGGTAGTGACGAGTGGGAAGAAAACCTGATGGGAAGTCTGGTCGAAGTGGGAGAGTGACCCGGGGTGAGGGTCGGGTAACTGATAGTTTTACTTTCAAGATTACCTAAACACCTAGAGGGGGGGGGGTGAATAGGTTCTAATGCTTGTTTTCACTTTAGGCAAAATATAACTACTGAATATATACACACAACACAGCAATCACAGAAATTCACACATCACAGATTGCACACAGTTTTATAGTGGTTCCCCAAGATCTGGGTACATCCACTTTCCCCCCTTCACCTATCTAGCAGTGTGCTAGATTCGGCCAAACTCCCTTCCTTAACTCAGATCCTCAGATCCTACAGCTCAGAATCCAAAATGGATTCCTACAACTCAGAGTGATACCACACTCCTACAACTCAGGCAATTCAGCCTTACCTCAGTCTTTATCCAAGACCTACCACTCAGAGATTATCTCTCCTACACTCAGCCTTTATAACATAGCCTTACAACTCAGATCTATATTAATAGATCCTACATAATTTAGAAAAGAGTTTTATAGAATCTTGCCCTTGTTGAGAGAGAAAGGACAAGACAGCACCTGATCAGCTGATGGATGAAACCAACTGAAACTTAGCTTTCTTCAAAACTTCTTGAATCTGAACTAGCTGAGTTGATTTCCAAACAGCTTCTTGAGAAACCTGTAACAGCTTCCTTCTTGATCTTCAAATGGTTGGATCCCTCTCTATCCAATCCCTTTGAAAATACTTCAGATTTCTAGGACGAATTCTCCTTAGACTGATCCTGAGAGGTTGAGCCCTTCAGAATGTCTTCTTAGATCTTCTGATGAAGATCTTCTTCAGTGCCTTGCACTTTCTTGATTTGATTCCTTAATCAGTTTTTATGTGTGTTGCTTCTCAATCCCAAAAATAAAATCCCTTCATTCTACTTCTGAATCTGTCTATTTATAGACCTTCTTTTTGGTGACCGGCTGGTCTGGTATCTAACTGTCTTCTGACAAGTCTGACAGCTTCAGTTAACCTGTTGTAACCCACAGCTGTCAAGTCTTCAAACAGATCATGTGCCTTTGTCTTGGACAGCAAAGTGTCAAGACTGTCTGTCAGAAAGTGTCGAGACTGTCTATCAGAAAGTGTCGAGACCATCTGTCTATATGTGTCGACACAAGTAACTTTGGTGTCGACACTGCCTCTGGAGAAGTCGACAAGTTTGCCTTTAAGTCGACTCAGCTTCTGCATACTACAACTTGAAAATGAGTCGACACAGAGTATTTGTGTTGACTCAAACACTTCATCAATATTCAGCAAATGACTTGGTCTAGACTTGACAGTGTGTCGACACAAGTCCTGTGTGTCGACACAGTTGATGTAGATTCAGAACATAGTATGTGTCGACACTGCCTTCAGGTGTCGACACAGCTTTTGTCGACTCTGCCTATATGTGTCGACTCAGTCTTCTGGTGTCGACACAAATATTGTCGACTTTGCCTCTGTGTGTCGACACAGCCTCCTGGTGTCGACACAGTTGATGTCAACTATAATCTTGTGTGTGTCGACACTGCCTCCCGGTGTCGACACAGTTGATGTCGACTCATTTTCTCTGTGTCGACACAGCCTTCTTCAAGTGTCGACACAATCTTCCTGAAGTGTCGACACATCTTCTTCTGGTGTCGACACATGGACTTAGAAATTTTTCCATACTTTTAACCTGCACATATTCAACTTAAACAACATCAAATATACCTTGATGTATATCATTATGCTAAGTTAGGCTTCTTCAAATCAGGTACACATTTTCCAATGTACCCAACAATCTCCCCCTATTTGGAGAAGTCATAACCCATATTAGTTAATGATATACACCACTTATGATAATAATAAACAAAATGATGATAATGTATATAAGCTTAATATTACAGGAAATATTAACAATCAAAACACTTGCACAGATTCATCACAAAGATAAAAGCATATACACAAAAATTAATTAAAGAGCAAGAATTTGTGTATTATGTCAAAATGATTGTTTACAAAATGTTTAACACTGAATGTTTCACATTACACATTTTTAAACTAAAACAAAGACATCTAAGACTAAGACTGATCAGGCTCTTTAATAACAATCCCTTTTCCTGGTTGTACTTGAGCCTGTACAGAAGGTTCAGTTTCTTCCATGGAGCTTTTTGCCTTTAAGATCAGCCTTCTCCTGAGCCTCAGCCTTCAGTCTTTTTCTCTCAAAATAGTGATATGGCTTGGGAAAGTATTTGCTAGGCTCCACAGCATCAGGAGGTAGCTTTCCCATCTTAGCTTTCCTTCTATACTGAACAATGGCCTCCTGTCTGGCTTCATGCTTCTGCCATTCTTGTTCATTGTACCACTTGTCCCTTTCATGGACTTGATCTTTAACAGCTTTCCAGGCAGTTAGAATGATGTTTCTAGAGGTAGGGCTCCACTGTTCAAAATCAGGTTTGAGTTCAGCTTGCTCCCTAAATCTCTTCTTTGACAGTTGAGCCTCTTGTTGAGCCTTGATTGCAGCTCCAGGCATGTCTACTTTTCCAAGTATAATATTTGAAACCTCCTATGGAGGACTATACATAGTTTGCACCATCTGATGAATGCCCTCAAAATCTGCAGGGGGGTATATTACTTGAGCAACCTCTGGTTGGTTACCTTCAAGTAGACCTTGAGGTAGTACTCCTGACTCTGCCATATTATCATCATCACAAAGGGGTGGATATCTCAATGTGGCTCTGACACTGTTAGTGACCCACTTGGCATGTTCTGAGCCAGCAGAAATAAGTACCCTCTCCCCCTTTAGGACTTCTCTTTTTACATGATCTCTGAGATCATCCTTCTGAAATCTGATCTGACCATCTAAATAATTAATGCCATCTTTGAAGAAGGGCTTCAACCTGTTAAGTTTTGCAGTAATTTCCTGCTGGGAAGTGGTTATGGCTGACTGTACTGAGTCTAAAACATTTTTGAATTTGATATCATATGCTAGCATTTCAGCTGCCCTAGCTTCAACCAATTTAGTCATTGTTGTTTGAAAGTGAGCAAAAATATCTGTGTTGGCTGTTGTCAGATTTTCATTTAGCCTTGTCTGATTTTCAAGAATGTATCCTTGATTAATAGATTGGGCATCTATTTCTTTCTTCATTTCCGCTTGTTGCTTGGCCAGATATATAACAGCATGTCCTCCTTTTGTAAAACAATCTGTTATTTCTCTTTTATGTTGATTGACTTCAAATCTTATAGACTTGATATCTTGAGCCAAATCAAACTGAAGATTTTTATGACTTTCATCAACATATTTCTCCAAGGCTAATCTCTGATTATCTAGCTTCATCTGTAAATCTACCATGAACTTGTTGTAATTAAAATCAGATGAAGATTGTTGAGTTGAAGTTTGTAGAGCCTGCTTGTAGCTATGGCTTCTTCTTCTGAAGACCATGAGCTTCCTTTTCTTTGCCACTCTGGCTTCTTCAGACTCAGATTCTGAAGAGCTTTCAATCTGAACTCTCTCAGGAGGTGAAGGAGGAATATCTGTCTCAGTGACATGTTGATCCTTTTCAACAAACTCTTGCTCCCCCTCAATTTCGAGCTCCTTCTCAATTCTATCAGTAGTAATTTCAACATCAGGAAACAACTCATCTAGAGTGAATTCCTTTTGTGCCTGTGCAGAAGATGAGTTATCTAGTCCAGCAGTGTTCAAATCTTTTGATAAATCTATTTGTTCTTCCTCTTGCACTTGATCAGAATTCTGCTCCCCCTGCACCTGTTCAGTGTTAGGAATGTCCTGGGCAGGAGAATAAACTTGCTCCCCCTGCACCTATGCAGGTAAAGATTCATCCTGGACTAGAGTAGACGCAGGCTGGTCTTCAGCCTGCTCTCCTAGGAAGCACCGGTACGGGTACGGGTACTGGGTACGATACGTATCCGGTACGGCGGTACGGCAAATTTTAAAAAACAAGGATACGGGTACGACAGAATACGTTGTATTAAATATAATAATTATATATTTATATATCACAAATGCAATTATATAACATGAACATTTAAAATTTTACATGAAGTTCTTGAACATAAACATAAACATTTGCCAAAACATCTATGAATTTCAGGATAAGTTCTTAAACAATTGTCAGCATAAACATAAACATGAAGTTCATAAACATAAATGTAAACATTTAAAATTGAAGTTCTTAAACATAAACATAAACATTTAAAATTTAAAGATGCTCATCACTCATTTTCTTCATCTTCCTCCGTATTGTTGGAGATCAAAGCATCTTCAATTTCTGGCTCATCTAAAGACAAGTTGGCGATCGTAAGCATGCCAACTCCATCAAATGGATTTGCCCAAGCATCTCCTCCTATATCCCACATCTTACTTCTTCCTTGATTGTATAGTTCATTTCTCCTCGATAATAGGCGTAGATTGCTATGCACATACACCAAATCGTCAGCTCTTTGTGGTAGAATTTTATTTCTTCTTAATGAGTGAATGAATGAGCATGTGCTCCAATTTCTTTCACAGCAGGAAGATGAAGAAGGTTGACCTAAAAGCTTCAAAGCAATCTTTTGTAATTTTGGTGCTGAAGTTCCATAGTAACTCCACCAATCTTTGGGCAATAATGAAGCTCTACTCTCCAAACTATCTGGCTCACTAAAAGCTTGACCAAGCCCCGTAAACCTAGAGAATTCATTGATTACTATATTCCTCTCCACCACATCAGGAAAATATCTTCTCAAACATTTATTCCTCTCCAAGGAAATCTCCTCATCTGTATTTGGAGCAACTCTATTTGGCCCTCCATCAAGCCATTCCCTACTATAATACCTACAATGGAAACCACATAGTAAATAAATAAATCATAATAAATGGTAAAAGTCAAGTATGCAAAAGAAATTACCTTGGGTTAAGAGAATGAGCCATGCAATGTAGTGGTGTGTAACTCTTGGTCCACCGATCAACGAGGACATCATAAATTGCCTCATAAAGAGGGCAATGAGCTTCCAAGTCCGTTAACTTCTCATGTCTATATATTTCAATCTTCACATTTTCAATCATTGAATCCCACATGTCATATACCAAATGAAGGTTAGGTTTATCTGTATCACAAACCCTAAGCATATCGTATATGGGTCTTGTTATATCAATGATCTTCTCCACATCATCCCACCATTTGTCATTATATATGATATTTTTAACCTCCAGAGCTTTCTCAACATCATCTGCTCTATACGTAGTCCATTCGGGACATCCAACCATATTAAGCAAACCCATCTTCACAAGTTTAAACCTCTTCAACATCACTATAGTTGAAGCAAAGCGTGTTTCCGCAACTGCAAGTAACTTGAGTGAGACAAAAGAGTTATACATGTTCAACCTGTATTGATGATTCATTATGAAAGTTCTGATTGACTGAGCTTCATTGGCCACTTGAGTTATCCATCCGCATTGTTCTCTAACTGTTGCACAGCGATCTGTATTATTAGCGGCACAAATATTTTTTAATGCTAAATTTAAGGTATGCACAACACAAGGTGTCCAAAATATATGTGGGAATCGTGCCTCCACAATTGCTCCTGCTGCCTTACACACCGGCGCATTATCAGTGATAACCTGTATAACATTTTCAGCCCCAACTTCATTAATGACTTCAATCATTAATTTTGCAATATAATGTCGATCCTTGTACTCTCCTGATGCATCAACTGCTTTTAAAAAAACCGGACCATCCTCAGAAGCCGCCATAAAATTAATCAAGGGTCTTCTCTGAGCATCTGTCCAACCATCACTAACTAAGCTGATTCCCTTTTGAGGCCAAGTATCTTTTATTGGTTGAAGCATTCTAGTGATATTGGATTTTTCCTTTTGCAAAAGTGTAGTTCTTAGAGCATTATATCCAGGAGGAACAAATCCATCAAGATTGTGATTAGCCGCAAATTTATACGAACTAATATAATATGGATTTCTAGCTAGATGAAATGGCAAACCACCAGAATAAAACATCCTAGCTATGTGGCTCCTCAACTCATCTCTAGCTTTATTTTGAAAAACCATATCAATAGGTCCACCTCTTCTTTTTTTGGTTTCCCCAACTAATTGAGAAGATGGACTTGCATTGGAAAATGTCATGATCTTGGAAGCCGGTTTGCATTTTTCTTCTGAAACAGAAACAACTCTTTGAAGCTCTTTTAAATACTCTGGGGTCACCTTTGCACATACCCTAATCCCAGTCCCGGATATTTTTAGCAAGTGACTTTTTACCCTAGAATACGAGCCGCTGAAATCAACCTCACAAAAATTACATTTCCACTTTCTGTTTCCCCCACCAACTTCTCTACTATGTATAAGAGACACATAGGCCCAGAGTGAGGCATTATCATCCTTGTTTGCGTCATCAGAAATAAATGTACTCGTTACTGATGTAGACGTTGAACCAGTGACACTAATGGGAGTGTGTGATTGGGACATAACTGCCGTAATAAAAAAGTACAAAAACATTCATTACAAAAACATAAGCTAAGAACATTCATTACAAGAATTGGACAGTGAAATCTGGGCAGATTTTTGCCCAGATTTCACCCAGAAATCTGGGCAGAATTCTGCCCAGATTTCTGGGTGAAATCAGATTTCTGGGTGAAATCTGGGCAGAATTCTGCCAAGATTTTACCAGAAATCTGGGCTAAATTCTGCCCAGATTTCAGGGTTGAAATCTGGGCTAAATTCTGCCCAGATTTCTGGTGAAATCTGGGCAGAATTCTGCCCAGATTTCACCCAGAAATCTGGGCAGAATTCTGCCCTAGATATGCCACAATGATTGCAGATTACTACTTAAACCAAAACTAAGGAATTATTACTTAAACCCAGATTTCTGGTGAAATCTGGGCAGAATTCTGCCCAGATTTCACCTAGAAATCTGGGCAGAATTCTGCCCTAGATATGTCACAATGATTGCAGATTACTACTTAAACCAAAAGTAAGGAAGAGCACACCAGTAATTACTACTTAAACCATGAATAATAATATACACCAGTAATTACTACTTAAACCATGAATAATAATATTAGAAAGGAAAAATGACTTAAAAAATGACCAGAAGAAGAAGAGGACGAAGAAGAAGAAGAAGAAGAAGCTACCTGCGACGGGAACGACGACGGGAGCAGCGAGCGGCGACGGGAGTAGCGACGGGAGCAGCGAGCGGCGACGGGAGCAGCGACGGGAACGGCGACGGGAGCAGCGAGCGGCGACGGGAGCAGCGACGGGAGTAGCGCCGGGAGCGGCGAGCGGCGACGGGAGCAGCGCGACGGGAGACTGGAGCAGCGCCGGGAGCAGGGGCATGAGCGGGATCGGGATAATAATAACCCTAAAACCGCGATTCCGCTGTATATAAAGTATCGGGCCGTTCGGTACGCGTATCCGTACCGGAAACGTACCCGGTACGGGTACGGCTCAATTTTTGGCGTATCCGTGCTTCGTAGCTGCTCTCTCACTTGATCTCCTTGAAGTTGTTCAGTACTTTGATCATGACCTGGGGATTTCTCTGGTGTGTCCTGCCTGTCCACATCAGGCACCTCTTTGGACAGAACTCTATCCCATCTTGAGAATAATCTCATGTCCATTTTTCTCATGTGATTGATCTTAGTCCCAGGAATTTGTTGCATGACCTCTGGGATGAGTCCAGCCAGATATATACTCAAAATCCTAGCCAAATTTGGCTTCTTAAGTCCTTCCTTGATTTTATCAAACACAACTGCTGACCAGTCTGTGTTAATCCTGAAGATTATCCTTGTCATGAGATTAAACATTGAGGCCGAAATCCTATCATGGCCGCCAGGTTTACACAAAATCACCTTCCCAACCACTTCAGATAGAAATTTGTCTTGTGGATTCATTCCTTTTCTGTTGATGGCTGCTCCAATCTTGACGGTTGGATCCAATCCACACCATTGAAGAGCCTCCCTTGTCTTAGAGGCGAGGACCTCTTCCACATTCTCAATGCTTGGTAATTGAAGAATCTTTCTTAAACTCCGTAGAGTAAGTTTCACCTTGGTTCCATGAATTGTGGATTTGATCTTGAGTCCAGAAGAATCTACTGATGCTGAAGTGTAAAATTCAAGTACCTCCTTCTTCCAGATTTTGGTGGGTTCAGAAACCAGATATTCCAATCCATTATCAGCAAGATAAGATATCACCTGTTTAATTTCAGGCGTGGCATTGTCGAACGCAGCCCTAACCAGCTCATA
Source organism: Platanthera zijinensis (assembly GCA_039513925.1). Taxonomy (NCBI): domain Eukaryota; kingdom Viridiplantae; phylum Streptophyta; class Magnoliopsida; order Asparagales; family Orchidaceae; genus Platanthera; species Platanthera zijinensis. The sequence goes on along the minus strand of CM077084.1, from coordinate 155,271,310 downwards.
TCCCTAATTGACGTTATCCTCAACCTTTGGGGCCATTGGAAAGATGAGAAAACCGGAGAGAAGAGAAGAGAGAGAATGTCGACACAGGATTTTAGTCTCAAAAACCTTGTGAGCGTGTCGACAGAATACGTTCTTGACCTATTTATACCCTCTATTGAAAGAAGGTCAAAAGGCGTGCAAAAACAGACTAAATGTGTCGACACAGATGAAATGTGTCGGCACAAACTTTTACTGTCTCGACATCAATGTTGACTACTGTGTGTCGACACCAATTGAGGATATTCGACACAAGAGAGACATAGTAGAGCATCAGAAATTCTGTGTCGACTCTTAGTACAAGTGTCGACACAAAATCTGTAAGTGTCGACACCATTATTCTGGTGAAGTCGACACTACATTTCTGGATTAGTCGACTATTTGACCCTTAAGTGTCGACACAAATTCTCTGTGTCGACACAAATTCTCTGACAAGTCGACATAACTATACTGAGTCGACACTTTATCACTGAAAGTGTCGACACCATTTTACTTAGCCAATTTCTGTTTGTTGATATACTAATCAATGGTCAGCATTCCTAATTCAATTTTAAATTTATTGAATTTTGTTTCATCCAGTGGCTTAGTAAAAACATCTGCAATTTGATAATCTGTTTTAACAAATTCCAATGAGATATCTTCTCTTTCTACATGCTCTCTAAGAAAATGGTATTTTATTTCTATATGCTTAGTTCTACTATGAGAAACAGGGTTGTTAGCAATAGAAATAACACTCTTAGAATCACACAATAAAGGTGTTCTACTTACTTGAATACCATAGTCCTTTAACTGATGCTGAATCCACAATAGCTGTGCACAGCAACTTCCAGCAGCAACATATTCAGACTCAGCTGTGGTATTGCCACACTGGTCTGCTTCTTACTGCTCCATGATATCAGTCTTCCTCCCAAGAATTGGCAAGTACCTGTAGTACTCTTTCTATCCTTTCTACAGCCTGCAAAATCTGCATCTGAATAATCTATTAGTTGACAATCTCCATTCCTAGGGTAGCAAAGGCCTAGATTTGGTGTGCCCTTTAAATATCTCAAAATTCTTTTAACAGCAGTGTAATGAGATTCTTTAGGGCATGCCTGGTACCTAGCACATACACATGTAGCATACATAATATCTGGTCTACTAGCTGTGAGGTATAATAGAGAACCAATTATTCCTCTATACAAAGACTCATCTACAGGCTTACCTATATCATCTTTACATATAGGCATATTTGTTCCCATAGGAGTTTTCATGGTAGAGGAAGATTCCATACCATATTTCTTTATCAACTCTTTGGTGAACTTAGACTGGGATATGGACTAGCCATCATCAGTCTGTCTTACTTGGAGTCCCAAGAAGAACTTAAGTTCCCCCATATTACTCATTTCAAACTTTCCTTGCATAAGTTTGGCAAACTTCTTGCAAAGGTTGTTCTCTGTAGACCCAAAAATTATGTCATCCACATAGATTTGGACTAAGATTATCTTGCCTTTAGATTCCCTAAGAAATAGAGTCTTGTCTATTTTCCCTCTTGAGAATTTGTTCTCAATAAAGAAAGTAGATAGAGTGTCATACCAAACCCTTGGGGCTTGCTTTAACCCATATAATGCTTTCCTAAGTCTAAAAACATAATCAGGTTTAAGAGAATCTACAAAACCTGATGGCTGTTCCACATAGACCTCTTCTTTTAGATCTCTATTCAGAAATGCTGATTTCACATCCATTTGGTATACCTTGAATCCTTGATATGCAGCATAGACAAGAAACATCCTGATTGCCTCCAGTCTTGCTACTGGGGCAAATGTCTGATCAAAATCTATTCCCTCTTCCTGCCTATATCCTTTAGCAACCAGTCTTGCTTTGTTCTTTACAATTACTCCACTCTCATCCATCTTGTTCCTAAATATCCACTTTGTTCCAATGATGTTGTGGTCTTTTGGTTTAGGAACAAGCTCCCAGACTTTGCACCTTCTGAATTGATTAAGCTCCTCTTGCATAGCATTAATCCAATGTTGGTCTTGGATGGCTTCTTCAAATTTCTTAGGCTCCATTTGAGATAGAAAACTTGAGTGCAGCACTGTGCTCAGATTTCTGCTTCTAGTTTGTACTCCTTGACTTGGATCACCTATTATTTGATTAGCTGGATGATCTTTTAGATGTCTTATGGCTGTTGGTAAATTTCCTTCAGGTTGAACATCTCCAGGTCCTTCATCATGCTGTACTTCTTGGTTGTCATCAGCTTCTATAGAGTTTTGTACTCCCCCTGGACAGTAGCCTTCATTTTCCACTGCTTCATCTGCATTTGATGCTTCTTCAATGGAAAGCTTGTCCATCTTTTTGCTTATACCTGTTAGACTGTATGAACTACAAAGCAACTCACAGTTGATTAATCTTGATTCATCAAACACAACATGTACAGATTCTTCTACAACTTGAGTAGTCAAGTTGAAGACTCTATATGCCTTACTATTTATGATGTACCCAACAAATATCCCATCTTGGGATTTGGCAGCAAACTTAGTTAGGTATGACTTGCCATTGTTAAGTATATAGCACTTGCAACCAAAGATCCTAAAGTAGGATAGATTTGGTTTTCTACCTTTCATAATTTCATAGGGAGTCTTTTTGTGGCACTTGGTGATAGAAGCCCTATTGATCACATGACATGCTGTGTTTACAGCCTCAGTCCAGAAATATTCTGGAAGAGAAGTGTCACTCAATAGAGTTCTACCAGCTTCAATCAATGTCCTATTCTTTCTTTCAGCAATACCATTTTGCTGTGGTGTTCTAGGTGAGGAGAATTTCTGGAAAATCCCAAAGTCTTCACATAATTTTGTCATACTTTCAGATTGAAATTCAGTGTCATGGTCACTTCTGATTTTGACCACTGTACTGTTTAGTTCATTCTGAATTTGTTTCACAAAACTAAGTAAGACACTTGGGGTTTCTGATTTTTGTCTCAGAAAGAACACCCATGTGTATCTAGAATAGTCATCTACAACCACAAAAATGTAGACCTTCCTATCTAGACTATGAACTGGCATAGAACCAAAAAGATCCATATGTAAGAGGTATAAGCACCTCACAGAATCCTTGTTTTCAAGACTATGAAAGGAGGATTTTGTCTGCTTGCCCTTTTGACAAGCTGAACATATCCCTCCCTTTATACACTTAACTTGAGGATCATTGCTCATTAACTCTTTGCTGAAGAGTTGGCCAATTGTCTTGTAGTTAAGATGAGCCAACCTCTTGTGCCACTTGACACAATGAGATGCATTATCATCAACTACAAGACAGATGAGAGAAGCCTTGCTCTCACATACAAAATTAAGACAATAAACATTTCTCTTTCTATACCCAGTCAATATGATCTTTCGATCACTTGACCTTTTGATATGACATCCATCCTTAACAAATGAAATGTCATATCCAAGATCATTCAGCTGACTTATGCTAATCAGATTATGTTTCAAACCTTTTACATAAGCCACTTGAGTGATGGTAATTTGGTTTGAAGAAATGTTACCAAACCCTTTGATGATTCCTCTTTCAGATCCACCAAAGATTACTTTAGGTCCATCTTTGACAGATGTGAACTCCTTCAGCAGCCCCTTTGTTCCAGTCATGTGTCTGGAACATCCATTGTCCAAGTACCATATAGGGGCATGACAACTTGGACTTTCCTGCAATACAGAATTACTTTCCCTTAGAGCCCAAGAATGTCTTGAGTCCTTGGTTCAAGTTAGCTCCATTCATATCAAATCTTTTAGCAATTCCTCTAACAGGTAGATTGGTGTTCTTCCTGACACTTGTGTTATGCCAACAGTCCAAGGCAAAATGCCCTATTTTGCCACAACACCAACAATCATATTTGTTGTACCTAGTTCTAGGTACAAACTTAGCAGTTTTGTAGTCTGGAAAATTCCTGACATGTGCTGGTGCTGCTGCAGCCATACTCATTGGTTTCCTTGGAAGATGGGATTTATTGTCATGGACTGACTTATTGGCTTTAACAGCTTTGTCACTTAGAACCTCAATCTTCTTATGACCATGAATGTGTTCATGATCATATTTGTTAGAAGGCAAGTGCACCTTTCTAAACATAACAGGGACTGAAAGGTTTAGAGGCTGAACAGGAGCTTTGCCTTTTCTTTTGAATTGGGCAGCCCTGAGGTTACCTTTGAAGCCTAATCCAGCCTTACCCTTTTGAGCCACAAACTCATCTATTAAAGGTAAGACAGATTTTGGCTTAGAGTAACTAGCCACTAATTCTTCCTCTATTCTTAGTCTGGCCTCCAGACTCTTAATTTGATCATTGTTATATTTGATTGTGCCCATCTGAATATAGGTTATATTTTTCAGTTTGGCAATCTCATTTAACTTTTGATCCATTACTTTTTCAAATTCAGTTGCAGCTACCTTAAGATCAGCAATTTCCTGAGCCTGAGTTTTGACTAGGTTCTTGCTTTTCTTAAGAGCCTGCAACAAGGCCCTATATTCATCCATCAACTGATGAATATCACCTTCAGATTCAGATCCATTCACATCACTTGATGTAGATGAATCTGACTCAGAACCAGTACTAAAATCAGAAGAACTAAAACCCTTTTGTACCTTACTAGGACCAGGCTGATCCTGACATTGGTTATCTTCTAACTCAGCCATCAGACCCATGCATTCCTTGTCTTCTTGATCATGAATGGATTCCATCAGTTGTAGAAATTCTTCTTCTTCATTGGCTGCATACAATCCTATGTATGCTTCTGCTTCAGATTCTGACTCTGATGAGGACTGATCTGTAAGGCTCTTTTCCTTCTTTGCAACAAAGGATTTCTCCTTCTTGCCCTTTTGATGAGTCTTCTTTTTGTCAGATGACTCCTTCCTCTTATCTGGACAATCAGCCACCACATGTCCAGGCCTATTGCAACAATAACATACAATCTTTGATGTAATGGCTTTGCTGGGCTTAGTTCTGCTCCCCTCCTTCCTTGATGATTTTCTCTTCTGATAATAATCATCAGCTGACTGTGATGTGGAGTGCCTTGACTTCCACTGCTTCTTCTTTAAGAACCTCTGAAACTGTCTTGTAAAAGCAGCAAAATCTGTATCTGAATCACTACTTTCTGAAACCTGATTGTCTGAATTTTCAGAATTAACTTCTGCAACTTCCTTAGGAGGAGATGGAGATATCCTCCTATACTTTCTAGTGACTTCTGCCTTGAAGGCCACTGACTTGTCTCTATGCTCTCCTTTTGAATTCTTTTCTTCCTCCTTCCTAACCATTAGTTGCTTTTCATAAGATATCAACTTTCCAAACAAGGTTGGAAGAGAAATCTCTGCCAGTTTAGTCACTTCTCTTATGGCACAAATCTTGGTGTCCCAGTCCTTTGTCAAGGACCTTAGGAATTTGTCATTCAGTTCATAGGTATTGAAGATCCTTCCATAGGACATCAATTCATTTACTATTCTGTAGAATTTCTTATAGCATTCAGTTATGCTATCAGACTTCCCTTGTCTGAAACTCTCATACTCTTGGTTGAGCATAGACTTCCTATCCTGTCTAACTTCTTCAGAACCCTCCATGTAGACAATCAAGGTGTCCCACATTTCCTTGGAGGTTTTACAGTGAATCAGATTTTGGAATGTAGAATCATCTATGACACTTACTATTATATTCTGAGCTCTCTTATCCATAGTTGCCAATATGATTTCATCCTTTGTCATTTCTGAAAAATCCTTAGGAATTTGCTGATTTTCATCTAATACAGAAATCTTCATTGGAATGTATGGACCTTCTTTCACTGTGATATAGATTCTTGGGTCTGAGGCCTCCATAAACAACCTAACCCTTTCCTTCCAGATTCCAAAGATTTCTTTTCTACAGATGGGTAGCTTCATAGATCCCAACTCCTTGTGATTCTCACCTGAACTCATTTTCTTGATTCTTGATTCTGCCTTTAGATCTAACTCAGACTGTTAAGTCTTTCTTTGAGTAACCTCCCTCTGATACCACTTGATAGTTTTACTTTCAAGATTACCTAAACACCTAGAGGGGGGGGGGGGATGAATAGGTTCTAATGCTTGTTTTCACTTTAGGCAAAATATAACTACTGAATATATACACACAGCACAGCAATCACAGAAATTCACACATCACAGATTGCACACAGTTTTATAGTGGTTCCCCAAGATCTGGGTGCATCCACTTTCCCTCCTTCACCTATCTAGCAGTGTGCTAGATTCGGCCAAACTCCCTTCCTTAACTCAGATCCTCAGATCCTACAGCTCAGAATCCAAAATGGATTCCTACAACTCAGAGTGATACCACACTCCTACAACTCAGGCAATTCAGCCCTACCTCAGTCTTTATCCAAGACCTACCATTCAGAGATTATCTCTCCTACACTCAGCCTTTATAACATAGGCTTACAACTCAGATCTATATTAATAGATCCTACAGAATTTAGAAAAGAGTTTTATAGAATCTTGCCCTTGTTGAGAGAGAAAGGACAAGACAGCACCTGATCAGCTGATGGATGAAACCAACTGTAACTTAGCTTTCTTCAAAGCTTCTTGAATCTGAACTAGCTGAGTTGATTTCCAAACAGCTTCTTGAGAAACCTGTAACAGCTTCCTTCTTGATCTTCAAATGGCTGGATCCCTCTCTATCCAATCCCTTTGAAAATACTTCAGAATTCTAGGATGAATTCTCCTTAGACTGATCCTGAGAGGTTGAGCCCTTCAGAATGTCTTCTTAGATCTTCTGATGAAGATCTTCTTCAGTGCCTTGCACTTTCTTGATTTGATTCCTTAATCAGTTTTTATGTGTGTTGCTTCTCAATCCCAAAAATAAAATCCCTTCATTCTACTTCTGAATCTGTCTATTTATAGACCTTCTTTTTGGTGACCGGCTGGTCCGGTATCTAACTGTTTTTTGACAAGTCTGACTGCTTCAGTTAACCTGTTATAACCCACAGCTGTCAAGTCTTCAAACAGATCATGTGCCTTTGTCTTGGACAGCAAAGTGTCGAGACTGTCTGTCAGAAAGTGTCGAGACTGTTTGTCAGAAAGTGTCGAGACCATCTGTCTATATGTGTCGACACAAGTAACTTTGGTGTCGACACAAGTAACTTTGGTGTCGACACTGCCTCTGGAGAAGTCGACAAGTTTGCCTTTAAGTCGACTCAGCTTCTGCATACTACAACTTGAGAATGAGTCGACACAGAGTATTTTTGTTGACTCAAACACTTCATCAATATTCAGCAAATGACTTGGTCTAGACTTGACAGTGTGTCGACACAAGTCCTGTGTGTCGACACGGTTGATGTAGATTCAGAACATAGTATGTGTCGACACTGCCTTCAGGTGTCGACACAGCTTTTGTCGACTCTGCCTATATGTGTCGACTCAGTCTTCTGGTGTCGACACAAATATTGTCGACTTTGCCTCTGTGTGTCGACACAGCCTCCTGGTGTCGACACAGTTGATGTCAACTATAATCTTGTGTGTGTCGACACTGCCTCCCGGTGTCGACACAGTTGATGTCGACTCATTTTCTCTGTGTCGACACAGCCTTCTTCAAGTGTCGACACAATCTTCCTGAAGTGTCGACACATCTTCTTCTGGTGTCGACACATGGACTTAGAAATTTTTCCATACTTTTAACCTGCACATATTCAACTTAAACAACATCAAATACACCTTGATGTATATCATTATGCTAAGTTAGACTTCTTCAAATCAGGTACACATTTTCCAATGTACCCAACAGTAACAATGGGTTCGAGATATGTTGGAAACAAGGACATGCGGGTGGGTGTCTCTAAGAAATGACGGGGAACAAAAAAAACATGTGGCAACGTGTGAGAGGTTGACAAGGTGCCAGGTGGAGCCTCTATCATGTACATGTCGGAAGGCGAGCGAATGGGAGGGCAATTGGTGGGAAGCGAAGAGTGGGAGGAAATTATGGGGGTTGCGCGTAACTGTTGGCAGCAGGAGAACGAAGGGGGTGTCAGGAAAGGAGGGGGCGGCGACGGTTACAATGGTTGATGACCCACGGAGGGGTGGCGATGGGATGGATGGAGGCTCGTCGGGAAGTAAAGTGGCGGTGGTCGGGGCTGTACGAGGGCATGCGGAAGAGGACGATGATGAAGCTCAAGCGTCATGGCACGAAGAGTATCCAGGGCAGCTTCAACTTGATCGTAATGAGGATGCACTGTGTACGAAAGGAGAGCCATGATGGAAAGAGGGGGTGAGAGACTACACAAAGCAGGAGGAGACGGGGGAGGGCTGACAGAATGTTGCGGAAGCCGCATAGGAGCGGCGAGGATGAGGAGCGATTGTCGGAACGCTACCGAAGCTGCAAAAGGGCCTCTAGAAAGCGGTAAAGAAGCAGGAGGCCGCTGGAAGCCGATGTTGTGAGGTGCACAAATGGGGGAAAAAGGAAATTGAGCGAATCGGGCGCCCGATTCGCTCAATTTCAGCGAATGGGGCGCCCGATTCGCTCAACGCCAAATTAAGTGAATGGGGCGCCCAAGTCGCTCAATTCAGCGAATTGGGCGCCCAAGTCGCTCAATTTCAGCGAATTGGGCGCCCAAGTCGCTCAATTTCAATGAATTGGGCGCCCAAGTCGCTCAATTTCAGCGAATTGGGCGCCCAAGTTGAGCAAATTGGGCGCCCAAGTGTGCCTAGGGGTGCCTCTGGTGCGTCTGAGATCATGTTTTGCCCATCTCAAAAATGTTTTAAAAAAACACCTTGAAAAGCTCAGGCGCGCCTTTGGCGCGCTTGGGAGCCTGTAAGGCGCGCGCCTGGGGCAAATCGCCTGGCTCAGCCGTGCTGAGGCGCTGCGGGCTGCGCCCGGCGCCTCAGGAGCGCCTTGACAACTAAGAGCTGGCGGCGTTGTAGGGCTGGAGCAGTCGACGGAACTGAAGATCGGGTCGAAAAGACAAGGCGCGACATGTGAAATAGTGAACAGGGCGGAGTGGGCGCGAGCCCTAGCGGAGCATACGCGATCCGGAGTGGAGCGGACGCGATCCAGAGAGTGAGCGGACGCGATCTGTAGCGGAGCGGATGCGATCTGTAGCGGATGGATCGTGATCGTGGCTTGCAGGGGGTGGAATTAGGGCTCTGTAGAACCCTAATAGACAACAGGTTGGACCAGTTGATAGATCGTAGTTGTATCAAGATCCGGAACAATAACTTTCCTTGCATTAAACGAAAATAAAATACAATCAGGAGAGACTCTTGTCAAGCATCCAAAGGCTGGGTCCTACTTGACACTCCACTCTCCAAGGGAGTCAAAATACTAAAATAATACAATAAGGAAATAAGTTGTTGAGTGACTCTTGCAAGGAGAGGCCGAACGTCTGAGTGTAAGCATGAGACGTATTCCCCAATGGAATTACGTATCATTTACCCTTCCTTTGATGTTGTCAAGCTGGAGGTTTCACCTCCAGCTTGAGGGGGAGAGTTTAGCTATTAATATTGGTCTATTAGTATGTGGGTGAGTTTAGTCCCATATCTTGAGTCAGTTTTATGTATCATTGTATTTTCTATATATTCCCCCTTTATATGGAAGAATACAAAACTCAAGCATTTCTATTTTATTCTACTGAATGAACATTAAATTAGCATGCAAGCATCAGAAAAACCAACAGATTTTTAAGTCAGGCAAAGATTCTCTGTCCTCTTTTTTTGCAGTAAGGAAAAAATATGCATTGAATACTCTAACATGTGGGATATAAATTCAAGTTCGTCTTTCTCGACAAGGCAATCTAATTTTTTATTTTCCATTATCCTTTGACAATTTAGCATTCCCCTGGTGAAGCAGAAGACTCAAGCTTATCATCCACTTTACTTGCACTGCATGCATCAAATCATATTTGCATCCTTCTTGTCAATCTTTTCACCATGAAACCAAAAATAATTCCTGCCTAGTGTTGTATTTGACCCTTTCATTGAACCTTCAGATGGCATCCTTTTGAAGATAAAATATAGATTTACAAATTAAAAAAGAAATGAGTTAAGGAAGAAAAAGACGAAGCCATCGTCAAACGAAAATAGATAAGAAATCCATGTACATAAGATAACATACAAATTTTACATTCACACTAACAAATACTTTAATAATTGCATCCAAAATCTGAGTTCCAATTTATAAAGAGCATGATTAGAACTAATTTTGTAAAAATTGACTAAATTGTAACAACTAACAACATTTTAGAAGCAGTCTCAACCATGAGATAAAAACTAAAGCATCGACAAGAACTTCTAAAAAAACTTTGAATTTAAAAACCACGTAGAGGTATGAATAAGAGTGATCAATAAACCTTTGAAACAACTAAAGCATGTATGAAGAACTTCTGAAATAACTTATAAAAATTCTTCTAAAAAAGTTGAAAAAACACAAATGAGTAGAAATAAAAGAGATGAAGCAATACTCAGAGGTATGGTATCTGTAGTGGTTTTTTTCTTCGTCTCGTAGAGTCTTTGTCATACCATGAAACTATGAGAATGAGTAATAGAAAGAAGAGTAAGACGAGAGACTAACATCTCGGAGAATCAATTTGGATTCATGCTAGTGAGGTCAACCATGGAAGCTATACATCTCTTGAGGAGACTCATTGACAACTATCGAGAAAGAAAATAAGATTTGCATATGCTGTTTATTGATTTTGAGAAGGATAATGATAGAGTTCCAACAGAGATCTTATGGAGAGTCCTAAAAAAGAAAGGTGTAAATGTATCATATATTGACATAATCAAAGACATGTATACAAATTCAGTGACAAGGGTGAGGACATCTGGAGGATTAACATAGGAATTCCCTATCACTGTTGGCTTACATCAAGGTTTAGCTTTAAGCCCTTATCTCTTCACCCTTATCTTAGGCGAGCTCACCAGACATATACAATAAGCAATACCTTGGTGTTTACTGTTTGAGGATGATATCGTTTTGATTGATGAGACGCGCGAGGGTGTAAACGGAAAACTTGAATCTTGTCAAGATACTTTAGAAAAGAAGGGTTTTAGGTTGGGCAGGGCAAAGACAGAGTATATGTAGCTTTAATTTAGCAGTCCAAGAAGGACGGATGACTTCGTTATTAATTTGGGTGATCAAGATATTTCCCGTAGTGAGTGTTTTAAATATCTTGGATCGATAGTTCAAAAAGACAGAGGTATTGATAAAGATGTGACACATAGAATCCAAGCGGGTTGGTTGAAGTGGAGAAGCGCGTCAGGAATCTTATGTGATCGTAAAGTACCACTAAAACTTAAGGGCATGTTTTACCATACTGCAATTAGCCCCACGATGCTCTATGGTTCTGAGCGTTGGACAGTGAATTGTGTACATGAGCAAAAAATGGGAGTTGCGGAGATGAGAATGCTTAGGTGTATGTGTGGACACACGAGATTGGATAAAATTAGGAATGAATATATCAGGGATAGGACAAGAGTTGCACTAATTGCAGAGAAGATGCGAGAAACTCGTTTAAGATGGTTTGGACATGCACAAAGTAGACTATTAGAGGCACCTGTTAGGCGTTGTGAGAGTCTAGTCACTAGACATGTTAAACGAGGGAGGGGTAGACCAATAAAGACTTGGAATAAACTATAAGGAAAGACATGATGTACTTAGGCTTTAGTGAGATTATGACAAAAGTTAGGGCACAATGTCGACAAAGGATCCATATAGCCGACCCCATTATAGTGGGATAAAGGCTTGAGAGTTGTTGTAGATTCCAAACTCAAATACAGATTCTAAACGTGATGACACTAGACACAGGTAAGCTGCAGTGATTACTGACGAGTGATAGATTTAAATTCAAATACAATGCTTACCTCAAAAGGTGAAGAATTGGTCGACCTTGGAACTTGAAGAACCACCCACAACTAGAGAAGAAGAGTGACCACCTTAGGAGTAGCACGATTGCAGATAATTTCGAACCTTACAAATGTTGGAGAAACTCTTTGAGGGAGAAGATAACAACGATTTTTGAGTCTTTTGATTAGAACCAATGGTTTTCGATTAGGTAGCACGCGAGATACGAGGGGCTAAGGGAGTCGTGACAATGAGTGTGATTATGTTGATTTCCCCTTCGAGGACAATCTGGAGAATTAGGCATCATGCACCAAACATCATATAGTCTCGTACTCAAAATAGTGTGACCGAGTGGAAGAATCGTGATATCTTAGAAGTTTTTCATTGTCTTCTCCTCACTATACATATACCAAGCAGTACTGGAGAGATGCAATCCTTGTTGTCGGCTATCTGATCAACCACATGCCTACTCTGTTTTATGAAATAAAACTTCTCTTGCAACCCTTAACATCACCACACCACTTCCCCCCATATCTTCAGATGCATTTGTTTTGTCCATATACATCATATTCTTCGCTCCAAGCTTGATCCTTATTCTCTTAAATGTGTGTTTATTGGGTGTTCGCCTACTTAGAAATGCTATTAGTGCTTCCATCCTTTGTAGAAAATCTTTATTACTATGAATGTCACTTTATATGAATCCCACCCTTACTTTAAGACCTTTCTTCAGGGCGAGGGGGGGGGGGGGGGTTCTAACAAAGAATGAAGTTTGTTCCTCTGCACTTCCGCTACCTATTCCTTCGGTTTATAGGGCTTCTACCCCTACTAAAACCCTTGATCAGGAAGAGATTATTCATTTGAGACAAAAGCAGTCGCAAGTCTATATCAGAAGGACAAACACACAGACACAATTCATTATTATTGTGCCATCATGAGAACAACCTTCAGAGTCTGCTGATCTTCCTATTGCTCTCAGAAGAGGTGCGAGATCTTGTACCCTACATCCTTTTTCTCATTATGTTTCATATGCCCTCTGTAATCTCAATTTTTATTCCCTCATCCTTACAGGATGGCACTTGGTCGTCGTGAATGAAAACATATCATGACTGCAGAAATGACAACTCTTGTAAAAAATATACTTGAGATTTTCTCCTTTTTCTTGAGGGAGAAGATGATTGGGTGTACATGGATGTACCATCTTAAGTAAAACTCATGGAATTGTGGAAAGGTGCAGAGGGTACACACAAAGCCCTGGAATTGACTACCAGAAAACCTTCACGCTAGTTGCCAAGATAAATTGAATTATCGTCTTTCTATCCTACACAACTTGTAAAAGGTGGGATCTTAACCAGTTAGATGTAAAAATGTTTTTTTTTCGTAGTGATTTGGAAGAGGAAGTATTATATGCCCCTACCACCAGGCTCCGCTCTTAAAGGATCTAAAAGCGAAGTCTGTGAGTTAAAGAAAACTCTCTATGGGATAAAACACTCTCCTCGTGTCTTGTTTGGTCAATTTAATAGAGCTATGATATCTTTTTTTTACAAATAGTATTTATAAAAAACGAGTCAAAGCGAGTATTCTAATAGTGTATGTTGAAGGCATATTTATTACTAGTGATGATGCTAAAAAAAAAATAACCTTGAATAAAGTGGAATGAGTGGGTGTAGATTTGTTGATACACTTACCGAACAAGCCGCATATTAGGAAAAGACGACGGGGAAGCTATCTAAGATATTACTGGATTTTAGAGAATGGTGGAGCGTCTAATCAACCTATCATACACCCGACCTGATATTACATGTGTTGGTGTTGTAAGCCAGTATATGTACTCAACAAGGACCAAACATCTTGATGCTGCACATAGAATTTTGAGCTACCTAAGGAGCTCATTGGGAAGGCGCATTCTGCACACCCTAAATGCAGAGTTAAAGAGTGAAGCGTATACCTATGCAAATTGGACCGAACATCACGATTACAAGCGTTCTACTTTTGGGTACTGTACTATGATTGGTGGGAACTTTTTCACGTGGAGGAGCAAGATGCAACAATTCATTGTTCGATCTAGTGCGGAAGCTGATTTCTAGGCTATCACTCATAGGATTTGAGAAGGGCTATGACTCCGCTCGTTGATGAGTGACATTGTTATGGTCCTTCGAAGGTGGCCGGATGTAGAGATGATGGTGGTGGAGATGGAAGAAGGCGGGGATACTACGGAGCCGTGACCGCGGCCGCCTAAGCGGGGTTGCTCGTCGGAGGAGAGAGCCAACAAGATCTCAGAAGGAAGATGAGAAAATATAATATTTTTCTTGCTTGTTTCATACATACCCCCACATGCCTTTATATAGGCTATACATAATAATGACTCATCTAATAATTTTCCTACACTCACCTAACTCTCATAAAGACATAAACAACAATATTTATGACACATAAAAATAACATAACCGACACATAACATAACATGATAACATGACCGACACATAATACGACACATAACATCTCACCCGTCTTCCAAAAAAAGATTGCCCTCAAGCTTTATCCGATTCCCTCGTCGTCAGAGTCCTCGACATGTAGGTAGAAAAGCCGTGTGCACCTGTGGCCGCGAGTGTACTGCTCGTCGCAATTGAAACATAATCCCTGCGCGCGGTGTTGCAGCATCTTAGCCCGAGATAAGCGGCGGACCTGTGGTGCCAGGGGGCCCTCGCGTCGATCCTGTGGAACAATGTTGGTAACAGGTGGACATGCCTCTTGGGATAGCTGGAGGCGACGATCGCTGAGCCGGGCCAGACTCATAGCAGTCACTAAGTCCGGAGGGGCCTCAAACTCAACTTCCAGTTGCAATCGCTCGCGAAGTCCGGCGGTGAAAATGTTGACTTGCATATCCGGGGCAAGAGGGACATATGCTAAGAGAAGCTGAAATTGTTCCATGTACTCGTCCACGGTACCCGTTTAACGTAGAGATGTGAGTGCGCCGAGCGGGTTACTGCGGATAGCAGGTCCGAAACGCAAGTTGCAGAGCAGCTTGAAGCCTATAAAACAACGGAGTCGAGCATATGGAAGGATGCTAAATGGATCTGGTCGGCGGCCGGAGTTTGTTGGTGGCCGAAGAATTGCTCACACTTGATGAGCCAGCTCAAAGGATCACTTTTCCCATCGCATGTTGGAAATTCCAATCTAGTATAGCGTGGTATGATGGCAACGTCGGGGAGCGCATGGACTTGTGGCGGCGGCTCGTGAACGGTCAAGGGCGGCAGACCATGACGAAGAAGTGGTTGTGCCTGGCTGCTGCTAGCATGATCGTGTGTCGGGGTGGAGGACAGATCATCGACGTGCTTGGAGAGCGCAGTAATGTCCTCTTGATGTCGGTCCGCGAGAGAAGTGTGCGCAGCTTGTTGCGCAAAGAGGTCATGTAGCATGGACATAATTTGATTGAGTTGCTCAGATGCGCCGCCCATAGTATGGAAGGAGGAGCGAGTAGAGGATCGGGTGATCAGGGGGTTGGAGTGCGTCGAGGCAGCTAGCTGGGAATGACCACGAGAGCCCCGGTGGCGCCCAATATTGGCGCCCCGCTGGAAATTATGAGGAGGGCTGGTTTGGAGGTTGGGTAAATATAGGAGGCTGTTGGAAGAAATAAAAAGGAGAAATGGTGGTGGGGTCCACAGGATAGGAAGAAGATTAAATTAAAAACTATAAGTGTGCGGCTCCAGACGAAGAAGTCGACAGACCGGCGTGCGGCCCGTGAAGTCCTCGATGACGTGCGGCTCGATGAGGGTAAAGGGCGCTGGTGTGCGGGCGGGGCTCGAGGAGAATGGAGGAGGCGGAGTGGTCGTTTAGCAGGGGGGAAGAGGCTGCGACTGTCGGAGCCCGGCGGAAATCCCGCGTCGACCTGGACGCAGAGGTCGTGGGTGGCGTGCGTCGACCCGTACGCGGAGATGGCGGGTCGGATCCCGGCGGGGAGCTGGGCGTCGGATCTTAGCGGAGCTTCTGGTGTCGCAGGGACCCGCAGGAAGGGCCAATGTCCAGATTTGTTGCGATCGGGGGAAGTTGATGGAGGCAGAGGGGCTGGTTGCAATCGAGGAGGTGAAGGGACTGGTTGCAATCAGGTGAAGCTGAGGGAGGGATGCTCGTCGGTGGAAGAGAACCGAGTGCCTCTGATACCAAGTTGTTATGGTCCTTCTTCGAAGGTGGCCGGATGTAGAGATGATGGTGGTGGAGATGAAAGAAGGCGGGGATACTACGGAGCCGTGATCGCGGCTGCCTAAGCGGGGTTGCTCGTCGGAGGAGAGAGCCACCAAGATCTCACAAGGAAGATGAGAAAATAGAATATTTTTTCTTGCTTGCTTCATACATACCCCCACATGCCTTTATATAGGCTATACATAATAATGACTCACCCAATAATTTCTCAACACTCACCTAACTCTCATAAAGACATAAATAACAACATTCATGACACATAACAATAACATAACCGGCACATAACATAACATGATAACATGACCGACACATAATACGACACATAACAGACATAGGCCAAAATGAGGAGGGGTCTCTCAAATTATTTAGTGACAATAAGACTGCTATTAGCATTGCTCATATTTCTATCCAACACGACTAAATTAAACATATTGAAGTTGGCCGACACTCTATAAGGAAAACATTGAGAAAGAAATTATTTGTATTCCATTTGTTCTCTCCAAAGAACAACTCGCTGATGTACTCACCAAGGGTTTGAGTGGAGATATCTTTGTGAAAAATATTGGCAAGGTGGGAACAACATTACCATCCCAACTTGAGGGGAGTGCTAGTGTTACAAACTTTGACGGCACGGAGCGCGAAGGTTCATCAACAACGTAGCAAGTCTACTCCAGGAAGAAGGGCTTGCGGCCGCGATACCGGCGTGATTTTATTATGACCTAGGATGAGTATTATCTCATTAAGTTGTATTTTGGCATCTATAATTTATCATGAAAGGAACTTGGAGCCTAGGGTTAGCCAAGAGGGTTTTCCCTTTTATTTATCTCTTTCTCTTACTCAATACTATTGTTTTAGAGATGTGAAGCCTTAAGTGACAATATTGGTCCGACCTATTGCCCCCGTCCGCTTATTCCTAAGTTGCTAGGATTGTGTCCTCTCGTGTCCTGCGCATCCTTCCGCCTTCGCCCCATCCTGCAGATTCCAACCCGCAACACTCTGTCCCGCCTTCGTGTCCCTGTCTTCAGGCTTCCCCTTCCCGTGGTGCTCCGTTCCGCAGCCTTTGGCCCTTTCGAGTCCATTCCACTGCAATCTAGCCCTGTGGTGATTAGTCCCGCACGACGACACGAGCCATTCCTGTTTTCCTTTCCATCCCCTGGCGCCACCGCCGAGACGCCCCAACACCGGAGCCATGACGAACGCCCTCCTCGACGCCGTCAAACATCGTCTCGACGAATAGTTCAGTACCCTAGTCTTGACGCAAGTGATTCTCCAGTGCTTGGAGGCTCGTGAGGCCCGCCTGGACAACCACTCCTCTACGTTGCCGCCTCCACATGACCCGTCCTCTTTTGTTGGCCAACTGGCTAGTCCCCGCGGCGGCTTATTTGCTCATCGCATTTGCCATGACACATGCTCTGCGTGCCCTCGAAGTTCCCCATTACAACAGGATTGACCCTCTAGGGTGGATTGCGAAGGCGGAACAATTCTTTGACATCCAGGGCACACCAGACACGCGGGTCTCCTTGATGCTCCTTTCAATGGATGACTCCGCCTTGCATTGTCGATGGCTCTGCCATTCCACCCCGCTTCTCTTGTGGACCGGCCTCAAGTAAGCATTGGTCGAGCGCTTCGATCGCCGCTATTTAGACAGTGCCGTGGAAAGTCTTTGTACCTTCCGTCACACTTCTTCGGTGGATCAGTATATCGACGAGTTCATTGAGCTCATCAACAATGTTCCCGATCTTCCTCTCAATCATTATCTGGGCTTCTTCCATCGTGGTCTCTAGCCCCACATCCACTCACGACTTTGTACTCATCATCCCCGTGATCTTACAAACATTTTGGAGAGCTTGATAGAGGCAGATTTCTCGGCCCGCTTGGTGAACCAACTTCATTTCCCTCCGGCCACATTTAGCTCCTCGACTCGGTCGACGTTCATTCCTCCTGTTCCGCCACGGGTTTCCGACGGGGATCCGCCATCTACGACCACCCTACCCCCCAAACCGGTCCTCCTCCCTCGGTTCCCGCTACCATCAACCCCCAACCGCCTCTCAACACAAGAGTATAATGATTTGCGCGGCAAGGGTTTGTGCTTCCGTTGGAAACAACTCTATTCTCTGACATGTAACTGTCCTCTGAAGGAGCCGCATGTTTTCACGTGTGACGATATGGACGAAGTTACGACTGCTGACTTCGATGCCCTTATCCTTGATGATGACCCATTGGCGGATCGGAGACCGCCTCCTTCCAACATTTGGAGGTCTCATGTTTTACTACCGGGGGTACTTCGGGCCCGCACATCATGAAGATTCGGGGACTTCTGCAGGGCTCATCAGTGTTGATTATGAGTGACAATGGCGCTAGCCACAATTTCATCTCCCTGGACTTGGTGACTCGCTAGCGGCTGCCCACTGATTCATCGACAAGGTTTTTTGTTTGTCTGGGTGACGGTCGTCGCTTCCCGACTAGCGGCCTCTGCTATAGCCTTCCGTTCTAGTTGGGCAACTACTTCTGCCAACTTTTATGTCTTTCCTCTTGGCAGAGCAGATGCCATCCTCGACCTTACTTGGTTACAGACATTGGGCGACGTCAACCACAACCGAGGCTCTATGAGGATGACCTTCTAGTGGGCCAATCGCCCCTGCCTCCCCTCAACGGACCACCTTCTCATCTCATACAACACAACATGCTCTATCTGTGGTCTTTTAGGCATTGCTATGATAGATCACCACACCACTGATTTAGACTCCAACACCATGAGTTCTGCCCAACCACCTTAGTTGTCTCGATTCTTGGAGGCATTTCTATCGGTGTTCCTACTCCAAGCCTACCACTGTCCCATGCCATTGACCATCACATTCCGCTCATGGATGGAGTCCAGGCGATTTCGGCTCGGTCGTATCTCTACAGCCATATTCAAAAAGATGAGACCGAGCATTTGGTTTCAGAAATGTTAACTGCTGGGTGGTACGACCTAGTGCTAGCCCGTTCTCGAGCCCCATCCTCCTTGTACGGAAAAAGGCGGTAGTTGACGATTCTGCGTGGAATATCGTGAGCTTAACAAAATTACCATGGACAACAAGTATCCTATTCCAATCATATAGGTGCTAGGACTCTTTATTTTTAATTAAATTAATATTCTTCCCCTCCTTTAGCTAACATTGATCATATACTATTATCTTGGCACTATTTAAGGTTATGTAAAATGCTTCTTACACTCATGCATTGTATACATCTTTTGCTAAAATATTCAAATAGTTAATATTCTTTGTTTTCATTGTTATTTCTGTAGCAACTATATACCTTGTGCTCTGATTGTTACTTCATGATATGCAGAATGGCTTAGAGGAAAGAGTAGAAAGAGTTGAACACCTGAACCAATCATTTACGTTAGAAAAGGTAATGCGGGTATGCTCAATCATATTTTTCAACATTTTTATTGTGTTTCAAGTTGATCTAATAGTTCTAATATTTTCTTTTATCGGGAAATGAAAATATGAATATGCATGTATATGCTATCAATCCTATCTGAAAGCATGAAATGTAAAAAATGAAGGATATTGAAATCTATGTAAAAGGTAATAAATATGTAGAAGCTCTAAATATGCCATTTAAAAACAAGTGACATTTTCTTACTATCTGGTAGATCACTAACATCCTACAATCTAGGGCCAAATAAATTTGTGTATCATACATCTCAGACTGTAATATCATCCATATTTAGACTTTTGAGTGGATTTGTATATCATCATATCATCCATATTGTTGAAGCCCGAAAAATCCATACTCCAAAATTCGGATCAAGACAACCTAAGGGTTACCGATTTTGCGGTCTGACGCCACAATTTAAATGACTATTGTGGGAGAGAGAAAACTATCTATTAGCACACCCCAAGTGCTCCAGCAGGGAGGCCCCACCACGTACCCGGAAGTTTGGGAGAAACTTCCCCTCTGCAACCAAAAGACTGGGCGAGGTACTAGGCAGAGATGGACTTGACGAGTATCCACTTGGGGGGACCTCAACCTCTTCAAAAAGTGGCATTTCTAGTACCCCTGGGGGTCTATTTATTGAGAATTTCTGTGGGGGGGGGGGGTATAGACGAGTATCCAGCCCCTGCCAGCGAGTTCCAAGGGTCTACTCGCCCAAACTCGTCTCTGCTCGCCCAAGCTCGCCTCTGCACGCCCAATGGTCTGCGAATAACTGTTAACTTTGGGTACTTATGATCTCGACGAATTACGGGTTATACACAATCCCCGCTTTTTTCGAGCTCGACACGAGCTTGGAAAAATAATATTGAACCCGTAGTTCGGAGAGATGGCGCTAGACGATGTGCTGCACGAGGTCCTTCCTAGGAGTTGAGCTCAACTAAAGGAGGAAAGAAAATGTTGACACCTCCCATAGGTAGAACTCAACTGAAGGAGGAAAAAATGTCGACACCTCCCAGACCATTCGCTAGGTAAGCGAGCTCAACTGAAAGAGGTAGAAGAGGGTTGACACCTCCCATGCCAAGCTTACCTGGATGTGAAGTGAAGGTTGATATCTCATAGGAACCGAGTTCAACTGAATTGGAGAAGAGGTCGACATCTCGCAGGAGCCGAGCTCAACTGGAGGTGGAGAGGAGAGTTGAAAGCCCACAAGAGAGGAGCTCAACTGGAGGTGGAGAATATAGTCGACACCTAGCAGGAGGAAACTCAACTAGAGGTGGAGAAGAGGTCGACACCTCGCAGGAGAGGAGCTTAACTGGAGGTGGAGAATATAGTTGACACCTAGCAGGAGAAAGCTCAATTGGTGGTGAAGAATAGATCGACACCTAATAGGAGCCAAGCTCAACTGTAGGTCGAGAATATAGTCGACACCTAATCAGGACGAAGCTCAACTGAAGGTGGAGAGTAGATCGACACCTAAAGGAGCCAAGCTCAACTGTAGGTGGAGAATATAGTCGACACCTAATCACGAGGAAGCTCCACTGATGGTGGAGAGTCGACAGCTCACAAGAGCCGAGCTCAACTGGAGGTGGAGAGTCGACAGCTCACAGGAGCCGAGCTCAAATGGAGGTGGAGAGTCGACAGCTCACATGAGCCGAGCTCAACTGGAGGTGGAGAGTCGACAACTCATATGAGTCGAGCTCAACTGGAGGTGGAGAGTCGACAGCTCACAGGAGCCGAGCTCAACTGGAGGTGGAGAGTCGACAGCTTACATGAGCCGAGCTCAACTGGAGGTGGAGAGTCGACAGCTCACATGGGCCGAGATCAACTGGAGGTGGAAAGTCGACAACTCACAAGAGTCGAGCTCAACTGGAGGTGGAGAGTCGACAACTCACAGGAGCCGAGCTCAACTGGAGGTGGAGAGTCGACAACTCACAGGAGCCGAGCTCAACTGGAGGTGGAGAGTCGACAGCTCACAGGAGCCGAGCTCAACTGGAGGTGGAGAGCCGACTCGGGGGGCAAGTAGTCAGCCTGCAAGAGGGAAGCTCGTACAAGAGCCCAGACTACGACAACAACACACACGAGGAATTTATCTCACCTGAGGGGGATAGTAGCCAATATGCAGGAGAGGAGCTCGTGTAGGGACTTGGAATACGACAACTCCACGACTCGAGGACTTCTATTAGTGTTGAGGTCACTCTCCCTGTTACTTAAGAGATTGCCAGAGAATCAGATGTATCATACTTTTTTGATGATGGAGGAAATTTCTAAATAGACGACGATCTTTTCTTCGTCAAGTTGGGAGGTTGGCGTCCAGACCCGTTCCTGATAGTTCCTCCAGTCGGAGAAGAGATGCAGTCGAGGGTAGCTAGACCGGCATATATGGGGGGAACGGATCTCGACCATCAATGTAGGTGCTTGGTCTTACAAGGACGCTTTAATTTCCGACGCTTTGTCCCATCGTCCGCCCTGGGCTTTATAAGAGAATCTGGTCGGAGGCTCATTTCCCAACCGAATCATGGAGATCGCTTACAGCTCTGCCACTGGGTACAAAGGCCAGGGTACAAGCAAAGGGAAATGACCCTTGGGGGGTCCTACATGACACACACTCGAGCCCACCATCCTTCTCTTTGGTCCACCGTTCCTGCTCCACTCGGGGAGGTTCCCACCCTGTTCCTTAATAATCAAACCAAAAGTAAGACAGTTTCTGATCACGCGCCGAGCTTATAGCTCTTTCGCGGTCTCAACGATGCCTATAATAGCGGAGGATCCTTCCTCAAGGCACGACAACATTCTCTTCGTTGAGTTGGGGAGTTGGCGTCCATACCTGTTCCTAATAGTTCCTCCAGTCGGAGGAGAGATGCAATCGGGGGTAGCTAGGCTGACATACAAGGGGGGAGCTGATCTTGACCGTCAATGCATGAGCTCAGTCTTACATGGACGTTTTAAATCCCTACACATCGTCCTATCGTCCGACTTGGGCTTTTTAGGAGAATCAAGTCAGAGGCTCATTTCCCAACTCGACCATGGAGATCGCTTTCTGCCTACTACGCCTGCTTGAGACGCTTTCAAGAAGAGAAGCTAAAGCCCCATATTTCAGGGTGTTAGAGAAATATCATCGATGTATAAATATGAACAAGAGTATCATTCCCTCCTATGGGTAGAACCCTTTCAGGTTATCATAACTCAAGGTGTTTTAGGCGATGGAATGAATAACATCGTCCGCCCTGGGCTTTTTAGGAGAATTAAGTCGGAGGCTCGTTTTCCAACTCGACCATGAAGATCGCTTCCTTCCTACTATGCCTGCTTGAGACGCTTTCAAGAAGAGAAGCTAAAGCCCCATATTTCAGGGTGTTAGAGAAATATCATCGATGTATAAATATGAACAAGCATACCATTCCCTCCTGTAGGTAAAACCCTTTCAGGTTAACATAACTCCAGGTGTTTTTGGTGATGAAATGAATAACATAGCGGCCTGGTTGCTGAAGCGATAGCCTCACGCGTATAAACTCGCAGAATTGAAGTCAACACCATTGTTGCTGAAGTAGTGATCTCGCGAGTATGGACTCACAAAATTATATGAGAGCACCATAGTTGTTGAAGAGATCACCTCACGAGTATGGAACTTGCGAAATTAAAAGAGAGCACCATAGCGGTTGAAGAGGTGACCTCACGAGTATGAAATGTAGGTTGTCGAAGGAGATCATCGCAAGTAAGAGCTCGCAGAGCACCTCGTATGTTTTTCCCTAGTGGTGAACTCGTCATAATTTGCCCTGTTTGTTAGTCATACAAAAAGTACGCATGAGCTTTACCAAAGCCCCCGTAAGTATGAACATGTATGAAAAACACCACTATTGAAAATGAGGTTAACTAGGCGGAGGGTAAGTGTCGTTTCTGACATTAGAACCCCTACGCAGAGTTTTTGGGGGTTCCGCTGCCAGGTCAGCGGACGGGGGTCAAGGGGGCAGCGCCCCCTGCGGGGTCCGGGGGCAACGCCCCTGATTTTTTTTTTTTATTTTCCACTCCCAACTCGCCCAGATTCTGAGCTCTCCCGGCCTTGCGAGTAAGTCACCTGCAGAACTCGCCTATGGGTGAGTAACAAAGATACTCGTCTCTTCAACTCGCTTATGGGCGAGTAACAAAGATACTCGCCCATGAACGAGTATCAAAGATACCTCGTCAATCCTGCCTGTACTCGCTTATGGGCGAGTGCCAATCCTGCCTATACTCGCCGGTATATCGCCGTCTGCAACTCGCCATGAACTCTTCTGCATTTTCTCGCATAGGGTTGGTTCCATATGGAACTCGCCTATTGACGAGCAACAAGGGAACTCGCCAACCTCATTGAATTCACTTGCTTATACTGACCAACTGAAGTCGTCATCTGAAGCCGGCCTAAGGAGGTGACAATCTGGAACTCGCTTCTGAGCGAGTAACAGGAAAGTTCGCCTCACGAAGCCGTCGAGCTTGAAAGTCGCCATCGTGAAGTCGCCTATGGGCGAGTAACCAGAAAACTCGCCTACCTTGTCGAGAACTCGCCCACCTTGCCGAATGCTCGCGAGTTGCTGTCTTTGGTCTCCAGCTCGTCATTTTAAGCTATGAAGTCTTCTCGCAAAAATTTCTTCCTCGGCTACGATCCACGCTCACCGCACAAAAGTGTTGAAGCCGGGAAAATCCCTACTCCAAAATTCGGATCAATGCAGCCTAAGGTTATCGATTCTTCGGTCCGACGTCACAATTCAAATGGCTATCATGGGAGAGAGAAAACTATCTATAAGCACACCCCAAGTGCTCTAGCAGGGAGGTCCCACCACGAACCCAAAAGTTTGGGATAAACTTCCCCTCCGTAACCAAAAGGCTGGGCGAGATACTAGGCAGACATGAACTTGGCGAGTATCAACTTGGGGGGACCTCAACTTCTTCCAAAAGTGTCATTTCTAGTACCCATGTAGGTCTATTTATAGAGAAATTCTGGGGGGAGGGGGGGGGGGGGTATAGGTGAGTATCCAGCCTCTGCCAGCGAGTTCCAAGGGTATACTCTCCTCTTCTCGCCCAAACTCTCCTCTTCTCGCCCAAGCTTGACTCTGCTCGCCTCTGCTCGCTCAATGGTCTGCGAATAGCCGTATGCTTGGGTACTTCTGATCTCGACGAATTACGGGTTATACACATATTATCTTCACGTGCTTATTCTTATATCATTACAGTAAGATTGAACTAGTAATATTTTCTATTGAGCGGAAGTGTGAACCTGCAGCTGCATATTGAGGAACTATGATTTGCAGTGGGGTGAATATTGGAGCAATGATTTCATTGTTCATCATAAAATTATGGTGTTATTGCGACTGTGGCTTTTGACAAGAAAGCATTGAGAAATTTTAGAGCTTGGAAAAGAGAACCTGAAAGAGGGGGAAGCGAGAGAGAGATTTGTAATGCTTGCAAAAATATTGAATTATCTATTTTATTTTAGCACGGGATAGTTTTATTATTTACTTTTCGACATCTTATTTCATTATACCAATCACATTTTTCTTTGGTCTGGCTTTTATGGGATAGTCATTTATGAGCTGATGATCCATGCTTCACTATTTGTTTATCAAGGAAGACTTTGTTGTACTTGCTGGTTAAGATAATTATGTTGAGTGGTCTTAAATAATTTTATATTGTAGTTGTAGTTAAATTAGCTAATTTATTGTTACGTTGCTTCTCTGTATGTTTTAATAAATTAGCACTTGCGAGTGAAAGTTTTTTCTTCGATATTGAGTATGATAATTAAGTGTATTTAGTCATAGATTCTACTTTTCAATATTCAATTTCATCAATCTGGTGATCATGCTTATCTGCAGAGTTCAATCAAAAAAATGGTATCTAATTTGGGTGATGCTAATGACGTGTTGCAAATGCAGGTATATTTAATAAATTTCTGTAGTCATGGATAGCTTCCCTTTTGAATCTATATTTACATGTTAGCTTCTTTGGTTGCCAAATTCTTGTATCTTAAGGTATGATAGTAACTATTGTAGCCCTTTTTAGACCTTATTTATGCATTTAATCTTTTATTTATATTCTTGCCCATCACAAGGCTGGAGATTCGATTACAAAATAGATGATGGAAGAGCCATGACATGTTAATCCCAACATAAACTTCTGGGATAAGCAAAATAAGATGGATAAACTAATTAATTAATATATTAAAGAAAATCATTTAATATTCTAGACTTCTAGTGAACCTCACTGTGCCAATGTGGTGGATTAGAGTTCTTCTCGTTTTATGGGAGGTTTCAACTGGAGTGTATATTTAACATTATGCCCCAAAGGAAATTGACCTTTTCCTCAGAGCCAGAGTGGGAAGAATTGAGCTTTTAGCAACACATCACGAGTTTATGGTAGGGTGGGTCCACTGATTTATTATGAGTCTCATGGGTAACCGCAGGTTGAATGAATTTATTTTGATATTTGCCAATTTTAATACAAGATCCCTGACGCGTAGCTTTTAACAACACATTCAAGATATTTCCCGTAGTGAATGTTTTAAATATCTTGTAGTGAATGTTTTAAATATCTTGGATTGATAGTTCAAAAAGAGGTAAGTATTGATAAAGATGTGACACAGAGTCCAAGCGGGTTGGTTGAAGTGGAGAGGCGCGTCAGGGATCTTGTGTGATTGCAAAGTTCCATTAAAACTTAAGGGCAAGTTCTACCGTACTACGATTAGACCAGCGATGCTCTATGGTTCTGAGTGTTGGGCAGTGAATTGTGTACATGAGCAAAAAATCGGAGTTGCCGAGATGAGAATGCTTAGGTGAATGTGTGGACACGTGAGACTAGATAGAATTAGGAATGAATGCATTTGGCATAAGACGGGAGTAGCACCTGTTGTAAAGAAGATTCGAGAAGCTCAACTAAGATGGTTTGGACACGTACAAAGATGACCATTAAAGGCATCTATTAGGCGTTGTGAGAGTCTAGTCACTAGGTATGTTAAACGAGAGCGGGGTTGACCAATAAAGACTTGGGATGAAACCATAGGGAAAAACATGATGTACTTAGGCATTAGTGAGATTATGACACAAGATAGGGCATAATGGCGACGACGGATCCATATAGCCGACCCCACGATAGTGGGATAAGGCTTGAGTGTTGTTGTTTTTGTATTTGCCAATTTTAATAGAAAATAATTTCCTAAATTGAAAGTATTTAGCAGTTATAGGGGGATAATGTACCATGTCTTGGTTTGGATACTAGAATTGGGAGGGTGCGGGTAGTTTGCGTTCGTGGGTTTTATTGAGTTTGAGTCAGTCATTTGAGATTCTAAATAACAAGTTTTTCATTCTACCAAAAAAGTTAACTTACATGAGTATGACCCCCTATTTATAGGGAGAAAATAAAGAAGAAAAATACAACCGACGATATGAGACTAAAATACAACACGCGGTCTGGGTGGTTAAAAATTTTAGACCGCTATAACAGATTGGTTAGGCACTGCCCGCTTCATACTGGGACTCGCTGGATTCTACTAGGAGTTCGCTGTCGCTGAGCAAGAACAACAGTCCGCTTTACACTAGCAGACAGAAACACAAATCCGCCAAACTCCAGACCAGCTCCCTTGAGCATCAGGCCGCAACAACTGCCTGTAACCGCAGCTTCAGCTGCTCTTCAGACCGCAGCTTCAGTTGTGTCTCTATCCGCAGTGACTTCAACTCTTTGTTCGCCAAGTCTGCTACAGCGAGATCAGAGCCTGATCGCAACACAGCTGGCTAGTCTTCTGACCAGACCGCCAGAGACAGTTCACAACACTGCGGGAACCAGTCCGCCAAGGATAACCAGTCTGCCAAGTCCGTTACAGCAAGATCAGAGTGTGATCGCAACACAGCTGGCTAGTCTTCTGACCAGACCTCCAGAGACAGTTCGCAACACAGGAAGAACTAGTCTGCAAAGGCTAACCCACCAGTCCGCTAAACTCTATCCACCAGTCAATCCGTCAGTCCGCTTGTAGTAAGCTGTCAGTCCGCCAAACCTCCAGACCGTCTGGACTAAGGCGCCAGACTGCAAATCCTCCAGACCGCCCGGGCCAAACCGGCTGACCGCCTAACTACCAGGCCGTTCGATCGAACCGCCAGACCGTCAAGCTCAGTAAAATCTAACACTCCCCCTCAAGCTGGAGCATATATGTCAATCATTCTCATCTTGTCACAGACATCTGAAAGAGAAGCGAACACTGGTTTGGTATATATGTATGCAAGCTCCTTGTCAGAAGTGATGAATGGAGTACGCATTTGATTTTTCAAAATTTCTTCTCTGACTAAGTGACAGCCATCTTCAATGTGTTTTGTCCTTTCATGAAAAAATGATTTTTTTGATATATGTATAGCAGCCTAGTTGTCACAAAACATAGGTAAAGGATGATCATATATTTCTCTCAAATCAAGCATATGAGCACACAACCATTTCAACTCGCAAGCGGTTGATGCCATGCTCCAGTACTCGACTTCATCACTTGACCGTGACACAACAAACTGTTTCTTGTTTTTTCATTTGACAAGATTTCCTCCCACAAAGGTGCAAAAGCCAGAGGTAGACTTTCTATCTTCTTTATTGTCAGCATAGCTAGCATCAGAATATGTTTTAACCTTTAGATGATTATGTTTTCGAAACAATAACCCCTTTCCTAGAGACCCTTTAACATACTCCAGAATTTTCAAGGTGGAACGAAGATGCCACTCTCTGGGAGCTTGCATAAACTGGCCGACCTTCCTCACTGCATAGCAAATATTAGGTCTGGTAATAGTCAGATAGATGAGTTTGCTCACAAGTCGTATGTACATAGTACTATCTGAAAGAAGAGGTGAATCTTCCGTCCAACTCTTGTCATCACCAACGGTCATAGGACAGTGGACATGTCTTACCCCAAGAAGAGCAGCTTCTTTCAAAAGATCTAACACATACTTTCGTTGTGAGAACATCACATAGTTGTGTTTCCGCAGGATTTCTATTCCCAGGAAGTACTTAGGAGAGCCCATATCCTTTGTAACAAAATGTTGTCGAAGATGTCTTTTTGCTAGATCAACTCTTTCCTTATCATCACCAGTTAGGAGAATATCATCCACATTGACAACAAGAACCACAAGCTCTTTAGTAGTCTTATGAATAAAAAGAAAGTGATTAGCAGAACTGCGAGTGAAGCCAATAAGAGAGACAACCTTACTAAACTTCTTGAACTAGGCCCGGGGGCTTTGCTTGAGATCATAAATTGCCTTCCGTAACTTGCATACTTGAGACTCCCCCTAAGCAACATACCCAAGAAATTGCTCCATGTAAACCACCTCTCGTAGATCACCATACAGGAGGGCATTCTTCAATCTAACCGACACATCTCCCAACCTCTGTTAATAACAACAGAGAAAAAAACACAGATAGTGCTGATACGAGCAACCGAGGAGAATGTATCAAAAAAGTCCACACCATACGTTTGAGTAAAGCCTTTGATAAAAAGTCAAGCCTTATAGCGGTCAATAATGCCATCCGAATGAAATTTGATGACAAAGACTCACCGACAACCAACCACACCCACATCTAGAGGAGTGGGGACAAGAGTCCAAGTACCCCTTTCGGTTAACGTCTTCATTTCTTCATCCATTGCTGCTTTCCAATGCAGATTAACAATAGCCTCCTGATAGTTAATCGGGACAACAATTGCCGAGAGAGCAAGAGCAAATTTCCTTCCAGTTGGGGTTAGATGAGCATAAGACACAACATCATGAATGAAATGTTTAATGCACGTTCTAACTCCCTTTCGTAGAGCAATAGGAAGATCAAGATCTGACTTGTCTTCTGTAGTAGATCCATCCGTTGGAGAGATTACTAGCCCGTGAACTGTCAGCAACAAATCCAAAGGCAAGGGAGAAGCAGAAGATAGAGGTGAAGACAAAGGAACTGGTATGGGAGGAGAAGATAATGACGTAGAAGATGGAACAGATGTAGGTGTAGGTGCGGAAACAATAGGAAGAAATGGTGAAGAATCAGATGGAGAGAGTAGAAGCTCGAGAAAAATAAGACATCTTCAAAGAATGTAACATCAGGAGAAACAAACTATTTCCTTAGCAGGGGATCAAAGCACCGATATCCCTTTTGAGTCAGACAATAGCCCAAAAAGATGCACTTTATCGAGCGAGGTGAAAGTTTGTCACGACCGGGAGACGGAGAATGCACAAACGTTGTGCATCCGAAAATACGGAGAGTTAAAGGAAAAGGTTGAGCTTCTGGATGTAAAATGGAGAATGAGGTGTGGCCTTGAAAAATTGATGAGCGAATACAATTGATGAGATAACAAGAATGAAGCACATCATGCCCCCAATACGAGCGAGGAACATTCATCTGTGTGAGAAGGGTGAGAGTAATATCCAGGAGATGTCGATTTTTGCGCTCAACAATCCCATTTTGCTGAGACGTGTAGGAACAACTAGTTTGATGAACTATGCCGTGATGCATGCAAAAATCGAAAAATTATTGACTAAGATATTCTCGAGCATTATCAGTTCGAAGAATTTTAAGAGAAACATCAAATTGAGTTTTTGTATCTCATTATAAAATGTCGTGAACACAGAATAAAGTTTAGAACTCTCTTTCAAGAGATACAACTAAATATAGCGAGAGAAATCATCAACAATTATAACAAAATATAAACTTCCTCTACCAACAGTCCTAACAGGAACATAACCCCAAACATCTGAATTAGCAAGTTCAAATGGACGAGAAGAGTTACGCCCTTGTCTTGCTGGAAAGGAAGAACGATGATGCTTGCCAAGATGTCAGGCCTCACAGTTCAAGGAGGAGTCCTCCTTAGGTAAATCTGGTAGGAGTTGATAGATGAGACGTGGAGGATGACCAAGACGAAGATTTCACTGTAGAAGAGAAGCAGAGAAAGCAATGACATTGTCGAGGAAGAAGAGCCCATTACTTTCAGTCCCAGTAGCAATCTTCTCCTTGGAGTGTGGATTCTGAGAGGAACAAGTAGTAGAAGTAAAGGTAACCGTGCAGTTCAGCTGTTTACAGAGAGCAGGAATAGAGAGTAAATTGCACGAAAAAGACGGGACGTAAAGCGTGTCCTCAAGCCGCAAAGTCGGAGTGACACAGACTATACCAGTACCGCATACAGGAGACGGATTACCATCTGCAACAAAACCGGAGGAGACCGGTTATGCTTGTTCAAGCAAGAGAACAAACCAGAATCACCTGCCATGTGATTAATAGCTCCTGAATCAATTAGCCACTTATCCTGAGTGACTACATTAGGACTTGTAGAAGAGGAGGCAAGAGACGTGGACTTCTTTATGTTGTGACCCGTATATGGGCGAAGATGAGGATACTTAGCCCAACAACGATCAACAAGATGACCTGTCTTGGCATAATGAGAGCAGACATGACGAGACACACCCTACCTACTAGTATGCCCCCCACGACCACTAGAATTACCATACCAAACCTGATCAACAAAAGTATCAGGATGGGGTGGGGAGACAAGCAGAGGTCGCTGAAGAAGAGTGATAACAACTGCAATACAGGCAGTAGTGACATCAAGAGTGGGAGAATCAACTTTGCCAAGAATTTGTTATCTTATCTTGTCATAAGACTCTGGAAGGCGAAGAAGATAACACACAACCAGAAGTTCCTGAAAGTGTTTGTGCTTCTCAGCTAGATCAGCGGAGAGCGGATGATGTTGTAGAATTTCAGCATCAAGAGCTTGCACTTCTTGATAAGCAACAACAGGAGTTAAAGTGGGGCAGACAAAAAATCAGCTTATAACGTGTATATGCGCGAGGTCTGAGCGCCTTTTGAATACAGAGCAGCAAGATAAGTCCAAACAGCGTTAACGGTCTCATCATGTCGAATAACTGGTAAACACTCATCAGAGAGACTATTAGCAAGTCACGTTCTAAGCAAAGCATCATTTGCATCACAATCATCAAAGGCAGCAGATCCACGAGCTGGAGGGTCATCAGTGAGATATTGGTGTTTGCGTTGAGACCTCAGTAAGAACACAAACAAAACACTTCAGTCTGGATAATTCGGGACAGTTAACTTGGAAGCAGTTCCAAGGTTGACAGAAGGAGTAAAAACAGTTGGTGCAGTTTAAGAAGATGCGTATAAACTGGAAGAAGAGCACTCGTTATCCGCCTTGAAGAATGTGGCTAGAAAAGGAATCCGCGCGAATAGTAGAAAAGATCAGCAGACGGTTAGAAAAACTGGAGTTCGCAAAGACCACAAAGCAGACTGAAGAAATCGCTAAAGGCGGGCGGTTAGAAAAAGGAATCCACGCGGACTGAAGAAACCGCTAGAGACAGATGGTTAGAAAAATGAATCCGTGCAAACTGAAGAAACCGCTAGAGGCGGGCGGTTAGAAGCCGAAATCCACAAGGATCACAACAGAGCAAAACTGGTGGTTAGAAAAGCAGAAACCACAAGGATCGGGAGAGCCCTGATGCCATGTGAGAATTTAAATAACAAGCTTTTCATTCCACCAAAAAAGTAAACTTACATGAGTATGACCCCCTATTTATAGGGAGAAAAGAAAGAAGAAAAATACAACAGACGATGCGGGACTAAAATACATGCGGTCTGGGCGTTAAAAATTTTAGACCGCTATAACTGAGCGGTTAGGCACTGTCTGCTTCATACTGGTACTCGTCGGACTCTACTAGCAGTCCGTCATCGCTGACCGAGAACAGCAGTCCGCTCCACACTAGCGGACAGAAGCACAAATCCGCCAAACTCCAGACCAGCTCCATTGAGCATCAGGCCGCAACAACTGCCTGTACCCGTAGCTTCAGCTGCTCTTCAGACCGCAGCTTCAGCTGCTCTTCAGACCGCAACTTCAGCTGCTCTTCAGACCGCAGCTTCAGTTGCTCTTCAGACCGCATCTTCAGCTGCTCTTCAGACCACAGCTTCAGTTGTGCCTCTTTCCGCAGTGACTTCAACTCTCTGTTCGCCAAGTCCGCTACAGCGAGATCATAGCGTGATAGCAACATAACTGGCTAGTCTTCTGACTAGACCTTCGGAGACAGTCCGCAACACAGCGGGAAGTAGTCCGCCAAGGCCAGTCCGCCAGTCCGCTAAGTCCGCTACAGCGTGATCAGAGCGTGATCACAACACAGCTGGCTAACTTCTGACCAGACCGCCAGAGA
This sequence comes from Platanthera zijinensis, assembly GCA_039513925.1. Lineage (NCBI taxonomy): Eukaryota > Viridiplantae > Streptophyta > Magnoliopsida > Asparagales > Orchidaceae > Platanthera > Platanthera zijinensis. The sequence continues at coordinate 155,238,658 of CM077084.1, read as the reverse complement.
CAATCCGCAACACAGTGGGAACCAGTCCGTAAAGGCTAACCCGCCAGTCCGCTAAACTCAATCCACCAGTCAATCCGCTAGTTAATCCGTCAGTCCGCTTGTACTAAGCTGTCAGTCCGCCAGATAGCGTGAAAATGAATATGAGTTTTGATATGGGGTCGTGGATTAAGAAATATGTTGGGTGTCAGATATCAAGGGTTTTGGGAAGCTGTACTAATGACTAGATTCTAGGAGGATCGATGCGAGGGAAAAGGAAGAGCATGATAGCATCAGAAGTTACAGAAAAACAAGGAGCAGTTTAGCATCATGCATTGGAGCAAAGATAAGGAATGTGGGTTGCTGATCGGTGTCGATTCCTTGGCCGCCATGACAGACCAAAGCTCTTAGCACAATGAGTGTATGTTCTCGTCTATTGCACCTTGGGGTGGTTTGGCCCACTACAAAAATAGGTAGGTGACATCTGAAGTTACACTTGATGGTGGTGCTGATCAGCATCCCGACAGCCGAGGGAGATGGAGAAAGGGAATGATAACGCTTGAAAGACATGCTTTTGCGGAATTCAAACTAGATGGTTGTTTCCCTCGCCCATAACAAAGCTGACGTTTGTCTTACAAGATAGATGATGCATAACCGTTTTATGGTACTAATATATAGACTCATTAGGCATGCAAAATAAGATAGAGACCAATACATTAAATTTACCCCCTTTATATTGTGGTGGAGCTAGCTATGTCAAAGTTGCTGGCCTTGCGGTTTCAGGTTCTTCTCTTTTTTGTTGGGGGTATTCATATGAGGGGTATAATTTACACAACCCACCACTTGTTCAATTTCATAAAACAGCATTCGTCTTCTACCAAAAACAATCATTATTTATGAGAATATGTTACGAAGTCGAAAAATGGCAAGGGACGAGGACACGACACATAAGTCGACGCCGGGACTAAGGCGTCGTGGACATGGATCCCGACTCAACATTGGACGTTTGCTAGTAGTGTGCACAAGAGTTGTGCAGCCGTTAACCTTACCTTTTTATTATTGCACGTGTATTTCGGGCCGTGAGTTATTTTCCGTTTGCCCCTGCATACTTTAAAATTAGGCATTATATAAGCCTATGCGTATCTCTCATTTGAGCTATTTTGGAAGTATGATGAAAATGGAACCTTGGGGGTTTTCTCTTCTCCTTCTCTCCCCCCTTTCCTTCTCCTCTTCTCTCTTTTACCCCTTCTCTATCTTGGAACCCCAAACTACATAACATTTGGTCTGACCCTAAGTTATCAAAGGCGCAAGGCGCACCGAGGCGCAAAGGGCCCCTGGAGCCTAGGCGCAAGGCGCAAGGCGCAGGCGCGCGCCTGAGGCACGTGAGGCGCAAAAATTGGGGAAAAATTGGGCGCCCAATTCGCTGAAATTGAGCGAATTGGGCGCCCAATTCGCTGAAATTGAGCGAATTGGGCGCCCAATTCGCTGAAATTGAGCGAATTGGGCGCCCAATTCGCTGAAATTGAGCGAATTCGCTGAACTTCAGGGAATTGGGAGCCCAATTCGCTCAATTTCAGCGAATTGGGCGCCCAATTCGCTCAATTTCAGCGAATTGGGCGCCCAATTCGCTCAATTTCAGCGAATTGGGCGCCCAATTCGCTCAATTTCAGCGAATTGGGCGCCCAATTCGCTCAATTTCAGCGAATTGGGCGCCCAATTCGCACAATTTCAGCGAATTGGGCGCCCAAGTGCGCCTAGGGGGTGCCTCGGGTGCGTCTAAGATCATGTTTTTGTCAACATAAAAATTTTTTTTTTAAAAAAAATACCTTAAAAGGCCCGGGCGCGCCTTTGGCGCGCCTGGGAGCCTGTAAGGCGCGCGCCTAGGCGCGCCTAGGCGCGCCTGAGGCGCGCCTGGGGCACATCGCCCGCCTCAGCACAGCTGAGGCGCGGCGGGCTGCGCCTGGTGCGCCCGGCGCCTCAGGCGCGCCTAGGCGCGCGCCTTGACAACTTAGGTCTGACCTGCCATCTTCAGGTCGTGGTTTCCACCACTCAAAATGCTACAACACCTACAAGTTTCGCCGCTCGTGGCTGCCTCACGCGACTACCCTCCCATTGCATGTTTTTCCCCCGACTGCTCCTTACGGTGTTTGCTCTCGCTCGATGCCATCTTCTCCTTCGCCTGCCCGTCTTGGCCGCATTAAGAGAACGTCAATCCTTCTCCTTCGCTTCGCGTGATGACAGCTCGATGACGGTGCCTTCGATCCTTCTCTGCACACAATCCTCTGTTTTGGTCTCTCGATCCCACGACAATGCCGATCCTTCTCCTTTGATCCCACGACTGCGTCGATTCTTCTCCTTTGATCCCACGACAACACCCATGCTGGTCTCACACCGCCTTCTCATTCCTTCACGCTTGGGGTTTCCTCCTCGTCTGCAGCCGTCGCTCCTTCCATCCTCCACGTCTGCATCTGATGTTGGCTTGACTGGTGCCATCTCGTATCTCCTGCCCTGCACCTGCCTTCTTCATCGTGTATGCCCTCTCGAGTCTGACACACCGACGCCCCCTCCTCTTGTGGATCCAACTATTAGCATCCACCTCAACGCTCACGAAGCGTCCATCGCATCACTCCCATCCCTCATGCTGCAGATGGAGTCTATGTTTGACGCCCTTCTCGCCGGCTATGCGAGTTCCTCCATTTCCAACGCGGACGCTCCATCGTTTCTCTGTGCCCCTCTGGACCTTCCACAGGTTCCCGCTCCGCCACCGTTTGTTCGACGTTCCCTCCTTCAACGACACCAACCTCGTGGGGGTGGATTTACCGTGCGAAACAATTTTTCGACCTTCGCCTAACTCCGGAGCCACAGAAGGTAGCCACAACTTGCATCGGCATGGAGAGGTCAGCCCTCCAGTTGGCCCTCTGGCTACCACAGAAAAACACTTCTCTCTCTTGAGCGGAACTCCAACAGGACCTCATCCTACGCGATAATGTTCACTATTCTAGGACATCAGTTGAATGTTGTGCGGTGTTCGCCAATCATGCCTCCTTGACTACTACATTGACGAGTTCATTCCCTTGATGATGCACGTTCCTGGCTTACCACCATATCACTACTTGGGTATTTTCATGCAGGGCCTCCTCCCCCATATTCGGTCCCGACTTCGCACCCACCACCCTCGGAAGATTATTGATGCCATGGATCTAGCCGGCTTGGTATAAGCGGACTTCAAGGTCACCTACATCGATACTAGGGAGTCTACGACTCCACTGATTTTCTACCCTCCCACACCCTTCCACGCACCACCTCAAATGTATACTGCAGTTCCCCCGCTTGTCGATCCACCTCCCCGATCGCTTTGATCACTGAACGACCTCTAGATGACCAACCACGAATACCACAATCTTCACACTTGAGGCCTATGTTTTTATTGTAAACAACCTCACTCCCCGACTCATGACTGTCCTCTGAAGGATCTCTGCATCACCATTGATGAGGTCTCAAAAATCACCCCCGGGGATTTTGAATCCCCAGAGGGAGATTACTTGCCTACTGTCAGGTGTTGATTGATAGTAAGACCAACCACAATTTTATCTCACCGCGCTTGGTGATACAACTCGACATTCGCCCTCCTTCATCTCGTCCTCTCGTTGTTTACTTGGGATACGACCGCTACATTACCACCGGGGCCCTTGTACAAACCTCTACATGATTGTGGGCCTCTACCCTCTCCACACAAATTTTACTCTTTTGAGCTCGTTGTTCTTGACGCCATACTCGGCTTTGTGTAGCTTCGTACCCTCAGTATCAATTGGACCCACATGACAATGTGTTTTTCTCAAGCAGGAGTCCCTTTCCTTTTGGTAGGAGAGGGGTCCTTTTCCCATCTACCCCATCCTCCTTAGTAGCAAGAGGCAATAAATCTTGTCGTATACCTTGTTGGAGTTACCATGGTGATCTAGAAGTGGTCAAACATGTAATCTCACTGCCAACGCGATATGAGCCTGCAGGGTCGCACATAAGAGCATGTGGAGAAGTTGGAAGATCGACTGTGTTGGTAAGGGTTACCAATCACCGCATAGAATGGGGTTGGGAAAACGTTGTCAAAGAAGGTTCTTAGAGACCAAGGCAAATTCGACGAGAGTTGTCGAGAATCGTCGAGTATGACTCAACGCTCTCAACGCCAAGGCAAATTCGACGAGAGTCGTCGAGAATCGTTGAGTATGACTCAACGCTTTCAACGCCAAGGCAGATTCGTCGAGAATCGTTGAGTATGACTCAATGCTCTCAACGCCAAGGCAGATTCGTTGAGAATCGTCGAGTATGACTCAACGCTCTCAACGCCGTTTCTGCGGACTGATTCTCGCCGACTGATTCTCGCCGAATCTTGAGGTGATTCTCGCCGATCGATTCTGAAACCCTATTTTGCTGTGGTCTGCGGATAGCGATTTTGCTTAGGTTTATTTGTGCTTTGAGTATAAATAGACACTTAGGGTTTTGGGAATACACACAGTGAATCGGATTGATCGAGCTTTTCTCCTTTGACCGAATCGAAACCGACGGGCCTGTTTCGCCGTTCTCGTTCGCCCCGCCGATTCCCGAATCCCGCCGGCCGGAAGCGTTCCGCCGCCGCATTCGCTCCGCCGACCTCCTCCTCTCTGACGATAGTCGCCGGTGCTGCGCTTCCTGGAGCGGACCTAGCAGTCCGTGGAAGTGTAAGGTGCGGTCGATCTCTTTCTGATCATCCGTGTGACGGAAGTTTGGTGTTCTCCCGCTCGTGTGGATTTCTGCAGAGACGTAGATATTATTCTACGTGGAACTCGCCACCGACAAGAAATCACATTTGGAGCATCTTCGTTGAGTTGTGACTCAACGCCGTCAAGGTAATTTTTGCCTAATTTTTGTTAACTTCTTGATTCAACATTCATGACCCGATCCAATCTCTTTTGGGTTGTTCTAGATTTTATCACTTCTGCTGCGTGCACAAGTGTTGTGCCAACCTCATAGAGAAACCCAACATACCTGTGGCACGACGTCGAGCCAACTCGTCTGGCCACCCCTCTACCATTGCAGCTGCAGTGCGTATAGGAAGTTGCTTTTACCTTGAAGACAAGTCGAATTTTCTAGAGGGTGACATTATTATGAAGACAAAAAGGGCAAAGGACAAGGAGAAGAGGACATGACACATTAGTCGACATCGGGACCAAGGCGACATGGACACGGATCCCGACTCAATGATGCCCGTTGCTAGTAGCGCGCAACCATCCGTCTTATATTTTTATTATTGCATGTGTATTTTGGGCCGTGGGTTATTTACTGTTTACCCTTGCGTACATTGTAATTAGGCACTATATAAAGCCTATGTATCTCTCATTTGGACTATTTTGGAAGCACGATGAAAATGAAACACTAGTGTTTTCTCTTCTCCTCTTCCCCATTTCCTTCTCCTCTCCTTTTCCCATCTCTAACTTGAAACCCTTGACTACTTAACAAAATATGAGATTATATCTGCCTAAGTTATCAAAGGCGCAAGGCGCACCGAGGCGCAAAGGGCCCCTGGAGCCTAGGCGCAAGGCGCAAGGCGCAGGCGCGCGCCTGAGGCACGTGAGGCGCAAAAATTGGGGAAAAAGAAAATTGAGCGAATTGGGCGCCCAATTCGCTGAAATTGAGCGAATTGGGCGCCCAATTCGCTGAAATTGAGCGAATTGGGCGCCCAATTCGCTGAAATTGAGCGAATTGGGCGCCCAATTCGCTGAAATTGAGCGAATTGGGCGCCCAATTCGCTGAAATTGAGCGAATTGGGCGCCCAATTCGCTGAAATTGAGCGAATTCGCTGAACTTCAGGGAATTGGGAGCCCAATTCGCTCAATTTCAGCGAATTGGGCGCCCAATTCGCTCAATTTCAGCGAATTGGGCGCCCAATTCGCTCAATTTCAGCGAATTGGGCGCCCAATTCGCTCAATTTCAGCGAATTGGGCGCCCAATTCGCTCAATTTCAGCGAATTGGGCGCCCAATTCGCACAATTTCAGCGAATTGGGCGCCCAAGTGCGCCTAGGGGTGCCTCGGGTGCGTCTAAGATCATGTTTTTGTCAACATAAAAATTTTTTTTTAAAAAAATACCTTAAAAGGCCCGGGCGCGCCTTTGGCGCGCCTGGGAGCCTGTAAGGCGCGCGCCTAGGCGCGCCTAGGCGCGCCTGAGGCGCGCCTGGGGCACATCGCCCGCCTCAGCACAGCTGAGGCGCGGCGGGCTGCGCCTGGTGCGCCCGGCGCCTCAGGCGCGCCTAGGCGCGCGCCTTGACAACTTAGATATCTGCTATTGATTATTGTTGGAAAAGCTTATGTAAAGAGACCCATGATGGAGCCCATTTATTTATTTTTCTTCTCTCCTCTTTAGTCCCACATCATGTATAAGGATCTCTTCTCTCTTTCTCCCTCCTATAAATGTGTATTCATACCTTGTATTTGATTATTGAGAAAGTATATACAAGTTTTTGGTTTTTCTCCACATGGTACCAGAGGCAAACAGGTCCTCCGTGCGGTTAAGCTTTATCTAACCGCCGACATGCTCTCAGTTTGCTACCCGCACGGTTATGCTTTCTCTAATCGCTCCTACTTCTCCTCTCTCTTGTGGCTTCCACCTCCCTTTCTTCCTCTTCCTCTTGGCCCTCTTATAGCTCTCTTTCTCTGATAGGTGAGCCTATTTCTCACTTCCCCATCTAACCGCAACCCTCCCTGCGCGGTTTCTACTTGTCTACCCGCTCCATTTTTTTGCTATTCGCTGCGGTCTCCTTGCGCGATCTCTCTTAGTATTCTCGCCTTGACCGTCGCAATCTCCTTGTCTACTCGCCTTCTCGCGCGGTCTGCTCGCGCAGTTTTCTCTCCCTTCGTTGCTCTGCTTGCGCGACCTGGTCTCTGCTGCGGGCTCCGCATCTTGATCGTTGTCGTCTCCTTTTTCTTCTCGCTGCGACTTCTCTAGTCGCTGCGGCTTCTCCTCTCTGCTGCGGGCTCTGCATCTTGGTCGCGGTCTCTTTCTTGCCGCTGGTGTGTTTTCATCGTGACCGTGCAGTCTTCTCGCACGGTTTACTCGCTGCTTGTTCGTTGTGTTCTGCTCGCACGTTCTCCTCTCTGATCGTTGTTGGTATGCTCGTGCAGTCTCCTCTCTGATCGCAGCTTGTCTACCCGCGCGATCTGCTTTACGCGCGAACTCCCTCTCTATTCGCTGGTCTACTCGCCGACGGTCTAGCCTCCTGACCGCCTTGCCATGGGGTCTCGTCTTGATTCTACCGGACAAGCGGCTTCCTCTCCTGCAGACCGCCCGACCCTTGTTCCTGAACTCCGGGATGAATTGCGGATCACCATTATTTCTTTAGCCGGGAAAAAGAACTTTGTGGAGTGGGTGCACTCTGTTTGCCGTGTTCTTCAGTCCAATGGCTTTCTACATTATTTGACCCAAGCTGTTCCCGATGCTCCTACTGAAGACTGGTTACACAACGATGGTCGTGTTCAGACTTGGCTTCTCAACTCTCTTGATGGCGAACCTTATCGCATGACCATGTATCACGAGACGGCAAAGACGATGTGGGATGAGCTCCATTCTCTCTATTCCGACAGAGATAGTCTCCAGCACCTGTATGACATCATAACAGATCTTCAGACTCTTAACGTTGGCGGGGCTGCCGATCTCACCTCCTTTGTTGCTCGGGCTAAGACTCTGGTTGAAGCCTGGATTCAACATCAACCCCCTACGATGGATCTTGCTGCCCAGCGTGCCAAAAAAGAAGCTGTCGGTATTGCCATGATGATGACTCGTGTCCCGCCTCATCTTCGGAGCGTTCAGGCTCAGATCCTCTCCTCTGCTGCTACTCCGTCACCATCTGATGTGTGCTCCATGCTGCTCAAGGTCTCACCACCTCCTGACAGTTCTGGACCTCCCTCCCCGGCCTTCCTTCAGCAGACTTCTACACCCTTACTGCCTCTCTCTCATGTTCGTGGAGGACGTTCATGTTCTCTGGGCAGAGGTCGGTGTGGCCGACCACGACCTAAGTGTTCCTTTTGCGGTAAGGACGACCACCTTGAGGCCACTTGCTACCGCAAGCATGGGCTTCCTCCTCGTCCGCTTGCCTCTGTTGCTGCCAACGACTTATTTGTCACTCGTACTGACCTTGAATAAGTCCGACTTCAGCTCCAACAACTTCATGGTCTGCTCAGCCGTCCACCTGCCTCCGTTGCCTCCGCTGCCTCCATCTCAAATGAAGGTATCACTTATCTCTCCACTAGTCCGCGCTGGATTAGTGGATTCAGGTGCCACTCATCACATAACCTCACTGCGGCCACATCAGTACTTGAATTCTCCTCATCCTAAGTGTATCACAATGGCCAATGGGGACATTGTTCCGGTCTCCGGCTCTGCTGATATCCCTCTCACTTCTTCTCTATCCCCACGCTCGGCTCTTCATGTTCCGGGATTCCCGTTTAATTTACTTTCTGTTAGTCGCCTCACTGTCGATTTGAATTGTTCCGTAACATTTACCTCTTCTTTTCTGATACAGGATCAACGGACGCAGACTATCATTGGTAATAGACGACTGTAGAACGGGCTCTACCTTCTTGACGACTCTCCTACTATCCTCTCCTCCGTCTCCTTCGTCGATTGACATCGGCGTCTTGGGCATGCCCCTCTACCAGTCCTCTAGAAGGCTCTACCAGATGTATCTATTCATTTTTTTCAGTGTGAATCTTGTATTTTCGGCAAACAACCCCGTTCATCTATTCCATCTCATTGTACTCAGAGCTCTGCTCCTTTTGTTTTAGTACACTCCGATGTTTGGGGTTCGTACAAAATTACTACAATTTTTTATTGATAATTATTCTCGCATGACGTGGTTATATTTATTTCGTGATCACTCCGAGCTTTCTCGTGTCTTTCGGGCATTCATCCTTGAGACCCGCACGCAATTCTTCGCGAACATCAAAACTCTTCGCACCAATAATGCTCGCAAATACACTAGCCACGAATTTGCGAATCTCTGCTCTGAATTTGGGATCATTCACCTAACATCGTGTGCCTATACCCCCCAACAAAACGGAGTCGTGGAACGTAAAAATCGAAATCTGCTTGATGTGCTCGCTCTCTCATGCTTCACATGCAGGTCCCCAGAGCTTATTGGAACTTTGCGCTTTCAACGACATGCTATCTGATTAACCGTCTCCCCTCACCCATACTCGACAATGCCACTCCGTTCAGCCTCCTGTTCCCCTCTACTCCAACATTCTCTCACATCCCGCATTTTTGGTTGTACTTGCTACGTTCACATTCTTGGTCCGTCCACGGACAAGTTGGATCCCCGGGCGGCCAAACATATCTTCGTTGGCTATTCACGAACTCATAAAGGCTACGTGTGCTACTCTCCTGCTACCCGCAAGGTGACCGTTTCTGCTGATGTTACCTTTCGGGATGATCTCTATTTCTTCTCCGCTTAAGATCCAACTCCTTTACCACCACCCGTCCTACGACCTGTCATTCTCGTTACCACTCCACCAATTTATGATCGGGCTCCCGCTCTTCCCAAGCCGCCTCTTATCCATGTCTACACTCGTCGCCATCCTCGCTCTGTTGCCCCAATGCAATCGGCTTCAACTTCTGACGCTCTGCGTCCTGCTGATCCGACACCAGAATCAACCGCTCATCCTATGGAGAACTATGTATCCTTACATCGCCTATCCCCACAGCTTCAAACATTTCTCACTTCATTATCCTCGATTTTTGTACCTAACTCTGTGCAGGAGGCTCTCCAACATCCTGGCTGGCGGGCAGCCATGGAAGAAGAAATGACAGCTCTCTAGGCTAACCAGACATGGAACCTGGTACCTTTACCTTCCGGCCAGACACCTGTTGGGTGTAAATGGGTCTTTGTCATCAAACATGCTCCTGATGGGACAATTGACCGTCTGGAAGCCCGACTGGTGGCTCGTGTATTCACCCAACAACAAGGTCTCGATTATGTGGAAACATTCTCTCCAGTAGCCAAACTCAACACAGTTCGTGTTCTCCTCTCCGTGGATGTGGATCGCCACTGGCCCTTACATCAACTGGATATTAAGAATGCGTTTCTGAATGACGACCTCCAGGAAACAATTTACATGCAACAACCTCCCGGGTTTGAGACCACGGGGGAGTTCCGAGTTTGTCATCTTAAGAAGTCCATCTATGGTCTCAAACAATCCCCTCAAACATGGTTTGACAGGTTCAGTAAGGCAGTTCTTGAAGTTGACTTTACTCGGAGCTCAACAGACTTCTCTCTATTCACTCGACATCGGGCAACATGAACGGTTTTTCTGTTAGTATATGTTGATTACATTTTAATCACTGGAGATGATTTGAAGAGAATCCAAATGGTCAAGCAGCATCTTAGCTCCGTCTTTCAAACAAAAGATCTGGGGCACCTTCGATACTTTCTTGGTCTTGAGGTCGCGAGACGTCCAGATGGACTTGTCCTCTCCCAACGTAAGTACTGCCTCGATCTCCTTCAAGATGCTGGCTACTCTGGATGCAAGCCGACTACCACTCCAATGGATGCAAATCACAAGCTTTGTGCACATGCTTCCGATACAGATCTTCCTCTCCAAAATCCTGAATACTATCGACAACTTGTTGAAAAATTGATCTACCTAACGGTTACAAAACCGGATATATCCTTTGTTGTTGGGTTGTCAGCCGGTTTATGCATACTCCTCGAATATCTCACCTTCAAGCCGTCGAATGCATCCTAAGATACATTAAAATAGCTCTGGGTCAAGGGCTGGTATACAAAACCTCATCCTCTACTCCAACGTTGGTTGCGTATTCAGATGCAGATTATGCTGGTTCCTTGGATGATCGGCGGTCAACCAGTGGTTTTTGTACCTATTTTGGAGGTCATCTTGTTACCTGGCGGAGTAAGAAACAAGTCGTGGTTGCTCGATCCTCAGCTGAAGCAGAATACCGATCGATGACATCGGTTGTCTCTGAGGTCACATGGCTTGAAAGTCTCCTCGTTGATCTAGTAGTAAAACTTCCCTCACCAGCGATCCTATTATGTGACAGTCAAGCGGCTATTAACATAGCAAAGAATCCGGTCTTCCATGAAAGGACGAATCATATTGAAGTGGACCGTCACTTCATTCGGGAGAAAGTTCAAATGAAGAAGATATAATTGAAGCATGTTTCGGGTACTGAACAAGTTGCTGATATCCTCACAAAGGCCCTACCAAGTACCCTATTTTATCAGTTCCTGTCCAAGCTGGGTGCCTATGACTTGTACGCTCCAGCTTGCCGGGGAGTGTTGGAAAAGCCTATGTAAAGAAGCTCATGATGGAGCCCATTTATTTATTTTTCTTCTCGCCTCTTTAGTCCCACATCATGTATAGGGATCTCTTCTTTCTTTCTCCCTCCTATAAATGTGTATTCATACCCTGTATTTGATTATTGAGAAAGTATATACAAGTTTTTGGTTTTTCTCCACAACTATTAATACCAGTAATTCTATGGCATAACACATATTTTATGTGATAATTCTTGAATTACTTAGAAGCTCAAAATTTGTGCCCAAATCTTGAACAAACAAATTTCTTTGAGCTAAAATTTTCTTAGGCGTGCATAATTGATGCAAATCTAAGGCTCTGTTTGGCTCGGCTAAAACGATGAGAGATGTGGTGGAACAATTTGCTATTTTGCAGAGTGGTGAGAATTGAATCACTCACTAACAAAAAAATTGACAGAAAAAAATCGAGATGACCCGAAGAAAAACTAGTAATGAAAATCTCACAGCATTATTCACACAATATTTATCATGCACCTTACTCAAATTTCAAGAGAATATATGCATTCATAGCAAATTTTTAAAACTACTGGGAACTTATAATCGGTTATTCCAAACAGGGAGCTTCCTATTGGTAATTGCAAACAAGTTTAAAAAATTGGATGAACACATACAGATCTCCCAAGAGTAATTACAATGATATTAAACAAAAAATTAAAACTTATGATTAGTACAACATTAACCAATGGTATATGTTGGAACCCCTAGGTGATTTGGGCTAGGTTGTCTTTTTAGGTTGTGACCCATGTTGCATAGAAGGGTCAAATTTTATGTATTTCTTAAGTCTATGCCATGTTCTTAGAGTCAAACAGATCAAAGGACCAACCTACAACACTATCAAAGACTCAAGACTTAGAGAAATCAAGATTTAGAGAAAGAGAGCTACGTTCGTCGATCTCAGGTCGACGATAGTCGTGCTCAGCTCGACTAACTCAGAGCTAAAATCTCTGAGCTGAGCTCGACGAACTCCGTTCTCAGATCGACTAATTCTTCAACACTCAGCGCCATAATTCACTCAAAGCCAAGGCCGACTCAGAGACAAAGAACACTCAACGCCAGATGTGCTATTCATTCAACGCCGACAGATGGACCAAGTTCTTAGGTCGACTAACTTCACAGTCTCAGGTGGACGAACATAGAGCGCAGAATTAGTCAGTTTATGCACAACAGTTGATTCACAGAGCTCAGGTCGACGAAATCAGATCTCAGTTCGACGAAAGCTGATCAGAGGTCGACAAAATCTCAGGTCGACGAAAGCTGATTAGCAGTCGACGAAAGCTGATCTCAGGTCGACGAAAACTGTAAGATATTTTGTTATTTATTCTTTCTCTTTCTGTCTCATCATTTTATCTCCATTATAGGCTATTAATTCTCTTGCAAATCAATGCACTTATATTCTCTGAATATAGCCGTTACTGGCAGCATTGATTGCTAACATCCTCCATGGAATTAATTGCTTATATCTCGGGACAGACATAGAATAGAATATTTTGACAGCATTCTTGCCGTTTTTCGTTCCCAAGATTTCGGCTGAACATTTATTGCAGAGCTTTCTTTTGAATTCGACCAAGTTGCAGTCATCCAATACACATCTTCCTGCTAAGAAAACAACAACACACACGAGAGCAGAGATTCATCATCAACTAGAGTTACAACAAAGAAAAGATCTTGAAAAGTGCAGTGAAAAACATCTCTCAAAAATTGACTGCTCTGAAGAGAAGAAGAAAGAATAACCATCACCATCAAGAATCTTTCTTTCTCTCCCTCTTTGTTTTCAGGGATCTCAAGTGACAGCAACATTTAAATCAGTCAAGGATCTCTGAAAAGCTAAAGGTCTACACCCTTGAACAAAGCTTCCACTCCTGAACCATTCAAGATCTCAGGAGGAGCTTTGACAACAAATAAGAATCCACACAGTCTTCTCATTTTGATTTGAGAAAAGAAGACTTACATCACTCTCTCATTCCCACCTCTGTACAGGGTTTTAAATTCCCTTCAAAATTATTCTGGTTGCAAGTCTCCTTCCAAAAGACTTGAGGTTTGGTTTTTGAGCACCTGATCAAAAGCTCATTGGTGGCAGTCACCTGATCAAAACCTGTAGTGGATTCCTATCAAGGGTGGTAGAAGAGTGGATGTACCCAGTTTGAGGAACCACTATAAATTTTTTTTGTTGTCTGGTTGCTCTTTCTTTTCTGTTCTATTCACCCCCCCCCCTCTTAGATTTGCATGCCCTAATCTCTTATGCCATAAGCAAATTTTCTTACTTGATATCTCTACTCTGTACAGGGTTTTAAATTCCCTTCAAAATTATTCTGGTTGCAAGTCTCCTTCCAAAAGACTTGAAGTTTGGTTTTTGAGCACCTGATCAAAAGCTCATTGGTGACAGTCACCTGATCAAAACCTGTAGTGGATTCCTACCAAGGGTGGTAGAAGAGTGGATGTACCCAGTTTGGGGAACCACTATAAATTTCTTGTGTTGTCTGGTTGCTCTTTCTTTTCTGTTCTTGCTGTGGCTGTGTTAGTTAGATATTATGTGATCTTTGATTTACTTTAATCTGTGATAGATATAGTTGTTAAAGGTACATATAGTATACTGTTAAAGAAGAAAATTTTAAAAACAAACAGATATACTCTATTCACCCCCCCCCCCTCCTCCCTCTAGAGTATATCAGATCTAACCCTGCTTCAGGTATAGAGCAAGGAACTTGATTAGTGCAACAATTAATTAAAAATGGAGGAACCGAGAGCAAGAACCAACAGCCTCACAATATTGGTATGGAGGATCTAACAATGGAAGAACTGATCAGGACTGGAAGATCTGATCTGCCTTAGCTAGCAAAGTAAGATGAAGCCCATATAGGTCTTACCTGCTCAGATCTAGCTATGACTGATGAGGAGTAGTGATTACTGGATCTGCTCGATGAGATATTCTGACCGGCATCGATCGGGTGCACCGGCTCTTTCAGGCCTCGACGGCATCACCGAGGATCGAGATCCTCAAGCCGTTGAGGATCGCAGCTTCATGGAAGAGAATTGACAAAGGAAATCAGCTCCTAGAAATCGCATCTCGCGTGGGTCTACAAGGGGAACACACTGCTTGGTGATGCAGTCGTATTTTAGAAACCACGACTGGAAATCACCCCTTTTGAGCGATAAATCAACGGTGGATGTTCCCACTGTTGGAATTGTTATTTGCGTTTGGCGGTGCGGCAGAGAAATTATCAGCACACCGGCACGCTGCCACTCCGCTAAACAGAGCCTAGAAGTATAGTTGTCAAAAACATAAACTGTCACTTTAAGACGAAGTCACCCTAAACATTTATCCCACTATAGTGGGGTCGGAAACATTTATTGTTTATATTATTAATTTTATTCTGTGTTCTCTTATGATGGGTTGTATCATCTTCTTTCAGGCCTTTATGCTAGTCTTGGTTCAGTTGGATCAAATTAAGTCAATTGGAGTCATGATCAAAGAGACAAAGACTCGTTCAAGTCTAAGTGACGCAGGACAAATTTATAGGCGGCGGAAAATCTGCGAACTAACCCCACATGTTATGCAAAAATCCGATGGCTAGATCACAATTAGATAATAAACATTAACATCCCACCCAAATAATTCAAAATAAGACAGAATAATTTATCAGGGCAAGCAAGCTTAGCCCTTCCTCTGCGTGGAGGGCCACAAATAACCCCTGCAACTCACAATATTTATCAAAACAAACAACTACCATACAAGAGATCCAAAATAAGTGTATGATCCAATCCAATATAAATATGCTGAAAATAATAATCCAGTACAACGAAATCTCACCAAATAATGGGCTGACCAAGGCACTGAAAAATCCGGAGACGGAGATGCGTGTACGACGATTCCGAGGTGAAATCAAAGGCGTGTAAAACGATGTAGGTGGCTGTCCTTAGCGGTGGAATGTAAAATTGGACTGAAAATTAATTATGTGGAGGCGGATCCGGGCGGCGGGAGGTAGATCGGGCAGAAGGAGAGCTGGAGGTGGCCCCACTGGCAAGGGGAGGCGGCTGAGAGTGGTTGTCAACAACAAGCATTCAGGGGGGAGGGTGGCTGTGGGAGCAGAGAACGGTAGCAGTCAGGGAGGGAGGGTTGGTGGTAATAGAAATCCAGGGAGGGAGGGCTTAGCGGTTTAATGAGAGGAGGGAATAGGGGGAGGCATTGGTTGCTGAAGCTGAAGGGAGGGAATCAGCTGCTGTTGGGGTAGGAAAAGAAGGCAGGGCAGCCGGCTGGGAGGTAAAACATGGCGCGGCGGTGGCTTTCTGGATGGGGGAGGAAGGGGCGGTTGGCAGTAGCAAAATAGGGGAGGCCAGTGGCTGGAATTGGGAGGGGAACTTTAGGTTTCAAAAGTACATTCCATCAAATAGTAAACTAGGAAAGAAAAAAAACAGGAAATTTGGACAGATTCCAGTGTTTGAGTTTGAGAGGAGTTGTGGGGCTGTGGGAGAGGGTTTGGGAGGGGAAAAGAGACTTAGGGTTAGGAGTTACCTTGAGGAAGATGATACAAGCATAGGAGTCGTCACCTAGGATTTCACGGAGTTGACACCGTGGCGGGATCGCGAGAATACGAGAATACAATCTCCAAATTCTACAATGCCTCAAATCAGCGCACAAACAATCTATTTATAATAAAAGGAGGATTAGAGCATCCCACCATCGACGACTATGATTGGCCGGAGGTGTGGTTACTCAAATACATCAAAATACAACGCAAAATAATGAAGTAATATATCAAATTGATTCGCAATGCGAATCCAGACACATCTGCGGAGTCCGATCGTCGATCCGGACACTCCATATATGGAAAGTCACCAATCAACCCCAAACGAGCCCAAAACTCGTCCTCCACTGCAGATCCTCGTCTATGCTTCGCATCAATCTCCCCGACTTGAAAGAATTTATCTCCCGATGAATTGAGATCGAAATTCTCTCTATGAATGTCAGGTAAGACTTGAAGAGATCCACCAGAGGTCGTCTAAGTGTCATCGATGGAAGAGTTTCCTCACCAATCAACTCTCCCGACTGAAAAGTTGTCATCTCCGGTGAATGGTGACTGTCGTACTGAAGTCGAAGTCCAGGGGCAAGTCGGTCGAGCTCTGCTGCAAGTACCCAGGTATCACCAACATCTGTAGTAGGAATGCACCGATAGAGTCTGGTCTCCATGATGCTCTCAACGCTCAACTTATGAGTGGTGGGTCCCGGTGCGATCGGCGGCGCTGCAGGTAGAACCAAAGAAGACGAGTCTCCAGGTGGGTCGGTGTCAGAAGTGGGTGAGTAGTGGTGGCCATCAGACGCGAGTGAGCTATGAAGGTGGTTAGGTAACGGAAATGGAGGTGTGGGCGGCTGGAAGCCCCCACTGCTTGGGTCCACATACTCACAAGCCTCGTAGTATGACATCAGATTTTCAACATTTAATACCGTGTGGATACCCATACTTTCAGGGATATCAAGATCGTAGATGTTTGCTTCGATCCATCTCATGATTATATAAGGATCTATTCGCCTAACTCTCAAGCTTTTAGCAAGCCTCACACGAAGCCTCACAACGCAAATTCTTACCATAACCTGCTCACCTTCATGAAGTACCTGCACTTGTCAATGAACATCCGCATGTGATTTACAAGATTATTCGGCGGACCGACTCATGACACACATGCAAACGATGAACAAACAACACAACGGACTCATGCAAAAGATAACGAAACGACTCAACAGACTCTTGCAAATGACACATGACCGACACAACATGCTCTCTATGAGAAAATCTAATAATAACCTAAATATCTATCAAGGGAGGTGGCCTATCAGGAGGCTCTCTCGGTGAAGTATAGAAAAACTCATCCTGTGTAAGACGAGTGTTCAAATGACCGTGAAAAACATCTATACTCAAATGCGAGTTTGTAAAGAGTCACATGTCTCTCGGGGAACGCAACACATCAGGGGGATCATCGTAAAACTCGTCACTAGAGTCATGATCCTCCATGTGAGTGTCATCGTAAGGGGTCATGTCTCCGTGAATGGGTGACATAGTCACAACGAGATCAACACCAGACTCTGGGCTCTCAGTCGTGGTGTGACTCTGGGTAATGACAATAAGAAAGCGACACAGACCTACACTCAAGAATGGATCCGTGGGTGCAGTGTCAGGAAATGGGTATGTGGTTGGGGTGCTAACTAACCCGGTGTATGACAGAGGAGGAGGTGTGGGTGAGGGACACAACATTACAGACTCAGTAGGTCGCTCAGGCTCGCTTTCAGTCAGGGTCACTCACTGGGCTAAGTACCTCACTGGGGTGAGAGTAATCCGCATCATGTAGCACTTATGTCGTGTCTGACAGGACAGTGGTAAACCTCCTTGTGACCTCAGTATGGGAGAGACTTGTACTGCGTAGGTCAATGTGAGAATCCCGTAGACCAGCTCTTGTGGATCTCAATGACTGTTCATAATGAAGGGCGAGCTGATATGTCTGCTCGAAGGTCTTCGAACTATGATAAACTACCTTCGTACGAATGTAAGATCGAAGCCCAGACTAAAATCTGGTAAGGGCCATGGATGGGTCCTCTCGAATATCGCTCCTCACAACTCACTCATTAAAACGATCCTTGTACTCAGCGACATATATGGATCTTTGCTGAATGGAAAATATTTGGTCAAGTAAGCGAGTCTGATACGAAAAAGGCAGATACCTTTGACACAATATACGCTTCATGTCCTCCCAACTAATGATGCGAGGAAGACGGTTTCGCTCGCGGATCCTCTCAACGGTAGCCCAATATGTTCTCGCCTGATCTAAAGTCTAAGTTTCACAAACTTGACGCGACGCTCACTGAATGACTCAAAATGCTCAAGATAATACTCCATATCCATGAACCAATATCCGTACACCCGCTCTCACAGAGCCCCGTCAAAGAGATCCTCACATTATTACGACGATCATTCTTGATTGCAGTACACCACTTTCAGAGATAGTGTTGACCCACTGACAAGACCCCACTATGTTAAAGACGATCAGTATGTAGATTGTCGTTGTTCTTATCCGTACACCCGAGCGGATCGTGTTGATCCTTCAACACGACTCGATTACCTTAGGGGTGAATATTATGAGGATCGTCTCATTGAGAGAGATCTTGAAAGACTCGGGACTCGATGAACTGTCAAAGGAAGGGGCAACTATACGAACTGATTCTCAAGATCTCTCTCAAAGAGACGATCCTCATAATATTCATCCCTAAGGTAATCGAGTCGTGTCGAAGGATCAACACGATCCGCTCGGGTGTACGGATAAGAACGACGACAATCTACATACTGATCGTCTTTAACATAGTGGGGTCTTGTCGGTGGGTCAACACTATCTCTGAAAGTGGTGTACTGCAATCAAGAATGATCGTCGTAATAATGTGAGGATCTCTTTGACGGGGCTCTGTGAGAGCGGGTGCAAGTGCGCTCGAGACCTTTAAATTGAGGAGGGGAATAATTGTGACACCTAGACATAATGAAAAATCTATATACTCTGCGAATGCGTATCAAAAGAGCGTGTAACCTAACTCTGATACCAATTGACGCATGACGAATCTATAGACGGCGGAAACTCTGCCACCTAACCCCACATGCTATGCAAAAGTTCGACGGTTAGATCACAATTAAATAATAAACATTAACATCCCACACAAATAAGTCAAAACAAGACATAATAATTTATTAGGGCAAAACAAGCTTAGGCCTTCCTCCGCATGGAGGGCCAAAGCGAGAGCACTTGGCGAATAAACCCTGCAAATCACAATATTTACCCAAACAATTAACTACCATACAAGAGATCCAAAACAAGTATAAGATTCAATCCAATATAAATATGTTGAAAATAATAATCCAGTACAACAAAATCTCACCAAATAGTGGACTGACCAAGACACTGAAAAATCCGGAGCCGGAGATGCGTGTACGTCGATTCCGAGGTGGAACCGAAGGCGCGGAAAACGGTGTAGGTGACTGTCCTCGGCGGTGGAAGGCAGAATCAGACCGAAAATGAGTAGATCCAGCTACGTGGAGGCGGATCCAAACAGTGGGAGGTAGATCGGGAAGAAGGAGAGCTGGAGGTGGCCCCACGGACGAGGGGAGGCGGCTGAGAGTGGTTGTTGGCGGCAGGGATTCAGTGGGGGAGGGTGACTGTAGGTGTAGAGAACGGTAGCAGCCAGGGAGGGAGGGCTGGTGGCAGCAGAAATCCAGGGAGGGAGGGCTTGGCAGTTTGCTGAGAGAAGGGAATAGGAGGGAGCATTGGTTGTTGAAGCTGAAGGGAGGGAATCAGCTGTTGTTGGGGTAGGAAAACAAAGCAGGGCAGCCGGCTAGGAGGGAAAACATGGAGTGGTGGTCGCTTTCTGGACGGGGGAGGAAGGGGCGGTTGGCAGCAGCAAAATAGGGGAGGCCGACGACTGGAATTTGAAGGGGAACTTTAGGTTTCAACAGTACATGTCATCAAATAGTAAACTAGAAAAGAGAAAAAACAGGAAATCTGGACAGATTCCAGTGGCTGAGTTTGGAAGGAGTTAGGGGGCTGTGGGAGAGGGTTTGGGAGGGAAAAAGAGACTTAGGGTTAGGGATTATCTTGGGGAAGAAGATACATGCCTAGGAGTCTGTTACGGATCCCCTAACAGAGTCGTCACCTAGGGTTCCACGGAGTCGGCACTGTGGCGGGAATCCGGGAATACAATCTCCAAATTCTGCAATGCCTCAAATCAGCCCACAAACCATCTATTTATAATAAAAGGAGAATTATGGTATCCCACCATCGACGGCTATGATTGGTCGGAGGTGGGGCCATTCAAATATATCAAAATACAACGCAAAATAATGAAGTAATATATCAAATTGATTCGCAATGCGAATCCGGGCACATCTGCGGAGTCTGATCGTTGATCCGGGCACACCATATATGGAAAGTCACCAATCAGACCCGAACGGGCCCAATCCAATCACACATCTGCAAAACCTGTTGGAAGCGAACAATGAGCACAAAAAATAAAATAAAATTCTCGTTATAAACGGTAGATTTACCGTAAATTCACACACATGCATGTTTTCTTTACGCCATGCGACAATGCATTACAACACTTTGGTTTACTGGTGAAAAACTTGCGAAACACTGCTGTTCTCGGCAAGATCAACTAGCTTCAGCTAGTTCACATTCCTCCCTGCTTTCAGCTTGAACTTTTCCTCCAACTTCTGAACTCATGTGAATGCCTTCTACATGAGCTTGCGTGGACTTCAGCTTGTGTCCATCTCCAAACCACTGAAGTATTTCGACTTCTTTGCTTAAGCTTGTATTACCTTTTTCTCGAACTTGTGGAGCTCCTTAGATGTTTCAGATGACTTAGCTTGGACTGCTCCTCCAAATTCGCATCCAATTGCGCTCCTCCTTCGAAGGCTGTCCATCTCCAAGCTCCTGCATGCATACCTATTTATAGGCTCCACAAACTTTTGAAATGATGCCACTTCCCCCACTCTCTTCCTTGATGGTGTTTTGTTATGCCCCACCGAACTTTGCACTTTCCACTTTGACCAGTCAAAACTGAAATTGTGCCAGCTCAGCTTTCTTCTCCACCGCACCTCCCATGTACATCGGAGTTGGGTTTACGCTCTCTGCTTCTACAAAACCTACCCATGATTCCTCCTGCATATATGAAGAGCTAAAAGTTTGAAGGGGAGTAATTTGTCCTATCGGTAGAGCGTTGAGAAGGTACCATCTTGTAGAAGCAAGCAGCCATGTGCGCACGCTCTTGGCAGCGAAAAGTAAGCATGTATGCATATGGGTAGGTAGTGGATCAGTTGCTAGACATCGACAGTAGTATGCTCATGTTTTTATGTAACAGTAGCAAATGCATGCAGACACAACAAGCTGAGCATTATCAACGATTTGCATTTGAATGTGTTAGAAAAGCCCATGTAAAGGGGCCTGTTATTGGCCCATTTTGTTTATTTTCTCTCTCCTTCTTTAGTCCCACATTATGTATAGGATTTATTCTTCTCTCTTCTCTCCTATATATTTGTATTCTCTCCTTGTATTTGGATACTCAACATAGATATACAAGCTTTGGGCTGTTTTTTACATGGTATCAGAGGCAGGTTACGAGACTCCTGCGGACTCACATCTCTTATCCGCACGCCCTCCTCTTCCCGGCGCCCTGCGGTCTCCGCGGTCTGTTTTTTGAGTCCGCGCGTCCCCCCCTTCTTCTCGCATAGCCCCCTGCAGACTGACCTTTGTCTATCCGCTCCCTCTACTCTCTTCATTTCCCGTGGATCCACTCCCTATCTGTTCTCTTTTATAGCCCTCTCTCTGCCCTGTGGGGTCCACAGCCTCCCGCAGTCCGCCGCGAGCTCCCCTCTGTCCGCGACCTCTTTTCTGTCCGCTGCGAGCTCTGCAGGCTCTCTTCCGCTGTCTCCGCTGCGAGCTCGGCGAGCTCTCTTCTGTCCGCTGTATCCGCTGCGAGCTCAGCGTGCTCTCTTCCCCTGTATCCGCTGCGAGCTCGGCGAGCTCTCTTCTGTCCGCTGCGAGCTCAGCGTGCTCTCTTCCCCTGTTTCCACTGCGAGCTCGACGAGCTCTCCTCTGCCTGCTGTTGCTGTCCTCCCTCTTGGCGGGATCCTCTCTCTGCCTGCTACAAACTCACGCTCTTGTGAGTTCTTTGCCCTTCAACCCGGCCGTCTACCTTTTGCTCGCGAACTGCTCAAGGTCGCCGCAACCTTGCCGAGCTCTCCTTCTCTCTGCGACCTGCCTACTCGTAGCGACCTCCCTGCCTAGTCGCCGCGATCTGCCGAGTCCGCCGTTCTTGCTGTTCTCACTTCTCCTACTCGCAGCGACCTCCCTGCCTCGTCGCCGCGACCTGCCTACTCGCCGCGACCTGCCTACTCGCAACGACCTCCCTGCCTAGTCGCCGCGATCTGCCGAGTCCGCCATTTTTTCGCTCTTCTCCCTTCTCCTAGATAGCCATGTCTTCTACCGACTCCACTACTGCTAGCCCTACTGCAGACCGCCCGACTCTTGCTACTGAACTCCGCGACGAGCTTCGGATTACTACTCTTTCCCTCTCTGGGAAGAAAAACTTCATCCCGTTGGTGCACTCCGTTCGTCGGGTCTTGCAAGGTAAGGGTCTTGTGGGTCACCTTACCCAGGAACCTCCTTCTCCAACTACGGACGACTGGATAAGAAGTGATGGTCGAGTTCAGACCTGGATCCTTAACTCTCTTGAGGGTGAGCCCTATCTGATGGTCATGTATCATGAGACCGCTAAAGCAATGTGGGAAGAGCTCCACTCCTTGTACTCCGGCAAGGACAGTCTTCAGCACCTCTTCGACATCATCACCGATCTCCAGGCGTTGGATGTTGGCAAGGCCATGGACATGACTTCCTTTGTGGCTCGTGCTAAAACCCTCACGGAGGCATGGATTCAACACCAACCATCCACTACTGATCTTGCGGCTCAGCGTGCCCTAAAGGAAGTTGTTTGCATTGCGATGATTATGGCTCGAGTCCCGCCCCACCTTCATAGTATCCGGGCACAGGTTCTGGCATCCCCGGTTACTCCCACCTTCTCAGATGTTTGCTCTATGTTACTTCGCGTCCCACCTCCCCTGGAGCCCACTGCACCTCCATCTCCGGTCCTTCTTCAGCAGACCCTTCCTCCCCTACTTCCCCCTCCATCTTCTACTCGGGGTGGTCGTACGGGCTCTCGAGAAAGGGGCCGTGGCGGTCGAGGTCGCCCTCGGTGCACCTATTGCGGCAGGGATGGACACACTGAAGCCGTCTGTTACAAGAAACATGGCTACCCTCCTCGTCCGCCTACTGCTGCCATTGCTGATACTCCTTCACCCAGCGGTATGGACCTTGAAGCTGTTCGCCATCAACTGCAGCAACTCCAGGGGCTCCTCAACCCTCCTTCGGCTTCGGTTACCTCCACATCTACTGCAGGTATTGCCTCCACTTCCACTACAGGTAGTGCTTGTTTCTCCTCCAGTTCCCGTTGGATCTTGGACTCGGGAGCCACTCACCACATTACATCTCTACTGCTGCCAAGATTTTCAGATGCTCCTCATCCAACATCTATTACCGTGGCGAATGGTGCGCTTGTTCCGTTCTCTGGGTGTGCTGATCTCTTGATCCACCCCTCCATCTCTCTTCGCTCCGCTCTTTATGTGCCGGCATCCCCCTTTAATTTACTTTCTGTTGGCCGTCTTACTCATGATATGAACTGCTATATTACCTTCACCTCTACTGGTTTTTTGATACAGGATCAGCAGACGCAGACTACCATTGGTAGAGGACGACTGCAGAATAGGCTCTACCTCCTTGATGCTTCTCCTACCGCTCTCTCTTCCGTGTCCTCCAGTGATTGGCATTGCCGTCTTGGACATGCTCCTCTTCCTATCCTCCAGAAGACGCTCCCTGATGTATCTCTTCAGTCATTTAAATGTGATTCTTGTATTATTGGCAAACAGCCACGCTCTTCTTTTCCTGCAAATTGTACTCGGAGCTCAGCTCCTTTTGCTTTAATACATTCTGATATTTGGGGTCCGTACAAGGTTACAAGTATCTTTGGTTATCGTTACTTTATAACGTTTATTGACGACTACTCGCGTACAACATGACTGTATTTGCTTCGTGATCGCTCTGAGCTTCCTCGTGTCTTTCGGGCATTTGTGTTAGAAACTCAAACACAATTTTCTACTACTATCAAGATCCTCCGCTCTGATAATGCCCGTGAGTACACTAGCCACGAGGTTGCCAATATTTGTGCGTACTTCGGGATTGTACATCAGACATCATGTCCCTACACCCCTCAATAAAACGGGGTAGCCGAACGCAAGAACCGCCACCTTCTTGATGTGGCTCGCTCCCTCATGCTTCGCATGCATGTTCCCAAAGTTTACTGGAACTTCGTCGTCTCTACTGCGTGCTTTCTCATCAACCGCCTCCCTTCGTCCGTTCTCCAACATGTTACACCCTTCAGCCTTCTCTTTCCCTCAGCTCCACTCTTCTCCCTCCCACCCAAGGTTTTTGGGTGTACTTGCTTCGTCCACCACCTTGGTCCCCCTATCGACAAACTAGACCCCCGCGCCGTAAAATACATCTTTGTCGGCTACTCCCGCACTCAGAAGGGCTATGTCTGTTACTCACCCGCTACTCGGACAGTCTCTGTGTCTGCTGATGTCACCTTTCGGGAGGATCAACCCTTCTTTCCTCCTCCTCTACAGACTCCACCAACCACTACTCTTCCATCTTCCCTCCCTCGACCTGTTATCCCAGTCCACATGCCTCTTCCCCTCCCTATATCACATTCCCCACCTGCTCCTTCGCGGCCGCCCGTCATTCGGGTCTACTCTCGTCGTCCTCCTCTTCCCGTTTCCCCTCTGCAGTCGTCTTCACCCTTAGAGTCTCCGCGTTCTGCTTCTCTGGTGCCCGCCTCTACAACACATCCACTGGCAAACTGTGTGTCCCTACATCGGCTCTCTCCACAACTACAGCTATTGGCTACATCATTATCATCGGTCGCTATTCCTAACTCCGTCCAGGAGGCTCTTCAACATCCTGGGTGGCGTGCTGGCATGGAAGAAGAAATGACTGCGCTTTGGGCAAACAAGACTTGGACCTTGGTGCCCCTTCCTCCCGGATAGAAACCAGTTGGATGCAAATGGGTGTTTGTCATCAAACATGCTCCTAATAGGACCATTGACCGACTCAAGGCTCGCTTGGTCACTCGGGGCTTCACCCAGCAACAGGGTCTCGACTATGACGAGACATTCTCCCCGGTAGCCAAACTCAACACGGTTCGCATTTTCATCTCTGTGGCTGTTCATCGACAATGACCCTTATTTCAACTAGACATCAAGAATGCCTTTCTGAACGGAGACCTCCGCGAAACGGTTTACATGCATCAACCTCCCGGGTTTGAGACCACGGGGGAGTCTCGGGTATGTCATCTTCACAAATCGCTTTATGGCCTCAAACAATCACCTCGGGCATGGTTTGATAAGTTCAACAAGGTTCTCCGGGAAATTGGTTTTACTCAAAGCTCGGCCGACTTCTCATTATTTACTCGCCACCAGGCAACGGGTACGGTTCTCTTATTGGTATACGTCGATGACATCATCATTACTGGCGACGATTCAAATGGAATACAGGCGGTAAAGAAACATCTGAGCTCCGTTTTTCAAACTAAAGATCTGGGACATCTTCGGTACTTCCTAGGTCTGGAGGTTGCTAGACGACCAGATGGTTTGGTTCTCTCACAGCGGAAGTACTGCCTAGATCTCCTTCATGATGCAGGTTACTCCGGCTGCAAACCTGTGAACACACCCATGGAGGTAAATCACAAATTATGTGCTCAAGCTTTGGAGTCAAATACTCCTCTACAAAATCCAGAATATTACCGTCGCCTCGTTGGGAAACTAATCTATCTAACAGTTACAAGACCCGATATATCCTACGATGTGGGAATCGTCAGCCGATATATGCACTCTCCTCGGAGCTCTCATCTTCAAGCAGTGGAACGAATCCTCAGATATCTTAAGACAGCTCCTGGCCAAGGACTTGTTTACAGAACCTCACCTTCAGTTCCAACATTGGTGGCATACTCTGATGCTGATTATGCAGGATCTCTGGATGATCGACGATCCACTAGCGGGTTCTGCACATACTTTGGAGGACATCTGATTACCTGGAGGAGCAAGAAACACGCAGTAGTTGCTCGATCCTCAGCAGAAGCAGAATATCGGGCAATGACCTCTGTTGTCTCGGAACTCACGTGGATTGAGAGTCTCCTTGCTGACCTTGGGGTCAGGCTCTCTTCACCTGCTCTCCTCTTTTGTGACAGTCAAGCTGCCATACATATAGCCAAGAACCCGGTCTTTCACGAGAGAACAAAGCACATTGAGGTAGATTGTCACTTCATCCATGAGAAAGTCCACATGAAGAAGATCGAACTCAAGCATGTTCCTGGTACTGAACAGGTTGCGGACGTCCTCACAAAAGCTCTACCAAGTACCCTCTTCTATCTGTGCTTATCCAAGCTTGGAGCATATGACTTGTACGCTCCAGCTTGCGGGGGAGTGTTAGAAAAGCCCATGTAAAGGGGCCTGTTATTGACCCATTTTGTTTATTTTCTCTCTCCTTCTTCTTTAGTCCCACATCTTGTATAGGATTTATTCTTCTCTCTTCTCTCCTATATATTTGTATTCTTTCCTTGTATTTGGATACTCAACATAGATATACAAGCTTTGGGCTATTTTTTACAGAATGGAAGTACCCAAGTATGATATTTGGACCCGATTTGGATGTCCATTAATGTCAAATCTACACGGTCTTGGAGAGATTACTGTCTTCAATAACGAGCGATGCTTGTGAGTTAATTTTGATCTTGGTGTTCTATGATCATCATCAATGTTTGAATTATATCATATTTGGGTATGAAACTTGCATGTGCCATGTATTAATTTGGGTATCGATTTTGTGGTTTAATTTTGTAGAGAAAGGTCCAAACCTTGTATATACTTCTTGAATACCAAAAAAATAAGTATAAGTACAAATATATAGGAGAGAAGAGAGTAAGATCTAGTTATACAAACAATGTGGGACTGAACACTAAATCCTACATGGGTCATGTTAATTGACCAATACATAATTTTTCCTAGTATTCTCTAACACTCCCCCGCAAGCTGGAGCGTACAAATCGTAGGCACCAAGCTTGGACAAGAATGATAGTAGATACGCCGTGGTAAGGCCTTGCTGAGGATATTAACAACTTGCTGAGCGGCAGGAACATCTGTTAACTCTATCTTCTTCAACTGAACCTTCTCGCGAATGAAGTGACAGTCAACTTCAATATGCTTTGTCCGTTCATGGAAGAACGGATTCTTGGCAATGTGTATAGCAGCTTGACTGTCGCACAATAAAGTTGCAGGTGAGGAGAGCTTGACTCCTAGATCATCAAAGAGACCCTCAAGCGATGTGAGCTCAGACACAACAGCTGTCATAGATCGATACTCAGCCTCAGCAGATGAGCGAGCAACCACAGACTGTTTCTTGCTGCGTCATGTAATAAGATGCCCTCCAAAGTAAGTGCAGTATCCACTTGTGGAACGACGGTCATCCAAAGAGCTAGCATAATCAGCATCAGAGTATGCAATCAGAGATAAGGGAGACGAAGAGGGATTGCATACAAACCCTTGTCCAGGAGCAGTCTTCAAGTATCGAAAAATACGTTCGACAGCCTGAAGATGAGAGATACGTGGCTCATGCATGAATCGACTGACAACTCCAACAGCAAATGATATATCAGGTCTAGTAACAGTGAGGTATATCGGCTTTCCCACAAGACGACGATAATACTCTGGATTCAAAAGGAGCAAATCGGAGTCCGAGGCATGAGCACAAAGCTTGTGATTGATATTCATGAGAGTGTCAGCAGGCTTGCATCCAGAATAGCCCGCATCATGAAGTAAGTCAAGACAATACTTTATCTGAGATAACATAAGCCCATCAGGTCTCCGATCCACTTCGAGGCCAAGAAAATATCGAAGGTATGTCAAGTCCTTTATTTGAAACACAGTTGTTAGATGCTGTTTGATCATTCGTATTCCTTAAAAATCATCTCCTGTAATCAGAATATCATCCACATAAACCAAAAGAATTACTGTGCCCGTTGGACGATGACGAGTGAACAGAGAGAAGTCGGTCGAACTCTGAGTGAACCCAATAGCACTAACGGTCTTATTAAATTTGTCAAACCATGTCCGAGGAGACTATTTGAGACCATAAAAAGACTTCTTCTGACAACAGACAAGAGACTCCCCCGTGGTCTCAAACCCGGGAGGTTGCTGCATATAAAAAGTCTCCTGTAAATCGCCATTAAGAAAAGCATTTTTAACATCCAATTAGTGCAAGGGCCAGTGGCGGTGAACTGCGAGGGAGATCAACACACGAACAGTATTGAGTTTAGCGACTAGAGAAAAAGTCTCATCATAGTCCAGACCTTATTGTTGAGTGAAGCCGCGAGCTACAAGACGAGCTTTCAAATGATGAATCGCCCCATCCGGACCGTGTTTGACGGCAAATACCCACTTACATGCCACACAAGATTGTCCAGGAGGAAGCGGGACCAAATCCCAAGTGTGGTTTGCCCAAAGAGCAGATATTTCCTCGTCCATAGCTACCCTCCATCCATGATGTTGGAGAGCCTCCTGCACAGAATTAGGGGTGGAAATAGAGGATAAAGAAAGAACACTTTTCCTCAGTTCCGGAGAGAAGCGGTGAAAAGAGACATAGTTTGCCATCGGGTGGGCAGTGGAACCTGTTGCCGGATCCGTAGGCTGCAAAACATCATTAGAGGAGTGCATCTCCTGTAGGATAGTAGACGAAGAAGGGCATCGAGTGTACATACGAATGATAGGTGGTTTAGGTGGGATTGGTGTGGGAAGGATAGGTTGTTTAGGTGGGATTGGTGTGGGAAGTGTAGGTGGTTTAGGTGGGATTGGTGTGCGAAGGAGCGGTGGAAGGTTTGAATAAACAGGTATAACAGGCCGCGGAAGAGGTGGCGAAAGTGGAGAATCAGCTGGTTGAGAGTAATATGGCTGATCTTCGAGAAAGATGACATCAACAGAAGTAACAACCTTGCGATCTTTGGGAGAAAAACAAACATAACCCTTCTGAGTCTGAGAGTAACCCACAAATATATATTTATTGGCACGTGGAGCAAGTTTGTCAGTGGATGAGCCAAGATGATGAACAAAGCACATGCAGCCAAACACACGAGGTGTGATGGAGAAAGGAGGTTTGGAGGGAAAAAGAAGATTGAAGGAAACCACAAAATTGAGAATGGAGGAAGACATGCGGTTAATAAGAGTGCAGGCGGTAGAAACCGCAAAATTCCAATACTGTTTGGGAACATTCATGTGAATCATAATAGAGCGGATGACCTCAAGAAGGTGTCGATTTTTGCGTTCAACAACACCATTTTGTTGAGGGGTATAGACACAAGAGGTTTGATGGATGATCCCAAACTCAGCACAGAGGTGTGCAAAGACATGACAAGTGTATTCACCGACCGCCTACACAAAATTAGGGGTGGAAATAGAGGATAAAGAAAGAGCACTTTTCCGGAGTTCCAGAGAGAAGCGGTGAAAATAGACATAGTTTGCCATCGGGTGGGCAGTGGAACTTGTTGCCGGATCCGCAGGCTGCAAAACATCATTAGAGGAGGGCATCTCCCGTAGGGTAGTAGACGAAGAAGGGCGTCTAGTGTACATACGAATGATAGGTGGTTTAGGTGGGATTGGTGTGAGAAGGATAGATTGTTTAGGTGGGATTGGTGTGGGAAGGGTAGGTGGTTTAGGTGGGATTGGTGTGGGAAGAAGCGGTGGAAGGTTTGAATAAACAGGTATAGCAGGCCGCGGAAGAGGTGGCGAAAGTGGAGAATCAGCTGGTTGAGAGTAATATGGTTGATTTTCGAGAAAAGTGACATCAACAGAAGTAACAACCTTGCGATCTTTGGGAGAAAAACAAACATATCTCTTCTGAGTCCGAGAGTAATCTACAAACATATTTTTATTGGCACGTGGAGCAAGTTTGTCAGTGGATGGGCCAAGATGATGAACACAGCACACGCAGCCAAACACACGAAGTGTGATGGAGAAAGGAGGTTTGGAGGGAAACAGAATATTGAAGGGAACCACAAAATTGAGAATGAAGGAAGACATGCGGTTAATAAGAGTGCAGGCGATAGAAACCGCAAAATTCCAATACTGTTTGGGAACATTCATGTGAATCATAAGAGAGCGGGTGACCTCAAGCAGGTGTCAATTCTTGCGTTCAGCAACACCATTTTTTTGTGGGATATAGGCACAGGAGGTTTGATGGATGATCCTAAACTCAACACAGAGGTGTGCAAAGGCATGACTAGTGCATTCATCGGCATTATCGATGCAGAGGGTTTTAATTGTAGTGGAAAACTGCTTGCGAGTTTCAATGAAAAAGGTACAAATTACACCGAGTAATGCAGAGCGGTCACGAAGGAGATACAACCAGGTCACCCGTGAGTAGTCATCGACAAATGTGACAAAGTAACGATATCCAAAAACACTCGCAATTTTGTAGGGTCCCCAAATATCGGAGTGTACTAGATCAAAGGGAGCAGGACTTCGAGTAGTATGTGGTGAGAACGTAGACCGATGATGTTTCCCATAGATACATGACTCACACGTGAACTTTTGGAGGGACACGTCGGGGAGAGATTTTCTGAATATGTTTAGAGAGGCGTGACCAAGACGTCGATGCCAATCAACAGAGCTAATGGAGGATAACACCGTTGGGGGAGAGGGGTCAAAGATATAGAGACCATTCGACAGATGCCCTTTTCCGATGATAGTCTGCGTCTTGCGATCTTGCACAACACACAAGTTGGAAGAAAAAATTACATCACAATCAAGGTCAGTAGTGAGTCGACCAACAGAGAGAAGGTTGAAAGGAGAGCCCAAAACATGAAGGTCAGAGCGAAGAGTAATGTAGGGAGTGAGGTGAATATCTGCCGCGCCAGAAACGGGAATTGTGTCTCCACTAGCAACAGTAATGAACTTGGGATGCACGAAGTCCAAATATTGTGGTGGTTTCCGTGAGGTAATGTGGTGAAAGGCCCCAAAATCCAAAATCTAGGATAAGCTATGAGCAAGGCAGGAGGTACCACCATCAGAAATATACACCACAGAGTCCGGAGGACAGCTGATCATCTTGCAAGGAACTATCCGCAGCGATCACGTTGACAATGCACCAATGAAAAGAAAGGTCACGACCAGCGCGGTAAGAAACTGTCTTCAGCGGATAGAAGCAAGCCGCGGCGGTAAAAATCCTTAGCTGGCAGCGTGATTAGGAGAAGACCGCAACCAAGTCATTTAGATCACGAGGTTAGGAGCAGACCGTAACAAGAATAGCGGCATAAACGAGAAGCCGCAGGCAGACAGAGCGAACAACCAATTCGAGAAGAAAAGACACCTGGGCGGTTAGAGGCAGACTGCAACAGGAGAAAAAGACAAGGTCTAGCCGCAGGAAGAGCAAAGTCGCAGCGGGAAGACAGAGGCCGTAACGGTAAGTAGCCGGAAGGAGAGAAGTCCTAGCCGCAGCGGTCAGAAGGTTGAAGGGGCCAGAAGAACCGGTACTTGACCGGGCAGATAGAGACAGACCGCAACCTACAACCCGGAGCGGTTAGAGAAAAGAGGTCACCGTGAGAGAGAATAGGGGAAGCCGCACGATCTCGGTGTTAACACACCAACGACAAGAGGCCGCGACCAAGATGCGGAGCCCGCGGCAGGTAGAGAAGCCGCAGCGAACAAGCAAAGAGGAAACCACAGCGACTAAGGAAGCCGCAGTGGTTAAGAGAAGTCCGCGCGAGAAGCACGCAGCGACAGGGGAATTGCAGCGGGTAGGGATTCCGCGGAGGGTAAGGAAACCGCAGCGACTAAACAAGGACGACCGCACGGTCACGGTTAGTACACCAGCGACAAGAAAAGATGTCGCGACCAAGATGTCGTACAAACATCGAATGAGAAAGCCGCAGCGAATAAGAGAAGGCGCAACGACTAAGAGAGGAAGCAACACGAGAAGAGAGGGGAGAAGCGAGAAGACGGGTAGAGAAACAGACCGCGACGAGTTGGGTGAGAGGGCCCCACATGTCCGAGAGATTTATAAAAGGGAGCGGGGGGGGGGGGGAGTGGAGGTGGAAGCCACGAGAGAAAGTGAGAGAGAGAGGAGCGGCAAGAAAAACTTAACCGCGCGAGAAGCCGCGGTTAGAAAGGGAGGAGGCCGCAAGACACTGCTGATAAGCAGGAGAACAAGCCGCCCGGTTAGCAGGAGCGGGCGGTTAGAAAAGAACAGTCCGGACCGTATCGCTCTGATACCATGTAGAGAAAGGTCCAAACCTTGAATATATTTCTTGAATACCAAAAAAACAAGTATGAGTATAAATATATAGGAGAGAAAAGAGTAAGATCTAGCTATACAAATAATGTGGGACTAAACACTAAATCCTACATAGGTCACGTTAATGGGCCAGTACATCAATTTTCCTTGTATTCTCTAACAAATTCCTCTCTTTTCAATGAATGTATATCTCATTTTGGAGATTCGACCTCCTAAGTCTTTCTGTTCTCTATTTTTGAGTCTCATCTACTTTACCTTTTGTTCAGCATAATGTGTTGGTAAAAAATATCTAGTGGTTGTATCAGTTGTGTGTCAGCTAGAAAGTAAAAAAAAAAAGATTCAGGCGAATAGCAAGGGGAAGAAATATCCAGCATTAATTGAGCTGTCAAAAACATACCTGCGAAACATTTTAGTGCTTATGTTTCTGATGTGACTATTAAATTATGAAGTTTGACAGGTAATGGAACTCAAAGAATCTAGAGACAACCTCGAGAACGAAAACAAACATTTGACTGAAAGAATTTCAACACTGGAATCACGCATACAACACCTTGAGATGGTTGCATCTTCCTATGATTCTTCGAAGGTATACATTTATGTAGAGAGTTCCTTGATCATATAGCTATAACATTCATTATTCAACTGTTATTTGAATGCTGGTTGGACCATTTGGAGGGTAGATGCATCAAATTGTCCAATCCAACCAGTTTACTTAAACCCTCCGAATTCCTC
The DNA here is from genome assembly GCA_039513925.1 of Platanthera zijinensis. Classification (NCBI taxonomy): domain Eukaryota; kingdom Viridiplantae; phylum Streptophyta; class Magnoliopsida; order Asparagales; family Orchidaceae; genus Platanthera; species Platanthera zijinensis. The sequence continues at coordinate 155,205,619 of CM077084.1, read as the reverse complement.
ATGGGCTTGGGCTAATTCATATATTTTATTAGCTTTGAAAGGGAACTCATTGAGGGGATGTTCATCTATTTTAATTCTATATTTTTTACAGAAAGGAACCCTTTTTTGTGTCAGTTTTTAATTTTCTTTTTTCCCTCTCCAGCCCAACTAATTATCCATTCCCCCTCCCTAAAAAGATTTTAAAGTAATAATAAAATATTGTAAAACAGAAAAAATTAAAAAAATTAAATAAAAGAATTTTGCATGGGATTAGACCATGCTCCATCCGAAGGTTACTATTTTCGTTTGACGCCGCACACAGGGAACATTACACAATGACAAGAGTATTGTTGCTGCCAATCGGAGTACTATGGCTGCCGAACACTGTGCACAGGTGACTCTCACATCCGAACATTGAATATAGATATTGTGCTCTTGGCACTAGCTCGTAATGTATATTTCTAATAATAAAAAATATTATAAATATCTTATTAAGTTTTAGATGAATAAAAATCAAATCAAACCATCTTTCCCTTGAAAAGTCGATAGCTCTTAAGTTGAGGTTTGAAAAAGTGTGGAATTTAAACATACATGACTTCGAATTATTTTGAGTTCATGATAAAATTTATTTGTTCAGCTCATCTCCGCTTAAAATATGATGGATTTACTGTTGAACTCATCTAATATTTTGAGAGAAACGTGGAACTCCAACATCATTTTGAATTATTCTTCTAAGTTTTCACACTGCCAAGAGAACGAAGCCTAACATGGAATTAGTAACTCCATTTTTGAGATATTTTTAACATAAAGAAATATGAAAGGGTTATGATAGTCTTTCTGTCCTTATTTTGAAAAATAACTGTCATTAGATTCATGGAGAAAAAGAGCAGCATAAAAAAGAAGCCAAAGTCTCAGTGGAGCCGGATGTACCGAATGAAGAAAGTGCGCCAAAGGTATGTTTTGCCTATCCCCAGTTTTCTTCTCTTAATACATTCTGATTAAATCGTTATCCTTTATATAGAAGGTGATTAAATTTGAAGCATCCTGATTCATGGTAATCAAATGGATTTTACATTTTCCACCTGCTCTTTTTTATAAAATTGGTGAATCCTTTCTCCAAAATCTTCAGATGAGTTAACTATGTTCTTCAAATTAAATCATTGTTACTATTATTTGGAGGGATTTTTGCATGCTCATGTGTATAGCTTGTCCATTTTCTATTAATTTTCTTTAAAAATTATTGCACCGAACTTAAACTGTGAACTTATTTATTGTAACAGCAATGTTTTGCATTCTCCATAAATTTCATGGTTTTACTTTTTTGTAGTCTACATTTAGAGAGAAATAATAAGGAAAAAGACTAGATTTCAAAGAAAACGAGTTGAAATGGGAGATTGCTTTGACATTGTGGCTCCATTTGGTACAACTGTGGGCCTGTGGCGGTGAACATGGTGGTTACGAACTGTCGTTTGTGAATGCCCAGCTTCGCCTAAGGAACTTCGTCCACTTTCATGTTCAAAACTAGTTTCTTTTCTTGGTGGCGTTCATAATCATTGTCTTGCTAAACATGCATTCTATGATGACGAAGTTTTTGTTAAAAAAAACTGCACCAACCAGAGCCCATATTTATTCTTTTAAGAGTTTTTTAATTTATTTAAAGGTAGTCACATTTATCATCTAATATTTAAATTAATTTATATGCCATAAAGTATTCTTAAAACATTCTTTTGCACAACTATTATAAAGAATCAATTAGAAAATTAACTTTTTTCCCTTTCTAATATTAATAATTAAAAGGATGAAATATATTTAAATTAATTAATATAAACCTAGCATAAGTTGATAGCTCAGTCTTAAGATAATGCTTCCACATTTTTTTATTCTTTTATTATTATGAGATTGATTTTACCATTTTAAATGATAATATTGTGTGCCAAATATTACTGCTGCTTCTTGCTGAACATGTTATAGCCCATCTGTAGATTTCATTCTTATTTCAAATTCTTGGATCAGGTGTCCGAAATACATGTAGAACCAGACAATGGTCTAGACATTGCCAAGGCCGCTTCCAACGATATTTTGAAATCAGATGAATGCATACTCGAATCCAATGGAAACATTCAGACAATGGGCTACACCCTCGAGAGATTTAGAACAAATGGAGGCGAGGACGTTGGCTCCGTAGGCCAATCAGAGCAAATACGGTTGCTTGGGTTCGATGATTCTGGGAGAAGTGAAGATGTAGTTTCAGTTCCACTGGATGACAATGTTCACGGGCTGAAGCCGACAGGCGAGGAGATGGATTCCGAGCAGACTATCCCTATTTCGGACGCTCCTCTCATTGGAGCTCCATTTCGACTCATTTCTTTCGTAACTCGGTATGTCAGCGGCGCAGATTTGGTCGATCAGCCGAAATCACGCCACTGAGATCTTTTTATGAGCTCGATTTCACAGTGTTATTCGTATGCATTGTGGTTGCCAGAATCAGACAGCTGAAGATATCTGAATGGCAGTCAGAAGATGTGGTCGGTTAGAAGTGGCTTATAGTTTAGAGGCTGGAGAGATGGGGAAGGAAAGAAGAGTTTTACAAATATTATTTTGCTAATAGGAGCTCCAGGGATGTGGGTTTTTTATTTTTTTATTCTGGATAAAAATAAATTCTCCTCCATTTTATTTATTTTCCATTGTATTTTATTATTATTTGAAATTTTAAAATACAGACATTTTCTTGTTTTAAAAGATTTTTCTTTTGCATAGAGAATGCAACTATATTATGAGAAGTTTGTTTTGGACCACGCAGCCTTTTGCTTTATAAGTTAGCGGCTTTTACTTGCGATGGAAAAAGGGGACAACTCGAAGGAAATGCACAGATGTGGCTATAATAGAATCTGAAATGTTTTTTTGCTCAAACTTTGATGATTTACAAATAAGGGCTTCATTTTGTCGAAGAAAGTACTGTATATGTATCTTTTACCAAATTTACGAATGGGGCGGCTGGTTAAGTTTATGAGGTGTTGGGCGGGAATTTTCGTGGAGAGTTTATTTGCGGGGGATGGACGTCTGGATGTTGAAGTAGCAGCTGCTGGGGCAATGTGCTTCTGATGCGGTTCATAAGGGCACATTCTTTGTACTAGACGCATTTAATAAGCTTCTTTGATTAATCCCAGCTCATAAGAGTAAATCATTGGGCAACTTTGAGATTCATTCTGCACGATTCATGCATTCAATATCAATGCTTAATGTAGATGTGAAAGACAGATTCAGATGTACAAATAATTGAATATATATTTTTATTTGCATTGATTTTGTACGTAAATTTCACACTCCGGCTCAATTCCTTTAGGGTTTGGTTATTCTTCGTCCACTGGTATGCTCAGTGTACAATTCGATTGTGCGGGGATTGTATTTTCAGTTTAGATTATAGTCGTAGTTGCAATTACAATTGTAATTGAACTGTATTTTCAGTTTAATTTATAGTCGTATCTGAAAATAGTGTCGTATCTATGTGTACGTAACATTTGTTCTTTTTTTTAATACTCGCTGTTTTGTGAACCAACACAATTCTAGTGAAAATTCAACAACTAACAATTATTTTCTGTTATTATATTGGCAAATGTATTAATTTAAAAACTAATGTCCCAATAATTTTCTATTTAATTGTTGTTTGATTCTGTGAGATAAATGATTATTATTGTTGCCATAACACAGTTCATATAATAGCATACACATAAATATAGATCACTCAGTTTGTATATTTAGGCTCTGTTTGGTGGACTTATTTTCACCGGCGAAGCGGGTTAATGTTTTGAAAAGTTATTCATAATCGGTTTGTGTTTGTTTTTTTAGCATTTTGAAATTGAAAAAGCAGTCGCAACAAGTTTCTCCGGGTCAGTTTGTTTCAGCGGTAACAGTGGTAAAATGAGTTGTGGGAATGAAGCTGTGAAAATGGAACTGTTCAGAAGATGATAGAGATATTCAGAATAGAAAAACAATTTGGTCAAATAATAGTAGCATTTCTGTTATATTTTATTATAAAAACAAATTACAATTACACCAATTAAAATGAATTATAATTAATATTTATTATAAATCTCAGATTGAAAGAATTACAAACAATCTCAGATTTTCTCCATACGCGCTTATTCATTGAACACGCTCTGTACGTGATAATGAAGGAAGTGTATTCAAATTGAAGGAATTACATCAAGTTCGCAAACAAAAAGACAATCCCCACATACATTAAACTTAAATTGGTTTGTAAAATTCAAAATTGATTTAAAGATATAAGGAAATAAAATTGAATTACAGAGTTTTTTAATTTGCAAAAATAGTGAGAGCCATTGTGATGATGATGGCAACAATAATTCCAGCACGAAGTATCCACTTTGAGATCCCCCATTTGGTCTGCCAGTTCTCGCCCGGTTGATCAGTGGAGGCGAGGTGGGAGGATAGTGTTAGTGTGGTCGAAGCATCCCGTATGGTCATCAAGTTTGGAAAGACCATCACGTTTCCCCCAACAGAGATATTTATAGGCGTAATCTTAAATCCCCGACGACGGGTTATTGGATGCCTAATGGATCCAAATCAACCCGCTAATGACCCATTATCATTATTAAATATACCTCAACAGATGGAACAATGCAGTCGACGATGATGCTGATGTTGGGCACTGAGGAGGGCTCCGAGAGAACAACAATCTGCTTGTCCGATTCCCGGTGCTCCACAAAATTGAGCTCTGTAACGGCAGGGAGCTCCGATCCGAGCCGCTTGTTCTGTTCTTGGAGCTCTGCAGTAGGCGCCACAACCATCTTTGCCGGAATTGTTGAGGTATATTGATTAGATGTTATAGGTGCTTAACGGGTTTTGTTAGAATCCGGATGGCATCCAATAAGCCGTCGTCGGGGATTTAGGGTTACACCTATAAATACCCCTGCTGGGGGCAACGTGGAGGTCGTTCCAAACTTGACGGCCACACGGGATGCTTCGAGCGCACTAACATTCTCGAAGTTTTCGTTTGTGCGCCCTAGCCCCCTCTCCCGTAACCTAGCCGTCCGCTCCTCTCCCGTTTGTCGGTCTTTTTCTGTGCGTCGCTCAGATCGGGGAGAGCACTGGCTGCACCGCTCGGGATTTTCACCATCGCAGATCAGATCGTGAAAGTGGAAAAGTGTTTCCGTCGGCGCTGCTTCTAAATCGCGAGCTTCTCCCACCGTTGTGCAGAAAGAGCAGTCCGACGATCTCTGTTTGAGAAGGAAGAAAGTGAATCACGTTCGCGATTTCTCAGCGCAAGTCCAGCCGCCGTTCACTCTAGGTTTTGGCCGGAAAATCTTATCTTGATCTCGTCGACTGCAGATCGTGAAGGGGAAAAACTCGTCCTTATCGCGATTTAAGGAAGCCGAAAGTCTTACCGGTCCAGCAACTACCGCTCTACAGAAGAAGGAAGAGCCGCTGCAAGCATTTGCACGGTCGGTTTTCTTGGATCTCGCCGCTCGTCTGGAGCCACGCATCCTTCCTCTGATCGGGATTATTTGGCGCTGCTGGCCGATCGTAATCTGAAAAAGGATCTACGATCCCACCTCTCTCACGGTCGAGATGGAGGAGTCCTTCTGGCTGCATATCCAGTCAGTTGTGAATCTAAATAAGGGGTTCATGCTGCTCTGATCTGACGGTCAAAGGGACAAAGATCTTTCTTCCTACTGCGGATCATTGTGCTGCCTTTGCACCTTTGCTCAGGATTGGCCATCTCCATATAAAGATCCAGTCATAATCTGGATCTCTCTTTCTTGCTGCTGATTATTGTGACTGCAAAAATAATTCTAGCTGCTGATCTCTCTTTCTGCATTTGACTAATCGAGAGGAAGAAGGAAAGCCGAGGAGGCGCAAACAATTTTCTGTATTGGATCCAAAGATTCTGTCATCTTCACGCGGCTCAGGTGATCTCTTTCTAATTTTCTGCTTGTAATTTAGGTTGCTAGTGGAATTCTACTGTTTAGATAGAGACACACAATGTCGAAAGGAAGCAACCTTTCATCTCCTGCGTCGATGATCAAGTTGGAAAAATTCTTCAACTCTGAGTTCAGCGCCTGGAAGCGGAACACGCAGTTCGGCATGAAGTACTTAAACAATTTTTATACGGTGTAGTTCGATTTTGAGTCTTATAGAGGAGGAGAGGACGAGGAAAACTGGATCAATGACGAAGATTTTTGTTGTGATTACCTCCTCAATTTCCTCTCAAACAGACTTGCAGAGACGTACAACAAGATGAAAACTACCAAGGAAATCTGGGATGCACTGGAGGAGCAGTTCGGAGAGGAAGAGAACATGTCCAAGATGCACCTGGTGGACAAGTTTATGCCGTTCACCTTCACTGAAGACAGGGATATACTTCCTCAGGGTTCAGAATTTGAGACCCTCGTGGATAAACTGAACAGTGAGAACATCCCTCTGTCAGATGGGTTTGTTGTAGGAGCTATAATTTTCAAGCTGCCATCGACCTAGTACTCCTTCAAAATGGAGAAGTATCAAAAAAATGCAGGTCAGTCTGAAAGACCTCAAGCGCTTCATCTGCATTGAGGATGAGAAGTAGACTAGGCACGCCATGGAGACGGTTAGCAAGCAAAACTCTACTGTTAACAAGGTCACGCATCCTAAGCGTAAACCTAAGCCTGGAAAGACTAGACCACACTCCAGTGCACCCGCAGTTGCTGACACTAGTAGGAAGGCTAAGAAATTTAAAGGCAGGTTGTACAACTGTAATAAGTGGGGTCACTGTGCTTCCGAGTGCAAGCAACCCAAAAGGGGTGAATCCAGCACACCGAAGCCTGATAATAAAGCCAATATGATTTATCAGACTACGACTGCTGATTTTATTGCAATGGTTGGCAATGAGAAGGCCAGTACAGAGTGGTGGCTCGATTCAGGTGCTACCTATCACGTCTGCAATAATTCAACGCTTCTAGAGGACGTCACTGCAGTAAAAGAGACTGTCACTGATTCTAATGGTAGAGTAGCTGACGTGTTGAAGGTGAGAAATGCAACTCTGCTACTTTCCTCAAGTATGCGTTTAATTTTGAAAAATATTAAATTTATACCTACATTAGCTGCTAATTTAATTTTAATTAGTTTGTTATGTGATGCTGGTATGTTATTTAACATTAGTGGTGGGCGGGTAACTTTAATGTTTCACTCACATTATTTTGGTTATGCTTATGTAGTAAATGGGATGTATAGTCTGAGTTTAGAAAATGAATTAGTAAATCAGGTTAGCTCAAATCTGATAGATCCGAAAACTTTACATACAAAACTAGGACATGTGAATTATAGAAAACTATTACTGCTAGCTAAAACTCACAACATACCCTTAAACACAACAATTAAATTTGACAAATATGAAATTTGTGCTCAGACAAAGATAACTAGAACACTTTTTAGTCATGTTTCTAAGAGCACACAATTAGTAGAGTTAATACATTCTGACATATGTGACTACAAAAGTTTTGTCATAAGAGAAGGTCGGAAGTATCTGATAACTTTTATCGACGATTACTCTAGATTTAGCCACATTTACCTCCTTAAAACCAAAGATGAAGCTTTTGAAAAATTTCATATATTCAAAAATAGGGGTGAAAATCAACTAGACATGAAAATTAAAAGGCTAAGAAGTGATAGAGGATGTGAATATGTCTCGGGGGAGTTCAGAGATTTTCTTATCAGCAATGACATAATTTATGAAACTACCGCCCCGTATTCACCACAATCCAATGGTATTGCTGAAAAGAAAAATAGGACTTTAACAAAAATGTTGAATTCCATATTATTAACTGCTGCCATGCCTACGACCTATTGCGTTGAAGCCGTCCTCACGTCAAATCACATTCTTAATAAAGTTCTTTATGCTAAGTTGAAGAAAATACTCTATGAGCTTTGGTTTAAGAGACCTCCTAGATTTGACAATCTTAAGACCTGAGGATATATCGCTTATGTTAGGATACCTGACTTTAGAAGAGCTAAGATTGGACCTAGGATAAACACATGCGTTTATCTAGGATGTGTAGAGGATAGTGCTGCAGACAAGTTTCTACATCTCTCAACTAATACTGTAATAAAATCTAGATGCAATTTCCTTTGAGGATTAGTTCCTTAAAGATAAAAACCTGACGCTTCCTAGTCTGCCAACATCTAGTACTGTGACTATCGTTGAGCCAGAACTAAGAATCTCTGACACTGAGCCCATAAACACTAGTGATTTAGCATCTAAAAGGTTATCTAATAGAGAACAAGTGTCTAAAAGCTTCAGTACGGACTTTGTGACTTACCAAGTTAAAGCTGATCCATCTACCTATGATGTGATCTAGAGATTCTCTGTTATGGAAAGAAGCCATAGATAATGAGATGAACTCTCTCCTGCAAAACCACACTTGGACTTTGGTTGGCTTGCCCAAAAGGGCTAGAATCATTGAAAGTAAGTGGGTCCTGAAAAATAAACTTAATCCTGATGGGAGTATCGCAAAATACAAAGCACGTCTAGTTGTAAAAGGCTTCACTCAAGTGAGTGGTATAAACTACTTTGATATATACTCACATGTTTGTGATATTGCGATAATTAGGATTCTTCTCGCGTTAGCATCTATTGAACATTTTATTGTTCATTAGATGGATGTCAAGAATACATTCTTAATGAAGATCTGACTGAGGAGATCTATATGCACCAACCTGAAGGATTTATCGTAGAAGGTCTAGAAAATAAGGTCTGTAAGTTGATTAAGTCACTCTACGGATTGAAGCAATCACCTAAATTGTGGCACGAAAAAATTGACACTTGTGTTAAAAGCATGATTTTTAAATATAGCCTATCAGATAAATGTCTGTACGTAAGAATAAATTCAGATAAAGTTGTAATTATGTGCTTGTATGTTGATGACATGCTAATTCTGGGCACTAATCAGTCTGAGATGGAAGACGTGAAAGTTGCCATGACGACACAATTTAGCATGACAAACTTAGGTGTGGTGAAACCATCCTTAGAATGGAAGTGCACTTTACTAAAAAAGTTTTACCCTAAGTCAAAGTCACTACGTTAAAAATCTACTTGAGAAGTGGGGTTACGTTAATAATAAGAAGATTGAGATTCCATACGACTACAATAATAGACTGAAACTAAATGAAGGTTCACCTATTAGATAATTGGATTACTCCGAACTCATAGAAAGTCTCATGTATGCTACAACCTGTACTAGACCTAACATATCCTTTACGGTCGGTATGTTAAGTAGATTCACGAGTAATCCTGGGAAGGACCACTGTAATTCCTTAGAAAGGCTAATGTGATACTTAAAGAACACTGAGAAGTATGTTTTATGTAACAGTGGACATCCTCCTGTGCTTGAGGGTTATTCTGACGCCTCTTGGTGCTCAGAAATTGTTGATAGTAGATTCACTAGTGGTTGTTGTTTACACTAGGAGGAGCAGCAGTAGCTTGGAAGTCAAAGAGGCAAAAGTGCATTGCACTCTCCTCTATGAAATTGGAACTCTATGCTCTCGCTTCAACTGGAGAAGAAGCAGAGTGGATAAGAGATATGATAATGGACATTCCAATGACGAGTCTGAAAATGCACTCTATTTCGTTATATTGTGACAATCAAGCCACAAAAATCATTGCTACAAATACGTTGTTTAATGGAAAACGAAGGAAGCTTAGGATGAAACAGACATGGTTGACCTATCTCACCAGTCAGGGGATAATCTCCTCTTTGGATGTGAGATCGAAAGATAATGTAGCAGATGTCCTTACCAAGGGCTTATGTAATGTTCTAACAACTAAAACATCGGGGGAGATGAGATTAAAGTCCATCTAGTAGAACTTAATACATTGCTTATGTTTTAAATTTTAGAACCGTAGTCTGTTTACATTCAAGCATCTAGAGTTAAGTACACTGAAGTATTTCAGATGGTATCTGATGAAAGCTAGAGATTAATAATTGTCAGTCAATCCAAACTTGATGACTTACACAATTATTTCATTCAAGGACTAATTTGTATATCATTTCAAAAAGGAATACTGAAGTTGCTGATATGTGCCCTGATATTATGATTATTAGTTATATCATTCCAAACTTGATGATATAATAGTCACAGCTTGTTGTATCATTCCAAACTTGAAGATATAACACAATTGTGAAACGATTAATAATAATCTTAATAATCAAAGGAACATGATTTGATTCTTTGAAATCAATTTTCTATTTTTTGTAAATTAGATAGAGATGCTGACTTGTGATTCTTTTTTCCTAGTGAGAGTATTACGTTCTTTTACTGCTACATCTAATCACTTTACTTTTGATAGCAAATGTTTGAATTCATAAAAATTTGTCTCATGACATTCTTGTTTTAACTATTTGCAAACATCGGGGGAGATGAGATTAAAGTCCATCTAGTAGAACTTAATACATTGCTTATGTTTTAAATTTTAGAACCGTAGTCTGTTTACATTCAAGCATCTAGAGTTAAGTACACTGAAGTATTTCAGATGCTATCTGATGAAAGCTAGAGATTAATAATTGCCAGTCAATCCAAACTTGATGACTTACACAATTATTTCATTCAAGGACTAATTTGTATATCATTTCAAAAAGGAATACTGAAGTTGCTGATATGTGCCCTGATATTATGATTATTAGTTATATCATTCCAAACTTGATGATATAATAGTCACAGCTTGTTGTATCATTCCAAACTTGAAGATATAACACAATTGTGAAACGGTTAATAATAATCTTAATAATCAAAGGAACATGATTTGATTCTTTGAAATCAATTTTCTATTTTTTGTAAATTAGATAGAGATGCTGACTTGTGATTCTTTTTTCCTAGTGAGAGTATTACGTTCTTTTACTGCTACATCTAATCACTTTACTTTTGATAGCAAATGTTTGAATTCATAAAAATTTGTCTCGTGACATTCTTGTTTTAACTATTTGCAGATCAAATGAAGATTGGAGGAGATAAAGTTGATTTTGATCCGGATTAAGATGATCTGCTGTTTACATAGATCATTTATCTGTTTCAGTTTTCGAGTTTTGTTTTTCCTTTTCATGTTTGGAACTTTTGTTTGAGTCTAACTTATCAGTTATCTAAAACTCATATTTATGTTTTCTGGAAAAATTCATGTTTTGATTGTTATTAACTTTTGTTTTAAGTAACCTGTTTTTTGTTAACTTCTATATACAATATATGAAGAGATTGTTGAGCTATATTGATTAGATGTTATAGGTACTTAACGGGTTTGGTTAGGATCCGGATGACATCCAATAACCCGTCGTCGGGGATTTATGGTTACTCCTATAAATACCTCTGTTGGGGGGCAACGTGGAGGTCGTTTCAGACTTGACGGCCACAACGATCTTTGCAGGAACCGCTTTCATCATTGTTGTAGAGGGGTGGGAGGAGCGAGTGACTCCATCCAGCTTGATGTCGTTCGCCATGTAACGGCCGGAATTCATGGAAGGGAGCAGGGCGCTGAGTTGCTTCACCTGTTTACGGAGCTCTGCTATCTCTGCAACTAGGCGGATGTTCAGGCATTTGAGGTGCTGGACGGAGCTTTCCCTAGAGATATTGCTCGCCTGAGGTGGAAACGATGATGCGTCAGCTGAGGGCGCAACAACACCATTCTTCTTCCTACCCCTGCCTGGCCATATTCAGGGAGATAATGTTATACGAGGAAGGCTTTGCAGAAATTGGGAGCAGATCAGAGCTATTCCAGCTCGGCTATGCATGTGAATAGAGAACAAGCCGGCCGTCTATTATTTATAGAAGGAGAGGGAGAATGAATTCAAAATTCCAACGAACTTTTATGAATTCAAAATTCCAACTAACTTTCATACCGAAGGAATCGTTGAAGTAGAGCCAGTGATTCCGTTGGATCCGTGATTCCTTCAGTTGGAGTTATCACGGGTAATAATTCTGTTTATAGCCATATTTTAATCTCTTAAAATGAATTTCTTTTAAACGTTTTTTATTTTGTTTACAAAATTAAAAATAACAATTCAGCAATCAGCACTATATTTTCCGAGGAATATAATGTCATGATATCTGCGGTTGTTCTAATAAATATCAATATAATAATTAAATAACTATTTTATTTTTTACTCTTGAAAATTTGAATTTTTGATGTAAATAAAATTGTTTGTTATTAGCACCGCATTTTTGGCATTTTTGGCTGGTCACACCGCACTTTTTCCTAATTTTCGTGCCTTCTAATAATACGTCTTGTATATGCATTTTTAGGAAAAGTGTTCAACACGAAAGTTGCAGAACTCGACGAGATCTGCAACTTTTGTGTTGAACATTTTTCCTAAAAATGCATGTACAAGTCGTACTTTGAAAAAACGCCCAGATTTCGCGCCTTTTAAAAATACGCATTGTATATGCATTTTTAGAAAAAGTGTTCAAAACAAAAGTTGTAGAATTCGTCGAGATCTACAACTTTTGTGTTGAACATTTTTCCTAAAAATACATATACAAGAGGTATCTCCAAAAGACGCGAAATATTAGGAGAAAGTACGGTGCGACTAGCTAAAACTACGGTACTAATAACAGTCACCTGTGTAAAAGTCCTTTAAGCATCTTAGGAATAAAATAAATACGAGCATTTGTTTATATTGCCTTCTACTTTAATTTTAATGATGCATGGTTTTATCAAGTGCATAATTCAATCGCGAAGAATTGATAAACTTTTTTTTGACTTTGTGATTGATTATAAAAGAAATTTGTATTGTTGCGCGTTGTCGGGATTTTTCCCGGTCCGGAGAAATCGGGCCGCCTTAGTTTGGAATTGGATCGGGCGTGCAAACAGTCAAAGTGAACCGTAACAAATGACAAGAAATGTTTTTTACGTGGAAATCCCGGAAAGGGTGAAAAACCACGTGGCTGGAACTTTGCCGAGCCAAAATTCACTAGCTTCTTGGAGTTTTACAGAGTTTGATTTGATCTCGGAGGGTGACATGCCGCTACTCCGTTACAGGTGCAGAAAATGAGGAAAAATGGCTAAATCCTCGGAGCCTCGATGGAAGCGCTCTGATCTTAGAATGTTGTTGAGCTCGTGGAACCTGGATGGGAGTGTTCCGGCTGAAAAATTCTCTAAGATCACGGAGCTTCTGGAGGGAACGCTCTCGTTGATACGGAGCCTTAATGGGGGGTGCTCTCGCGGAGACGGTTGACATAACTTGGGGCGTGTTGAAGCCTTAACAGCGCAAGGAGGAGAGCAGAGAGAGTTCCTGAGCGGAGAATCGACCTAAGTCAACAATCTCCCCGGAAAGCCTCAGAGCTCTCTCTTGCCTTTGGAGTTGCTTGTCTTCAAATGAAGGCATGTGGGCAAATTTATATTTTTCTAGAGGGTCATGGTGGTAATTGCGCCGGGGTGTGATTTATGCTGGGAAATGACGTCATTTAGTTTTGATCACCTGGATCACCAATTTTGTCAAAATGACGGGAGTGCCCCCTGGGAAGTTCGGGTTGCTAGAGCAAGGTACCCGGGGGCGTGTCGACCGACTACGGAGGAGGTAGGCGGAGACGGCGAGGGTTGCTGGCAACAACGGTGATCGGCACCGGCGCGCACGAGGAGCGGCCCTACGGAGCGCGACCGCGGGGAGTGAGACCATGTAGGAGCGCGACCTTGCGACCGCACAGTCACAACCCACATTTTCTCCAAATTTAAATGTATATCAGAGTAAGAGAAAACATGCGCTGTGATGCTACGCCGTGTAGGGGATAACTGTAGACGTTCAGACAAACTCCAATCCTAATATAGTTTATGAAAATACCAAGTTATGATGTGAGAAAAACATGTTTCAATTTAAGTTTTGATCGTCGTATCCCTCGGCTCAGTGGATCAACTAGTCCACAAGTAAAGATATACTTATACGCTGCGGAAAATAGTTTGTTTATATTATTTGACATCCTACATGAGCAAAAACTGTTGGAGTTACCATGGTGATCTAGAAGTGGTCAAACATGTAATCTCACTGCCAACGCGATATGAGCCTGCAGGGTCGCACATAAGAGCATGTGGAAAAATTAGAAGATTGACTGTGTTGGTAAGGGTTACCAATCACCATACAGTATGGGAAGTCAGGCAAATGTTGCTAAGGCAAATTCGTCGAGAATCGTCGAGTATGACTCGACGACTCTCGACGAGTTCGTCGAGAATGATTCGTCGAGAATCGTCGAGTATGACTCGACGACTCTCGACGAATTCGTCGAGAATCATTCGTCGCGAATGATTCGTCGAGAATCGTCGAGTGATACTCGACGACTCTCGACGAATTCGTCGAGAATCAAAATGTTTGATTCCCGGTGATTGGTGATACTCGACGATTGTATCCTTGATTCTCGACGAATCGACAGATGATTCTCGCCGAATCTGTCTGCTGATTCTCGCCGAATCTGGATCTGATTCTCGCCGAATGACTCTGAAACCCTAACTTGGGTGGTCTGCGGATAGCGGTGTTCTTTGGACTGTTTATGCCTTTGGTATAAATAGGGGACTTAGGGTTTTTTAGAAGATAGATAATCTATTCACGGGATTTTCTCCTGTAGACAAATCGAGCCGACGGAAAGAGTTTCGCCGATCCCCGATCCGCCGAATCCCGATTCCGCCGGACGGAAAGTGTTCCGCCGCCGTGTGTGCTCCGCCGACCTCCTCCTCTCCGACGATCGTTGTCGATATTGCCTTTCCTGGCGCGGACCTAGTAGTCCGTAGAATCGCAAGGTGCGGCCGATCTTCCTCCCGACCCTTCGTGCGACGAAGCTAGGTGTTCTCCCGCTCGTATGGATTTCTGCAGAGACGTAGACATTATTCTACGTGGAACTCCCCACCGACAGGACTCAGATCTTGGAGCACCTTTGTTGAGTTGTGACTCAACACCGAAGAGGTAATTTTATCTTGTTATTTTGATAACTTCTTGATTCAACATTCATGGCCCGATCCATTTCTCTTTGGGTTGTTCTTATTTTATTCCTTCCGCTGCGTGCATAAGTATTGTGCCAACCTCCATAGAAAACCCAACAAAAACATCCATACAGGACAACTCAAGGTAGGCATGACTCTAAATTTAGTATAAGTATAAAAATTACTTTTACATTCGTCAAACGTAGTGGTTTAGTTTGAAAGATATCATGTATGAAGTGATAGAAGTAATATTTTTATAATTTAAAATATCTAATATGCAACCTAGCATAAAACCTTCTCAGAGAGCAAGTAAATACAATAAGTCATGCAGAAAAGGCTTAGCAGCTAGCAAGTACTTAACATTGTACAAAAATCCAGTGGGCATCAACAACCTGACACGAACCCACTAAAAGATATGTATGTTTGAACAATAATAAAACAATACGCTACCTCATAATCGGTGAGGAAAAGAGACAGCTGCAGCCACTGCAGAACACAAGCTAGCACCAAACCCTAGCTGCTCAAACGACTACTTCTCCAAACCTGAGGCATTCAAAGAAAGAACACCTCAACAAAAAATTAAAATACAAGAGGTGATCAAAGCTTAAAAGTTAGCAATAAATAAAAAGGGACAAGGGGTTACCAAACCAACATGAGAAAAGCTGACAAACCTCAGCAGTAGAGTTATAAGAAAGAGATAATAGATTTAACTTATAAAGTTCAAGAATACGGAAATTTACAACAAGCGCGAGACGAAACCATGCTTTGAGAACATCTGCAAGAGTAAGCAAGATGACAAATGTCTATACAATGAGAAGAAAGAGACTTAATAGCTCTAAACACGTGAATCAATAACACTGGTGAACAGTCCTGATTCGGTGGCCCCACTGTCCAACACGAACTAGCTGAGCCAGACTTTTCGAGAAGGTACTGCGATGGAGAAAACAATGTCCAACACAACCCAATAGTCCATATATCTCAACAAGGCATTAGGGTGGTGGCAACAATGTCCAACACATCTCAAACGTCAAACAGGAAACCCACCAAGTGTAATGCTTTCATGAAATGGCACTAGGTTGGTGGTCCTTTATCCATTGTCAACCAAAGACCACACTTAACACCCATAAACATCAATAAACTCTAACAAAACACTAGATTTCTCCCCATAATAAAAGGGAAGAAAAATCCTGAAAAGCCACCCTAAGTCCATACTCGACGAATTGGACTCAATTCGACAAAAAATTTCTAAGTCCACACTGATTCGTCGAGTATACTGGACAGATATAAGAGGCACACATCGATTTTTACTTAGCAAAACCAGGTTATTAGAGATATACGACGAATTGGCGAAATATACTAAATCCACGGAAAAGCGTCGAGTACACTCAATGCCGCGCTGAGTGCATTCAACGCACTCGATGCTAACCAGTTAACTCAACGATATTGCCTTCACTCAACACCTCGTTGAGTACACTCAATGCTTTTTACTTAGTCTCAAAACCACTCAATGCCCAGACTACAGTCAACGTTGTTACACTCAAAGCTAATGCTTCACTCAACGCTGCATTGAGTACACTCAACGCTTTTGTCTTGCGTCAAAACATCACTCGATACACTCAACGCCAAACTGGTGTTACTTGACGAATTTGACTTAGACTCATAGATCACTCAACGCTCTCCGCGCCAAGTCTAATTCACTCAACGCCAAGTCTTATACTCGACGAACTCAACGCATACTACTCGACGAATACATCATCACCCAATGCCAAGTCTTATACTTGACGAACCCAACGCCTAATACTCGATGAATTGGACTTAACCAAACGCCAAATCATTACCTGCCGAATTTCAACGGATACTCCACGAATTTGCCTTAGGTTAAAGCTGATTTTCGACGATTTTTAACTTCTGTAATAAACGACTAATTCTACCAGACTAACAACCAAATAAGACGAATTTAATTATCAGCCTATACTCGACGGGTTACCTTGACTAACAATCATAAAAGATGAAATTAACTTAAGCTAACTGTCAAATCCTACGAATTCCACTCACTATCATACACAACGAATTAAACTAGGACTAACTAACATATAATTGATGGATATACACTTAGACTAACAATCAAATATGATGAGTATACACTTCACCGGAAATTCTACCCTATGCAGCAGGTAGATCTTGGCTGAACTCTACCCTACTCCTAAATCCTAAGGAGAGAAGGAAAATAACAGAGAACACAAGGAAAAAAAAGCTTGGCAAGGGGAAGAAATCGCCACTTGCCTCGATCTTGCCGAAATCCTGCTGCACATCCGCTCCTCCTCACAGACCTGGCCGCAAGAACACTTAAGAAACAATTCTTGAAACTTTTCAGGACGGAAGAGGGTCAAGACAAATTTCCTAACACCAAAAATTTCAAGAAACGAGAAAAACTCACCGCACAAACGTAAATCTAGGTGAGAGCTATCTAGATCTATTCTCCGACGATGATTTTGTGCACCAGAGCTCCTACAATTGATGGTTGATGGCTCTGAAAGGTTCGCCGCTTTCTTTCTTCCACAACTCAGTCTAACGGTTTGGGAAAGATGATTAATAGGGTTCCTGTCTTATTGCAAGGCTATTTATATAGTATAAATAATATAATATATTATTATTATAATTAAAATGTCCACATGACCCAAACTCGCACTAACTCGGATTTCTACCAAAATCGCACCGTAGCTAAATATCGATGCTACGAATCCAACATCGAAGTCGAAATAGAAATCCGACAAACCAAACTCGGGTTAAAATCCACCGAAGTGAAAACACAAATATTCTCAAAAAGGCTTCACCGTATATCAAACGAACCCCGACTTGCAAGGGAATGTCAATACACAGAAGAAATTAGTCAAGCTAATAAACCCCGACCACCAACAAAAACCTCGGATACCAACGAGCAAAAGTCACGCTCCGAAAATGGTACCCACCAACTACGCGTCAACGTAACGCCCTGACGTCAAAATATATCACTAAAGAAATTTTAAATAAACCTTGAAAAATCAGGGGCGTTACAGCCACTCCCCCTAAGAGAAAGTTTTGTCCAGAAACTTTATGCACAAAAGATTCCACTATAGAAGAAAAATAATTAAAGATTATAGAATAGAAACACATACCAAAAGAAACTATAAGAGCAAATGAGGATGAGCCTCCCTCATAGCTGACTCTAACTCCCATGTCACGCTCTCCACGTCTTGGTTCCGCCATAAAACTTTAAACATGGGTATGGTCTTCCTTCGCAATACCCGATCTTGAGTATCTAGAATGCGAACAGGAACTTCGACATAAGAAAGATTAGGCTCCATCTAGGGCATAGAATCGAGAACCTGTCGGTCGCTAAGTACACATTTCCACAATCACGTGAAACACATCGTGCACACCCAAAAAAACTCGCGGGCCAATCCAGACTATAAGCTAACACTCTTATATGCTCAATAATCTTGAAGGGTCCCACATACCTAGGATCCAACTTATGGTTCTTACCAAACCTCTTAACCATCAGACATAAGAGAAACTTTAAGAAACACCATGTCTCCAACAACAAATTCCAAATCAATCCTACAACAATGTCATTCTTCTCGTAACACTCCATAGCTATACGAAGCTTTTCTCGAATATGCGTTACGGAAGTACTAATCTCTTCCAATGCTTCAGGATCCAACGCCGGTCTTTCACCAACTTCGGCCCAAAACAAGGGAGTTCTACAACGCCTACCATACAAAGCCTCAAACGGGGTCATCTACAAACTCTCTTGATAACTGTTATTATAAGCAAATTCCATTAGTCGAAGTCGCTCGTCCCACACTCCTCCATGGTCTAAGATATAACATCTTATCATGTCTTCTAAAATCTGGTTAACTCTTTCCGTTTGACCATTTGTATGTGGATGATAAGCGGTGGAATACCTCTGATCAGTACTCAATCCTTCCTATAACTTTTCCAAAAAAAACGAGACATAAACCTGGAGTCTAGATCCGACACAATACTAACAGGTTCTCCATGTAGTCTGATAACTTCATCCAATTATAACTTTGCTATCTTCTTCATGGAGTAATCAATCTTGAACGGTACGAAGTGAACACACTTCGTCAGTCTAACCACTATAACCCATACAGAATCATGTCCTTTGGAAGATCTCAGCAAATTAGTAATAAAGTCCATATAAATACTCTCCCACTTCCAACTTGGAATTTCCAAAGACATTAACTTGCCACCAGGCCTTCCATGATCAACCTTAACTTGCTTGCAAGTGATGCACTAAGATACGAACTTGGCTTTATCATTCTTCATTCCATACCACCAAACAATCTGCTTCAGATCTTTATACATCTTAGTAGAACCAGGGTGGTAGGCAACACTAGAACCATGCACCTCATTGCACAACTTAACTCGAATATCCTCAACAGCGGGGATGCAATATCTACCACGATACTTCAAGGTACCCGCATCATTAATAGAAAAGTCAGGTAGTTCTCCTTTCTCAGTTCTATTATAGAGGTGTAGCAAATCAGGGTCATCCATTTGATGTAGCCTTGTAAGAGAAATCCATGAAAGCTCTGCTACATCCAAACTGCTCGACAAGTCGTTACTTCAGACCAAAATATCCATTAACATAAATTCTTCTACCAAGGATTCCACTGAAAGTACAAAGATCTGCGCGGTCTTTCTACTCAAGGCATCGGCTACCACATTAGCTTTGCCCGGATGATATAAGATCTCAACATCATAATCTGCGAAATATTCTAACCATCTCCGCTGGCGCAAATTCAACTCCTTTTGAGTGAATACAAACTTCAAGCTCTTATGATCCATATAAATCTTGCACAATGTGTCATACAATAGGTGTCTCCACAGCTTCAAGGCATAAATTACTATTGCGAATTCCAAATCATGCGTAGGGTAGTTTCTTTCATGAATATTTAATTCATCTACCCATACGCAATCACCTTTCCTTCTTGCATCAACACCCAACCAAGACCGATATGTGATGCATCCACATAAACGACATACTCTACCCCCTCTGTAGGTAAGGCCAACACTGGAGTAGTGCACAATCTCCTTTTCAACTCCTGAAAGGCTTCTTCACACATATCGCTCCACACAAAAGCTGCGTTCTTCTGCATAAGCTTAGCCAGCGACACAGACAATGTATAAAATCCTTCCACAAACCTTCTATAATGTCCTATTAACCCTAGGAAGCTTCTTATCTCTTTGAGTTTGGTAGATCTGTTCCAATCCATTATGACAGTAATCTTCTCTGGGTAAACAGATATTCCGTCCTTATTAACCATTTGACCTAGAAAGGAAACCTGAGGAAGCCAAAACTCACACTTGCTTAACTTGTCAAACAACTTATGGTCCCTTAAAGAAGACAAAACAAGACGCAAGTGTTGGGCATTGAAAGACTTTGTTTCAAGAGCCTAAACACCTAGAGGGGGGGGTGAATAGGTTCTAATCTTTTTGAGTCTTTTTTATTTTAAGGCAAATATATATTTGTAACTTCTTTTAGCACAGATTAATTCTATCTACAGAAATTAAGTACAACACAACAAACACCAGATCTATAGTGGTTCCCCAAGATATGGGTACATCCACTTTCCCCCTTCGCCTATCCAGCAGATAACTGGATTCAGCCTAACTTACTTCCACTGGCTCGGATCCGCAGATCTTACAAACTCAGAATCCAAAATGGTTCATACACCTCAGACTTTCCACAAGTCCTACCTCAGATTCTTCCCTGAATCCTACCTCAGGCCTCAACCCTACCTCAGCCTTTATAATTAGGCTTACAATCTCAGATCTAACGATAGATCCTACAAGAATTTGTGAGTAATAAGTATCAGAAAACTTCACCAGCTAGATTTCTCTGTTGATGTTGTCTTCTTGATAAGTTCTTGTATAGACCGATCCTTCTGATACAACCTAACTTAGCTTTTCAAAGCTTCTTGATTAGGACAAATAAGGTGGATCTTCTCTTGAAGTTGAAGTTGATCTTCAGTCAGCTTCTTCCTTAGATTCAGATTGAACTCTGAATCTTTCTTGCAGACAGCCCTTGATCTGTCAAAATTCTTCTTATTGATGCCTCACGTTGTTGTTCTTCTATGTCGTTTCCGATCTGTCTCTTGTATAGAGCTTGCTTCATGGTTACCGGCTGATCCGGTTCATAATAAACTTCTGACAGTTCTGACAGTGGTGTCAGACCGGCTAGTTATGAAAACTATCAAGTCACCAGTCACGTCACCAGGTTCTTCAATGTCTTTTCAACTCAGCATACAACACTCAGCAGACTGCTTCACATGTGTCGACACATATAGACTAAGTGTCGACAATAGTCTTCATGGTGTCGACACAATTACTCCAAGTGTCAACACAATCATACTTCTGCTTCTCGACACTGCTTATGTTGTATGTGTCGACACAAGTCCTGTGTGTTGACACAGCAGCTTATTGTCTCGATATTTCTGTTGCAGACAGTTGATGTTGAGTGTTTGTCAAATGGCATTGAGTGTGTGTCGACACAAGTCCTGTGTGTCGACACAATTACTTCTGAACTCGACACAGCCTTTTGAGAATTTGTGTGTCGACACAAGTCCTGTGTGTCGACATAATTGCTTTAGGTATCGACATATCTCTTGAATGTCGACATAGCTTCAGTTACACAAGTCTTGCTTCAGATGTCCACACATTTCTGGATGTCGACACAACTGCTTTTTTAGGTGTCGACAAAGCTCTGAGTGTCGACACAACTTCTTTAAAAGTGTCGACACAAATTCACAGTGTCGACAAAACTTCCCTGAGTGTCGACACAATTTGCTTATGTGTCGACACAGCTTGCCTGAGTGTCGACACAAGTTTCATGAGTGTCGACACAGTTTCTTCACAAGTGTCGACACAAGTTTCCTGAGTGTCGACACAGTTTCTTCACAAGTGTCGACACTTGTAGTTAGAAAATTTTCCTTCAAATTTTTAAACCTGCACAATGAAACTCAAACTTCTATCAAATACACATTGATGCATATCATTGATTAAGTTGTGGCTTCTCCAAATCTAGTACACAATTTCCAATGTACCCAACAATCTCCCCCTATTTGGAGAAGTCATAACTCTTAGTCAAAGATATACATCTCTTAAGATAAAACATAATTATAATAGAAGTAAAAACATTTCAGAGCAAGTTATTACATAATCATTGTAAACAATAAATACTTAATACAGAACAAGATTTCATTAATCAGAAAAACTTTGGTTTACATAAATTTATTATAGAACAAAAGAAACAAATTTGTACATTGTTCTATTACATAAACCTAGCAATCATATTACTTACAAGGCTCCTTAATAACTATTCCTTTGCCAGACTTGATTTTAGCCTGCACAGAAGGTTCAACATCTTCAGCTGGTTTTTTCCCTTTGAGAGCTTTCTTCTTCAATTCTTCAGCCTTGATCTTCTATCTTTCAAAATAGTGGAAAGGTTTGGGGAAGTACTTGCTTGACTCTTGAGCATTAGCAGGTAGCTTCCCAGCCTTAGCACTTCTTCTATGCCGAAGAATTGCTTCTTGTCCAGCTTGATATTTATTCCACTCTTGCTCAGAATACTACTTACCTCTATTATGAGTTTTATCCTTAACAGCTTTCTAGGCAGTAAGTATGATATTTCTAGAAGTTGGGCTCCACTGCTCAAAATCAGGCTTCAGCTCAGCCTGCTCTCTGAATCTCTTCTTGGAAAGTTGAGCTTCCTTCTGAGCTTCTAATGCAGCTTCTGACATTTCAACCTTTTCTTGAATTACATTTTATGTCCCTGGTGGAGGACTATACATTTTCAGAACTTCTTCTTGAACCATCTCAAAATCAGCAGGGGGGGGGGGGGTAGATCACCTGAGCAACTTCAGGTTGATCTCCTTCAAAATATTCAGGTTGTATCCCAGACTCAGCTACATTAGCATCATCACAAAGAGGAGGATATCCAAGAGTAGCTCTGGTGCTATTGGTAGTCCATTTAGCATGGTCAAAGCTGGCTTTGACTAGTAATCTCTCCCCCTTTATGACTTCTCTTGCAACATGATCTCTTAAATCTTCTTTCTGGAATCTGACTTGATAAGATATATATTCAGTTCCCTTTTTAAAATAAGCTCTGAATTTTGTCAGGAAAGTTTTAATTTTCTCCTAAGATTCTTGAAATGTGGCTTTGACAGCAGATATATCTTCTTGGATTTGCTTGGAGATTTCAGCCTTCAGAGTAGTGCTAGAATCAGAGAGCTTTTTCAGTATTTCATGATGTGAATCCTTGAGATTTTCATTCATCCTTAACTGATTCTCAAATATATATCCCTGCTTCACTTAAATTTCATCCACTTTAGCTTGGATATTTTGCTGTTGCTTGGCCAGGAACACCACAACATTACCTCCTTTATGGAATCAATCTGTCATCTCCTTCTTATATTGGTTCACTTCAAATCTAATGGATTTGATGACCTGGGCCAATTGAAACTGTAACTCCTTATGAGTTTCATCCACATATTTTTCTATAGTCTGCCTTTGATTATTTAATTTTATCTGCATCTGGACCAGTAAAGAACTGAAGTCCATGCTTGATGTAGATGGGCAGTTCCCAATTATAAAGCTTTCTTATATCCAGAACTCTTCTTCTTTAACACAGACAGCTTTCTTTTCTTAGCCATTGTTGCTTCTTCATCTTCAGAAGATTCAGATGTACTTTTAATATCAACATTGTCCTTTTCAGCTGGGGATCCTTGGATAATTCCCCCTCTGTCCTTGGAATTTCCTTTTCTTTTTCAATTTCCTCCCCCTCAGTTCTATCAATAAGAGGATCAGGAAACAATTCTTCCATTGTAAATTCCTGCTGAATCTGTTCAGAAGGAATAAGATTAGTTTTTTTAAAAAAAACACTTAAAAGACTAATACCACTTGAAAGACCTCTTTTGTTGTGTAAACAAAAGTGTCCCTTTGAATAATTTTTGAGGAGAATACTATAATACATCACTAGTATGTGGATAAGATACTTACTGGCTCATTTTGAGCATCATTCTTATCAGTTACTTTAGCTGCAGTGTTGATTTCAGATACAACATCCATTATTGTGTCTGTAGCTAAGTCACTATCCAGGACAACATCATCAATACCTCCCCCTTGGGCAGGCAACTCAGTTTCTTTTTATAGGTTTTCTCCCCACAGAGTAGAGTAAATTTGTTGCTCTTGGGGCTCACAGTCCTTTGCTTGAGCATGAACATCTTGTTGTTTCTGGTCTTCATCAGAACTGAAGACCACTTCCTCCTCAGAATCATTGGAGGAGTCAGCATGTACAACAACCTTCTTTTTCTTCTTATCTTTGTTAGTTTGCTCCTTAGGACCAGGGACTTCCTTGGTTAGAACTCTGTCCCACCTTGACAGTATCCTTACATCCATTTTTCTCATATGATTTATCTTAGAGCCATTTGCTTGTTTCAGAACATCTGGAATTACTGATGTTAAGCATAGGCTGAGGATCCTTCCCAGGTTAGGTTTCTTTATTCCTTCTTGTAGTTTATCAAACACTACTACTACCCAGTTAGCGTTTATCTTGAATATGATTCTCACCATCAGATTGAACATGTGGGCAGAAATCCGATCATGTCCACCTGTTTTGTAGATAATCACTTTGCCCACTACTTATGAAAGAAATTTTCCTTGGGAATTCATCCCTTTTCTATTGATAGATGAACCAATCTTAATACTGGGATTCAGTCCACACCAGCTTAATGCTTAAGTTATTTGGGATGGAGTAATTTCGTCTGTATCCTTAATCAATGGTAGATGTAGTGCTTTTCTGATTGATTTCAAAGTGAGCTTCACCTGGGTATCTTGAATAGATGCCTTGATTTTCTTTCCTTTAGTGTCCAATGAAGCGGTTGTGTAGAACTCCATGACTTCCTTCTTCCAAATTTTGGTCGGTTTTGAGACCAAAAATTCTAGTCCATTTTCAGAAATTAGGGCAATAACTCCCTGAATTTCGTCAGAAGCAGTTGTGAAACCTTCGCGAACCAGTTTGTAACCTTCATTAACCTTGTCTTCTTAGTGTGGCGCCATTGATGTAAGTACTAGAGGATAAGAGAAGATAAGGTCTATGTCGACAGAAGGTGTAGAGTCAAAAATTCTGATAACGTAGTCGATCAGATTTTGGATTCACCTTTTTATAGTACTTGTGTCAAGGGCTGTTGGGATTTGTCTCCACAATACCTCAGATTTGTAGGAAGTCAGACCTTGAACTAAGATGAATTAAGGTGTATTTGATATTGTGTTTGAGTTGTATGTGTGCAGGTTCTTATTGCCAAGTGTAGACCAATATCATTCTATAATGGGCCACCAAACACAGGACCATACAATTTAATTCCTCATTGTGTGATCCAAGGTGTTGGCTCATGTATAGCCTCTCTATTGGGACACACTTCATCAACATGCACTTGGACTATGGAGTATTGAAGTCTATCTCAGAAGAAATTCTCTAAGTCCACATACTCGAGTACTTCTTTAGTATACTCGAGTAAGTGAGTCTGTACTCGAGTAGGTTGGGCTACTTACTCGAGTGGATTCTCTATATACTCAAGTATGAAAGCTTATACTCGAGTAGATTTTCTTTTACTCAGTAAGTGATACCTTATACTCGAGTAGATGCTTAGTTACTCGAGTAAGCGTTCTGTTTGAACTCGAGTAGATCTGGACTTCTTATCCTAGAAAGTTTCTAAGTCCACATACTCGAGTAGTTCTCTGAAATACTCGAGTAAGTAACTCTGTACTCGAGTAGATTGATTTTCATACTCGAGTAGGTTAGTAATCACTCGAGTAGTTTTCCTAAGATACTCGAGTAGTCTATCTTCCCCATACTCGAGTATCTCAAATTCTTATACTCGAGTAGCTCTTCAATTCTTATCTGAGAAATTTTTCCAAGTGTTTATACTCGAGTATATTTGCTCATACTCGAGTAGTCTCTCTAAGTCACTCGAGTATTGATCCCTGAAGCACTCGAGTAGTTTCTATCTTTATACTCGAGTATATCCCTCATATCTACTCGAGTATGTAACCTCTTATACTCGAGTATGTCTCTATCTCTTTCTCTCTCGAGTGTATCTTTTCGAATTTCCTGAATTTCTCTAAGTTAAGTTTTCTTTGTGTATTTTCAAAGAGTCCTTTCTGATTGGTCCACGTGTCATCCTTAATTATGCTTATGACCGTTGGAGACCGCCTATAAATAGGTCTTTTCAGACTTGACTAAATACATGCGTTTACAGAGATTATTTTAAGAAAGAGAAAATCCCGAAAACCCTAATCTTCCCATCCGCCGCCATTACCATTTTCGGAAGAAGCTCTGGATCGTCTTCTCTCAGCTGCAGCTATCGATCTCTAATTCTCAAGCGATCCAGACTCAAAAAGAATCATCCGATCTCTCCGTGCTTCATCATCTCTGATTTATTTTCTTGATCGTGGTGATTCCAGATCTCAGAATCGTGGATCTCTTTCAAGTCTTCTTCAACTGGTTCTGTTCAAACCGAAAAGCTCTCAAGAAGAAGATTACGTCAAAGATCCAGATCTGTGCTAATTGTTGTTTGTGTTTTTCCTTTCAAACAAATTTCATTGTAGGAGATCTATCTCCGAGTGGTAGGAAGTTTTATCTTCCAAGTGTAGTTCCGTTTAAGATCGAGTTTTGTAGGAACATAGTTCCGAGGTGTAGGATTGGTTTGCAATCCGAGATAGTGGAGTAGCCGAGTCTAGTGATTTGCTTGATCGGTGAGAAAAGTGGACGTACCCAAGATTGGGGAACCACTATAAATCTCTCGTCGTCTGTGTGATTGCCTGATTACTTATCTGTGCTATGTTAATTTTTTATTCCGCATTTGACACGCACTTCACCTATTAACCCCCCTCTAGGTGATTTAGGTTGACAACTTAGTTCTCTCAATTGGTATCAGAGGGAGGTTGATCGTTAAAAGGTTAACACCTTGATCTAATCCTTACCAAGTTGTCTCAAGAGAAGTATCAAGAATGAGTAAGACCAAGGATTTTGCTAAGCTACCTATCTGCACCAAGAACAATTTTCCTATGTGGAAGGAAAGAGTTAAGTTATTCATGGAAGCAGTAGATCCCCGGATCTTCATGATTGTTGAAGAAGGTCCCTACGTTCCTATGACCACCTCCACCATAGATTCAACCAAGCAAGTTCCCAAGAAATTGATGGATCTAGATAAGGATGAGATTGCACTTGTCTCTTTGGATAAGAAAGCTAAAAATATTATCGCAAGTGCAGTCGATGACTCAATGCTGCAGAATCTAATTCACTGCCAATCAGCTAAAGAGATGTGGCAGTACCTAGTTACTTTGATGGAAGGTACTGAAGAAGCGAGGGATGATCGAAGGTCCCTATTGAACCAGAAATATGAAGCCTTCAGGCAAGGGTCAAAGGAGGCCATAGCTGACACATTTGAAAACTTCTTTAAGACAGTCAATGGACTAAGAGTGTATGGCCGAGTCTTTACTAATGGGGAGCTGAATGATAAGTTTCTAAGATCTCTCACCAAAGAATGGGACAACAAAGTCTGTGCCATCCGAGAGTTTGGCAGACTAGCAGAGACAGATCCACAGAATCTATTTGGCAAGCTGATGTCCTATGAACTGCAGATCAACTCCAGAAAAGCCAAAGAAGAGGAAAGTCGCTTCTCCTCAAAAGAGAAGTCGGTTGCTTTAAAGGCTGACAGTTCAAGGAAGGGCAAAGCTGCCTCGCCAGTATCTCCTCAAGAAGTAAGTGAAGAAGAAGGCTCCGAGCAAAGCACCTCAGGCTCAGAACTATCTGAAGGAGAGTTCTCATTGCTTTCGCGGCAGTTCAAGAAATTCTTGAATAAAAAGAAGCAATGGATAGGCAAGGATGCCTCATATAGAAGATCACGACATGACGGTGATCAGCGAAATAATGGCTCAAGTAGCCATGACAGGTATAACTCCAAACAGAACAAACAGATTTCAACTGACATCGTTTGTTATTGTTGTAATAAGCCAGGTCACGTCATCACGGACTGCCCTCACAAGAAGAAAGAGGGTGGCAGAAGAGAGGAAAAGAAATCCTTATACCACAAGAAGAGGACAGAGAAGAGCTTATTAGCCAAGAAGAGCAAAACTCTCAGCGACTCCGACTCATCTGAGTCGAGTGAAGAAGAGGAAGCTTACTTCGGGATCATGGCTCACTCTGATGATGAACAAGTCCCCCAGTTCACTAGGGAGGTAAAAACTCACACTCCTCTCTCTGAATCTGATGATGATAATGAGCAAGAGGGCTATTCCTCTGAGGATGACTCTGAACTCATGGGACAATATAAGGAGTTATTCACGGCTTACGAAAAATGTTGCAGAGTCGTGAAAACTCAAGCCAAAGAGATAAAATCTCTACAGGCTAGTGAGAGCAGCTTGAGAGAAGAAGTCACCAAGACTAACTCTCTTCAAGAGAAATTCAATACTGCTATGGAAGAATACAATCGAGCTCATAAGCACCTCGACCTTAAAGAGGAAATCATCAAAGAATTGGAACAACAACTCAAGGCTGAGAAGAAACTTGTTGAGAGTTTCTCCAAGCCTAAGACAGTTCTTCCACTCGTTGCTGAGTTCTCAGCTAAGGCCAAGGGTGCTGGTATAGGCCACATTGGTGCTTCTAGTAGATCTTCTAGGAGAAACAAGGCCAAGAGAAAGAATAAGGCTGCCCAGAAGGCTCTAGCTGAAGAAAAAGGGAAAGCTCCCTTGGAACCAGTATTGTTCAAGAAAGTTATCTTTCCTACGAACGAATTCGACTATGAGTCCACCTATGGACACTTCTCTAGGCCGATCCCCGAGAAGCCTAAGTCAAGATACCAAAGTTAGACTCGTCCTCGTATTTTTGGCGAGAGTGTCTTCAAGGCACCTTATGAAGAGATTCAACTTCAGAATTATGGACCATATGCTCATGGTCATAACATCAAGAAGACACCAAAGGTAAAACCTATTGTGGAAAAGCCTATGAAGGAGAAGACTTCATGTAGCTGCCACCATCATGAAGCTTCCTCCTCCAAGAGTGAAGTTCCTGCTAGACCATCACTTCAGAAAATCAAGCAGGAATACACTAGGCAAAGATACAACAGGTTTGACTGTTAGTGCTGTGGCAGAATTGGTCATTTTGCCATCGATTGTTGGTTCAATCCTAGAAATGCTACAACCCCTCAAGTTAGCAACGTGAGAATGACCACTCATGAGGCTAATGCTCATAGGGGAGTATTCTAACTCGAGACCAAGGACCCAAACTTGTTTGGGTTCCTAAGGCTAAGTGATTGTAATTGCAAGTATGTCCAAAGACCACCAAAATGCCAATCTGGTACTTGGACAGTGGATGTTCTCGGCACATGACCGGGACAAGGAGCCTACTCCAGAACTTCACCTCAGTCTGCAACGGACCAAAGGTCATCTTTGGAGGTTCAGATCGAGGAATAACTAAAGGCTACGGTATGATTACTAACAGTAGCGTATCCTTTTCGGATGTAGCTTATGTTGAAGGATTGGAACACAATCTCATCAGCATAAGCCAACTATGCGACAGAGGATACGTGGTTGAATTTCATGCTGACAAGTGTTTTATAAAATTGATTGACAACATGGAAACTATTTTATCAGGCACTCGAAGCAGAAAAATTTTCTGTTTAAATTTCATTTGTATAGACTCTTCCACACCAATGTGTCTTTTAGCAAAAAGTAGTGCATCTCTTGCTGACCAATGACACAAGAGACTAGCACATATTAATCTCAAAACTATTAATAAACTATTCTCTCAAAACTTAGTACGTGATGCACCTAATGTCAAGTGCGTTACGGACAGTCTTTGTCACGCCTGTATCAAAGGCAAGCAAACAAGGAGTTCATTTAAAAGTATAATAGGCAAGGATTCCAATAGAAGCTTACAGCTTCTCCATATGGACTTGTTTGGTCCACTGCAAGTTAGAAGTTTGGGAGGTAAGGAATATACGTTGGTTATTGTGGATGATTACTCGCGCTTTGCGTGAGTGTTCTTTCTGAAACACAAGTCAGATACCTTCAGTACTGTCACTAGTTTTGTTAGGCAAATCCAGAATGAATACAACTATTCCGTAGTCAAAATCAAAAGTGACAATGGAACGGAATTCAAGTCTGGAGCCATGGCAGAATTCTGCGAAAGTCAAGGTATCTTTCAAGAGTTTTCCTCTCCTCGCACTCCACAGCAAAATGGAGTAGCTGAGAGAAGGAACAGAACACTCATAGAGGCTTGCCGGACCATGTTGAGTGATGCCTCACTTCCAAAGTATTTCTGGGCTGAAGCCGTCAACACTGCTTGTCACGTGCAAAATCAAGCTCTCATCAACAAGAACCATGATAAGACTCCCTACGAACTTCTAAAAGGCAGGAAACCAACCATTTCATATTTTATAATCTTTGGCTGTAAGTGCTTCGTACTTAACAACGGCAAGTATCACACTACCAAGTTTAGCGAGAAAAGCTTTGAAGGTATTTTTGTAGGTTATAGTAGCCATAGTAAGGCCTATATAGTATTTAATAGAAAAACTCTGGTGGTAGAAGAGTCGGTACACATTGTATTTGATGAGACGAGTCTGCTGCAAAGCAACTCTTCTAGTATGCCTATTGAAGATGCAGGTACAAAGATGAAGGAACTCAGCTTGGATGAATCTACTCAAGATAAAGATGAGACGTTCATCAAGATCACTTTTACAACCCCTATTGGAGAGGTAGATGATCAAGATGAAGAACACATCCCAGCTGAAGATGCAACTCCAGTGGCTGAAGAGATCCCAGATGTAAGGACTCTAGAGTTCAGACACGTGAAGGATCATCCCTTAGACCAAATCATAGGAGATCCTTGGGATGGCGTCATAACTCGTCGAGGTACAACTAACGAAAATTTACACTTAAGTTTTCTTTCACAGGTTGAACCAAAGAAATTTGAGGAAGCCAACTCCGACGCATCCTGGATTCTAGCCATGGAAGATGAGCTGAATCAGTTCAAATGATGCAAAGTTTGGACACTTGTTCCTAGACCCAAGAGGAAGAACGTCATTGGGACAAAGTGGGTCTACCGGAACAAGATGGACGAAGATGGAACAATTATAAAGAATAAAGCCAGACTTGTCGCCAATGGCCATCGTCAAGAAGAAGGAATCGACTTTGACCAAACATATGCTCCAGTGGCAAGACTGGAGGCGATCAGGTTATTCCTTGTCTACGCTGCACTTAAGGGCTTTACCATCTATCAGATGGACGTCAAGTCTGTTTTCCTGAATGGCGACATAAAGGAATAAGTGTATGTAGAGCAACCGCCGGATTTTGCAGGAAGCAAAGACGACAGGAAAAGTACTTCCGGGACATGCCAATTTCTCGGAAGGAGACTTATTTCCTAGAGCAGTAAGAAGCAGAACTGTGTAGCCATCTCAACGGCTGAATCAGAGTATATCTCTGCAGGCAGCTGTTGTGCACAGCTTCTATGGATCAAGAATCAATTTGAAGATTATAACATGAAGTTCCAGAACGTTCCTCTGTTTTGCGACTCATCCAGCGCAATAGCAATCGCCAACAACCTAGTCTCCCACAGCCGGACAAAGCACATAGAGCTTCGATATCACTTCATCCGGGAGCATGTGGAAAACGGAGACATAGATCTACAATATGTCTCCACAGACAGGCAAGTTGCAGATATATTCACCAAACCGCTGGAGGAGTCCATGTTTTCATTCTTCAAAACGGAACTCGGGCTGCTCAACAAAGAGGAATAGTGATGGTGGATTCAAAGACAGGCGAAGAGTTGAAGATATCAATGGAAGTAAAATTCTCCCAAGCAAATCGTCCTTCAAAGTGATATACTCGAGTATATAGAGACTTATACACGAGTAAACGGAAAATACTCGAGTAACAAAATTTCCTACTCGAGTAGTTGGTAATCTACTCGTATATGTACTCGACCTACTTATGTATACTCCATCTCATACTCGTGTATACTCCATCTCATACTCGTGTATACTCCATCTCATACTCGTGTATGGCGAAATATACTCGAGTATACGGTAATCAGTAATTTGAAAGTCTCCTTTTTCTTATTCGCACCAAGGTGTTTGCCGCTCCGTAACAGGTATGATTTTATCCTTATCACTTCTACTTAAACCTAATTAGGGTCATATATATATTTAGAAAAATCGGAAATCCTTTCCACTCCTCATTCTCCCGAGTAGCCGTCGTCGCTTCATATTCCGGAACCCGTAGAGCTCTGTCGTTTTCGTCTCTTCCGTACTCCAGAATCGCCGATGGCTCCCTCCTCCAAGATCGAAATCGGCTCAGAGCTCGCCCCTGAAGGTATAGCCGACCTCTCCGATGATTTCCGAAACATGCTAATTCTGTTCGACACCGCCGGACTCTCGTTCATCCTCCAGACACCATGCAAAGTCATTTTCCCTGCAGTCGAGGAATTCTACAAAAATCTGAAGGTCAAGCGCAATGGTACAGTTCTAAAATCCAAGGTCAGTGGGATCAAAATCCGTCTGGACAAAACTTCCTTAGCTACTCTGTTAAAGTTTCCAGTGGTGGATGAAGAAGATGATCTGACTCCTGAAGATTCCGACAGAACCAGCCTCTTCTGTGGAACAAACCCTGAAGCATATTCGTTCTGCCGTGCAGATTTCAATTCAGAGGGCAAATTTCTTGTGGATGTGATTGCCAAAGTTTTTCTATGCAAAACCTATTCCCTCAGAGATATTTCCCAAAATCTTTTTGACGTTATGCAAGCCATAGTCTGCCGGAAAAAAGTCAAGTTTGGAATGATGATACTGGACAAAATCAGAGAAAGTGTGAAACAACCAAGCTATGCTAAGATTATCTCACTCCTCCTCCATGAGATTAATCCTACAGTGTTTGATTTATCTAAAGGCACTCCCCTCCATCATATGAAGAAAGTATCCCTCCTCTCAATCCAAAGATATGAAATCAAACTCCTCAACACTGCTCAAGCCTCAAAAGCAGCTGTTACCTCAGAAGATGAGCCCAGAGAGCCCCTTGTCTCAGATGACAGGATTCCATCTCCTCCTTTACATCACACTATTACCACCTCGGGTGCAATAGTTGAGGGGGAGCCTGCCTCATCTAATCCTCAGCACAAAGCTTCAGAAGACTCTTCTCAGCAAGATCTGATCCAAGATCCTACTCCTCCTCTGAAAGTGAGGGTAAGATCTATCTCAACTCTAGAGGGGGGGGGGGGTGAATAGAGTTTATTCAAATAAGTTTCACAGTTTTGAAAATATCAACACATATAAAATTTAATTTACATTATAGTGTAGAGTGCTAGAAAGAAATTTAAGAAGCAAGAAATTAAGAACACAGCACACAACAATAATCACACAAACAATCCAGCAGACACAAGGAAATATAGTGGTTCCCCAAAAACCTGGGTACATCCACTCTTCTACCACCCTTGGTAGGAATCCACTCAGGATGAGTTGATCAGGTGTCCTGACACCAATGAGCTTTTGTTAAGGTGCTCAAAAACCAAAACTGGATTTTTTGATAAGGTGTCTTGTCACCACTGAGTTTTGACAAAGTTCTCAGAACCAGACAGAACTTTTGAAGGGAGTTCAAGAACCCTTTTACAGTAGGAAAATAAAAAGGAAAAGGAAATGAAGTTGTCTTCTCTGTTCTCAAATCAAATGAGAGAAGACTAGTGGATCTTTGTTGTCAAAGCTCCCCCTGAGATTTAGACTGGTTCAGGAAAAGAAGCTTTGCTCTAGGGTGATAGGTATTCAGAATTTTGATCTCCAACAAAAGATTGTTTCAGCAAGAAGGCTGAAGGATGAGGTGTCTGGAGTTCTTGAAATGAAGTTGTGAACACTTTTCAGTAAGCAAGAAGATTTTTATGTCACAGTTCTTCTGTTGTTCTTTTGCTATCAGTGTTCTGTATTCTGTATATTCTCCTTGTGTGTCTGTATATGATATATATTTTTTGATTGAAAAAGGGAGATCTTATTCTCTGAAAAATTCTTTGTCCAAAGTAGCCATTGGCAGTCATAAATGTCTTCCATAAAGAGTCTTGTCTTCTAGAGGAAAGTCCAGCAAACATTCTCTGAATAATACCTTGAAACTTGCTCCAGAATAAAGACAAACGGCTGGCAGATCTTCTTATCATAAATGCTGATAATATTCAAAAAAATTCCAAAGAATAATAGCATTTGAATCCTTAAATGCGTCGATCTCTCAGAAGAATCGTCGATCTGAGCTCTACGATCGTCGAACTGAGCTCAGAGATGAAATGAGATAAAGCAGACAGAAAACGTCGAACTAAGCTCGAAGATCGTCGAACCGAGCTCAGCGACCTGAAGAATAACTGAAGAGAGATCGTCGATCTGAGCTCGAAGATCGTCGAACGGAGTTCTACGATTAAGCAGAACGGGCTGAAGGCAAATAGTCGATCTGAGCTCGAAGATCGTCGACCTGAGTTCGACGATTTATCGAAGTTGAGCTCAGAGAGCGTCGAATGGAGTTCGACGATTCGTCGACCTGAGCTCGACGAAAATTGCCTTAGACTTAGCTCTTCAACCTTGATCTTGGAATGGTCCTGGGGGCAGCTTCAAACCTAAGTTCTAAGCCCTAGACTCACTCTAGTGTTGACCTTTACAACTATACAACTAGGTCAACCTGGTTTCCTAAGACAACCATAGTGATCCTTACCCAAATTAGTAATAGGGTGTTCCAACAATCTCCCCCTATTTGGGTTAGGATTACTATTTACAAATAACATTAGGAAATGAATAAGCATTCATACAAAAACAAGAGCTAACCAAGCAAAGATATAGCGGCAAGCAGATCACAGAGAAAGAGCAGCAATTATCCAGAGGTGGATGAATGTTTAGCTTACACAATTTTACTTCTTCTCAGTTCCCTTTTTAAACAAAATTTCTCTGTTAGGATTCAGGGTTTCTTTCTTTGATCTTCTGTCATCCTCTACACCTAGAGAAGTTTGAGATCTTGGCCTTGGAACTACAGCCTCTGGGTGCAGCTTCATGTAGTCTTCTGGGTTGAAAAACTTTCTTGAAGCATATCTTTCCAATTCTTTCTTCCTTTGATCTGATAAAGTTGTTATATTGGAGGTGTCCATGCCTTGCTCTCTGGCTTTCTTTAGTTGATCAAGAGCAGCTAGCTCTTTCATTCTTACTGTCCAGGATAGAGGATTGTTCTCAGGATCCTCAAAAGGAACAGGAGGTTCATACCTGTTGAGAGATTCAGAAGCAGGAGGAGTCTTGGAAACAATTGTGTCTTTCAGCCTGTAAGGGAAAGGACCTGAAGAGGAGTCAGTGTGGCCTTGTCCTTCCCTTTGATAAGATCTTTGTCCTCTCTGATTTCCTCTATAATGACCCCTTCTGGATTGATTTCCTCTTTGATGTTGTCCCCTTTGATAGTATCTTGGATAAGATTGGGAGGAGCTTTGCCTTGAAGCTGGAGCTTGAGGGGCTGAGCCTGATCCAGAATCTGGAGGAGGAGGAGGAGGCTTATATTGTGAAGATCCTTTTTCATATTTATCAAGCTTCCTTCTCTTCTTCATAGCTTTCAGTTGATTCTTGGAGTATTGCATCCATGGCTCAGAAATGGGGCAATCATGCAGAATGTAGTAGGGAATATCATTGGAGTCTTTTGCTTTAGCTGGAGGAACTGACATCATGGCTTTGCTTCTAGCTTTCCTCTTCTTGGCAATGGTATTGGCAGAGTCATCTGATTCAGTCTGAAATTGGTCACTATCTGAGCTTTGTGGTCTGTCATACAGATCATCAATGCTTTTCAAGTACTTTTCTTGTAGCTTTAACTGATCAGAGGTCAGAGCAGGAGCAACAGCAGCAGCAGACACTTGAGCAGGAGCAGGCATAACAGCAGGTGTGGGATCTTCTAGGTAGGAAGCAAGTTCTTCATCAGCAGTTTCATCAGTAACAGATACTGGAATCATCTCTATATCTTCAGCAGCAGCAGCAGTTTCAACAACAGGAGGCACAATGGCCTTAGTAGCAGCATCAGGAATATCCACAGCCTTCCAGGAATTGATATAGGATTCAATGTGGCTAGGATCATAAACAGATATAGGCACAATGGCCTTAGACAGATCTTCAGTTAGAGGAACTGGCAGAAAGCTGAAATGAACTGTATCAAATTGAGATAGCAGGCTCTGAAGATTTAGTGCAAAAGCACATCCACTGCTTTCTGAGTGAGCAGGAGCTGGAGATGGAGAAAAAACAGGAGCATCCACTGGCACATCCACTTCTTCATAAAGCATCTCCCCCTGCCTTGGTTTAAGGAGAGCTGAATCAAGGCACCCAGTAGAAGGGATTGCCTGGGAGGAGGAAAAGGAGGAAAGCTTGGTAGACAGCTCCTGAACTTGTTTCAGGAGTGGAGCCAGGGAAGTCTCCAACAGAGATGTCAGCCTGGGAGCTAGCAACTCATAAAGTCTGTCTGCCAACCTTGGAAGATCTACATGCTCAAGTGGGGCTTGAGCAGAGGTAGGAGTAAAGGTAGATGGAGGGATGTTGGCTGGAGCTGAAGGTGTGGAGGTAGATGGAGTAGGAATGGATGGCTCTGAGTAAGGAATTGTGGAGATAGAGAAGGAGGAGGTGGAGATAGGTGAAGCAAGAGAGGGGGTGAAGGATGGTTGGGAAAGAATGTCATGAAGCATTTGTTGAAAAGAGGAGGTAGAGGGTGGCTCAGGAGGAGTGGAGGGAGAATCATCCATGAAGGAATCATCTACAAGGGAAAAGGATGGTAGGGTGAAGGTTGAATAAGAGAAGAGAGGATGGAATTCCTCTGAGGTGGATACTGGAGGGGATGAAACTGGTGAGGAAATGGTAATAGGGGATGATATGGTTATGGTTGTGACTGGTGGTGAGGAGGAAATGGCTGGGGTAGATACAGTTGGAGGAGGAAGAGAGGCAGGCAACACTTCTGCTGGTGGAGTGACTGAAGCAGTCCTTGTGCCTGAAGGAAGTGGTGCAGTAGCTCTTGTAGGGTTGATGATTTGCCTGTCCCATTTGCTGAATAGGGCACAGGAGAGCCTCTTGGATGCATTGATGAACATCCCAGAGGAGGTTAATAGTTCAGGGCATCTGTAGTGCAGATAGACCCCTAAGATTCTCCCAAAACTCACAGCAGTCTTATTGATCTTCTTCTTAATTAAGTTGAAGAAGATGGATCCCCAATCAAGGTGTTTCTTATCGACTAAAGCTCCCATCAAGCAAAGTTGATATCTAGAGATGGTGTCATGAGCTGAGTGCTTGACCAACAGCACTTTCCCAACTACATCAGCCAGGAATTGATATTCCAGAGACAGATTTTTCTTTAAAAGTTTGTTAGGGTTGACAGCATTGTGACCCATTCGATTAAGCATTGAATCATAATCTTCTCCAGATAATTCAATAGAATCTTCTCCAGTACTAAGTTGAAATACATCTGTTAAGAGAGCCGGTGATAGATGTACCTGAGTCCCTTTAATGATGCCGACGACAGAGTTCTCAGTCTCGTCTGTTGCTGTAAACCACCACTCTTTGATCTCTTCTGAAGCAATCTTCATCCGGGTAGTCATTATTTGGATCAGCTGTTGTTCTCTGAACAGATTGAGAATATCCTTGAAGCACTGATCGCTTCCATCAAACGAGTTTATATCAATGTCAAATCCTGTGTCAAATTTCATCTTAGAGATAGCAGCACTGGATTCAGCCATTTGCACCTGCAACAGAAAACCAAACGCGACCAAGTGTAGAGGATTTGGAGGGAAAACGAAGAAAGTTGCAGAGTATGAAAGCGCAAAAAGAGAACGACGGCTGAAGAAATGATTTTATATTAGGGTTCGACGGCGAAATGGAAAATCGTTGAGCTCAGTTCGACGAAGCGTCGAACTCAGCTCGACGATTTGGGCTGCAGAAGGAATCTAAAGAGACGTCAATATCGTCGATCTCCGTTCGACGATGTTGAAAAGCGTCGAGCTCCGCTCGACGGCCTCTGAACAGAAGGAGAGAAAGCCTAGATCTAGCGAAGGCTCTGAACTCAGATCGACGACTTCGGGAACGTCGATCTCTGGTCGATGATTTTTGGAAAATCGTCGATCTTCGTTCGACGATTTCTGGGAAAACGTCGAGCACAGTTCAGAGACAAAACCTATTCTACAGACACAAAAGGAACTGATTTTTTTTTTTGCTTAATCTTGGTCTGTTTTATCTTTTCAGAAATCTTGTAAGTTATTTAAGGCTTCCTCCATCTAACATGCCTAACTGATTTAGGAAGAAACTGTGTTTCTTTTCATCCAAAGGTTTGGTGAAAATATCTCCCCTTTGCAAATCAGTAGGAATATATTGAAGTTCAATTTTATTTTTCTCTACATTATCTCTTAGAAAGTGATGCCTAATTTCTATGTGTTTTGTCCTACTATAGAGGACTGGATTTTGTGCTATAGAGATAGCACTAGTATTATCACAGAAAATTTTTGACTTCTCTAAGTTGTAACCATAGTCTAGAAGCTGATTTTGTATCCACAATATTTATGAGCAACAACTGCCTGCAACCATATACTCAGCTTCAGCAGTTGAAGTTGACACAGATGTTTGCTTCTTACAAAACCAGGAGACAAGTCTATCACCAAGAAACTGACATGTTCCACTGGTGCTTTTCCTGTCTATTCTGCATCCAGCATAATCAGCATCTGAGAATCTAGTTAATTCAAATCCTGAGTCTTTTGGATACCGGAGTCCTAGATTTGGACAACTTTTTACATACCTAAGAATCCTTTTAACTAGAGTTAGGTGTGACTCTCTAGGGCTAACTTGGAATCTAGCACATATGCATGTAGCAAACATTATATCTGGCCTACTGGCTGTAAGGTACAATAGAGAGCCAATCATTGCTCTATATGTTGTCTGATCAACTGGTTTCCCATGTTCATCAGCATCCAATACAGCATTGGTAGGCATGGGTGTTTTCATACAAGATGCCTCAGACATACCAAATCTCTTAACCAATTCTTTAGCATACTTGGTTTGGGAAATAAATATGCCCTCAGCATGCTGTTTTACTTGCAATCCTAAGAAGAAGGAGAGCTCACCCATGCTACTCATTTCAAATTTGGAATGCATTAGGTTGGAAAACTTTCTGCACAAGTTTGAATCAGTAGATCCAAATATGATATCATCTACATAAATTTGTACTAGTAGGGTATGGGACTTATGGGTTCTAATAAAAAGAGTTTGGTCTACTCTCCCCCTAACAAAATCATTTTCCAGAAGAAAGCATGATAGGGTCTCATACCATGCTCTAGGAGCTTGCTTGAGACCATATAATGCTTTATGCAATTTGAAAACATAATCAGGGTGAGTTAGAGAGATAAAACCTGGAGGTTGTCTAACATATACTTCCTCTTTGATGTCCCCATTGAGAAATGCACTCTTCACATCCATCTGATAGACCTTGAAGCCTTTGTGAGCAGCATAAGCTAGAAATATTCTGATGGCCTCTAACCTTGCAACTGGTGCAAAAGTCTGGTCATAGTCTATTCCTTCTTGTTGAGAGTAGCCTTGAGCAACTAGCCTTGCCTTGTTTCTGACAATAATTCCTTGGTCATCCAGCTTGTTTCTGAACACCCACTTTATTCCAATAATGGAATGATCCTTTGGCTTAGGCACTAGTTCCCAAACTTTGTTCCTTTCAAATTGATGTAGCTCCTCTTGCATTGCAATGATCCAGTGTGGATCTTGCTCTGCATCTTGAATGGATTGAGGCTCAACTTGAGATAGGAAGCAGGTGTGCATCAGGTTCTGGTTGACCTGATTTCTGGTTTGCACACCAGCTGAGATCTCTCCAATTACTTGGGTGATTGGATGATCTCTTGTTGTTACTAAATCAACAAGGGGTGTTGATTGTTCACCAACCTGTGTTGTTGTCTCCTCTAGTGGAACGACAACTGGCTCTTCAGGATGATTTTCTTCAAGATGTTGTACTCCTTCATCATCACTGCTTTCATCCTTTTGCTGAATAGGTTGAGAAGTTGTATCCTCTTCTTTAACCTGTAATCTGTTCATGCTTTCTGATATAGATTATACCTGCAAAGGTTCTTTGGTAGAAGTAGACTTCTCCTTATAACACATGTTAGTCTCATCAAAAGTAATGTGAACAGATTCTTCAATTTTACAAGGTGATTTATTATATACCCTATAAGCCTTGCTGATCATGGAGTATCCCAGAAACACTCCTTCATCAGCTTTAGCTTTGAATTTTGCTAGATGTTTCTTGTCATTATTATGAATATAACAAATACAGCCAAAAAATTTAAAATAATTTACCTTAGGTTTCTTCCCTTTGAGCAATTCATAGGGAGTCTTGCCCTTTAGTTTATGTATCAGGCTTCTATTTAATACATAGTTGGAGGTGTTCACTGCCTCAGCCCAAAAGGATAGAGGTAGGTGAGCATCTGTCAACAATGTAGTAGCAGATTCAATTAGGGTTATATTTTTCCTTTCAGCTACCCCATTTTGTTGAGGAGTTCTAGGAGCTGAGAAAGTATGCCTGATCCCTTCACTTTGACAGAACTCTTGCATGAGAAGAGAATCAAACTCTGTCCCATGATCACTTCTGATCAGGGCAATGTGAGTGTTGAACTCAATCTGAATGCATTTGAGAAAATCTATCAAACACTTGAAGTTATCAGACTTCTTCCTCAGAAAGAATACCCAAGTGAATCTTGAGAAGTCATCTACAACCACTAGAGTATAGGACTTCCCTCCTAAGCTTTGTACTGTGATGGGTCCAAAAAGATCCATGTGCAACAGATACAAAATCCTAGGTGAATCACTCTTATTAAGTGACTTAAAGCTATTTTTAGTTTGCTTGCCTAATTGACAAGCTTTGCAAAGTCCTTCCTTCTTGTAGGGGCCAGAAGGTAGTCCTCTAACAAGGTTGTCCTTGGATAGCCTAGCAATGGTTCTAAGGTTTAGATGTCCTATTCTCTTATGCCACAAAATATTAGGCTTAGATATGGAATTGAATAAACAGATATCTACTTTAGATGAAAGAAAGTCTACTAAGTAAATGTTACCTGTCCTTTTACCTGTTAACACAGTTGTGTTATTCTCTGACTTGATCTTGCACAGGGATTTGTTGAAAGTCACCTTGTATCCTTCATCACATAGTTGACTGATACTTATCAGATTGTGCTTCAGTCCTTCTACATATGCCACCTTCTTAAAAGTGACTGAGCCTATCTGAGCAGCACCATATCCTTTGGTTTGACCAAAATTTGAATCACCAAAAATCACCTTGGGTCCAAGTTTGGTTATGAAGGATGATAGGTTCTCCCTGTTCCCTGTCATGTGCTTTGAGCACCCACTATCCAGATACCATTGTTGGTTAGATACTGGATAGGTCTTCACCTGCACATGAGCAGCTTATTTGTTTTTGACCCAGTTAACCTTGGGCCTAAGCTGATATCCTTTGAATTCAGAAATAAAAGACATCCCAGGTTGACTCTTATAGCCTTCAGGATGGTATCTCCTAGGAGGTATTATCCATTCAGTATAGGGGTTAAAGCCTTGGGATGTGGGACCTCTAGGATTGAATCTAGATGTGCCATTGAAGGAATGTTCACAGACCTGATCTTTGTTTGACGATCGTCGAGCTGAGGTCGACGATCTTGGGTCAGATCGCCGATCTCTATTCGAAGATCGATTATACTGAAGTTCAGAGTTTGGATATCGTCGAGCTGAGGTCGACGATCTGTGGTTAGATCGTCGAGCTCTGTTCGACGATCGTCGAGCTCTGCTCGACGCAATCTGTTGAACTGAATTTTTCTCTGACAGATCTGCATTCTTCCTAGCTACCTCTATTACTCCATTTCCTTTGTCAGAGACAAATTTGATTGGAGTTGTTAATATTATAGGTTGGCTGGATGAGGCACCCAAGCCCAGTGTACTGTTGAATCTAGAGTTCATTGTGCTTGTAATGTCCATCAGTCTGATACTTCTCCCATTTAGGGATTCTTCAAACTTTTTAGCTCTTGACAGTTCACTTTTCAGTGAAGCTATCTCCTCCCTACAACATTCTAACTCCTCAGAGAGTTTGAGGTTATTTGAGTTCAGGACATTGTATTCAGATAATTTATTTCTGAGAGAGATTATCTCTTTCTCAGATTTTAGTAAATCCAAGCACAATGTCTTAAATTCATTTTTGAAGTCCTAAGAATTAAAATCAAAAGAGCTAATTACCTGATCTTCCTCTGGTTGATTTTCTGAATCTGAATCTGATTCTTCATCAGAGTTTTGCTGTGAGGCATTGATAGCCATCATGCAGAATTCTTTCTCATCAGCATCATCTTCATCATCACTGGAGCTAGATGAAGTTTCAGAATCTTCTTCTGTCTCACTCCATGTCTCAGCAACAAAACCCTTCCTTGTATTTTTGTTCCTGCTAGAGGAGGCTTTGTCTGAGCTGTTCTTTTTGAAATCTTTTTCTTTTCTTCTTTCTCTTATATCCTTTCTGTCCTTGTTCTTGTTCTCTGGACAGTCAGGCACAATGTGGCCTGGTTTCCTACAACCAAAGCATATGATTTCTTTGTTATTATTATTT
This sequence comes from Platanthera zijinensis, assembly GCA_039513925.1. Lineage (NCBI taxonomy): Eukaryota > Viridiplantae > Streptophyta > Magnoliopsida > Asparagales > Orchidaceae > Platanthera > Platanthera zijinensis. Next base: position 155,162,991 of record CM077084.1, on the reverse strand, counting down.
GACTTATCATACCTTGGTTTGTCATGTCCTTTGTATGGCCTTTTTCTGAAGTCTTTTCTGGCTAGCTTGTAAAATCTTTTGGCCAGTAGGCTGACCAATTTCTCATTGCCTGTGAGTTTTTCTTCAGGCTGATCTTCAATAGCTTTGAAAGCTATTGAATTCTCTTTCCTTGAGGCTGGTGAAGCAGCCTTCTATTCTTCCTCTCTGTTCTTGATAAGCAGCTCATAAGATTTGAGCTTGCCTAGGAGAGTTTCAGTAGTGATTTCATTTAGACTTCTGGCATCTTTGATTGGTTAAATTCTTGAATCCCAAGTACTGGGGAAGCACATTAGGATCTTGTCATTAAGCTCAGTCAATGAGATTTCTTTATCCAAGGTCCTTAGCTCATTGACAATCAGACTCAATCTGTTGTACATATCTGCTACTGACTCAGTCTCTCCTTTCTTGAAATTCTCATATTGGGTTATGAGGTGAGATCTCCTGTCTTTCCTTTCATCAGCAGACCCTGAGACAATTTCAGAGAGCTTGTCCCAAATTCCTTTGGCTGAGTTGCAGTCAGCTACTTTCTGAAATATCTCATCAGACATTGTCTGAGCTAAGATATTCATGGCCTTTGCATCTGCAGTTTTCCATTTCTTTATGTCTGCATCTGTTCCTGAGGGAGGTGGAACAACATTTGTGCTTGAGCTTGGTGGTGGACTTGGACAAACTGTCAAGACAGAATTGAAAATATCTTCATCAATAGAGTTCATGTATAATTTAATCCTTGCCTTCCAAAGTGCAAACTTAGATAGATTGCACACTGGAGGTCTGGTGCTTGCATAATCCTTATTCTGTGCCATGTCTTAGAGTAATATATATATAAGAAGAAATAACCCTCTTAAAAGATAGATTTTACCAAGGATCACATGGTTCAGGTGTTAGCCTGTATGAGCAACCAACCTCCCTCTGATACCAATTGAAAGTGAGGGTAAGATCTATCTCAACTCTAGAGGGGGGGGGGGTGAATAGAGTTTATTCAAATAAGTTTCACAGTTTTGAAAATATCAACACATATAAAATTTAATTTACATTATAGTGTAGAGTGCTAGAAAGAAATTTAAGAAGCAAGAAATTAAGAACACAGCACACAACAATAATCACACAAACAATCCAGCAGACACAAGGAAATATAGTGGTTCCCCAAAAACCTGGGTACATCCACTCTTCTACCACCCTTGGTAGGAATCCACTCAGGATGAGTTGATCAGGTGTCCTGACACCAATGAGCTTTTGTTAAGGTGCTCAAAAACCAAAACTGGATTTTTTGATAAGGTGTCTTGTCACCACTGAGTTTTGACAAAGTTCTCAGAACCAGACAGAACTTTTGAAGGGAGTTCAAGAACCCTTTTACAGTAGGAAAATAAAAAGGAAAAGGAAATGAAGTTGTCTTCTCTGTTCTCAAATCAAATGAGAGAAGACTAGTGGATCTTTGTTGTCAAAGCTCCCCCTGAGATTTAGACTGGTTCAGGAAAAGAAGCTTTGCTCTAGGGTGATAGGTATTCAGAATTTTGATCTCCAGCAAAAGATTGTTTCAGCAAGAAGGCTGAAGGATGAGGTGTCTGGAGTTCTTGAAATGAAGTTGTGAACACTTTTCAGTAAGCAAGAAGATTTTTATGTCACAGTTCTTCTGTTATTCTTTTGCTATCAGTGTTCTGTATTCTGTATATTCTCCTTGTGTGTCTGTATATGATATATATTTTTTGATTGAAAAAGGGAGATCTTATTCTCTGAAAAATTCTTTGTCCAAAGTAGCCGTTGGCAGTCATAAATGTCTTCCATAAAGAGTCTTGTCTTCTAGAGGAAAGTCCAGCAAATATTCTCTGAATAATACCTTGAAACTTGCTCCAGAATAAAGACAAACGGCTGGCAGATCTTCTTATCATAAATGCTGATAATATTCAAAAACATTCCAAAGAATAACAGCATTTGAATCCTTAAATGCGTCGATCTCTCAGAAGAATCGTCGATCTGAGCTCTACGATCGTCGAACTGAGCTCAGAGATGAAATGAGATAAAGCAGACAGAAAACGTCGAACTGAGCTCGAAGATCGTCGAACCGAGCTCAGCGACCTGAAGAATAACTGAAGAGAGATCGTCGATCTGAGCTCGAAGATCGTCGACCGGAGTTCGACGATTAAGCAGAATGGGCTGAAGGCAAATAGTCGATCTGAGCTCGAAGATCGTCGACCTGAGTTCGACGATTTATCGAAGTTGAGCTCAGAGAGCGTCGAATGGAGTTCGACGATTCGTCCACCTTAGCTCGACGAAAATTGCCTTAGACTTAGCTCTTCAACCTTGATCTTGGAATGGTCCTGGGGGCAGCTTCAAACCTAAGTTCTAAGCCCTAGACTCACTCTAGTGTTGACCTTCACAACTATACAACTAGGTCAACCTGGTTTCCTAAGACAACCATAGTGATCCTTACCCAAATTAGTAATAGGGTGTTCCAACATCCTCCTTCTCCACCTCCAGAAGATCTCACCTCAGAAGTTCAAGCTCATGAAAACCTTCTCTCTACTGCTGAAGATATTAACAGACTGATTGATGAACTCAGGTCAGATGCTCCAGTGTTTCAAGATGATTCAGTTATGCTATCTCCTGAGGATCACTCTCAAGCAGATCCTTCCCCTGCTAAGGATCCTTCTCCTTCCCCTGCTAAGGATCCTTCTCCCTCCCCTACAAAGGTAACCCCTACCTCTCCTGCTCAGTCCCCTGATAAACAACAAGGTCAGCCAGAGATTAATCTACTGTCTGATGACGAGGACATGTCTCCAAAACCAGTGGATGCTCCTCTGAGGACACTAGACTTCTCTCTTCCCTCTTTCATCAATACAGAAGATTCAGTTGTGATACCACCCTTCACGAGAGCTGAAAGCTCAGTTGTGATTACTAAAATTCCACCCTGGGTTGATCCAATTCCCTCAGCCTCTGCCCTAGCCTCAGATCCCTCTAGCTCCTCAGATTTTGTCAGTCAGATTGGGCAAATGTTCTATGAATAGAGAAAATACTTTGATGATTCTCTGGCATCAGTGAACAAAAAGATCTCTACTCTTGAAACTGAGATGAGTAGAGGCTTTGCTGAAATTCAAGCAAACACTGATGAGCTCAAGAGACTATTTCAGTTGGGTGGCAAAGCCCTAGATCATACTATCACCAGTATAGGTGTACTCAAAGATCAAGCTGAAACAGTTGCAAATAATCAGATTCAATTGGAAAAGGATGCTGCCGCAAATGTTATGAAAGTTTGTGATGAAGTTGGAACATTTAGAGATGAAGCAATTTCCCAACTCTCAGTAGATATCACCAAGGGGGAGAAGATAGTCAAAGAACAAGTTGAAAAAATATCTGAACAATCTCAAGCATCTGTGGATAGTCTAGTCAAAGAAATGAAAGCAGACATCCTTGCTCAACTTCAATTTGTAAAATTCTATATCTATGACACTGCTGTATGGGTGCATAATCAGAACTTTCTCAACTCCCAACTTAACCCTGCCATTATTCCAAAGGTCCTAGATCCTCTTGAAGAACATCCTCCCTCAGGTGCTCCAGATCAGGCTAACTTTCCAGCTCAGGCCAACATTCCAGAGTATGTGCCAGTCTTCTCACCTAGACCTACTAGTGACATGACTGAGCCTCCTCTTTCTTATGCTGATATGTGGCAAGATGAGTTTCCTCCAAGTTCTCAGGGTTCCCCTAGAAAGAAAAGGAAATATGGTGACGGCGCTTCTGCTAGCCGTTCTGCACCAAGGAGAGAGCCTGCCCCAGATACAGAAGGTAGACCAGAAGTTGTTCATGCAGAAGTTTGGAGTCCTACCTCCAAGTCTCTTATCCTTGATACCTTGAAGCTGGTAACAGATTTTGGTGAAAATAGAGATCACTACTATAGCAACGCAGAATGGAAAGCGTATGATGTATCTCAAATCAAAATCAGATTGCATGACAGAAATTGGGGATATAACAATCCAGCTGCTCCTCCAAGGCCCAAGACCTATTTTCCCAAACCTTTCAGCTAACTAGAGAGGCAAGATCTTAAAAGAGAAAGACTGCATAGAGGAGCCCCTTCTTGAGTGAATGAGGATGTGGATATGGACATTTAATCTTTTGAAATCATTTCTATATATATATTTGATTCTGATTATGGCTATCTTTATTATTCCTGTTTAATTTTTTTGTATATGTTTTGTTGTTCTTTTTTACTCTAAGTAATTCACCTTAGTGTAGAGGGTGCTGACATCTACAAATAGGGGGAGATTGTTGGGATTTCTCTCCACAATACCTCAGATTTGTAGGAAGTCAGACCTTGAACTAAGATGAATTAAGGTGTATTTGATACTGTGTTTGAGTTGTATGTGTGCAGGTTCTTATTGCCAAGTGTAGACCAATGTCAGTCTATAATGGGCCACCAAACACAGGACCATACAATGTAATTCCTCATTGTGTGATCCAAGGTATTGGCTCATATATAGCCTCTCTATTGGGACACACTTCATCAACATGCACTTGGACTATGGAGTATTGAAGTCTATCTCAGAAGAAATTCTCTAAGTCCACATACTCGAGTACTTCTTTAGTATACTCGAGTAAGTGAGTCTGTACTCGAGTAGGTTGGGCTACTTACTCGAGTGGATTCTCTATATACTCAAGTATGAAAGCTTATACTCGAGTAGATTTTCTTTTACTCGAGTAAGTGATACCTTATACTCGAGTAGATGGTTAGTTACTCGAGTAAGCGTTCTGTTTGAACTCGAGTAGATCTGGACTTCTTATTCTAGAAAGTTTCTAAGTCCACATACTCGAGTAGTTCTCTGAAATACTCGAGTAAGTAACTCTGTACTCGAGTAGATTGATTTTCATACTCGAGTAGGTTAGTGATCACTCGAGTAGTTTTCCTAAGATACTCGAGTAGTCTATCTTCCCCATACTCGAGTATCTCAAATTCTTATACTCTAGTAGCTCTTCAATTCTTATCTGAGAAATTTTTCCAAGTGTTTATACTCGAGTATATTTGCTCATACTCGAGTAGTCTCTCTAAGTCACTCGAGTATTGATCCCTGAAGCACTCGAGTAGTTTCTATCTTTATACTCGAGTATATCCCTCATATCTACTCGAGTATGTAACCTCTTATACTCGAGTATGTCTCTGTCTCTTTCTCTCTCGAGTGTATCTTTTCGAATTTCCTGAATTTCTCTAAGTCAAGTTTTCTTTGTGTATTTTCAAAGAGTCCTTTCTGATTGGTCCACGTGTCATCCTTAATTATGCTTATGACCGTTAGAGACTGCCTATAAATAGGTCTTTTCAGACTTGACTAAATACATGTGTTTACAGAGATTATTTTAAGAAAGAGAAAATCCCGAAAACCCTAATCTTCCCATCCGCCGCCATTACCGTTTTCGGAAGAAGCTCTGGATCATTTTCTCTCAGCCATAGCTATCGATCTCTAATTCTCAAGCGATCCAGACTCAAGAAGAATCATCCGATCTCTCCATGCTTCATCGTCTCTGATTTATTTTCTTGATCGTGGTGATTCTAGATCTCAGAATCGTGGATCTCTTTCATGTCTTCTTCAACTGGTTCTGTTCAAACCAAAAAGCTCTCAAGAAGAAGATTACGTCAAAGATTCAGATCTGTGCTAATTGTTGTTTGTGTTTTTCCTTTCAAACATATTTCATTGTAGGAGATCTATCTCCGAGTGGTAGGAAGTTTTATCTTCTGAGTGTAGATCCGTTTGGGATCGAGTTTTGTAGGAACATAGTTCCGAGGTGTAGGATTGGTTTGCAATCCGAGATAGTGGAGTAGCCGAGTCTAGTGATTTGCTAGATCGGTGAGGAAAGTGGACGTACCCAAGATTGGGGAACCACTATAAATCTCTTGTCGTCTGTGTGATTTTCTGATTACTTATCTGTGCTGTGTTAATTTTTTATTCCGCATTTGACACGCACCTCACCTATTCACCCCCCTCTAGGTGATTTAGGTTGACAACTTAGTTCTCTCAAGGGCAGGTCAAAATATGAGCCTAAGTCGACAGGTTAGTTTTCGTGTTGACATTCAAATGACCTAGGTCTTGACAGAACTTAAGCTGAGTTGACACAACTATGTGTCGACATACTAATATCTAAGTCGACAAAACATATTTTAAGTCGATACGTTTATGTGTTGACATACTTGAGTCTGTGTCGACATACTTGCGTCTATGTCGACACTGACAACTTAAGTCTCAACAGAGTTGTGTCGACACAAACTTTTTGTGTCGACACAAATATCCTCACGACTTATAGTCTCGACAAGGTTGTGTCGACACCTATACTCCTGTCAACAAAAATACTGTTTCTGTGTTGACACATCCTTTTCCTGTGTCGACACAACATACTGAGTGGGTCGACACAACTTGCTTGTATCGACACAAACTTTGTACTTAGACAAAATTCAAGAGAAATTTGGTGCTTACTGATGCTACTCATGGAAACTTATGTTAACCTATTCTAGGTTCAACATACCTAATTCAATTTTAAAATTATTGAATTTAGTTTCATCCAGTGGTTTTGTGAAAATATCAGCTATTTGATTATCTATTTTTTACAAACTCTAGACTAATATTTTCCTTTTCAACATGTTCTCTGATAAAATGAAACTTTATTTCTATATGCTTGGTCCTACTATGTGATACATGATTCTTAGCAATAGAAATAACACTTGTAGAATCACAAAATAGTGGAATTCTACTTACCTGGATGTCATAATCTTCTAGTTGATGCTTTATCCACATTAATTGTGCACAACAGCTACCTGCAGCTATATATTCTGATTCAGCTATTGATATAGCTACACTGGTTTGCTTCTTACTGCTCCATGACACAAGCCTCCCACCAAGGAACTGACAGGTTCCTGTGATACTTTTTCTATCTTCTTTGCATCCAGTAAAATCTGCATCTGAGAAACCTGTTAATAGAAAATCTCTATTCTTAGGGTACCAAAGGCCTAGATTAGGTGTGACCTTAAGATATCTCAAAATTCTTTTAGCTACAGTATAATGAGATTCCTTAGGGCATGCTTGATACCTACCACAAACACATGTTGCATATATGATGTCAGTCTACTAGCAGTCAAGTATAGTAGGGAGCCAATTATCCCTCTATACAAAGACTCATCAAAAGATTTCCCTGCTTCATCTTTGCATATAGGCATACTTGTTCTCATTGGAGTTTTCATTGTAGAAGCTGAGTCAAAACCATACTTCTTAATCAACTCCTTGGTGAACTTAGACTAGGATATGGACAACCCACTCTCAGTCTGTCTAACTTGAAGTCCCAAGAAGAACTTCAGCTCACCCATACTACTCATCTCAAACTTCCCTTGCATAAGTTTGGTAAACTTCCTACAATGGCTGTTTTCAGTAGAACTAAAGATAATGCCATCCACATATATCTGGACTAGTATTATCTTGCCTTTTAATTCCCTATAGAATAGAGTTTTGTCTATCTTTCCTCTAGAGAATTTATTCTCAATGAGGAAGGCAAACAAGGTTTCATACTAAGCCCTTTGAGCTTGTTTCAAACCATATAGAGCTTTCCTAAGCCTATATACATAATCAGGAAAGTAAGAGTCTACAAAACCTGAGGGTTGTTCAATATAGAATTCTTCTTTTAAATCACCATTCAGAAATGCTGATTTCACATCCATTTGATATACTTTGAACCCTTGATAGGCAACATAGGCTAAGAACAATCTTATTGCCTCCAGCCTTGCCACTGGAGCAAAGAATTGATCAAAGTTAATACCTTCCTCTTTCCTGTAGCCTTTTGCTACCAGTCTAGCCTTGTTCTTGACTATAGTGCCATTCTCATCAAGCTTATTCCTGTAGATCCACTTAGTTCCTATTATATTATGATCCTTAGGTTTTTGCACAAGTTCCCAAACCTTACACCTTTTGAACTGACTGAGCTCTTCTTGCATTGCATCAATCCAGTTGGTGTCTAGCATGGCCTCTTCAATCTTCCTGGGTTCTATCTGAGACAGGAAGATAGAACATGAAACTGTGTTCATGCTCCTACTACTTGTTAGAACACCTTGACTTGCATCACCAATGATCTAGTGAGCTGCATGATCCTTCGAGTGTCTCCTTGTTGGATGAATTCTGTCAGCATTATGGCTATCTCCAGTTTCCTCATCTTGATGCTCCACATTTTCTTCTTCACCCAGAGGGACTTGATCTCCCCCTGGATAGCTGACATCTTTATCCTCATCCAGTTTAGCAGGAACATCTTCATTGATGGTCAGCTTGTCCAGCTTATCTATTAGACCTGTAGAACCAACTGAAGAACTAGACAATTCACTGTTAATAAACATTGACTCATCAAATACAACATGCACAAATTCGTCTACAACTTGAGTAGTCAATTTGTAGATCCTGTATGCTCTACTATCGTTGCCGTACCCAATAAATATCCCTTCTAGAGATTTGACATCAAACTTAGTTTGGTAGTGTTTACCATTGACTAGTACAAAACACTTACTACCAAAGATTCTGAAATAAGATATGTTTGGTTTTCTGCCTTTTAAAATCTGGTAGGGAGTCATCTTGTGTTGCTTGTTGATGGAGGCCCTATTGAGCACATGACATGTAGTATTTACTGCCTCAGCCCAGAAGTATTCAGGGAGAGTAGTGTCATTCAGTAGAGTTCTACTGGCTTCAATTAGAGTCCTATTCTTTCTTTTAGTAACACCATTTTGCTGAGGAGCTCTAGGTGAAGAGAATTCCTGATGAATCCCAAGTTCTTCACAGAATTTTGTCATACATTCAGACTGAAATTCAGTTCCATGGTCACTTCTGATTTTGACCACTGAGGTGTTGTATTCATTCTGTATTTGTCTGACAAAAGTATGGAAAATAGTTGGGGTTTCAGATTTCTGCCTCAAGAAGAAAACCCATGTAAATCTAGAATAGTCATCAACAACAACAAGTGTGTATGCTTTCCTACCAAGACTATGGACTGGCATAGGACCAAACAAATCCATATGTATGAGATACAAATATCTCTTTGAATCTTTGATGTCAAGTGACTGAAAAGAGGACATAGTCTGCTTGCCTTTTTGGCAAGCTGAGCGCACACCCTCTTTTATGCACTGAACTTAAGGACTATTCCTAACTAATCCCATGCTGAACAACAGTCCAATTGACTTATAGTTCAGATGAGCTAGCCTCTTGTGCCATTTGACACATAGAGAAGCTTTCTCTCCTGCAACCAAACAAATAGGTGAGTTGTTAGACTCACACTCTAGGTTAAGGCAATACACATTTCCTTTCCTAGTGCCAGTCAAAATGATCTCTTAATCACTTGCCCTTTTTACTAGGCACTCCCCTTTGAGGAAAGAAATATCATAACCTAGATCACTAAGTTGACTTATGCTAATCAGGTTATGTTTTAAACCCTTTACATAAGCCACTTTAGTGATAGTAATTGAATCACAAGAGATGTTACCAAATCTTTTTATGATTCCCTTTTCTGATCCACCAAAGATATCTTTTGGTCCATTTTTTATGGGCACATAGTCCCTCAACATTCTCCTTGTTCCAGTCATATGTCTGGAACAGCCACTATCCAAGTACCATATAGGGATATGGTCACTTGGATTTACCTGCAACAAATAAAGAATCACTTACCCTTAGAACCCAACTTGCTAGTGGGTCCTAGGTCCTTGTTAGTTTGAAACCCTGTGACTGATCTAACAGGAATCCTACTTTTGGTTTTAACACTTAAGTTAAACCAGCAATCCATGGCAAAGTGGCCCACCTTGCCACAACACTAACACTCAAACCTATTATACCTATTTTAAGGTACAGGCCTTCTTACTTTGTTGTCAGTAGACTTATTAAGTGTTGGTGCTGGAACAGCATTCTTCAAGAACTCCTCTTGAATATGATGAGCATGCCTATAGATTGGTCTATTGGCATTAACACCCTTGCTCATGAAATTTTCATGCTCACAGTGACTATGTGTAATGTCATGATCATACCTGTTAGTAGGATTCACTACCTTCTTAAAGAAAATAGGGGGATTAACAGCTAGAGGCTGAACTGTGGCTTTACTTTTTCTATGAGAATTGGTAGCCCTAGTTCTTTCCTTAAAGCCTAGACCTGTCTTTCCTTTTTGTGAAACAAAATTATCTATCAAAGGTAAGACTGATTTTGGCTTGGAGAATTTTGCCACTAGCTCTTTCTCTTGCTGAAGTTTTCCCTCCAGTTTCTTGATATGATTCTCTTTGAATGAGATTGTACCCATCTGAATAACTATAATGTTTTTCAATTTGGCAACCTCATTCAGTTTTTGATCCAGCAGTTTTGCTGAATCTGCTGCAGCCAGTTTGAGAGACTCAATCTCCTTGGCCTGCTCTTTAACAAGAAACTTGCTCTTCTTTAGAGCATGCAACAACCCACCATACTCATCAATGAGTTGGTGAACATCCCCCTCAGACTCAGATCCATCAACTTCTTTTGAAGAAGATGCTTCTGATTCTGATCCAGTAAAGTAATCTGAGACTAGAGGTGAATTATTTACCTTACTTTGTCCAGGCTGATCCTAACACTTATCTTCTTCAGATTGAGCCATCAGCCCTTTATAGCAATATTCTTCCACTCCATTTATGGAGTCCAGCATCTGTAGGAATTCTAGTTCCGTAGAATCCTCTTCTGTTGAGAAGAGTCCAACATATGTTTCTGCCACTTCTTCAGATTCTGAAGATGAAGAGTCTGTCCAACTCTTCTCCTTCTGAGCCACTAGAGACTTCTCCTTCTTGCCTTTTACCAGCTGTTTCTTCTTGTCCTTTGAATCCTTTCTTTTGTCAGGACAGTCAGCTATGACATGTTGATGGTTAAAACGCCGGCTCTTATTTATGTGGATGAGATGATGAAAGTGGAGGTTTTTATTTATAAAAAGAAGAGCGTTTTATTTTGTTAGAAACCGAGTTTTAACGAGAGGGAGGCAAGTGCACCTATCGCGTGTAGTACAGGATATTCCCATGTGGAGGAATATCGGGGTCGTATTATTCTCGGGGTCGGCTTAGCTATATCTACTCTTTCCCTGAAAGCCTATTATTCTACCGATAATATTTTAGGTGGATTATATAAAAAATGAAATGGCGAACATAAAAATAAATATAATACAGAAAATGAAAGCAGGAAATAAAGTGCAGAAGGCCGACGAAAAACTCGGCGCGACGATATCAAAAGAGAATTTGAAATAAAATAACTTTTAATAAAAAGAGATCCTAATTTTCAAATTAATTAAGGCGGAGACTCGGCCGTGGAGGTTCCAAAGGAATGAGCTCACTTATCTCTAGGACTATCGCTCACCTGAACGCTAAGACTATTCGACCGATCGCTAGACCGACGAAGGATTCCTCTTAACGCCCGCATTACGCTAAGAACCCCGCTATTGGGTGGGGAACCCAATCCGGTAGAGTCGCGCGCCTCCTCTCTCGAGGGTTAGCGCGGAGCTCTCTTTACCCAAGGGTGATCGGTCCATACGTGTGGCCTCTCGGCATTGCGTATGGATAACGGAAATAGAGCCTGCATATCAATATACGGTCCTACGCGTCATTAACCCGGGGCAAACCTTAAGAAATTTTAATTAAATAGAAAACAGGACCTTTAATTATTTAAAACTACTTTATCTGTCCCAATGCTCTTCGATATTGAGGCCTAAGGGCGGTTAGCCACTCATCGGAATGGGGACACTTACGCTAGAAAGCGATAAAAGAAAGCAGTAAGAAAGCAGTAAAGAAAGCTGAAAATTGCAAGTCCTACTCAAACGAGTAGGACTGAAGAAAGCAGTAAATGCGAATCCTGGCTCAAATGAGTGGGCGGGGGTAAATTAATCTCATACACGCACGCACTCTACTTGAAAGTAAAACACACACACGCACTCTACAGAAATGTAAAACACACACACACACACAAAGTTTTCCTGCTCAAGTGTGTAGGAAGAAAATGAAAGCAGTAAAAAGACAAGTCCTACTCAAACGAGTAGGCGGGAAATGAACGTAGAGCGCCATTTAACTCTTAACGAGTAGGCGGAAATAGATGCATACGCACACACTCTACAGAAATTAAAATAAAGCTATAAAATCTAACTCATACACGCACACACACTTGCAAAAATAAGAAAAAGCAAGGTGACTGAAAAATTAAAACAACTGCATTTCTACCGCTAGAATGCGGTAGAAATGCATAAAAAGTGAAAATAAAAATTAACCGGACAAAAAGTTTTTGAAAATAAAGTTAAAAACAAAGTGAGCGAAAAATTTAAATAGCAACTTTTTCATTCTTGTGTTTTTATAAAAACTCCTAAAAAGTGAAAATAAAGAAAAAACAACGAAAAAGTTTTACCAAAATAAAAATGCTAAGTTAAAGAAAAATAAAAACAAACACCTTTTTAGGTGTTTTTATAAACCCTAAGAATGAAAATAAGGAAAAGAAAGAAAAACTAAACCTAAACAAGTGCGGAATATGAAAATAAAACGGGCATTACAACGACTAGAAAGTGCGATAAAATCCTAAACTAAACGAGTTATAAAAGCTATAAAAAGATGAAAACATAAAAAACACGAAAAAGATGAACAAAAAATTACTTAAGTTCGGGCTTCCAAATGAGATTCATGCATTGCAAAGAGGGAAAAATTACATATTTTATTGAAATAAAAGAGATTACAACAAAGCTAAAATGAGAAAGCTAATACAAACTAAGAGAGAGAGGGGGAGAAATTCTCCTTACATAAGCATGAGAAGTCATTTGGGCAGCACCTAGCCTAAGGAATTTGGACCAAAAAGTGGACAAGAAAAGCTTCCTGGAAGCTTGTATTTATAGGCAAAAATTCGGGAGTGACACGCCCTAGGTCACGGGCGTGACAGGGGGGCGTGTCACTACTATTCATGAGCTGATCGGGTGATTTGACTGGAGCTTTGACTTCGGCTGAAAACGTGGCGGTCACGCCCCAGGTCATGGGCGTGACAGGTGTCAGTCACGGGCGTGACTAGGGCGTGACGGGGAGCTGGATCTGGGGATTTGACGCGAGCTTTGACTTCGGGGCAGTCCACGTGGCGGACACGGGCGTGACACAAATGTCACGGGCGTGACTCGGACAGCTGGCAGCTCGATGTCGACAGCGTTGACAGTTGACGAAGCGTTGAGTGCCGACATCGACACGGGCGTGACGGATCTTGGACACGGGCGTGACATGAAGGCGTTGAGTCTTGAACAGTGAAATCGTTGAGTGTCGACTCGATGATGGCATTGAGTGCCTGACACGCCCGTGTCGGGGGGTGACACGGGCGTGACTAGGCCGAAAAAATATTTTTTCTGGAAAAATTCAGAAAATAAAAAATGCTAAGTTAGAATATATTTTTACAAAAAAGAAACATTTTATTGAATAAAACAAGCTAAAAACTATGAAAATAAATTAAAATGACAAAATAAATACACTAAAAAATAAGTATATTTACAACTCATCAAATACCCCCATACTTAAGCTTTTGCTATTCCAGAGCAAAAGTTGGATATGAACCTATAAGGAATAAAAAAGAATCCTAAATTCAACTAACGCTTAAGTTAATTGTAAGAAAGATCGAAATGAATTTCCGGGGTTTCGGAATTAAATCCTAAATTATGAAAATGTTATAAATAGAGGAACCGTTTCAAAAATACTTCTAAACGAGAAAAATAGAAAGCGAAAATTATTTTGTTAGTTTAACAAAAATGGATTTGAATTATCGAAAAAACTTTAGCAACAAAAGAAATTAATAGGAAATAATTCAATTTAAAAATTATGCTCTCAAAAGGTTTTAGATTAATTCTAGAATCATGAAAAATGGATAAGTGGATTGGCGGTTATGAAGAGGGCTTTGATTTTTTTGAGGCGAGGTAATTTTTTTTCTCGAACCTCCACACATTTTTTTCTTTTTGGATTATTAGGAAAATGAAATCTTATTTTCCTAACATCTTTTTCTTTCTTCATAAATATAAATAAACCCAATGCATATGTATAGGAGTAATGAATTTTATCCTCTTACTCCTAGCATATAATCTTTTTAAACTATTGGGTGCTTATGTTTACGGGACGAAATCTTATCCCCATTGACATAAGATCTTTTAAGGGTGAGTGGAGAATCATACTGATTAAGGCATGAAAAAAAGGTGGATGGTTTAGTTTCTAAAAGAAAGCTAGAGTTTAATAAAAATTTTGAGAGCAACCTTTTTAATTTGAACATTCCTACGTTTCTAAAAGCATAAGTAGAAATAATGTAAAATCCATAAATGTTATTTTCTAACATAAAAGTGTGCTTTATTTCAAAAAATTAGAAGTGATAGTGAGAAAAACAAGTTCCCTATAATAAGAAAAAGCCATAAAAAATTCTTTAAAATCTTAACCCCAAAAATTTAAGTTTATCGAGCTACAATTAAAAAACGAAGAGTAAATAAAGAATTAATTAAAATCCGCTTATAAATAAACTCGAAACAATTATTTTGGAGAGCAAGGAGGTTAAGAAATGAGGTATTCGAATTATTTAATTTGAGCTAAATTTTTTTGATTTTTATGAGTTTTTCTAATTTTTTTTCATATTTTGAGATTATTATCATTTTTTGGAATTTTTTAAAGGTTATGCAAATTTTTTTGAGTTTTTTGAGTTATACAAATTTTTTGAATTTTTTTTTTTGATATAAATTTTTACAAGAAAAGAGAGAATTTTTACAAGATAGGAAAGAGAAAGGGAAAGAGACGAGAATATTTACAAAATATTTACAAAGTAGAAAAAGGATCGCCCGCGAACAGACTCTTATTTTGTGGTTGGTTCGATGAGTCGAACGTCGTGGAGCGATGATTCATTTTTGAAAAAATATATATTTTTTTATTTATTTATTTATTAAAGCATGAATTTTTTTTTTTTAAGTTTTTAATTTTTGCGATGTTTTTGGAATTTTTGTTATGTGCAAGAAATAAAAGGATAGAAAATAGGAAACACCCCCATACTTAAGTCCAACATTGTCCCCAATATTGCACTAAGTATGAGGAACGAGATATATATATAAATAAATATGTACAAAAAAGTAAAAACAGGGGTTTAGAAATCTTCCCTAAAGCGCGTTCGGGGAAGCCCGTTAAATTAAGACCTACAAAAGTTAAAGTAAAAGCAGAAAAAATAAAACAGAAAAAAGAAAAATATAAGTTCGGCGAAAAGTGTGCGGGTGATAGGGGGCGCGAGGGGTAAGTGAGTGTGACTCGTAAGCTAACGTCTTAGCTAAGTGAGTGCGACCGATATGCGTTCCCCTAGCGCTCACAAATGTGAAGCGCGCCGAAACGACAAAATAAATACCTAATTTAATTTTTTTATTTTATAAAAAATTTTTCTTAGTTTTTTGAATTTTTAGATTTTTTAAGTTTATGTTTTGAGTTTATGATTTTTTTTTTTTTGAAAAGAAAAATAAAATGAAAAAAAAGAAAATAAGTTAAAGGCAAAATAAAATAAAAAAGAAAAATATATATATTTTTTAATTTTTTGATGAAAAGGAAAAAAATTTCATCATCATTATTATTTTTTTATTTTTAAGTTTTTAAATTTTTTAATTTTTATAAGTTTTTAAGTTTTTAAGTTTTTTTATTATTATTATTATTATTATTTTTTTAGTTTTTTTAGGTTTTGATTTTTTTTTAGTTTTAAATTTGTCTGATTTTTTTTTTTAAAGTTTTTATTTTATTTTATTTTTATTATTATTATTTTTTTTAATTTTTTTTTATTTTTTCTATTATTTATTATTAATATTATTATTACTATTATAAATATAATTTTTTTGGTGGCCATTTTGTTATTTTTTTTATATATAGAAATAAAGGGTAAAATTAATAGGTTTCAGGAATTCAAAATAGTAAGACGATAATTTCCCCGGCAACGACGCCAAAAACTTGATGGTTAAAACGCCGGCTCTTATTTATGTGGATGAGATGATAAAAGTGGAGGTTTTTATTTATAAAAAGAAGAGCATTTTATTTTGTTAGAAACCGAGTTTTAACGAGAGGGAGGCAAGTGCACCTATCGCGTGTAGTACAAGATATTCCCGTGTGGAGGAATATCGGGGTCGTATTGTTCTCGGGGTCGGCTTAGCTATATCTACTCTTTCCCTGAAAGCCTATTATTCTACCGATAATATTTTAGGTGGATTATATAAAAAATGAAATGACGAACATAAAAATAAATATAATACAGAAAATGAAAGCAGGAAATAAAGTGCAGAAGGCCGACGAAGAACTCGGCGCGACGATATCAAAAGAGAATTTGAACTAAAATAACTTTTAATAAAAAGAGATCCTAATTTTCAAATTAATTAAGGCGGAGACTCGGCCGTGGAGGTTCCAAAGGAATGAGCTCACTTATCTCTAGGACTATCGCTCACCTGAACGCTAAGACTATTCGACCGATCGCTAGACCGACGAAGGATTCCTCTTAACGCCCGCATTACGCTAAGAACCCCGCTATTGGGCGGGGAACCCAATCTGGTAGAGTCGCGCGCCTCCTCTCTCGAGGGTTAGCGCGGAGCTCTCTTTACCCAAGGGTGATCGGTCCATACGTGTGGCCTCTCGGCATTGCGTATGGATAACGGAAATAGAGCCCGCACATCGATATGCGGTCCTACACGTCGTTAACCCGGGGCAAACCTTAAGAAATTTTAATTAAATAAAAAACAGGACCTTTAATTATTTAAAGCTACTTTATCTGTCCCAATGCTCTTCGATATTGAGGGCTAAGGGCGGTTAGCCACTCATCGGAATGGGGACACTTATGCTAGAAAGCGATAAAAGAAAGCAGTAAGAAAGCAGAAAGAAAGTAGTAAAGAAAGCTGAAAATTGCAAGTTCTACTCAAACGAGTAGGACTGAAGAAAGCAAAAAATGCGAATCCCGGCTCAAATGAGTGGGCGGGGGTAAATTAATCTCATACACGCACGCACTCTACTTGAAAGTAAAACACACACACGCACTCTATAGAAATGTAAACACACGCACACACACACAAAGTTTTCCTACTCAAGTGAGTAGGAAGAAAATGAAAGCAGTAAAAAGACAAGTCCTACTCAAACGAGTAGGCGGGAAATGAAAGCAGAGCGCCATTTAACTCTTAACGAGTAGGCGGAAATAGATGCATAAGCACACACTCTACAGAAATTAAAATAAAGCTATAAAATCTAACTCATACACGCACACACACTTGCAAAAATAAGAAAAAGCAAGGTGATTGAAAAATTAAAACAACTGCATTTCTACCGCTAGAATGCGGTAGAAATGCATAAAAAGTGAAAATAAAAATTAACCGGACAAAAAGTTTTTGAAAATAAAGTTAAAAACAAAGTGAGCGAAAAATTTAAATAGCAACTTTTTCATTCTTGTGTTTTTATAAAAACTCCTAAAAAGTGAAAATAAAGAAAAAACAACGAAAAAGTTTTACCAAAATAAAAATGCTAAGTTAAAGAAAAATAAAAACAAACACCTTTTTAGGTGTTTTTATAAACCCTAAGAATGAAAATAAGGAAAAGAAAGAAAAACTAAACCTAAACAAGTGCGGAATATGAAAATAAAACGGGCATTACAACGGCTAGAAAGTGCGATAAAATCCTAAACTAAACGAGTTATAAAAGCTATAAAAAGATGAAAACATAAAAAACACGAAAAAGATGAACAAAAAATTACTTAAGTTCGGGCTTCCAAATGAGATTCATGCATTGCAAAGAGGGAAAAATTACATATTTTATTGAAATAAAAGAGATTACAACAAAGCTAAAATGAGAAAGCTAATACAAACTAAGAGAGAGAGGGGGAGAAATTCTCCTTACATAAGCATGAGAAGCCATTTGAGCAGCACCTAGCCTAAGGAATTTGGACCAAAAAGTGGACAAGAAAAGCTTCCTGGAAACTTGTATTTATAGGCAAAAATTCGGGAGTGACACGCCCTAGGTCACGGGCGTGACAGGGGGGCGTGTCACTACTATTCATGAGCTGATTGGGTGTTTTGACTGGAGCTTTGACTTCGGCTGAAAACGTGGCGGTCACGCCCCAGGTCACGGGCGTGACAGGTGTCAGTCACGGGCGTGACTAGGGCGTGACTGGGAGCTGGATCTGGGGATTTGACGCGAGCTTTGACTTCGGGGCGGTCCACGTGGCAGACACGGGCGTGACACAAATGTCACGGGCGTGTAAGGGGGGCGTGACACGGACAGCTGGCAGCTCGATGTTGGTAGCGTTGACAGTTGATGAAGCGTTGTGTGCCGACATTGACACGGGCGTGACGGATCTTGGATACGGGCGTGACATGAAGGCGTTGAGTCTTGAACAGTGAAATCGTTGAGTGTCGACTCGATGATGGCGTTGAGTGCCTGACACGCCCGTGTCGGGGGGTGACACGGGCGTGACTAGGCCGAAAAAATATTTTTTCTAGAAAAATTCAGAAAATAAAAAATGCTAAGTTAGAATATATTTTTACAACAAAGAAACATTTTATTGAATAAAACAAGCTAAAAACTATGAAAATAAATTAAAATGACAAAATAAATACACTAAAAAATAAGTATATTTACAACTCATCACATGCCTAGACCTGTTGCAGCAATAACACACAATCTTAGAATTAGATTGTTTACCAGGTTTAGAAGCATACCTGTCCTCCTTAGATGTTTTCTTCTTCCTGTAGTATTCATCCTTGGAATAGGATGTAGATGAAGGCCTGGTTCTCCAATTCTTTTTCTTCATGAACCTTTGGAATTGTCTTGTGAAGACAGCAAAGTCTTCATCAGATGTATGACTATCTGATGTACTTGTTTCAGGAACACCTTCTTCTGCTTCAGTACTCCTTCTAGGTGAAGAAGGAGATTTTCTCCTACCCTTCCTTGAGCCCTCAGCCTTGAAGGCTACTGATTTTTCTTTATGTTCAGATCTGCTTCCATTCTCTTCCTCTTTCCTAGCAGTAAGCTGCATTTTATATGAAAGCAGCTTTCAAAAAAGTGTAGGTGGAGGTGTGTCAGCAAGTCTGGCCACTTCCCTGATTGCACATATCTTAGTGTCCCAATACTTTGTTAGGGACCTAAGAAACTTGTCATTTAGTTCATAAGTACTGAAAACTCTTCCATATATCATCAGTTCATTCACTATTCTAAAAAACTTTTTATAGCATTCAACTATACTATCAGTTTTAGTTTGCCTAAAGCTCTCATACTCCTGATTCAGCATAGACTTTCTGTCCTCTCTGACTTCTTTTGTGCCTTCCATATAGACAATCACTGTATCCCACATTTCTTTAGATGTTTTATAGTGCATAAGATTCTGGAATGTGGCATCATCTATGTCACTTATAATTATATTCTGAGCTCTTTTATCTAATGTAGCCAAGATGATTTCATCCTTAGTCATCTCTGAATAACTCTTTGGAGTTTGAATGTTTACATCAAGAACTGAAACCTTCATTGGGATGAAGGGGCCTTCCTGTACTGTGATATAAATTCTTGGATCAGATGCTTCCATAAATAGCCTTACCCTTTCTTTCCAAATGCCAAAATATTCTTTCCTTCATATGGGCAATTTCATAGATCCAAACTCCTTTTGATTTTCACTTGAACCCATTCTTATTGTCTGTTATTAGCCTTGGAGAAATCCTCTGACTGTTAGGTCAAATTTTGAGGAACCTGGTTCTGATACCACTTGAAAGACTTTGTTTTAAGAGCCTAAACACCTAGAGGGGGGGGGGGTGAATAGGTTCTAATCTTTTTGAGTCTTTGATTTTAAGGCAAACAGATATTTGTAACTTCTTTTAGCACAGATTAATTCTATCTACAGAAATTAAATACAACACAGCAAACACAAGATCTATAATGGTTCCCCTAGATATGGGTACATCCACTTCCTCCTTCGCCTATCCAGCAGATAACTGGATTAAGCCTAACTTCCTTCCACTGGCTCGGATCCGCAGATCTTACAAACTCAGAACCAAAAATGGTTCCTACACCTCAGACTTTACACAAGTCCTACCTCAGATTCTTCCCTGAATCCTAGCTCAGGCCTCAGCCCTACCTCAGCCTTTATAATTAGGCTTACAACTCAGACTTTCCATAAGTCCTACCTCAGGCACACTGCCCTACCTCAGCCTTTATAATTTTAGGCTTACAATCTCAGATCTAACAATAGATCCTACAAGAATTTGTGAGTAATAAGTATCAGAAAACTTCACCAGCTAGATTTCTCTGTTAATGTTGTCTTCTTGATCAGTTCTTGTATAGACTGATCCTTCTGATCCAACCTAACTTAGCATTTTAAAGCTTCTTGATTATGACAAATAATGTGGATCTTCTCTTGAAGTTGAAGTTGATCTTCAGTCAGCTTCTTCCTTAGATTCAGATTGAACTGTAAATCTTTCTTGCAGACAGCCCTTGATCTGTCAAAATTCTTCTTATTGATGCCTCACGTTGTTGTTCTTCTTTGTCGTTTTCGATCTGTCTCTTATATAGAGCTTGCTTTATGGTTACCAGCTGATCCGGTTCATAACAAACTTCTGACAGTTCTGACAGTGGTGTCAGACCGGCTAGTTATGACAACTGTCAAGTCACCAGTCACGTCACCAGGTTCTTCAATGTCTTTTCAACTCAGCATACAACACTCAGCAGACTGCTTCACATGTGTCGACACATATAGACTAAGTGTCGACACAAGTCTTCATGGTGTCGACACAATTACTCAAAGTGTCGACACAGTCATACTTCTGCTTCTCGACACTACTTATGTTGTATGTGTCGACACAAGTCCTGTGTGTTGACATATCAGCTTATTGTCTCGGCATTTCTGTTGCAGACAGTTGGTGTTGAGTGTTTGTCAAATGGCATTGAGTGTGTGTCGACACAAGTCCTGTGTGTCGACACAATTACTTTTGAACTCGACACAGCCTTTTGAGAGTTGGTGTGTCGACACAAGTCCTGTGTGTCGACACAATTGCTTCAGGTGTCGACATATCTCCTAAATGTCGACATAGCTTTAGTTTTAAGTGTCGACACAAATCCTGCTTCAGATGTCGACACATTTCTGGATGCCGACACAACTGTTTCTTTAGGTGTCGACAAAGCTCTGAGTGTCGACATAACTTCTTTAAAAGTGTCGACACAAATTCTTGGTGTCGACACAACTTCTCTGAGTGTTGACACAATTTGCCTGTGTGTCGACACAGCTTGCCCGAGTGTCGACACAAGTTTCCTGAGTGTCGACACAGTTTCTTCACAAGTGTCGACACAAGTTTCCTGAGTGTCGACACAATTTCTTCACAAGTGTCGACACTTGTACTTAGAAAATTTTCCTTCAAATTTTTAAACCTGCAGAATGAAACTCAAACTTCTATCAAATACACATTGATGCATATCATTGACTAAGTTGCGCCTTCTCCAAATCTAGTATACATTTTCCAATGTACCCAACAGGCATGCTCCTTAGCATTACGGGAATATACCAGAACATCATCTGTAAACACAACCACAAAACGGTCTAGAAAATCCTTGAACACTCTATTCATCATGTCCATGAAGGCAGAGGGTGCATTTGTCAAACCAAAGGACATTTCCAAGAACTCAAAATTTCCATGCCGGGAATGAAAAGCGGTCTGTGGAATATCCATCTCACGAATCCTCAACTAATGGTAGCCTGAATGAAGGTCAATCTTCGAAAACACTGTATTACCACACAACTGATAAAACAAATTATCTATTCGCAGCAAGGGATACCTGTTCTTGATAGTTACCTTTTTCAATTCTCTATAATCGATGCACAGCCTCACGGATCCATCCTTTTCTTCACGAACAATACGGGAACACCCCAAGTTGAAGAGCTTGGTCAAAAAAATCCACTCTACAACAGCTCATCCAGCTGGGTACGCAACTCACCCAGTTCACGAGGGGATATACGGTACGGTGCCTTAGCAATAGGACGAGTACCCGACTAAAGATCTATAACAAACTCTACCTCTCTCTAAGGTGGAATAACTTGAAGACTATCAGGGAAAACATCCAGAAACTCAAGCACCACCAGAACCTCCTCGACATGCGGCAAACTACTAACGGTTTTCAAAATAGAAACCAAGTAAGCAAAATAACCGGAATCTAAAAGATTCTGAGCACATACTGCAGAAATAATCGGGGAATCCTGGCGCGGATAACCATAAACGCTCCTAGGGTGACCGTTGTCCATCTTGAAGTCCAAATGCTTAACCTTGCATTGGATGACTGCATCATATCTGGACAACCAGTCCATGCCCAAGATCATATTGAAGGCCTCCAGGTATATCACCTTCAGATCAGCAACAGCTAAGAAATCACCTAACAAGATAGGACAGCTCTGGATACCCTGGTCCGACACCACTGAGTCACCAGAGGGGAAACCTAACGCAAAATGAATCGAGAACTCGATCGAGAGTCAGACGATGACGCTGTACGAAAGTCCTAGCCACGAACGAGTGGGTAGCACCAGAATCGAAAAGAAAGCGCGCCCAACTGTTCTTTACCTTAAACTGTCCTATAAAATCACATACATAACTAATCGAACAACATCGAAACTATAACTACGAGCTAAAAACAAAACTAGGTATGAATCAAACCTGATATCACTTGGGTAGTCGTCTGCACTTCCTCTAAAGTCACCACATTTACCTTGCCTTTTCCCTTGCCCAAAAGCTACAGCTTCTCCAGGGACTGGGTATGCGGGCACCTAGACTTAATATTCTCTTTCTGCTGATGACTAGTTTTAGTCATCCTTTTTTGGGGTAATCTAGTAGCTTATTTCCCTAAGTTTTATTATAAGTTTTATGTTTTTGTATGCTTGTATGTTGTTGTTGTGTTATTTTTATAATATAAGAATCCATAATTTTATTAGTTGTTTTTTATGTTATTTTATGTTATTTTTATGATTAGTTTTATTTATAAATATTATTATCTTTGTTAGTTTTACACAACCAATGATATGTTATTATTAATGTTATAATTATTTTGTTTAGTTTTATTATTATGAATTGTTATATGTTTTATGTTTAGTTATATCTTGTTATTTTAGCTAATGTGTGTTGTTTTGTTTTGTAGGTTTGATCATGGAGTAGCCCCTTTGATCTATGGTGCAGCCGGCCTACTTGGTGCAGCCCAACATGGCCTACTCGAGCCCTTGATGCAGCCCAAGCAGCCCACATTTGAAGCCGAGCCCTCCTCCAAGTGCAGCAGCCCGAGCACACCAATCCTCCTCCAAATGCAGCCGGCCTTCTACATTTGGAGCAACTCATGTCCAGCCCACCTCTTCAAGCAAGGAGCCCACCATGCAGCCCCCTTCTTTGCCCTCTACCCAAGCCCATGAAACAGCCCACTCCCCAAGCTTGTGGTCAGCCTTCACACATTCAAGAGCAGCACCCTTCATTTATTTTCATGCATGGCCGACCACCTTTATTCTCCCATGCATGTACCTTTATCTCTCTCTCTCTCCATTAATTAGCATGCATGAATATCTTCTCCCCATGTAAGTGGTCGGCCCCTCTCCTTTTTCCCCTTCTACAAGTTTCCATTCATCCCCCCTTCTTATTTTATATTTCTCATTAAATGAAATGCATGAACCCCCCCCCCCCCTCTTTTCTCTCCCCCCTTTATTAATGCATGCATGAATCTTCTCCCCATGAAGTGGCCGCCCCCCCCTTGTGCCCTTTCATTTTCTTATGTTCTAGAATCATCTCCATCCTCTATATAAGCCACCCCAACCCTCAAGCCAAAGGATTACAATTTTGTTGGAGTGAAGTTCTAAGCAAAGTTTGAATGTTGAGTTGGAGAGCTTGAGTGTTTGTGAGTTGTAATTTTCCTTTTTTGTTATTGTCATATTTTCCATTAGTGCAAGTTTTTATTTTCATGTTTTGTTTCCTCCAAGTTATAATTTTCCTTGTAATAGCATAATATTTCCTTTTATTATCATATTGTGTAATCTTCTCTTCCCTTTCAAGAAATGAAAATGATTTTCTCTTCTCTTATTTTGTTTTTTATTTCGAATATGCGTAGCTAATTTTTCTTTTAGCATTCGATCGTGAGGATCCATAAAATGAGATGAGGGTTTCTTTTATTTCATAGTTTTATTTTTGCTTAATTCTACTCAGTCCTTCTTTGATTATTATTTCGTCGACTCCGTATTTCCGGTATACGGTAGTAGGCTTAGGATCTCATATTTGAGTAGCCGAGAGGCTCGTGAATGTGAAAGATCACTCAAAGAAGGAAGGAGTTGAATGCAACCCTAGAGATAGGACGACGTAAATCTTCCGGATTGGAGTCAAATCCAATAGTGCGGATCACATCGATAATGCAACTTTAGGCTTCTTTGGTTTGTAAAGATATTTCGATCAAAGAGTCTATAAGTTAGGAGACCTAATGCTCTAGCGAGATTTTGTCTCATTTTCAGATCCGTCACGGCCGAGTATGATTTGCAAATTTAAAACTATACCTTTTATCTCTCTCGTTTCATTTTATGGTGAATCAATGATCGAATGCTAGCTTTTTAATATAAGTTTTTCGTCTCGCAAATTATCGTTTATTTCACTTTTAAAAATTCTCAAAATCTAACAATTTTCCGGTAGGATAATAGTTCAAGCGTGAGTAGCAGTACTTGACAGCCCCGTGTTTAAATACGACCTTGATACTACGATTCGACAGGTACGCTTGCCTGTTCGGGTTTTAGCCCATCATGTTTTTGGCGTCGTTGCCGGGGATTTTCTTCGTCAATATTTTGAAAATGCTTGCGCTATTACTTCTGCAAAAAAATCAAAAAAATATATTTATTTAAGTATTTATAATCAACCCACTTCATCTTATTTTCTACCCAACCTAAAATCTCTCGAAAAGGGTAAGGGGCTTTAAGCGCCACCATTTTACCTAGTACCTTGTGAACCCTTCACTGGGTAGCCCTTGGGAAGTTCGAGAGCCAAACCGTAAAAACTCTATTTTCAAAAAAAAAATCCTTTCTTCTCTTTTTCTTTCTTTTTCAAGTTTTCTTTTTCATTCTCCTTCGTCTTCTTTGCTAGTGCATGACCCGAGCGAATCCGTCGCTACTTGTTGATTTGGACCTAGAAATCGAACGCTCCTTTCGGAGACAACTACGATTCGGGGCTTCCACTTCTCAAACAACGGTTGAGTATTCCTTCGGGGATTGCAATTTCAATTCTGAAATGGGAGACCCTAACCTAGGACTGGCTCAGCAAAGGACCATGTCCGATTATGCTCGGCCCAACTTGGAAGGGACAAAGACAAGTATTGTTCGACTTGCAATTACGAACAATAGCTTCGAGCTTAAGCCTAACATCATATAAATGGTGCAGCAATATGTACAGTTCGACGGATTACAAGATGGAGATCCGAACTTACATATTGCTAATTTTCTTGAAATCTGTGACACCTTTAAAATTAATGGTATTTCAGACGATGCTATAAGGCTAAGACTCTTCCCCTTCTCCCTAAGAACCAAAGCCAAACAGTGGTTGAGTTCTCTTCCAAGAGGATCAATCACTACATGGAACATTTTAACTGAAAAATTTCTTTCTCGTTATTTCCCCCCGCCAAAACTGCTAAGCTACGAAATGATATAACTTCATATTCTCAAATTGATTCTGAGACCCTCTATGACACTTGGGAGAGGTTCAAAGAACTTTTGAGAAGATGCCCACATCATGCTCTGCCTGTATGGTTGCAGGTCCAGACATTCTACAATGGGCTAAACCCAGAAACTAAGCAGATGATAGATGCCGCTTCCACTGGTTCTTTGGACCGCAAAACTCCGGAAGCCACTCTTGAGCTTATCGAGGACATGGCGATGAACACCTATCAGTGGAATTCGTCTAGGACTCGCCCATCTAAACCTGTAGGTATATATGAAGTGGATTCGGTGACGCAACTGGCGATGCAAGTGGAAATGCTGAACAAGAAGATATCAGAGATGACTGCTCCCTCCGCCGCTAAGGTATATGAAAATGCTGCTGCTGCCGAGATGGTGGATTATCTGGGGAACATGCCCAGGCCTGCTCAAAAGAATTCTGCCAATAATTTTTCCGCTTTTTCGAATTTTTCTTCTCCTCCTGGTTTTTCTGCTTCTTCGAACACTTATCATCCTGGATGGCGTAACAATCCTAATTTTTCTTGGAGTAATAACGCTAATGTTGTACGCCCACCGCACGATTTTACACCACCACCACCATAACAAAATTTTCAAAAACCTTCCCCTTTGGAAGAGATCCTTGCTAAGTATATAAGCTCAAACGATGCTGTTATTAGAAACTTAACAGGATCAATGAAAAATTTAGAAAATCAAGTCGGCCAACTCGCCAAGGCCTTTTCCGAGAGACCACCTGTAAGTCTTCCCTCGAACACTGAGCCTAACCCAAGGGAGCACACAAATGCGATTTCCCTTCGGAGCGGTAAGGTCGTTAACGAGCCCACCACAAGGGAATAGCCAAGGGTGATTGTCCCTCCTATTTTTATCCCCATGGAAAATGAAAAATCTGCTTTTGAAATAGAAAAAGATATTTCTGTTCTTTCTGATTTTCAAAATGATGCTCCTGTTATTATAAAGGAATCTCCGCCACCTCCTTATCCGGCTCGACTTAGGAAGGAAAAACTAGACGATCAGTACAAACGCTTCCTTGAAATGTTCAAACAAATTCACATTAATTTGTCATTTCATGAAGCGATTAGTCAAATGCCTAAGTATGCTAAGTACCTTAAGGATCTGTTAACAAACAAGACGAAATTAGAAAATTTATCACATGTAACATTAAATGAAGAATGCTCGGCGGTCGTTAAAATCTCTAATCTTCCTAAAAAGATAAACGATATGGGTAGTTTTTCCATTCCTTGCATCTTTGGTGATTTATTTGTTAAACATGCGTTAGCAGATCTAGGAGTGAGCATCAATTTGATGCCTTTTTCTTTATTCAAGAAACTAGGATTGGGCCCTCTTAGCCCTACAAGGATGAGTATCCAATTAGCTGATAGGTCCATTAAGTACCCATTAGGTATCATTGAGGACGTGCTAGTGAAGGTCGACAAATTCATCTTCCCGGTGGATTTTGTCATTCTTGATATTGAAGAGGATGTCGAGGTCCCTCTTATCCTTGGCGGACCCTTCCTAACCACCTCTCGAGCAGTTATCGATTTTAGTAACGGAAAGTTGTTCTTGCGCGTGGGAGATGATGAGGTCACATTTTCTATTAATCAATCAATGAAAAATTCTTTAAAAAATGATGACTCATGCTTCTTTCTTAATGTTTTAGATGAAGATTCTCCCCTTTCTCTTTCTAACATCTCTTCTAACGAATTTTCCTCTTCTTTTTCTGAAATTTCTTCAAATGATTTTGAAAACACGGTGATGTCAATACAAGAAAATTTTGAAAATAATTCCGTCTTTGGTAGAAAAAAGTATGAAAATATCATTTTTGAAAAAGAAAAGAATTTAAAAAACTCTTATGACGAACCACCTCATCTTGATTTAAAACCACTTCCTGAGCATCTCAAATATGCCTTTCTTGCAAAAGACTCTAAATTGCCCGTTTTAATCTCGGCTTTGCTTTCTCAATCCGAAAACGATAAGTTGATCGAAGTCCTACAAAAGCATCGCCGAGCTATAGCGTGGCAAATTTCTGATATTCCTGGCATAAGCCCCTCCTTCTGCACCCACAAAATATTTTTTGAAAATAATTCTAAGGGTGTAGTCCATCCTCAACGTCGTCTTAATCCCAACATAAAAGAGGTTGTGAAGGGTGAGGTTCTTAAGTTATTAGATGCGGGGATAATTTATCCTATTTCTGATAGTCAGTGGGTAAGTCCGGTCCAGGTTGTTCCTAGAAAGGGTGGAGTCACGGTAGTATCGAATGAAAATAACGATTTAATTCCAACTAGGACGGTAACGGGATGGAGGATGTGCATCGATTACCGTAAATTAAATGATGCCACTCTTAAAGATCACTTCCCCCTCCCCTTTATCGATCAAATCTTAGAACGCTTATCCGGGCATAGTTTTTATTGTTTTCTCGACGATCTTTCGGGATACTTCTAAATCCCTATTGCACCCGAAGACCAAGAGAAGACAACATTCACTTGCCCCTTTGGAACATTTGCCTACCGTAGGATGCCTTTTGGGCTATGCAACGCACCAGCTACCTTTCAGCGGTGTATGCTAGCCATCTTCGATAAATATGTAGAAAATATAATGGAAGTTTTTATGGACGACTTTTCAGTTTTTGGCGACTCGTTTGAATTGTGTTTAAATAATCTAGGAAAAAGTTTTAAAACGCTGCGAAGAAACGAATCTCGTTTTAAATTGGGAGAAGTGCCACTTTATGGTACGTGAAGGTTTAGTCCTTGGCCACAAAATTTCCACTAAGGGAATTGAAGTGGACAAGGCGAAAATTGAAATAATTGAAAAGTTACCGCCACCTACAACTGTTAAAGCGATTAGAAGTTTTTTAGGGCACGCGGGTTTTTATCGTAGATTTATTAAAGACTTTTCAAAAATCACTAAGCCTCTCACCCACCTTCTCGAAAAAGATACTCCTTTCATTTTTGATGAATCTTGTCTCGAGGCATTTGAATTAATAAAATCAAAACTTATAAATGCTCTTATTATGATCGCCCCAGTTTGGGGTTTACCATTCGAAATTATGTGCGATGCGAGTAATCATGCGGTAGGTGCGGTTCTAGGTCAGCGAATTGCGAAGAACTTTCATCCGATTTTCTATGCTAGTAAAACTCTAACTTTTACTCAAGAAAATTACACCACGACGGAGAAAGAACTCTTAGCGGTTATTTTTGCTTTTGATAAATTCCGACCGTATGTTACTCTTTCTAAAGTTATTGTTTTCACGGATCATTCCGCTTTGAAGTACCTCCTTTCTAAACCGGATGCCAAGCCGCGTCTTATCCATTGGATCCTCTTACTTCAAGAATTCGACTTGGAGATTCAGGATAAGAAAGGAGCGGAAAACTTAGCAGCTGATCATCTTTCGCGTCTTGAAAATCCCAATCTTGATATTTTAAATGAAACTTTTATTAATGACTCTTTTTCCGGATGAGCGTCTTTTAAATATTTCTTCTTCTACCCCCTGGTTTGCCGATCTGGCCAATTATCTTGTGGCCCGGGTCCTTCCAAAAGAATACTCAACTCACCAAAAGAAGAAATTCTTTTCTGAGTTGAAGTATTATTTTTGGGAAGACCCATTTCTATTTCGCATTTGTGCGGATCAGGTGGTAAGGAGATGTGTTTCCCGGGAAGAGGGTCAACAAATTTTAAAACATGTTCATGAAGGTCCGACTGGCGGGCACTTTCAAGCAAACCGCACCGCACACAAAGTACTTAGTGCTGGCTTTTATTGGCCAAGCATATTTAAAGATGCACAAATCTTTGTGGGCGGATGCGATCGATGCCAGCGGACGAGTAATATCTCTAATAAAAATGAAATGGAACAAAACTATTTTCTCGAGTGTGAAGTTTTTGATCTGTGGGGCATAGACTTCGTCGGCCCATTTCCCTCCAGTTTAGGTAATAAATATATTTTAGTCGCAGTTGATTACGTTTCCAGGTGGGCGGAGGCCCAAGCTCTACCAAATAATGATGGTTGTGTTGTTGTTGTTTTTCTTAAAAAATTATTTTCTCATTTTGGTTTTCCTCGAGCGATCGTTAGTGATAGGGGAAGTCATTTTTGCAACGCCCAACTCGCTAAAGCTTTAACTAAATATGGTGTTACGCATAAACTTTCGACTGCTTATCACCCCCAAACTAACGGTCAGGTCGAGGTAGTCAATCGAGAACTTAAACAAATTTTGGAAAAAACTGTTTCTACTTCTCGTAAGGATTGGTCTTTAAAATTAGACGATGTTCTTTGGGCCTATCGGGCAGCGTACAAGACCGCCATCGGTTGTACTCCTTTCCGATTAGTCTATGGAAAATCGTGTCATCTTCCGGTAGAAGTAGAACACCGTGCGTATTGGGCGTTAAAATTTTTTAATTTCGATCCGCACTCGGTCGGCGAGCATAGAAAACACCAACTAAATGAGCTTGACAAGTGGCGAGCGTACGCATATGAAAATAATAAAATTTATAAGGAACGCACAAAATTGTATCGTGATAAGAACCTGCGCCATCCTAAAACGTTTAAACCAGGCGATCAACTTCTTCTTTTTAATTCGCGTTTACGTCTCTTCCCTGGAAAACTTAAATCTAGATGGTCTGGACCGTTTACGGTCAGGGACGTTATTCCTTACCGCACTGTGTTACTTTCACACCCCGATAAGGGGGATTTTAAAGTGAATGGCCATAGACTTAAACTTTATTTTTCTAATGATTCTGTGTCTCCTACAAAGGAGAATCTTATTCTGGACTCTTAGATTATTATTTTATTATGGACATTTTTATTGTTGGACTTATTATTATTATTCTGAAACTCTTTTATTCAGACTTTGGATTATTGTAATAAGGAACACTATTGGGCATCTGCCCATGGACTCTATTATTTTTCTGCTTTTATTTTGCTCTTCCCACCGGAGGCCAATCAATTACAAGTTCGTGGTCGCCGCTCCGCCGCTGCTGATATCAAATGGATGAAGTCAAACCTGCTGACGGACAAGTGCACTAAAAAGCAAGCATGGGGGAGCGACATCCACCTTCATCTCACGAACCCGGGGAAGTCCTGTCCTTTTTTTTATTTCCTTTACTGCATTTTCTTTTTCTCTTCTTCTCAGTCCCCTTCTCTTTTTCTTTTTGCTTCCTTCATTGAGGGCAATGAAGAGTTTAAGCATGGGGGAGGGTTTACTTTCCTTCTTTCTTCTTTTTTTTAAAAAAATTATGTTTTATATTAGTAGAGTACTTTATTTTAACTTCATCAAAAATCCAAAAAATTATAAACTATAAAACCCAAAAAAACTAGAAAAACAAAAAAAATAAAAAAAAAATTGAGCTAAAATCTATTTGAAAAACAAAATCTAAAATTATTTCTATCTTTATTTTTATGTTTCTTCTAGTGATGTGTAGGCCCGTGCGGTTTTTGTAGTTCTATATAGATTGCTTTGAAAATGTTTTCTAAACTTACCATTTTAGCATAGTTTAGTTCTACTAGTTTCTTTTTCTTAAATATAGGCATTCATTTAAAAAAAAACTATAAGTTAGCAATTTGTAGTTATATCTTTTTATTCGGTTAGTTGCTTACGAATGGTTGATAGGTATCATTAGCTCTTTTTCATTTGGGGGTAGTCTTTCTTGGTGTCTAGAACTTGTCCCAAGCTACTCTCGAAACATTTGCGTCGTTTTTACGTTCTTTAGAAATGATGTAGGCCACCATTTGTCTAGTTTGAGCTTTTCTTGCCCACCAAAAACATTACCATTGCAAAAACAATTTTGGGCCTTTTTCATGTTTTCTTTATTTTTAGCTCCACCTTTCATTTTATTATGTTCACCAAAGCCAAATGTCTTTCCTATTTTTCACACTAAACCTTGAGCTTAAAAATTATTTTTTGTGAAGGGTTATATCTTTGAAATGAAAAGGAAATTCTCAAGCCTAATTTTGGAAGCTTTCTTATCAAAATGTTATCGAAAAAAAAATGAAAAAATCAAAAAAAAAATTTTGAATGAAAGAAACAAGTTTATGTTTGGCCAAATTTATAAAAGAAAATTTTCATGGCCTTGTTTTGTAGCTTGAATTGGAGAAATGACTTGCTTGTCATTTCTCATTTTGTTATCATGTTTTTATTTGTATTTTAAGCTCACCCTTGGTTTAGTGTTTAAGCCCTCATGTTTATCCTTGTTTTCATTTCCTAATCATTCACCTAAGCCAAGTTTTAATGCCTATTAGAAGTCCTATTAATCTTTAGAACGTAAATTCACGTAGTGGAGAGAGTGTGAACGTACAAGCCTATGGCCACCATCATTGATGGATTTCTTTGGAGGTTACCTTGGAGTGTTTTAGGGTTAATGTTTATCTAGCAACCTAGTAGTTAGTTAATGCGCCGTTTATTTAGAACCTCTACTTTTGTTTTCCTTACTTTCATTTATTTTGGATGCTTTGTTTTAAGATTTAGAAATGGGTAGACTTTTCTTATGTTTTAATGAGATTTTTAGGGTTCCACTTTCAAATTTTCTATTGTGCACTTCTCACCCCACTAGTTGATAACATGGAAATTAGGATAGTTTAATTTTTCATGTTTTGCTTTTCTTAACTATGGAACCTAAAAATATATATCTTTTGCTTTCTTTTTGTTTTTCCCTAGTCTTTATTTCTATTTGCTTGAGGGCAAGCAAATGTCTAAGCATGGGGGAGTTTGATGACTAGTTTTAGTCATCCTTTTTTGGGGTAATCTAGTAGCTTATTTCCCTAAGTTTTATTATAAGTTTTATGTTTTTGTATGCTTGTATGTTGTTGTTGTGTTATTTTTATAATATAAGAATCTATAATTTTATTAGTTGTTTTTATGTTATTTTATGTTATTGTTATGATTAGTTTTATTTAAATATTATTATCTTTGTTAGTTTTACACAACCAATGATATGTTATTATTAATGTTATAATTATTTTGTTTAGTTTTATTATTATGAATTGTTATATGTTTTATGTTTAGTTATATCTTGTTATTTTAGCTAATGTGTGTTGTTTTGTTTTGTAGATTTGATCATGGAG
Source organism: Platanthera zijinensis (assembly GCA_039513925.1). Classification (NCBI taxonomy): domain Eukaryota; kingdom Viridiplantae; phylum Streptophyta; class Magnoliopsida; order Asparagales; family Orchidaceae; genus Platanthera; species Platanthera zijinensis. Next base: position 155,130,216 of record CM077084.1, on the reverse strand, counting down.
CAGCCCCTTTGATCTATGGTGCAGCCGGCCTACTTGGTGCAGCCCAACATGGCCTACCCGAGCCCTTGATGCAGCCCAAGCAGCCCACATTTGAAGCCGAGCCCTCCTCCAAGTGCAGCAGCCCGAGCACACCAATCCTCCTCCAAATGCAGCCGGCCTTCTATATTTGGAGCAGCTCATGTCCAGCCCACCTCTTCAAGCAAGGAGCCCACCATGTAGCCCCCTTCTTTGCCCTTTACCCGAGCCCATGAAACAACCCACTCCCCAAGCTTGTAGCCGGGCGTCACACATTCAAGAGCAGCCCCCCTTCATTTATTGCCATGCATGAATATTTTCATGCATGGCCGACCACCTTTATTCTCCCATGCATGTACCTTTATCTCTCTCTCCATTAATTAGCATGCATGAATATCTTCTCCCCATGTAAGTGGTCGGCCCCTCTCCTTTTTCCCCTTCTACAAGTTTCCATTCATCCCCCTTCTTATTTTATATTTCTAATTAAATGAAATGCATGAACCCCCCTCTTTTCTCTCTCCCCTTTATTAATGCATGCATGAATCTTCTCCCCATGAAGTGGCCGCCCCCCCCCCCCTTGTGCCCTTTCATTTTCTTATGTTCTAGAATCATCTCCATCCTCTATATAAGCCACCCCAACCCTCAAGCCAAAGGATTACAATTTTGTTGGAGTGAAGTTCTAAGCAAAGTTTGAATGTTGAGTTGGAGTGCTTGAGTGTTTGTGAGTTGTAATTTTCCTTTTTTGTTATTGTCATATTTTCCATTAGTGCAAGTTTTTATTTTCATGTTTTGTTTCCTCCAAGTTATAATTTTCCTTGTAATAGCATAATATTTCCTTTTATTATCATTATGTGTAATCTTCTCTTCCCTTTCAAGAAATGAAAATGATTTTCTCTTCTCTTATTTTGTTTTTCATTTCGAATATGCGTAGCTAATTTTTCTTTTAGCATTCGATCGTGAGGATCCATAAAATGAGATGAGGGTTTCTTTTATTTCATAGTTTTATTTTTGCTTAATTCTACTCAGTTCTTCTTTGATTATTATTTCGTCGACTCCGTATTTCCGGTATATAGTAGTAGGCTTAGGATCTCATATTTGAGTAGCCGAGAGGCTCGTGAATGTGAAAGATCACTCAAAGAAGGAAGGAGTTGAACGCAACCCTAGAGATAGGACGACGTAAATCTTCCGGATTGGAGTCAAATCCAATAGTGCGGATCACATCGATAATGCAACTTTAGGCTTCTTTGGTTTGTAAAGAGATTTCGATCAAAGAGTCTATAAGTTAGGAGACCTAATGCTCTAGCGAGATTTTGTCTCATTTTCAGATCCGTCACGGCCGAGTATGATTTGCAAATTTAAAACTATACCTTTTATCTCTCTCGTTTCATTTTATGGTGAATCAATGATCGAATGCTAGCTTTTTAATATAAGTTTTTCGTCTCGCAAATTATCGTTTATTTCACTTTTAAAAATTCTCAAAATCCAACAATTTTCTGGTAGGATAATAGTTCAAGCTTGAGTAGCAGTACTTGACAGCCCCGTGTTTAAATACGATCTCGATACTACGATTCGACAGGTACGCTTGCCTGTTCGGGTTTTAGCCCATCATCTGCCCACACCGAAAACAAACTTTATCCTTACCCCAACAATGGGCAACAACTTGCCCCTCCCGTTTACACAAAGCACAAACCAGATCTCCTTTGGGAATGATCTGAATAACAAGCACTTGCTACTGCTTCTGAACTCCCAATCTCTTGAAACATTTCTCGAACGGATAGCTTGACCTGCCATAGAAATGACACACTTCCTTGCTTCCTTTCTTTGAAGTTGGGCCAAATGTCCGAGAGCCTTTACTATCAACTGACTTTCTCTTTTCTTTCATTGATAACATACCACGGTCCTTGGCATTTTCAAATAGTCTCAATCCCTAAGGCAGCTTCCACTACTCTCGCATTAGTCTCGGATTGGTAGCATTGGCAAACAGCTGGATGTCATTTTGGAGACCACCCAAGAAACCCTTAACTCTACATTCCTCGACATCTATTAACTCAGAAGCAAACCTATTCAATTTACTGATTTTGCTCTCATACTCATCCACTGCGGGGGTCTGCTCACCAGGCTGCCGCAGCGAGGTGGCAGTCAACAATGCCTGCAACTGAGTTTGCATTGCCATCATCTGCCTTGCTAGAGCCTCAATGCTTTGGCACAACTCCTCTAACATTGCTTCGCTATGAGCACCCAAATACTCACCCTTAGACTGTGGAGATTTCCCCAATGTAAAAAGCTTTGGGGTCATCTTCTACAAATACGGATGAACAACTCATCAAAACCTAGCTTTACCGCTAGAGCTACACAACTTAGTTCAGACCATACATGCTTAGATACTTTCTCATGCTGCTAACTTACTCTAAGATTTTCATTAATGATGTAATGCTTAAACTTTGGATGATATACCGTCAACCAGCTGACTCATGTGCATAGACCATGAATGCATGAATTCTTATTCTTTTTGACTTAAAACCATGTGTGTAGATATGTCATCATGTAAATCTTTAGCTTGGGACGTGTGCTAATACGATGCTTTGTCATGCATGTTGTGCTATGCAATCTAATAAAGGCCTTAGTGCATGTTATGAGCGATGTACACATGAAATATTATGCATCTCATACTACATAATATCGCATGCAACGAAAAAGAAAAATCTAATGTGCATTCATGTGATGATTGTTATGCATCTCATACTACATAACAGTCACATGTTGCCCCTATGGGAATCCATATACAAACACATTTTATGTATCCCATACTACATAATATGCCTCGTATACTCCTTGTTATGCTTATGAGTGTAGTGTTCATGCTTCAGCCAAGATGTACTGATGACATATCAGTGTGTGTATGCAATGGAATAAGACAACAAAAACTAACTTGAGATGGTTGCTCTACCAATTGTTAAATAATCCATCCCTCAGATACTAACTGTCACAACCCACATTTTCTTCAAATTTAAATATATATCAGAGTAAGAGAAAACACGCGTTGTGATGCCACTGTACAACCCCGTGTTCGCTGAAGGGGCTCGGGCAACCTGGTAGGGAAGCCCCAGCCCGCCTCTCCTAGGCGGGTCGGCCGCCAAGGGTCGCCCAGGCGGGTCAGCCCCGGCCCTCCTCTCCTAGGCGGGCCTCCCCTGGCTCGCGCCTTCCCAGGCGGGCCGCCTCCAACTCGCGTCCCCTAGGCGTGCCAGCCCCGTATCCGGCGAGTGGGGCTGGTAGGAGACAGATTGGCCAAGTCTAGCCCAGACCCCAAGCGAGCCAAGTCCGCGGCATTGAGTAGAGCTCACTCAACGCCTTCAGCCATGGCGCCGAGTGAGGCGAGCTCACTCAACTCCTTCAGCCATGGCGCCGAGTGAGTAGAGCTCACTCAACGCCTTCAGCCATGGCGCCGAGTGAGTAGAGCTCACTCAACGCCTTCGACCATGGTGCCGAGTGCGGCGAGCTCACTCAATGCCTTCAGCCATGGCACCGAGTGAGGTGAGCTCGCTCAACGCCTTCAGCCGCGACGTCGATTGAGGTGAGTTTTGTCAACACCTTTTGACCTCGGCGTTGGGGGACATCCCGACACCCATCAGCTCGTACTCGCGGCAGACGAGTGGGGCAGGCCAAAGCTGAGCTCGCCTACTGCCGAGCCTAGGCCTGCGAGTACCAGCTCCATCGATACTCGCTGCCTTTGCCGAGTAGAGGCCATTGCAGGGTAGCTCGCCCCCTTCGGTTGTGATGTGTTTTCCACCCTTTTGCCCCCGCTGGCCTGCCCATAGCTCGTTAGAACAGCGGAGTTTGGCTGTTGGCAGGCTAGCTCAAGGGGTTTTCAGTAATTTAAGGCCAGCAGAGGTTGGTTATTTGTAGATCATTTTCGGAAATCTATAAATAGGACCCAAAGGGTACCTCAGAAGGCATGCTTACTCATATCCCAGTCTTCTAGCGCTTTCTGACGTACCTTAGCCCGACATTTGGCTAAGGAGGGGAAGCGCACAGTGATCTTCTGGGTTTGTGGTGGGACCTCCGCGCCGGGCCCTTGGTCTAGTCCTTTGCTCTTTCTTTCCTTGGTTGTTTTTTCTTGTAGGAGTGAAGTAGGTGCGCGACCACCCCTTCCCCAAGGGTGAACTCAACAAGAGACCGATTTCCGGTTTCAACAGCCACGCTGTGCAGGGGATAACTGCAGATATTCATACAAACTCCAATCCTAATTTAGTTTATGAAAATACAAATATGATGTGAGAAAAACATGTTTCAAGTTAAGTTTTGATGGTCGTATCCCTCTGCTCAGTAGATCAACTAGTTCACAAGTAAAGATATACTTATACGCTGCAGAAAATAGTTTGTTTATATTATTTGACATCCTACATGAGAAAAAACATCCATACATGACAACTCATGGTATGCATGACTCTAGTTTTAGTATAAGTATAAAAATAGTTTTTACGTTCGTCAAACATAGTGGTTTTTGTTTGAAAGATGACATGCATGAAGTGATAGAAGTAATACTTTTATAATTTAAAATATCTAATATGCAACCGAGCATAAAATCTTTCCAAAGAGCAAGTAAATACAATAAGTCATGCAGAAAAGGCTTAGCAGTTAGCAAGTACTTAATATTATACAAAAATCCAGGGGGCGTCAACAACCTGACACGAACCCACAAAAAATATTTATGTCTGAACAAGAATAAAACAACATACTACCTCACAATCAGTGAGGAAAAGAGATAACTGTAGCCACTGCTGAACACAAGCTAGCACCAAACCCTAGCCGCTCAAACGACTACTTCTCCAAACCTGAGGAATTCAAAGAAAGAACACCTCAGCAAGAAATAAAAATACCAGAGGTGATCAAAGCTTAAAAGTTAGCAATAAAAAAAGGGACAAGGGGTTACCAACCCAACATGAGAAAAGCTGACCAACCTCAGCAGTAAAGTTATAAGACAGAGATAATAGATTTAACTTATAAAGTTCAAGAATACGAAAATTTGCACCAAGTGCGAGATGAAGCCATGCTTCGAGAACATCTGCAAGAGTAAGCAAGATGACATATGTCTATATAATGAGAAGAAAGAGACTTAATAGCTCTAAACACGTGAATCAATAACATTGGTAAACGGACCTGAGCCGGTGGCCCCACTGTCCAACACGAACTAGTCGAGTCAAACTTTTCGAAAAGGTACTGCGGTGGTGGCAATAATGTCCAACATAACCCAACAGTCCATATATCTCAACAAGGCATTAAGGTGGTTGCAATAATGTCCAACACATCCCAACGGTCAAACGGGAAACTCATCGAGTGTAATGCTTTCATGAAATGGCACTAGGTTGGTGGTCCTTTATCCATTGCCAACCAAATGGGACACTTAACACCCATAAACATCAATAAAACTCTAATAAAACACTAGATTTCTCCCCATAACAAAAAGGGAAGAAAAATCCCAAAAAGCCACCCTAAGGCCATACTCGGCGAATTGGACTTAATTCGGCGAAAAATTTCTAAGTGCACACTGATTCATCGAGTATACTCGACGGATACAGGAGGCACAAATAGATTTTTACTTAACAAAACCAGGTTACTAGAGATATACGATGAATCGGCGAAATATCCTAAGTCCACTGAAAAGCGTCCAAAAGGCGAACAAGCGGTCAGAATCAAGGTTGTCGATCAGTTAAAGCGACAAAAGTGATAGTACTTTGAGATAAAGCCCCCGATCAGAGGTTCTCGTCGTCTCTAGTCGACGCTATGACTTGGCAGCTCGGAAATACAGTTCGCTTCAACCTCTCGGGGTCTATCTTCTACAACTGGAGATCCCTCTATAGTCGCTCAAACTTCCTGTTCTTCTCAAGCTCCTCGTGCAACAAGAGGAAGAAGATGACCGGGAGCAGAGAGAAGTGAAGAATGAGGAGGTCTTGAGACTCCTTTTATAGCCTCCGGGGGAGGTTCATGGCGGGCCCCACCACTAACGTAGTGGGCATTAGTAGGTGGTTACCCACTTGATCGGACGGTGAGGAAAGCCCCCCCCCTACTTGACGTCGCGTTGAGTTAATTCAACGCACTCGACACCAACCAGTTAACTCAACGATATTGCCTTCACTCAACGTCGCGTTGAGTACACTCAATGCTTTTGCCTTAGTCTCAAAACCACTCAATGCCCAGACTATAGTCAACGATGTTACACTCAATGCCAAGGCTTCACTTAACGCCGCATTGAGTACACTCAACACTTTTGCCTTGTGTCAAAAGATCACTCGACGCACTCAACGCCAAACTGGTGTTACTCGACGAATTTGACTTAGACTCACACATCACTTAACGCTCTCCGCGCCAAGTCTAATTCACTCAACGCCAAATCTTATACTCGACGAACTCAACGCCTAATACTCAAAGAATACAACATCAACCAATGCCAATTCTTATACTCGATGAGCCCAATGCCTAATACTCGACGAATTGGACTTAACCCAATGTCAAAGCATTACCCGCCGAATTTCAATGGATACTCGACGAATTTGACTTAGGCTAAAACTGATTTTCGATGATTTTTAACTTCTGTCATAAATGACTAATTCTACCAGACTAACAGCCAAATAAGACGAATTTAAAAATCAGCCTATACTCGACAGGTTACCTTGACTAACAGTCATAAAAGATGAAATTAACTTAAGCTAACTGTCAAATCTGACGAATTCCACTCACTGCCATATACGGTGAATTAAACTAGGACTAACTAACATATAATCGACGGATATACACTTAGAATAACAATCAAATATGACAAGTACACACTTCACCAGAAATTCTACCCTATGCAACAGGCAGATCTTGGCCGAACTCTACCCTACTCCTAAATCCTAAGGAGGGAAGGAAAATAACAGAGAACACAAGGAAAAGAAAGCTTGGTAAGGGGATGAAATCACCACTTTCCTCGATCTTGCTGAAATTCGGCCGCACAACTGCTCCTCCTCATGGATCTGGCTGTAAGAACACCTAAGCAACAATTCTTGAAACTTTTTAGGACTGAAGAGGGTCAAGACAAATTCCTAACACCCAAAATTTCAAGAAACGTGAAAAACTCACCGCACAAACGTAGAACTAGGTGAGAGCTATCCGGATCTACTCTCCGACGATGATTTCGTGCACCGGAGCTCCTACAATTGACGGCCTAAGGATCTGCAAGGACCACCGCTTTCATTCTTCCGCAACTTAGTTTGACAGTTTGGGAAAGACGATGAATAGGGTTTCCGTCTTATCGCATGGCTATTTATATAGTATAAATAATATAATATATTATTATTATAATTAAAACATCCACATGACCCAAATTCGCACTAACTAGATTTCTACCAAAATCGCACCGTAGCTAAATATTGACGCTACGAATCCAACGGCGAAGTCAAAATCAAAATCCGACAAATCAAACTTCGGTAAAAATCCCCCGAATTGAAAACACAAATATTCTCAAAAAGGCTCCACCGTGTTCCAAAACGAACCCCGACTCGCAAGGGAATATCAAAACATACAAGAAATTAGCCAAGCTAATAAACCCAGACCAAAATCTCAGATACCAATGAGAAAAAGTCACTCTCTGACAACGGTACCCACCAACTACGCGTCAACGTAACGCTCTAACGTCAAAATACGTCACTAAAGAAATTTTAAATAAACCTTGAAAAATCAGGGGCGTTATACAGGCCGTTCGCGCAGGCTCGCGCGGGGGCTGCCTGCATGCAGACACACATGCATGGGGGTTTTCCTGTGCTCGTTCCCGGGGTTTATTTTGTAGTTGAACTGTCCTCCATACGTGTTGATCGTCTTTCTTTAGTTTATTTTGGTGTTGACGCCCATTTCTTTTGTAGGTGTCGAAAGGTGGTGTTCTACAGCGATCGATGAGTCTTTCATCATCCTTGACCGCTGCCCGTGTGGGCAGTTAGAGGAAGTGCTTTGAGATTTTGGAGGATGCTGAGATTGTAAATCCTTCTCCATCGGAGCGCGTTCAACACCCTCTTATGGGCCATACGGAGGGGTGCTTGAAGGTGGGCTTTTGGATCCCTCCTACGGAGGAGGCATTCAGTGTACTTCGGTGCTGTAGCATTCTAGTGACGCAGTTTTCTCTGGTGGGGCTGACGATGATTATGGGGTAATTTTACTTCTTTTGGGAGCACGACTCACGATTATCAGTTCGCCTCTTTTCCAAGTGGTGCGAGGTCTGCCTTGGCTCAGGCGACCAGGTCGAAGTTCATAGCAACAAGAGGTATCTTTCATTTGATGACAAGACTGACAATCGTTGTGGAGGGACATTGTATGGATTCGTCAAGAACCCATGGGAGATGCCTAAGACTTGGTGGGACCCCCCTGACCACTATCTTCATCTTACGGGGAAGGAGCATGACTTTTTATTTCATTGCTGGGCTTTAAGGATCCACGCGAGCTGGGGGTTATTCTTTGTAAAATCAACACATTCGTTGTCGAGAAGTTGCTAGTTATTGCGGGCCTTTCGATGGATGTAGAGCGGCAGGGAGGAGGTGGGTCTTCCTCTGCTGCCCCAAGGTCGTTATTGACGTTGTTGATGACTATCCCGAAGATCTATTTGTTGACCCACCGCCCGCGGAGACTGAGGATGTACCGGAGATTCCTGTGATTGCGCCAGCTTCTCGAACGATCCCTGAGCCATCGTTGGTGGTGGAGAGGGGGAAGGAACGGGAATGCTCAGCATGTCAAGCACTTTTCCGGAATGTATGCTGATTTCCCCTAGTATTTTCCCTCTTTTGTCTTGTGTTGTGCATGAAAATAATTTGTTTCCCTTACTTGTAGCTTGATGAGGCTCGCGATATTGTGCTCTCGTGGAATGGTACCTATGTAATCACGAAGGATGATTTTCTTTCTCTACGGGCGAAGCGGGCCGCATCGAAGGACTCACTGGTGGAGGCCCGGAGGAAGAAGGAGGTCGTTTCTTAGCTGGTTAATGTGGAATCTCAGTTGTCCTCTTCTCGGTCCGAGATGGAGACTATTCGGTCCAAGATGAGCATTGCCGACTCCGAGATCGTGTCTCTTTGTGTGAGGCTGGATTCTATTGAGGTGACCCTTGCGGAGGTGGTCCGTTGTACTGAGGTAGCTGATTCTACGATGTAACTGCAGGAGGGGGAGGTTGAGCAGCTGAAGAAAGAGAATGCTTGACTGATTTTTGAGCGGGAGGAGGTTGAGTTCGTGCTTGCGGCTACGGTGGACGAGTACAGAGCCTCTCACAACTTTGAGGTGGAGCGGTCTCGTATTGTAGAGGATGCGCGTTCTGAGATGACGACAATAGAGGTTGATCAACTCACAGAGGATGAGCGCGAAGCAGCATACTTCTTGGGTTTGAGAAAGGGATTTTGTGTGTCTCAGAGGTTTTCGGAGTGCGATGCCTTGTGCGTGGAGGATGCCTCAGATGACAACGTTATCTTGTCATAGAGGGATGATCCTTGAGACTTCTTTTTCCCTAGTTTATTTTGATTTTCCCATTTTGTTGTGGATTACTTTTGCGTTATTGCATGCTTTTGCATTTTATGATGATGTAGCCCATGTGACACCTTTCATTTGACTGGAGACCATTTTTGCTTTCAGATATGTTGTGCTTAGGTTGTGCTTTGGCCACATATTCTTTTTGGCAGAGTAACATTTTGCTTGGGCGTTGTTTGATTACTTACGCTTTCGGGTGATCCATAGACCATTGAGAGTTTGGAGGCTATGTGCCCCCGCTTGCTCGTACCTTGAGCGGGGGTGGAGGAGATCCTTTGTCTATACCATTAGGAGAAATAAGGTTTATCCATGCATAGGGGGCGATGAACCTTTGTTTGCTCGCACCTTAGGAGGACTAGGGTCCGTTGAGGTGGAGGTGGGGAAGAACCTTTTTCCGTTCATGCCTCAGGAGGATCGGGGTCCATCCGGATAGAGGTGGCGAAGAACCTTTGTTCGCTCACGCATTAGGAGAATCAGGATTCGTCCAAGTGGAGGTAAAAGATAACCTTTGTTCACTCGCGCCTCAGGAGAACCCAGGGTCGTCTAAGTGGTGGCGGAAAAGTACCTTTGTTCGGAAGCGCCTCAAGAGAACAGGGTTTCGTCAAAGAGGAGGTTGCAAAGAACCTTTGTTCGCTCGCCCCTCAGGAGAATTGGGGTTCGTCCAAATGGAGGTGGCAAAGAACCTTTGTTCCCCCGCGCCTTAGGAGAACAGAGGTTCGTACAAATGGAGTTGGCGAAGAACCTTTGTTCATTCGCGCCTCAGGAGGACTGAGGTCCGTCTGGGTGGAGGTGGCAAAGAACTTTTATTTTTTCGCGCCTCAGAAGAACAGGGGTTCGTCCGAGTGGAGGTGGTAATGAACCTTTGTTCATTCGCGCCTCAGGAGGACCGAAGTCCATCCTGGATGGAGGTGGTGAAGAATCTTTGTTTGTTCGCTCCTCAGTAGAACCAGGTTCATCCATGTGAAGTTCCATATGAACCTATGTCCATCTCGCCTGGGAGGTACAGACGGACCTTTGTCCATCTTGCCTAAGGTGCATAAGGGTTTTTGCTGATCTTTCCTAAGGTGCAGAAAGGTTTTCACCAATCTCACTTTAGGAGGTGCAGAAAGGCTTTCGCCAATCTCGCCTGAGAGATACAGAAAGGCATTCGCCAATCTCTCATTATGATATCCCGTTTGTGGTGGGTGGGAAAATAGACGATGCATTGATGAAAAGAATGGCACATGTGCTCACTAATCCACCTTCACGACTTATTCTTTAAAAAGAAAACAGGGGAAGTAGTTGATAGCTAGGGGTGTTGTTCTGGAGTCGGCGTGCGCTTCTACGACCCCAAGGCCCTTGGGAAGGCATCCTGCGGGTGGATATATAACGTGATGACATAAGCCAGTGCGTCGACGTGAAGTTCCCTTAGCAGTGGTCCTCTAAGGATGTCGTCGTATGTCGAGATGGCCTGGACGATAATTAACTGCACGTCATACATAGCCAGCACTGGGGGGACCCCTAGAGTTACTAGAAGGATGATACTTCCTACGATCGGGATCGTTGGGTGCCCTGTGACATATGCTCTCCCTGAACCGAGCTGGATGTCTCTCCCAGAGATTCCGAGCTAGAGAAGAGTTGATAGGAACACCATGTTGACGGATACGTCATCTTCGATCATTATCCTGGGTACTTCGACCGACGAGCTCCTGAGGGTTGTCCGGATGTGTTGAGGAGAAGATTGCGGGAGGCTGGGGAGGTTGACTATGCCGACTTTGGCAGATTCTTAAGCGGAGTCCCCTCATGGTGCTGCCCCTCCGTAGGCTCTCTCGATGTTGGTGGTGCAACCCGAGCCTTTTCGTGAAACTTCTTGAGGAGTCCATGGCATGCGAGTCATTCAATCTCCCCTTCAGGCGCATGCAGTCTTTAGCATTGTGCTCATTTCCTTTGTGAAAGTGGAAATACTGGGACTGATTGTGTAACACCCCAAAAATCTCAAAACTGGATTTGAGGTGCAGGCTGTTTGACACGGCCTGGGACACGGGCATGTCCCAGGGCGTGTCGGGGGTACACGGCCTGGGACACGGGCGTGTCCCAGGGCGTGTCACTCAAGAAATGGCCGGACTGAGTCAGAGAAGTACACGGCCCGGAACCAAGCCTTGAAGTTCAGCCATTTCTTTTGGCGCTACCCGATACGGCGAACGGGCCACAGGTTTCGCACCCGGCACCAGCTCGATAGCGAAGTCAATTTCCCTTTGGGGAGGTAACCCCGGAAGGTCCTTTGGAAACACATCAGCATATTCCGACACAATCGGCACTTCAGTCACTCTGGCCTTCGGCGTCACCGCCTCTATGAGTGTGAAGAATAACTCCGCACCCTTCCGAACTGCCTTAACAACTTGGAGAGCGGATAACAACATCCCACTCATCCCTTGCATACCAATGAACTTGGTCTCTTGTTCGGTATTTTGCCCAAGTGTGACCTCTTTTGAAGTGCAATTGATACAGACACGCTGCTCTGAAAGCCAGTCCATACCAAAGATTATATCAAACTCTTTGATCGGCAATACTAATGTTTCCACCTTGAACTCCCGACTTCCTATCTTGACCTCAAGAACGCAAGATCGATCCGCGCACATCAAACATCCGTTAGGCAACAACACCTTTATACTATCTGTCGTAGTCCGTATAGGTACCCCGACATGAAAGACAAAGTCCTCAGACAGAAACGAATGTGAAGCACCTGTGTCGAACAGTGCTCGCGCCGGATACTCTCGTATAAGGAAAAACCCTATAACATTACAATTAAAACAAGCACAGCACATCAAAAGCAAGAACATTAAAACATACGCGCACCTGTGACGACATCCGCCTGCTTAATGGCCTCCTGTTGTCCAAGGTTGAAGACCCTGGGCTGCGCGTGCGAGGCAGAAGACTCCACCACAGCCTTCCCCTTCTCCGCATAAGACACTCCCGTCTTCTTATCACCCTTTGGAGGACCAGATCGACATTCACGTGCGAAGTGTCCAACCTTCCCGCGCGTAAAACAAGCACGAGATTCATACCCAGATGTATCCATCACAGTCGCAGAAGGAGCTTGTCCAGAAAACTTAGACTTCTTATTCCATCTCTTTCGGTAGCCAAACTTGTCCGGACGCGACGGCTTAAACTCTGGCTTCGCAACAGCCAAGTTGCCCTTTGCTTGCCCCCGTTTCATGTCCGTCTCCAAAGAACGAGCCGTACAGACTAAGGCTTGGAATCCCTGACTCACAGAACTCGAGAGCAAATACCGCAACTCATCTCGCAGTCTCGCATAAAACCGACTAGTCTTACGCTCTTCTTCGGTGAAGATCGTGCCCGCATATCTTCCCAAACGGGTGAACTCATGCAGGTAGTCATCCACACTTCGATCTCCCTGTGCTAACCGTTAAAATTCCATTTCCATCGATATCCTTTGCTGCATCGGCAGATGTTGTGCTAAGAAAAAACGAGAGAATTCTTCCATTGTAATCTCTGCCAATTGCCTACCGGCCAAGTGATGCAGTTCAATCTCATCCCACCACAATCGCGCCTCTCCTTCCAGTAGGAAAGTGGCTAACATGACTTTCTGTTCCTCCTCAACCTTGATAACTCTCATAATCCTCTTGATCCTTGCAAGCCAATCCTCTGCTTGGGCCGGTGTACCCGCCCCATGAAACTGCAGAGGGTTAAAGCTCAAGAATTGCTTCCATTGTTGATCTGCTACCCGCGGATCAACTTCGGCTTCTACCGGTTCTTGTCGTACCCCAGCTTGCGTTGGCACCACTGCAGGACGTGCCTGCCCAGCCTGCTGAGCATTCATCACAGTAAGTACCGTTTCCGTGATGAGACGGACTGTTTCAGCGGATGGAGGAGTTGTGGGCACCTCGGCTGGTGCCGCACTCTCAACAGAACGTTGTGGTTCGGATTGACCCGCAACACTTCATTTTCCATTCATTTTCCTTAAAGAGGATCCTGTGGATGGGGCTCATTCATGGTCTGATAAGGCCGGGAAAGGAGGAGGAAAGGCTTATTTCTAAGTTTCATACTCTCTTTCTAACTTTAAGAGAGAGGTGAGAGCAAGGTGAGGAAGAAGAAGTGGAATCGGCTGCCGGTGGTGCTACGGTGGTCTAAATATCAAAACTAGATTTGATACGGGCGTGTTCGAGGGCGTGTGCTTACCCGTGTACTGCTATGTTGGTTTTGGAGCTCGTTGAGGCAGGGGTGACACAGGCGTGTCATTTGACCGACACGGGCGTGTCAGGTTCGACACGGGCGTGTCGATGCCCGTGTTCTGGTAGATTTCAGTCGGTGCGAGTGCCACGTGTGCCGCTTAAGGGTACACGACCTGTGACACGGGCGTGTCACAGGCCGTGTCGGCCAAAAGAATAGTTATTTTCGGGCAGATCTTGGCCGTTCATTTTCCTTAAAGAGGATCATGTGGCTGGGGCTCATTCCTGGTCTGATAAGGCCGGGAAAGGAGGAGGAAAGGCTTATTTCTAAGTTTCATACTCTCTTTCTAACTTTAAGAGAGAGGTGAGAGCAAGGTGAGGAAGAAGAAGTGGAATCCGGCTGCCGGTGGTGCTATGGTGGTCCAAATCACAAGCCGAGTTCGGATTTGCGAAGGCAACGCTGCTGCGAAGGCTTTCATCCGTCTCAAATTTCTCTCCATGGCTCCGAAGCGAGTTCTTAGGGTAACGATTTCCTTCTCGGACATGTGAAGTCCTTATTTCCTGCATTGCATAGGGAAAACCCTTCCCCGCGAGTGTGCGGTGGGTTGTGGCGTCCCTTGGGGTAGATATGTGAAGTCCCCCTTGTTAGAGTCCGGAATTGGAGTACGGATCTAGGCATGCTGTGTGAAGCCCATCTGGACATATTGGTCTGGATTGGTGATGCTTGTTTGCATATCGGAGAAGACTCCGTGATTATTGCTTGTATGCATGATGGATAAAGTACTGGAGGAAGTCCAGGAAATTATGAGAGTTGGGTGCAACTCTTGTGGCCGTGAGTTGCCACTTTGTGTGCGGTTGAGCGTTGGGCTGCAACTGTATGAAAAGGCTTCGTGCCGAACAGGCAAGGTGAAACCGACCCGCGCCTTTAAATGTGGCCTCAAGTACGATATACTTGGTTGGGCAAGGCGATTTGAGCAACGGGGGGTGGTTGATCTGTACCTGCGTTATGTAGGCTGGACATGAGAGCGCCAAGGCATTGGGCTTTCGTCAACGGCATAATGAGAGTCTTGGGCCTGCGTGCCGGACTAAATGCTCAAGGGTGAGATCCGGTGTTTCCGGTGCACCCGAGAGTGCCATGAGTGCACGGGACGTCGGGCCGTCGGGCCGGCGTTTGTGATATGTGACTGTGCGGTCGTGCACGTCTTGCTTGAATTGCTATATATCATATTGGACGATTGCTATGCAGGGATGGAATTCCGCTGCCCCGTGCCAGGGGCAGGGTCGTTATAATTGGTCAGCTGAATGCTGACTGTTGCCCTGTTTGCCACCGCTTGGTGGTTTGGTTCTTACAGGTACTGGAGGTGCTGGTCCGAGCGGGACTTAGCGGGCTGAAGCCCAAGCTGCGCTGCTGCCCTCGAAGGCATTGTTTTGTTTCTTTTGTTCATGTGTGGCCGGCCTGCGTGCCGATGTCTGTAATCCACACTCTTGTTAAGAGAAATTGTTGTAAGGCCTTAAGGCCAGGCTCTTTTGATGTTTGTATACATAACTATGTTATAGTGGACAAAGTTCTTTATCTTGAGTTCAAAGATTCAACCGTGAAACTTCCGCTAGAATGCTCTGTGTTAGGATGCGTTGGTTATGATATTAGTTCGTAGCGTCTCCGCCTGTTTGTGGAATATGGTGTGGGGCCCCGGCCGGACCCTCTATTATATTCTTCTTGACGGGTAGAGGTGTTACAATTTGGTATCAGAGGGAGGTTTCGATCCACCGACCTGTGGGTGATTTGCCCACCATGCTTCCGCTGTGCACTCGGACACAGCCTGCATCTCAAATCCAGTTTTGAAATTTTTGGGGTGTTACAGATTGCCCCTACCCCGAGGGAGCACCATAGGCCTCCAGAGTTGGGGGTGGTTTCTGAGGGCGTTGAGAACCTCCGTGAGAGATGAACTGAGCTCAATGAAGTGTTGCTGCCCCTGCCTTACGAGGTTTCGCTGAGGGGTTTGTTGCACTTTTCGGAAGTCGTGCTTATGGCGGGCGGTGTCCCCCCGAGTCTCCGTTGGGTGCATGGTGCGAGCTACCCCACTGAGCGATCGGTGTCCCGAGGGGAATAAGGATCGACTGCTTTCCATGTGATGTGCCCCCGAAGTTTGGGAAGCTCACATCTCCCTCAGCAAGGCGAGCGCATGTGTCGGACGCTCTTCCATCTGGCGCATGCTCTCTTCCACTGATGATGCTAGTGCGACAATTACTTCCTTGAGGCGTACCGCCAAACGGGCGGATAAGTCGATATATGCTTGATCGCTAGTCTCTTTGAGAGTCGGCCGGCTGGTAGAATACGTGCTTCCCTTTGTCATTGCCGCAAGCTAGAGGAATGTTGAGATTTGTTAGAGGTTTTGGGAACACTTTCCCACAGACGATGCCATATTGTTGCTGGTAGCCGGTCTTTCACCGGTCCGGAGAAATCAGACCGCCTTAGCTCGGAATTGGACCGGGCGCGCAAACAGTTAAAGTGAACCGCAACAAATGACAAGAAGCGTTTTTTATGTGGAAACCCGGAAAGGGTGAAAAACCACATGGCTAGAACTGTGCCAAGATCAAATCCATTAGCTTCTCATAGTTTTATAGAGTTTGATTTGATCTCGGAGGGCAACAAGCCGCTACTCCGTTACAGGTGCAGAAAATGAGGAAAAACGATTAAGTCTTCGGAGTCTCGATGGAAGTGCTCCGGCTTTGGAATATTGCTGAGCTTGTGGAACCTGGGTGGGAATGTTCTGGCTGGAAAATTCTCTAAGTTCACGGAACTTCTGGAGGGAGCATTCTCGTTGATGCGAAGCATTGATGGGGGTGCTCTCGCAAAGGCGGTTGACGTGACTTGGGGGGTGTTAAAGCCTTAGCGCAAGAAGGAGTGCAGAGAGAATTCCTCAGCGGAGAATAGACCCAAGTCCACGATCTCATCGAAAAATCTCAGAGCTCATTCTTACCTCTGGAGTTGCTTGTCTTCAAATAAAGGCCTGCAGGTCAATTTATAGTTTTCATGAGTGTCATGGTAGTAATTGTGATGACAAATGACGTCGTTCCGTTTTGATCACCTGGATCACCGTTTTTGCTGTAATGACAAAAGTGCCCCCCCCCCCCCCCCGGACAGTTCAGGCAGCCCGGGAAGGGTGCTCGGGGGTTGTGGCGAACAGAGGAGGTTGGCGACGGAGGCGGCGACCGGAGATGGCGGGGGTCGCTGGCGGCGACAGTGACCACCGTGGGCGCATCGCGTGTGCGTCACAGCCATGGGGAGTGCGGTTGCAGAGGGCACGACCCTGCTGCCGCGCGCGGTCGCGTGGGGTGCGGCCGCGCGAGGGCGTGGCCCTGCTGCCACGCAGGCGCAGGGAGCGGCCGCGCGCGCACTGGCTATGCGGGCTTGCGCACTAGCTGGGCGCGCCTGCGCAGCCCTACCGTGCGCGTGTGAGGCCCTGTCGTGTGCGTTTGCGGGTTCGACTTCTTCTCTGGGGGCTCCCAAGGCTGGCGGCTTTGATGCGCGTAATCGGCCCATTCAAGCCCATGCGTACTTGGTCCGCGTCTTGACTGCTTGACTTAGAAATTTTAGGGGATTCCCGCATGTATCAACATAATTTTTTAAATTCAATGACAACAAGAAATTTACCGACTAATAGGCTAAAGTTAAAAATGGATCCGTGAATCATGTTACTTAGAAATATTGGCCCAAAAATAGTACTTTGTAATGAAACAAGATTTATTTATGGTAGGTTTGAGACAAATAAAATAGAAGCAAAAAATTTTGACAGATCACTTTCACAACTACTACTGAAAACTGCTGACGAAATTAGATTCTCATTTGAATTAAAACACAATTCATTATCATTGGGGCTATGTTTCACATTAACAATTAATAAAGAGTTGTTAAAGACATCGCAATTCTGATTAGTTGCACGATTTTATTAAATGCACTGCATTTTTTTTAATGATAAAAGATACCCATACTTATTAATTGCATTGTAATTTTGTTAAAGGCAACACTTTTAGTATAGATAGATAGAGTTTGTTTTGTTCCTCTTAATGAAACATTGCTTCTACAAATCATTCGGGCATGTCTGCATTAAAAAACCATCATCAGTAGGCCGATGATGATTTTGGAGCACACGACCCTTGAACCGAAACCAGGAGTATGAAGCAAACCCGTGCACTATGTCTTTCTATTCATTTACAAAATGTATCTATGATGTCTACATCAAATGTTCTTGGCATTCAATCCGAGAATTGCATTGCGCAAAATGATACAACCACATTCAAGTCCTTAAGACCTAATGTTTTAGGCTTGATGCAGTGGCCCAGAGCCGCCCCGCTCTGTCGGAGTCACACCGAGCCAGAGGAACACGAATGACACCCACCGCCGGGCTGCAGCCCAAGCACCCCACCCATGACCGCACCTATTCTCAGCGCGGCGGGATGTTGAGGCGAGGTCTCGAACCCAGCCCCCTTGATAAAGAGCTTTCCTAACAGCTCTCATCACCAACTGAGCTGCACTTTTTTGATGCAGTTGGTGATGAGAGCTGTTAGGAAAGCTCTTTATCAAGGGGGCTGGGTTCGAGACCTCGCCTCAACATCCCTCCACGCTGAGAATAGGTGCGGTCATGGGTGGGGTGCTTGGGCTGCAGCCCGGCGGTGGGTGCCATTCGTGTTCCTCTGGCTCGGTGTGACTCCGACAGAGCGGGGCGGCTCTGGGCCACTGCATCAAGGCTCCCTTTGGCGTCGTGGTGGCGATCATGAACATGAAAATTAAATTGTCATTCGTTAATGCCCACATAAAGAACTTCATCCATTTTTATGTTCAAACGGATGATGTTTGTTGGGTGATTCTTAATGAATGACAGTTTAACCCATGCGTTTACAACCGCCGCCACCATGCCAAACGGAGCTTTAGACTCCATTTGGGGGGGACTTATTTTCACCGGTCAAGCGATTACGAACGCTTTATAAAGACGACCTTGACAAAAACAGCATCATCATTAATGCATGTTTGATAAGACAATGATTATGAACACCAAAAAAAAGGAACACTAGTTTTGAACATAAAAAGTGAACGAAGTTCCTTGGGTGAGGACCGTGAGGTTGGGCGTTCATGAACAACAGTTCATAAGCACGGCGTTCATGACCGTCATCATCGTGCCAAACAGAGCCTTAATCATTTCGGGATCTAGCCGGGTGTTGTACCTTGGAGTAGTGAGCATCGGTTGAAAGCACTGCCGAAGGGCGATGCAGCTTCTTTAGGACAGTACCACAAGCCTTACCCAGACTCGATTCAAAACTATATATATTCTGATTTATTTTATTTCTCATCCATCTGTAAAAACAGGTTTTTACAATCTGTTTATTCAAGATCTAATATTGTTATTATTATTTTTTCTCATTTTCAAAACAGAAAAATATACATTAATATAGGGATATATGAAAAATATTCCAACGGAAGCAACACCAACAACGCCTCCGTATCTTTGGTTAAGCTAGTCAAGCACATCCCTTCTCAAAATATCCACACCCCTCCCCCCAAAGCGCAGCAAATGACACATTCCATTTATTCCTGTAAGCACAAACTCTGGGAGTAGGGAGAAGCATAGAACATTATCAAAACCTCTGAATGCTGTAGCTCCAAGGAGAAGCCGAGGGAGGAGGTGCTGCACCTGGACGAAGCTCTAGGTGTTGGAGTCGACGGTGTCGTGGGACTACCCGGACACAGAGAAAAGCGGGCGACAATGGACTGGTCTACCAAATAGCAGAGGAACCTAGATGATTCGCCGAACAATAGAGGAAGACACCCCCTAATGTAGTAGCTCCAAGGAGAAGTAGGGGAGGAGGAGCTTAACTTGGACGATGTCCTAGGTGCTGGAGTCGAGGGTGTCGAGGGGAAGGATTTTAGTTTTATTTTGATCTTAAGGCTAGATTTAAAAGTATGATATGAGCGTAAAGATTGTTTGTTGAATTTTTTGAAGTTGAAGTGGGCGACCTTGGCGGACTGGGTGATCTGCCCTGGCGGCTTGTGCGGATAGAGGGTGGCGGCCTGACAGGTCGGCCTTGTTGTTGCTGGAAGTTTTGATGGTCAGACCGGGCGGTCTGAGCGGACAGAGCTGGCGACTTGCTAGGTCGGGCCGTGTTCTGCGGCTTTGTTCCCAGGTTGTTTCTGGCAGTTAGGATGGTTATCCGCTCAGTTGCCGGGATGAGCAGTTGGCTCTGGAGTTCGCCGGTCTTGTGCGGACTGGTGTTGTTTCCGCTGGTGCTGTGTTCACACCAGGGATGTCTGGTGTTGTGGACTTGGTCTGGATTTGGACCAAGTTCAGGTCGGCATAAGTCAGGAGGTCGCACGACCTGCGCGGATTGGTTTCTTCACCCGCCTAGCTCGGTAGCAGCTGTCTTGTGCGACTTGACAGCGAGCTCGCTCTCTGTGATCTGGAGCTTTGTCCACAAGTGGGCGGACTGGGGTGGTACTCGCTGAGTCTGCCTGGTTGGTGTTCTAGTCTGGCTCGGTTTGGCGATCTCTCTCCTGGCTAAGTTGTAGCGGTCTGGTGTGTATCCGTAGCCTTTGCGGATACACTTGTTGTTCGCACTGGATAGGGGGGGGGGTTATCCTATCGTTTAGGACGGTGATCACACTCTCTGCGTCACATCAACAGTACCGAGTGAACAGTAAGCCAGCTCGCGGAAAGTTGCTGCGGTTAGGGTTTTCTATCCGCGTGGTTTGAAGACGTTTGACCGGTTTGTGCTGTGCAGGTTGTGCGGATAGCGTTGAAGAGCCATGAGTTTGGTTCTGACTGAGTGCGGAATCTGCGTGTAACGACCAACAGTTTTCAACAGGTCGCGGCTTGCGTTTAAGCGGTTTCTCTTCAGCATCTTCTTCCCTGTTCAAATAAGTTGTCCGCCTCTAGGCGGCTTGTTCAGTTCGATGGCAGCAGTCCGCGTGTTCCGGTGGCTAGACGACCTCACGGTCAGGCGGCCTGTATTTCAGCGGCTAAAGTTCTTCAACAACATTAGAATAACGGGTAGTCCGCGCGCCTTGTTGCGGTCTTGCAATCAGGCGACTTCAGCGGACTCCTTTAGCGGTTAGCAGCAGGGCCATCAGTTACACCTTGAGGCCGCGCGGTTTGTTTCTCAGTTTGTAATTTTCTTGCTCCATTGGATACATTGGAAATCATGTCTCATCATGTATGACTCGCTGTGTAAAGAGATTTTTTGATTAGTACAAGACTCTTGCTCTTCTAATTTCTTTTTTGGCTTGCTTGGGCTCAGTGTGGTTGAGTGTTCCTGCGCCTGGTGTCCCGTTTTTCGCTATCACAAATTTTTTCATGGTATCAGAGTGATTAGAGGGTTATCAGTTATCAACCGTCAGTTTGCTTCTGAGAGTCTAAGCTTCCAAGGTGACTGCAATGGAAGGTGGTTTTGCAAGAGGTCTTGGAATTGAGCTCCTTACAACGACTAAATTCAAAAAGTGGAAGTTGTGTATGGAGAGTTATCTTTTGGGCGAGGACCTTTGGGAGGTCGTCTGTGAAGACGAAAGGAAGGAGGTTACTACTGCTGCTGGTGCTGTAGTGATGAGAGATTGGAGAAAGACTAACGCGAAAGCATAGTTTGTTCTCAAACGGGCTATCTCATCTGAACTCTTTGATCACACCATCAGATGTCAGTCTGCTGCAAAAATTTAGACTTCCCTTGATGGATTGTTCAACAAGAAGAATGTAACACAACTACAGTTTCTTGAGAATGAGTTGGCAAGGGCCACTCAAGGTGATCTGTCAATCTCGACGTTCTTCTTGAAAATGAAGAACTTGTGCGCTGAGATTTCAGCTCTGGACCCTGATGAGCCTATGAAAGAAATGGGAGAGTAAGCTCTGATTAGCTCTAGAGGGGGGGGGAATAGAGTTTAATAAAAAATTCCTTTGCAACTTTTTACAAATATAAAGTTAGTTGATAAAATAGGTGATATAGTATTAGCTAAGGGATGTTAACAGGAGCAAAGAAAAGCTACACTAAGCTACCACAACACAAGACAAAAAGAAAACATCAAACACACAGACAACACAAGAATATTATAGTGGTTCCCCAACTTAGTACATCCACTCTTCTACCACCCTGGTAGGAATCCACTATAGGTTTTGATCAGGTTCCTGCCACCACAATATCTATTTGCAGGGAGATATTGCAACCATTTGAGCTTTTGATCAGGTGCCCAAAAAACAAAACTCAAGTCTTTTAGAAGGTGACTTGTGAACCAGGCTAACTTTTGAAGGGAGTTAAAACCCTGTACAGTGGGGTGGGAAAGAAAGTGATGTTAGTCTTCTCTTTTCTCAAAAATAATTTGAGAAGACTTTGTGTGGACTCCAAATCTTGTCAAAGCTCCCCCTGAGATGTAGAATTGTTCAGGATTAAGAAGCTTTGTTCAAGAGTGTGTAGGTCTTCAGCTTGTGTAAAACAAATCCAGAAACTTTAGACAGATGGATCTTTATTGTCTCAGCAAATTCCTGGAAAGAGAAGATGAAGAAGACTCTTGATCAGTTTGTGTTGTTCTTCTTCTAGCTTCTTGAGAGCAAAGTGAGAGATGAAGATTGAGAGTTGCTGTGAATATTCTGCTCTTGCTAAGAATATCTCTCTGTGATTTTTTTGCTCTGAAAGAATGAATTCCTGTTCTCAGTCTCTGTCACTTTTGAAAAATATTCTCTCTGTATTCTGTTCGACAACCAATCTTCCATAGAAATTTGAATAACTGCAATTAATGTCTTGTTGGAAAACTAGGAAGGAAAACGGCTAGTATATCTGTCATTATTCGTTTTCTCAACTGTCCTGAGAAATATGTCAAATAAATCCTCTGATGAATATAATAATCAATGCTGCCAGGAACGACTATATTCATAGGGAATATAAGCATTGATTACTCAGGGAATTTATGACTTAAAATAATAATAATAAGGGAACAGATAAGGAAATAACAAAGAACAGACAGCTTACAGAATTCGTCGACCAGAGAACAGATTTCGCTGACCTGCACTCAGAGAACGTCGACCTGAGGAACCCTGTTCGTCAACCTGAGCTCTGCGAAGCAAACACTGAATATAAACAACTGATTCTGCGCTCCAAGAACGTCGACCAGAGAATCTGTTCGACACTCAAAGATCGTCAACCACAGAACTTGAACAAACAGAATTAGTCGAGCTGAGAATCTGTCTGGGAGAAAATGTCGACCACACAATATATCCTTCTGATGAATATCGTCGACCTGAGCTCTAAGTTCGTTGAGCTGAGTTCGATGAACGTCGAACTAATTTTCAGACAACTGAAAATCTTCTAAGTCTTGAATCTGAAGTCCACATCAAGCAGGTCCATGAAGTTTGACACTTGGGGACTGGCCTAAAATTTAGAATGGAAAATAGTGACCCTAACTATACATCATGGGTCAACAAAACCTAAGAAGAGAACCTACCCAAATCAAAACAGGGGTTCCAACAATCTCCCCTATTTGGGTGAGGTTATTTCAAAAATAATAGAAACAAAAGCATATCAGAAAATATGGAGCTGATAGAATGAAAAAGCTATCAGTAAAAGATTAAAGTTATGGTAAAGATATTGTTCAAAAATGAAAACAGACAGTAGAGAAAAATATTAAGAGTCTTTGGGAGGGGCAGAATATTTTGCAAAAATGATTGTCCTGTTAGGATTAATTTCTTCTCTAATAGTCATCTTCATGTCTGCATCACCAAGAGTCTTTTGAGCAACTTCCCTTAGAACAACAACTTCAGGATGGAGATGCATGTATTCATCTGCATTGAAAAGCTTTCCCACCTGATATTTCTCAAGCTCTTTCTTCCTGTAGGAAGACATAGTAGAGAATTGGGAAGTATCCTTACATTCCTATCTTGCTTTCCTGATCTGAGATAGAGCAACTAGCTCATTAAACCTAGCCATCTTTGTATTAGGATCCATTTCAGGATCATAGGCTTCAATAGGAGGGCTTTCAGGACTATTGTCTCTTTAAAGAGATGAAGAGGTTCTGGGAGGGATTGGATGCTTGGCAGGAGGAGGAGCATGGCTTCTAGAAGAGTGATGATATTGCTATTGGGGATATCTGCCTCCAGAAGATTGATGGGATCTGCCTTGCCTCTGATAGGATTTAGTAACTGATGAGGGTCTCTGGCTAACATTTCCGGTTGCACCAGTGATAGTTTAACTTTCAAGGCAGCCTAAACACCTAGAGGGGGGGGGGGTGAATAGGTTCTGCTTCTCTTTCTAAAACTTCTAGACAGAATTCAATTTATTAACTAATATGAAAACACAGCAATCACAGAAAACAAAACATCACAGATTGCACTATGTTTTATAGTGGTTCCCCAAGGTCTGGGTACATCCACTTTCCCCCTTCACCTATCTAGCTGTATGCTAGATTCGGCCAAACTTCCACTTATCTCAGATCAATAGATCTTACAACTCAGAACCCAACAGGTTCCTACAACTCAGGCACAACTGCCCTACCTCAGCCTTGCCCCAAGGCCTACAACTCAGAGAATATCCTTCTCCTACACTCAGGCAATCAGCCCTACCACTCAGAGTTCAACACTCCTACACTCAGCCTTTATAACATAGGCTTACAACTCAGATCTGTATAAACAGATCCTACAGAAATATAGAAAAGATAGTTTAAATTGTCTTGCCAGGTTGAGAGAGAAAAGGCAATGACAATTCTTAATCAGCTGATGCAATCAACTGTTTCTTAGCCTTCTTCAAAGCTTCTTGAAAATGTACTTAGCTGAGTTGATTCCAAACAGCTTCTTGAGAATCCACTGGTGGATTCTTCTTCTTCCTCAAATTCTGACTTGATCTCTCTCTATCCAGAACTTTGAATGATTCTTCTGAATTCTGATTAGAACTCTTCTTAGATCTATCCTTAGATAGTCTTCTTAGATCTCCCGGAGAAGATCTTCTTAAGTGCCTAGCACTTTCTTGAAATGAGTAGAATGTAATCCTTCTCCACTTTTTGATCCAATGTATTTCAAAGGGTCAGTTCTATATCTTCTTAATTGTGTGTGTTATTTTCTCCTTCTGAATCTGTCTATTTATAGACATTCTTCATGGTAACCGGCTGATCCGGTTTCTAACCGTTTTCTGACAAGTCTGACAACTTCAGTTAACTGGTGATAACCCACAGCTGTCAAGTCTTCAAACAAGTCCTGTGCCTTAGTGTTGAAACAGTCTGTCAGAAAGTGTCGAGACCATCTGTCTATTTGTGTCGACACAATTGACTTTGGTGTCGACACTGCCTTCAGTGATGTCGACTAAATTGCCTTTGTGTCGACACATCTTCTTCTGAAACTAACTTGGTCTTTGACTCTGCAGTGTGTCGACACAAGTCCTGTGTGTCGACACAGTTGTTGTAGAATCATAACTTTAGTAAGTGTTGACTTAGCCTTCAGGTGTCGACTATTTTCTTCTGTGTCGACATATTCAGATGATGTCGACAAACTTGAGATCGACTATACTCTTCAGTGTCGACGCATTCTCCCAATGTTGAGGTCGACGTTTTTCTTCTGTGTCGACACAATTTCCCAGTGTTGTGTCGACTTACTTCTTCTGAGTCGACACAATTTCCCAGTGTTGTGTCGACTTACTTCTTCTGAGTCGACACAATTTCCCAGTGTTGTGTCGACTTACTTCTTCTGTGTCGACACTTTTTCCCAGTGTTGTTGTAGACTATGTTATGTGTCGACACTTTTTCCCAGAGTAGTGTCGACTTACACCTTCTGTGTCGACACACTTTCCCAGTGTTGTGTCGACAACTTTCTTCTATGTGACGACACATGTTCCTTTGTGTCGACACTTGGACTTAGAATTTTTTTCTGTAAACTTTAACAATTCTTTACCTGCACATGTCAACTCAAAACAACATCAAATACAACATGATGTATATCATTGAGCTAGGTTGGGCTTCTTCAAATCAGGTACACATTTTCCAATGTACCCAACAATCTCCCCCTATTTGGAGAAGTCATAACCCTTATAGCCAATGATATACACCATTTAGAAATAGTATAAAATGATGATATATGACAATACACAGGGATACTTAATTATAAACAAAATAATAAGAACATCATGGATAAAACAATCTATCACAGATTTAACAATATTTTGTTTATTACTGGGTAATGTTTGATTACATGGTTTTTCTTTGACAGATCACATTACATCATTACAAAACATTATGAAAGAACTAAACATTATCAGGATTGATTAGGCTCTCTAATAACAATCCCTTGGCCAGATTTAATTTTAGCTGTCACAGGAGCTTCTGATTCTTCAGCCATCTTTTTTCCTTTAAGATCAGCTTTCTTCTTAGCTTCTTCCTTGAGCCTTTGCCTTTCAAAATAGTGAAAAGGCTTTGGGAAGTATTTGCTTGGCTCCATAGCATCAGGTGGAAGTCTTCCCAGCTTAGCTTTCCTTCTGAATTGTACAATGGCTTCTTGTCTTGCCTCATACTTCTGCCATTCCTGCTCATTGTACCACTTGCCCCTTTCATGAACTTGATTTTTGACAGCTTTCCATGCAGTGAGTATTATATTTCTGGAAGTAGGACTCCACTGCTCAAAATCTGGCTTCAGCTCAGCCTGCTCTCTAAATCTTTTCTTTGACAGTAGAGCATCTTGCTGTTCTTGCAAATTTACCTCAGGCTTATCAACCTTTCCAAAGATAACATTTACAACCTCCTTTGAAGGACTATACATATATTGCACTTGCTGATCCAATATATCAAAATCTGGAGGGGGGTATATGACTTGGGCAACCTCAGGTTGGTCACCTTCAAGTAGTCCTGTTTGTAGACCAGACTCAGCCACCATGTTATCATCACACAATGGTGGATATCCCAATGTGGCTCTTATACTATTGGTCACCCATTTGGCATGCTCAGAGCCTGCATGAATCAGCATCCTCTCCCCCTTTATGGCTTCTCTTGATACATGATCTCTAAGATCTTCTTTCTGGAATCGAATTTGGCCATCCAAATAATTCACTCCCTCCTTAAAAAATGGTCTTAACTTTTGAAGTTTTTCAGATATTTCTTGTTGAGAGGTTGTGATGGCAGTCTTAACAGATGCAATAGCAGCCTGAAAATTCTTATCAAATTCTTCCATTTCTTTGGCTCTATTTGCAGGCATCCCTGGAACAATCTTCTTCACCTCTTGAATGATCTCATTATGAGATTCAGTTAAATTGTCATTCATTCTTATTTGATTTTCCAGAACATAACCTTGCTTCAAAGCAATATCATCCACCTTTGTAGAGATAGCCTGCTGTTGTTTAGCCAGATAAACTACAGCATTGCCACCCTTGTGGAAGCAATCTGTCATTTCAGTTTTATTTAAGTTGACTTGAAATTGGATAGATTTGATATCTTGGGCTAAGTCAAACTGCAGATTTTTGTTGCTTTCATCAACATATTTCTCAATGGCCACCCTGTGGTCATCCAATTTCACCTGTAAATCCACCAAGAACTTGTTATAATCAACTTCAGGAGGTGGAGGTGGAGGTGTTGTCTGTAAAGCCTGCTTATAAGTTTTGCTTCTTCTTTTAAATACAACCAGTTTTCTTTTCTTAGCCAACCTGGCTTCTTCAGTTTCAGATTCAGAAGTACTCTCAATGTGAACTCTATCTGCTTCAGTGCCATGTTGCTCAGTTTCAACATGTACTGGCTCCCCCTCAATTCTTTGCTCCTCCTCTACTTCTTGTACTTTTTCAATCTCTTGAACTTTCTCCACTCCTTGTTCTAGCTCTATGTCAAGAGGCTGCTCAACATCTTGGTCCTCTTCTATTCTATCAGTAGCTATGTCATCATTAGGAAATAACTCATCCAGAGTGTATTCTTTTTGAACTGGAGCATCTGAAGATAAGTCATTAGGTGCATCCTTGTGCACATTCTCAGGCAGCTGCATATCTGGAGTAGGAGAAGACTCATGCTCCCCCTGAACCTGTGCAGGAAAAAAAAACTTTTAGAAAGTCTTTTATAGTAAAATACATTTGCTCCCCCTACACCTGTACCACTTGTACCTGAGTAGGGGTAGATACATTTTGAGCAGGAGATTGAACTGGCTCCCCCTGCATCTGTGCAGATGTATCTACTTGATGAACTATAGAGGAGGCAGGTTGTTCTTCACTCTGTATCCTAAGTGGGTCCTCTTGTTGTTGCTCAGTCTCGTGAGCTGGAGAAGGGGATTTTACAGGGGTGTCTGGCCTGCTCTCTTCAGGCACATCCTTAGACAGCACCCTTTCCCACCTGGAGAATAGTCTCATGTCCATCCTTCTCATATGATTGATTTTAGATCCTGGCAGTTGCTGCATCACTTCAGGAATTGCTCCATTGAGATATAGACTTATGATCCTAGCCATGTTAGGCTTCTTGATCCCTTCTTTAATCTTGTCAAATAGGATTACTGACCAATCAGTAGGAATTGTAAAGACAATCCTGGTCATAAGGTTGAACATATAAGCAGAAATCCTATCATGTCCACCTGTCTTGCAGAGAATTACTTTCCCAACTATTTCAGACAAGAACTTTCCTTGCTGATTCATACCCTTCCTATTGAATGCAGCACCAATCTTCATGTTTGAATCCAAACCACACCATTGAAGGGCTTCCCTTGTCTTAGAACTAGGAACCTCTTCTTCATTTTCAACTACATGTAATTGCAAGAACTTTCTCAAACCTCTTTGGGTAATCTTAATCTTAGTCCCGTGAACAATGGACTTGATCTTGAGTTCAGTAGAATGGACTGATGCTGAGATAAAGAACTCATGCACCTCCTTCTTCCAGATCTTGGATGGTTCTGAGACAAGAAATTCTAACCCTGATGCAGAGAGAAGGGTGATAACTCCTTGAACATCAGGCGGCGCCTCTGCAAAGGCCTGGCGCACCAATTCATACCCTTCATTAACATTGTCTTCAATCCTTGGCGCCATCGAGTCGTCGAGAAGGCTTGAGAGAGGAGAGAAAGAAAGATTGTCGACACAGGGTTTGAATCTCGAAAACCTTGAAAGCGTGTCGACAATAAGAGCTTTTGACCTATTTATAGCTTCTGTTGAAAGAAGTTCAAAAGGCGCCAAAAACAGTCTAAATGTGTCGACACAGACGGAATGTGTCGACACAAGCTTCTATTAACTCGACATTTCTTCAGTCTACTATGTGTCGACACCAATTTGTGGTTATGTCGACACCTTGGATACGTAGTAGAAAGACAGAAATTCTGTGTCGACACTAAGGACAAGTGTCGACACATATTTTGTAAGTGTCGACACCATAATTCTGGTTGAGTCGACATTACATTCCTGGTTAAGTCGACAATAAAACTCTTAAGTGTCGACACATATTCTCTGTGTCGACACAATATTTCTGACTTGTCGACATAATTTCTCTGAGTCGACACATTATTACTGAATGTGTCGACACATTCTTACTTAGCCAATTTCTGTAACTTCAATGTGTCCTTTTTAACACTTGATTATTGTTGTTACTACTTTTACTTACTTATTAACCATTTCAATAGCATTGTTAATGATTTTGTTTAATACATTAATCAATGGTTAACATACCTAATTCAATTTTGAATTTATTGAATTTGGTTTCATCTAAAGGCTTAGTAAATACATCTGCTATTTGATAATCTGTTTTTACAAATTCCAATGAGATGTCACCTTTTTCTACATGTTCTCTAAGAAAATGATATTTGATTTCTATATGCTTAGTTCTACTATGAGAAACTGGATTATTAGCAATAGAAATAGCACTCTTAGAATCACATAAAAGGGGTGTTCTACTTACCTGAATACCATAATCTTTAAGCTGATGCTGCATCCATAATAGCTGTGCACAGCAGCTTCCTGCAGCAATATACTCTGACTCAGCTGTGGAAATTGCCACACTAGTCTGTTTTTTACTACTCCAAGATATTAGTCTTCCTCCCAGGAATTGACAAGTACCTGTAGTACTCTTTCTATCCTCTCTACATCCTGCAAAATCTGCATCTGAATAGCCTGTTAGTTGAAAATCTCTATTCCTAGGGTACCAAAGACCTAGAGTAGGAGTGCCCTTTAGATATCTCAGAATCCTTTTTACTGCAGTATAATGAGATTCTTTAGGGCAGGCTTGGTACCTAGCACAGACACATGTTGCATACATAATGTCAGGTCTACTAGCAGTGAGATATAGTAGTGACCCAACTATTCCTCTATACAATGATTCATCAACAGGTTTACCTGCCTCATCTTTGCATATTGGCATACTTGTGCCCATAGGAGTTCTCATGGAGGAGGATGACTCCATACCATATTTTTTAATTAATTCCTTGGTGAACTTAGACTGGGATATGGACAATCCATCATCAGTCTGTCTTACTTGGAGTCCCAAGAAGAACTTAAGTTCTCCCATACTGCTCATCTCAAACTTCCCTTGCATAAGTTTGGCAAACTTTTTACAAAGGTTGTTTTCAGTAGATCCAAAGATTATGTCATCAACATAGATCTGGACTAAGATGATCTTTCCTTTGGATTCCCTAAGGAATAGAGTTTTGTCTATCTTTCCTCTTGAGAATTTATTCTCAATGAGGAAGGTAGACAGGGTTTCATACCAAGCCCTTGGAGCTTGTTTTAACCCATACAAAGCTTTCCTAAGCTTGTACACAGAATCAGGTTTAAGAGGATCTACAAAACCTGATGGCTGCTCTACATATACTTCTTCTTTAAGATCACCATTCAGAAATGCTGACTTTACATCCATCTGGTATACTTTGAAGTCTTGGTAGGCTGCATAGGCAAGGAACATTCTGATTGCCTCCAGCCTTGCTACTGGAGCAAAGGTTTGATCAAAGTCAATCCCTTCTTCCTGCCTGTATCCTTTTGCAACCAATCTTGCTTTATTCTTTATTATTATTCCACTTTCATCTAGCTTGTTCCTATAGATCCACTTAGTCCCAATTATGTTGTGGCCTCTTGGTTTAGGAACAAGCTCCCAGACCTTGCACCTTCTGAACTGATTCAGCTCCTCTTGCATAGCATCAATCCAGTGCTGGTCTTGGATAGCTTCTTCAAACTTCTTAGGTTCCATTTGAGACAAGAAACTAGAATGCAAAACTGTGCTTTGATTTCTGCTTCTAGTTTGCACTCCTTGTCTTGGATCACCAATTATCTGATCAGTAGGATGATCTCTTAGATATCTTATAGCTGGAGGTAGATTCCCTTCAGGTTGAGCATCTCCAGCTTCTTCATTCTGCTGTTCCTCTTGGTTTTCATCAGCTTCCATTATCTCTTGTACTCCCCCTGGACAGCAGCCTTCATTTTCCAATGCTCCCTCTTCCTTTGAAGCTTCAGCAATGGAGAGCTTGTCCATCTTCTTGCTTATACCTGTTGAGTCATTTGATCTACAAGACAATTCACAATTGATTAATCTTGTTTCATCAAATACAATATGCACAGATTCTTCAACAACTTGAGTAGTTAAGTTGAAGACTCTATAGGCCTTACTATTTGTGCTGTACCCAACAAATATCCCATCCTGGGATTTGGCAGCAAACTTAGTCAAATAAGACTTACCATTGTTAAGTATATAGCACTTGCAGCCAAAGATCCTAAAATAGGATAGATTTGGTTTTCTGCCTTTCACAATCTCATAGGGAGTCTTCCTGTGGCTTTTGGTGATAGAAGCCCTATTGATGACATGACAAGCAGTGTTAACTGCCTCAGCCCAAAAATATTCTGGGAGAGAGGTGTCACTCAATAGAGTTCTACCAGCTTCAATTAATGATCTATTCTTTCTTTCAGCAATTCCATTTTGCTGAGGTGTTCTAGGTGAGGAGAACTCTTGGAAAATCCCAAAGTCTATACACAAGTTTGTCATGCTTTCAGATTGAAACTCAGTACCATGGTCACTTCTGATTTTGACCACTGTACTGTTCAGTTCATTCTGAATTTGCTTTACAAACTTAAATAATACACTTGGGGTTTCAGATTTTTGTCTCAGAAAGAACACCCATGTAAATCTAGAATAGTCATCTACAACCACTAGTGTGTAGACCTTCCTACCTAGACTGTGAACTGGCATAGGACCAAAAAGATCCATATGCAAGAGGTATAAGCACCTCACAGAATCCTTGTTTTCAAGGCTTTGAAATGAGGTTTTGTCTGCTTGCCCTTTTGACAAGCTGAGCATACCCCTTCCTTTATACACTTAACTTGAGGCCCATTCCTCACTAGTTCTTTACTAAAGAGTTGGCCAATTGTCTTGTAGTTTAGATGAGCCAATCTCTTGTGCCACTTAACACAATGAGAAGCATTGTCATCAGCTACAAGACAAATGGGGGATGCCTTATTCTCACATTCAAAATTAAGGCAATACACATTTCTCTTCCTATACCCAGTCAATATGATCTCTTGATCACTTGACCTTTTGATATGACATCCATCCTTACCAAATGAAATGTCATATCCTAGATCACTCAGCTGGCTTATGCTTATTAGATTATGTTTCAAACCTTTTACATAGGCCACTTGGGTGATAGTAATTAGGTTTGAAGAGATGTTACCAAATCCTTTGATGACTCCTTTTTCAGATCCACCAAAGATCACTTTATGTCCATCTTTGACAGATGAATACTCCTTCAGCAGCCCCTTTGTTCCAGTCATGTGCCTGGAACAACCACTATCCAAGTACCATATAGGGGCATGGTAACTTGGATTCACCTGCAATACAGAATTACTTACCCTTAGAACCCAAGTAAGTCTTGGGTCCTTGGTTCAGGTTAGCCTTAATAAAGTTATCATAACCTCTTCTAACAGGTAGACTCTTATTCTTTATAACACTTGTGTTATACCAGCAGTCCAATGCAAAATGACCCCTCTTGCCACAGCACCAACATTCAAACTTATTGTATCTAGATCTAGATACATCCTTGTCAGAAGCATTTCTGTTCATTGCTGGTGCTGTTGCAACTTCTCCTACTGGTTTCTTAAAACCATAGGGCTTATGACCATAGGTAGGCCTGCTTGCCTTAACACCCTTGTTCTTCAGAACATTTGTCTTGATATGATCCTGAATGTCTTCATGATCATATATGTTAGAAGGCACTTTCTCCTTACCAAACCTTATGGGGACTGAAAGGTTTAGTGGCTGAATAGGGGCTTTGCCTTTCCTCTTGAATCTGCCAGCCCTGGAGTTACCCTTAAATCCTAATCCAGCCTTACCCTTCTGAGTGACAAATTCATCTATCAAGGGTAAGACAGATTTTGGCTTAGAGTAACTAGCCACTAAATCCCTTTCAATTCTAAGTCTGTCCTCCAGACTCTTTACTTGATCATTAGTATAATTAATTGTGCCCATCTGAATAATAGTTATATTCTTCAGCTTGGCAATTTCAGCTAACTTTTGATCAAGGACTTTTTCTAACTCAGTTGTTGCAACCCTTAGATCAGCAATTTCCTGAGCCTGTGATTTAACCAGGTTCTTGCTTTTCTTAAGGGCCTGCAACAAGTCCCCATACTTGTCTATCAATTGATAGACATCTCCTTCAGATCCAGATGCATCTTCATCACTTGATGCAGATGTAGCTGATTCTTCACTTGTACTACAAACAATATGTACTGGAAGGACAGTTTACCTCATTAGGACCAGACTGATTCTGGCATAGGTCCTCTTCTGATCTAGTCATCAAACCATGCATTGATGTTCATTGATGGAGTCTAGCAACTGCATAAACTCCTCTTCCTCAGATGCAGCATATAATCCAATATATGCTTCAGCTTCAGATCCTGATTCTGAAGTTGACTGGTTTGACAGACTTTTATCTTTCTTTGCTACAAAGGATTTCTCCTTCTTGCCTTTCTGATAAATCTTCTTCTTTTCTGAAGATTCCTTCCTTTTGTCAGGACAATCAGCCATACATGTCCAGGCCTATTGCAACAATAGCAGACAATCTTTGAATAGTGGCTTTGCTGGGCTTTGACCTGCTTTTCTCTTCCTAGATGACCTTCTTTTCTGATAATAGTCATCTACTTGCTGTGATGAGGAAGGCCTAGACTTCCATTGCTTCTTTTTCAAGAACCTTTGAAATTGCCTAGTGAATGCAGCAAAGTCTGCATCTGAATCACTGCTGACTGAACCCTTATCTGAATTTTCAGAACTACCTTCTTCAACTTCCTTAGGAGAGATGGTGATTTCCTCCTATTCTTTCTGGTGGCTTCAGCATTAAATGCCACAGTCTTTTCTCTATGCTCTCCTCTTGAGTTTCTTTCCTCCTCCTTCCTTACCATAAGTTGCATTTCATAGGATAGCAACTTTCCAAACAGAGTTGGAGGAGATATCTCTGCCAATTTTGCCACTTCTCTTATGGCACAGATCTTTGTATCCCAATCCTTTGATAAGGATCTTAAGATTTGTCATTCAGTTCATAGGTACTGAAGACTCTTCCATAGGAATTAAGCTCATTCACAATTCTATAGAATTTCTTATAGCACTCAGTTATGCTATCAGATTTTCCTTGTCTAAAACTTTCATACTCCTGATTTAGCATAGATTTTCTGTCCAGCCTTACTTCTTCTGATCCCTCCATGTAGACAATCAATGTGTCCCACATCTCCTTGGAGGTCTTGCAGTGAATCAGATTCTGAAATGTTGAATCATCTATGGCACTGACAATGATGTTCTGTGCCCTTTTGTCCATGGTTGCCAAGATGATTTCATCCTTGGTCATTTCAGAATAAGTCTTTGGTGTTTGGATATTTGCATCAAGAACAGATATCTTCATTGGTATGAAGGGGCCTTCCTGTACTGTGATGTAAATCCTTGGGTCAGATGCTTCCATAAACAATCTGACTCTTTCTTTCCAGATCCCAAAGATTTCCTTCTTGCATATGGGTAATTTCATTGACCCTAGCTCCTTATGATTCTCTCCAGAACCCATCTTCTTGATTCTTGAATCTGCCTATCAGATCTACCTCAGACTGTTAAGTCCTTTTTGAGGAACCTCCCTCTGATACCACTTGATAGTTTAACTTTCAAGGCAGCCTAAACACCTAGAGGGGGGGGGTGAATAGGTTCTGCTTCTCTTTCTAAAACTTCTAGACAGAATTCAATTTATTAACTAATATGAAAACACAGCAATCACAGAAAACAAAACATCACAGATTGCACTATGTTTTATAGTGGTTCCCAAGGTCTGGGTACATCCACTTTCCCCCTTCACCTATCTAGCTGTATGCTAGATTCGGCCAAACTTCCACTTATCTCAGATCAATAGATCTTACAACTCAGAACCCAACAGGTTCCTACAACTCAGGCACAACTGCCCTACCTCAGCCTTGCCCCAAGGCCTACAACTCAGAGAATATCCTTCTCCTACACTCAGGCAATCAGCCCTACCACTCAGAGTTCAACACTCCTACACTCAGCCTTTATAACATAGGCTTACAACTCAGATCTGTATAAACAGATCCTACAGAAATATAGAAAAGATAGTTTAAATTGTCTTGCCAAGTTGAGAGAGAAAAGGCAATGACAATTCTTAATCAGCTGATGCAATCAACTGTTTCTTAGCCTTCTTCAAAGCTTCTTGAAAATGTACTTAGCTGAGTTGATTCCAAACAGCTTCTTGAGAATCCACTGGTGGATTCCTTCTTCTTCTCAAATTCTGACTTGATCTCTCTCTATCCAGAACTTTGAATGATTCTTCTGAATTCTGATTAGAACTCTTCTTAGATCTATCCTTAGATAGTCTTCTTAGATCTCCCGGAGAAGATCTTCTTAAGTGCCTAGCACTTTCTTGAAATGAGTAGAATGTAATCCTTCTCCACTTTTTTTGATCCAATGTATTTCAAAGGGTCAGTTCTATATCTTCTTAATTGTGTGTGTTATTTTCTCCTTCTGAATCTGTCTATTTATAGACATTCTTCATGGTAACCGGCTGATCCGGTTTCTAACCGTTTTCTGACAAGTCTGACAACTTCAGTTAACTGGTGATAACCCACAGCTGTCAAGTCTTCAAACAAGTCCTGTGCCTTAGTGTTGAAACAGTCTTGTCAGAAAGTGTCGAGACCATCTGTCTATTTGTGTCGACACAATTGACTTTGGTGTCGACACTGCCTTCAGTGATGTCGACTAAATTGCCTTTGTGTCGACACATCTTCTTCTGAAACTAACTTGGTCTTTGACTCTGCAGTGTGTCGACACAAGTCCTGTGTGTCGACACAGTTGTTGTAGAATCATAACTTTAGTAAGTGTTGACTTAGCCTTCAGGTGTCGACTATTTTCTTCTGTGTCGACATATTCAGATGATGTCGACAAACTTGAGATCGACTATACTCTTCAGTGTCGACGCATTCTCCCAATGTTGAGGTCGACGTTTTTCTTCTGTGTCGACACAATTTCCCAGTGTTGTGTCGACTTACTTCTTCTGAGTCGACACAATTTCCCAGTGTTGTGTCGACTTACTTCTTCTGAGTCGACACAATTTCCCAGTGTTGTGTCGACTTACTTCTTCTTGTGTCGACACTTTTTTCCCATGTTGTTGTAGACTATGTTATGTGTCGACACTTTTTCCAGAGTAGTGTCGACTTACACCTTCTGTGTCGACACACTTTCCCAGTGTTGTGTCGACAACTTTCTTCTATGTGACGACACATGTTCCTTTGTGTCGACACTTGGACTTAGAATTTTTTTCTGTAAACTTTAACAATTCTTTACCTGCACATGCCAACTCAAAACAACATCAAATACAACATGATGTATATCATTGAGCTAGGTTGGGCTTCTTCAAATCAGGTACACATTTTCCAATGTACCCAACAACCAGCAGCTGGAGGAGGAGGACCTCTCCCATCCCTTTTTGGAGGAGGGGGAGGAGAGTATCTCCTGGATTTCTTCCTAGATTTCTGTTCATTTTTAGATAGCTTTATCCAGTGAGGCATCCCTGGGTAAGGTTTGATGTTGTTAAGAATATAAAATGGGGTGTCTTTTTTTGGATTGGGTTTTGGAGCAGGCTGAAGAGCTTTCTTCTTAAGCTTTCTCTTCTTGGTACTTGG
This sequence comes from Platanthera zijinensis, assembly GCA_039513925.1. Lineage (NCBI taxonomy): Eukaryota > Viridiplantae > Streptophyta > Magnoliopsida > Asparagales > Orchidaceae > Platanthera > Platanthera zijinensis. The sequence goes on along the minus strand of CM077084.1, from coordinate 155,093,398 downwards.
ATCATCATCTTCATCATCATCATCATCATTTTCATCATCTGATTCTTGAAAATCATATAGGTCATCTATCTCTTTTAGTTGTTCTGCTGTGATTTTAAGAGGAGGAACCTGAGGAGCAGGAACTTGAATTGGAACTGGGACAAGAACTTCTGTTAGAGAAGTTTTAACTGGATCTGACACAAGCAAAGGAGCATCTTCTGTGTCATCAGATAGAAAAGAGTCCAAGTCAGGCATTGGAGAGTCATCCATTACAAAAGTAGGTGGAGACATAGCCTTTGACTCAACCACTGATACCCTTTCAAATTCAGCTGTATCAGGCAGCAAAACAACTGCTAAACTGGCATTAATTAAAGCTATGACCTCAGAGCTTGCTCGAGGAGAATAACACACAATGGCCTTAGCTATAACCCCCCCCCCCCCCCCCCCCCCCGATTTTTTGATGATTTTATTAGTATGGGCATCGTCATATTTATGACGTCGTGACGTTACTTTTTACGTCGAGTTGACGACGCATCGCCGTTAAGGCATTTTCGCGTCCGTGCGGTCGAGTCGGCCAAATTCTTGTTGTTATTGGAAAATTTTGCATCTGGAATTCAAGTTGAATAATTTTGGACTTGCTCGTCAAGTTTCGTCGCAATTCGAGCGATATTCGGGCCTCGGCGATTTTCCGAAGTTTTGTGTAAATTATGTTCATTGTATACTTTGAAAATTTATATCTTGGGAATGACTTGTCGGATTTAAGTTTTGGCTTCGCCGTTGGGTTCGTAGCGTCAGTGTTCGCCTACGGTGTGAGTTTCGTTTAATTCAGCGCGCATTTGGGTCTCCTTTCGAACTCGTGTTTTCTTGTTCAAAAATATAAATATGAATATTTTAATATTAAAACACTATTCAAAAATGTAAATTCATATTCATCTCTATAGTTTAATTTTTGGATATTTTTGTAAAAAGCACTATTCAAAACATTGTTCATGCAAATTTAAACTGTTTTGAGTTCTTGGGTAGCCTGTTATTTCTCGAGTGCTTAGCTGTTAATTCTCGAGTGTATAACCGTCAGTTCTCGCGTATTTCTGCTAGTTCTCGAGTGAATTGGTGTTAGTACTCGAGTGATGTTTGAGTTAGTTCTCGAGTACTAACTGTGTATTACTCGAGTGGTAGTTTTCTTCCCAAGTTTTGCCCGCTGCTTCTACTCGAGTAGTGTAGCTTGTACTCGAGAGTTAATTCTCGAGTAGTGCAGTTAGTTCTCGAGTACTGTAGCCCCTTCTCGAGAGATCCATTTCAGCCTTCTTTCGGGCGCCGTTTTGAGGGTCAAAACAGCGTCATTTGGAAAAATGGTTAACATCAAATTTGTTCGACTCGACGAGATCTACAATTTTCATGTTGGACACTTTTCGATTTGAAGCCATCCTAGACTTCTATTTTTGTTTTTCGCGAATCGGCTCGTAAATAATCCGTTTTTATCCTAATTTAGACAAAATATTTTATAAGTACTTATATATATACTCTTATGCTTAGGTTATTAGAAATCAGAAATAAAACTTCATCTTCTTCTTCTCCGAACTTTTCCTCCCGAACCAGAGCGGCGTGAGCGAGCGAGAGAAATATTTTCATGAATCTCCCGGTGGCCGCCGACGGTGCTCAGGTGCTCCAAATCTTCGACCGAGTATAGATCTGGAAAGCTTTCGGCGAGGGCTTTGTCATCGTGGTAAAATCTTCCCCGTTCCTTGATTTTTCTCGCTAGGGTTTTCGGCCCTAACTCTTATTTTTGGTCATTCATGTTAGATTTCGATTTCTCTCATCTTCCTTAGTCCCGATCTACGCCGAGGTGCGATTTTGTGATATTCTCCGGTAAAATCAAGGCAAGTGGTGGTTTACCCTCTTTTCTCCTTGTCAGATTTGATGGTAACGAATAAGCTTATGTTCCTTAATTTTTACTGCGTTCTTTTTTTGTCTTTCCAAGTTATAGAAATGTATAACTCTTATTTGAAGTTTACTCAAATTTATGAGTTCTTGTCATGAAGAGAAAACTTAACCTTGTAGCGTTGTAGTGATTGAAGAGATGTTATATCGTTAGATTTAATCGCCTCTAACCATTGTCATAGAACGCGTTAGAGTTTATCTAGGATGGTAAATCTTTTCAAAAGGTTGATCAACCGTGTCTTTAATCTAGGAAATGTCGAGTAGAATCCGATGTGCCAAGTCTTGAGATTTATTTCATGGTGTTTCTTTGTTGCGGGTGTTAGTGAGCAAATCCACCGACCGCAAGGTTTGTTTCCTTTATTAGTACCTTGTGGAACTCTACTGGGTTTTAGGCATCTGCGGTGATTGGTGAAGTGTGTAAGTCTCCCCCACAGTTAGACGGATTTTAACATCTATGAGGGGTGTATCTAGAGAAGTGACCACCCTATCTGTGTTTATGGGTAGAGTTGACCACAGGTGGCTAATAAAGTTTTGAAGTATTCTTTCTTATGATTTAATCATGTTCTCCCCTTGCTTTGGGTATCCGACATGATTTGTTGTACGTGACGATTCACGTAAGTTCTTTTCTTCATATTTATTTCTTGAGTTTTATTTATGTACCTTACTTCAGCACATTTGGTCTTGGGTTGGTACCCATTTTGACCCTTGTTTATTTAGGCTTATTTTTCTGCCACCATTTGTATCTTCTTGCTGAGGTATTCTATTTTTGGAATGGCTCAGGTTCAGAGCAGTAGCATGTACCTAACCTATTGAATTTTAACACTTGCTAGATGTTGATGTCTCCTTTATGCTTGATTCAGATTACTTGCTCTCTGAGATGATTTTTTGCTAGGATTGCATGTTAGATATTTTTAACTTATAAAACCCTACTATTAGTAAAGCATACATGCAATCTCTTTCAAAAATAAGTCACTACTTTCTGGTTAGCGTAAAGACTTTTTCCTATACTTATTATAAATCTAGAGTTGCATAACATGAGTTGTTCCTCTGGGACATTTATACTCATGTAGGGTGTTAGAGTCAATTTAAACAAGTATCTTCCGCAAGCGTATAATTACATTTTAAATCGTGGAATAGTTGATCCAATAAGCCGAGGGATACGACTATCTTCTTAACAACATATGTTCTCCTTTTAAACTGTCGAGTTTGGAGCCTTGCCTGAGCGTCTGCAGTTATCCCCTGCACGACGTGGCATCACATCACGTATTTTCCCTTACTCTGATATAATTTAATTGTTGGGAAAATGCGGGTTGTGATAGTTTGTATCATAGGGAGGTTGCTTGACAATTGGTCGGGCAACCTTCCCTTGTTAGTGTTAGTTGTTTAGTGTCATATCATACACACGCCGATGTGTCATCAGTACGTCTTGGCTGAAGCATGAACACTACACTCATAAACATGATTAGAAGTATATGGGGCATATTATGTAGTATGGGATGCATAATATGTGTTTGTATATGGATCCACCATAGGTGGCAACATGTGAGGGTTATGTAGTATGAGATGCATAACCTCACCACATGAATGCCCATTAGCACATTTTATTTTTCGTTACATGCAATTTTCTGTAGTATGGGATGCATAACATTTCATATGTACGCCGCTCATAACTGTATTAGGCCCTTTTATAGAATGCATAGCACAACATGCATAGCATAACATGACATAAGTACAACATATCAAGCTAAAGATTTACATGATGACACATGTACACACATGATTTTAAATAAGAGTAAAGATTCCATACATTCATGTAATAGGCACATGAGTCAATAGGATAATAGGATACCATCCTAAGTAGGACATATCATCATCATAAAACGCCAGAGCAAGTGACAGCTTAAGCATGTGTCTTTTAAGTATGGTCTGAACTAGTTTTGTTTGCCCTAGTCGTAATCTAGGATTTTGATGGGTTGTTCGTTTGCATTTTTAGAAATGCCGCCAAAGCGTATTGCAACGAGATCGACTCCCCAGTCATAGGGTGAGTCGTCAGGTGCGCAGAGTGATGCGTTGATCGAGAGTTTGCGTAAGAGCAACGAGGCTCTGTCAAGGCAAGTAGTTGCGATACAATCGCATATTCAGACCTTATTGTCTGCCGCTCCCATGCAACAACCCTTAGTGCAAGATCCTGTCGTGGATAAGATCGTACCAACTAATCCTGCTCCTTTGGTGACCCCGGTGACGCTACCACAAGAGATGAGTTTCATCTTGCATTTCTAGCGATTGAGACCTCCTACTTATGACGGGAGTGCTGACTTCATGATTTTAGATGATTGGATCATCTCCATCGAAGAGATGTTTTCGTATTCCGGAATTCTAGAATCCTAGAAGGTAATGATTGCAGCCTATCAGTTAAAAGGCCTGACAAAGAGTTGGTGGATTCGAGAAAGGGAAAGTCTGAAGGAAGGCTGTTCTTGGGAATCTTTTAAGAAGATGCTGCTAAAGAAGTTTCTACCCTCGGTCGAGCAGGACCGCCTGATGAATAACTTCATGCATCTGAAGCAGAGACATCTCTCGATGAGCAAGTACGAGATTGAGTTTAGCAAACTGAGTAGGTTTGCTCCTGATTTGGTAGCTTCGGAGGAGGGTAGAGTGAAACATTTCCTGGGAGGACTAAGAAGCAATGTCTAGCAGTGGGCATGCGCTTATAGAGCTGACAATTATGCTGTGGCAGTGGAAGCCGCACTGAAAGTGGAGGCGATTGAAAACGCCAAGAATCGAGGTGCTATGGCAAGGAAAGAGAAGAGGAAGGGTGTTGAGGATGGAGGCACTAGGGCATCCGACCCTTCTTCGAAAAAGAAAAGTGGAGAAATATGTAGCTTCTATGGTCGACCTGACCACCCTTATGAAAGGTGTTTCAAGAGGACTTCCATCCTAAAGTAACAGCAGGTGCACTTTATCCAAGGTGCACCCAAGGGAGAGCTAGTGTGCACGTTTTGTGCAAGAAAGGGTCATGATGTGAGACGTTGTTGGATGAAAGAAAGGACTTACTTCTAATGCGGGCAGAAGGGACACCAGAAATCTTCGTGCCCCCAGGCTCAGTCCCCACAGCAACCTGCCCCGCTTTGAGCTCTGCCGCCGTCACCAAACCTGGATAAAGGAAAAGGAAAGCTGAACGTGATGACCAACGAGGAAGCTCAAACCTCTATGCAAGTGATATCAGGTTAGCCCCAGTTTAATTTATCTTTATTATTTATCATTGTAACCTTAGTTATCGTTCGTTTAGTTATGTATGCTACGGTTTTAGGGGAGTTTAAGGTGCGGAATAGGTGGGCGCGCGTTCTTTTCAATTCGGGTGCCACCCATTCCATGGTGGCCCCGAGTTTGTTGATAAACATCGCCTGGATGTGGATCAATTAGGAGACTCCTTCAACGTCAAGCTTCCCTCTGGTAATTTGGTGATATCTAATCAAGGAGTTCCGAGATGCCCTATTTATCTTGGCAATTTTTTGGCCTTTGCGGATCTGATGATTTTAGATCTCCCTGATTTTGATGTGATTTTGGGCATGGACTGGCTGTCCAAGTATGATGCGGTCATCTAGTGCAAGGCTAAGCGACTGGATTTCAGGATGGACGACGGCCAACCTATGACCGTCTATGGATTTCAGGACAGAGTTTCCCTTATCATTTCTGCGGTACGTGCTTGTCGTGCTATAGAGTCTGGTTACAAGGAATTTTTAGTTTCTATTTCTGCTTTAGAAACAGCTTTTGTTACACAACGTCTTGAGGATGTCTCTGTGGTGCGAGAGTTTCCAGATGTCTTTCCTGATAGTCTTCTAGGACTTCCTCCTGAGAGGGAGATAGAGTTTGTGATAGACCTCGAGTCAGGTACTCGTCCTATTGCCAAAGCACCGTACCATATGACTCCGCGTGAGTTGGATAAGTTGCGTACATAGCTTGATGAGTTGTTGAGGTGTGGTTTTATTAGACCAAGTTCTTCTCCATGGGGTGCTCCTGTTTTGTTCGTCAAGAAGAAAGATGGATCGATGAGGCTTTGCATCGATTATAGAGAATTGAACAAGGTAACCATTAAGAATAGATATCCCCTGCCAAGTATTGATGATCTGTTCGATCAGTTGCATGGTAGCTCGGTATTTTCAAAGATCGATCTTCGCTCAGGCTACCACCAGTTAAGAATTCGTGAGGCAGATATTCCACGAACCGCCTTCCGTTCGCGGCATGGACATTATGAGTTTTTGGTGATGTCTTTCAGTTTAACCAATGCACCCTTTGCTTTCATCGATTTGATGAATAGGGTGTTTAAGGATTTTTTGGACCGATTTGTTATTGTGTTTATAGATGATATCTTGGTGTATTCCCGCAACGTTGAGGAGCATACTCAGTATTTGTGTTTGGTTTTGTCGACCCCGAGGGAGCATAAGTTATATGCAAAGTTGAGCAAGTGTGAGTTCTGGCTACCTCAGGTGTCCTTTCTGAGTCATGTTGTAAGCAAGGATGGTATTTCTGTAGACCCAACTAAGATTTATGCTGTGATGGAATGGGAGAGACCTTGTACACCTAAGGATATTAGGAGCTTCTTAGGCCTGGCTGACTATTATAGAAGATTCGTGGAAGGGTTTTCAGTGTTGTCTGCCCCTCTAACTAGACTTTCTCAGAAGAATATTGCATTCATTTGGAGTGATAAGTGTGAAGAGGCTTTCCAAGAGTTGAAAAAAAGTTTATGTACCGCTCCAATTTTAACCTTACCTACTGAAGGAGTTGAGTATACTGTGTATGTTGATGCATCACACATCGGACTTGGTTGTGTTTTAATGCAAGATGGTAAGGTGATCGCGTATGGATCGAGACAACTAAAGATACACAAGATAAACTATCCTACACACGATTTGGAGTTTGCTGCTGTAATTTATGCGCTGAAGCTTTGGCGACACTTATTGTATGGCGCGTTGTGCAAGATCTATACAGACCATAAGAGTTTGAAGTACGTCTTCAATCAGAAGGAACTAAACCCGCGCCAGCATCAGTGGTTAGAATATGTGGCTGATTATGAAGTGGAAATTCTTTATCATCCAGGAAAGGCCAATATAGTAGCCGATACTTTGAGTAGAAAGACCGCCAAATTTTTAATCTGTCAGTACAGTCCTTGGTAGAATAATTCTTGTTGATGGATATTGAGGTTGGGAGTAGTACTGTGCCTGCCAGTCTAGAAGCAGAAGAACCCTCTTGGATTTCCCTTACTCGAGCACATCAGAAGGATGATCCTGATTTGTTGCAACTCCAGAATAGAACTGTGAAGGGAGAGCTACCAAATTTCTCCTTGGATGAGTTGGATACCTTGAAGTATCGGGGTAGATTTTGCGTCCCTGCCTTTGGCGACATTCGGGCTAAGATCTGTGTTGAAGCTCATGGTTCCAGTGTAGCCTACCACCCTGGTTCTATTAAGATGTATAAAGATCTAAAGCAAATTGTTTGGTGGTCAGGGATGAGGAGTGATATCGCGAAGTTTGTATTGGAATGTTATACGTGTCAGCGTGTTAAGGCTTATCATAGAAGGCCTGGTGGTAAATTGACACCGCTTGATATTCCAAGTTGGAAATGGGAGAGTATTTCAATGGATTTCATCACCGGTCTACCAAAATCTCCCCGTGGGCACGACTTTGTTTGGGTGATAGTCGATAGATTGACAAATTATGCTCACTTTGTTCCGTTTAAGATTGGGTATTCGATGAAGAAGATAGTTGAGCTATATCTTGAAGAGGTCATCAGGTTACATGGAGTGCCTTTTAGCATTGTATAAGATCGGGACTCCAGATTTACGTCTCGCTTTTGGAAGAGTTTACAGGAGGGGTTAAGTATCGATTTAAGGTATTCCACCGCCTATCATTCGCAGACGAATGGTCAGACGGAAAGGGTAAATAAAATCATAGAAGATATGATCAGGTATTATATTTTGGATCATGGTGGTGCTTGGGACGAGCGTCTCAGACTCATGGAGTTTGTGTATAATAATGGTTATCAAGAGAGTCTGCAGATGGCCCCGTTTGTGGACTTATATGGGAGGCGTTGTAGAACTCTTTTGTTTTGGGCTGAAGTTGGTGAGAGACCGTTGCTAGGTCCGGAAGCCCTTGAGGAGATTAATTGTGTCGTGACTCATATTCGAGAAAAGCTCAGTGTGGCTCAAGAGCGCTATGAGAAGTATGCTAATCAACGAAGGGTCGATCTGGAGTTTGCCGTTGGAGACTTGGTCTTCCTGAAGGTTTTTCCGATGTTTGGCGTTAAAAGGTTTGGGAGGAACCACAAGTTAGACCCCCGGTACGTGGGACCTTTCCAAATTCTAGAGCGTATTAGAGTGTCAGCTTATATGCTGGATTTGTCTGCGACCTTCCCTGGTGTCCATGATGTGTTCCATGTGAGCCAGTTGCGGAAGTGTGTCCGTAATGATCGTCAAGTACTTGACTCGATGCCCCAGATTAAGCCCAACCTTACGTATGTGGAAGAACTTGTTCGTATTCTGGATTCTCAAGAGCGTGTGTTGCGAAAAAAGACCATCCCCATGGTCAAGATTCTTTGGAGAAATCAAGACGTCGAGAGTGCGACATGGGAATTGGAATCGACAATGAGGGAATCTCACCCTCACCTCTTCTCTTAGTTTCTGGTATGTCTTTGTGTTTTTAGTCATGTTTGATTTTATCGTTTTGGTTTGTTTTGAAGTTGTGTTAAGTTTCGAGACAAAACTTTTTTTTAGGGTGAGTGACTGTAACACCCCCGATTTTTCGATGATTTTATTAGTATGGGCATCGTCATATTTATGACGTCGTGACGTTACTTTTAACGTTGAGTTGACGACGCATCGCCGTTAAGGCATTTTCGCGTCCGTGCGGTCGAGTCAGTCAAATTCTTGTTGTTATTATAAAATTTTGTATTTGGAATTCAAGTTGAATAATTTTGGACTTGCTCGTCAAGTTTCGTCGCAATTCGAGCGATATTCGGGCCTCGGCGATTTTCCGAAGTTTTGTGTAAATTATGTTCTTGTTATAATTTGAAATTTTATATCTCGGGAATGACTCGTCGGATTTAGGTTTTGGCTTCGCCATTAAGTTCGTAGCGTCAGTGTTCGCCTACGGTGTGAGTTTCGTTTAATTCGGCGCGCGTTTGGGCCTCCGTTCGAACTCGTGTTTCTTTGTTCAAAAATATAAATATGAATATTTTAATATTACAACACTATTCAAAAATGTAAATTCCTATTCATCTCTATAGTTTAATTTTTGGATATTTTTGTAAAAAGTCTTATTCAAAACAGTGTTCATGCAAATTTAAACTGTTTTGAGTTCTCGGGTAGCCTGTTATTTCTCGAGTGCTTAGCTGTTAATTCTCGAGTGTATAACCGTCAGTTCTCGCGTATTTCTGCTAGTTCTCGAGTGGCTGGGGGTTAGTACTCGGGTGATGTTTGGGTTAGTTCTCGAGTACTAACTGTATAGTACTCAAGTGGTAGTTTTCTTTCCGAGTTTTGCCCTCTGCTTCTACTCGAGTACTGTAGCTTGTACACGAGAGTTAGTTCTCGAGTACTGAAGTTAGTTCTCGAGTACTGTAGCCCCTTCCAGAGAGATCTGTTTCAGCCTTCTTTCAGGCGCTGTTTTGAGGGTCAAAACGGTGTCATTTGGAAAAATGGTTAACATAAAATTTGTTTGTCTCGACGAGATCTACAACTTTCATGTTGGGCACTTTTCGATTTGAAGCCATCCTAAACTTTTATTTTCGTTTTCCGCGAATCGGCTCGTAAATAATCCGTTTTTTTACTAATTTAGAAAAAATATTTTATAAGTACTTTTATTTATATATATATATATATATATATATATATATATATATATATATACTCTTATGCTAAGGTTATTAGAAATCAGAAATAAAACTTCATCTTCTCCGGACTTTTCCTCCCGAACCAGAGCGGCGTGAGAGAGAGAGAGAAATATTTTCGTGAATCTTTCGGTGGTCGCCGACGGTTCTCCGGTGCTCCAAATCTTCGACCGAGTATAGATCTGAAAAGCTCTCGGCGAGGGCTTCGTCATCGTGATAAAATCTTCCCCGTTCCTTGATTTTTCTCGCTACGGTTTTCGGCCCTAACTCATATTTTTGGCCATTCTTGTTAGATTTCGATTTCTCTCATCTTCCTTGTTCCCAATCTACGCCGAGGTGCGATTTGGTGATATTCTCCGGTAAAACCAAGGCAATTGGTGTTTTACCCTTTTTTCTCCTTGTCCAATTTGATGGTAACGAATAAGCTTTTGTTCCTTAATTTTTACTGCGTTCTTTTTGTCTTTCCAAGTTATAGAAATGTATAACCCTTATTTGAAGTTTACTCAAATTTATGAGTTCTTGTCATGAAGATAAAACTTAACCTTGTAACGTTGTAGTGATTGATGAGATGTTATATCGTTAGATTTAATCGCCTCTAACCATTGTCATAGAACGCGTTAGAGTTTATCTAGGATGATAAATCGTTTCTAAAGGTTGATCAACCGTGTCTTTAATCAAGGAAATGTGTAGTAAAATCCGATGTGTCAAGTCTTCAAATTTATTGCTTGGTGTTTCTTTGTTGCGGGTGTTAGTGGGCAAATCCACCGACCGCAAGGTTTGTTTCCTTTGTTAGTACCTCGTGGAACTCTACTGGGTTTTGGGCATCTGCGGTGATTGGTGGAGTGTGTAAGTCTCCCCCACAGTTAGACGGATTTTAACATCTGTGAGGGTTGTATCTAGAGAAGTGACCACCCTGCCTGTGTTTATTGGTCGAGTTGACCGCAGGTGGCTAATAAAGTTTTGGAGTATTCTTTCTTATGATTTAATCATGCTCTCCCCTTGCTTTGGGTATCCAACATGATTTGTTATACGTGACAATTCACGTAAGTTCTTTTCTTCTGATTTATTTCTTGAGTTTTATTTATGTACCTTACTTTAGCACATTTGGTCTTGGGTTGGTATCCCTTTTGACCCTTGTTTATTTTATCTTATTTTTCTGCCACCATTTCTATCTTCTTGCTGAGGTATTTTGTTTTTGGAATGCCTCAGGTTTAGAGCAGTAGCAGGTAGTGGAGCTAGTTTTTGGACTCTTTGAGCGGTAGTTTTGGCCGTGGCTTTTTCACCTCGTCGTAGCGAGGTATTTTGTTGTTTTAATTTTCTTTCATAGTTCAGACACACTTTGTACTGTGGGTTCGTGTCAGGTTGTTAATGCCCACATGATTTTTGATTTTTGACACTTGCTAGCTGTTGATGTCTCCTTTATGCTTGATTCAGATTACTTGCTCTCTGGGATGATTTTTTGCTAGGATTGCATGTTAGATATTTTTAACATATAAAACCCTAATATTAGTAAAGCATATATGCAATCTTTTTCAAAACTAAGTCACTACTTTCTGGTTAGCATAAAGACTTTTTCCTATACTTATTATAAATCTAGAGTTGCATAGCATGAGTTGTTCCTCTGAGACATTTATACTCATGTAGGGTGTTAGAGTCAATTTAAACAAGTATCTTCCGCAAGCGTATTATTATATTTCAAATCGTGGACTAGTTGATCCAATAAGCCGAGGGATACATCTATTTTCATAACTTAAACCGAATTTCAATCATAACAACATATGTTCTCCTTTTAAACTGTCGAGTTTGGAGCCTTGCCTGAGCGTCTGTAGTTATCCCCTACATGACGTGGCATCACGACACGTATTTTCCCTAACACTGATATAATTTAATTGTTAGGAAAATGCGGGTTGTGACATTAGCAGAGCTTGCTTTGACTACTGGAAGATGACTAATGAATAAATAATCAAAGGAATGTAATAAATAAACTAAATCTATTGTGGGATTGATGATACAATCACCAACAGTCAAGATCTCAGGCAAAATAGAATCAACTTCTGCTACTGTAGAATAAACTTCTACTGTTGCTGGCATCTGGAACTACTGGTACTTCTAAAAAAACTATTGCTGCTTCTGCTACTGCTCCTTCATCAAGCATCTCCCCCTGCATGGTTTTAGTAGATATAGGAACTAGGCTCCTAGTTGAAGAAGGAGGGGGTGGGATAGAGGAAGCAGAAAGGAGGGCAGCAATGGAGTTGATGGATGCAGCAAGAGGTGCAATTGCCTCTGCTATGTGTTGTTTTAGAAGAAAGGTTAGGTGAGTTATGAGGATGGAGATGGAGTTATTATCCAAAGTAGATGGTGTAGGGGTTGATGATGGAATGTCTGCTGGAGGAGGAATGAAATCTGTCATGATTTCATCCTGGATGAGGAGAGATGATGGAGGAATGACAACTGAGGTAGGGATGTGAGGTGGTGTTCCAGGTGGTGATGATGAGGGGGAAAAAGATGGGATTTCTGGGGATGAAATATGTTGAGGGGATTGGTGAGGGGATGAACCTAATGTTATAAGTTCAAATGTTGGGGATGAGAGGATGTTGGAGGATGAGATGTTTTACAGATGAGGAGGAAGAGGGGAAGGAGGTGGTGAAGGAATAGATGAAGGGGTTTCTTCAACCAGTGAGGGAGAGGTTATTACCACCCTTATGCATTCAGAAGCATTTGAAGAGGAGGGAGCATTTGAGGGCTTTGAGATAGTCCTCTCCCATCTGTCAAACATGGCAGGTGTCAGCCTCTTAGAGGCATTGATGAATACAGTCGGTGAGACTAGTAGTTCATTTGCCTTGGCCTGTAATAAGAGACCTAATATCCTGACAAAACTTACTTCATTCTTGGAGTTCTTTCGTCTTATTAGATCAAACAGAACTTGCCCCCAGTTAACCCTCCTTTTGTTAACAAGGACACACATCACAAGGAACTGTTGCCTTGTAATGTAGTCATGAGCAGTGTGTTTCCCAAATAGCACTTTGCCCACGACATCGGCCAAAAACTTATAAGCCGCTGACAAGTTTTTCTTTAACAGCTTATCAGTGTTTCCATCGGAGTGACCCATAACAGTCAACATGTTCTCATACTCAGTAGAATCTAATTCTATATCATCTACACCATTTACAAAACCGAAAACTTCAGACAGAACAGTAGGAGATAGAGTAACCTGTGTTCTAGAGATAGTGCCAATCATTTCTGTTTCTGAAGCAGTAGATGAATATACCCATTCTCGAATTTTTGCTGCCGGCAACCTTATTCTGGTGGTCATGAGTTTCTTCAGATTCTGTTCCTCAAAAAGTTGGAGAATGTCGGTGAAGATTTTGTCCGACTAACTGAAGGAATTGAAATCAATATCAAAACCAGTATCATACTTCATCGCAGCGAGAGAAGATCCAGAGGTCGACATGGCTCAAAGAAAACTTCTGCAAGAACAATAACGATCAAGTGCAAAAGGAAATTCTGAAAGCGCGAGATAGAGCTCGAAGAAGAAGACCTAATAAAGGTTTTCAGAATATGAATCGACAAACTCAGCCCGGCGAAAAAGAAAATTCTTCGATCTCAGGTCGACGAAAAATTTCATGAAGAGATAAATTCGTCGATCTCAGACTGAAGATATGGAGATATTTTATCGTCCTCAGAAATATTTCCTGAAACAGGATCGTCTATCTCAGGTCGACGAAACTAACTTCACACAGAGATTTCGTCGATCTCCAGTCGACGAACTCCTAATGAAAAGTTTGCAAATCATCGATCTTAGGTCGACGAATTGTTTCCAGATCGTTTACACTAAGGACAAATTTAAAATTAAGTCTTTCCATCTATCATTCCTAACTGATTCAGAAAGAACAAATGTTTAGATTCATCCAAGGGCTTGGTGAAAATATCTACCCTTTGCAAATCAATGGAGATAAATTCAAAATTAATTTTCTATTTGTCCACACAGGCTCTTATGAAATGATGTCTTATATCTATATGCTTAGTCCTACTATGATGCACTGGATTATGTGCAATAGAGATTTCACTGGTACTATCACAAAATATGGTTGAATTATTTAGATTAAACCCATAATCCAGGAGTTAGTTTTGTATCCACAAGATCTGTGAGCAGCAGCTGCCAGCTACCATGTATTCAGCCTCAGCAGTTGATGTGGACACAGATGTTTGCTTCTTGCAAAACCAGGACATAAGCCTATCACCAAGGAACTGACATGTTTCTGATGTGCTTTTCCTGTCTACTCTACATCCAACATAGTCAGCATCAGAAAATCCAGTGAGCTCAAATGCTGACTCTGTTGGATACCAGAGTCCTAGATTAGGACAACCCTTTATATATCTTAAAATTCTTTTAATGAAAATAAGATGAGATTCCTTAGGGCTCACTTGGAACCTAGCACAAAGACATATAGCAAAGATGATGTCTATTCTACATGTTGTGAGATAAAGTAGGGAACCAACAATAGCCCTATATTTTGTCTGATCAACTGGTTTTCCATGTTTATCAGAGTCAATCACAGCATTAGAAGCCATGGGAGTTTTCATTGAGGAGGCATCAGCCATCCCAAATTTCTTAATAAGCTCATTTGCATATTTAAATTGGGATATGAATATGCCATCAGGGGATTGCTTCACTTGTAGGCCAAGGAAGTATGATAGCTCTCCCATGCTACTCATCTCAAACTTTGAATGCATTAGATCAGAGAATCTCTTGTATAGTTTGGGATCAGTAGAGCCAAATATGATGTCATCTACATATATTTGTACTACCAAAATTTTATCATGATGCATCTTAGTAAAAAGGGTCTTATCTACCATGCCTCTAGAGAACTTGTGTTCTAAAAGTAAGCTAGCTAAGGTTTCATACCAAGCTTTTGGAGCTTTATTTAGACCATAGAGAGCTTTAAGCAATTTAAAAATATATGAGGGATGAGTAGAAGAGAAAAAACCTAGAGGTTGTTCAACATAAACCTCTTCCTTTAGTTCTTCATTCAAAAAAGCACTCTTGACATCCATCTGATAGACATAAAACTTCTTAAAAGCAGCATAAGCAAGAAAAATCTTGATTGCTTCTAGCCTTGCAACAGGAGTAATGGTTTGATCATCGTCAAAGCACTACTAGAAAAATGGCTTTTAGCCACGGTTTTTTTTGCCACGGGGAAAAACCGTGGCTAATACTGAAGTATTAGCCACGGTTCCTATTCCGTGGATAATACTGAAGTATTAGCCATGGTTCCTATTCCGTGGCTAATAAGCTAGTATTAGCCACGGATGACTAATCCGTGGCAAATAACCCGAATTTTTGCCACGGTTTGCCTGTTTCGCGGCTAATAATCTAGTATTAGCCACGGAAGCCTAATCTGTGACAAAAAGTCTGGGTTTTTTTTAGTCCCACACCGCCAATAAAAAGCTGGATTTGGGGTTTATATAGGCCATTCAAAATTATTATTTGAAATAAAATCGGCGTGGCGGCGACGGCGGCCGGGCGGCGGCGGCGGGCGGCTGTGGAGCACGACCGAATATTTTTTATGTTAGGTTTATTACAGGTCCTTTAGCCACGGCAAATTGAACTGTGGCACATGAGGAACTTTTAGCCACGGCAATTGAACCGTGGTTAATAACTTATTAGCCACGGATTCGGCGTGGCTAATACTATTAGCCACGCTCGTATTGCCCACGCCCATTTGCCGTGGGTAGGCCGTGGCTAATAGTTATTAGCCACGGTTTTTGACTTTTAGCCACGGAAATCTGCCGTGGCTAAAAGTCTACTTTTTAGTAGTGATGCCTTCCTCTTGTCTATAGCCTTGAGCGACAAGCCTAGCCTTGTTTCTCACAATTACACCTTGGGCATCAAGTTTGTTTCTGAATACCCACTTGGTTCCAATTACTGGATAGCTTTTGGGTCTTGGAACCAAGTCCCAAACTCTACATCTCTCAAATTGATTGAGCTCATCTTGCATTGCAATAATCCAGTGGGGATCTTGCTCTGCATCATTTATGGATTGAGGCTCAACTTGAGAGAGGAAACAGGCATGCATCACATCTTGGTTGAGTTGATGCCTTGTCTGTACACCTACTGACATATCCCCAATCACTTGAGATCTAGGGCGATCCCTTAGTGTGACAAGGTCAGTGGGTGGAGTTGGTTCAGTAACAACATTTGGAATTAATTCCTTTTGTGGAATAATGTCTGCTGTTGGAGGAAGTTCAACCACTTCCAAAATTTCTTTTTCACTATCTTCATCACCTTGTGGAGGAGGATGTGATATGACCTTTTGTGTAAGGTTTAACTCACCCATATTCTCACACAAGTGAGGTACCTGCAATAAGTCTGTAGTAGAAGAATCCTTCTCCGTATAATACATGTTAGCTTCATCAAATGAAATATGTATAGATTCTTCCATTTTTAAAGATGATTTATTGAATACCCTATAAGCCTTATTATCTTGGGAATATCCAAGAAAAATTCCCTCTGTAGCTTTAACTTCAAATTTTCTAATGTGTTTCTTATTATTGTTATGAATGAAACATCTACACCCAAAGATTCTAAAGTAATCAATTTTTGGTTTCTTTCCTTTGAGAAATTCATAGGGAGTCTTACCCTTAAGTTTGTGTACCAAACTCCTATTCATCACATAGTTTGCTGTGCTCACAACCTCTGCCCAAAAAGATAGGGGCATGTCTGCATCTTTAAGCAATGTTCCTGCAGATTCAATGAGGGTTCTGTTTTTCCTTTTTGCTACCCCATTTTGTTGAGGAGTTCTAGGAGCAGAGAAACAATGCCTGATACCTTCCTCCTCACAGAATCTTTGCATGGGAAGAGATTCAAACTCAGTACCATGATCACTTCTGATAAATGTAATTGGAGTAGAATACTCAATCCTTATGCTCTTAAGAAAGTCTGTAAGGACTTTAAGTTATCTGACTTATTTCTCAAGAAGAACAGCCAAAAGAATCTAGAGAAGTCATCTATAATAACTAGAGTGTAAGACTTCCCTCCTAAGCTTTGTACAACAATGGGTCCAAAAAGATCCATATGTAGCAAGTACAGAATCTTAGGTGAGTCACTCTTATTAATTGACTTAAAGCTATTTTTAGTTTGTTTTCCTTCTTGACAAGCCTTGCATAGGCTTTCCATCTTGTAGGGGCCAGAAGACAATCCTCTGACAAGGTTGTTCCTAGATAGCTTAGAGATGTTTCTAAGGTTAACATGACCTAGTCTCTTATGTCATAGAATATTTATATTAGTAACTTGATTGAATAAGCATAGTTCTGAACTAGCAGAGTTAAAGTTTACTAGTATATATTCCCTTGTCTACATTTTGTCAAAATAGTTTGGTTATTTGAAGAAATAATACATTTGGAATTAGTAAAGCAAACCTGATAACCTGCATCACATAACTGACTTATGGATATTTGATTGTGTTTGAGACCATTTACATATGCCACTTTTCTGAAAGTGTCAGCTCCACTGTTGAAGTTTCCATAATCTTCAGTTTGTCCAAAGCTGGAATCTCCAAAGATCACTCTTGGACCCAGCTTTGCCTTGAAATTGATTAGGTTGTCCTAGCATCCAGTCAAGTACTTTGAGTACCCACTATCCAGATACAACTTATTCTAAGTGATAGGATAGTTCTTCACCTACAAGGAAACAAGTTAGATGTTCTTGACCCAGGTCACCTTGGGTCCTTGTATCTTTTCATTAGAAATGATGGAAATGTAAGAACATTCCACTACTAAAAAACAGACTTTTAGCCATGGCAGATTTCCGTGGCTAAAAGTCTAAAACCGTGGCTAATAACTATTAGCCACGGCCTACCCATGGCAAATGGGCGTGGGCAATGCGAGCGTGGCTAATAGTATTAGCCACGCTGAATCCATGGCTAATAAGTTATTAGCCACGGTTTAATTGTCGTGGCTAAAAGTTCCTCATTTGTCACGGTTCAATTGCCGTGGCTAAAGGGCCTGTAATAAACCTAAAATAAAAAATATTCGGCCGCCTGCCGGCGCCCGACCGCCGCCGCCGCCGCCGCCGCCGCCGCCCGGCCGCCGCCACCGCCGCCCAGCCGCCGCCACTGCCGCCGCCGCCCGGTCGCCGCCGCCACCGCCGCCCAGCCGCCGCCGCCGCCGCCGCCGCCACGCCGATTTCATTTCAAACAATAATTTTGAATGGCCTATATAAACCCCAAATCGAGTTTTTTATTGGCGGTGTGGGACTAAAAAAACCCGACCTTTTGTCACGGATTAAGCTTCCGTGGCTAATACTAGATTATTAGCCACAAAACAGGCAAACCGTGGCAAAAAATCGGGTTATTTGCCACGGATTAGTCATCCGTGGCTAATACTAGCTTATTAGCCACGGAATAGGAACTGTGGCTAATACTTTAGTATTAGCCACGGTTTTTCCCCGTGGCAAAAAAACCGTGGCTAAAATCTATTTTTCTAGTAGTGTTTAGGTTGGATTTTATAACCTAAGGGGTGAAATCTTCTGGGAGGAATTATCCATTGGGTGAATGGATTGATATTTTCCCTAGGTTGGTTAAGGTTATTATTAGAGTTTCTGTTAGAGTTGAAGTTTCTGTAAGATTGATCTGGGATCGACAAACTCTGGTAAGTTCGTCAACCTAAGGTCGACGAATTGGGATAAGATCTTCGATCTCTGCTTGAAGAATGAAGGTATTCATTCTCAGGGCACCAATATCGTCGATCTCTGGTCGACAAACTAGACTAGTTTTGTCGATCGTAGATCGAAGAATAACTATTATTGTAGTTGGCGTTTGAACTTCGTTATTCTGAGGTCGACGAACTGTACATATTTTGTCGATCTGAGTTCGACGAAATTTGTTGAACATTGTTGTAGTAATTTTTCTTCTTGTTCTTAGATTTTTGTTTGAGTTCCATTTGTTTTAAGACTTCATTTACTTTGTCTACTTGTTCAGTATTCTTCTTACCCTTATCTGAAATGAAATTTCCAGGTTTAGATAAGTTGTTTTTCTGGATTATAGGTGGTTCACTAGATAATGCACCTAGTCCTAGTTTGCTGTTATTTGCCCCAGCATTTAGAGTATTAGTTATATCTAACAATTGTAAGCTTCTACCATTGAGTAATTATTCTAATTTCTTGGCTTTGCTTAATTCAGTTTTTAAGAAAGAAATTTGTTCATTTGCTGAGGTAAGTTCATCTGTTAGTTTAATATTTTCAGCAATGTACATATCTTGTTCAGTTAATCTTTCTCTGAGAAGTTTGATTTCCTTCTCAGAGCCTATTAGATCTAAGCACAGATTTTTAAATTCAATTTTAAATCTTCTGAATCAAAATCATAGGATGCTATACCTGGTCCTCTGCAGATAGAGTTTCTTCATCTTCTGAAGCTTCAGCCTCTGACTGACTGCTGGAATCATCTATTGCCATTAGGCAAACCTCCTTTGCCTTCTCTTCTTCTTCATCACCACTGGAGCTGGAGGATGATGACTCTTCCTCAGTATCACTCCAGGTTTCTGCAACAAACCCTTTCTCCTTCCTCTTGTGTTTGCTAGAGGAGGGCTTGCAGTGATGTGTTCTTCTGGAATCCTTTTCTCTTCTCCTGTCCTTCTTCTGAGTTTCTGGATATTTTGAGATGAAATGTCCAGGTTCCTAAAACCAAAGCAAACGATTTCTTTAGATGGAGTCTTATCATACCTTGTCTTGTCATCTTGCCTTGATGACTTTCATCTGAAATCCTTCTTTGCCATCTTGAAGAATCTTTTGGAAAAGAGGCTCATCAGTTCTTCATTGGCTGGAGTCCCTTCAGATTCTTCAGCATCCTTGAATACAATATTGTGCTCCTTCCTGATAGGTGTTGGAGTCTTCTGTTCAGCTGCTGCTTCTCTGGTCTTCATTAATTGCTCATAGGATTTGAGCTTTCCAAGAAGTGATTCAATAGAGATTTCTGTCATGCTTCTGGCTTCTATGATTGGCCAGATTCTTGAATCCCATGAGCTAGGGAAGCACATGAGGATTTTATCATTGACTTATGTCATAGTGATGTCCTTGTCCAAGGTCTTTAGCTCATTGATGATTGAACTAAGCCTGTTGTACATATCACTCACTAACTGAGCTTCATCCTTCTTGAAGTTATCATATTGTGAGATGAGATTGGATCTCCTATCCTTTCTCTCATCAGCAGATCCAGCCACCATCTGATTTAGAGAATCCCAGATGGCTTTGGCTGAAGTGCACTCAGCCCCCTTTTGAAATATATCATCAGACATAGTATGAGCTAGGATGCTCATGACTTTGGCATTTGCAATCTTAGCTTTCCTCTGTGCATCTGTCCAATCTGGAGGTGGAACATCACTCAGATTTGTTGAAGTAGATAGAGTGGAGGTCACTGGAGTTGGTGGTCCTTTCAAAATTGAATTAAATATGTCTTCATCAATAGAGTTCATATAGAGTTTTATTCTTGCCTTCTAGATAGCAAACTTGGTTAAGTTGCAAACTAGAGGTCTGGTGCTAGCATAATCCTTGTTTTGTGCCATGATATAAAATATGAAAGGAACAAGATTTAATAAGAGATTATCTTAGGATCTTGGTTAGTCCAGGTGTTAGCCTGTTTAAATAAAAATGACTAACCTCCATCTAATACCAATTGAAAGAAATGGGAGAGTAAGCTCTGATTAACTCTAGAGGGGGAGGGGGAATAAAGTTTTAAAAAAATTCCTTTGCAACTTTTAAAAATATAAAGTTAGGTGATAAAATAGGTGATATAGTAATAGCTAAGAGATTTTAATAGGAGCAAAGAAAAGCTACACTAAGCTACCACAGCACAAGACAAAAAGAAAACAGCAAATACACAGACAACACAAGAATATTATAGTGGTTCCCTAACTGGGTACATCCACTCTTCTACCACTCTGGTAGGAATCCACTACAGGTTTTGATCAGGTGCCTGCCACCACAATATATATTTGTCGGGAGATATTGCAACCCTTTGAGCTTTTGATCAGGTGTCCAAAAACCAAACTCAAGTCTTTTGGAAGGTGACTTGTGAACACGGCTAGCTTTTGAAGGGAGTTAAAACCCTATATAGTGGGGTGGGAAAGAAAGTGATGTTAGTCTTCTCTTTTCTCAAAAACAATTTGAGAAGACTTGGTGTGGATTCCAGATCTTGTCAAAGCTCCCCCTGAGATATAGAATTGTTCAGGATTGAGAAGCTTTATTCAGGAGTGTGTAGGTCTTTAGCTTGTGTAAAACAGATCAAGGAACTTTAGACAGATGGATCTTTATTATCTCAGCAAATTCCTGGAAAGAGAAGATGAAGAAAACTCTTGATCAGTTTGTGTTGTTCTTCTTTTATCTTCTTGAGAGCAAAGTAAGAGATGAAGATTGAGAGCTGTTGTAACACCCGAAAATCCCAAGTTTGGACTTCAGATTGGACAACACGGCCTGGGACACAGGCGTGTCCCAGGGCGTGTCCTACTCAGGTTTCTCGAGTGTGTTTTTGGTCTCGAGAAAGCGCTGAGTGAGGCACACGGCCTGGGACATGGGCATGTCCAATGCCGTGTCCTACTCTGGGTGTTGTCTCAAGCACTCAATGCCATAAGAAGGCGTTGAGTAGCGTTGAGTGAGGCACACGGCCTGGGACACAGGCGTGTCCCGAGCCGTGTCCCTCTCTGTGAGCACTCAATGCCATGAGAGGGCGTTGAGTGGCGTTGAGTAAGTACATGCCCAGTGATACAGGCCCTTCAAAAAGTGTGTCCATCTCGGGCTTTGGCCAAGGCTATGCGACTTAGAGAACATGGGCTAGACACGGGCGTGTCTGAATCCGTGTTAGAACACACGGCCTGTGACACGGGCGTATCATATGTCGTGTTCTTATCTGGGTTGAGTCAGTTCATGTACTGCTTATAGTACACGCCATGTGACATAGGCGTGTCACAGGCCATGTCATCCCAAATATTAGATTTTAAGAACGGTTTTGAGCCGCTCGTTTTCTTTGATGGGGATCCAATGGACCTGGGTGTTTTCCTGGCCCGATAAGAACGGAAATGAGGAGTTCTTTCTCATCATAAGCCTTAACATCTCTTTCTAAGAATAAGAGAGAGGGGAGAGCAAGAGGAGGAAGAAGAAGAGGAATCCGGTCGCCGGTGGTACTACAGTGGGCCAAATCGCGAGTCGAGTTCGGTTTGCATAGGCTAGAGCGTTGCGGAGCTTTCCAACCGTGTAGTTTTCCCCATGGCACCGAAACATCTTCCTAGGGTAACGATCTTCCAATCGGACATGTGAAGTCCTTAATTCCTGCATATGCATAGGAAACCTCCACCAAAAGGTGGATGGCAAAGTGATTCCCTTGGGATTGGTGGTTCATCCCTTGTTTATTTGCATTAGAACCGGAAGTGAGTAGTACGGTTAGGCATGCTGTCTGAAGCCCATCCGGACATGTTGGTCTGGATTGGTGATGCTTTGTTTGCAAATCGAAGGAGACTCCGTGTACATTGGTTGTTTGTATGGAGTCCTTAGTGGATACCTACAGCTTTGTGTAGCAGGAAGTACTGGAAGAATTCCAGGAAAATTGTTGAGGGTTGGTGCTTGGT
Source organism: Platanthera zijinensis (assembly GCA_039513925.1). Lineage (NCBI taxonomy): Eukaryota > Viridiplantae > Streptophyta > Magnoliopsida > Asparagales > Orchidaceae > Platanthera > Platanthera zijinensis. The sequence goes on along the minus strand of CM077084.1, from coordinate 155,070,991 downwards.
GCTCAATCCCTTTGGCCGTGAGTGCCAGTATGTACGAAGTTTAGTCATTGGGTTGCAACTAGAAAGGCCTTGGTGGCGAACGGGCAAGGTGAAGTTATACCCGTGTCGGTCCGGTGTGACGACTTACGATGATAAGCTATGGGTAAAGCGGATCTATACCCACGTTATGGTTGTCTTACTGTGGGTGCTTAAGGCCCTGTTAGGATCACATAGCGAGAGTCTTTGTCCTATGCTCCATAAAGACTAGGAATGCTCATAATGAATCGTTATGTCTGGGACCTCTTAATGGTGGTGTGATATGGTATTCAATACACACACAATGTGCCCTGAGTGAACGGATCGTCGGGTCGTCGTGCCGGCGGTTGTGATATGTATTGAATTGTGCGGTTGTGCACGTCCTTGGTGGATTATGATACATATATGCTATGTGAATGTTATGTGATATGCTTTGCAGGGAAGGAATTCCACTGCCCCATGCCAGGGGCAGGGTCGTTATAATTGGTTAGCTGAATGTTGTTCGTTGCCCCTTTTTCCACCACTTGGTGGGTTGCTTCTTTGCAGGTTGTGCTGGCCCGAGCGGGAAATAGCGGGTTGAATCCCATGTTACACTGCTGCCCTTGAAGGCTTGTTTTGTTTACTCTTTTTCATGTGTGGATGGCTTGCGCGCTGATGTTTGTAAACCATACCTTTTGTTAAGAGAAATCTGTAAGGCCTTAAGGCCAAACGATGTTGTATACATTCCTATTTTCCTGTATAGTGGACACTTTTTGTGATTCTTGAGTTCAAGATTTCAACCATGAAGCTTCCGCTAGAATGCTCTTTGTTAAGGTTCGTTGGTCTTTAATATTATTGAGTAACTTCTCAACCTGTTTGTAAAATATGATGTGGGGACCCGACCGGACCCTCTATTACATTGCACGTGACGGGTAGAGGTGTTACAGGTGTTGTGAATTTTCTACTCTTGCTAAGAATATCTCTCTGCGATTTTTTTCTCTGAAAGAATGAATTCCTGTTCTCAGTCTCTGTCGCTTTTCAAAAATATTCTCTCTGTATTTTGTTCGACAACCAATCTTACTTAGAAATTTTAATAACTGCAATTAATGCCTTGCTGGAAAACTAGGAAGGAAAACGGCTAGCATATCTGTCATTATTTGTTTCCTCAACTGTCCCGATAAATATGTCAAATAAATACTCTGATGAATATCATAATCAATGCTTCCAGGAACGGCTATATTCATAAGGAATATAAGCATTGATTACTCAGGGAATTTATGACTTAAAATAATATTAAAGAGGGAACAAATAAGGAAAGAACAAAGAACATACAGCTTACGAAATTTGTCGACCAGAGAACAGATTTCGTCGACCTGCACTCAAAGAACGTCGACCTGAGAAACCCTATTCGTCGACCTGAGCTCTGCGAAGTAAACACTGAATATAAACAACTGATTCTGTGCTCCAAGAACGTCGACTAGAGAATCTGTTCTACACTCAAAGATCGTCGACCACAGAACTTGAACAAACAGAATTTGTCGAGCTGAGAATCTGTATGGGAGAAAACGTCGACCACAGAATATATCATTCTAATGAATATCATCGACCTGAGCTCTAAGTTTGTCGAGTTGAGTTCGACGAACGTCGAACTAATTTCCAGACAACTGAAAATCTTCTAAGTCTTGAATCTGAAGTCTGTATCAAGCAGATCCATGAAGTTTGACACTTGGGGACTAGCTAAATACGGTAGATGCGGGACATCACGTTTTGTTTGGTCCAACAGAAGTGAAGTTTCTTTGCAACGTATCGCAGTTAAGGCTGACATTACTCATGTAGGTAGAAGGGTGAGAGACTTGTTTGTGTTATCAACAAGTTCCTATTTGATCGGATGAGGGCCAAGGATAGTGATGCTATCTGGCATGAGCGGCTGAGACTTTTTTGGTTGGACAAGCTAAAAGCCATGGTAGTGAAGAGCCTTGTAAAAGGCTTGCCTAAGTTTTCATCCTTCGGCGACGGTCATGTGTGAGTGGGATGTCAATATGGAAAAGCTCATCGTATTCCATTTGACAAGTTGTTGACCAGGTGTAAAGCACCATTGGAGTGTATACATGGTGGTCTGATGGGGCCGACCATCACAGCCAGCCTTGGTGGAAACAAGTATATGTTGATCCTGTTTGATGACTACACTAGGTATACTTGGGTGTACTTTATGAAAAAGAAGTCAGAAGCTTTCCGATTTTTTGTGGACTTCAAGGAGCTGGTGGAGGGTCGGCTTGACCTGCGGATCAAGAAGTTGAAAACAGATAATGGAGGTGAGTTTGTTTCAACTGAGTTCTCAAACTTCTGCAGGAAGCATGGCATTCAAAGGGAGATCACTTGTGCTCATACTCCATAACAAAATGGAGTAGCAGAGTGGAAGATCCATCATCTAACGGAAATGTGCAAGTGTTGGATTCATGCTAAAGGCATTCCAAGGTCCTTCTGGGTGGAGGGAATGACCTACGCCACCTATGTCATCAATCAGATACCTCTGAGTCCGATCAACATAAAATCTCCTCATGAGATGATGTTCAAGTAGAATCCTGGAGTTGGACACCTTCGGGTGTTTGGATCTACCTGCTACGTTCACATCCCAGATGCTCTAAGGACAAAGCTGGATTGAAAGGCAAGGAAGCTTGTCTTTGTAGGATATGATGAGAGGAAGAAGGGGTGGAAATGTATGAACCCTGTGATGAAGAAGTTCATGGTTTCAAGAGACGTGGTCTACGATGAGCTGACATCATATGGAGGTGGCTCCTCTATGGAGCTGCAGGAAAGCAGGTCAGATGGCGAGCAGGGGGGCTACTAAGGATCTTTTGGTGGAGTTGTCTGTATCACCAGGAGCTCCAGGTGTTTCTAGCTCTAGGATAGAGGCTTCTGGTTCAGGAAGTAGGGGGAGCATTGCTCCAAGTCTGTCTGGGCACGGAGCTGGTTCAAAAGAAGCATATGAGGTGGTTAGCAAGGGTCAGACCCTTCGGAGATTGAAGAGGACCATCAAACCATCGGCTCGGTATAGCGAAGGAAACTCGATGAGTTTAGTCTCTTGTTTCTTCGCAGGCCCTCTGGATGAGCGAGAGCCTTCTAGATTTGAAGATGTTGCTGGGGTCAAGGAGTGGGAAGATGTCATAGATGAGGAGATGGCTGCCCTCAGGAAGAATGGGACTTGGGACCTTGTGCCCAAGGTCTATGACATTACTCATGTGACATGCAAGTGGGTCTACAACTTGAAGAAGAAGGCGGATGGGAGCATCAAGAGGTACAAGGCTCGCCTTGTAGCTCGAGGTTTTTATCAGCAGTATTGATAAGACTATGAAGAGACATGCTGTCTTGTAGTGAAGATGACTTCAGTTCGGGTGGTGATGGCTTTGGTGGCTTGTTAGGGCTGAAAGATGTGGCAGTTAGACGTAAAAATACTTTTCTTTATGGGGAGATCGATAAAGACATCTTCATGGTTCAGCCGCCTAGATACGTGTCTGAAGATCATCCAGGATACGTCTGCAAGCTCAAGAAGGCTCTTTACGGCTTGAAGCAAGCTCTATGGGCATGGTATGAGAAGATCTTAGAATATCTCTAATTCTGTGGTTATTTTGCCTCTGACTCAGATTTGAACTTGTTTGTCAAGAAGAAGGGGGAGCTTCAGGTCTTGGTGCTATTGTGCGTGGACGATATGATCGTCACGGGTAACTCTGAGGAGGAGGTGGCTAGGCTCAGGGCAGAGCTAGCCATTCAATTCAAGATGAAAGACTTGGGTGAGCTCAACCACTTCCTTGGACTTGAGGTGGAGAGGAAAGAGAAAGGCATACTTGTTTCCCAAAAGGGCTATGCGGATTGGATCGTTCAGCAATTCTGCATGCTGGAAGGGAAGAGTTTCTCTACTCCTCTTGAGGTTGGCATCAAGCTTTGACGAGATGAGGGGAGGATACTTCCAAATCCTCTTGTGTTCTGTGCTCTGGTTGGGAGCCTTATCTATTTGACGGTAGCGAGACCAGAAATTGCATATGTTGTAGGCCGAGTAAGTCGATATAAGACGGAACCTAGGAAGCCTCATCTAATGGTGGCAAGGAGCATTCTGAAGTATGTGAAGTCCACTTATGGCATGGGTCTCCTTTATGGGAGAGACACAGGCTTCAACCTGCACAGTTATACGGATACTGATTATGGGGGAGATTCAGACGACCGGAAATCAACATATGGTTATGTATTCACATGTGGATCAGTAGGGATTTCTTGGTGCAGTAAGAAGCAAGATTCGGTGTCTGTCTCTACTATGGAAGCAGAGTATAAGGCTTCAGACTTGGCAGCTCGGGAAGCCATTTGGCATAGGAGACTAGTAGAGGACGTCCATGAAGAAGTACGCGGTCCTACTATGCTACGCGGTGACAATGAGAGTGCCCTAAAATGGGTTAATAATCCAGTTTGTCACGTGCAGACCAAGCACATTGAGATTGAGCACCATTTCGTTCGAGAAAAGGCATTGGAGGGATCTCTGGTGGTTGGACATGTGCGGAGCGAGGACAATATCACAGACATCTTCACGAAGCCGCTATCAAAGGGGTCATTTACTCGGCTACGAGAATTTCTAGGGTTGGTCTACATTACCCACTTCAAGGGGGCGTGTTGAATTTTTTGAAGTGGAAGTGGGTGACCAGGGAGGACTGAGCGATCTGCCCTGGCGACTTGTACGGATAGTGGGTGGCAGCCTGGCAGGTCGGCCTTGTTGTTGCTGTATGTTTTGGTGGTCAGATCGGGCGGTCTGAGCGGACAGAGCTGGTGACTTGCTAGGTCGGCCAGTGTTCTGTGGCTTTATTCCCAGGTTATTTCAGGCTGATAGGATGATTATCCGCTCAATTTCCTGGATGAGCAGCTGGCTCTGGAGTTCGTCGGTCTTGTGCAGACAGGTGTTATTTCCGTTGGAGTTGTGTTCGCACCTGGGATGTCTGGTGGTGCGGACTTGGTCTGGATTTGGACCAAGTTCAGGTCGGCATAAGTCAGGAGGTCATGCGGCCTGCGCGGATTGGTTTCTTCACCCACCTAGCTTGGCAGCAGCTGTCTTGTACGACTTGACTGCAAGCTCGCTCTCTGTGATCTGGATCTTTGTCCACAAGTGGGCTGACTGGGGTGGTACTCGCTGAGTCCGCCTGGTTGGTGTTCTAGTCTGGCTGGGCTTGGCGTTCTCCCACCTGGCTAAGTTGTAGAGGTCTGGTGTGTATCTACAACCTTCGCACTAGATAGGGCAGTTATCCTATCATCTAGCGAGGTAATCACACTCCTCTCCATGCCTATAAAAAGGCCCCCCTGTCACATCAATAGTACCGAGTGAACAGTAAGTCAGATCGCGGAAAGTTTCTGTGGCTAGGGTTTTCTATCCACGTGGTTTGAAGAGCTTTGACCGGTTTATGTTGTGTAGGTTATGCAGATAGCGCTGAAGAGCCAGGAGTTTGGTTCTGACTGAGTGCAGACTCTGCGGGTAGCAACCAGCGGTTTTCAGCATGTTGCGGCTTGCGACTAAGCGTTTTCTCTTCTACATCTTTTTCCTTGTTCAAAGAAGCTGTTCGCCTCTAGGTGGCTTGTTCAGTTCGGTGGCAGTAGTCCGCGTGTTCCAGCGGCTAGACAACCTCGCAGTCAGGCGGCCTGCAGTTCAGTGGCTAGAGTTCTTTAGCAGCACTAGAATAATGGGTAATCCGTGCGGCTTGTTGCGGTCTTGCAATCAGGCAGCTTCAGCGAACTCCTTTAGCGGTTAGCAGCAGGGCCGGCGGTTACACCTTGAGGCCACACAGTTTGTTTCTCAACTTATAATTTTCGTGCTTCATCGGATTCATTGACAATCATGTCTCTCCATGTATGTCTCGCTGTGTAAAGAGATTTTTTGATTAGTACAAGACTCTTTCTCTTATAGTTTCTTTTTTTGGCTTGGTTGGGCTCAGTGTGGTTGAATGTTCCTGCGCCTGGTGTCTCGTTTTCTGCTATCACAAAATTTTTAATTGTTATATTGTTTTATATAATATATATTGTTGCGAGTCTCCCGACCTTTTTCCCGGTTTGGAGAATCTGACCGCCTTAGCTTGGAGTCGAGATGGGCGCGCAATCAGTTAAATAAAATCATAGCAATAGACAAGAGACGTTTTTTGACGTGAAAACTCGGAAAGAGTGAAAAACCACGTGGTTGGAACTGTGCCAAGCCAAAATCCACTAGTTCTCGAAGTATTATAGAAGTTGGTTTGATCTCGAAGGGAGGTAGGCCGCTAATCCGTTACAAGTACAAAAAAAGAGGAAAAATGATTAAGCTCCCGGAGCCTCGATGGAAGCGTTTCGACCTTGAGACGACGTCTAGCTCATAGAGCCTTGGTGGGAGTGTTCCGGATGGAAAATCTTCTAAGTCCACGGAGCTTCTGGAGGTTGCGCTCTCATTGATGCGGATCCTAAATGGGAGCACTCTCGCAGAGGCGGTTGACGTCACTTGAAGCATACGGAATTCGTAGCGCAAGAAGAAGAGCGAGACAATCTCCTGAGCGAAGGATTGGCCTAAGTCCACGATCTTGCCGAAAAATCTCAGAGATCTCTCTTGCCTCTTGAGTTGTTTGGCTTAAAATGAAGGCTTGAGGGCATATTTAAAGTTTTCTGGAGGGGCGCGTCAGTAGTTACTCCAGGGAGTGATTTGTGCTGTCGAATGGCGTCGCTACGTTCCATCCACCTAGATCACCAGAATTAACTAAATGACAGAAGTGCCCCCGTCTTCCAAGGCAGTACGGAGGCCTGGACAGGGTGTCCAGTGGCGGCGACAGCGGCCGACAGTCAGGGCTCGCCGACGGCGGCGAGTGCCGCCAGTGGCATTGAGGTCCGCTAGCGGTTTCGAGGTCCGCCGACGATGCACGGGCCTCCGGCATCGTGCGGGCGCGACACATGCACAGCGCGCGGCCGCGCAGGTGCATGGCCCAGTGGCCGCATAGGTGTGTGTCCTGGTGGCCATGCGGGCTAGCAGCGTACTGCCATACGGGCAGCGACCACGCAGGCCGGCTGTGCGCGATCCTTTTCTCTCTTTTTTTGTTGCTCGAAAATTAGTTGCGAGGTGGGTAAAAGAAAGTGCCAACAGTATCTCCTCCCGGAGGGGTGCTGGCGATGGAAACGGTGGCGAGCACGGAGGGAGACGGGCATGTAGGTGGGCGGGGAGGCCGCCTGGAAGCAAGGCCAACCACGTGGGGGAGGAGCCGCGTAGGAGCACGCGCGCATGGACATCCACATGCGAGCGTGCGCGTGCATGCGGCAGGGGCCGGTCACGCATGGTTGGCCGAGGACGACCGCGCATGCGCGGTGTGAGCTGTCCCAGCTTGAGCGTGAGCATGGGGGCTGCCCACGCGTGAGCGCTCGTGCGTGCGGGCGCACGTCTGCTACCCGCACACGCGATCATCCATGGGGCTGCTCACGTGTTCAGGCTTGCACGTGCTCGTTCGCCTTTGTGCGGGCTTGCGCGAAGTTGTTTGCTATGGGACCGCTTTTGCGTCGTTCTCTTGACGCACTGGTTTTTATTTTCCTTTGCTTGCACTAGCGATGACGCTCGTTTTTTCCTGCAGGTGCTGAAGGGTGGTGTTCCATAGTGATTGATGCATCTCCCATTAACTCTGAACCTTGCCCATATGGGCAGTTTGAGGATACACTTTGGTATTTTGGAGGACATCGAGATCGTACTCCCGTCCTCATTGGAACGCATTCAGCGCCCTCCTACGGGCTACTTTGCTTTTTTTTTGGGGAGCACAACTCTCTGATGTCGGTCCGCCTCTTTAATGGGTGGTGTGAGGTTTATCTTGGCCCAGGAGACCAAGTCAATGTATGGAACAACAAGAGGTGGTTGTCGTTCGAGGACAATACTGACCATCATCATGGTGGGATGTTGTATGGGTTCATTAAGAACCAATGGGAACTGCCTGAGACCTAGAATGATCCTCCCGACCATTGTTGTTGCTTGAATGGTAAAGAGCACGACTTTACTCCCCTACTTGGATTTGAGGATTTGCACGAGCTTGGTGCTGTTCTTTTAAGGATCAGTACATTTGTTGTTGAGAAGCGGTTAGTTCTAGCGAACCTTTCGATGAATATAGAGTGGATCTGTGTCGCGTCCCTAAGGCAAAGCAAGAAGAGGAAGCTGGACTTTTTGCAGCATTCAGGAGAAAGTGGATCACCCTCAGCTGCCCTCGAGATTGTCAATGATGTCACCGATGATTGTCCAGACGGCATGGTTGCTGGTTTTTCTCCCATGGAGACTGGGGATGCACCAGAGGTTCTCATAATCGTGTCGGCTTCTCGTGCGGTCCCGGAGCCGTCTTTCTAGGCGGGGTGGGGGAAGAGTCAAGAGTGTTCCGCTTTCTAAGCATTCTTTCGAAAGGTATGTTGGTTTGCCCAAGTTTTTTTCCTCTTCGGCCCTGCATTGCGCATGAGAATAATTTCTTTTATGTGTTTGCAACTTGATGAGGCTCGCGACATCGCGCTCTCGTGGAACGACACCTACGTGTCCACGAAGCACAATTTTCTTTCTCTACGGGCAAAGCTGTCCGCGTTTGAGGAGTCCCTGGTGGAGGCCCGAAGGAAGAAGGAGGTTGCTTCTTGTCTAGTCATTACCGAGTCCCAGTTTTCCTATTATCGGTCTGAGGCGGAGTCTCTTCAAGCCCAGTTGAGGGTCTCTAGCTCTGAGATCGGGTCTCTTTACGGGAGGTTGGCCTTTACTGATGTGACTCTTGAGGAGGTGGTCTACCACACCGACGCCGTCGATGCTACGATATGTCAGCAGGAGGTAGAGATCAAGCAGCTAAAAGAAGAGAATGCTCGGCTGATTTCTTAGCGAGAGGAGGTCGAGGCCGTACATGGGGCTGTGGTGGCCAAGTACAGGTCTTCTCATGACTTCGAGGTGGAGGTGTCTCGCATTGTGGAGGAAGCGCGCTCCGAGATGATGGCGACGTAGTTTTATTTGTTAGTAGAGGAAGAGCGCAAAGCTGCGTATTCCTTGGGCTTTGGCAAGGGTTTCGAGCAGCTCAGAGGCTTCCAAAGCGTGATACCCTTGGCATGGAGGATGCCTCGGACGACGGTGCAGACACTGCTGTAGAGGGATGATCCTTGGGAGTTCTTCCAGAGTTTGTTTTGATTTGCCTATTTTTCCATTGTAGACGCGCTTTCACGCTATTGTATGTTTTTGCTTTTTCATTATGATGTAGTATATGTGACGCTTATTTTTTATTAGAGACCTTTTTTTTTTGGATCTATTTGCCTTTGTTGTGTTTTTTGGCGCACATATTCTTTCTTCTTGAAGAGTTGTGCATGGCTTGAGCGTTACTCACTTGCTTGCGTTTTGAGTAGGGGCGATGGAGAACCTTTGTCCGTGATTATTAGGAGAACTAGGATTCATTCGAGTGGAAGTGGCAAAGAGCTCTTGCTCGTTTGGCCTTAAGAGAACAGGAGTTCGCTCAGGTGAAGGTATCGAATAGCCTTTGTCCGTTCGCATTTTATGAGAACCGAGGTTCGTCCGAGAGGAGGTGGAGAAGAACCTTTGTTCTCTCGCGCCTCAAGAGGACCTGAGTCCTTCTGGGTGGAGGTGGCAAAGAACCTTCATTCGTTCACGTCTCAGGAGAACTAGGATTCGTCCAAGTGAAGGTGTAGATGAACCTTTGTCCATCTCTCTTGGGAGGACCGGGGTCCGTCCGGGTGTAGGTAGCGAAGAACCTTTATTCCTTTGTGACTTGGGAATCGAGGCTTGTCCAAGTGAAGGTGCAGATGGACCTTTGTCCATCTTTCCTGGGAGTACCGAGGTCCGTCCGGGTGGAGGTGGCGAAGAATTTTAGTTCATTCGTGCCTCAGGTGAACTGGAGTTTGTCTAAGTGAAGGTATAGATGAACCTTTTTCCATATTTCCTGGGAGGTGCAGAAAGAAATTTATCTCTCTTCTTTGAGATGACCGGGGTCTTTTCGGGAGATGTAGAAAGGCTTTCACTAATCTCGTCTGGGATGTGCAAAAAGGCTTTCGCCAGTCTCGCCTGGGAGGTGCAGAAAGGCTTTCACCAGTCTCTCGTGGGAGGTACAAAAAGGCTTTTGTCAGTCTTGCCTAGGAGGTGAAAAAAGGATTTCGTCGGTCTCGCTTAGGAGGTGCAGAAAGGCTTTCGCAAGTCTCCCCTTGCGATGACCCATTTGCGGTGGAAGGAAAAAATAGACGCTGAATTGTTTGAAAAGAAGATACAGGTGCTAGCGAGTTTATTCCTACGGGTTATTGAAATAGAAAAATAGTGAAGGATTTCAGTCTGAATTCTTATTCAGATCTTCACGACTCAGGTTCCTTTAGGTGAGGCATCCTGTAGACTGAGGTCTAGTGCAATGCCTTAGGCTAGTGCATCAACACGGAGGCTTGTAGCATTGGTCCCCTGAGGATGGATTCGCATGTTGAGACGGCCTGGACGATGATGAACTGGACATCATAAGTGGCCAGTACTGGAGAAACTCCTAGAGTTACTAGAAGGATAACATTTCTAACGATCGGGATCATATGGTTCCCTGTGACGTATGCTCCTCCTAAACTAAGGTGGACATCCCTTTCCGAGATCTCGAGCTGGAGAAGAGTCAACAGGAACAACATGTTGGTTAATACGTCATCATCAATCATTATCCTGGGCACCTCGACCGGAGGGCTTTCAAAGGGTTGCCCAGATGTGCTGAAGAGCAGGTCCTAGGAGGTTGGGGGTGGCGAGCTGAACTAGCTTTGGCCGCTTCCTACATGGTGTCCATTCGTAGTGTTGTCCCTCCGCGGGTTCTCTTGGGATTGGCATTGTTGCCCGGGTCTTCCCGTTAAATTACTTGAGGATTCCGTGTCGTACGAGCTTTTCGACTTCGTCCTTTAAGCGTATGCACTCCTCAGTGTCATGCTCATTTCTGTTGTGGAGGTGGCAGTACTTGTACTGATCGCCCCTCCCCCGAGGGAGCGCCTTAGACCTCCAGAGCTGCGGATGGTTCCTGAGAGCAGCTTAATGCGCCTTCCGGGGGTTGGACTTCTGGCGGGCGGTGCTTCCCAGGTTTCTGTACGGCGTGTGGTGCAGGGCACATACTGAGCGACCGGTATCCTGAGGGAAACGATGTCTGGTCATGTTCTACCGAGTGTACCCCCGAGGTATGAGATGCTCCCATCTCCTTTAGCAAAGTGAGTGATTGCGCTTGGTGCTCTATCTGCCACATGCGCTCTTCTACTTATGACGCTAGTGCGACAATCACCTTCTCAAGGCGTAGAGCTATGTCGGCGGCTAGGTCATTTGACGATTGATCACTAAACTTCTTGGGAGCCGGCTAGTTGGTAGCCTGCACGCTTTCTTTGTCATTATTGCTGGTTGGAGGAATGCTGAGCTTTGTCAGAGCTTCTGAGAACACTTTCTCATAGATGGCGTCAAACTATTGCCCGACCTTTTCCCCGGTCCGGAGAATCGGACTGCCTTAGCTCGGAGTGAAAAACCATGTGGCTTGAACTATGTTGAGCCAAAATCCACTAGCTTTTCTGAGTATTACAGAAGTTGGTTTGATCTCAGAGGGCGATAGGTCGCTATTCCATTACAAGTATAGAAAAAGAGGAAAAATAGCTAAGTATTCGGAGCCTCGATGGAAACACTTCGACCTTGAGACAACGTCGAGCTCACAGAAGCTTGGTGGGAGCGTTTCGGTTGGAAAATCTTCAAAGTCAACGAAGCTTCTGGAGGTTGCTCTCTCGTTGATGTGAATCCTAGATAGGAGCTCTCTCACAGATGCGATTGACGTCACTTGATGTACAACCACGTGTTCGTCGAGTGGGTCAACCAGGCCAGGATTAGCAAACTCAGAATGGCCAGCTCGTGCTCGTCAAAATTAGTTGGGCGAGCTGAGCGAGCTGAATCACCCAGCCCGCGCCCACCCGAAGTTCGTCGATGTGGACCCGACCTTCATCAAGCTAAGATCCAGTCCTTAATTTGCAACCCAGAGCGGCCAACTCACCCTCGCCAAGGCTAGGCGGGCAATCTACGCGAGCTGACACACCCAATCCGCTCTCTCATAAGCGACCTCGCCGCCAGCCCGCCTCAGACCGGGGACTGGCGGACTGTCATGGCGTTGCTCGCGCTCGCCTACAAGAAGGAAGGTGAGCCGCGGGAGCCAGGTCACGTCCTCCTCAGTGGGAGGGAGTATTGCGGTGAGTTGACCTCTAGATCCTTGGAACCTGTCAAGTAGGGCCCAGCGGCCCAATTACCTAGGTACCCTTATAGGGGGTGCCAATATCCTTCTAGAACATCGGAGTTACATTGTTGGCAGACCCCGTTGAGATACACATAGTTGTTCAGAACAATGGAGGTTGGCTATTTGCAGGCCATTTTCAGAATCCTATAAATAGGACCCAAGGGGGAACCTCAGAAGACACGCTCACTAGATCCCATATAACAACCCGACCCGTTAAATAATAGATAATAGAAGGTCCGGCTGGGGAACCACATTATATGCCACAATCAGACGGCGAGGTCACAGGTTAATACCAAAATACCATCGCACCCTAACCCAGAGTATTCTAGCAGAAGTTTAAAAGTTACACGAACTCAATCCATGAATGTCCACTACTATATAAATAACACATTTATATAAAAGACCAGGAATGTATACAAGCACACCGCTCATGGCCTTAAGGCTTTACAAGTTTCTCTTTACAAATATATGACTTAATACATCGGCACGCAGGCCGGCCACACATGAAATCCAAATCTTCGCACGACCTTCAAGGGCCTAACAGCAACAGCAAGGGCTTCAGCCCGCTCAATCTATCAACCCGCAACACCTGCATAAGAACATCAACCCCAAGGGTGATCCACAAAGTAACGGTCAGCATTCAGCTGACTAATTATAACGACCCTACCACTTACCCGGGATAGTGGTTCCTTCCCTGCATGCAATACAATCACAACATGTATATATATCTGCCACAATCACATAACAAACGCTGGCCTTCATGCCAGACGCTTTGTGCACTCAGGGCATGATTATGGTGTACCGAACTCCTCAAGGTCCCACCACCAATTCGAGGTGTATACTTGTTGACCGTGCATAAGCCTCCAAACCCCTGTTAAAGACCTCACGTACCTGTCTCACTCAGAGGCACGCACCTTACGGCAACCGTGAGCACTATCAGTCGACCTACCCACGTAGTGTAACAAGCCTATGGAAATCGCCCCACTACATTGCCACCAATCGACCGCTCACCCGATCCTACCACTGAACTTATTGGGTGGCCCACCCACTCAGAGGTTCTCAACTTGTTGGCTATGGGCATCAGCCGTCAAACCCCTATTGGAGGCCTCTCGTACCCATCCACTCAAAGGTGCTCATAATCCATCTCATATCCATATCATAACACAGGCACACGGTGCCACTTTCCATTCCAACAACCAGCTCGTGCCGAGCATCCAACCAAAGGAGCTATGCAAAGCATCCTTCTCACAATTCACAATCGTCCTCACCTTCTCCGCAGGTTAACCGATTTATACACGGAGTCTTCTCCGGTTCGCAGCATCACCAATCTAGACATTCATCCAGATGGGCTTCACACAGCATGTCTATTCTATACTACACACTTCCGGATTTAAATGCAGACTCAACCTCTATAATTGCTTACGCTTTCCACATCTTGGTGGAGGATCCCATGCACATGCATAAAGTAGGATTTCACTTGTCCAAGAAGGAGATCGTTACCCTTGACGATCGCTTCGGAGCCATGGAGAAACTAGCCGGATGGTAATCACCGCGATGGCCTTGCCTCCACAACGTTGAACTAGGCTCTCGACTCGGACCATTAAAGCTCCATCGGTAGTTGGAAAGCTTCTCCTTTCCTCCTCCAAGCTCTCCTCTCTTTCTTCTCTTTAGAAAGATAATGTCCAAGTCTTGAATGACCACTTCATGCCAATCCCAGAGTTAAACCCAGCTGGAAACACCCTGGGCCATTAGATCTAGTATGAGGGAAACAAACGACCATAAATCGTCTGAAAAGTCTAATTTTGCGGGTGACACGGCCTGTGACACGCCCGTGTCACAGGCTGTATACTGCAAGCGGTACACGAACTGACTCACCCAAACAAGAACATGGGCCGAGACACGCCCGGGTCAAACCCCTGATACGCCCGTGTCAGTAAGTACACGCCCGTGTTGAGGGGCGTGTCCTTCACTCAACACAGGACTTCCAACCCGAGAAGAACATGGCTAAGGCACACGCCTGTGTCCTTGGTCGTGTGCCAAACACGCCCCCTTGACACACCCGTGTCACAGGCTGTGTGCCACACTCAACGCTACTCAATGCCACTCAACGCCGCCCGGTTACCAACCCGAGCAGGACACGCCCTGAGACACGCCCGTGTCCCAGGCTGTGTTGCCTCTCAACGCCTGTGGACTTTATTTTTTTTCAGCTCTCATGACACAGCCGAGCACCCAGAGCTAGACATTCCCGGGGATATGCCCGTGTTCCAGGCCAAGTCACCCAGCCTGAACTCCAAATTGAAATTTGGGGTGTTACAATCTTCCCCTCCTTATATAAATTTCGTCCCGAAATTTAGCGCAACGCAGATACCATCACAACCACTCCATTGCAAAAAAACAAAGACGATCCAAGTTGCGAGCTCAGAGGCTGCAGCTTGTCTCGCCCCACGGCACCGCACCAACACAAGTGTTTTCACAAACAAACAAACATACCATATGTACAAAGTACAACATTAAAGCAATAAAGTGCACACTCCACTTTATTTCCGCTCATCCGCGTCTCTTAGCAGCTTCTTAACAGCCTCCTACAACTCCAGGTTATACACTCGAGGCTGTTGTACTTCGTGATGTGAGCTTTGCGGCTCCTGCACTTTGAGATTGTACACCCACAGTTGCGCCCGGGATGCAGATGATTCCACCACTGCCTTACCCTTTTCCTCATAGGGCGCACCTGACTTTTTCTCACCCTTCGAGGCGCCACTCCAACAATCTCGGGCGATATGCCCCTGCTTCCCACAGTTAAAATACATACGTGTCTCCACACATCCTTGGTCGTACGTTGCTCTCGAAGTAACATTCGACTGAGCTTGTTCAGCAGGCCTGAACCGCTTCGTATCATGTTTCCTAAACTCCGATTGTTCGGACTGTAGAACTTTGAACTCCGACTTTTCCGCCGCCAAGTTCTTCTTGTCTTGCACCTTTCAAATCTTTCTCCAACGCACAAGCTGTATCTACGAAGGCTTGGAAGCCCTGGTTCACTGAACTCGGAAGCGCAAATCTCAACTAGTCTCGGAGTCCCTTATAGAATCTATTCATCTTCCGCGCTTCTTCCGCAAAAGTCGACCCCGCATAACGCCCCAACCTGGTAAATTCATGCAGGTAATCATCCACAGTCTTCTCACCCTGCATCGGATGTTTGAATTCATTCTCCATAGCAATTCTCCGCGATACTGGCAAATACTTTGCCCAAAACAATCTAGAGAATTCATCCATCGAAATCTCTCCCAGGCCTCTGCCTTCCAACAGGTGTAGCTCGACTTCATCCCACCACAGTCTTGCTTCTCCTTCCAGAAGGAAAGTGGCTAATATAACTCTCTGCCCCTCATCAATCCTGAGCGCTGTCAGGATCCTCTTCACTCTTGAAAGCCAATCTTCCGCCTGCGTTGGGGAATTCGCCCTGACAATCGTAGGTGGATGAAAATCCATAAACCGCTTCAGTTGCTCGTCAGTCGCTCGCTCGTCCACCCGAGCTTCAACACGCTCTTGCCTCGCACCAACCCAAACTGGCTCCACTACAGGACTTGCCTGCCCAACAGGTTGTGCTTGAATCATGGCAAATACCGCCTCAATAACAAGGCGTACGGTTTCCGCAGAAGGAGGATGTGTGGGTACCTCAGCTGGTGTTGTACTCTCATCCGAACATTGGGGCTCAGACTGTCCAGCACCACTCTTTGTCACCTATATGTGAACAAGATATCAATAATCTACCTCCAATCCAAAACGACAAGCATACTGAATACACACATGCATATTCCTAGTGGACATTCTTGAGTTCAATTATGTTAAAATGGTTCGCACGTACACGTGCTCGCCACCCGACAAAAGAATTCGGCCACGAATTCGAAAGAGGAAAATCGAGGGCCTCTGATACCAAAATGTAACAACCCGACTCGTTAAATAACATATAATAGAAGGTCTGGTCGGGGCCCCACATTATATGCCACAAACAGATGGCGAGGTCACAGGTTAATACAAAAATACCATCGCACCCTAACCAAGAGTATTCTAGCGGACGTTTAAAAGTTGCACAAACTTAATATGAATGTCCACTACTATATAAATAACACATTTATATAAAAGACCAGGAATGTATACAAGCACACCGCTCACGGCCTTAAGGCCTTACAAGTTTCTCTTTACAAACATATTACTTCATACATCGGCACGCAGGCCGACCACACATGAAATCAAAATCTTCGCACGGCTTTCAAGGGCCTAACAGCAGCAGCAAGGGCTTAAGGCCGCTCAATCTATCAACCCGCAATACTTGCATAAGAACGTCCACCTCAAGGGTGATCCACAAAGCAACGGTCAGCATTCAGCTGACCAATTACAACGACCCTACCCCTTACCCGGGGCAGTGTTCCTTCCCTGTACGCAATACAATCACAACATGTATATTTATCTTCCACAATCACATCACAAACATTGGCCTTCGTGCTAGACGCTCCATGCACTCCGGGCACAATTATGGTGTGCCGAACTCCTAAAGGTCCCACCACCGATTCGAGGTGTGTACTTATTGACCGGGCATGAGCCACCAAACCCCTGTTGAAGACCTCACGTACCCGTCTCACTCAGAGGCATGCACCTCACGGCAACCGTGAGCACTATCAGTCGACCTACCCACATAGTGTAACAAGCCAAGGGAAATCGCCCTGCTGCATTGCCACTAATCGACCGCTCACCCGATCCTACCACTTAACTTGTTGGGTGGCCCACCCACTCAGAGGTTCTCAACTTGTTGGCTATGGGCATAAGCCGCCAAACCCCTGTTGGAGGCCTCTCGCACCCATCCACTCATAGGTGCTCGCAATCCATCTCATATCCATCTTATAACACAGGCACACGGTGCCACTTTCCATTCCAACAACCAGCTCGTGCCGAGCATCCAACCAAAGGAGCTATGCAAAACATCCTTCTCACAATTCACAATCATCCTCACCTTCTCCGCAGGTTTACCGATTTATACACGAAGTCTTCTCCGATTCGCAGCATCACCAATCTAGACATCCATCTAGATGGGCTTCACACAGCATGCCTATTCCGTACTACACACTTCCGGATCTAAATGCAGACTCAACCGTTGGAATCGCTTACGCTTTCTACCTCTTGGTGGAGGATCTCATGCACATGCAAAAAGTAGGACTTCACTTGTCCAAGAAGGAGATCATTACCCTTGACGATTGCTTCGGAGCCATGGAGAAACTAGCTGGATGGTAATCACCGCGACGGCCTTGCCTCCACAACACTGAACTCGGCTCTCGACTCGGACCGCTGAAGCTCCACCGGCAGTCGGAAAGCTTCTCCTTTCCTCCTCCAAGCTCTCCTCTCTTTCTTCTCTTTAGAAAGATAATGGCCAAGGCTTGAATGACCACTTCATGCTAATCACGGAGTTAAACCTAGCTGGAAACACCCTGGGCCATTAGATCTAGGATGAGGGAAACAAATGGCCACAAATCGCCTGAAAAGTCTAATTTTGCGGCTGACACGGCCTGTGACACGCCCATGTCACAGGCCGTGTACTTCAAGCGGTACACGAACTGACTCACCCAAACCAGAACACGGGCCGAGACACGCCCGAGTCAAACCCTTGAAAAGCCTTTGTCAGTAAGTACATGCCCGTGTTGAGGGGCGTGTCCTTCACTCAACATAGGACTGCCAACCCGAGAAGAACACGGCTAAGGAACACGCCCGTATCCTTGGCCGTGTGCCAAACACACCCCTGTGACACGCCCGTGTCACAAGCTGTATGTCACACTCAACGCCACTCAATGCCGCCCGGTTACTAACCCGAGCAAGACATGCCTTGATATACGCCCGTGTCCTAGGCCGCGTCGCCTCTCAATGCCTGTGGACTTCATTTTTTCAGGCTCTCACGACACAGCCGAGCACACAGAGCTGGACACGCCTTGGGACACGCCGTGTCCCAGGCCATGTCACCCAGCCTGAACTCCAAATTGAAATTTGGGGTGTTACATCCCAGACCTTCTTGCGCTTTCTGAGGTAGCCTTAGCATGGCCTTTAGCTAAGGGAGGGGAAGCACTCTGAGATCTTCCAGGTTTGTGGTGGGACCTCCGCGCCGAGCCCTTGGGTCTTTTCCTTTTATTTTCTTGTCATTTTTCTTGCAGGAGAGAAGTAGGCGTGCGACCACCCCTTCCCCTAGGGTGAACTCCACAAGGGACCGAATTCTCGGTTCCAACATTTTGGTACGGTGAGCGTGGAGCGTGGTCAGCACAGAAAGTCTTCAGCATGCTCGATGATGGGAGAAGAAGGACTAGGCTCGAACAGGTCCGACTCGCCGTCCCCCACCTCTTGCCATAGTGGGGATGTTTGAAGATTTCAGGCAGGAGGTACTCGACCTCGTCAGGTCCGCACTCGACGCGCGTGTCGAGTGCTCGACTCCAGCAGCGCTAGTACTCGCGGTCCCGGACCTTGGCGAGGATGCCCCCGGCAGGCGGGCTGGGAACGAAGTTGCTGAGGAAGGGAGAGGCGGCGATCTCCCCGGGCGAGTGCTCTTCCCGGGCTCGACAATCGGCGGCAGGTTCGGCGAGATGGAGGTGCAAGACCCCCCAGCTCGCCCAACAGGGGTAGGCAGCCCTTTCAACGATCTGGTCTCTTTTGCCCCAGTTCCGGAGGGATTCAGGGAGCCAGAGATGTCCTACTATACCGGGAAGGGGGACTCGGTCCGGCACGTCCAGTGGTTTGAGGACGTGGTCTCGATCCGACATATATCGGATGGATTCAAGTGCAAGCTCTTCGCCATCACCTTAAAGGAGAAGGCGAGAGAGTGGTTCAACCAATTGCCGGCCAATTCCATTTACTATTTCAAAGACCTGTGTCGGGGGTTCATGCTGAGGTTCACCACCTCCAAGAGGAGGAAGAAGGAGTCGGAGTCCTTGTTCCACATCAAGCAGGGAATGAACGATACCCTGGGGAGCTACGTGGATCGATTCCAGGAGGAGGTGACCCAGGTCTAAGAGATTCCAGGGCATACCCTGATGATGGACTTCACCCTAGGGATGCAGCAGGGTTTCTTCCGAATGGAGCTGAAGAGGATGCCACCTATAACGTCCCAATTCGTTCTAGGCCCCTCGTGCGCACTTTTGAGTCAGGAGAGACGATTTGGGCTCAGGGAAGAGTAGTTAGTCCAGAAAAGGACACAGGTAGTGACACGGGCGTGTGCCTACCTGTGTGGAAAATCATGGATTTTCCAAAGAGGACACGGGTAGGAGCACGGGCGTGTCCACTACCCGTGTGTGTAACTGGCATTATCGATCCTGTGTCTTGAGCAGGACACGGGTAGGGACACGGGCGTGTCCCTACCCGTGTGAATATCTCCAAGAAACCCGGTCGTGTCTCCCGAGCAGGACACGGGTAGAACACGGGCCTGAACACGGCCGTGTCTTGTGGACACGGGTAGTGGACACAGGCATGTTCGTACCCGTGTTTGTGTTCATACGACGCTATAACCGTCGACGACGCTTCACTCGAGCGGGACACGGGTAGGAACACTGGCGTGTTCCTACCCGTGTTGGTCCTATTTATATAGGATTTGGCCATTTTTCATCCTCTTTCCAAGCCCTCTTTTTCTGTGGAGAGATTGCTGCTGGAGCCAAGTCTTTTTCCGTGGAGAGCCAACGTCGCTGAGGAGAAGAGGATGCCGCCGCGATGAGTCACGCGATCCATGGTCGGAAATAACGGAAATGCCGGAAATGATGTGAGTTTCCTACCCTCTCCCTTAGTGCTAGATCTGTAGTTAATCCTAGGTAAAATAACTACTCAAAAGAGTATTGATGTGTGAGATTGAGACTCCTAGGAAGAGGTCATACTAGGACTTGTGTTCTAGGGTTTAGTAATCTTCAACCTCTCCTTCCTTCAATGTGATGGTGGGGATGGTCTCGTGAAGAGGAATGGCCTGATGAGGGTGAATAAGGGAGGAGGATTTCTAGGTGTGATTTGGGAAGATCCGCTAGAGGAGGAAGATGAACCGATGCCATTCATTTCGCCTTAAAAATGCGTGCAGAAATCTGTATTCTGCATGCAGCGATCTTCATGGACATTTTCATGTATGTCATGGCCAGATCCGGGCTTTCAACTAAACACGAAAGTCGTAGGCCTTGGAGAGATCTTTCCAACGAGTGGTTACACATCTTCAGGCGATGTCTGAAGCCATGGAAAATCCTGATCGAAATTGATGGCTGATAATGTAAACGTGCTGAAACTGTAATTTGAATGTAGCAGTCTTAGAAGCCGCTTTCGAGCATGATACGGCCAAATATGGGCTTCTAACAAAACATGAAAGTCGTGGCCCTTAGAAATACCTTTCCAACGATGGGTTAAACATTTTCGTCGGATTCCTGTAGCATTAGGAATCCCCATTTGAAGCTCTACTCTCTATACATTTCCCGCATGCTTGGTTCTTTGTTAATGCAAACCTAATTTAATATTATTAGAGGAATTGTGAATAGTTATCGTAAAGTTCGTGGTGAGCTGTTGGTTGATCCTTTATAATCAAATGATGAAGTAAAACCTACTTGAACGAAATGGTTTGATGGTAGATCCCTAGGTGAACTAGTGTGTAGACAAGTTGGATTGTATAAACAACTAGATATGTGAATTGGTAATATGAGCTGTGAGTTTGAAATGTTGGAAGAGGATTGAATATGGTTAGTGCATGGATATGTGGAAGGGTTGATAGTGCGTGAATGTTTGTCACACTTGATCGTTTGTGTTGATAAGGGATTCGGTAAGGGAACCCTTGTGAGTTGTTGAGCTCGATACGTGAAGTAGCATGTGGTGTGAGTCGACACGTGGTATCGTAATCCTGAGTTAAGGATAGTGTGGCAGGTCTACGGGCTCGTCAGTCATCACACCGACGGGAGTTGACAGTTAGACCTTTGTCGGTTGGGCTTGGTCCTCGGTGCTCATTCCCGAGGCTCCTTCTGTGCCAAGTGAATGGTTGGGCTTGGTCCTCGTGCTCTTTCTGAGGCTCCTTCCGGGTCACAACTTAAGCCAGATTGGGTCTTGGTTCTCGGTGCACATCTACCCGAGACTCCCACTGAGCCGTAGTAAGCTTGTGATCTCCGCTGATGTGTTCTTAGCATTGAGGTGTACGGAGGCCTAGACTAGGTAGTGTGGATGCCGACCTAGTAGTGGAGATGCCCGCTCTACTATCACCGTCTGGCCACGACGGTTGGTGCCTGAGAGGTTAGCTACCTGCTCGAAAAGTGGGAACTTCAGAGTCTATGTTGACATAGCAATTTGCTTGTGCATGTGCATGTTTAGTCATAGCATAGCATTCATTGCATCACATTACATTGCATAAACATGATCCTCATCATATAAGTTTGTATGGGCACTCTTATACGATGAGTTACGTTTCTGTTGAGCTGATCCTCAACTTATATGTTTGTATGGGCATTCATATAAGTTGAGTTACTTTCAGTTATAGCTTACATTCTCATACTCTGCTGTAGATGTAGAACTACTAGCTTAGAATGTTGATGATACCGTTATAGTTTACTTTACTTCTACTCATGTCTTATATATTACTCCACCTGTTTGTACTACTACTTCATTAAATATATTATACCTGATCCTTTCTCCGCCCGGTACCGAGGAGTCACCGGGGGAGCGGATGTGAAACCACTTAATCTTTTTGACTAACGGTTGCTACGTCTTACTTTTTAGGAGGAAACCCCACAGGCGGAGCAGCAACAGGTAATGCAACAGGACAGTCAGGCCAGGACAAAAAGGCCTGAAGAGATGGTGTCGTCGCTACCATCAGTGACAGATGTGAGTCATAGAGTGACTCTTGTTATAGCCCTTTTGGGCAAGACTACTCGTACTCTGATAATTTAGAAGCTAGATGTAGCTTCTATATTTGTTATATTTGGACTTATATGCTTATGTGTGCATTTGACTTCTGTTTTTATTACTCTGGTTGGGTTGGCATGATTGATATTGGTATAGGCCGGCAGAATAGGCGTCTTGTAGTACAGGCTAGCCTGAGTGCTAGTACTACCGCAAGGCAGCTGTTCTGGGCATAAGACTCTCCTAATGTCGTGTTCTGTGTTCCGAGAGGGGGGTCTTACAAATGGTATCAGCTTGCTACGATCATGAATTAGAGAAGTCATTCAACAATGGTGCCACCCCCGTTTGATTAGTCAGTTTGGAGACAAACTGACTTAGCGGAAGCATTGGTGTGGCCATATGTAATTCACACTAAGTATGTCCAACTTTGACCTTAAGATTAGCCAACCTGCCTTAGGTTTGTATTCTATGTGTAGATCCCAGTGCACGTTGAGCTAGTGGGGGCACCCCCACCCCGTCCGTACCCACACAATTTCAACAATCGTAGCTAGGGCATACGCTCACAGCTATTCTGGATGCCTTTAGATCCCAACAAGCTCTCGTACAACAACAAGGTTCGGGCTCCAATTGGGTGAGCACTTTCCGAGCTCTCTCCCCTCCTGCTTACCTTGGGACAGAGTCGGCAGAGTGTACGGAGGAATGGATCGACACTGTGCAAGAACTACTGGCAGGAATTAGATGCCCAAACAACATGGTTGTGACCCTGGTAGTGACACTCCTAGAAAAGCACGCAAGAGTTGGTGGAAGTCCCTCATGGGCTCCACCTTTCAAGGGCGAGTGTATACAGAGATATACTGGAACGAGTTCTCGGGAGCCTTCCTAGAGCACTTTATACCTTCGTCATCCCGAGATGAACTTGAGGAAAGGTTTCTGCAGCTGAAGCAGGGATCCAAGTCAGTGACGGAGTACCAGCGGGAGTTTCAGCATTTTCCTAGATTTGTTGACTCCTATGAGTTGGACGAAAGAGGATATGCTAAAAGATTCTACAAAGGCTTGCAAGACCCCTTGAGGCAAGACCTTTTGTTTATAGCGGACTCCAGCCTGGCGGAAATAATTGGCATGGCAAAGAGACTGGAAGCAAACCACTTGGGAAGTGGTAAGAGACCTGATGAAGGGGTGATGGAAGCTGGCCCGAGCAATAGAAGGAGACACAATTACAGAAGAGGAAGGGGATATCAGAGATGTGGCAGGCACTTCCACCGGAATTATAGAGTGGAGCACTCAGTTCCACAGTCGCCAGCATTGCCTCCACCACCACAGCCTCAATAGTTTCAGCAACCCAGTGGGCGGCAGGAGCGAGTGTGCTTCGAATGCAACCAACCAGGCCACATTCGACTCTACTGTTCGCAACTATTTGGAAATGTGCCTCTTGCTCTCCCTCCGGCAGCTCCTCGAGGGCGAGGGCACATGTGTGGTCGAGGACGAGGGCCATGAGGAGGAAACCCTGGACTTGCTCGGAATCAGGTGTTCGCGCTGGACATGACACAGGAGCGGAACCCTCAGGAGGTGATTGCAGGTATGATTACATGTAGTCATCTTATTTTCATTGTTAATCTTAAGTTGCTTAAGACATACTAGATATCTAGCTTTGAGTATTGTTATTGGTACTTAGGCACCGTGGTGGTCGGCGGGAAACCAGCCTATACGTTATTCGATATTGGTGCCTCACACTCATTTGTGTCTGCGGACTTCATTAAAGACCTAGAAGGAGTGCAATCCTTCACTGGTATTGCTCGAAGAGTATGCCTCCCAGACGACTCTTAGATGACCGCAACCACCAAGTGCGAATTGGAGATACTCATTGGGGGAAAGATCTTTGATACCCCTGCCACAGTTTTGAGAATGCCAGAGTTCGACCTCATTCTAGGCATGGCGTAGCTGGATTGGCACTACGCAAGAATTGACTGCGCGGAGAAGCGAATCTGCTTGAGGCATGGGGATACCGATGTAATCTTCCAAGGTATAGAATTCGCACCATGTTTATTATTGTCTTCGATTCAGACCCTGAAAGCTCACATGAGAGGGGATGAAGTTTACATGATATGTTTCGAACTGAAGGAGATGAAAATAGATATGAAGGACGTGCGGGTGGTGCGAGATTTTCCTGAGGTATTTCCTAAGAAATTGCCAGGTTTACCCCCGCATAGAGAGGTTGATTTTCAAATTAAGCTAATACCAGGAGCCAAGCCCGTCTTCAGGACCCCTTACCGGATGGCCCCTAAGGAACTCACAGAGTTTAGAGTTCAGTTGCAAGAGTTGGTAGAATCAGGGTTTGTTTGCCCCAGCTCATCACCTTGGGGAGCCCCAGTTCTGTTCGTTAAGAAGAAGAATGGAACCTTGCGATTATGTATAGACTATCGGGAGCTCAACCGACTGACGGTGCGGAACACCTATCCGCTACCTTGGATCGATGAGTTGTTCGACCAATTGGTAGGAGTGCATTGGTTTTCCAAGTTGGATTTGCGTTCGGGGTATTATCAGTTGAGAATACAGGAGCAGGACATTCAGAAAATGGCCTTTAGCTCAAGGTATGGATTGTACGAGTTCACTGTGATGCCGTTTGGGTTCACAAATGCCCCTGCAGCCTTCATGAGCTTGATGAACAAAGTGTTCGAACCTTATTTAGATGTCTTCGTCATCATTTTCATCGATGAAATTTTGGTCTACTCTAAGACGGAGGAAGAGCATGTCGAACATCTGACCTTGGTACTGAAGAAGCTAAAAGAGCACACCTTGTTTGCCTAGTTCAGCAAGTGCGAATTTTGGCTCCAAGAGGTTGCCTTCTTGGTCCATGTGATAAGTGGGGCTGAGTTAGCTGTGGATCCAGCCAAAGTGCATGCCGTGAAGGAGTGGTATCCCTTAAATTCAGCGGCCGATGTGTGCAGCTTCCTTGTACTTGTCGAGTATTATCACAAGTTTGTAAAAGGGTTCTCAAAGATTGCCCTTCCTCTTACTACGCTGACAAAGAAGGGTGTGTCGTATGAGTGGACACCCCAGTGTGAAGCTGCGTTTCAGGAACTGAAGGACTGACTTACGTCTACACCCATCCTAGCCCTTCTGTCCAGGAAGCAAGTATTTCAAGTTTACACTGATGCATCATATCAACGGATGGGAGCAGTATTGATGCAGCACGAGCATGTGATTGCATATGCTTCGAGATAGCTGATAAGCACGAAGTCAACTATCCGGTACATGATCTTGAATTAGGAGCGGTGGTGTTCGCCCGGAATATTTGGAGACACTATCTATACGGCGTCCACTACAAAATCTTTTCAGATCACAAGAATCTGAAGTACGTCCATACCAAGAAGGAACTTAATTTTAGACAGCGACAGTGGTTAGAGTTTTTGTGCGATTATGAATGCACCCTGAACTACCACCCTGGAAAAGTAAATTCCGTAGCCGATGCTTTGAGCAGGAAGGTACCAGAAACAAGCCCCGAGTCCCGGTTGATGCGTATGGAGTTAGCTCGGATGTTTGAGGAGATGGAGATTACTCTAGTGTATAAGGACCAATCGGAAGGGTATTCAGAGTACTTAGCCGCGATGAGCATAGTTTGTTACATTCGAGACCGAATCCGGGCGGAGCAAGGAAAGGATGCGGCTCTGGTCCCGGTAATCAAGTCAATTGAAGATGGGATTACTAACGAATATTCCCTGTAAGACAGCCTCGTCTACTTCGGTGGTCGGCTCTACATTCTCAAGGGCGATAATATTCAGGAAGATATCTTGAGAGAGGCACAATGCTCTAAATATTTTGTGCATCCTGAGATTGCCAAGATGTATGCCGACTTGCGAAAGACCATGTGTTGGCCAGGAATGCAGAAAGACGCCAGACATTTGGTTACGCATTGCGAGGCCTGACAAAGGGTGAAGGCAGAGTGCAGGAGTCCCGACGGATTATTACAGCCATTGCCCATCCCTGAGTGGAAGTTTGAGGATGTCTCCATAGACTTCGTCCACGATTTTCCCCGCTCACACTCAGGGAATGATTCAGTATGGGTGATCGTTGACCGCCTGACGAAGGTAGCCCGGTTCATTCCTATGAAGAAAGAAGCTCATATGGACGTTTTGGTATGCCTCTTTGTGGAGCAGTTCGTACGGTATCATGGTGTGCCAAATATGATTTTTTCTGACCGGGATGGTCGATTTACCTCTAAAGAATGGAAGGTGGTACAGACGTATTTGAGATCACGTCACACCTTTAGCACGACGTTTCATCCTCAGACAGACGGGCAGTCTGAAAGGACTATCAGGACATTAGAGAAACTACTGAGGTTGTGTGTGTTGGATAGAGGAGAGCCGTGGGAAAGGCTCTTAGCCCTGGTAGAGTTCTCGTACAATAACAGCCATCAAGATAGCATCGGGATGGCGCCCCATGAAGCCCTTTACGGAAGAAGGTGTAGAACACCCTTGTCTTGGGTGCAGGATGAGGACCCGAAGAATTTGGGAAATGAATACATAGATGATACTGATGCGGTTGTGAGACTAATACGGGACCGCATGCTTGAGGCTCAAAGTCGGCAGGCAAAATATTATAATGCAAAGCACCGGATGGTGGAATTTCAAGTGGGTGACAAAGTGTTTCTGAAGATCAGGCCGATGCATGGAGTATCATGGGTACGTGTTATGAAGAAGCTCACCCCAAGGTACGTTGGGCCCTACATTATATTGGAAAGGATTGGCTCGTTGGCCTATCGGTTGGAGTTATCGCCAGAGCTAGAGAATCTTCATGACGTATTCCATGTGTCGTCACTTTGAAAGGCATAGTTCTGGCCCGATCAATATGTTCCCACCACAGACGGAGAAGTTGTGACTGATAGGTCAGTGCGACTAGAGCATGTACGGATAGTAGACAATGAGACAAGGATTTTGCGCCGAAAAAGTGTTCCTCTGGTTAAGGTGTTGTGGTCTAATCATGGGAAGGAGGAGTATACGTGGGAGCTGGTGGACTTGATGCAAAAGCGCTACCCGGAGCTGTTTCATCAAGGTAATCTTTAAAAGCATATTTTATTTCATTTTATGCTTAACTTTTCCCCATAGCCTTAGCCTGATTTTGGGGATAAAATCTTTTATTTTGTTTATAGGATTTGTAACGTCCCAATTCATGTTAGGCCCCTCGTGCGCACTATTGAGTCAGGAGAGATGATTTAAACTCAGGGAAGAGAAGTCAGTCCAGAAAAGGACACGGGTAGTAACACGGGCGTGTCCCTACCCATGTGGAAAATCATGGATTTTCCAGAGAGGGCACGGGTAGGGGCACGGGCGTGTCCACTACCCGTGTGTGTAACTAGCATTATCGATCCTATTTCCCGAGCAGGACACGGGTAGGGACACGGGCGTGTCCCTACCCATGTGAATATCTCTAGGAAGCCCGGTCATGTCTTCCGAGCAGGACACAGGTAGAACACGGGCCTGAACACGGCCGTGTCTCGTGGACACGGGTAGTGGACACGGGCGTGTCCCACCCGTGTTTGTGTTCATACGATGCTATTGACGTCGAAGACGCTTCACCCGAGCGGTACACGGGTAGGAACACGGGCGTGTTCCTACCCGTGTTGGTCCTATTTATATAGGATTTGGCCGTTTTTCATCCTCATTCCAAGCCCTCTTTTTCTGTGGAGAGACTGTTGTTGGAGCCAAGTCTTTTTCTGTGGAGAGCCAACGCCGCTGAGGAGAAGAGGATGTCTCCGCGAAGAGTCACGCGATCCATGGCTAGAAATAACGGAAACGCCGGAAATGATGTGAGTTTCCTCTCCTCTCCCTTGGTTCTAGATCTGTAGTTAATCCTAGGTGAGATATCGACTTAAAAGAGTCTTGATGTGTGAGATGGAGACTCCTAGGAAGAGGCCATACTAGGACTTGTGTTCTAGGGTTTAGTAATCGTTAACCTCTCCTTCCATCAATGTGATGGTGGGGATGGTCTCGTGAAGAGGAATGGCCTGATGAGGGTGAATAAAGGAGGAGGATTTCTAGATGTGATTTGGGAAGATCCACTAGAGGAGGAAGATGAACCGATGCCGTTCATTCCGCCTCAAAAATGCGTGTAGAAATCTGTATTCTGTACGCAGCGATCTTCATGGCCATTTTCATGTATGTCATGGCCATATCCGGGCTTTCAACTAAACACGAAAGTCATAGGCCTTGGATAGATCTTTCCAACGAGTGATTACACATCTTCAGGCGATGTCTGAAGCTACGGGAAAGCCTGATCGAAATTGATGGCTGATAATGTAAACGTGCTGAAACTATAATTTGAATATAACAGTCTTAGAAGCCGCTTTCGAGTATGATATGGCCAAATCTAGGCTTCTGACTAAACACGAAAGTTAGGGCCCTTGGAAATACCTTTCCAACGATAGGTTACACATTTTCGTCGGATTCCTGTAGCATCAGGAATTCCCATTTGATGCTCTACTCTCTATATAATTCATGCATGCTTGGTTCTTTGTTAATGTAAACCTAATTTAATATTATTAGAGGAATTGTGAATAGTTATCGTAAAGTTCCTGGTGAGATGTTGGTTGATCCTTTATAATCAAATGATGAAGTAAAACCTACTTGAACAAAATGATTGGATGGTAGATCCCTAGGTGAACTAGTGAGTAGACAAGTTGGATTGTATAAACAACTAGATATGTGAATCGGTAATGTGAGTTGTGAGCTCGAAATGTTGGAAGAGGATTGAATATGGTTAGTTCATGGATATGTAGAATGGTTGATAGTGCGTGAATGTTTGCCGCACTTGATCGTTTGTGTTGATAAGGGATTTTGTAAGGGAACCCTTGTGAGTTGTTGAGCTCGAGACGTGAAGTAGCATGCGGTGTGATTCGACACGTGGTGTCGTAATCCTGAGTTAAGGATAGTGTGGAAGGTCTATGGGCTCGCTAGTCGTCACACCGACAGGAGTTGACAGTTAGACCTTGGGCAGTTGGGCTTGGTCCTCGGTGCTCATTCCCGGGGCTCCTTATGTTCTAAGTGAACGGGTGGGCTTGGTCCTAGTGCTTTTTCCGAGGCTCCTACCAGGTCACAACTTTGGCCAGATCGGGGCTTGGTTCTCGGTACACATCTACCCGAGACTCTCGTTGAGCCGTAGTACGCTTGTGATCTCCGTTGATGTGTTCTTAGTGTTGAGGCGTACGGAGGCCTAGGCTAGGTAGTGTGGATGCTTGCCTAGTAGTGGAGATGCCCGCTCTACTGTCACCGTCTAGCCACGATGGTTGGCGCCTGAGAGGTTATCTACCTGCTCGAAAAGTGGGAACTTCAGAGTCTATGTCGACACAGCAATTTGCTTGTGCATGTGCATGTTGAGTCATAACATAGCATTCATTGCATCACATTACATTGCATAAACAAGATCCTCATCGTATAAGTTTGTATGGGCACTCTTATACGATGAGTTACCTTTCTGTTGAGCCGATCCTCAACTTATATGTCTGTATGGGCATTCATATAAGTTGAGTTACTTTAAGTTATAGCTTACATTCTCAAACTCTGTTGTAGATGTAAAACTGCTAGTTTAGAATGCTGATGATATCGTTATAGTTTACTTTACTGCTACTCATGTCATATATATTACTCCACCTATTTGTACTACTGCTTCATTAAATATATTGTACCCTGATCCTTTCTCCGCCCGGTGTCGAGGAGTCGTCGGGGGAGCGGATGTGAAACCACTTAGTCTTTATGACAAACGGTTGCTACGTCTTCCTTTTTAGGAGAAAATCCCACAGGCGGAGCAGCAACAGGTAATGCAGCAGGAATGTCAGGCAAGGATGACAGGGTCTGAAGGGACGGTGTTGTCGCTACTGTCAGTAACAGATGTGAGTCATAGAGTGACTCTTGTTGTAGCCCTTTTGGGCAAGACTACTCGTACTCTGATAGTTTAGAAGCTAGATGTAGCTTCTATATTTGTTATATTTGGACTTATATGCTTATGTGTGCATTTGACTTCTGTTTTTATTACTCTGGTTGGATTTGCATGATTGATATTGGTATAGGCTGGTAGAATAGGCGTCTTGTAGTACAGGCTAGCCCGAGTGCTAGTGCTACTGCAAGGTAGCTGTTCTGGGCATAAGACTCCCCTCGTGTTGTGTTCTGTGTTCCGGGAGGGGGAGTCTTACACCACCCCTCTCCTATGAGGAGCTTATGGAAGGGGCAGTAATGGAAGTCGACGGGGAAGCGTCGAACCCAAAGTTCTCCCGGAAGCTGGCTAGGTTGGCCATGGAGGAAGAGAGGCCAAGAGGTGGCAGAGGACAAGAGGAGAAAACATTTGAACCCCTACAGAGGGAACATCAGCAGTAGCAGACCAGGTGGGGGCGTCGGGAGCCGAACCATCGGCTAGGGTGGAGGCCGGAGTGGCAAGACCAATGGCCGCAGAGAGGTCACCATGGGGGGATAACCGCCAGGGAGGCCAGGTCCAGTTTTACCCTCCAGGTGAGAGGCAAGGCCAGAGACCACCTCTCCCCAACCAGGACCAGGCTATCTCTATCGCTAGAGGGGAGATGAGGAAAGCATCCCGGAGAAGGAGAAGGGAAGTTAGGGTGGAGCTTCCATACTATGACTTCCATCGGGAAGAAGGGCACGCTATGACCACATGTCTAGAGTTCCTCGAGATGAGAGGAAACAGGGAGCAGCAGCTGTAAGACCGCCAGGGAGTGCGGATCAAGGAAGTCCTACCTCGGGCAAAGGAGGATAGGTGTGAGGATCAGGCCAATGTTGGGGCCCGGGGAAGTATCAGAGTAATCCATGGGGGGTGGGGACCGAGGCTTCCTACAAGACAAGTCTCCACACCATGTACTGCAGGAGCGTTGGCTCCACATCCCAGACCCCACCCCAGGAGGAAAAGATCACCTTCTCAAGGAAAGATATGCCAGACCATGAGGACCCCTTCTGCGACGCGCTGGTCATCCAGATAGCGGTCGAGAACTTCACCATCTCCCGGATCCTCATTGACAATGGGAGCTCGGTCAACGTCATCTTCAAGAAGGTGTTTGACGTGATGAAGGTAGAGGCCAAGAGGGTGCTGGCCTCGGATGGACCTCTGTTCGGATTCTCGGGGGAAAGGAAGGAGGTCGAAGGAGGAGTGGGATTCCATGTCACTCTTAAGGGGCAGTCCCGCACATGAAGGTTCGTCATCGTGGTTGCCCCCAGCAGTTATAATGCCATCTTTGGGCAACCCCTCATCAGCGCCTTCTGATGTGTCCCCTCATCTTTCTACCAGTGCCTGAAGTTCAATGTCGATGGAATCCAGGTCCGGGTAGACCCCAAGGTAGCAAGGGAGTGCTACGTCATGACGGTAAACTCCATATCTTAGCAGGAGGGGGCCGAGGAGATGGAACAGAGGATGGAGGAGGCGGAGCAGGAGGTAGTAGAGATGGAGGTGGAGAACTGCACCCAGGTGGAGGTGGTGGAGGAAGTTCAGGAGCCGGCCAAAGTCATTGTCGTGGAGGAGGCTGAGGAGGAAGTTCCTACCCTGGGTGGGGAGGACGTTGGAGAGTGGGGGAGCAGTACAGGCTAGAGGATGTAGAGGAGGTAGTGGAGATGGAGGTTCTCACCCTCGGGGGTAGGGTGGAGAAGGTTTGCATCAGCAAGGGGTTGACCCCAGCCGACCAGGAGAGGATGTTGGAGTGCATCAAAAATAATGTGGACATCTTCGCCTGGAGCGCTGCGGAGATGTCGGGGATCGATGCAGACATCTCTTGCCACTGCCTCAACTTATATCCGGAGGCTCGCCCCATCCAGCAAAAGAAGAGGTCAATCGCGGACAAACTGGCTGAGCCCATCAGGGAGGAGGTGGCCAAGCTCCTCAAGGCTGGCTTTGTATCCGAAATCCAATACCCCGGCTGGGTCTCCAATGTAGTAATGGTTAAAAAAGGAGACGGTATGTGGCGTATGTGTGTTGATTTTTATTTACTTAATAAATCATGCCCCAAGGACTGTTATCCTTTGCCTCGGATCGACGCGCTGGTTGACTCAACCGTCGGTTTTCCTGTAATGAGCTTTTTAGATGCATTTTCAGGTAATCACCAGATCAGGATGCACCCCAACCCCACCCCCCCCCCCCCCGATCTCAAAGATGTCTCCTTCATCACAGGGGATGGGTGCTACTGCTACAAAATGATGCCCTTTGGGCTGAAGAATGCAGAGGCGAACTACCAGAAGATGATGGACAGGGTCTTCCGAGAACAGAGGGGGAGGAACCTAGAGGTGTATATAGATTACCTCATGTTAAAGAGCCTAGGCGTGGACTCCCACCTCGGGGACCTAGAGGAGACCTCCACCCTATGCAAGTACAAGATGAGGCTGGACCCCGTGAAGTGTGTCTTCGGGGCTAGCAGGGGCAAGTTCCTGGGCCAAATTCTCACCCCCGTTGGAGTAGAGCTAAATCCTGATAAGGTTCGAGCAATCATGGAGTTGGGATCACCTCAGAACGCCAAATAAGTGCAGCGGTTGACAGGGAAGCTGACAGGGTTGAGCATGTTCCTTTCCCGGGCTGGGGAGAAGTGCTCTCCCTTCTTCAAAGCATTGAGGGGAAGCCAAAAATTCGAGTGGACCAAGGAGTGCGAGGAGGCATTCCAAGCCCTAAAGAAGCAGTTGACTCAGGCTCCGCTGCTCCAAGGGTCGAAGGAGGGGGAGGATCTATACTTATATCTCGGGGATGGTGAAGAGGCCTTGAGCTCCGTCCTGGTTTTGGAAGAGGGGAAGAAGCAACTCCCCATATACTATGTAAGTCGGGTGTTGAGGAAGACCGAGCTCCGCTATCCAATCTTGGAAAAGCTGGCATTCGCTCTAGTCATCTTGGCCCGGAGGCTCCGAACTTACTTACAGGCACACTCGATCCGAGTGGTGACTGACCACCCCATCCGCAACATCTTCGAGTGAGTGGAGCATTCGGGCAGGTTGGCTAAGTGGTCGGTGGAGCTGTGCAAGTTTGACTTCTCCTTTATCCCCCGTCTATTGATCAAGGCCCAAGCGATGGCCGACTTCCTGGATGACTACGTGGTCGAGGTAGCGAAGGAAGAACTCACTCACCCAATTCCATGGAGGGTGATGGTAGATGGCGCTTCAGGAAGGCATTCCCTAGGAGTTGGGGTGATCTTGGAGAGCCCCCAGGGAACAAGAATCGAACAAACTGTGGTGGTACACTTTCCCATCACCAACAACCAGGGCGAATATGAGGCAGTGATCGCAGGACTGCGCCTGGCTAGGGCACTGGGGGTGCAGGATGTAGAGGTCCTCACTAACTCCATGGTGGTGGCTTCCCAGATCAACGGGGAGTTTGAGGAAAGGGATCCCACTCTACAGCTATACTTGTCAAAAGTAAAGGGGGTCATCGGCATGTTCCAGACTTTCTCCATCCGACGCATGCCCAGGGAAGAAAATGAGCAGGTAGACCAACTGGCAAAGCATGGTCCCCGGGTGGGGGGTACCATCACCGATCTGTTCTGCCCTTCAATCGAGGAGGGAGAGTTGATGGAGGTGGATCAACACCCCTCGTGGATGGACCCGTTCACAACCTTCCTTTCCACAGGAGAATATCTAGAGGGGATGGACAGGAAAAATTTCAAGCACAAGTCGGCATATTATCTTATGCGTGACGGGTAGATGTATAGAAAGACCCTCTCTGGTATGCTGGCACGTTGCGTGGACAAGAGGGAAATCCAGAGGATCCTGTAGGAAGTCCACTCGAGGAGTGCGGAAGCCACTCAAGGGGTAGAACCTTGGAAGGAAGAATCATCAGGCAAGGGTACTTCTAGTTGACCCTAGGCCATTGAAAGTTAGGGTTAGATCTAATATACTCTAGAGGGGGGTGAATAGAGTATGTCTGTGTGTTGTTTTATTTTAAAATTTTCTTCTTTAACAATATATTATCTTTACCTTTAACAACTATATCTAACTATCATAGATTAAAGTAAATCAAAGATCACAGAATATCTAAAAAACACAACCACAGTAAGAATAGAAAAGATGGAGCAACCAGACGACACAAGAAATTTATAGTGGTTCCCCAACTGGGTACATCCACTCTTCTACCACCCTTGGTAGGAATCCACTACAGGTTTTCATCTGGTGACTGCCACCAATGAACTTTTGATCAGGTGCCCAAAAACCAAACCTCAAGCCTTTTGGAAGGAGACTTGCAACCAGAATAATTTTGAAGGGAATTAAAACCCTGTACAGAGGTGGGAATAAGAGAGTGATGTAAGTCTTATTTTCTCAAGTCAAAATGAGAAGACTGTGTGGATTCGTATTTGTTGTCAAAGCTCCCCCTGAGATCTTGAATGGTTCAGGAGTGGAATTTTTGTTCAAGGGTGTAGGCCTTCAGCTTTTCAGAGATCCTTGACTGATTTGAATGTTGTTGTCACTTGAGATTCCTGAAAACAAAGAGGGAGAGAAAGAAAGAAAGACTCTTGATTGTGATGATTGTTCTTTCTTCTTCTCTTGAGAGCAGTTGACTTTTCTGAGATTTGTTTTTCACTACACTTCTGGACGTTTTATTTGTTGTGACTCAAGGTGATGATCAATCTCTGCTCTTCTGTATCATCTTGTTTTCTTGGAAGGGAGATGTATATGAGATCACTGCAAATTCTTTGAATTCAAAAGAAATTCTGTAATAAATGTTCAGCCGAAATCTTGGGAACGAGAAAACGACAAGAATGCTGTCAATTATTCTATTCTATGTCTGTCCCGAGATATAAGCAATTAATTCCATGGAGGATGTCAGTAATCAATGCTGCCATTAACGGCTCTATTCAGAGAATATAAGTGCATTGATTTACAAGGGAATTAATAGCCTATAATAGTTAAAATGATGAGACAGAAAGAGAAAGAATAAATAACAAAATGTCTTACAGTTTTCGTCGACCTGAGATCAGCTTTCGTCGACCTCTAATCAGCTTTCGTCGACCTGAGATTTCGTCAACCTCTAATCATCTTTCGTCAAACTGAGATCAGCTTTCGTCGAACTGAGATCAGCTTTCGTAGACCTGAGCTCTGTGAATCAACTGCTGTGCATAAACTGACTAATTCTGCGCTCTATGTTCGTCAACCTGAGACTGTGAAGTTAGTCGACCTAAGAACTTGGTCAATCTGTTGGTGTTGAGTGAATAACACATCTGGCGTCGAGTGTTCTTTGTATCTGATTCAGCCTTGGCTTTGAGTGAATTATGGCACTGAGTGTTGAAGAGTTAGTCGATCTGAGAATGGAGTTCGTCGAGCTCAGCTCATAGATTTTAGCTCTGAGTTTAGTTGAGCTGAGCACGACTATCATCGACCTGAGATCGACGAACATAGATCTCTTTCTCTAAATCTTGATTTCTCTAAGTCTTGAGTCTTTGGCAGTGTTGTAGGTTGGTCCTTTGATCTGTTGACTCTAAGAACATGGCCTAGACTTAAGAAACACATAAAATTTGACCCTTCTATACAACATAGGTCACAACCTACGAAGAGAACCTAGCCAAAATCACCTAGGGGTTCCAACAATCTCCCCCTATTTGGGTGAGGTTACTTCAAATAAACAAAACAACAAGACAAAGCTCACAAAACAAAATAAAGTAAACATAGCATGAAAACTGAGATAACTGATAGAATAAATAAGCTATCAGTACCTTTATAAAGCTATGTACCCAGATTATTCACAGAAAATACAGAAAATAAACAGTTTAAATATTCTTGTGAAGGTCAGAAGACTTAGCAAATATGATTTTCCTATTTGGGTCTTGAGCTTGTCTCATAGTCATATTCATGTCAGCATCTCCAAGAGTCTTTTGAGAGGTGGTTCTTGGAACCACAACTTCAGGATGTAGACTCATATATTCCTCAGTATTAAAAAGCTTCCCTACATGGTATCTTTCAAACTCTTTCTTTCTGTAGTTTGACATGGTAGAGAATTGAGATGAATCTTGGCCTTTTTCTCTGGCTTGCCTGATTTGAGAAAGAGCCACAGATTCCTTGAATCTTGCCATTCTTGTAGTTGGACTAGCTTCAAGATCATAAGCTGGAGTTGGAAGTTCTTCAGGGCTATTAGCTTTGCCAGGAGATGGAGGAGGGGAAAATATTGGCTCAGAAATAAACTGTTGAACTGACTGATGTCTCTGTTTGTGCTGACTGTCTCCATAAGAATGAGAGGGTCTTCCCTGTCTCTGATAAGTTTTAGTGAAAGTAGGTTTGGTGAATCCTTCTGAGCTCTGAGATAAATTTCCTGAGGCACCTGTAGCTGGAGGAGGAGGAGGAGGATCTCTTCTGAACCTTTGTGGGGGAGGAGAATACCTCCTACTTTTCTTCCTTGCTTTTTGTTCATTTTTAGATAGCCACATCCATGCTGGCATACCCTTGTATGGAGTTATGTTTTGTAGGATATAGTGAGGTATATCATTGGTATTTCTAGGTTTGGGAGCAGGTGGAGGTGGAGCTTTCCTTTTCTTTGAGGCTTTCTTTTTCTTTCCCTTTGGATCTTCATCAGGGTCAGCATCATCATCATCATAATCATCATCATCAAATTGTTGTTGAGGATTGTCATATAATGCATCTATCTCCTTTAAAAGCTCTATAGATTTGGAAGATTCTTTATACTGTAAAGGAGCTGGAGGACTTCTTAAGACAGAGCTCACAGCAGCTGCCCTGTTCTCTTCTTCAATATCAGCCATGATCAGATCATCTAAATCAGGCATTGGAGTATTATTCATGACAAAAGTTGGCCCAGGAGGGCTAGATCTTTGTTCATATAATACTGCTGGAGGAGCTATCAGACTTTCCTTTATATTGGCTAACACTTCTGAACTTGCAAGGGAGGTGTAGCATACTATTGCTCTGGATGATTGAGTGGGAGAGGAGAGGCGGAACTGAATATAGGATCCAAAAATTTTCAGCAGATTATGTAGATTTACTTTATATTTAATGAAGTAGACCCTTCCAGGCAGAACTTCTGGCAAGCAGGTCTCTTGAGCATTGGATACTATAATATCTGTACACTGATTATCTACATCTGCTCCTGAGTCAGTTGTCTCTATATCAGCTGATTCCATATCAGTATCAAGAAACTGTAGAAAATCTGGTTCCATATCAACATTTGGTCGTGCTGGTGCTGCTGTTGGTGCTGTTATTGCTACTACATCACTAAGTATAGTATCACCATTTGTTCCTGCTGCTGCTGCTGCTGTTGCTACTTCATCATTAAGTATCTTCCCCTGCCTGGTTTCAGTATGTACTGAAGCCAGGGCCCCAGATGAAGAGAGTGTAGAGGTGAGGGTAGATATTTGAGCAGAAAGAGAGGATATGGAGATAGATAGAAGTGAAATAGCCTCTGCACTGATGGTTTGGAGGATAGGCTTGAGGAGCTCAAGAAGTGGTTGGATGATAGAGGGATTCAAAGAGGTGGAGTCAGATGTTTGGGCAGGAGGTGGTTGAGAGGGTAGAGAGGTAATGATGATAGTTGATGGAGGAGATGATTGAGTGGAGGTGTCTGGAAGGGGATCCTGTTGAGGAGATTGTTGAGGAGAAGGAGTGTTCAGAGGATTTGAGAGTAAATTTAAGGATGGGATAGAAGGGAGAGTGGAGAGGGGGATATCAGCAAGATGAGATGGAAAAGGAGATTGGGGAGGAGTAGGGATGAGTGTATCAACCCTAGGAGAGGGAGAATTGGATGGAATATGTATAGGGAAAGAAGGAATTGGATATGTTGGTGGTGTAGGGGTATGTATTAGAATGGAAGTGGAGGCTGGGGTTTGTTGAACTTGAGGCTGAGATGGAGCTTGAGAATCAGGAGGAGGTGGAGGGATGGATGGAATCTCTGCAGAGGGGTGAGGAGGGCAGATGTAGCCCTTGTACTTTCAAAAGTTCTGGTGGAAGAGGAAGGAGCCTTGGTTGGCTTTGTAATGGTCCTTTCCCACTTGCCAAAAAGAGCACAGGTAAGTCTCTTTGAGGCATTAATGGATATTGTCGGGGAGACCAGGGATCCGACAGCCTTTTCTTTGAGGAAGATCCCTAGGATCCTTCCAAAGCATACCTCCTTTTTTTGTTCTTCTTTTTGATAAGATCAAACAAAACTTGAGCCCAGTTAATGGCTTTCTTGTTTACTATTGCACACATAACCAGGAATTGATGCCTTGTAATGTAATTATGTGCAGAGTGCTTTCCTAGCAGCACTTTCCCTACAATATCTGCAAGGAACTTATATTCAGCAGATAAATGCTTTTAAAGCAGTTTCTGTGGGGTTTCTCCTGAATAACCCATGAGGCTCAGCATTATATCAAACTCTTCAGTTTCAGTTTCTAGTTCCTCCTCACCATTATGCAATCCAAATATTTCAGTTAAAACTGCGGGAGTGAGGGAGATGGCATTACCAGTGATTGTCCCTATCATCACGTTCTCCTCCGTGGTAGATGTATAGACCCATTCCCTGATCTCTGTTCCACAGATTTTGATGTGTGTTGATAGCAGAGTCTTGAGATGTTGGTATTCTAGAATTTGCAGAATGTTCACGAACACAGGGTCAGAGTATTGGAAGGATTCAAAATCCAGATCGAATCTTGTATCAAACTTCATCGCTGCAAGAGAGCCTGCGGGAATCGCCATGAGAATACCAGCAAGAAAAGTTGAAGATCAAGTGCAAGAGAACAGAAAGCGTGGGACAGAGGTCAAAGAAAACCTAAATATAGTGTTTTACTGAATATAAACCGACAGACTCCGTTCCACGAGAAATGAATAGATCTTCGATCTGAGGTTGACGAAATAATTTGGACTTAAATGATTCGTCGATCTACGTCTGAAGAGTTGAAGACATTTCGTCGATCTTCGTTCGACGAACGTTTTCTGAAGTAGATTCGTCGATCTCAATTCAATGAAACTAACTTCATACATAGAGAGTTCGTCGATCTCCGTTCGACGAATATCTCACAAACTTCCCCCAATTCGTCGATCTCCGTTCGACGAACTTTGAAAAATTCATCGAGTGCAGACAGAAATTAAACTAATTCTTCTCCATTTATCATTCCAAGCTGATTTATGAAGAATACATGATTTCTTTCATCCAGAGGTTTGGTGAAGATATAAGCTCTTTGTAAATTAGTGTAGATATAGACAAGGTTAATTTTATTTTTATCTACACACTCTCTAATGAAATGATGTCTAATGTCTATATGCTTAGTTCTGCTGTGATGAACTGGATTTTGTGTTATAGCTATAGCACTTGTGTTATCACATAGTAATGTTGAATTATTTAAATTAAGACCATAGTCTAGTAGTTGGTTTTGAATCTACTGTATTTGGGAACAGCAACTGCCAGCTGCAATATATTCTGCTTCAGCAGTTGATGTAGACACAGATGACTGCTTCTTGCAAAACCAAGACACTAATCTCATACCAAGGAACTAACAAGTTCCTGAAGTACTTTTTCTGTTCACTCTGTATCCAGAAAAGTCAGCATCTGAGTATCCAGTCAACTCAAACTCTGACTCAGTAGGATACTAGAGACCTAGACTAGGACAACCCTTTATATATCTAAAAATTCTTTTTAGAAAAACTAGATGAGATTCTTTAGGGTTCACCTGGAACCTAGCACAAAGGCATGTAGCAAACATAATATCAGGTCTGCTTGTTGTAAGGTATATTAGGGATCCAACAATGCCCCTATATAGTTTCTGATCAACAGGTTTCCCATGTGCATCAGAGTCTAGTACAACATTTGTAGGCATGGGTGTTTTCTTTGCTGAGGCATCAGCCATCCCAAACTTCTTTATAAGCTCTTTGGCATATTTAGCCTGGGAAATGAAGATGCCATAAGGGAGCTGCTTCACGTAGAGACCAAGGAAGTAGTAAAGCTAACCCATGCTACTCATCTCAAATTTAGAATGCATTAGATCAGAAAATCTCTTGCATAATTTGGGATCAGTAGAGCCAAATATTATATCATCTACATATATTTGCACTAACAATATTTTATCATGATGCAATTTGGTAAACAAAGTCCTATCAACTATGCCTCTTGAAAAACCATGCTCTAATAGAAAGCTGGCTAAGGTCTCATACCAAG
Organism: Platanthera zijinensis; assembly: GCA_039513925.1. NCBI lineage: Eukaryota > Viridiplantae > Streptophyta > Magnoliopsida > Asparagales > Orchidaceae > Platanthera > Platanthera zijinensis. Next base: position 155,030,774 of record CM077084.1, on the reverse strand, counting down.
CACTTGGAGCTTGCTTTAAACCATAGAGAGCCTTGTGCAACTTGAACACAAAAGAAGGATGAGTTGAAGAAATAAAACCTGGAGGCTGTTCAACATAAACCTCTTCTTTAAGTTCCCCATTCAAGAAAACACTCTTTACATCCATTTGATAGACTTTGAACTTTTTGAATGAAGCATAGGCCAGAAATATCCTTATTGCTTCTAGCCTAGCAACTGGAGCAAAGGTTTGATCATAGTCAATCCCTTCCTCTTTTCTATATCCTTGAGCAACAAGCCTAGCCTTGTTCCTCACAATCACACCTTGGGCATCAAGCTTATTTATGAATACCCATTTGGTTCCAATGACTGGGTAGTCTTTTGGTCTTGGAACCAAATCCCAAACCCTGCATCTCTCAAACTGATTGAGCTCTTCTTGCATTGCAATGATCCAGTGGGGATCTTGCTCTACATCGGATATGGATTGAGGCTCAATTTGAGAGAGGAAACAGGCATGCATCAAGTCCTGGTTAAGTTGATGCCTTGTTTGTACACCTACTGTTATGTCTCCAATCACTTGGGATCTGGGATGATCCCTTAGTGTGACAAGATAAGTGGGTGGATTTGGTTCAGCAACAACATTTTGGAAGGATTCCTCTTGTGGAATTACTTCTGCTGTTGTGGAGGGTTCAACTGCATCTAGATTTTCTTCATCACTTTCTTCATTGGTTTGTTGAGGAGACTGGGATGTAAATTTCAATTCATCCAATTTCTCACACAAGTTGTTTACCTGCAGGAGGTTTCTGGTAGAAATTTCTTTCTCCTTGTAAAACATATTAGTCTCATCAAATATAACATGCATGGATTCTTCTATTTTCAATGTGGATTTATTAAAAACCCTATAAGCTTTACTGACTTGGGAATATCCTAGAAAAATTCCCACTGCAGCCTTTGCTTCAAACTTTCTAATGTGCTTTTTGTCATTATTATGAATATAGCATACACAACCAAAAACTTTAAAATAGTTAATTATTGGTTTCTTCCCTTTGAGCAATTCATAGGGGGTCTTATGTTTTAGTTTGTGTATCAAGCTTCTGTTCAGGACATAGTTTGTTGTGCTCACTGCCTCTGCCCAGTAGGATAGGGGCATGTAAGCATCTACAAGTAATGTGTCTGCAGCTTCAATGAGTATTCTATTTTTTCCTTTCAGCTACCCCATTTTGTTGAGGAGTTCTAGGAGCTGAGAAGCAGTGCCTTATACCTTCTTTCCTACAGAACTCTAGCACAAGAAGAGATTCAAAATCAGTGCCATGATCACTTCTGATCAATGCAACTTGAGTAGAATACTCAATCTGTATGTTCTTGAGAAAATCTGTAAGAACTTGAAAAGTATCTGACTTTGCTCTCAAAAAGAAAACCCAAGAGAATCTAGAGAAGTCATCTACAACCACTAAGGTATAAGACTTCCCTCTTAGGCTTTGTACAGCAACAGGGCCAAAAAGGTCCATATGTAGTAAGTACAAAATCCTAGGTGAATCACTCTTATTAATGGATTTAAAACTAGATTTAGTTTGCTTGCCTCGTTGACAAGCCCTGCAGAGACCTTCCTTCTTGTAGGGGCCACAAGGTAAGCCTCTCACAAGGTTGTCCTTAGATAACCTAGCAATGTTTTTCAGATTTATATGTCCTAATCTCTTATGTCATAAGTCAGTCTGACTACTAACTAAGTTAAGGAGACATATATCTGAAGTAATGGACTGGAAATTAACTAAATATATGTTTCCTTGTCTACTGCCAATTAAAACTGGTTTGTTTTCTCTTGAGGTAATAGTACAAGATTCTGAGTTGAATGATACCTGATAGCTTTCATCACAGAGTTGGCTTATGGAGATGAGATTGTGCTTCAGTCCACTCACATATGCAACTTTCTTGAAAGTTACAGCTCCAATCCTAATTTTGCCATAGCCCTCTATTTGGCCACAATTTGAATCACCAAAGATGGCCTTTGGTCCCATCTTGGACTTATAGTCAATTAAGTTGTCCTTGCTTCCTGTCATGTGCTTGGAGCAGCCACTATCCAGATACCAGTGTTGATTATATGCTGGATAGGTCTTCATCTGCAAGTATAACACTGAGTTGTTCTTGATACAGGTGACCTTGGGTCCTTGTTGTTTTACATAGGAGTAACTGGAAATATATGATCATTTAGGTTGATCTTTATAGCCTAAAGGATGATACCTTCTAGGAGGTATGACCCACTAACTAAAGGGATTAAAGGATTTATTAGTTTTTAGATTACTCTTGTTATGAACTAGATCTGATAAATTTGGGTATGTTCGTCGACCTGAGCTCGACGATCGGGATTGAGTTCTTCGATCTCTGCTCGAAGAATGGATGTATCCATTCTCAGAGCCCCAAAAATGTCGATCTCTGGTCGACGAACCATACTGGTTTCGTCGATCCCAGTTCGAAGAATAGATTACATTATTATCTGCATTCAGAGTTCGTCGTTCTAAGTTCGACGAACTATACCCATTTCGTCGTTCTGAGTTCGACGAAATTTGTTGAACATAGTTATGTTGTTTATTTTTCCTTCTCTGATTGGTTTTCTTAAGTTCTAACTGTTTAAGAACTTCATTAACCTTCTCTACCTGTTCAGTATTTTTCTTACCATTTTAAGAAATAAAACTTATGGGTTTTGATAGTTGATTTTTCTGAATAAGGATTGGTTCACTAGATGAGGCTCCTAATCCTAGTTTGTTATTACTTGATCTTGTATTGACTGTGCTAGTTATGTATATCAGTTGTAAACTTCTACCATTTAAGATTTCTTCTAGTTCCTTAGCCTTACTTCAGATTTTAGGAACATTATTTGTTGATTAGTTACGTCTAATTCTTCAGTTAATTTTTCATTATCAGCAATGACTCTTTCTTGTTCTAATAGTTTTTCCCTGAGAAGTTTAATTTCCTTCTCAGATCCTATTAGGTCTAAACATAATAGTTTAAATTCAGATTTGAATTCCTCTGATTTAAAATCATAAGAGGCTAATACCTGATCCTCAGCTGATAAGAGCTCTTCATCTTAAGACTCATCAGCATCTGATCTGCTACTGCCTGCCTCAATAGCCATGAGGCCAACTTATTTAGCCGTCTGCTCTTCTTCATCCTCACTAGAGCTGGAGGAGGTTTACTCTTCTTAAGTGTCACTCCATGACTCAGCAACAAAGCCCTTGTCCTTCCTCTTGTGCTTACTTGAGGAAGGCTTATTGTAGTGACCCTTCCTTGAGTCACCCTCCTTTCTTCTATCCTTCTTCTGAACTTCTGGGCACTCAGAGATGAGATGCCCAGGTTTCCTGCAGCCAAAGCACACTACTTCTTTAGATGGTGTTTTGTCATACCTTGGCTTGTCTTCATACTTGGATGGTTTTCTTCTGAAATCTTTTCTATCCATCTTAAAGAATCTCTTGGCAAAGAGACTCATCAATTCTTCATTCACAGGAATGACTTCAGAGTCTTATGCAGCTTTGAAAGCTATGTTGTGCTCTTTCCTAGTTGGTATAGGAGTTGACTTCAGCTACTGCTTCCCTTGATTTTATCAGCTGCTCATAGGACTTTAGCTTTCCTAGTAGAGCTTCAGTTGAGATCTCTGTTGTGCTTCTGGCTTCTCTGATGGGCCAGATTCTTGAGTCCCATGTGCTGGGGAAGCACATGAGGATCTTGTCATTCACTTCAGTCAAATTGATTTCCTTATCTAGAGTCCTCAGCTCACTGATAATGGAGCTGAGTCTGTTGTACATCACTTCCACTATTTCAGCTTCATTCTTTTTGAAGTTTTCATATTGAGTGATGAGGTTGGATCTTCTATCCTTCCTCTCATCTGCTGATCCAGCCACCATTTGGTTCAGGGAGTCCCAAATGGCCTTGGATGATGAGCATTCAACAACCTTTCGAAATTTCTAATCTGACATTGTTTGAGCCAATATGTTCATGGCTCTGGCATCAGCTATCTTTGACTTCTTCTGTGCATCTGTCCATCCAGGGGGTGGAACTGCACTCATGTCTGTTGAAGTTGATGGGGTTGAAGCCACTGGAGCTGGTGGTCCTGTTAAGATGGAATTAAATATACCCTCATCAATAGAATTCATGTAGAGTCTAATTCTTGCCTTCTAGAGTGTGAACTTAGACAAGTTACACACTAGAGGTCTGGTGCTTGCATATTCTTTGTTCTGTGCCATGTTGTATTGATCTAGAAGATATAAGAGAGCAGATCTAACTTGGGATCTTTGGTTCAAGGATTAGCTTGTACAACCAAAAGAACCTCCTCTGATACCAATTAAAAGTTAGGGTTAGATCTAATATACTCTAGAGGGGGGGTGAATAGAGTATGTCTGTGTGTTGTTTTATTTTAAAATTTTCTTCTTTAACAATATATTATATTTACCTTTAACAACTATATCTAACTATCACAGATAAAAGTAAATCAAAGATCACAGAATATCTAAAAAACACAGCCAAAGCAAGAACAGAAAAGATGGAGCAACCAGACGACACAAGAAATTTATAGTAGTTCCCCAACTGGGTACATCCACTCTTCTACCACCCTTGGTAGGAATCCACTGCAGGTTTTGATCAGGTGACTGCCACCAATGAGCTTTTGATCAGGTGCTCAAAAACCAAACCTCAAGTATTTTTGAAGGAGACTTGCAACCAGAATAATTTTGAAGGGAATTAAAACCCTGTATAGAGGTGGGAATAAGAGAGTAATGTAAGTCTTCTTTTCTCAAGTCAAAATGAGAAGATTGTGTGGATTCTTATTTGTTGTCAAAGCTCCCCCTGAGATCTTGAATGGTTCAGGAGTGGAAGCTTTGTTCAAGAGTGTAGGCCTTAAGCTTTTCAGAGATCCTTGACTGATTTGAATGTTGCTATCACTTGAGATTCCTGAAAACAAAGAGGGAGAGAAAGAAAGAAAGACTCTTGATGGTGATGATTGTTCTTTCTTCTTCTCTTGAGAGCAGTTGATTTTTCTGAGATTTGTTTTTCACTGCACTTTTGGACGTTTTCTTTGTTGTGACTCAAGGTGATGATCAATCTCTGCTCTTCTGTGTCATCTTGTTTTCTTGGCAGGGAGATGTATATAAGATCACTGCAACTTCTTCGAATTCAAAAGAAATTCTGCAATAAATGTTCAGCTGAAATCTTGGGAACGAGAAAACGACAAGAATGCTGTCAATTATTCTATTCTATGTCTGTCCCGAGATATAAGCAATTAATTCCATGGAGGATGTTAGTAATCAATGCTGCCAGTAACGGCTCTATTCAGAGAATATAAGTGCATTGATTTACAAGGGAATTAATAGCCTATAATAGTTAAAATGATGAGACAGAAAGAGAAAGAATAAATAACAAAATGTCTTACAGTTTTCGTCGACATGAGATCAGCTTTCGTCGACCTCTAATCAGCTTTCGTCAACTTGAGATTTCGTCGACCTCTGATCAGCTTTCGTCAAACTGAGATCAGCTTTCGTCGAACTGAGATCGGCTTTCGTCGACCTGAGCTCTGTGAATCACTTGTTGTGCATAAACTGACTAATTCTGCGCTCTATGTTTGTCGACCTGAGACTGTGAAGTTAGTCGACCTAAGAACTTGGTCAATCTGTTGGTGTTGAGTGAATAACACATCTGGCGTAGAGTGTTCTTTGTCTCTGAGTCAGCCTTGGCTTTGAGTAAATTATGGCACTGAGTGTTGAAGAGTTAGTCGATCTGAGAACGGAGTTCGTCGAGCTCAGCTCAGAGATTTTAGCTCTGAGTTTAGTTGAGCTGAGCACGACTATCGTCGACCTGAGATCGACGAACGTAGATCTCTTTCTCTAAATCTTGATTTCTCTAAGTCTTAAGTCTTTGGCAGTGTTGTAGGTTGGTCCTTTGATCTGTTGACTCTAAGAACATGGCCTAGACTTAAGAAACACATAAAATTTGACCCTTCTATACAACATGGGTCACAACCTAAGAAGAGAACCTAGTCCAAATCACCTAGGGGTTCCAACAGCCATGACACCATAGAGTTCGCAAAGAAGTGTGGCAAGTGCCAATTGTTTGCCCCCCTCCAACTATAGCCGACTCAGCGCCTCAGGATCATCACAATTCCCTGGCCCTTTGCAATATGGGGAATGGATCTGGTAGGGCCTTTCCCCCAGGCCAGCGGGCAGAGGAGATTCTTGTTGGTCATGATCGACTATTTTTCCAAGTGGTTAGAAGTAAAGGTGCTGGCCAAGGTGACCTCCCAAGTAATCTGGAATTTTGTGTGGGGGGAGATCATCTACTGGCACTGGTTGCCCCAGGCCATCGTCACGGACAACGGGCCTCAGTTTGCTAGCGCCGAGTTCATCGATTTCTATAGGCAACTCGGGATTGATCTCAGGTTTGCTTCAGTTCACCACCCTAGGAGCAACGAGCAGGTGGAGGAGGCAAACAAGATCATTGTTAATCTCCTCAAGCAGAAGGTGGAAAACTTTAAGGGTAGTTGGGTGGAATAGCTTCCTTCAGTTCTTTGGGCCCTTAGAACGACTCCCAACACCGCCACGGTAGAAACCCCCTTCAAGATGTCCCATAGATGCGAGGCAGTACTCCCGGTAGAGTTCGAGGTCCGGACGCCTCGGGTGGTTGAGGCGGAGGAAGGAAGGGAAGAATTGAGAGCCTAAAATGAAGAGGAACTATGGATCTCTCTAAACATGGTGGAGGAGCTATGTGACCTGTCCTTTATCCGGCAAGAAGAAGTGAAGAGAAGAATGGATAGGTACTTTGACAAGCACATCAAGGTCAAACAGTTCGTGGAGGGGGACTTGGTCCTGAGAAAGGTGGATGCCGCAGGGAGATCGGCTGCTGTACAGAAGCTCAACCCCAACTGGGAAGGTCCATACATTGTGCAGGAGGCATTGAGGTCAGAAGGGTACCGCCTCCGGAATAGCGAAGACGAGACCCTAAGTCTCACCTGGAGTGGTGACGACTTGAAACGTTTTTACCCTTGAGTCCTGTAAGTAGTGTTCCATTTTCTAATAAAAGCTTCTCGATATGCCTGTGCCCCCGCCATGTTTTGTGCAAGTAGAAGTGTTCATTATCCAGACCCCGAGCAGATCCCGTTGTCAGGCCCTCACCTAGCTGGCAGGGCTGGATGTCACTCGGTGGAGTCTACCAAGACTTCGAGCAGATCTTGCTGCCAGGCTCTCACCTAGTTGGCAGGGCTGGATGTCACTCGGTGGAGTCTACCAAGACCCCGATAAGATCGCGCTGCCAGGATCTCACCTAACTATTAGGGCTGGATGTCACTCAGTGGAGTCTACCTAGACCCCAAGCAGATCCCGCTTCCAGGCTCTCACCTAGCTGGAAGGACTGGATGTCACTCGGTGGAGTCTACCCAGACTCCGAGCAGATCCCGCTGTCAGGCTCTCACCTAGCTGGCAGGGCTGGATGTCACTCGGTGGAGTCTACCCAGACCCGGAGCATATCCCGCTTCAAGACTCTCACCTAGCTGGCAGGGTTGGATGTCACTCAATGGAGTCTACCTAGACATCAAGCACATCCCACTGCCAGGCTCTCACCTAGCTGGCAGGGCTGGATGGCACTCAGTGGAGTCTACCCAGACCCCGAGCAGATCCCGCTGCCAGGCTTTCACCTAGCTGGCAGGGCTGGATGTCACTCAGTGGAGTCTACCCAGACCCCGAGAAGATCCCACTGTCAAGCTCTCTCCTAATTGGCAGGGCTGGATGTCACTCGATGGAGTCTATCCAGACCCCGAGAAGATCCCGATGCCAGGATCTCACCTAACTGGCAGTGCTGGATACCACTCGGTGGAGTCTACCCAAACTCCAAGCAGATCCTGCTGCCAGGCTCTCACCTAGCTGGCAGGGCTGGATGTCACTTGGTGGAGTCTACCCAGACCCCGAGCAAATCCCGCTGCCAGGCTCTCTCCTAGCTGGCAGGGCTGGATGTTACTCGATGGAGTCTACCTAGACCCCGAGCAGATCCCGCTGTCAGGCTCTCACCTAGCTGGTAGGGCTGGATGTCACTCAATGGAGTCTACCCAGACCCCGAGTGGATCCCATTGCAAAACTCTCACCTAGCTGGCAGGGCTGGATGTCACTCGATGGAGTCTACCCAGAACCCGAACAGATCCTGTTGTCAGGCTCTCACCTAGCTGGCAGGGCTGGATGTCACTCGATGGAGTCTACCCAAACACCGAGCAGATCCCGCTGCTAGGCTCTCACCTACCTGGTTGGGTTGGATGTCGCTCGATGGAGTCTACTCAGACCCCGAGCAGATCCCGCTGCCAGGCTCTCACCTAGCTGGCAGGGCTGGATGTCACTCGGTGGAGTCTACCCAGACCCTGAGCAGATCCCGTTGCCAGGCTCTCTCCTAGCTGGTAGGGCTAGATGTCACTCGATAGAGTCTACCCTGACCCCGAGCAGATCCAGCTGTCAGGCTCTCACCTAGCTGGCAAGGCTGGATGTCACTTGGTGGAGTCTACCCAGACCCCCAGCAGATCTCGCTGCCAGGCTTTCACCTAGTTGGTAGGGCTAGATGTCACTCAGTGGAGTCTACCCAGACCCCGAGAAAATCCTGTTGTCAAGCTCTCTCTTAGCTAGCATGGCTGGATATCACTCGATGGAGTCTACTCAGACCCCGAGCAGATCCCGCTGCCAGGCTCTCAGCTAGATGGCAGGCTGGATGTCACTCGGTGGAGTATACCCAGAACCCGAGCAGATCCCGCCGCCAGGCTCTCACCTAGCTGGCAGGGCTGGATGTCACTCGGTGGAGTCTACCCAGACCCTAATTGACTAGCAGACATAAGTCTTGGTGAATGAGGCGCCTAAAGTTGATACCCAGACGCTCAAACTACAGAGGCAAAAATCGCAAGGCCGCTAAGATAACCTAAACGGGTCGGCGAGCCAGAAATGCCAACTCGAGCCTATGGTTCGGCAAGCTCCCGTAAAGCAACCAAGATGGCGAGAAATCAGACCGCGTCGCGGCACCACGGAGCCAAACTCGTGTGGAGCCCGGTGGCTCGGGTTAGGACCGAGTCGGCTCGCCTGCCCTACCTCGCGAATGGCATGGCAAACCCGGACGAAGGACGTGTATTGTCATTCGCAGTTCGGTTAACTGGCGCTCCTATATTTCCTAAGCTAAGTCCCGAACAAACACACGGACTAGCTCGCAAGCCGCGGGAAGGGGGACAACGGATAGAAGAATAAAAAACAAACCGCGAATACAAGAAAGAAAAGACGGATTTACACTACAAATAAGCATCTTTACAGAACAGTTTCAGAGAGTACGTTCTATTGATCAAAAATTATAAGTCTTGGGCCTCATCTCACGCTCATATTACAACAATAATATCTTAGGCATACGCGAGTATTCATCAAGGCGATCCCCCCGAGCGACGAATCCCTCCTAAATGGGATGGAAGGGCTCGTCGCCCATCTTCGACACCGGAAGAAACAAGGCCGGTACCACGTCACTCGTAGAAAGGCCCTCACCCTCGCTCTTGATAAGGTCCGCCCATCGCAGCATCTGGAGGGTGTACTTCTCGGCATTGGCAGCGTTCTTCTGCATTAGATCCTACAGCTCGTATTCGGTGTAATGCGCGAGCCGACAATTGTTGCTGGAGGGCGGCGGAGCGGCCGCTGCGGCTTCCAGCTCCCGCACTCGCGCCCGCAGCACCTCCATTTCTTTCTTCGAAACGACGAGGGAGGCATCAGCCGCGTAGGCCCTCTCTCTCTCTGACGTTCTGCCTCCTCTTGGGCGAGACGGCGGGCCCCTTCCTTCTCATCCACCAACTTCTTGTGTGAGGGGGCATTCTTCTCCATCCGGAGGCATCGCCGACCGACCATGTGGGCCAGCTCGAGGCTACGGAGCTAGGCCCGCGCGCTTTCGTGAATCAGCACCCACGTGGCTTCCTCATCATAGATCGCAACATCTTCCCGAGCGTAGAGGCCGAATGAGAAATTATAGGCATCCCCGCCGATGGTGTCCTGCTCCAGCCAACTCGGCAGCAGTGTGGAGATGAAGACTTGGTTCATCTCCTTATCCCATTGAAGGAGCGAAACGCCGAGATCATCCAGAGGCCCCTCGCCGTAGCCAAAGTTGTGGTGCCCTCTTGGCACTGGCGTCGCGGCGGGCTGAGCCCCTTTTAGCGGCTTGGAGGTGTCGGCCTCCCCGACGGGAGAGCTGTCGGTTGGAGGGGCCGTGGGGGCGAGATCCTAAGCTAGTTGGCCCACCGGGCCTTACCTTTCTCTCGAGCTGAGGGAGGCATGCCGCTCGCTTTCTTCGATTTCTTGGGCAGTGGTGGCGGAGGAAGCGATCCGCACCTAGGCCGCTTCGGGGGAGCTGAGGTAGGAGTCTCGCGACGCGCGGCGGCTGCGGCTTTGGCGCGGGCGAACTCGCTAGAAGCGAGCCGCGCGCTCTCATAAGTAGGGTGCAAGGGGATGTCTCGCTCGCCTGTGAAAGGGAGAGTCAAAATTGAAGGGTAATAACAAAGTGAAACGGAGAAGCGTAACTTACCTCCCCCGGGTGGGACGGGGGTGAGATCGTCCAAGTTCCTACGAAGGAACGCAACTTCGAAGTTCTTCCCCGCAAAGAACCCACATAGCTCTACCTCGTGGCCCCCTAGGCTAGGGTGGCGGTAGCTAGCCTCGCTGAGCTGGACCGGCGTGAAGGGGACGTTGTCAAAGTCCCCTTTTACGAATACAAACTTCTTTATCCAATTGTGGCTCTTATTGACGGTCTCTCGCACCTTGACTTGGACGATTGAAAAGTAGGCGGTCCCGTCCTTATTCGCCCTAAAGGATAATAGCTTGCGGAAGATCGCGATACTAAACTCGATTCGCTCTTCGCGTAGGTAGCACGCGAACCCAATCATCACCGCAATGGAGTTGGGGGTCATCTGGCCAGGGACGACCCCGAAGAATTTCATTATTTGGTGGACCTCCGGCTAGAGCGGAAGTCGGAGACCCGCCTCGAAATGCGCCATGGGGATGGCGAGTTCGCCCGCAGAAAGGTCGTTGATTTTCTCCTCCACCTCGGGTCGCCACGCCACGAAGCCCGGTGGTATGTAGTTTCCAATGATTTCAAAGAACTCGTCTTCAGAAACGATGGCGTGAGAGAAGTCGAATTCAGAGAAATTCTAAGCGCACTTGCTCCGCCCATCTGCATCACCACCACCACCACCCATCTCGCGGGAGTATTGCCGAGCGGGACGCTAGAGTTCTCGCAGAGAATGGGTGAACCGGGAGTCGCATGAAGCAGAGAAATCTTAAATGCGGAGGGTGAGACAGGGTTGGTAGGGCCTCTTTATAGGAAGAAAAAAAGGGCGGGAAAATGTTCTGTCAGCGGGAAAAGTGCGGATAGCGGAATACACCCCGATGGTTCGACTTCCGGATCAACCACTAGTTTACATAAGCTCGCCGATGTGCCGCTAAGTGTAACACCCCTATCCGTCACATAGCATATAGCAGTAGGTCCGGCCGGGGCCCGACGCCATATACTACGGACAGACCGGTTGGTTACTTATTGAGACCATTCAACCAATCACAACGTCCTACACAGAGCACCTAGCGGAAGCAAATTATTAATTGCAAGGATAAAAGAACCCAGCCAAGCATGAATGTCCACTACAATAAACCCATAGGAATGTATAATACACCAAAAATGGCTTTATGGCCTTACAAGAGTTTTCTTAATAAAAGTGTCTTCCAAACCCCGGCACACAGGCCGGTCACACATGAGTACATAAGAAGAACACTCAAAAATTGGCCTTCGAGGGCCGGCACAGCAACTTGGACTTTAGCCCGCTATTTGCCACTCGGCTCCGCAGCACCTGCAAGCAACAATCCACCGCACGGTGGTACAAAAGTAATGGTCAGCTATGCTGACCAAATTATAACGACCTGCCCCCAACTCGGGGAGGCGATGCCCTTCCCTGCATTTTGTTAGCATAAACAAGCGGTATAGTATAAACACACACTTCAACAGAGGTGCAGGCACGCACGGCCACACACCCCGTGCACTCAGGGCACATTCACGGCTGATAGTTTTACTTTCAAGACAACCTAAACACCTAGAGGGGGGTGAATAGGTTCTAATTTCTTGTTTATAAATCTAGGCAGAATTCAATTACAACTTAAGACATCTAGCACAGCATTCTCAGATAATTAAGCATCACAGATTGCACAATGTTTTATAGTGGTTCCCCAAGGTTTGGGTACATCCACTTTCCCCCTTCACCTATCTAGCAATAAGCTAGATTCGGCCAAACTTCCACTATACTCAGATCCTCAGATCCTACAGCTCAGAACCAGTATAGTTTCCTACAACTCAGGCTCAACAGCCCTACCTCAGCCTTGCCTCAAGGCCTACCACTCAGAGAATAACTTTCTCCTACACTCAGGCAAATAGCCCTACCACTCAGAGATCACCTCTCCTACACTCAGCCTTTATAACATAGGCTTACAACTCAGATCTGTGTAAACAGATCCTACAAAAATTTAGAAAAAGATATTTTGATGTCTTGCCTTTGTTGAGAGAGAAGAGGACAAGACACTTCTTGATCAGCTGATGAAATCAACTGAATCTGAGCTTTCTTCAAAGCTTCTTGAATCTGAACTTAGCTGAGTTGATTTCCAAACAGCTTCTTGAGAAACCACTGATGGCTTCCTTCTTCTTCTTCAAGATGACTGGATCTCCCTCTATCCAACACCTTTATTGATACTTCAGACTTCTTCTTCTTAGACCTTCTGATGAAGATCTTCTTTTTCACTTTCTTGAATTGAAACTTCAACAGGATCGTAATCCTTCTGTTTCTTCTTCTTAGATCTTCTTCTATTATTTTTCTTAGCTTAGCTACTTTTAATTCCTTCTGACTGTGTCTATTTATAGACTTTCTTCATGGTAACCGGCTGATCCGGTTTCTAACTGTTTTCTGACAGGTCTGACAGCTTCAGTTAAATGGTGGCAACCCACAGCTATCAAGTCTTCAAACAGTTCTTGTACCATAGCCTTGGACAGCAAAATGTCGAGACAGTCAGTTAGAAAGTGTCGAGACCAATCTGTCTATCTGTGTCGACACAAGTGATTTTGGTGTCGACACAGTCTTTGATGATGTCGACTAAGTTGCCTTTAAGTCGACACAGCTTCTTCAGAAAATAACTTGGTCTAGACTCTGCAGTGTGTCGACACAAGTCCTGTGTGTCGACATAGTTGTTGTAGATTCAGAACTCAGCATGTGTTGACTCAGCCTTCAGGTGTCGACACAGCAATCTTCAATCCTGCCAAAATGTGTCGACTCAGTCTTCTGGTGTCGACACAAGCATAGTCGACTTCTGCCAATATGTGTCGACACAGTCTTCTGGTGTCGACACATCCACCCAGTGTCGACACAGTTGTGGTCGACTATCTTCTTCTGTGAGTCGACTATCTTTCTCTGGTCGACTATCTTTCACTAGTCGACTATCTTTCACGGTGTCGACTAACCTTCTCTGGTCGACTATCTTTCACGGTGTCGACACTGCTTCCCAGTGCTGAGGTCGACGATTTTCTTTATGTGTCGACACTGCTTCCCAGTGTCGACATAAATGTGGTCGACTATCATTCTCTGTGTCGACACTGATATTCTGAAGTGTCGACACAAATATTCTGAAGTGTCGACACAATTTCTTCAGGTGTCGACATGTGGACTTAGAATATTTTTCTGCATTCTTTAATACTTCTTCACCTGCACATGTCAACTCAAAACAACATCAAATACACCTTGATGTATATCATTGAGCTAAGTTGGGCTTCTTCAAATCAGGTACACATTTTCCAATGTACCCAACAATCTCCCCCTATTTGGAGAAGTAATAACCCTATAGCCAATGATATACACCATTTATAAAAAGTATAAACTGATGATAAATGACATAACAGGAATACTTAATATAAACAAAACATAAAAACAATCCATCACAGAATGAACATTATATGATATCACACAACATTTTGTTTATAACTTGATAATGTTTGAATACAGAGATTTACATCTAATGATTTAATCAAAACATTACAAAACACTTTGAAAGAACTAAAAATTAAGACTGATCAGGCTCTTTAATGACAATTCCTTTGCCAGACAGAACTTGAGCCTTCACAGGAGCTTCAGAATCTTCAGCTGGCTTCTTGCCTTTTAGATCAGCCTTCTTCTTTGCTTCTTCCTTGAGCCTTTGCCTTTCAAAATAATGAAAGGGCTTTGGAAAATATTTGCTTGGCTCCTGAGCATCTGTAGGCAGCCTACCCAGCTTGGCTTTTCTTCTAAACTGTACAATGGCCTCTTGCCTGGCTTCATACTTCTTCCATTCCATCTCATTGTACCACTTGCCTCTTTCCTGCACTTGGTCTTTGACAGCCTTCCATGCAGTGAGTATTATATTTCTAGAAGTAGGACTCCACTGCTCAAAGTCTGGCTTAAGTTCAGCCTGCTCTCTAAACCTTTTCTTAGATAGAAGAGCATCTTGCTGGTCTTTCAAAGTAGCCTCAGGCTTATCAACCTTCCCAATAACAATATTAGTAACCTCCTTAGGAGGACTATACATTCCTTGAACCTGCTGATCAATCATGTCAAAATCTGGAGGGGGGTAAATGACTTGGGCAACCTCAGGTTGATTGCCTTCAAGTAGACTTGTTTGTATTCCTGACTCAGCCACCATAGCATCATCACACAATGGGGGATATCCCAATGTGGCTCGAATACTGTTGTTCACCCATTTGGAGTGCTCTGAGCCTGCATGAACTAGCATCCTCTCCCCCTTTATGGCTTCTCTAGAAACATGATCTCTAAGATCTTTCTTTTGAAATCTGAGTTGGCCATCCAGATAATTGACACCCTCTTTAAAAAATGGTTTTAACTTTTGAAGCTTTTCAGATATTTCTTTTTGAGAGGTTGTGATTGCAGTCTTAACAGAAGCAATAGCAGCTTGAAAGTTCTTATCAAATTCTTCCATTTCTTTTGTTCTATCTGCAGGCAGGCCTGGAACAATCTTTTTCAATTCCTCTATTATCTCATGATGAGATTCAGTTAAATTATCATTCATTCTTAACTGATTTTCCAAGACATAGCTTTGCTTTAAAGCAATGTCATCCACCTTAGGGATGATAGTCTGTTGTTGTTTTGCCAGATATACCACAGCATTACCTCCCTTATAGAAGCAATCTGTCATTTCATTCTTATGCATATTGACCTCAAACCTAATTGATTTTATATCTTGAGCTAAGTCAAACTGCATAGACTTGTTGTTCTCATCAACATATTTTTCAATAGCTACCCTGTGTTCATCCAATTTCACTTGCAAATCTACCAAGAACTTGTTATAATCAAAGGCAGAAGGAGTGTGATGTGCTGTAGACTGTAGAGCCTGCTTATAGCTCTTGCTCCTTCTCTGAAAGACCATAAGTTTTCTCTTTTTAGCCACCCTGGCTTCTTCAGTCTCTGAATCAGAAGTGCTATCAATTTGAACTCTTTCTTTGGGAGGA
This sequence comes from Platanthera zijinensis, assembly GCA_039513925.1. Classification (NCBI taxonomy): domain Eukaryota; kingdom Viridiplantae; phylum Streptophyta; class Magnoliopsida; order Asparagales; family Orchidaceae; genus Platanthera; species Platanthera zijinensis. Next base: position 155,015,243 of record CM077084.1, on the reverse strand, counting down.
GGAGAAACAGCTTCTTCAGCGCCATGTTGTACAGTCTCAACATGCACTGGCTCCCCCTCAATTTCTTGCTCCACTTCCAGACTATCAGTAATTGTTTCATCATTTGGAAATAACTCCTCCAGAGTATATTCCTTCTAGGCTTGTTCATTTGCAGTATTCAAATTTGGAGATTGATGAATTGGAGCATCTTCTAGCACTTGCTCCCCCTGGACCTGTGCAGAAATAGAAATATTAGAAATCTCTGTTGTAGGAAAAGACACCAGCTCCCCCTGCACCTGTACCTGGTCATGAGTAGATACAGTTTGTGTAGGTGAATAAACTTGCTGAGCTGGTATACTTACTTCTTCTTCTTGAACTGCAGGTATTGTGGCATCCTGAACTTGTATAGATGCAGGCTGATCTTCAACCTCCAGTCTTTCTTGCTCTTCTTGTGGATGCCCAGTACTGATAGCATGACCTGGGGATTTCTCAGGGGAATCCTGCCTTTCCACTTCAGGCATCTCTTTGGTCAGCACCCTATCCCATCTGGAGAATAATCTCATGTCCATCCTTCTCATGTGATTAATTTTAGTTCCAGGTTGTTGTTGCATAACCTCAGGAATCTCCTTACTTAGATATATACTCATTATCCTAGCCAGATTTGGCTTCTTGATCCCTTCCTTAATCTTTTCAAAAATTACAGATGACCAATCCGTTGGAATTGTAAACACAATCCTGGTCATTAGGCTGAACATATAGGCAGAAATCCTATCATGTCCACCTGACTTGCACAGAATAACTTTTCCAACTACTTCTGACAGGAACTTGCCTTGTTGATTCATTCCTTTCCGATTGAACGCAGCTCCAATTTTCATGGTGGATTCCAATCCACACCATTGAAGAGCCTCCCTAGATTTAGAAGCAGGGACATCCTCTTCATTCTCAATTGTAGGTAATTGCAGAATTGTTCTTATCTTACTCGGTGTAATCTCCACCGGTGTCCCATGAATTGTGGATTTTATTTCATGACTTTCATAGTTTACAGAGGCAGAGGTAAAGAACTCATGCACCTCCTTCTTCCATATCTTTGAAGGTTCGGAGACCAGAAATTCTAAACCAGAGTCGGAGAGGAGAGAGATAACCCCAAGAACATCTGGAGGGGCAGCTGCAAAGGCCTGGCGCACCAACTCATATCCTTCATTAACATTATCCTCAATCTTCGGCGCCATTGATTAGTCGAGAAAGCTTGAAAGATGAGAGAAAGAGAGAGAGAGAGAATGTCGACACAGGGTTTCGAAAACCTTATAAGCATGTCGACAGAATGAGTTTTTGACCTATTTATACCTTCTGTTTAAAGAAGATCAAAAGTCGCCAAAAACAGACTATAAGTGTCGACACAGATGGATTGTGTCGACACAAACTTCTATTGTCTCGACTACAAGTTCGTCTACTATGTGTCGACACCAATTTGCGGTTATGTCGACACTAGGGATATATAGTAGAGCATCAGAAATTCTGTGTCGACTCTTAGTATAAGTGTCGACACAAAATCTGTAGGTGTCGACACCACTATTCTGGTGAAGTCGACACTACATTCCTGGATAAGTCGACAATAAGATTCTTAAGTGTCGACACATATTCTCTGTGTTGACACAATATCTCTGACTTGTCGACATTACTACCCTGAGTCGACACATAATTACTGAATGTGTCGACACCATCTTACTTAGCAAATTTCTGTTTGTTCATCACAACTTATAAGTACAACAAAGTACTTTATACTACTTCAATGTGTCTTAATATCACTTGAATGTCTTGTTACCACTTCAACTTTATTGTTGATGATTTTGTGATTACACTAATCAATGGTTAACATACCTAATTCAATTTTGAATTTATTGAATTTTGTCTCATCTAGGGGCTTAGTAAACACATCTGCTATTTGATAATCTGTTTTCACAAATTCCAATGAGATGTCTTCTTTTTCTACATGTTCTCTAAGAAAATGGTATTTTATTTCTATATGCTTAGTTCTACTATGAGAAACAGGATTATTAGCAATAGAAATTGCACTCTTAGAATCACACAAAAGAGGTGTTCTACTTACTTGAATACCATAATCCTTTAGCTGATGCTGCATCCATAATAGCTGTGCACAGCAGCTTCCAGCAGCAACATACTCTGACTCAGCTGTGGAAATTGCCACACTAGTCTGCTTCTTACTACTCCATGATATTAGTCTTCCTCCCAGGAATTGACAAGTACCTGTAGTACTCTTTCTATCCTCTCTACATCCTGCAAAATCTGCATCTGAATAGCTTGTTAGTTGAAAATCTCTATTCCTAGGGTACCAAAGACCTAGATTAGGTGTGCCCTTAAGATATCTCAGAATCCTTTTGACTGCAGTATAATGAGATTCTTTAGGGCAGGCTTGGTACCTAGCACAGACACATGTAGCATACATAATATCTGGTCTACTAGTAGTGAGATAGAGTAGTGAGCCAACTATTCCTCTATACAAAGTCTCATCAACAGGTTTACCTGCATCATCTTTGCATATAGGCATACTTGTTCCCATAGGAGTTCTCATGGTGGAGGATGACTCCATACCATATTTCTTAATCAATTCTTTGGTGAACTTAGACTGGGATATGGACAAGCCATCATCAGTCTGTCTTACTTGGAGTCCCAAGAAGAATTTCAGTTCCCCCATACTGCTCATCTTAAACTTCCCTTGCATAAGTTTGGCAAACTTTTTACAAAGGTTGTTTTCAGTAGATCCAAAGATTATGTCATCAACATAGATCTGAACTAAGATGATCTTGCCTTTGGATTCCCTAAGGAATAGAGTTTTGTCAATTTTTCCTCTTGAGAATTTGTTCTCAATAAGGAAAGTAGACAGGGTTTCATACCAAGCCCTTGGGGCTTGCTTTAACCCATACAGAGCTTTCCTAAGCTTATAAACAAAATCAGGTTTAAGAGGATCTATAAAACCTGATGGTTGCTCTACATATACTTCTTCTTTAAGATCACCATTCAGAAATGCTGACTTCACATCCATCTGATATACTTTGAAGTCTTGATAGGCTGCATAGGCAAAGAATATTCTGATTGCCTCCAGCCTTGCTACAGGAGCAAAGGTTTGATCAAAGTCAATCCCTTCTTCCTGCCTGTATCCTTTTGCAACCAACCTTGCTTTATTCTTTACTATTATTCCACTTTCATCTAGCTTGTTCCTATATATCCATTTTGTGCCAATTATGTTGTGGCCTCTTGGTTTAGGAACAAGCTCCCAGACATTGCACCTTCTGAATTGATTCAGCTCCTCTTGCATAGCATCAATCCAGTGCTGGTCTTGGATAGCTTCTTCAAACTTCTTAGGCTCCAATTGTGACAGGAAACTTGAATGTAGAACTGTGTTTTGATTTCTGCTTCTAGTTTGCACCCCTTGTCTTGGATCACCTATTATTTGATCAGCTGGATGATCTCTTAAATGTCTTGTAGCTGGAGGAAGATTTCCTTCTGGTTGAACATCTCCAGCTCCTTCATTTAACTGATTCTCTTGATTTTCATCAGCTTCTATAGTGTCTTGTTCTCCCCCTGGACTGAAGCCTTCATTTTCCAATGCCCCATCTTCCTTTGATACTTCAGTAATGGAAAGCTTGTCCATACTTTTGCTTATACCTGTTGAGTCATTTGATCTACAAGACAACTCACAGTTGATTAATCTTGTTTCATCAAACACAACATGCACAGATTCTTCAACAACTTGAGTGGTCAAGTTGAAGACTCTATAGGCCTTACTATTTGTGCTGTACCCAACAAATATCCCATCCTGGGATTTGGCAGCAAACTTAGTCAAATATGACTTGTCATTGTTAAGTATATAACACTTGCAACCAAAGATCCTAAAGTAAGATAGATTTGGTTTTCTGCCTTTCACAATCTCATAGGGAGTCATTTTGTGGCTTTTGGTGATAGTAGCCCTATTGATTACATGATAAGTAGTGTTAACTACCTCAGCCCAAAAATATTCTGGGAGAGAGGTGTCACTCAATAGAGTTCTACCAGCTTCAATTAATATTCTATTCTTTCTTTCAGCAATTCCATTTTGCTGAGGTGTTCTAGGTGAGGAGAACTCTTGGAAAATCCCAAAGTCTTTACACAAGTTTGTTATGCTTTCAGATTGAAACTCAGTACCATGGTCACTTCTGATTTTGACCACTGTACTATTCAGTTCATTCTGAATTTGCTTTACAAAATTAAGTAATACACTTGGGGTTTCAGATTTTTGTCTCAGAAAGAACACCCATATAAATCTAGAATAGTCATCTACAACCACAAAAGTGTAGACCTTCCTACCTAGACTATGAACTGGCATAGGACCAAAAAGATCCATATGCAAGAGGTATAAGCACCTCATAGAATCCTTGTTTTCAAGGCTTTGAAAGGAGGATTTTGTCTGCTTGCCCTTTTGACAAGCTGAGCATATCCCTTCCTTTATACACTTAATTTGAGGTCCATTCCTCACTAACTCTTTGCTAAAGAGTTGGCCAATTGTCTTGTAGTTTAGATGAGCCAATCTCTTGTGCCACTTAACACAATGAGAAGCATTGACATCAGCTACAAGACAGATGGGAGAGGCCTTATTCTCACATTCAAAATTAAGACAATATACATTTCTCTTCCTATACCCAGTCAATATGATCTTTTGATCACTTGACCTCTTGATATGACATCCATCTTTAACAAATGAAATGTCATATCCTAAATCACTTAGCTGGCTTATGCTTATTAGATTATGTTTCAAACCTTTTACATAAGACACTTGAGTGATAGTAATTAGGTTAGAAGAAATGTTACCAAACCCTTTGATGACTCCTTTTTCAGATCCACCAAAGATCACTTTAGGTCCATCTTTGACAGATGAATACTCCTTCAGCAGCCCCTTTGTTCCAGTCATGTGCCTGGAACAACCACTATCCAAGTACCATATAGGGGCATGGTTACTTGGATTCACCTGCAACACAGAATTACTTACCCTTAGAACCCAAGTAAGTCTTGGGTCCTTGGTTCAGGTTAGCATTAATAAAGCTACCATAACCTCTTCTAACAGGTAGACTACTGTTCTTTATAACACTTGTGTTATACCAGCAGTCTAGTGCAAAATGGCCTCTCTTGCCACAGCACCAACATTCAAACTTATTGTATCTAGATCTAGATACATCCTTGTCAGAAGAATTTCTGTTCATTGCTGGTGCTTCAGCAATTTCACCTACTGATTTCTTAAAACCATTGGGTTTATGACCATAGGTAGGCCTGCTTGCATTTACACCCTTGTTCTTCAGAACATTAGTCTTAATATGACCTTGAATATCTTCATGATCATATTTGTTAGAAGGCACTTTCACCTTACTAAACTTTATGGGGACTGAAAGGTTTAGTGGCTGAGCAGGAGCTTTGCCTTTCCTCTTGAATCTGCCAACCCTGAAGTTACCTTTGAATCATAATCCAGCCTTACCCTTTTGAGTGACAAATTCATCTATCAAGGGTAAGACAGATTTTGGCTTAGAGTAACTAGCCACTAAATCCCTTTCAATTCTAAGTCTGGCCTCCAGACTCTTTACTTGATCATTAGTATAATTAATTGTGCCCATCTGAATAATAATTATATTCTTCAGCTTGGCAATTTCATTTAATTTTTGATCAATAACTTTTTCTAACTCAGTTGTAGCAACCCTTAGTTCAGCAATTTCCTGAGCCTGAGATTTAACCAGGTTCTTGCTTTTCTTAAGGGCCTGCAACAGGTCCCCATACTTGTCTATCAATTGATAGACATCTCCTTCAGATTCAGATGCATCTACATCTGTTGATGCAGATGTAGCTGATTCTTCACTTGTACAACAAACAGATGTAATAGAAGGACATTGTACCTTATTATGACCAGACTGATTCTGGCATATGTCCTCTTCTGATCCTACCATCAGCCCCATATACTGATGATCCTTTTGTTCATTGATGGAGTCTAGCAACTGCAGAAACTCCTCTTCTTCAGATGCAGCATATAGTCCAATATATGCTTCAGCTTCAGATTCTGACTCTGAAGTTGACTGGTCTGTTAGACTCTTATCTTTCTTTGCAACAAAGGATTTCTCCTTCTTGCCTTTCTGATAAGTCTTCTTTTTGTCTGAAGATTCCTTACTCTTATCAGGACAGTCAGCCACTACATATCCAGGCCTATTGCAACAATAGCAGATAATCTTTGAAGTAGTGGCTTTGCTGGGCTTTGATCTGCTCTTCTCTTTCCTTGATGATCTTTTCTTCTGATAATAGTCATCAACTTGCTGTGATGTGGAAGGCCTAGACTTCCATTGCTTCTTTTTCAAGAACCTTTGGAATTGCCTTGTGAATGCAGCAAAGTCTGCATCTGAATCACAGCTTTCTGAACCCTTATCTGAATTTTCAGAACTATCTTCTGCAACTTCCTTAGGAGGAGATGGTGATTTCCTCCTATTCTTTCTAGTGGCTTCTGCATTGAATGCCACAGTCTTTTCTCTATGCTCTCCTCTTGAATTCTTTTCCTCCTCCTTCCTCACCATAAGTTGCATTTCATAGGATAGCAACTTTCCAAACAAGGTGGGAGGAGATATCTCTGCCAATTTAGCCACTTCTCTTATGGCACAGATCTTTGTGTCCCAATCCTTTGTTAAGGATCTCAAGAATTTGTCATTCAGTTCATAAGTACTGAAGACTCTTCCATATGACATAAGCTCATTCACAATTCTATAGAATTTCTTGTAGCACTCAGTTATGCTATCAGATTTTCCTTGTCTAAAACTTTCATACTCCTGATTGAGCATAGATTTCCTGTCCTGCCTCACTTCTTCAGATCCCTCCATGTAGACAATCAATGTGTCCCACATCTCTTTGGAGGTCTTGCAGTGAATCAGATTCTGAAATGTTGAATCATCTATGGCACTAACAATAATGTTCTGAGCTCTTTTATCCATGGTTGCCAAGATGATTTCATCCTTGGTCATTTCTGAATAACTCTTTGGAGTTTGGATATTTGCATCAAGAACTGATACCTTCATTGGAATGAAGGGGCCTTCCTGTACTGTGATGTAAATCCTTGGGTCAGATGCTTCCATAAACAGTCTGACTCTCTCTTTCCAAAGTCCAAAAATTTCTTTCTTGCATATGGGTAATTTCATAGACCCTAGCTCCTTATGATTCTCACCAGAACCCATCTTTTTGAATCTTGATTCTGCCTATAAGATCTACCTCAGACTGTTAAGTCCTTTTTGAGGAACCTCCCTCTGATACCACTTGATAGTTTTACTTTCAAGACAACCTAAACACCTAGAGGGGGGGTGAATAGGTTCTAATTTCTTGTTTATAAATCTAGGCAGAATTCAATTACAACTTAAGACATCTAGCACAGCATTCTCAGATAATTAAGCATCACAGATTGCACAATGTTTTATAGTGGTTCCCCAAGGTCTGGGTACATCCACTTTCCCCCTTCACCTATCTAGCAATAAGCTAGATTCGGCCAAACTTCCACTATACTCAGATCCTCAGATCCTACAGCTCAGAACCAGGATAGGTTCCTACAACTCAGGCTCAGCAGCCCTACCTCAGCCTTGCCTCAAGGCCTACCACTCAGAGAATAACTTTCTCCTACACTCAGGCAAATAGCCCTACCACTCAGAGATCACCTCTCCTACACTCAGCCTTTATAACATAGGCTTACAACTCAGATCTGTGTAAACAGATCCTACAGAAATTTAGAAAAAGATATTTTGATGTCTTGCCTTTATTGAGAGAGAAGAGGACAAGACACTTCTTGATCAGCTGATGAAATCAACTGAATCTGAGCTTTCTTCAAAGCTTCTTGAATCTGAACTTAGCTGAGTTGATTTCCAAACAGCTTCTTGAGAAACCACTGATGGCTTCCTTCTTCTTCTTCAAGATGACTGGATCTCCCTCTATCCAACACCTTTACTGATACTTCAGACTTCTTCTTCTTAGACCTTCTGATGAAGATCTTCTTTTTCACTTTCTTGAATTGAAACTTCAACAGGATCGTAATCCTTCTGTTTCTTCTTCTTAGATCTTCTTCTATTATTTTTCTTAGCTTAGCTACTTTTAATTCCTTCTGACTGTGTCTATTTATAGACTTTCTTCATGGTAACCGGCTGATCCGGTTTCTAACTGTTTTCTGACAGGTCTGACAGCTTCAGTTAAATGGTGGCAACCCACAGCTGTCAAGTCTTCAAACAGTTCTTGTACCATAGCCTTGGACAGCAAAATGTCGAGACAGTCAGTTAGAAAGTGTCGAGACCAATCTGTCTATCTGTGTCGACACAAGTGATTTTGGTGTCGACATAGTCTTTGATGATGTCGACTAAGTTACCTTTAAGTCGACACAGCTTCTTCAGAAAATAACTTGGTCTAGACTCTGCAGTGTGTCGACACAAGTCCTGTGTGTCGACACAGTTGTTGTAGATTCAGAACTCAGCATGTGTTGACTCAGCCTTCAGGTGTCGACACAGCAATCTTCAATCCTGCCAAAATGTGTCGACTCAGTCTTCTGGTGTCGACACAAGCATAGTCGACTTCTGCCAATATGTGTCGACACAGTCTTCTGGTGTCGACACATCCACCCAGTGTCGACACAGTTGTGGTCGACTATCTTCTTCTGTGAGTCGACTATCTTTCTCTGGTCGACTATCTTTCACTAGTCGACTATCTTTCACGGTGTCGATTAACCTTCTCTGGTCGACTTATCTTTCACGGTGTCGACACTGCTTCCCAGTGCTGAGGTCGACGATTTTCTTTATGTGTCGACACTGCTTCCCAGTGTCGACATAAATGTGGTCGACTATCATTCTCTGTGTCGACACTGATATTCTGAAGTGTCGACACAAATATTCTGAAGTGTCGACACAATTTCTTCAGGTGTCGACATGTGGACTTAGAATATTTTTCTGCATTCTTTAATACTTCTTCACCTGCACATGTCAACTCAAAACAACATCAAATACACCTTGATGTATATCATTGAGCTAAGTTGGGCTTCTTCAAATCAGGTACACATTTTCCAATGTACCCAACAACGGCGAACTGTCCAACGTCACGTCAATTTAAGCATAGACGTTCCTGTCTCACCACCGTCCCTTGGACGGCCAACCATATGAGCATTTTGTCTTCCTGGCATTGGTCACGTCAATTTAAGCCATAGACCGCTAAAGACCCTCATCTATTCCAACGGTTCCACCGAACGACATAGATCGGGTACGGTTCCGCCTGACCCGTGCTCATACCGCAATGACAATTTAATCCATATGCGCAGGTCAAGACTCCCCGAGTCCCTTTTCCATCACAGAATTCACATAACCCGGTTATGTTTAAGTTGGCTCCCCGACCACCATGTTGGCAACATCCCGCATTTGCCCAATTTTCCGGGTGCACCTTGGAGTTAGTCCCCAAGGCTCCCTGTTGCAATCTACCCTGTAGAAAACCCGAAAAACAACCATTCACACAGAGTCTTCTCCGGTTATTATGCAATGCAACATCGCCGATTCAGACCAACTTGTCTGGATAGGCTTCACACATCATGCATATGTCCGTTTTCGCATACGGACTCTACACAAGGGGGACTTTACATATCTACCCCAAGGAATGCCTCAACTCATCGCACACTCGCGTGAGAGGGCTTCCTATGCAAAGGAAAAGAGGACTTCACATGTCCTAGGATGAGAATCGTTACCCTAGCGTTCTTCCTCGGCACCATGAAAAATCTATGCGGATGGAAAGCACCGCAATCTCCTTGCCTCCGCGGATCCGAAGTCGGCTCGCGATTTGGATCTCCGAAGCTCCGCCGGTTACCGGATCTAGCCCTTCTTCCTCCTCCCTACTCTCTCCTCTCTCTAGCTTTAGAAAGAGAACCACTCAAGAGAAATGAGGGTTTCTAAACCCTATTCCCAGGTTTAAACACTCAGACCCAACCCCCAGCTGTCGAATCCCTTAGTAAAGAAACGAACGACCACGATCGGGGCCTGAAATTCAAAAATTGGGCCGAACACGGGTTGCAACACGGCCGTGTGCATGGCCGTGTCACTCATTCGCCGTCACCAAGAATGCCTGACCAGAACACGGCCTCTGACACAGCCACCGACACGCTCGTGTCATATCTGACATGCCCGTATCAGGGCCCGTGTCACGGCCCGGGTGCAAAATCCATGATTCCCCCGAGAAGGACACGGCCATGTGACACACCCGTGTCACATGTCGTGTGCTAGACACGCCCTGGGACACGCCCGTATCCCAGGCCGTGTAATCTCCTTAGCACAAAACCACAACCTGCCCGAGCAGGACATGCCCTGGGACACGCCCGTGTCCAAGGCGGTGTGCATCCCTTGACATGCCCTGGGACATGCCCTGGGACACGCCCGTGTCCAAGGCGGTGTGCATCCCTTGACATGCCCTGGGACATGCCCATGTACCAGGCCGTGTCACCTGCTCCAAGTCCTAGACTTGGCTTAAAAAGTCACCTGTCCCTCTTTTTAGTTTCGGGGTGTTACAACTCTCTCCCTCTTAAAATAATTTTGCCCACGAAATTACTAAAGGAAAGAAAACGGAAAACTTTAAGCGGTACCTGAGGGGAATAACTCCGGGTACTCCTCTAGCATGGATTGCTCCCGTTCCCAAGAGAGATCCTCCCGACCGCAATTATCCCATCAGACCTTGACCATCCGGATCTCCTTGTTACAGAGTCGCTTGACCTCAAAATCCTCAATACGAACGGGCTTGACCTTAGTCTTCAACCCTTCGTCCACCGGCACTTGATCCACTGCGATCACCTGCGAAGGCTCTTGCACCGCCTTCCGCAATACTGAGATTTGGAATACATCATGTAGTCCACTCAACTCCACCGAAAGCCTCCAATGATAAGACGCTTCGCCGACCCGCTCCAGAATCTCAAAGGATCCATGGTATCTTGGGCTCAGCTTCTTCAAGCGTCTCACCCGTAAAACACCCTTGAACGATTTTATCTTCAAGTACACCCAATCGCTGACCGCGAACTCCATGTTCTAGTGCTTGGCATTGTAGTACTTAGCTTTCCTGTCTTGAGCGATCAACAAACGCTCTCGAATGATCCGCACCAAAGATGTAGCATTCTCCACCTCCTGCTTCTTATACAACCTTGCCTCACCCGTTTCTAGCCACGATAACGGCGTGCGACACTTCCTACCGTACAGGGCCTCGAAGGGCGCCATTTGAATACTCGTCTGGTAGTTGTTGTTGTACGCAAACTCCACTAAATACAGGTGGTCTTCCCAATGCTTCCCGAAGTCTAGAACACACACGTGGAGCATGTCCTTCATAGTTCTGTTGACCCTCTCGGTCTGCCCATCCGTTTGCGGATGGAAGGCTATGCTGAACTTCAATTTAGTCCCCAGCATCTGTTGCACCAACCTCCAATCATTGGACGTAAAACGCCCATCGTGATCACTCATGATGCTGTGAGGCACACCGTGCAATCTGACTATATTATCCACATATAGTCTCGCCAGTCTCTCCACTGAATCATCCTTCCTATGCGGAATAAAGTGCGACACCTTTGATTACCGGTCTACGATCACCCAGATGGCATCGTTCCCTTTCTGCGACCTTGGCAAGCCATGCACAAAGTCCATCGATATGTCGTCGAACTTCCATTCCGGAATAGGCAAGGATTTCAAGAATCCTCAAGGCTTTTGGCACTCTGCCTTTACCAAGGCATAGGTTTGACACTTAGCCACAAACAGTGCCACATCCTTCTTGATCCTTGGCCACCAAAACAGCTTCTTTAGGTCCTGGTACATCTTCGTGCTCCCTGGGTGGATTGAGTACTTGGTATTATGAGCCTCGTACATCAACTCCGCCCGTAGATTTCCCCCGCTTGGGACGCACAAACGATGGTCCTTCCTTAACAGCCCATCTTCAACCGAAAACTGGGAATTTGACCCATCCAATGCTGCATCCATAAGCTCTTTCATGCTACCATCCAACTCCAATGCCTGCCGAACACGATCAGCCAGGTCATACTGAACTTCCGTCCAGTTCAACAATGCTTTAGCGCTAGACTGCTTGTCCACACAACAGATCTCCAACACCTCCAACTCCCGAATTAGCCTCTCATCATGCACTAACAACCAGTTGGCTTGGGTGGGAGCCCTGCGACTCAACGCAACCGCAACTGCATTGCCCTTGCCGGGTACATAATGAATCTTGAACGTATAGTCCCCCAAGAACTCCATCCATCTCCGTTGTCTCATGTTCAGATCCTTCTGATCCAACAGGTACTTCAGGCTCTTATGGTCGGTATAAATATTGACCTTTACACCGTACAAGTAGTGTAACATCCCATTTCCAACTAGACCCCTAGGAGTGGTTTTGTCATGACAAAACCCTAGGAAGCCCAGGGAAGAGGCAAGTGAACCTGGTGGTGTGGACAAGGCCACTATGGTCTGCACTTAGTAGATCTCTAAACTTTGGTTAAAAGTGATCATGGGACTTCACCAAGACTCCAAGACCCCACCCATACCCTTATAACCCCAGAAAGAGGTCAATGGGTCACTAAGGACCCATGGAGAGCAGTCAAAAGACCAAAGTTGACCAAAGTCAACTATAACCCTAGCTAAGTCAAGTTGACCTAGACAAGGGTCCATTTCAGTCTATTAGCCAAATATACCCCACCCAAACTTCCATAACCCTAGGGAGAGGTCAATGGGTCACTAAGGACCCATGGAAAGCAGTCAATAGGGCTAAGTTGACCAAAGTCAAATATAGCCCTAATTAGGTCAAATTGACCTACACAAGGGTCAATTGCAGTCCCTTAGCCCAATAGACACCACCCCTACCCTCATAAGCCTAGTGAGAGGCCAATAGGTCACCAAGGACCCATTGGGACCAATCAAAGGGGCTAGTTTGACCAAAGTCAACCCTTAACCTAAAATGGTCAAAATGCCCTAGTTAAGGGCCAAGTGACCTTCAAGGGCCAATTCAACCCCACCTTGACCCTAGGGGAGGCTAATGGGTCACCAAGGACCTATTAAGGAAACTTCAAGGATCAAATTGACCTAGGTGGGCCCTAGTCCCACTTTGGGTCAAGTTAGCCCAAATGGGCTAACTCAAGCTCAAGCCTATTTCATTAGGGCTACCCTTGGCCCAAGTGGCCAAATGGATTGGTGGGCTGACATGTGACATGTAGGAGCCTAAATTTCAGGCTTGATGACTAGGAGAGAGAAAGTCATCCATGGAGGAGAGAGAAAGAGAAGGAAGAGAAGGAAGGAGGACTTTGTGCTCCTCCTCCCCCCTCCCCAACCTCCCCATTCAATTCAGAAGGACAAGGGGGAGTCTAGCAGCCTTTTTGGACTGGCTGGAGCAAGCTCCACCTCCCCCTACCTACCAAGCCGCCAAGCTTGACCTTGGCCAAAAATGGCCAAGGTGTTTTCAGCCTCCTAACACCTCCCCTCTCCACTTTAAAAGCTCCCCTAGACTCCAAGGAGAATTCCCCACATTTTTCCTGAAGCAGCCAAGCCCTTTCCTGCATCTTTGAGCAATCCGACCACCACCGGCCACCACCATGCCAATCCGACGATCCTCCCGACTTCAGGCCACCAAACAGGTTCTCCTCCACTCCTTAACTCATGGACAGATCTTAGAAATCGATAGGTCCAAGGTTCGGGCTCAATTGAGCCCGATCCAAATCAAAAAAATCACGATTTTTCCATGGATTTGAGGTTGTCGGGTTCGCCGGAATAGGGCTTCCCGGCGGCCGGGCCGCCGCCTGGAGATAGCCCCGACCACCACGAAGGTGTCGGCGGCGGTGGCAGGCCGGGGAGGTGGCCGGATCGCCGGCGGCAGCCGCTGGAAGTTGGCCCAGGCGGGAGTAATCCTAGCCGTCGGCTGGAGGAAGGAGATGACCGGATGCCGTCCAGGGCTGCGCCAAGATTCGTGCGGATGTATATTAAACTATAGCCTTGATATTTAAATCATTTCATATCTGTCACAGATTTTGTATTATTTTGTTTTAAATATTAAAAATACCTAGAGGCTTTTTCAGAGAAAGTGGTCAACACCAAATATGTAGCCCTATGAGTCTACTATCTGGCAAAATTGGTTTGAACCAAATTGGGTGACTGGGTTGGCCAGGGCACTCATTTTAGTGGGGTCTATACAAATGTTTAGGCAGTCATTAAATTAGTAGCCCACACTTCATCCTTGGTCCAAATAAGCTGAAATTTTGGCAGGGGCTCACCCTACCCTATACCTAGACCCTGCCCCAAAATGGGAATTTTTGGGAATAATTTTCCTATAGTTTTTGTAAATAATTTAATTATGCTAGGGCAAATTAAATTAGGGGTCAAATGAAGTCCAAATTCAACCAAATTTTGGTGGGATGGTTATGAGGTCCATATAGACCTCTGGTTAAAATTTCATTAAGTTTGGAGTTGATTTGAATAGGATTCAAGCAAACCCTAGCCTTGCCCTAAGAAGGGTATTTTGGTCCAAGTTGTAATTTTGGCTTTTAGTGTCTAATTCACCTCAACAGAGGTTCAAATTTTGTACACTAGTTTGGGATGACAGGATACACCTCCCATAGGAAATTTGGGGGCAGTGGAGTTGGTTTGGCCCAAGATCTTAGGTCAAACCCTAAGGAAGGGCTTTTGTACCTTGTGAAGGGCATATGGCCAAATCACCTTGTATGGCTATGAAATTTTGTAGGGATATAGTTTTGGTAACTATAACCCTCTGGTAAAATTATTAGGGCATTTTGGAAGGTTTAGGACCCTAAAATACCTAACCCTAGTTTAGGGCACAAACATCCTAGGGTTGAAATGGGCTAACTAAACACCTCAAACTAAGATGAAATTTTGGTAGATTGGTTTTAAGGACATTATGAGCCTCTGGTAATTTAATGGGGAATTTTGGGTCAATAATTATAGCACTTCATTTGTAACCCAAGAAATGCTTAAATTAAGTAAATAATTTATTATGCTACTTCTGATAATTGAGAGGTCCTGAAATTTTGGCAAAGGTTGTTTGGAAGCATAAAGAGTTTATATAAATTTTATAAGAATTCTTGGACAAGTATATGAGGTAGTTAGTTCACAAGATTGTCATTTGATGGAATTATTCAAAAATTCATTTAAGCCTATTTACTAATAAATAAATTATGAAATTTGTCCCAAACCATGTATATGCCATTAGATTCATAATTGAAATTTCCCTGAATTTTTGGAAGCAATACATTATTTTATATTTATTAAATGAATTTCCAAGGACTTAAATGAATATTTGATTTAAAGATAAAGCTTTACTGAAAAGAAATATATATTTTGGAAGATAAGTTATATCATTATTCTGAGTAACATATAAAATTTGTAAAATGATTCCTTGAATGAAAATAGTACTTCATGTTCATTTTTGGAAATTTTAGACATTAAAATAATTAAATGAATTATCAAATAAGTAAGGAAAATTTTGGAACTCTGGATTTAGAACTTAAAGGTCATAATGAACCTCCATTAATTATTATAGGGGTGTAGGATGATTATTTTATATACATCCCATTTTACAGGAAGATTGACTTGGTGGTCTGCATTTAGCAATTTTGGATCTAGTTTGTTTGCATCATTTTGAGCAATTTACTTACTGTATAATTATGAAATTTGGCCAATGATGTTTTTAGGTCAGTATCTACTTTAGAAAATTAATTAAGAATTTTTGGATGAATATTTATTGCACTTACTTCATTAATAAAAGGAAAAAGGATATATTTTCAAAAATTGATTAGTGTCACTTGAATACTTGAAAAATTGTTATATCTTGGATTTATTGTTAAATGGTTATTTAGAATTTATCATGAATTTATGAAGCTTTATACCTTTCTGAAAAGTGCACTTCATGCTCAATGGGTAGCCCTTAGAAGCTTTACGGGAATTTAAATAAATATCAGAATAATTGGAAAAACGATAATCCTTTGGATTTAGTCCATTTGCATCATGATAAGTCTCCAGTAAATAATTCAGGGCATTCGGATGATTATTTAGAATACCCCCTATCTGGTTCAACGTATCGTCTTTCTCGTAGTAATTAGGAAGAGTCAAAACTTCGTAAGCATACAGTAAACAGTAAACCTAGGGTTTCACACTTTCCCACCCAGTGTCCCGGGAGATAGTATGGGTTACTTGGGCAATAAGCCCAGTAGTTGTGATGGTGGTCTGGCGAGCTTCGGCTCAGTTGTTGATTACGACGGACGGGATTGTCCGGGGAGCTTTAGCTCGGTTGTAGATTATGATGGACGGGAATTGTCCGGTGAGCTTCGGCTCGGTTGGTTGGTTGACTCATAACTATTGTATGTGCATAAAAGGTTTTAAGGTGGTGGGTCTTCTATATTGGGGAGTTCGATGCACCGACACCAATATGGTTGGCTCGGCAAGTGTGGTTACCACCTTGCCAACAGAAGTCCGGTGCGCCAACCGGCAAGAGTACGCAGACGTCCGCTTAGTGCACCAAGCGTTGAGGCGTACGATAGGTCTGACCGGTAGTGCTTTACTGGTTTAGAGGTGGGCGAGGCCCAACCCACCGCTTCCGTCTGCCACTACGGAGGTATCCTGGGAGGTAACGGCTCCAAAAAGGGGGAACTAAAGGTCTGTGTACACGGAGTCGAGTGGGTGAGTTGCACATGCATGTTCACATCATGGCATAAATGTATTTCATAGCATAACCATCGCATATAACCTGATACCTAATGTATAAGCGGTATGGGACGTTCTATACATTAGGCCTTGCCAAACGACCCCTTGGCCTATAAGTTCGTGTGAGCGTGCCTATAAGTCAAGGTTCTCTTTCAACATTATAAACCTGCTAATAGATCCGACACCCTATCGTATAAATTGGTATGGGACTTTTTATACGATAGGAGCCCTGCAAAAGATCCCTTAACTTATGTACACTCGCATAAGTTAAGGTTACATATTTATTTTGTACGATTATTATCATCTTACACTGTTAGTTTAGTTCCACTGCCATCTGAAATTTGAATACTCTCCACCTCCATGTCCTTCCCTTTCCTTCTCCCCGCTCGGTGCTTTAGGAGCCATGGGGGAAGGGGTGGGGGACGATAGGACTTAGTCTTTTAGACTAACGGTTTTCGAACCACATCATTTAGGGGACCACGGAGCCCAGCATGGAGGAGCAGCCCCGGAGGTCGGCACGTTTGGAGATCGGACAGTCTAGCACTGGAGTCCAGACAGTAGGGACAGTGAGTCCCGATCTATAGTAGTTGTATTAGTTTGCTTCCGCGATGAGTGAAATGTAGTGAGGACTTGATGTACCGGGCATAAGCCCGTGATTTTTCATTATATGTACTATCTGTGGACACTCCCTTCGTGGAGTTTATTTCTATATATGTGATTCTCTTTGTGGACTTGCTACCTTCTTAAGTATATTTCTACTGTTATGATCGAATTGGCCGGCAGAATCGGCGTCTTGTAGTGACGACCTTCCCGGGTGCGAAGGTGTTACCGCAAGGCGGCGGTTCTGGGCCTAAGACCCCGGTATCGAAAAAGAAAAAAAAAATGGGGGTCTTACAAGTGGTATCAGAGGAAACCTCGATCAGATAAGTAGCAGTCCACTACCCTGGGCCACCCCCGCTCGAGATTAGTTTGGGGACAAACTAGGCAGCGGAAGCAGTGGTGGGCCCATATGGGAAATCACATGAAAATTGTCCACTAAACCTGTGAGACTTCTTATAATTGTCTTCTATAACGCAGCCCCCAGCGCAGCCAACACCACAAGGCGGAGTTCAGCAGACTCCGACTGTTGCACCACCTCCCCCGGCCCCCACTCCATTCTTACATTCGGAGATGGGTCAAACGCTGACGGCCATTCTAGATGCTTTCAGAGCTCAGCAGGTTCCGGCTCCGCAGCCGAACCCGGGGGCCAATTGGATGAGCATTTTTCGAGGACTCTCTCCTCCATCTTACTTGGGGACAGAATCCGCTGTACGGACAGAGGAGTGGCTAGACATTATGTATGAAATGCTGACTGGGATACGATGTCCCTGGGAGGAGAAGGTGGCCTTGGTTGTCTCCTGCCTAGAGTCTCACGCAAAGAGGTGGTGGAAGACGCTGCTGGATACAACATTTGCTGATAGGGAGGTTACAGAAATCTCCTGGGAAGAGTTCAGGATCGCTCTCCTGGAACATTTTGTTCCACAATCAGCCAGGGATGAGTTGGAGGAACGGTTCTTACAGTTGAAGCAGGGTACCAGGACGGTGGTAGAGTACCATCGGGAGTTCGACCACTTAGCTCGCTACGCGGATTCGTATCAACTAGATGAGGCGGGCTACACAAAAAGGTTTTATAAGGGTCTACGAGAAGACTTGAGGGAGGCCCTTCTGTTCGTTTCTGATGGACCTATCTCTCGGATCTTGGAAATGGCCAAGAGGATTGAGGCCGATTGGCACACCACTCGGGGTCGAAAAAGGCCAACAGAGGACCAGGGCCGGGGAGCCCGGAATGATCAGCGGCGGGGCCGCATCACAGATGGGAGAGAAGGAAGAAGAACAGAAGACCAACCTCGTCAGGAAATAAGACGAGAGCCGAGGGAGCCGGTGGTACTGGCTCCTCAGCCTCTTCAGATGAGGGAGGCACCAAGACCCGGGGGCATGGCATTTCCCCCACCAGAGTGCTACAACTGCCATCAAATAGGGCATATTCGGAGAAACTGCCCTATGAGGGAAGCACCTCTACCAACACCACAGGTTGCCCCGCATGCCCAGCAGTTTGGAGGACGAGGACGTGGTCGAGGACGTGGTTTCCAGGGTGCAGATCGTAGGCAGCAGAGGGAGCACATTTATGCACTGGATCTGGCTCAGCCCCGAAACCCGGAGCAAGTAATCACTGGTACGTCTGAAAATTTTGGTTATTCCTCATGAACTTAAATTTTATATAGAAGTGACAATCTAGGAAAGAAAACCATAGCTAGAATTCTGAGACATTTAATTTTTCCCAAAACCCCAGGAATAGTTTTCATCAGCGGCAAACCCGCTTATACTCTATTTGATACGGGTGCTTCGCACTCATTTGTATCGGAGGCCTTCATAGAAGGATTGGAAGGCGTAGAAAGATTCACGGGTCTGATGATGAGGATACGACTACCCGACGGATCAGAGTTGTTCACCTCTGCCCATTGCAACATGGAGGCAGAGATCGGCGGAAAGACGTTTGAAGCTCCAGCGACAATCATAAAGATGCCAATCTTTGATTTGATCCTAGGAATGACGTGGTTGAACTGGAATCACGCTCAGATCGATTGCTCATCCAAGAGGATTACCGTGAGACATGGAGACTCCTATCTCGTCATTGAAGGTATTAGATCTACTTTCCCTCACATATTGTCATCTGTACAGGCCGTTAAGGCTCACTTACAAGGAGAAGAAGTGTATGAAGTAATATTTGAGATGACTGAAACCAAGGTCTCCACCTCGGATATTCCAGTGGTGCGAGATTTTGCCGACGTATTCCCGGAGAAACTGCCTGGGCTACCCCCGCACCTGGGAGCAAGATTTCCGGATACAGCTGGTGCCGGGGGCTAAGCCAGCAGCTAGGGCCCCTTACCGGATGGCCCCAAAAGAATTGACAGAGTTTCGAAGCCAACTCCAAGAACTGGTGGAGGCTGGATTTGTCCGACCGAGCTCTTCGCCTTGGGGAGCCCCGGTCTTGTTTGTTAAAAAGAAGGACGGAACTCTGAGACTGTGCATCGACTACCGAGCTCTAAATCGATTGACAGTCCGAAATACGTATCCGCTGCCAAGGATAGATGAGCTGTTTGACCAGCTAGAAGGGGCGCACTTCTTTTCCAAATTGGATCTGAGATCGGGCTATTACCAGTTACGGATCCAGGAAGAGGACATTCCGAAAACTGCATTCAGTAGCAGATACGGACTATACGAATTTACTGTAATGCCCTTCGGGCTCACAAATGCGTCGTCAGCATTTATGAGCCTTATGAATCAGGTGTTCAAGGAGTATTTAGATATATTCGTCATCGTGTTTATCGATGACATCCTCATTTACTCAAGGACAGAAGAGGAGCACACACAACATCTGACGCTGACTCTGAAGAAACTACGGGAGCACAAGCTTTATGCAAAGATCAGCAAGTGCCAATTTTGGTTGAAGGAGGTGGCCTTCCTAGGCCATATCATCAGTGGTGCTGGGTTAGCAGTGGACCCAGCCAAGATCCAAGCAGTTCGGGACTGGCCACAATTAAAGACGGCCACAGATGTACGAAGTTTCCTAGGGCTTGCCGGATACTACCGGAAATTCGTAGAGGGATTCTCTCGTATCGCCCTCCCACTCACATCCCTGACAAGGAAGGAGGTGCCCTTTACCTGGACCCCACGGTGTGAAGAGGCTTTTCAAGAGCTAAAGGGACGACTCACTTCGGCCCCTATACTTACCCTCCCTTCAGGGAAAGGAGGATTCCAGGTCTACACCGACGCCTCCTACCAGGGCATGGGGGCAGTACTTATGCAGAATGGCCATGTGATAGCTTATGCTTCTCGGCAACTGAAGAAGCACGAGCAAAACTACCCAATCCATGACTTAGAGATGGGAGCTGTTATTTTTGCATTAAAGGTCTGGCGTCACTATCTATACGGTGTCCACTGCGACATATACTCCGACCACAAAAATTTGAGGTATGTGGACACGCAGAAGGAGCTAAATATCAGACAGAGACGATGGGTGGAATTTTTGGCAGATTACCAGTACGAGATGCACTACCACCCGGGAAAGGCGAATGTGGTGGCAGATGCATTGAGCCGAAAGACCGCAAACACTGAAGTAGGAACACCATTGATGGCCTTGGAGTTGATTCAGACGTTTGATAAAATGCAAATATCCCTAGTATCCGAGGATCACCCTGGGCTATACCGGGAATACCTGTCATCATTAATCGCCACGGATGACATACGAGAGCGGGTCAAGGATGGACAGAGGCAGGATGCCCGGCTAGATCCGGTATTCCGGTCCTTAAAAGCAGGCACTGTGGGAGATTATACGCTGAGAGATGATTTAGTATGCTTCAGAGGACGGGTCTACATACCAGAGGGAGGCCAGATCCGGGAAGACATCATGACGGAGGCTCATTGCAGTCGATATTCGGTACACCCGGGGATTACGAAGATGACTGCAGATCTGAAGAAGACTATGTTCTGGCCCGGCATGAAGAAGGATATCACCTACTTCGTAACCCGTTGCAAGGCGTGCCAATTAGTAAAAGCAGAGTGCAAAAACCCCGCAGGATTATTACAGCCCCTCCCAGTACCAGAGTGGAAGTTTGATGATATCGCCATGGACTTTATACATGGACTTCCTCGATCCAGGACAGGGAACGATTCGATATGGGTAATCATCGACCGACTGACGAAGGTGGCGAGGTTTATTCCAATCAGGAAGGATGACTCGGTGGGAGTGTTAGTCCGGAAGTTTGTGGAGCAGTTCGTTCGCTATCATGGCGTCCCCAAGTCGATTGTGTCAGATCGGGATGGACGATTTACATCCAGGGAGTGGAGGTCAGTGCAGACTTACTTGGGCACTCGACTAACATTCAGTACGGCTTTTCATCCCCAGACGGATGGACAGACGGAACGAACCAACCGGACGCTGGAGGATTTACTACGACTCTGCATATTAGATCGTGGTGAACCTTGGGAGAAATTGTTACCATTGATCGAGTTCTCATATAATAACAGCTACCAGTCTAGTATAAAGATGGCTCCTTATGAGGCGTTGTACGGACGGAAGTGCAGAACTCCGCTGTCATGGATACAGGACGAGGACCCTAAGGCATTGGATTCGGAATTTGTTGAGGACACCGAGGCTCAGGTGAGATTGATACGGGACAGGATGCTAGAAGCACAGAGCCGGCAAGCTAAATATTACGACGCTCGGCACCGTCAGATGGAATTCCAGGTGGGAGATCAGGTGTTCTTGAAAATCCGACCCATGCATGGAGTTACTCGGGTACGCGGACAAAGGAAGAAGCTCAGCCCAAGGTACATGGGACCTTATAGGATCCAGGAGCGGATCGGTCCCTTGGCATACAGACTGGAACTGCCACCAGAGCTGGCGAGTCTGCACGACGTGTTCCATATATCCTCTCTTAGGAGAGCTCTACTACGTCCAGAGCAGCAAGTTTCAACCACAGATGGACCGATAGCATCTGATCGGTCAGTTCACCTAGAACCAGTCCGGATTGACGACAAGGGGGTACGAGTTCTACGCCACAAGAAGGTTCCGTTAGTCAAGGTCCTGTGGAGAAATCACGGAAGAGAGGAGCACACATGGGAGCCCCAGGACTTGATGCGACAAAGATACCCGGAACTCTTCAATCAGGTATTCCTCGCAACCACTCAAAATGTTCAATTCCCTTCATATGTTTAACTAGTAGAACTAAAATTTCAAGGATATGGGCTAAACTTTTGTTTATTGGGGTCTAGATTTTGTCATTTGGACTATTTTGTCTTAACATCGACAAACGCCTTAAACCTCGCATGTCAATCACGGAGTCGTGGCATAAAACTTTCAACTTACATGGGATGTTACAAGTTCTTCCTCCCCGATAGGAGTCCCCGTAAGCTTAACCTGGATTTCGGGGACGAAATCTTTGTTTAGTTTATTGGGATTTGTAACATCCCATTTCCAACTAGACCCCTAGGAGTGGTTTTGTCATGACAAAACCCTAGGAAGCCCAGGGAAGAGGCAAGTGAACCTGGTGGTGTGGACAAGGCCACTATGGTCTGCACTTAGTAGATCTCTAAACTTTGGTTAAAAGTGATCATGGGACTTCACCAAGACTCCAAGACCCCACCCATACCCTTATAACCCCAGAAAGAGGTCAATGGGTCACTAAGGACCCATGGAGAGCAGTCAAAAGACCAAAGTTGACCAAAGTCAACTATAACCCTAGCTAAGTCAAGTTGACCTAGACAAGGGTCCATTTCAGTCTATTAGCCAAATATACCCCACCCAAACTTCCATAACCCTAGTGAGAGGTCAATGGGTCACTAAGGACCCATGGAAAGCAGTCAATAGGGCTAAGTTGACCAAAGTCAAATATAGCCCTAATTAGGTCAAATTGACCTACACAAGGGTCAATTGCAGTCCCTTAGCCCAATAGACACCACCCCTACCCTCATAAGCCTAGTGAGAGGCCAATAGGTCACCAAGGACCCATTGGGACCAATCAAAGGGGCTAGTTTGACCAAAGTCAACCCTTAACCTAAAATGGTCAAAATGCCCTAGTTAAGGGCCAAGTGACCTTCAAGGGCCAATTCAACCCCACCTTGACCCTAGGGGAGGCTAATGGGTCACCAAGGACCTATTAAGGAAACTTCAAGGATCAAATTGACCTAGGTGGGCCCTAGTCCCACTTTGGGTCAAGTTAGCCCAAATGGGCTAACTCAAGCTCAAGCCTATTTCATTAGGGCTACCCTTGGCCCAAGTGGCCAAATGGATTGGTGGGCTGACATGTGACATGTAGGAGCCTAAATTTCAGGCTTGATGACTAGGAGAGAGAAAGTCATCCATGGAGGAGAGAGAAAGAGAAGGAAGAGAAGGAAGGAGGACTTTGTGCTCCTCCTCCCCCCTCCCCAACCTCCCCATTCAATTCAGAAGGACAAGGGGGAGTCTAGCAGCCTTTTTGGACTGGCTGGAGCAAGCTCCACCTCCCCCTACCTACCAAGCCGCCAAGCTTGACCTTGGCCAAAAATGGCCAAGGTGTTTTCAGCCACCTAACACCTCCCCTCTCCACTTTAAAAGCTCCCCTAGACTCCAAGGAGAATTCCCCACATTTTTCCTGAAGCAGCCAAGCCCTTTCCTGCATCTTTGAGCAATCCGACCACCACCGGCCACCACCATGCCAATCCGACGATCCTCCCGACTTCAGGCCACCAAACAGGTTCTCCTCCACTCCTTAACTCATGGACAGATCTTAGAAATCGATAGGTCCAAGGTTCGGGCTCAATTGAGCCCGATCCAAATCAAAAAAATCACGATTTTTCCATGGATTTGAGGTTGTCGGGTTCGCCGGAATAGGGCTTCCCGGCGGCCGGGCCGCCGCCTGGAGATAGCCCCGACCACCACGAAGGTGTCGGCGGCGGTGGCAGGCCGGGGAGGTGGCCGGATCGCCGGCGGCAGCCGCTGGAAGTTGGCCCAGGCGGGAGTAATCCTAGCCGTCGGCTGGAGGAAGGAGATGACCGGATGCCGTCCAGGGCTGCGCCAAGATTCGTGCGGATGTATATTAAACTATAGCCTTGATATTTAAATCATTTCATATCTGTCACAGATTTTGTATTATTTTGTTTTAAATATTAAAAATACCTAGAGGCTTTTTCAGAGAAAGTGGTCAACACCAAATATGTAGCCCTATGAGTCTACTATCTGGCAAAATTGGTTTGAACCAAATTGGGTGACTGGGTTGGCCAGGGCACTCATTTTGGTGGGGTCTATACAAATGTTTAGGCAGTCATTAAATTAGTAGCCCACACTTCATCCTTGGTCCAAATAAGCTGAAATTTTGGCAGGGGCTCACCCTACCCTATACCTAGACCCTGCCCCAAAATGGGAATTTTTGGGAATAATTTTCCTATAGTTTTTGTAAATAATTTAATTATGCTAGGGCAAATTAAATTAGGGGTCAAATGAAGTCCAAATTCAACCAAATTTTGGTGGGATGGTTATGAGGTCCATATAGACCTCTGGTTAAAATTTCATTAAGTTTGGAGTTGATTTGAATAGGATTCAAGCAAACCCTAGCCTTGCCCTAAGAAGGGTATTTTGGTCCAAGTTGTAATTTTGGCTTTTAGTGTCTAATTCACCTCAACAGAGGTTCAAATTTTGTACACTAGTTTGGGATGACAGGATACACCTCCCATAGGAAATTTGGGGGCAGTGGAGTTGGTTTGGCCCAAGATCTTAGGTCAAACCCTAAGGAAGGGCTTTTGTACCTTGTGAAGGGCATATGGCCAAATCACCTTGTATGGCTATGAAATTTTGTAGGGATATAGTTTTGGTAACTATAACCCTCTGGTAAAATTATTAGGGCATTTTGGAAGGTTTAGGACCCTAAAATACCTAACCCTAGTTTAGGGCACAAACATCCTAGGGTTGAAATGGGCTAACTAAACACCTCAAACTAAGATGAAATTTTGGTAGATTGGTCTTAAGGACATTATGAGCCTCTGGTAATTTAATGGGGAATTTTGGGTCAATAATTATAGCACTTCATTTGTAACCCAAGAAATGCTTAAATTAAGTAAATAATTTATTATGCTACTTCTGATAATTGAGAGGTCCTGAAATTTTGGCAGAGGTTGTTTGGAAGCATAAAGAGTTTATATAAATTTTATAAGAATTCTTGGACAAGTATATGAGGTAGTTAGTTCACAAGATTGTCATTTGATGGAATTATTCAAAAATTCATTTAAGCCTATTTACTAATAAATAAATTATGAAATTTGTCCCAAACCATGTATATGCCATTAGATTCATAATTGAAATTTCCCTGAATTTTTGGAAGCAATACATTATTTTATATTTATTAAATGAATTTCCAAGGACTTAAATGAATATTTGATTTAAAGATAAAGCTTTACTGAAAAGAAATATATATTTTGGAAGATAAGTTATATCATTATTCTGAGTAACATATAAAATTTGTAAAATGATTCCTTGAATGAAAATAGTACTTCATGTTCATTTTTGGAAATTTTAGACATTAAAATAATTAAATGAATTATCAAATAAGTAAGGAAAATTTTGGAACTCTGGATTTAGAACTTAAAGGTCATAATGAACCTCCATTAATTATTATAGGGGTGTAGGATGATTATTTTATATACATCCCATTTTACAGGAAGATTGACTTGGTGGTCTGCATTTAGCAATTTTGGATCTAGTTTGTTTGCATCATTTTGAGCAATTTACTTACTGTATAATTATGAAATTTGGCCAATGATGTTTTTAGGTCAGTATCTACTTTAGAAAATTAATTAAGAATTTTTGGATGAATATTTATTGCACTTACTTCATTAATAAAAGGAAAAAGGATATATTTTCAAAAATTGATTAGTGTCACTTGAATACTTGAAAAATTGTTATATCTTGGATTTATTGTTAAATGGTTATTTAGAATTTATCATGAATTTATGAAGCTTTATACCTTTCTGAAAAGTGCACTTCATGCTCAATGGGTAGCCCTTAGAAGCTTTACGGGAATTTAAATAAATATCAGAATAATTGGAAAAACGATAATCCTTTGGATTTAGTCCATTTGCATCATGATAAGTCTCCAGTAAATAATTCAGGGCATTCGGATGATTATTTAGAATACCCCCTATCTGGTTCAACGTATCGTCTTTCTCGTAGTAATTAGGAAGAGTCAAAACTTCGTAAGCATACAGTAAACAGTAAACCTAGGGTTTCACACTTTCCCACCCAGTGTCCCGGGAGATAGTATGGGTTACTTGGGCAATAAGCCCAGTAGTTGTGATGGTGGTCTGGCGAGCTTCGGCTCAGTTGTTGATTACGACGGACGGGATTGTCCGGGGAGCTTTAGCTCGGTTGTAGATTATGATGGACGGGAATTGTCCGGTGAGCTTCGGCTCGGTTGGTTGGTTGACTCATAACTATTGTATGTGCATAAAAGGTTTTAAGGTGGTGGGTCTTCTATATTGGGGAGTTCGATGCACCGACACCAATATGGTTGGCTCGGCAAGTGTGGTTACCACCTTGCCAACAGAAGTCCGGTGCGCCAACCGGCAAGAGTACGCAGACGTCCGCTTAGTGCACCAAGCGTTGAGGCGTACGATAGGTCTGACCGGTAGTGCTTTACTGGTTTAGAGGTGGGCGAGGCCCAACCCACCGCTTCCGTCTGCCACTACGGAGGTATCCTGGGAGGTAACGGCTCCAAAAAGGGGGAACTAAAGGTCTGTGTACACGGAGTCGAGTGGGTGAGTTGCACATGCATGTTCACATCATGGCATAAATGTATTTCATAGCATAACCATCGCATATAACCTGATACCTAATGTATAAGCGGTATGGGACGTTCTATACATTAGGCCTTGCCAAACGACCCCTTGGCCTATAAGTTCGTGTGAGCGTGCCTATAAGTCAAGGTTCTCTTTCAACATTATAAACCTGCTAATAGATCCGACACCCTATCGTATAAATTGGTATGGGACTTTTTATACGATAGGAGCCCTGCAAAAGATCCCTTAACTTATGTACACTCGCATAAGTTAAGGTTACATATTTATTTTGTACGATTATTATCATCTTACACTGTTAGTTTAGTTCCACTGCCATCTGAAATTTGAATACTCTCCACCTCCATGTCCTTCCCTTTCCTTCTCCCCGCTCGGTGCTTTAGGAGCCATGGGGGAAGGGGTGGGGGACGATAGGACTTAGTCTTTTAGACTAACGGTTTTCGAACCACATCATTTAGGGGACCACGGAGCCCAGCATGGAGGAGCAGCCCCGGAGGTCGGCACGTTTGGAGATCGGACAGTCTAGCACTGGAGTCCAGACAGTAGGGACAGTGAGTCCCGATCTATAGTAGTTGTATTAGTTTGCTTCCGCGATGAGTGAAATGTAGTGAGGACTTGATGTACCGGGCATAAGCCCGTGATTTTTCATTATATGTACTATCTGTGGACACTCCCTTCGTGGAGTTTATTTCTATATATGTGATTCTCTTTGTGGACTTGCTACCTTCTTAAGTATATTTCTACTGTTATGATCGAATTGGCCGGCAGAATCGGCGTCTTGTAGTGACGACCTTCCCGGGTGCGAAGGTGTTACCGCAAGGCGGCGGTTCTGGGCCTAAGACCCCGGTATCGAAAAAGGAAAAAAAAATGGGGGTCTTACAAGTAGTGTCTCCACAGCTTAAGCGCAAATATCACGGCCGCCAACTCCAAGTCGTGGACCAGATAATTCCTTTCGTTCACTTTTAGCTGACGCGATCCATACGTTATAACATTACCATGCTGCAACAACACGCAGCCCAAACCACTACCTGAGGCATCACTATAAATCTCGAAGCCCTCAATCCCACTCAGCGAACTTAGCACTGGCGCCGTGGTCAACCGTCCCTTCAGCTCCTCAAACGCTTGCACGCACTCCTGCGTCCACAAGAACTTCTGATCCTTCCGTGTCAACTTCGTGAGAGGTAACGCTATCCGCGAGAAGTTCTCTACGAAGCGCCTGTAATAGCCGGCAAGCCCAAGAAAACTACAGACTTCCGCTACCGAAGACAACACAGGACACTCCCGTATCGCAACAATCTTCGCCGAATCCACCGCTATACCTTCCCCACTGACAATATGACCAAAGAATGCTACTGAGGGTAGCCAGAACTCGCATTTGGAGAATTTTGCATAGAGTTCATTCCTTCTCAGCATCTCCAAGACTAGATGCAGATGCTTGAAGTGATCTTCTTCGCACAGCGAGTACACCAATATGTCGTCAATGAAGATGATCACAAAATGGTCTAGGTACTCTTGGAATGTCCTGTTCATCAAATCCATAAACACCGATGACGCATTCGTCAGTCCAAATGGCATGACCGTGAACTCGAAGTGCCCATACCTTGTGCTGAATGCCGTCTTCGGGATATCACACTCCCTTATCCTCAGCTGATAATACCCAAATTTCAGATCCAACTTGGAATATACCGACAATCCGACAAAATGATCGAAGAGATCATCAATCCTTAGGATCGGGTATTTATTCTTCTCTGTTAGCTTGCTCAACTCCCTATAGTCGATATATAGCCGCAAACTCCCGTCCTTCTTCTTAACGAAGAGGACCGGTGCGCTCCAAGGCGACGAGCTTGGACGCACATACCCTTGCTCCATCAACTCCTCTAGTTGAACCTTCAACTTCGCCATCTCCTTAGGCGCCAACCTATAAGGAGAACGTGACACAGGTTTGGCATCTAGCACTAGCTCGATGGTGAAATAAATTTCTCGCTGCGGTAGGGCTCCGGGAAGATCGCCCGGGAACACGTAGGGGTACTCACATACCACTAGGATACTATCCAAAGTGGCCTTAGGCTTTATAGCCTCCACTAACGTGAAGAACAGCTCTGCTCCAGCATGAACCGCCTTCACCACCTGAAGAGCAGACATCAACGTCTTGCTCGACCCCTTCAGTCCCGCAAACGTCATCTCCTGCCCAACACCCAGCTTGACCTCCTTACGGTTGCAATCGATACAAGCCTTCTGCTCTGAAAGCCAATCCATACCGAAGATAACGTCGAACTCTGCTAGCGGCAGCAACGACGCTAGCAAGTCGAACTCTTGGATTCTAATATGAACCTTTAAGGCGCATACTCTGTCCGCACGCATTGAACACCCATTCGGTAGCAACACATCCAATTTGTCCTTCGCCATCGAAGAAGGGACTCCGATGCGCGTTACAAAACTTTCAGAGAAAAAGGAGTGTGAAGCTCCCGTATCGAAAAGTGCTTGTATCGGACTACCGTCAATCAGAACAAAGCCTATACAACAGTATTAAGCTAACAAGCACTGGGTAACAGTATTTAAAGCTAACTTGATATAAATTAAACTGTACCTGTCACCACGTCAGCCTATTTAATGGCCTCCTGCTGGCCCAAGTTATAGACTCTCGGTTGAGTCGGAGCATAGTGGGACGCGGTTGAATCCACCGCCTTGCCATTCTCTTCATATGTGGCTCCTTGCTTTCTCTCGGACTTCGGACGGCCGCTCCAACAATCGCGGACAAAATTCCCCGTCTTTCCACAAGTATAACAAACGCTCGGGGTTCGGTTGGTAGATGCCCCCGAGGAACCTGAAGAAGGGGCTGGACCCGACGTCTTAGCCTTCTTGTAGAACCTGTGATATCCAGACTTTGAAGTAGTCGGCACTTTAAACTCCGATTTCTTGCCACCGGATTCCTTCTTCGCTTGAACATTCTTCATGTTCTTTTCCAAGGACCGGGCCGAGTTGACCAAGGTCATGAAACCCCGCGCCATAGGCCCCGAAAGTAACAATATCAGATCATCTCTTAACCCTTCATAGAAACGGTTCGTCTTGCGCTCCTCATCGGCAAAGGTAGCGCTTGCGTATCGTCCCAAACGAGTGAACTCGTGGAGATACTCGTCCACGGTGATATCTCCTTGCACCAAATTTTGAAACTCGTTTTCCAACGTGATCCTCTGCGCTGAGGGGAGGTATCGAGCCATAAACAACCTCGAAAATTCCTCCATAGAGACATCAGCCAACTACCTTCCCCTCAGGTGGTGTAGCTCCAGCCCTTCCCACCATAATCTCGCGTCCCCATCCAACAAGAACGTTGCAACCGTGGTCTTCTGCCACTCTTCAGTTTCCGTTGCTGTCAGCACTCTCTTGACTCTCAATAGCCAATCCTTTGCCTGAGTCGGGGTTCCTATTCCCGAGAACACTGGCGGATGGAAACCCATCACATGCTTAAGTTGTTTCTCAGTTTCTCTCTGAGGCAACTCCGGCTCCACCATCACCTGTTCCACCCTCCTAGGCTCTGCCGCTTGGAGCGGTACTTGCTCCATAGTAGGATCAGGCTGCGGCACCTGCCTCGCAGGCTGCGCATTGATCATTGCAAGTACAGCTTCAACCAATCACAACGTCCTACACAGAGCACCTAGCAGAAACAAATTATTAAGTTGCAAGGATAAAAGAACCCAGTCAAGCATGAATGTCCACTACAATAAACCCATAGGAATGTATAATACACCAAAAATGGCCTTATGGCCTTACAAGAGTTTGTTTAATAAAAGTGTCTTCCAAACCTCGGCACGCAGGCCGGTCACACATGAGTACATAAGAACACTCAAAAATTGGCCTTCGAGGTTCGGCACAGCAACTTGGTCTTTAGCCTGCTATTTGCCACTCGGCTCCGCAGCACCTGCAAGCAACAATCCACCGTACGGTGGTAAACAAAAGTAACGGTCAGCTATGCTGACCAAATTATAACGACCCCGCCCCCAACTCGGGGCGGCGATGCTCTTCCCTGCATTTTGTTAGCATAAACAAGCGGTATAGTGTAAACACACACTTCAACACAAGTGCAGGCACGCATGACCACACACCCCGTGCACTCAGGGCACATTAACGACGAACCGGCCAACGTCACGTCAATTTAAGCCATAGACGTTCCCGTCTCACCACCGTCCCTTGGACGGCCAACCATATGAGCATTTTGTCTTCCTGGCATTGGTCACGTCAATTTAAGTCATAGGCCGCCGAAGACCCTCATCTATGCCAACGATTCCGCCTAACCCGTGCTCATACCGCAATGACAATTTAAGCCATATGCGCAGGTCAAGACTCCCTGAGTCCCGTTTCCATCACACAATTCACATAACCCGGTTATGTTCAAGTTGGCTCCCCGACCACCATGTTGGCAACATCCCGCATTTGCCCAGTTTTCCGGGTGCACCTTGGAGTTAGTCCCCAAGGCTCCCTATTGCAATCTACCCCGTAGAAAACCCGAAAAACAACCATTCACACGGAGTCTTCTCCGGTTATTATGAATACAACATCACCGATCCAGACCAACTTGTCCGGATAGGCTTCACACATCATGCCTATGTCCATTTTCGCATACGGACTCTACACAAGGGGGACTTTACATATCTATCCCAAGGAACGCCTCAACTCATCGCACACTCGCGTGAGAGGGCTTCCTATGCAAAGGAAAAGAGGACTTCACAAGTCCTAGGATGAGAATCGTTACCCTAGTGTTCTTCCTCGGCGCCATGAAAAATCTATGCAGATGGAAAGCACCGCAATCTCTTTGCCTCCGCGGATCCGAAGTCGGCTCGCAATTTGGAGCTCCGAAGCTCCGCCGGTGACCGGATCTAGCCCTTCTTCCTCCTCCTTGCTCTCTCCTCTCTCTAGCTTTAGAAAGAGAACCACTCAAGAGAAATGAGGGTTTCTAAACCCTATTCCCGGGTTTAAACCCTCAGACCCAACCCCCAGCCGTCGAATCCCTTAGTAAAGAAACGAACGGCCACGATCGGGGCTTGAAATACAAAAACTGGGCCGAACACGGGTTGCAACATGGTCGTGTGCATGACCGTGTCACTCATTTGTCGTCACCAGGAATGCCCGACAAGAACACGGCCTCTGACACGGCCACTGACACGCCCATGTCATATCTGACATGCCCGTGTCAGGGCCCGTGTCACGACCCGGGTGCAAAATCCACGATTCCCCCGAGAAGGACACGACCATGTGGCACGCCCGTGTCACATGCCGTGTGCTAGACACGCCCGTGTCCCAGGCCGTGTAATCTCCTTAGTACAAAACCACAACCTGCCCGAGCAGGACACGCCCTAGGACACGCTCGTGTCCTAGGCCGTGTGCCTCCCTTGACACGCCCTGGGACGCGCCCGTGTCCCGGGCCGTGTCACCTGCTCCAAGTCCCAGACTTTGCTTAAAAATTCACCCGTCCCTCTTTTAAGTTTCGGGGTGTTACACTAAGACCGTTCGACAGCAAGTAGCGCTCGCCCGCGCTCCCCCAAGAGACGGGTGAGCCATGACTCGCGCCCGACAACTGAGATGAGCAAGCCGTTCGGACTCACAATCTGCAGGCACCTGGCTCGCTCCCGCCGAGACTAGACGGGAGAGCTGGGCGAGCCGGTTCAATAATCTCGCGCCCGCACAAAGAAGGGGTAGGAGAGCAAGAACTCTTCATCAACATTCACCAAGAGAGAACTGAATTACAACACAATAAAAGCAACATAGAGCAAGCATTAGGCCCGTTGGCGGGCGAGGGAGTCTCGAATTATTACAAATATTAAAATGTCCCATGAAAAGAAAGTTCGCGACCCTACCATGTGAACTGGCCTGGAATGCGGACAAGACCCGGCCCAGCCGACCAAAAGCGGGGAGGGGTAGGCAGCTCAGTACTGAATCCACTTCCACCTACCTCGCCTCTACGTCCCGGATCGGGGCGGTACGCGAGGATAATGATACTCGTGAACTGCCAACAGCTCTTCCTTACCCCGGTCGACATCCTCTGAGGCGTGCCTAAGCCGCTCCTCA
Organism: Platanthera zijinensis; assembly: GCA_039513925.1. Taxonomy (NCBI): domain Eukaryota; kingdom Viridiplantae; phylum Streptophyta; class Magnoliopsida; order Asparagales; family Orchidaceae; genus Platanthera; species Platanthera zijinensis. The sequence continues at coordinate 154,982,085 of CM077084.1, read as the reverse complement.
GCTCGTGTAATGTGCACCTTCGGAGAAGTAACTCCATCCCCATCGGCTGGACGTCTCTTCCCCTCCAGAACCGCCAATCTCTCCTACATCTCGGCCTTGTCCTTCTCTTCCCTTTTGTAAACCTCTTGCAACAGTAGCGTGTGCTTTTGGAATAGTCGTGTTACTTGCCTCTTCATCCTCTCAGCATCCAGCGGGTCACCCAAGTACTCCGAAATGTGATTCGTATCAGGGGGAGGCGAATACCCCTCGCTCATGTCAACGTCAGAGGAGGAGACCACATTAAAGCCTGCAGAGGGGAGTATCAGAAGCAAACGATGATAAACGGGAAAGAGTGAAGACTCACTTGGGGTCGGCACGTCCCCCGCACCAGCAGATGGCCGGGAGGATCCTGGTCGGCCCTGGAAGAGTTCCTCTTCAGGAGTTACGAAGGTCTTCCCCAGCCCGGGGGGAAGCGGCGGCTATAAACTCGCCGCAGGGGGCCCCTAGCCCGAAGGGCTGGCGACCTGACCGGTCGTCGGCGGGACGGGACAATCCACCTCCCCCCGCCACCTCCTCCACAAGATATCACCTGCGACAAAAAGAATCAGGGGCGAAAAGATGAATCAAGCAGGAAGCACGCATACCGCATGGGCGACCTCAGCACTGGCCGCCGAGCTGGACCCTGGGGGGTCGTTCACAGGAGACCGCCTAATGATTCTCCCCTTTACCGTCTTAAAAAGTGGACCGGACGAACCACGCGCTAACCACAGGGCTGCGTCAAGGGCATGCTCCCAGGTTCCCTCTGCCGCGGCCTCCAGGCGCGCTCGCATCTCCTCGGACACGGGCATCGCTCAGGTATAACTCACCGTAGAGATCAGAAGAAGGTGGGGCTTTTTCCAAAGGACCGATGGTATATTTATAGAATGATGGTGGGACCCACCAAAAAGATTCTCTCCAGCTCAGCAAAGCACTCACCAAACACGTTGGTTGGATGATTCTTTCCGAGCTTGGTCAAGCTCAAAAAGAGCGGGGATTGTGTACAACCCCGTGTTCGCCGAGTGGGTCAACCAGGACAGGACTTGCGAATACGGAATGGCCAGCTCGCGCTCGTCAAAATTAGATGGGCGAGCTGAGCGAGCTGAATCAACCAGCCCGCGCCCACCCGAAGTTCGTCGATGTGGACCCGACCTTCGTCGAGCTAAGCCCCAGTCCCGAAGTAGCAACCCAGAGCGGCCAGCTCGCCCTCGCCGAGGCTAGGCAGGCGAGCTGCGCGAGCTGACCCACCCAACCCGCTCTCTCATAAGCGACCTCGCCGCCAGACCTCCTCATACCAAGGATTAGCGGACTGTTGTGGCCTGGCTCGCGCTCGCCTAAAAGAAGGAAGGCGAGCTGCGGGAGCCAGGTCGCGTCCGCCTCAGTGGGAGGGAGCATTGCGGTGAGTTGACCTCCAGATCCTTGGAACCTATCAAGTAGGGCCCAACGGCCAAATTACCTAGGTACCCTTGCAGGGTGTGCCAATATCCTTCTAGAACAGCAGAGTTACGCTATTGGCAGACCTCGTTGGGCTGCACATAGCTGTTCAGAATAGCGAAGGTTGGCTATTTGCAGACCGTTTTCAGAATCCTATAAATAGGACCCAAGGGGGCACCTCAGAAGACACGCTCACTGGATCTCAGACCTTCTTGCGCTTTCTGAGTTAGCCTTAGCTCGGCCTTTGGCTAAGGGAGGGGAAGCGCTCTGAGATCTTCCGGGTTTGTGGTGGGACCTCCGCTCCGATCCCTTGGGTCTTTTCCTTTTATTTTCTTATAATTTTGCTTGCAGGAGAGAAGTAGGCGCACGACCACCCCTTCCCCAAGGGTGAACTCCACAAGGGACCGAATTCTCGGTTCCAACACTTGAGGCATGAGGAATCCGTAGTGCAAGAAGAAGAGCGGAACGAATTCGTGAGCGAAGGATCATCCTAAGTCCACGATCTCGCCGGAAAATATCAGAGCGCTTTCTTGCCTCTGGAGTTGCTTGGCTTAAAATGAAGGTCTGGGAGCCTATTTATAGTTTTTTAGAGGGACGCGTCAGTAATTACGCCGGGGAGTGATTTGTGTCGGCGAATGACGTCGCTCCGTTTCAATCACCTGGATCACCAAAATTTACTAAATGACGGAAGTTCCATCCTTTTCCCCGGGTAGTTCGAGCGTCCATGACAGCGTGCCCGGAGGCGGCTGCGACGGCTGGAGATGGCCGACGGCAAAGGCGGCGGCTGGGGATCATCCGCAGCAGCGGCGCGGGCACGCAGGTGTGGCGCTTGCGCAACATGCGGCCACACGGCCGCGCAGGAAGCAATCGCGCAGGCCAGTCATATGCGCCCGTGCGCAATGCGCGAACGCCGCGCGCACACAGGCCGCACGTGTGCTGCCTACGCGGGATGCAGTCATGCATGCTTAGGCGCGGGCCCGGCGCACCCTCCCGTTTTCCTTGGGTGCTTACGGTTCTCCCGCCCTCCCGTTTACGCCGGAGCATAAGGAGAAGATGCAGATCTTTGCCGAGAAGCCCTAGTGCAGAGAGGAGGAAGAGAGCAGCATCCATCGTCCATTCGGCGGCGCTCCGGCGAAAGGGATTTCGCTCCGACGAGAGGGATTTTGCTCCGGTGAGAGGGATTTTACTCCGACAAGAGGGATTTCGCTCCGGCGAGAGGGATTTCGCCCGAAAAGAGGGATTTTGCTCTGGGATAGAAGCAGGGCAAAGGGACACGCAGATCGAAGGAGGGCAATGGAAAAATAAAAAATCTATTTACAAAGCGCTGAAGTTAACCCCTCGCAACTTATCAAAAACAACTCTATCAAACTTGATTTTTGAAAAGATGGGCTTGCAGAGCTGTCCCAAACAGTTAAAAAACAGTTCTGGCGGTTGTAATATAGTTTTTCCAACCGTCAGAACTGTCCCAAACAAAGCCTAAGTTTTCGGGAGTCTCGATGGAAGCGCTCTTGATAAGCCAGAGCCTTGATGACAACGCTCCCGTGGAGAAGGAAAACTGCATTCTTGAAACCTTGAGATGTCTTCGCACTTGAGAAGGAGCGGAGTGAATTCCAAGCGAAAGAACGATCTAAGTCTCGCGATCTCGCCAAAAAACATCAGAGTTCTCTCTAGCCCCTGGAGTTCCTCCTCAAATGAAGGTCTGGGGTTTTTTTATATTTTTCTGTAGTGATATGCTGGTAATTGCGTCGGGGCGAAATTTGTGCTGGTGAATGACGTCGTTCCGTTTTGATCACCTGGATCACCAATTTAACACAATTATGAAAGTACCCCCGGGAGGTTTGGGCGGTCCAGACGGTCTAGGGGTCGCGTGCTCGGGCGCAACGTGCTTGCTTGCACTGCGCGGGCGTGCATGAAGCATGCGTGCTTGCGCGCT